>JAUPFV010000004.1:106167697-107493877 GCA_036936605.1 Limnanthes douglasii subsp. nivea | reverse complement strand
ATAACAACCTAGCCTTGCATCATTCACCTTATCATATTGTTTATATATATACCTATAAAAAGAATGAAAAAGATGAGTGAAAATCAATAATACAAAATTCTTCACCACTCATTATTGCTCTCTTTCTTCCTTACAAAATCACTCAGTATTTAACTTGGTATCAGAGCAGTTTTTTCCTAAAAATGGCAGATAATAACTCACCTTTATCCTCTGAAACATATGCCACAGCTCCTTACCCTAGTGATATCCTTAGTGATAGAAGAAGTCATCTGAAAATTAACATGATGGCAACATTTACTTCTATCAGGTTAGATAGAAACAATTTTATGTTGTGGAAGACTATGGTCTTACCAGTTATAAGAGGAAATGACCTATGTGATTTTATCATTGGTGAAGAACCATGCCCTCCCAAACATAGTACTGCTATAGATGGCAACATCACTAGAAATCCCTGCCTATGAGGTTTGGATAAGCAAAGACCAACTTCTTATGGGTTGGTTGTTTAACTTTATGACCCTAGAAATTACGTCTCACTTGATGGAAGAAGAGACTGCAAAGGGTCTATGGGATGCCGTTGTGAGACTAACTGGTTCACAAACAAGATCAAGAATAACACTTCTCAGATCTGAGTTTTAGAAAACTCGAAAAGAATGAAGTTCTATGGAGGATTACCTTAACAAAATGAAGAATCTTGTTGTTAACCTTGCTTTGGCAGGTTCTCCTCTACCTATTGATCACCTTGTTTCTCATATATTGTTGGGTTACACTCAAAATACACCCGCATTGTTGTCAACTTGACATGATGGGAAGTGTATAACTGGCTAGACTTACAGACTACTCTCTTAACTTTTGAGAATAGACTGATCCAGTTGAATAAGGCCACTCAGAGCCTAGCAAGCCTGAACATAGCACCAAAAAATCTCAGAGGAGATAACAATCATAACAACAACAACAATTCAACAATTATAGAGGTCAAAACTTATATAGAGGACAAGGCAGGTTTAACAGCGGGAGAAACAATAACCAGCGTGGTAGATCTACCTATAGGGGAAACAGGAGTGGCAAGTAGACCACTCCAGATAGAGCAACTTGTCAAATATGTGGTCGATATGGACATTCAGGTCCTTATTGCTATTACAGAGATGATCACGGTGTCACGGGGACTATACCTACACCTTAGGACAAACAAACACAAGATCAAGGAGTTTATGTGGTTACTCAAGACACGTCTGAAGATAATGAATAGTTTCTAGACATTGGGGCAAGCCATCATGTGACAGGGTGTCCACATCTCATGACTCAGAAAACTAAGTACTCTAGTAAGAAATCTATTATTGTTTGTAGTGGATAAAGACTTAGAATACAACATATAGGAAAAAATAACCTAGAAACATCTACAAACAGACCAATGCCTTTAAAAAATATTCTATATGTTCCTAAAATTAAAAAAAAAACTTTTTATTTGTTCAACATCTTACACTACATAAGCCTGTTTATTTGGAATTTCATAAAAATTGTTGTTTTGCCAAGGATAAGAGAACAACATTAGTGTTGCTTACAGAGATAATTAATCAAGGTCTATATCAGTTGGAGACACTCACAAGTAATAGCAAGTCCGGTCTTAAATGTTACAGTCAGTCTCCAAAAGTTTTTACTGCTTCCAGCTTACATCAGGGCTGAGTTTAAGTTATATGTTTCCCTAAAATAAGGATGGCATATGAGCCTTGACAACCCTTCAGATAAAATTCTAGGTGTTATTATGAAATAATGTAACCTATCTTCTATTGTAAGAAATGAAAGTAGATCTGAGGCTAATTCTAAACATGCTCTAGATCTAATTTATTCAGACCTATGGGGACCATCTCCTACTCTTTCCAAAACTGGTTTCAAGTACTATATTTTCTTTGTGGATGACTACTCAAGGTTCACTTGGGTATACCCCTTAAAACAAAAAAGAGAAGCTCTAAGTATTTTCCAAAAAAATAAAACACTTGTTGAAAATCAATATAATAGAAAAATCAAAGCTCTTCAATCTGATTGGGGTTGGGGGAAAAGAGTGTCGCATTCTTCTTAGAACTGCGTGTCCTCACACCTCTGCCCAAAATGGCAGAGCTGAGAGGAAACACAGGCCCCTAGTTGAAACAGGGCTAACATTTGTGGCTCAATCTAAGGTTCATTTTTCTTACAGCCATAGGCTTTTCTCATTGCTGCCTACTTAATCAATAGACTACCTACAACCATTCTAAGGTACATGTCACTTTTGAAACACTTTTTCACACTAAACCAAACTATTTCTTTCTTAAAGTTTTCGGTTGTGCTTGTTTAACTTGTTTGAGGCCATATCAAACTCACAAGTTTGGGTTTCACTCAACTAAGTGTGTTTTTCTAGGTTATAGTGACACTCATAAAGGGTATAAGTGCCTTAGCTTAAATGGTAGGATCTACATCTCTAGACATGTGGTTTTTAATGAACTACAATTTCCTTTCCTCACTGGTTTTCTAAATCTTAAACACCCTGAGTCAAAATGTGTTACTAATCCTAATTCTGGTCTTGTTATATCTAGTCTTCCCTATCCAACTCTTATGCCTGGCTTGACTTCCTCAACTCACTCTATCTCTACCAACTCACTACCACATCCACTACATAAACATTGAGAACATTATCACATTACAATCATCAGCTCAAACAGACACAAACAAACTACCTAGTTACACTAACATTCATGAAGAATCTTAGACCACCCTACCATATTTTTAATCTTCTTTACCTACAGACACACCACCTAATCCTATTGCTCAACATCACCCACACATCACTCCTACCACTAATCATACAATCATAGCATCAACAAACAAATCACATTTCAAAGATTCAACTAAAAAGTCAAATATCATATCAAACTAGTCAGTACCTACACTACCACAGGTCACAAACATACATCCTATGACAACAAGGTCCAAATATGGGATCCTTAAATCTAATCGTTTGTTTCTAGGTCTTACCACTGCTACACCAAGGATTTCTACAGAGCCAACTAAGTTTTCTAATGTAATTACTAATCCTATTTGGTTTAAGGCTATGCAGGCTGAGTTTAATGCTCTAGTTCACAACAAGACCTCTGATGCCTTGGACTCCTACTATGAATCTAGTTGGGAACAAATGGGTGTATAAGGTTAAATACAATACATATGGGACAGTCCAACGTCACAAATCCAAATTGGTGGCAAAAGGATTTCATCAAACCCATGGTGCGGACTTCACTGAGAATTTTAGTCTAGTGATTAAAGCCTCTACCATCAGACTCATCATAACTCTAGCAGTGTCAAAAGACTGGGTGGTTAGGAAACTTGATATTACTAATGCCTTCCTAAATGGCGAACTAACATAGACAATCTTCATGAAACAACCATATGGTTTTCAAGACTCTGCCACGACATCTCATTTGTGTCAACTTCATAAGGCTTTGTATGGGCTAAAGCAATCCCCAAGGGCTTGGTATTCAAAGCTAAAAGGCACTCTAATTTAGTAAGGTTTTAAGAACTCTAAAGCTAATGTGTGTATGTTTTTGTATGAGTCTAGCCAACACATTATTATCCTACTTGTCTATGTAGAAGACATCATCATCACATGTAACCAGCTTTTTCACCTACAACAGTTCATCAACAGACTCAATGTTGTTTTTGCTCTTAAAGACCTATGTAATCTACATTATTTTCTGGGGAAAGAAGTTGTCATGGATGCTACAGGTTTTCATCTTTCTAAACAACAATATATTCGTAACCTACTAAATACAGTGGGACTTACCAATGATAATTCCTGCTCCACTCCAATACGTGTTACACCTACTATCTCCCTTCATGATGTAATCCCTTGCTACAACCTACACCATACAGGAGCATATTAGGCTCACTGAAATATCTCCTTCATATACGAGCAAACATTGCCTATGCAGTGAATAAACTGAGCTAATTTCAACAGAACCCTACGAATACTCATCTATATGCAGTAAAACGAGTTTCTCGCTACTTATCTGGTATCGTGTCGCTCGGTCTCCACATCAAATCCAGTCTTCAGCTGCATATGAGAGGTTTCTCTGATGCTGATTGGGCTTTAACTATTGACGACCGCCGCTTCGTGGGTGGGTATTGTGTATTTTTTGGGGATACCCTTGTCTCGTGGTCCTCTAAGAAACAGCACATTTTGGCACGCTCCAGTACCAAATCTGAATATCGAGCACCTGCAAATCTCTCTGCTAAACTGATAAGGATGTGTTATTTCTTGAAATAACTCTATTTTCTAGTTTCTCGGTCACCAGTGATTTGGTACGACAATTTAGGGGTTAGCTCCCTTACATCTAATCTTTTATTTCACGTTGGGTTGAAACATATCGAGCTTGATGTCCATTTTATCAGGGATCAAGTTCTTCCGGGAACCTTTGACATCCACTACTTACCATCTCATGACCAATAGTTGATCTGCTTACAAAACCTCTCCCTCAAATTTGATTTTTGTTCTTACGTGACAAACTTGGCACAAAAGGCAGCAGGAAACTCAAAAAGGTCTTCTCAATGTTTTTTACAGAAGGAAACCTGTTGTGAAGGTTAAGGACTCTCACTTAAAGAGTTGCGAATAAAGAGATGAATAGATTGTGCCTCATACCAAGGGTAAAGTACTTAGGGGTTTCATCCCTAAGTAAGTTGTACCATGGGCCTTTCCTTGACAAAGTTGACTCCAATAAATCAAGACTAACACAAAAGAGATCTAAATGAAGCCCAACTAAAATAAAATGCCTTAAAGCCAACTTCGATTACAGCCTGTAGCTAGATCTCTTTCTCTCTCTCTGTAAACAAAATTAAAAGATTCAGTGAAAATCAATACTTAGAAATTTTTCCCCACTAATTATTGCTCTCTCTCTTCCTTACTAAATAACTAGTTTTTAACTGTCGACACCTTCAAAGAAAGTTCTGTCACTGGGGAAGGAGGATCAATAGACGCTTCTTCTTATGAGGGACCTCAGTAGCAGTAATCGAAGGAAGGACTTAAGATCGGAGTATAATTTTCGAACTAATGACAATTTTCTTCTTATTTGCTTATCTTTTGTCACTACATTTTTTATTCATATTTTGGCCCTTTTTCTTCATGACTATTGGGGAGTTTGATAGATCCTTAATCTCCTAAAAAAGGACTGCTACAGCTTTCAACAGAGCTGCATCGATTTCAACCGGAGGTCCCATACTTCTTAGCTTGGGAATAACTTGCGATGATGTTTCTTTATTCTTCTTCTTCTTCTTCTCTTAATCTAATCAAGATGTCTGGGAGCTCTATTTCTAGCTGGTAGGAAATATTTATCATCAGCTTCCTCAATCCTATTAAACATAGTAAGATCGGGGATGAGTGGTGAACTGTTCCCATGAGAGCTCACGGATCAGATTTTTTCTCCATAGGTGATCTCTTACCATGTTTCCTGTAGTAAAACAATTGTGGAATCCATTTGACCATTTTTCAGTGGCCCATTGATTCAGCTTGGTGAAATTTAATTTCCCATCTTCAAGGTTTTGTGAAAAGATCTTTGAGAACACTGTAAAACAAATTTAAATTAAGAACTAATGATATCATACAAGTTATAAAAACAAAAGAAACAGATATCTACCTAAGCTTTTTTAGTATCTTGTGAGCTTACTCGGATTTCCTTTAGAGCTAATTTTTTATTACCATTTTCTCAACTGCCACTAATAAAGAGAAACTGATTTATCCAAGGATTTTCAGCTTCCAATAAATTGTTGACTACTTTATAGTTATTCCCCATATTAAAGTAATAAAAGGGAATGTTACCATTTTGACACAAACCAGCCACCCTAGTGAATTTTTCCATGGGCATCAGAATTTTTGATAACCTTGAAGCTATAATACTAGCTAACAGTGTAAACCAAGCATTAGGGCTCAGTTGGCTTGGGCATAATTTTACCAAGTGGAAATACCTTACTACCTCCGGGTCCAAAGGAAACTGGAGACCCTAATTACGCACTTTGGTGTAAACCACCAATTCTCCTACCTTGCAGTCCATCAAATTTTCTTCAGGGATAGGAATCCTTACTTTGATTGATTCAGAAAAGCCCCATTTTTTTTATAATCTTATCCAAATTAGTTGTATGAGTATATACATATGATATTTTTATAAATCTAGCAGTTGTTTGATGCAAATCTTAAAAAAATAGGCCCGACTAGCTAACAAGAGATTTAGGAAGTGGTTAAAATATTATTAATGAGATCTTATTTCTTTTTTGTCGAGGTACTTTCGTAATATCCCCATTGTGATCTGATGTTTCTAAGACTGTGGGTTCGCCACTGTCATTCATTCTCTCTTCCATCATTTGTGGTCTTGATTTCGTTATGTCACTAGGCTTAGTACCATGGTTATCTTCATTGATATGAGGTTGATCAGCATACAAAACTGTTGGAAGAGTAGTAGTGATGGATTCTCCCACAATCGGATTTTGTTGTGGGAGATTGCTAGTATCAGTAGAAGTTTAAGTTGGATTTTCTATCTCCTCCCCTGATGTAGAAGGTTTATTTTTAGCCTTATAAAGTCTGGTAAGCGTACGAGGAGTGTTTTCTCCATACTCTGACCCCATAGGAATAAAAGTTGATAGAGGTTTACGATTGCTAACTGCTTTTACTAAAGGTTTCTTAACTGATTGAGCAAATTGGCCAGGAGTTATAAGAGATTGTGCAAGGGGGCTAGGTTTATAAACAATAGGTTGTCTATTAAATGAGGAACTCCTATATGGTTTTGGAGTTTAGATCACCGAAGAAGTGAGCAATCTGGCAGCGATTCTGGCTTGCTTTTTTATTCCTCTAACTCTGACAGATTGAGTTAACCTCTTTTGATTAATGAAGTCTCCACTGTAAACATACAAACTTTAAAAAATACTAGAAGAACGGAAAGAGAAATCTGAATGAAAGTTAAATATTTTCTCACTCTAGAAATAGAAACAATAAAAAATTACCTTTAATATGGGTAAATAAGATGCACTTGATAGTTTAACTAGGGAAGAGGAAACAATTGTAATAATTGAAAACAACTATTAAATGCAGTCGTTTTCCCTTTTTGGTAATAAATACAATTACCAAGAGTAAAACCATTCAGTAGTTCTAATGACTACATGACACGTATCTTGAAGAAAGTAACCGTTTAAATTCGTGACCATTCATTAAAAATAGATTTAATAACATTTTTCAGATATTTAGAAATCATCTACAATATTAGCTCTCCTGAAGTACTTCGGAAAGAGCTAAGAGCATCCCCAATAGCTACTCTAAAAATTTGGTAAATATACCTAGGATTTTGATACTGTAAAATTTTAGATTATCATATAATCCAACAGCTACTGTGTAATTAAGGTAGTTTTTTATTTAAGTAGGTGGAAGAGAAAAAAAGTAATAATTATAGATAGTGGGTAACTTCCGCTCTAAATATACCTACCTAAAATTACGCAATTAAATATAACTAGCCTAATAGATTATCTGTTGGAAAGAAAAAATTGAGGGATAATCTCCAAATTTGCTATCTAGTCTCATATACCTACTCTGTTGGGGATGCTCTAAGGGGGCTAAATGATAGGGACAGATTATGTTGGAGGACCTAAGCTGATAAAGTGGGTCGGATTTTGCTTAGAGGGGCAGTTCAGACCGGACATCTATATTTAATGTTTAAGGAGTATGCTTAACAACTCAGCTAGGTGTACATTTGTTTATGGGCCCGGGGGCTCGTAAGATTGACCAAAACATATAACCCGACCAGAATGGCCCATAGGTCTAAAAGGAATATAAATAGTTTAACAAACAGCATTAAATGGGTTTGATTTTTCCCAAACATCTCATTTCTCTATCTAGCTCTCACTAAAAATCTAATACTATTCAAACTTAACAACTTCCAAAACTACCCTTAAATCTGATTTTACCATCACCAGATGCTAGATGCAAAACCAAGCCAATTATGATAGATGGAAAACGAGGCCATATATGATAGATGAGAAACCATGCCAATTATGATAGATAAGAAACCAGACCAACTATGATAGATGTTGGATGCTAGAGGCGAAACCAGGCCAATTATGATAGGTGAGAAATCATGCCAAATATGATAGATGAGAAACCAAACCAACTATGATAAATGACAATTCATGCCAACTATGATAGATGCTAGATGCTAGATGCGAAACTAGACCATTATGATAGATGAGAAACCATGCAAATTATGATAGATGAGAAACGAGGTCATTTATTATAGATGAGAAACAAGGCCATTTATTATAGATAAGAAACTCAAAAACAAATGTAATATATAAATTTAAAAAAAATCAAAACATATCATGAATGGATCTAGTTTTGTTCATCTTAACAAAACAAAACAAAACAAAACAAATGGTATTTTTTTTCCACAACTAAAATTTAAAAGATATGAACCTTTAAAATTTTAAATTAAAATAAAAATAAAAAATAGAATAGATATACACGCTCGATTTTATATATAAAGGTATTTTAGATATAAAATTTGTTAATGTTGCTGGGTATTTATCCATAATAGGTTTATAAAATTGGTCTTAAACAGTAAATCTTCCTTAAATAAAAAAACTCAATACGATAACTATTTTTGTTTTATAAAGAAGTGTTATATATTTTATTATTTATTCATACTGGTACTAATGTTTTTGATAAATTTAGATTTTTCGCTATATTCCACAATTTATCGTATTTTTATCTTTCGTATTTTTGTTCTTTAAATTTGACTATATTATTTATATAATAATAAATATTAATATCGTATAAAATCTTAATCTCATTATTGCAATATTCGATAAATTTGATTTAATTTTTAAATGCGAAAAACACTAAATAATAACATTTTTATTATATGGTATGTTGGAGTTCTATATTTTTTTACTATCCTTTTATCGTATACTGCAATCGTATTTTTTATTTTATTTTATCAAAGTGACTTAAAAAATAATTCACTTAAGGTTATATATATAATAAAGTTATAATTTAAGTTCAATTACACTCATGCTTTTGGATTTCATTATTGTGATCATGAACCATTATCTAACTAATTTGTTTACAAACTAGTCCATAAATTTTATTCTTAGTCTTAAGAGCCAATATTCGGTTTCAATCATTCCTAAAACCCAAACTTGAACCGGTATCTAAACAATTATTTTTCATCAATTAATTCTTATTTATTATATTCATGTGATTACTTAATAATCTCCTACTTGGATCGGCATATGCTACCAAATGATGTATTTACTTAATCAATATCTTATAATCTGTTGTCCATATATGGATTGAACAATCTCGTACTTGATGATGAACGATAAAGGACTAAAGATATCTTCAAACAATTTAAGAAAATATGCTCAACAATAATCACATTATCATCATAAATCAGCTACATAGATCTATTATTGTGTGTAAGATAATAGTCCATAAAATTTATGCTTAGTCTTAAGAGCCAATATTCGGGATCAATCCTTCCTAAAACCCAAACTTGAACCGGTATCTAAACAATTATTTTTCATCAATTAATTCTTATTTATTTTATTCATGTGATTACTTAATAATCTCCAACTTGGATCGGCATATGCTACCAAATGATGTATTTACTTAATGAATTTCTTATAATCTTTTGTCCATATATGGATTGAAAAATCTCGTATTTGATGATGAACGATAAAGGACTAAAGATATCTTCAAACAATTTGAGAAAATATGCTCAACAATAATCACATTATCATCATAAATCAACTACATAGATCTATTATTGTGTGTAAGATAAGAGTAGTATGAAAAATACTCTTATATATCTATTTTTAATTGGTCCTACTATTGTGGAGATCTATTTAATGAGAAAGATAAGTAAATGAAACGCAAACAAATATTTGATGATGAAAATTATGGCTAACTATGATCTGAATGTAGAGGATGATGTAATTGATAAATAAGAAAACAAAATTAATACTAATTAGAAGAAATGTGTAAGATGTAAATAATATAATCTAAAGTAATAAAGAACAAGTATAATATAACTTGTTATTGCTTAATATCTCATGTGTATCGTCTCATATTTATTACATGAGATAATCTCATATTTATAAGAAGAGAAGATCTTTAAGAGACATATATATTAATTGCATTTAAGTATATTGTGTTACAATTAATCGTGTTGTTTATATATATTGTCTTTACTCATTCTTTTTTTGCCTCCAAGTAACAGTCCAATGAGCATTACTTCTTAGCGGACTAGATAATTATTAGTGGACGGATTTCGTCTTTATCAGTAGCCCTCATAGTCCTTGTAAGAGAGTCGAAAAATGACTGTGAATTTATTAGATGTTTGTGACGCTTGCTAGCTTTACATCTGAATCTTTGCACTATTTTTTTGTTTTTTGGTCGGATTTAAAACCATACCATAGCCTATGTTTGGGTTGAATTTAATGATTTTTAAGGTAGATTGGTGTTTTTTTATGTATGAACTAAATCCAACCATACCAAACCTCAAAGTTATCTCCAGATTGATTTGTACGGACCTTGTTCCTTCATATATTAAAAAATATTTGTCGGACAAAACATCTATTGAGGATAAAAAAAACTCAATCTTTCCAAAGGGAAAAAAATACAACAGGTTGCTCAGTGTGTTAAAAAATTTGGCTTGATATAGAAGTTACATGATAAGCTGCAAACTATTTTGGGCAATTTTCAGGTGTAAGAGATTAGCTCTTACTATTTTTTGAAGGATGAAAGAAATAATATATCATTGTGGCCAAAGCAGTTGATGATGGAAATGATGAATGCATGGGGTACAACGATACATGAGTTAAGATAGTGCATGAGGTACAAAAGATGACGATAAATTTCCAGTCGAATATGAGTTGGCTGGTTCCACTAATGGTCGAATGTTCATGGCCGAATGTTGGTACCTGTAGAATTAAATATGGACAAAATATTTAATTTTGAAGTTATACCTACCCGTAAATGAAGTTGTTGTTGAAATTGACGGGTGTAATGCAATTAATGCCAAGTTTTATTGTAGAAGTACCCTCAAGTCATCTTAAAATCTACATGATAGAGTTGTGAGTATAAGTAACCCCAAGTTTTTTTAGAGGGTGAATGAAGGACTTTAAAAATAAAGATACTGCTAAGAATTTAAAGTTGGAACCTCCAAGTGATCTTGGCGAAACATATGATTTATCTTTCAAATTGGACAAAGCTTTGTGATCTTACAAAATCTTGTACATGGTTGTTGTCATGTACTTGTGTGCAGTGTTCAAAGATTTATACGACCTTGTTGTTATAGTCGAAGGTTATTAATGTTCCTTTCATGCAGCCTATAATCTTTACATGAAGTTTAAAGAAGGAAACTTAATCATCAAATTAGACATGGCAAAGACTTTCGACATAGTTTCAAGATCCTTTATTACTTAAATACTAACTGCTTATGGTTTCGATAACAGGTTATTAAGCTTAATCAGGAAAGTTATCAGTAAAGTCAGGCTTTTAGTCATCATCAATGAAGAAACTAGTGGTTAATTTTAATCCACTATGGAGTTAGACAAGGGGACACTATTTCCATCAGTCTGTTCATCTTGGCTGACAAGTTCGTAATCACAAGTCTTAAACAACTGCATCAAGACAATGTTGGAAAGAGATATAAGACAACTAGTTCAATAATGGTCCCCTGTTTGGTATTTACCGATGACATAATTATCTTTAATAATTGATCAACTACAGGCATCGACAACATCTATAAATTTATTCTCAAGTATCAAGAAAAATGAGGGCAAATAATCAGCAACGATAAGTTAATATTTATACATTCATCAAGTATAACTTATGTTAGATCAAACTATATACAACATCTTATATGTTTGAAGCTTGGTAATTTCCCTATGAGATATCTATGAGTTATTTTACATTCTAGATGTACATCATTCATTATGAAGACTTGGTACCTAAAATTAGAAGCAAAACCCAAGAGTGGGATCATAACTTGCTTTCCTTTGGAGAAAGACTTACCCTCGTACAGTATGTATTACTAGAAATTTCATACTATCAAATTGAAACATCTTTACCTACCTAAATCAATCATAATAAGGATTTAAAAAATATGTATCAAATACTTTTAAGGAACAATGAAACCAATAAAACCATGGCTTGGACTAGCTGGAGCAGCTTGAGTAAGCCCTATACAGAAAGAGGATTAAGTATCAGGAACATAGAAGATCTTCAACTTACTTATTCTTGAAAGTTATGGTACAAATTCAGAGAAAATAAAAGCGTATAGTCTAAATTTATGCACAAAAGTTACTGCTCTACATATCATCCTCAGCAAGTTCAACTAGTTAGAAAAAGGTCTCAAGTTTGGAAGATAATATTTGAAGAAAGAAACACATCAAATGACTTTATCCATTGGACACTCGGAAAATGTGATTATGAATTCTATTTTAATTAAGTGGTTCACCACATATACACTAATAAATCTAAGAGATGACAAGAACACATTGGTACCCCCAAGAGAAAGATAAAGAGTTTTGGACTGATAGAGGTTGGGATCTTCTAAAATTATCATCATCAGTCTCATCATCAGACATAAACAGAATCATCCAATGTCTGTCAATGAAGTGGTTGAAGATAAAATTCAATGGACTACCACTGACTCTGGAGAATTCAACACAAAAAACATATGGAACAAGTTAAGGACTAAAAGAACCCCCTCAACAATCTAGAAGAAAATATGGAACAATGTTACCCCAAAGAAGCTTTCTTTTCTATTATGGAGGATCTTTCATAATTGGTTTTCTGTGGACATAATCTTTCAAAAAAAGAATATTTATCTAGATTTAAAATGTCAACATTGCGATAGTATTGAGTCAACGTACCATGTTTTTTTTTTCAGTGCAACAACTCATGGTCTGTATGACAGTACTTAAGTAATATTTTCAACCTTCAAATCACCAGACATATAACTTTATAATGAGTTAGTATTAGTTTGTTCCTAAAGATGTTCACAGTCGAAATACCCTCCTCTCTACCATATGTCGGGTTATATGGCAGCACAGAAACAACATGAAGTATCATCAACATAAAACATATGTTACTTCTCTTATTCATTGAGTCAAGAATGTTATCCTAAAGTTAGACTTAACTAATCTCCTTACAAGAAACTATTGCTTTAAAGATATATTGATCTGGCCTATGACTTTGGATGTTTTAATCATTTAAAGCAATCCAAAAAGGTTATCGTTATTACCTGGTCCCCTCCTACTGGTTCATGACTTAAATTAAACACCGATGCATCTTGTTCTCAATTTAGGGAAGTCGCGGGTAATTCTGTTATCAGACACTTTAAAGGTGATCAAAGTTATAAATGGAAGGACCACGACATACAGAGTCTCGTCATTGCCATAAAGTATAGCTCTCTTCGATGGCCTTACTCTATGCCACAAAATGCAAATAACTCTGATTGATATTGAGACATATTTTAAATTATTACTAACTATGTTCCTAACTCATAAATCTTCCTAGTTCCTAACCCCTTTATTAGACTGTTGAAGGAAGTTATTATCTTTGAATATGTCTATATATCATATTTACAAAGAACAAAATACAGCGGCGGATTGATTACAAACAAGTGCAAACTAAAGCAAGACATTATCATATATCAAATTCTCAATCAACTGAGAGCAATTGCTCTATTGGACAGTATGGGAATCAGATTTATCAGAGAACTATAACAGCTCAAATAGGACACCAACTTCACAAATCCATATCCTAATTGCAATTATTTCTCTCATCAAACATATAAACTAGTAGTAATTCGAAGCTAACAATTTATTGCTGGTAAGATTACATGATAAAGTATTTTTTACAGCTCTGTTGCTAGATAAAGCTCATATACCTCTTCTTGCTTCCCTTGCACAAAGTACCAGAAAAAAAAAGATGTCTTGAAGTCAATACATCAGTTTAATGGCCATCTAAAGCCTTAGAAGGAAAACATTTCTTCATCCTAACCCAACAAGATGCTTTGCTTTGAAGTTTCAGCTTTTTTCGATCTTCATCGATCTTGACTAATAAAATGGAAAAATCCAACCTCCAAAAATCTTCGTCAACCATCTATCTTCAAATATTTTAAGAAAATAAAAAACCCTATCATCCTCAATATAAAAAAAGGTTTTGAAATATAAACTTAAAAATTCAGATTTTAAACCTCATCAAAATTTAACTGTCTCGTTAAAATATTTTCTGTATC
This sequence comes from Limnanthes douglasii subsp. nivea, assembly GCA_036936605.1. Taxonomy (NCBI): domain Eukaryota; kingdom Viridiplantae; phylum Streptophyta; class Magnoliopsida; order Brassicales; family Limnanthaceae; genus Limnanthes; species Limnanthes douglasii. Next base: position 107,479,571 of record JAUPFV010000004.1, on the reverse strand, counting down.
TTGTCGCTTGCATAAAAGACCGTCCGAAAAATTAAGCCATGTATTCTTCTTTCAAGAAATAAAATGCCTTTTCATTTAATAAAAAAAAAACAAGTTTTGCCGGATTAAAGCTTTTATTGAGAGGAAACATTGTTTTGCTTACTTATTACAGATAAATAATCCATCGTTATAATTATGACGATAATTCTTAACGGTAATGCATCCTAATACAGTAACAAGACCAAACCTAAATCAATAATATTAAAATTACTGTCTACAAAAATAGTTACTCCGAAACTCAAAACAAAAACTAAAATAAAAGTCTGAATACTGTTGTATAGACAAATATAACAGCTGTGTGTATGGTTGGTGAGAAGCATTCTTTTTCTGAGCTGTCCTTTGCAAAATATACATGTTGCTAATGCATTAATATATTTTGTCATTTTAACATTGATTACAATATTTCCAAAATTTCAATAATTCACAACAGTTACTGATAAGCATGAAACGTTAACCAACTTACAAATTTGACAGATGTAAATTTCTTTATTGATTAATATATAATTTGGGTATTCAAACGCGGTTCTTTCTATTTCACATATCGCATTCTCTTATTCCATTTAATGAAAAGATGGTCTAGATTTTTCAGTTTGGTGCAACGTATTTGTTTCGACTGTAAATTTTCTCTCTAGATGTCTACTGTCGAAATCTATATAAAAATAGAAACTGTTATGAAAATTTGGTTAGAATTCGATTTGGTTTCAAATTGAACTTGAAATAGAGATATTCGTATGGATCCTAATTTTAAATTTTGAATATAAATTGTTTGAGGGTATAAATGATTTTCAAATTGAATATTTCGTGAATTTCTTTAACCGGTTATAGTAAATAAATTTCGGTTTTGCGTCAAATTCGTGCATTATATTTGATTTCTTTTGTCATCTAAAAACTAACTAATATGATGGACTTGTTGAACGATACACCGTCTGACTTGTTGTTAAAGGACATTTTCAAAAATATAGTATGAATTATGAAGAAACTGTAGTTCTTATCTTAAAAAATGACGATGGAACACTCTTACTGCAAGTGCTTACGTTTGTTAATAGAGAATATCTTAGATGGATCTAAAAAAATGTCTTTTTGAATGGTGATTTTATGAAAATGTTTATAGGACGTCTTTTTTCGATGTTGTTCATTAGTATGGTACAGTTTGCAAGCTTTGCAGAGGTATATATGGTCTTAAACTAGCACCAGATGGTTAGATTAAAGTTTCTTTTATAGAAATTACTCCGATTGCATCCTAACTAGTCATCATTGTTAACATCGCGTCTTTTATTTTGTTCTTATTCTTTTTTTAGTTCAGATTTTGTTATATCATTGCTCATAGTTCGCTGCATTTTAAGTCTTTAGTGAATATCATAAAAGAATAATCACATCTTTATTGTAGTATGAGCTTTTACTAGAGCAACAACGACAAAATGTGTATGTAAATGACGCGAATGAAGAATTTATTTATCTTCATCTTGATATATGATTGAATCTAGGGTTTTTAACTTAAATATAATTCCAGTCTCATCCATTAACTTCATTGTTTTGATTAGAGACTCTAACCTCGACTAATTGTTTATTTATCAATTGTTCCATAAACTTTATAGTTTAGACTTAAGTGTCAATATTTGGATTCAATCATTCAAAAAATTTGCAGTTGACGTGGTATCCACACAATTATCTCCATAAAGTGTTTTCATCTATTAATCCTGGTGTGGACAATAATCGCCTAAGGGTAGGCTGGTAATTTCAGTTGATATTTTACGGTGGTATATGGGTGTTTAAGTGTTGGTGTGCGGGTGTTTAATGTGTTTAGAGAGTAGAGAGATAATTAAGCAGCTTGGTAGCAGTTAATTCTCATTACCCATAGTTAATGCAGGTGGTTGGGTATTTATAGTGTGATGTTTGGGCCCTTATGGGCTTTCGGGTCATGTTTAATGGACCCGGGTCATGTTCAAAGACCCATGAGCTCTAAGTAGGAGAGCAAGTAGCTTAGTCAAGAAGTGTTTAGGTTTTTTAGTACTTTTGTCATAGTTCGAACGGTCTTATGGTTATTGTGTTCGAAGTGATATGTCCGGTCCATATGATCTGTCCGATCTGTCCGGTCCGGAGGCCTTGGACTGATCTGTCCCTGTCCGGGGAGCACGCTGAATTCAGACTTATCAGGAGCCCCTTTTTTAGGTGTTTGAGCAAATATTCTTGTCAGAGACCTGAAAAACAGTCCGATGTTAGAAGTAGTTTTCAATCCGGACAGGTCTATGGGTTTACCCGGACAGATAAAGCTTCACGAATTCAAAACGGTTTTTGCCAGAGTTCGTGGGACACGTGTCACACTCTGACTGGTTGCTTTAGCCGTTTTTTCACCTTGAATTTCGAACCCACCTTCTTCGAAAAGAAACCTCTTTAATTACAAATGATGACATCAGCGCCGTCTTTTAATCATTTCCAAACTTTTCGAATTCTCCTAGGAATCAACTACTTTTTCATATTTACTATAAATTCAGACTCACTTTCTATTGTTTTACTATCTCTTCCATATTTACTCTGCAAATTTACTCAGAGCTTTCTCTCTCTAAAGCAAAGATTTCCTTGGTAGTTTATGTTTACAGCAAGGACTGCATTGATCAAAGGTGGTTGGCTCAACCTTTCAGAGTTGGAGAAAGCACAAAAAGTTGAGAATGAGAGACGAATCGCAGCAGGGCTACCTTCATCACCTGTTGACAGACCAGCCGCCTCCGTTACAGAGTCAGATCGAGGCTCGTCCTCCTCTAAAGGTACCAAGCCCAAAAAGTTATTTCAATCCACCCTCTCGCCTATAGTCTCTGGTTCCTCAGTTCAGGAGTCAGTACCTGTTGTTGAGCCAGGAGTCACAGTCACAAGTTTTAGGAAACCTTCACCTTTCCTCGCAATGGGATCAGACACAGAGCACTCTCCGGAGAAACTGGTTGTCAAGAGGTCAAGCCGGCTGGTTAAGGGGCAAGCCTCCAAAGACACTCCCTCAAAATCGGGGGTAAAAAATAGTAGTTCTGGGTCTAAAGTGCCTATCAGAGCTCCCCGGGAAAGGCCATCCGGTCCGGAGGCTAGCAGCCCAGCACCCCAGAGAGAGACTTCTGCCTCAGAGCCCCAGCCTGAGACTAGAAGTCAAGAAAACACATAACAACAGCAGTCCGGAAGCCAGGCAGAGCCAAATTTGAATTCTCCCCGGGCCTCTACCACTGATGTTCCTCCTACGATCATGGAGGAAAGAATGGAGGACTCTGTTGAAGAAGTCCCTTTTGAGTCTGAGCCCTCCGGTCAGACTAGTAACACTATCGCTGCCAAAAAAGATAAGGGCAAAGAAAAACTGTACTTGAGGCATCCGGATCTGCCGGAGTGTCTCGAAGAGAAAGTAGGGCCTTGTTTTCACAGGGTCGAACTTAAATACCTCTTGGCCTTACAGAAGACCAAGTATGCTTTCATCCACACGGCTGAACTAGGTCGAATGCGCACAAAATGGGGGATCCCAGAAAATGTGAAGATAAGGATTCCCATAGATCCTGAAACTCCTATGGACTGCAAGCTGAACGAAATAGTCATATTCACGAAGCTATTTAATTGGGGACTCAGATTCCCATTGGACCCAGAGATAGTCATATATTTTCATCTGGTCAAACTCTGTCTGAGCCAGCTGAGCCCCAATGGCTGGTATACACTGATGTCATGCATCATGGCCTCAAGGCTGTCCGGGATCCCTCTTCATATGGAAGAATTTGCAGCAGTGGCCAATCTTTGCAAACATCATCAATTCCCCTTCTATCACTTCAATATGGGGAATGATCTCAAAGCTGTTGATGATCTGTTGGAGTCTGAAAGCAAATGGAGAAGCCAGTTTTTGTTTGTCAGTGGCGCCTGGGAAAACGGATTGAAGATCAAGTCCGGAGTGAACCCAAGCTTCCTCAGAAGCAGGTGGAGGAGTGGCAGTAAGTTTCCCACTTTAAATATTTATCTACTTCTTCCTTTTCATAGTTGATTCAAACTAATTGGTCTTCATTTTGTCTTAACAGAACTGCCTAAGGAGTTCGGTGATTACTTGAAAACCGGACATGTCACTTGTGGCAAAATCAATGCATGGGCCCCAGAGAACTGGGGGAACCGATTTCACAACGCCTTCACTAGTGGAAATCTGGCAAGGTCTCATTTGTGGAACACCACAGGTCGGAGAGACCTGACTTGGGAGGAGCTCACCACCCAACCTTCTCCGGACACAGTGCTCAAGAGGAGCCATGAACCAGATGGGACCCTCTTCTTGCCAGGCCGGGCCAAAGCCCCAAGCAAAATGAAGGGCAAGAAGAAAGGCAAGAAGGTGGCGAGCGATGCTAGCCCTGCTGTTGCTGAGAAGGATGCTCCAACAGACCCGGAGGGGCCGGCCCAGAGCCAAATCGATGCTGCCCTCTTGCAAGTGGTGGAGCAAGAGACAGAAAGTTAGGAAGCAGACCTCCCAAAGCCTCCAAGGGCCTCGAAGAGGAATCGTAAACAGGGGAGTGAAGGGGCAGACCGGGCAGCCAAGAAGAAAAAGACTACAAAGGGAGATGAGCTTGCTCTCCGGGATCCAGAGCCCTCTGTCCAGGCTGACCCTTCTTACCCAACACATGCTGAGGAGATCCCAAGAGACTTTCATACTGATGAAGTTGAGGGAGGAGAGCTCAACATGGATGATGTAGACATCACTGGTCTTGGTGAACTTGGCGAATATTTCCTCAACCTCCCCAGAAACGACTTCGCAGGGCCTTACATTCCTCCGAGCAGCTCTAACACCGTCAACTTCAATGGTAAGACTTTCATTATTTCTAGTGAAAAGGATACAATAGCCCACTCCTTGCTAAGCAATGTGCAGCCGGTTCTCACATTGGAGAGACAAGTCCGAGGTCAGGCAGACATTATAAAAGACCTTAAGTCTGAGAAGGAAAAGCTGTCCGAAGACCTTCGCACTGCTACTGCCAATGCTGACATGCTAAAGGAAGCAAACGAGGGGTTGAAGAGGAACCAGGAGGAAAGCAACACAAAAGTTTCCACTCTAGGGGAAACCATCAAAGACCTCCAGGAGAAGCTGTCCGGTCTGGAGAAAGACCTTACTGCCTCAAAAGAAGAGACCAAGGCAAAGGACAAGATTATCACCAACCTGACTACCGACAAGATTGCTCTCGAGAATGCAGCATCCAAGGCTGTCGAGGAGAAAACCGCTTTGTTAAGGGATCAAGAGGCTACGATCAATGCCAAGATCAATTCCTATGCCAACCAGATGATTAAAAGCGAATAGCTATTGCTTGAGAAGGTGAGGTCTGACATGGTTCTTTTATTCCATGAAAAAATTTCGGACAAGAACCTAGGGGACTTATGGCTTTATGTTGAGCCCGACGAGCTTCCATACCACACGATGGCTGAAGGTGACAGGTATGGCTACTCTAGTGGCTCCTCGGTTGATGAAGAACACACTGGGGAGAGCCCAGACGAAGAGAAGGAAGATCCCAAAGGTAAGAAGAAAGATGAAGGGAAAGATGACCCTAAGGGTAAGAAGGTGGATGAAGGTGAGCCATCCTCAAAGGCTCAACCTTAACTTATGATTTACTTAGTTTATTTTTAATCCAGACTAAAGTCCTTGGAAGGCCAAGGCACTCTTTTGTAATGGTGTTCGGTGTTTGTTCGGACAGGCTTTTTGTGTTGTATCTTGACTATATTTAAAAGTCCTTGGAAGGCCAAGGCAAGTTTAAGTTATTTTATTTAATGAGTATCTCTGTTTTGTGCAACCATCATCTTCTTTTTTTTAGTTTTGATAGCCAGAGTTTAAGTAGCATTTAGTTGTTGCATGGTGAGAGTGTTTAAATTCTCCGGCTAGAGTTTAAATAGCCCTTAGATATTTCAGTCCGTATAGTATGACAAGGAACAAAACTTTAAACAACACTTCGGAAAATTTTTTAAGAAGGCATTGAATCTTATTTAAAAGCTCGGACACCTCATTAAAACCTCTCCGTGCCACCGGGGAGGGAAGAGTATGCCCCCAAATATTTACATGGATGTTCAAACAAGTAAATATTTACACAAGTGTTATTCCAAGTACATCCGGAGATGCTCAATATTCCAAGGATGAGTCAAAACTCTGCCATCTTTGTCTTCCAACCAATAAGTTTCAGGCTTAATTCTTTCAACAACCATATACGGACCCTCCCAAGTTGGGGCCAGTTTTCCGAAGAGCTTTTCTTTAGTGTGTAAGAAGACCTTCCTTAATACCTTGTCCCCTGGTTGGAAATCTCTTCTTTTGACTTTGGAAGCAAATCTGCTCCTCAGCAAGCCTTGATAGTGTGCAACTCTAAGGTGAGCTTTAACTCGTCTTTCTTCTACCAAATCAAGTTGGCCTCTGATTGCAACCTGATTAGCATGTTCGGAGAAGTTATGAACACGAAAAGAGGGGATAGTTGCCTCTATGGGAGCTACTGCATCCATCCCATAGACCAAAGCAAAAGGTGACTCTTGTGTTGCAGCCCCAGGTGTTGTCCGGTAGGCCCACAAGACCTCTTGTAAATAACTAGGCCACTTCCCAGCAGCCCCTTTCAAATTCTTCTTTAAACCGGACAGTATAGTCCTATTAGCCACTTCAACCTGCCCGTTTTCTTGTGGGTGGAAAGGTGAGGAAAAACAATGCCGTATACCCCTTGAGGCACAGAAGCTTTCCATTTCTCTATTGTCGAACTGTGGCCCGTTATCAGTTGTTATTTTTTGTGGGACACCAAATCTGCAACATATGTTGGATAGAATGAATTTTATAATAGCTTTCGATGTTGTCCCTGCTAGAGGGGCTGCTTCTATCCACTTCGAGAAGTAGTCAATGGCCACAATTATAGTCTTGCGCCCTCCGGACTCCACAGGGAGAGGCCCCACTAAATCCAATCCCCATCGAGCGAAAGGAATAGGCTCAGAAATTGACTCTAAAGGAATGGCTGGTACATGAATTTCATTGTTGTACCTTTGGCATAGGTCACACCTTCTTACCAACTCCTTAGCATCTTTCATGATTGATGGCCAATAATATCCGGAGAGCAAAACTCTTCTTGTCAAAGCTCTAAACCCACAATGGGCTGACCCCTCGCCATCGTGTAATTCGGAGAGGACCATTTGTGATTCTTCATCCCCCAAACAGCGTAGGAGAGGTTTACTGTAAGACTTCTTGTATAACACTTCTCTCAATATGATGAAACCACGAGCCTTGTGTTTCAATGTTCTGGCTTGTGACTTATCCGGAGGAACAACATCATCGGAGAGATACTGCATGAGAGAAAATCTTCAGTCTTGAGGTTGTTTTGCTTGTATTTCAAAAATCTCTTCTTCTCCATACGGGGAAGTCAAACATACCCCTGCACCACACCTCATAGTGCTAGATCCACCATCTGTTCGGACGACCCATACTTTCTTATCTTTTATATCAGTAGCTTGCTCCGAATCTCTGTGAGAGTGGAATTCGACCAGGAAATCAGCCACAGCTTGGGCTTTGACTGTTGTTCGGGGAGCAAAGTCTATGTCGAAGTCCCCCAACTCTACTGACCACTTAGTCATTCTGTTCGAAATGTCTGCTTTTTGAAGGGCATTCTTCAAAGGAAAAGAAGTCCACGATGATGGGATGAGCCTGGAAATAAGGCCTCATCTTTCTGGCTGCTATCACCAAGGCCAATGCCAATTTTTCAAGTTTCAAGTAACGCTTCTCTGCATCTATCAAGCTTTTGCTGATGTAGTACACTGGATGGGGATGACTATCGACCTCTCTTACCAGCACAACACTGATGGCACAACTTGAAACTGCCAAATATACAAAGAGAGTCTCCCCATCGACTGGCTTGAACAAAGTTTTGGGGGAGGACAAGTGTTTTTTGATTTCATTGAAAGCCTCATCACACTGCGGGGTCCAATCAAAGCCCTTTGCACCCTTCAAAGTTTAAAAGAAAGGAGCACACCTGTCCGAAAACCTTGAGATAAACATGTTTAAGGCAGCTAACCTCCCCGTTAACCGTTGTACTTCTTTAATGTTTCGAGGAGGTTCCATTTGGAACAGAGCATTTAACTGGTCCGGATCGGGCTGTATTCCATGCTCACTTATAATATAACCTAGAAACTTCTCGGACTGCACTCCGAAGACACACTTTTCAGGGTTTAACTTTAAATTCACTTTCACCAAGTTGGCAAAAGTTTCTTGGAGATCGGACAAGTGCAACTGCTCATCCACACTTTTCACCATCATATCGTTAATGTATACGTCCATATTTCTTCCAATTTGATCAGAAAATGCCTTGTTGACTAATCTCTGATAAGTAGCCCCAATATTTTTCAAACCAAATGGCATAACTTTGTAGCAATGAAGACCTCTGTCTGTGACAAATGTGGTATGCTCTTGATCCCTTGGATCTACTTGAATCTGATTGTATCCGGAGAAAGCATCCATAAAGGAAAGCAGCTTGTTCCCAGAGGTAGAGTCTACTAACTGATCAATCCGGGGGACCGGATACAAGTCTTTTGGGTAAGCTCTATTGAGATCTGTGAAGTCAATTCATATGCGCCACTTGTCATTCTTCTTTTTCACCAAGACAGGATTGGCAGTCCACAAAGGGTATTGAGACTCCTTGATGTGCCCCATCTTTGTAAGCCTGTCAACCTCTTGCACAATAGCATCAGCCTTTTCTTTGGAAAAAGCTCTTCTTTTTTGAACCACTGGAGCTACATCTCTCCGGACGGATAGGTGGTGTGATATCACTTTTGATGGAACTCCAGTAACATCAGCATTGCACCAGGCAAAACATGCTGATGGTTCCTCAAAAACTTTAACATTTGATCTTTCAAAACAGGTGACATTTTAGACCCTATCTTGACTTTTTTTCCATCTTCCAACCAGTGCGTTTCTACTTCTTCAATTGGTATCAACACTCCTGAGGTCTCTCTAGGGTCATCAATTTCGCCCTCTCCCCCAGAAAGACCCTCAAACTGCTATTGTTCACCAATACGGACTGCCCCCAGCGTTCGAGGAGTTAGGGCAGTGACATAACACTCTCTTGCAACCTTTTGGCTGCTCCGGACAACTCCAACTTGTCCCTGAACAGCATATTTCAAGCACTGATGGACTGTTGAAGCCACTGCATGCATCCTAGAGAGCCAAGACCTCCCTAGAATAGCATTATAGCAAGTGGGACAATCCACCACAATAAAGAGTATTCTGACCATTTTCTTGAAAGGGCCTTTGCCCAATAATACCTCCTCTTCGAACTCCCCGATCACATCTGCTGAGCTGCCTGTGAAGCCCACGATTGACCTGTCCGAATTCTAAATTACAGCTGGATTTTTCATTTTCTTGTATGTGGTTAGGAAAAGGATATTGGCTGAGCTTCCAGTATCCACCGGGATTCGCCTTATGCCATTGCCCCCTATAGATGCTCCTATGACAACAGCATCCTCATGAGGGCCAGCAATGTCTCTCAAATCGTCTTCATCAAACACAATGAAAGGGAAAGAGTTTGGTGATTGATAGGATGTCATGCCTCCTTTTAGCTGGCTGGCCAAAGTATGAACATGCCTCTTCCTTGAAGAAGCAGTAGGAGCTGTCATAGTGTCTCCCCCAAAAATTGTGAGTGACTTGGAAAATTTAATGAGCCCGGAGACCGACCTAGTACATTCCTCAATAGCACCCACTCTGTTCCGAGTTGGATCAGGATCCAAGTACTCAGATTCCACGTCAAACCTTTCAACTATAACCATGGCTCCCTCCGGAGCAGCATTACTTGGACCAACCCGGTTAGTATTATCAGGCCTGTTACCCCCTCTTCTTTTCACATAGGCCCTCAGCTTTCCCCTTTCAATCAAGTTCTGAACTTCTTGTTTCAATGCTATGCAATCATCAGTGGTATGACCAATATCATTGTGATATTGGCAAAAAGAGTTGTTGCGATGCTCCCTGGGAGACTGCAGTGTTGCCGGTCTCCGGAAATGCACCTCATCCTTTGTTTTATCAAAGATAGTGGCCATGCTTTCTTTTAACTCTGCGAACAACCCCAGTTGGACCCATGGCCCTCTCTTGTTTCTGGATTGTTGACTTTGAGCAGGAGCAGCTGGCTGAGACTGAGTTTTTTCCCTACCATGCCCCTGTCCGGTTTCTCTTGCTTTGTTCCCAGACTGATTCTGATTGGGATTTGGTGCCACCGGGGTAGACCTCACCTGCCTGTGCACCCTGGTTTTCTTTGTTTCATCGACGTTTATTTGTTTGCCAACCTGATTCAGCAACCCTCCCCATGTCATGGCCTTCTTCCTGGTCACTGAATCAGCTAGATTGCCTGGGTTCAAACCCTGTCTCACGGATGCTATTGCTACCTGTTCGAAGCAATCAGCCAACCCATTCTTTGTGTTCACAAAACGACTTATGTATTCTTTCAAGGACTCATTTGGTTCCTGGGCACAATGGATTATTGTGTCTCCATTTCCCTTCAGCTCTTTACTCCCTACGAACTGCCTTCGAAAGGCCACCCAAAATGTGTCGAAATCTTTAATACAACCCTGAGGCAGGCTGTTGTACCACTTTAGAGCACTCCCCGTGAATGAATGGGAGAATGCCCTACAGAGCAGTTTGTCATCATCATCAAAGTTCATCATGAAATTCTTAAATTGTTCCAGATGGTTGTCCGGATCAGTACTGCCATCGTACTTTTCTATCTTGGTGCTATCAAACCTCTTAGGGAGGTTTCCGGACAGAATTTTAGAAGACAATGGAGATTGCCTCCAATTCCTTCCACGACTGAACACGGTACCCTCATTGGGAGTTGCAAAAATACCTGGCTCATCGTGAAAAGCGAAGGGATCCATCAGCATCTTGTCCACATGCTTGCGACTATGAGACGATCCCTTCCCAATATGTCTTTTCATCTTGCCTTGTCTATCCCTTTTTCTTGAGTATTTTTTAATCTGCCTTTGCTTCTTTCTAGTTCGACCCTCATCGCTGCTAGAGGATAAGGATTTTTCAACTCCATCACTGTCCGAAGAGCTATCAGAAGACTCTGAGCTTGAGTCAGAACTCTCCACTGGCTTAGACCGATGAGACTTTTTAGAACTGGCATGAGTCTTTTTAGTGCTCACATGAGTCTTTGAAAACTCATGCTCCGTGGGGTTATCAGTGTGATGAGTAACTGATGCTTTGGATTTTTCTTTTATGCCCATCTTGGCCTACTCAGCCCTCAGAGCTTCTATTTCACCTTTGAGCCTATCACGCTCTTCGATAGTGTACTCATCGTTCTCTCCCACCACTTCGAGCAGAGCTGGTGCCACTTCTGGATTGTCCGGATTCATACGGAAATATTTTCTTAGCTGGTTTTGAATGCTTGATTCAGGCACCTTCGTGCTCCCATTGTGGTCGCCAATTTGGTGTGGACAATAATCGCCTGAGGGTAGGCTGGTAATTTTAGTTGGTATTTTATGGTGGTATGTGGGTGTTTAAGTGGTGGCGTGTGGGTGTTTAATGTGTTTAGAGAGTAGAGAGATAATTAAGCAGCTTGGTAGCAGTTAATTCTCATTACCTATATTTAATGCAGGTGGTTGGGTATTTATAGTGTGATGTTTGGGCCCTTATGGGCTTTCGGGTCATGTTTAATGGACCCGGGTCATGTTCAAAGACCCATGAGCTCTAAGTAGGAGAGCAAGTAGCTTAGTCAAGAAGTGTTTAGGTTTTTTAGTACTTTTGTCATAGTTCGAACGGTCTTATGGTTATTGTGTTCGAAGTGATCTGTCCGGTCCATATGATCTGTCCGATCTGTCCGGTCCGGAGGCCTTGGACTGATCTGTCCCTGTCCGGGGAGCACGCTGAATTCGGACTCATCAAATCCAATTCCCATTTATGTGATTACTTGGTAATTTGATTGTTTATTAACAATAATCAATGCATAAATAAGCATGTAATAATCCATTCTAATGGAAATATTCCAACAATCTCTCACTTGGATCATCATATGCTTCCAAATGATGCATCCATTTATTGCAACTACTATAATTTTGTTGTAGATAGAGTGAAGAATCATAATTGACTAACCTCTTCAATACCAGTATGCGTAAATAGACACACTAGTAATCACATTAATACCAACAATCAATTACATGGATATATTATGGTCTTTTGTATATATATATATATATATATATATATTCTTAATTGGTCCTAACTTAAGTGAAGATCTACTTAATGAACAAGATAAGTTAATGAAACTTAAATCTTAAATGTATACAACCAAATAACAAATATATTTTGGGAACTATTATAAACTTCCACCGAAATCAATAATACTCTAAACAAACAATAAAATCATAATGGTGCATTCTCGAAAATTATTAGGTAGTAATGCTCTCTTAAGAGAATGTGGCAGTATGGATTTTGTACGGATGTGTACCATACTGATATGAAACTTTTTTACTTTCTCTATAATAGAGAAGAACTTGATATCTGTATATTTGGACTTAGACGAGCTCCTATTACTGTTTAAATAATAGATTAAAAATTGTTAATATAGCTTCATAGGTTTTTCTATCATTTCTACAACACGTAGTCTAGTGATAAAACTCAACAGCCATAACATATGGTTAGATGCCTCAAAGTGGAGGCTCCAACCAATGACTTCATTATAATTTTCTCTAATATTGCACCCCCAGCTAATATGAATATACAACCCAAAATAATTTTAAATATATCCACACATTCACCAAAATCGAAGTCGGATACCTAATGATATCGAGATTATATGACTTCCTATATGTTAACATGTGTCTTTTTATTCTTTGTAGATATGAGATAACAACTTTGACTATTTTCTAATTTTCCATCACCAAGTTTCTAGTATAACTACCCAATAATTGGATAACACTGTAAATATTCACCCTTGTACAAAATTAAGCATACATTAGACTCCCACCCTACCAAAGCATAAGGAATAATTACATTTTCTCAATCTTAATTTTTTTTATTTGGATATTTACTAAGACTTAATTGGTCTCTTTTTGAGATACGGGTATTCAAAGCTTGGTCTTCTCAATTGTGTAACATTTCAACATACTTCTTATATATAAAATTCATTTATAATACTAGGATTCCCACACGAGTAATACCCATAAATTTATAATACTAGGATTCCCACACGAGTAATACCCATAAATTTAAAATTCATTGTGTACCATTTCAGCATACTTCTTATCAACGTCATCAATAAGAAAATCACTCTTAACATATGTTTCCTGAAGATTTAGGTCAAAATGTGCAACGCATGATATGATTATCTTAAAAGATTCATTCGATGAAACCAGAGAGAATGTCTCTTTAAAGTTAATCGTTACATGCTATATAAACGTTTTATGTATCTTCAAATTATATTGGGAATCCCGTTTGGTTTTGTAAATCCAGAATAACCAATCGGTTGCTTTCATTCAGGTAATAGGTTAAGCTCTAAAACCTGAATTATATTGCATTGACTTATATTATTCTTTCATAGCATTAATTCACAACTTAGAATCATAAATTTGTATGACTTCACGGAAACATAGTGGATCGTTTACTACTACACCATATGAATCATCGTGCTCTTGAAAAAAAAATACATAATCCGAAGATATACCATTCTTCATATCTACAGTGGACCTTCTTAGATGCATTATTACTTCATTTTGCACTTCTTGAAGAGGTAAAGTTAGATCTTAATGAAAAATATCAAAGATTAGTATCATTTTGAGTATCTTGATGTTTTAAAATATACGATGTCGATATCCTGGTTTGAACCCTAAAATCAAATATTTGTTTCATTTAGTGTATCTTCATATCTATCGGTAATGAAATAATCGGAATTGTAACCTATATATCTAATACTTGAGTATCATTTTTAGAAAATTTATGAATCTTCATATGTTCTTCTTCATAATGAATATTTGATCCTAAACTCGTCCCTCCAAACTCAACTTCCTCAAAGTACCATGCTCTTCAAATTTAAAAAATACTTTTAATTGAAGGGTCATAAACTTAAAATCTTTTGTATGTTCAATATCCTATGAAATAACATCTAACCATATTTGAGTTCAATTTATTTGTATTCAGCCTATAACACTTCACTTAAGATGGACACCTCCTAACATGAAAATATATTAAGATGTGGTCTTAATGGTTTCTTTTTATGAAAAATATATTAAGAATATAAGAAACATATTTAGTAGTATCACCCTAGAGTCACGATGGTAGATTTTAATGGCTAATCATATTTTTCAATATATCCCATAGTGTATAATTCTCATTCATGTTGGATGAACCGACTCCATAGATTGAGGAACTACATTGCACCTTTTTAGGTTATTTACAATTTTTTTTTATGTTTTCATCTGAACGTCGTATCTACCATTACTACTCTCCACCGTGGTCAGATCTAACTTACTTAATGGTCGTACCTAGTTATTTTTCAACTTTGGTCTTAAACATTATGAATTCTTTTAGGGTTTTTGATTTCTCATAAATAAGGTAAAAGTACTTGTATCGAGATAAGTCATAACTTAATTATATAAAATATCGGTTCATATTTCGTGCTACCTTTTGGAACTGTCTGCGTATTTTGGTATGTATCAACTCTAGACTTCTTTTGTTCTATATACACCTAACCTTGTTCATTTTGGTTTTTTTTTCCCTTAATACACTCGATACACAAATCATAGTCTCGATAATTAAGTGAAATTAATAAATATTCTACGATAAACTTATCCATTTTTCCTTTAGAGATATAACCTAAGATCTTGTGCCAAATATTTGTTGAAAATCTTAAGCTTTATAATTTAGCTTATGTGGTACTTGTATCTTTATTGCTTCATTGTGATTCTCAATATATTTTATAAATACATTTGTTTGTTTATTTTTAAACATCTAGGGTTAACCATATTATTATTAAATGAAATATTCATTTGATTATTAATATTTCCCAAAATACATGAATAGCCAAAATTATCCAAAATAAAAACAAATAAAAACAAATCATTTGAAATGATAGTACATATAAAGCATCTTTAAAAGTAAGAAAAAAAATGGTTATTTGAAATTAAAAATCGAATATCATAAATTGTTGAAACCAAACACAAACAACCCTTTGCGATATTGATAGATCTTTCACTATCATTAAAGTTTCGGCTTTTTAATTTATTATGCAGACAAATATAAACATGAGTGATCGTAGCCATATCAACCCACCATGTGTTTCTTGCAACTAAAACCAAATTAACTTGTGAACAAACTAGAATAATGAGATTACCTTCAGCTTTCATATAAGTTTGGTAGTTTTTACAATCCCTTTTGAGATGTAATACATTACTACAAAGAAACATTGACCATTAGTCGATTCTTTAGATTTATTTTCTCCTGAACAAGACACCTTACAATATGTTTCATTATAATTTATTGTATGGGATTTTCCCTTGTTATAACTCATCGTATGCACTTCATGACATTCTAAATTTTGATTTTCTTCCTCTTGAGAAGCCTGGCATATTAGCTCACTAAATGTCCACTTCTGATGCTGGAAGTTGTAAGAGATTTATAAGCTTTTAGATAATGAGGACATGACTGAAAAGAAAATTCAACTAAAACATCCACGTGAAATCAATCTTAAATGCCTTTAATGTTTTGGCATTCATTGAAATTTCGAGAATATGTTTCATTATTGTCATTATTCCATGAAACTTAATTGTAGAGAGATGACTTTGTAGCCTCTGAATATTCACTTTATCATTCTTGACAAAACTGTTCTCAATTTTCGTGAGAAACTCAATTATATTTATGGTCTTTTTTGGAAAACCCTCACAAAACACCAATTGTATTCTATTTTTTTTATTGTTAATTATAACCGATTTGATTTTTCTCATACCTCAAATTCATCTCTCTCATATGGAAATAATTCTTTAGAACGGGGCATGGTTTTAAGATTGCTAAATACGAGGTCAAAATCATAATAGTTCAAATACAGTTACATGTCATCTTTCCATTGGAAAAATCAGAATCGTCTAAAGTTTGAGGTTTCTTTCCATATGGTTAGAGAAACTTGCATTCACTACAACAAGACATAACATCGATCCCCCAAGTCACATTTGTTGACATATACACATATAAGTAATGTTTCAATATTAAATATAACATGTAAACTATGACCATATATTGTTAATAAGATACTTTTAGGTAAACATACTAATATGCACTTGTATGAGTTTAAAAAATTCCTTATTGATTAAACATTAATAGACTCAATTCGAAAAAAACCCTTATTTTAGTTGGTTTCTAAATATATAATCCTCTAAGTATGAACCTTTAGTGGATGCAGAATATAAGGCTTACATGAAGATGTGTGCATTAATTCTCTTTATTCTTGTTCATTCGTTTAGTTATTGATTTGTTATATACTTATTCCTCATTCGTATCTTCAAAAAATATTAGGAGAAGAATCATATATTCATTGTGAGCTAAGAGCTTCCGATCAGCAACAACATCGAAATCTATATATAAGTGATATTAATGAAGCATACACTGATCTTCCTCTTTGCAATCACATCTCTTGATTCTATTGTCGTGATCATGCACCACAACTTCGAATAATTGTTTCTTTATAAATTAGTCCGAAAATTTTGTAGCTTCGACTTAAATATCAACATTTATATACAGTCAAAAAATCTGAATCTGACCTAATATCTCCGTAATTTATCTAATTATTTATTATTATTAAATCACCATGCAATTATCACAAAATGGCTCAAGCACAAAATATATGTGAAGGACAAAGTTAAATGAACACAGGATTTAACGTGGTTTGAAAATTGTCTATGTCCACGGGCGCCGCCAGAGAAAAGAGTTTCACTATGATAGAAAATGTTACAGATTTCAGATTGTGTTTTGTGTCGTCCGAGTAATCTATTTATAGGGAATCAATAGACTCACTAAACAATGGGCCTAATGGGCTCATACCAGAAAATTGACAACGATACTGTCACAACACTTATTTGTACAGCCGGACACAGTACACTGTCAAGGCACAATATCACTATCACATACACAAAACTGTACGGCCGGACACAGTACACTGTCAAGGCATAATATCACTATCACAGACACAAAACTATACTGCCGGACACAATACACTGTCAAGCCACTATTCGACTCATTCACAACAAATCTTCCCCTCGAGGCGAATATCCTTTCTTCACTATCAACAAAGAAATTTATCTTCTTCTGACTCACCAAATGCCCTTAAGGAATTCACTCTATACTGCAAACACAAATCCAATTTAGGCACTCCTTAAACTTTCGAACTGATAGTGCCTTGGTCATTATATCTGCTGGATTATCGTGTGTAGACACTTTCTTCACATCAACAATTCCCTTTGATATTATATCACGAATAAAATGATACCTGACATCTATGTGCTTTGTACGCTAATGGTACATCTGGTTCCCTGTAAGGTGTATGGCACTTTGACTGTCACAAAACACTTTTGTAGTAGTCCTATCCAAGCCCAAATCTACCACCAAACCTTGCAACCATATTGCCTATTTAACTGCTTCTGTTACCGCCATGTACTCTGCCTCTGTTGTAGACAAAGCTACAGTAGCTTGCAACTGTGCTTTCCAACTGATCGCACTCCCAGCTAGAGTAAATACATATCCTGCCAGAGATCTTCTTTTATCAATATCACCTGCAAAATCAGAATCAACAAAACCAACCAATGATCCTGCAACATCATTCAGTGATGCACCAATATCAGTCTTGTTAAAATTTAAGCCAACGTTCACAGTATTCTTTTGAAGAGATTCAATCTCTTGCCCATAGCACCAATTCATCGATCTGCCTCTGCACTCTATATCGCTTCTCTGTAGCTACTAGATTCTTGCATCTCAACTTCTTCTGCAACTGATAGAGCATATGCAACTAGATTCGCATACCTTTTTAGAAGTATAATATCTCTTCTTTCTCTGCCCAATGCTATGCTATAAGGTTGTTGTTCTGGTTCAGGCGCATCATCGTCACTATCATCTGATGCTGATGCTTCACCTCCTGATTCTAGATCCACCTCAAAACCACTTGAATTATTGGACCTGCTAGGAACTGATTCTACTTCACTCCACCTGTTTACTCACAACCGATCCTAATTCGACCATTTCTCCTACTTCCTTCTGACTGTCTATTGAAGCAAACTCATTAAAAGTAACGTCCCTACTGATGAGAAAACCTGGAGACTTTAGAGAGGTACACCATAACCTATATACCTTCACTCCAGTAGCATATCCAAGAAATATGCACCTCTTTGCCCTCGGCCCAAGCTTACCATCTCTCACATGAGCATACGCAGGACAACCAAACACCCTCAAATGTTCATAATCAGCCGACGATCCAGACCAAATGTCAAAAGGAGTTTTATAATCAATAGCCGTTCATGGAGAACGATTCACCAAGTAGCACGTTGTATTGATAGCATTAGCCTAAAAATCCTTTCCCACACCGAAATGCGAGAGCATACTTCGTGCCTTGTCACAAAGCATTCTGTTCATTCTTTCTGCGACTCCATTCTGTTGTGGTGTTCTAGAACAAGTGCGATGGCGCACTATTCCCTCAGCTTTGCAGAACTCGTTGAACTCACGATTGCAATATTCTAACCCATTATCTGTTCTAAGACGTTTGATTTTTCTTCATGTTTTCTTCTCAATCATCGTCTTCCATTTGACAAAGGTTGAATATGCCTCATCTTTTGTTTTCAGAAAGTAAACCCACACCATCCTTGAATAATCATCAATCAAACTCATATAGTATCTGGCTCCGCTCTTGGATGGAATTCTGTTTGGACCCCAAAGATCTGAGTGAATGTAGTCCACTGTCCCTTTAGTATTTCTTACAGTTGATTTGCTGAGTTTGACTCTAGTTTGTTTACCTAATACACAGTGCTCACAAAATCCCAATGATTCTGCTTTATACCCTTTCAACAAATCTCTCTTTCCCAAAACAGCTAATCCTCTGTCACTCATGTGACCAAGACGCCAATGCCACAACTTATTTTGATCCTGCCCACTTTGGCTATTACTCCCTGATGATGATACTGCAGCATCGCACATAACAACACTCCCCTGAAGAATGTAAAGACCTTTCTGCAAACTGCCTTTCATGCATACCATTGAGCCTTTTGTCACTTTGATTACACCGTCTTCTGCACGGTACTTGTAACCCCGAGAGTCTAGAGTCCCAAGAGAAATCAGGTTTCTCTTTAACCCAGGAACATGCCAGCAACTCAAGATTCTAAGAACCCCGTCAAACATTCTGATTCTCACGTTACCAATACCACCAACAGTCAACGAATGATTGTTCCCTAAATAAACAGTTCCCTGCATTGGCTTGTACGTATCAAACCACTGCTTGTACTGACACATGTGATATGTAGCGCCAGTATCGAGTACCCAAGAGTTTTTCCCAAAGTCTGATTGTCTGGCTGCAACTGTCTCATATCCTTTTATTTCAGTGCCCCTTTGACATCTGCTAGCGATAACTTATCCTTACCATACATAATGGTATCTACGAAGTTTTTATAGGGAGATGGTAACGATCTCAATACAAAGAAAGCTTGATCCTCATCCTCAATATTGATATCTATGTTCTCCAAGTCCATTATAATTGATTTGAAATTATCTAATTGCTCTGTTATGGACATACCTTCTTTCAATCTGAAATCATACAAACGCTTCTTCAAGTATAATCGGTTTACTACTGCTTTCTCTGAGTAAAGATCTCCTAGTTTTTTCCATGCGCAGGAAACAGTCTTCTCACCACTAATCTCGCGAAGCACATTATCTTTCACACTTATTAAAATCCAGCATAAAGCCCTTTCTTGAAGATCTTGTTTCTCCTCTTCTTTCATCTCTTCTAGTAACTTATTCTCCACATCCTTCCACAACCCTTGCAGTACCCATGAAGATTTCAGTTTAATCTTCCACAACGCAAAGCTGGATCCCCCATCAAATTTTTCAATCATGTATTTTGTTGCTGTAGACGACATTGTGAAACCCTAATTGCAAAAGCCCTAATTTCACCACGTGGCTCTAATACCAATTTTGTTATTAAATCACTATGCAATTATCACAAAATGGATCAAGCACAAAATATATGTGAAGGACAAACTTGAATGAACACAAAATTTAACGTGATTCGACAATTGTCTACGTCCACGGGCGCCGCCAGAGAAAAGAGTTTCACTATGATTGAAAAAAGTTACAGATTTCAGATTGTGTTTTTTGTTGCCCTAGTAATCTATTTATAGGGAATTAATAGACTTACTAGACAATGGGCCTAATGGGCTCATACCACAAAATTGACAACGATACTGTCACAACACTTATTTGTACTACCGGACACAGTACACTATCAAGGCACAATATCACTAACAGAGACACAAAACTGTATTGCCGAACACATACATTGTCAAGGCACAATATCACTATCACAGACACAAAACTGTACTGCCGGACACAGTACACTGTCAAGGCACAATATCACTATCACGACACAAAACTGTACAGCCGGATACAGTACACTGTCAAGACATTATTCGACTCATTCACAACATTTATTAATTAACTGATACAGACAATAACTAAATATCAATAAACATTTTCACGACTAGTCTTAATAAAATATTACAATAAATAAAAAATAAATCTAACTATTAATTACTTTTTCTGATACGATTTTTATTTGAAAAAATATTTTTTTAATAAAAAAATATAAGATGGTAATAGCGGGTTCGCAAGAACTGTATACAAATTATTGTTACACATTATCGGTAAATAATTTTTGAAATAAACTAATTCAAAAAATGAAAAGTTATTCATATAGCTATAGAAAAAATAATATTGACATAAAGTTAAACAAAAATCATCCAACTTACTTATACTACTCAAAATTATAATTTTTATCATCCAACTTACTTATACTACTCAAAATTATAATTTTTATGTCAACTTTTGAAATGATTTTGAGGTAGATATGGGCCATATTGGAATGGAATATTTAGAGTTATATATAAATCCGAAAGCTTAATAAAAAGAACTACATTCTATGGTTTTAATCTTCTTCTTTTTTTTTGGATAACTCGGCATCATCATATAAGTTTGGTTCGAATCTCTACCATCTCTAATAAAATTCCCAACCTACTCATGTTTAACTCAAAATTTTCAGATTTTGTTCTAACGTAAATCCACGCTAGTCTTTGTCAATCTTAAATGTTTTATAAGTCTGAACATTCTTACTTTTCTCTTCCATTAAGACTTAAGAGAGTCAACAAGTGTTGGCCAGTGCATCAATATTTTCCATAGTAGGAAATATGATTTCGTTGATCTCAATTTTGCTTCTTTTTTAATCCTTTGTTGCAAAAGTGAGTCTGGATCTGTTGTTGCTGCTGTGTTTGATTGTGTTGTGTCTTAAGTTACAGAGTCTTTGTATAAAGTATATGACCCTACTTGTCCCCAACGACTTCAATTCATCTTCATCCATGGATTTGTATTTTTGCTCTTCGCGGTTCAAGTTTGAGAGAGGCCCATTTATATGAATAATTATAACATCTTTCTCACGATCATATTTTGCTGGATGTCTTTAAATTATACACACTAGAATTTATTGTAACAACACATTATGTCCCGAGATATTTTCTAAATTTGAATAAATCATAATATTCCGAAGGTGGCTGTTTTTTAATAAAAACAAAATGGCCAAGCACATTTAAAGTTTTTGGTCATGTCACGAGTAAGATGCTAGTATGGTGGGACGATTGTGTTGCTTAATTGCACAACTCTTATCAAATAAATTTAATGATCAATGTACTCAAATAATGCATATCGCACACGATTTATATCGGACGAATCATGCTCGAAAGTTGAGACCATGTGCCGAAGGTATTGAGAAAGGACCAAGAATAAGTCAAGCTTTTTACCTCATCTCATCAATGTGTTTTTACATTCTTTTATGACTTTCTTTTCACTTTAAGCTCCTTTAATCATTTACGAATATATCTAATATATCTATACGTTTATATACTAGGAACTCTTGTGAAAAAATTATTACGTTTCACATCGGACTTAATATATATATATATATATATATATATATATATATAAACAAATGAATGTCGGATGTATCAACATATTTTCCTCATGTATAATAAATAACAGAATGTGAAATTTTACAAAATATATTATACCACCATTTCCTTGAAAATAACGTACTTGTCTAAAATTACATCCTCATTTCCATAACCAATAAATATTTTGTTAACTAGTGTATATTATACTGTTAGGGTCCGCATACCACGTGATAGGAATATGGAGTCCGGTCCGCATATTCCGCCTCCGTATATAAGTACGGAACACAACCGATCTCAACACTAGTATGATATTGTCCGCTTTGGCACCCGAAGGCCCTCCCGATTTTGCATTTGGTCCACTACCAAAAGGTCTCGTACTAGTTGAGGTATGTTCTTACTTATATACTATTGATCATTCCCATGTTTAACCGATGTGGGATGTGGGACTTTGGTCGCCACTCTAACATATACAATAGTAATATCTACCACTAATATACTAGTAATAATATGTATTTAAACTAGGTTTGGTTTTATCGGGGAGGCATTCGGTCTTAGTTCAGTTTTGCTTTGGGTTCGGCTATAACATAAAATAATTTTGAGTATAAACGGTTTTGAAAATTAGATGATTATTAAGTTTAATGTATTGGTTTAGGATTTAAATGGAATTATAAAATTATTAATCATAATGTGTCAACGGTATTAGTAGGTTGTTGGGATCCTGATGATTTAAAATAGTAAACAAATTATTATAAATTGTTCGGTTTTCTATTGTGAACATGATTATATGTTCGCACTATTATACACCTCCCTTAGAGATTAATGTAAATCAGGTTCAAAACAAAATTGGTTATAAATGATAAATGAGTGAAAATCATAAAAAAGACATTCCGGAAAATAATGACAGCTGGAAAAACTTTGAAAACTCTTTCTTTTTCTTTGTTCTTATTAAGATATACTAATAGTGTGTGAGCTTGAATTTAATGTTCTTGTAATGACAGCTGGATTTTGGATTTTAGAGTTTAGAGTTTGGAGTTTTTTATTAAATTACTATGCAATTATCACAAAATGGCAAGCACAGAATATATGTGAATGAAAGATTTAAATGAACACAAGATTTAACGTGGTTCGATAATTGTCTACGTCCACGGGCGCCGCCAGAGAAAAGAGTTTCACTATGGTAGAAAATGTACAGATTTCAGATTGTGTTTTGTGTCGCCCTAGTAGTCTATTTATAGGGAATTAATAGACTTACTAGACAAATAGGCCTAATGGGCTCATACCACAAGACTAACAACGATACTGTCACAACACTTATTTGTACTGCCGAACACAGTACACTCTCAAGGCACAATATCACTATCACAAGCACAAAACTGTACTGCTGGACACAGTACACTCTCAAGGCACTATTCGACTCATTCACAACAAATCTTCCCCTTGAGGCGAATATCCTTTCTTCACTATCAGCAAAGAAACTTATCTTCTTCTGACTCACCAAATTCCCCTAAGGCATTCAATCTATACTGCGAACACCAATCAAATTTAGGCAATCCCTAAACTTTCGAACTGATACTGCCTTGGTCATTATATCTGCTGGATTATCGTGTGTAGACACTTTCTTCACATCAACAATTCCCTTTGATATTATATCACGAATAAAATGATACCTGACATCTATGTGCTTTGTACGCTAATGGTACATCTGGTTCCCTGTAAGGTGTATGGCGCTTTGACTGTCACAAAACACTTTTGTAGTATTCCTATCCAAGCACAAATCTGCCACCAAACCTTGCAACCATATTGCCTCTTTAACTGCTTTTGTTACCGCCATGTACTCTGTCTCCGTTGTAGACAAAGCTACAGTAGCTTGCAACTGTGCTTTCCCATCGATCGCACTTCCAGCTAGAGTAAATACATATCCCGTCAGAGATCTTCTTTTATCCATATCACCTGCAAAATCAGAATCAACAAAACCAACAAATGATCCTGCAACATCATTTTGCGATTCACCAATATCGGTCTTGTTAAAAGTTAACCCAACGGTCACAGTATTCTTAAGATACCGAAGTATCAATTTCACTTCCTGCTAGTGTTCTTTCCCAGGACACCCCATGTACCTGCTAACTACACTAACCGCATGTGAAATATTAGGACGTGTGCATACCATAGCATACATGATACTACCAACTGCACTTGCATATGGAACCTTCGACACTTGTTCCAACTCAGCATCGTCCTTGGCCGCTCCCACTGCAGATAACTTGAAATGAGTAGCAAATGGAATGCTAACTGCTTTAGCATCAAACATGTTGAAACGTTGTAACACTTTCTCAATATAGCTTCGATGAGACAAGTGTAATGATCCTAAATTTATGTTCCTTATAATCTCCATACCAAGAATTTTCTTTTCTCTACCCTTTTGACGCCATGAATGTATCAAAAAGTTTGTGCCCTTGCCTAGGTGACTGTTTAAAACCATACAGTGACTTTTTCAGCAGAAAAACTTTGTCCTTCATATTAGATTCGATAAATCCCTCTCGTTGTCTCATGTAGATTTGCTCCTACAATTCATCGCGTAGAAACGCATTCTTCACATCCAACTGGTCAAGCTCTAAATCTTGCAAAACTACTATGGCTAACAAAATATCGAATCAAACTATGCTTCACCACTGGAGAAAACACTTCATTGAAGTCGATTCCTTCCATTTGAGTAAAACCCTTAGCGACCAGTCTTGCTTTGAATCCAGATGCCACAACCCCTAGATTACCTTCCTCTTTCTTGAACACCCATCTACAGCCTACTATCTTCTATCCTTTAGGCAAGTTAAAAAGCTTCCATGTTTGATTCTTATGAAGAGAATCAATTTCTTCCCTCATAGAACCAATCCATCGATCTGCCTCTAAACTCGCTATAGCTTCTCTGTAGCTACTAGGTTCCTGCATCTCAACTTCTTCTGCAAGTGACAGAGCATATGCAACTAGATTCGCATACCTTTTTGGAAGTCTAATATCTCTTCTTTCTCTGCCCCATGCTATGCTATAAGGTTGTTATTCTGGTTCGGGCGCATCATCTTCACTATCATCCGATACTGACGTTTCACCTCCTGATTCTGGATCCACCTCAAAACCACTTGAATTATTGGACCTACTAGGAACTGATTCTACTTCAAGCTCCACCTGTTTCCTCACAACCGATCCTGATTCGACCATTTCTCTTACTTCCTTCTGACTGTCTATCGAAGCAAACTCATTAAAAGTAACGTCCCTACTGATGAGAAAACCTGGAGACTTTGGAGAGGTACATCATAACCTATATCCCTTCACTCCAATAGCATATCCTAGAAGTATGCACCTTTTTTCCCTCGGCTCAAGCTTACCATCTCTCACATGAGCATACGCAGGAAAACCAAACACCCTCAAATGTTCATAATCAGCCGACGATCCAGACCAAATCTCAAAAGGAGTTTTACAATCAATAGTCGTTGATGGAGAACGATTCACCAAGTAGCACGCTGTATTGATAGCTTCAGCCTAAAAATCCTTTCCCACACCGGAATGCGAGAGGATACTTTGTGCCTTGTTACAAAGTGTTCTGTTCATTTTTTCTACGACTCCATTCTGTTGTGGTGTTCTAGAACAAGTGCGATGGCGCACTATTCCCTCAGCTTCGCAGAACTCGTTAAACTCGCGATTGGAATATTCTAACCCATTATTTGTCATACGACGTTTGATTTTTCTTCTTGTTTGCTCTCAATCATTGTCTTCCATTTAACAAAGGTTGAATATGCCTTATCTTTCGTTTTTAGAAAGTAAACTCACACCATCCTTGAATAATCATCAATCAAACTCATGTAGTATCTGGCTCCGCTCTTGGATGAAATTCTGTTTGGACCCCAAAGATCTGAGTGAATGTAGTCCACTGTCCTTTTGTCTTTATTACAGCCGATTCGCTGAATTTGACTCTAGTTTGTTTACTAAACACACCGTGCTCACAAAATCCCAATGATTCTACTTTATACCCTTTCAACAAATCTCTCTTTCTCAAAAAAGCTAATCCTCTGTCACTCGTGTGACCAAGACGCCAATACCACGACTTATTTTGATCTTGCCTACTTTGGCTATTACTCCCTGATGATGCTACTGCAACATCTCCCATAAAAACACTCCCCTGGTGAATGTAAAGACCCTTCTGCAAACTGCCTTTCATGCATACCATTGAGCCTTTTGTCACTTTGATTACATCGTCTTCTGCACGGGACTTGTAACCCCGAGAGTCTAGAGTCCCAAGAGAAATCAGGTTTCTCTTTAACCTAGGAACATGCCATCATGTCAAGATTCTAACAACCCCGTCAAACATTCTGATTCTGACATTACCAATACCACCAACAATCAACGAATGATTGTTTCCTAAATAGATAGTTCCCTGCATTGGCTTGTACATATCGAACCATTGCTTGAACTGACACATGTGATATGCAGCGCCAGTATCGAGTACCCAAGAGTTTTTCCCAAAGTCTAAACTCACGGGAAATACATCTCCTCTACCACTCTTTTCACTATCGTCACAATCGTTCACACCTTCAACAATATTTTCTGCATTTTCCTTTTGATTTCCTTTATTACCATTCAGTTTCGGACAATCTCTCCTATAATGACCCTGCTCACCGCATTCATAACAATTTGAGTGCTTTACTCTTGACTTGGACCTCCAGTTCTTCATTCTTAAAGAACTCGTTTTGCTTCTATATCTTCCCCTTGTCATAAGACCTTCCCCTTCAGTTTGATTGTCTGGCTGCAACTGTCTCATCTCCTTTGATTTCAATGCCCCTTTGACATCTGCTAGCGATAACTTATCCTTACCGTACAAAATAGTATTTACGAAGTTTTTACAGGGACCTGGTAACGATCTCAATACAAACAAAGTTTGATCCTCATCCTCAATATTGATATCTATGTTCTCCAAGTCCATTATAATTGATTTAAAATTATCTAAGTGCTCTGTTATGGACATATCTTCTTTCAATCTGAAATCATACAAATGCTTCTTCAAGTATAATCGGTTTATTACTGATTTCTCTGAGTAAAGATCTCCTAGCTTTTTCCATGCGCAGGCAGCAGTCTTCTCACCACTAATCTCGCAAAGCACTTTATCTTTCACACTCATCAAAATCCAGCACAAAGCCCTTTCTTGAAGATCTTATTTCGCATCTTCTTTCATCTCTTCTAGTAACTTATTCTCCACAACCTTCCACAACCCTTGCAGTACCAGTGAAGATTTCAGTTTAATCTTCCACAACGCAAAGCTGGATCCCCCATCAGTTTTTTCAATCATGTATTTTGTTGCTGTAGACGCCATTGTGAAACCCTAATTGCCAAAGCCCTAATTTCACCACGTGGCTCTGATACCAATTTTGTTATTAAATTACAATGCAATTATCACAAAATGGCTCAAGCACAGAATATATGCGAATAAAAGATTTAAATGAACACAAGATTTAACATGGTTCGACAATTGTCTACGTCCACGGGCGCCGCTAGAGAAAAGAGTTTCACTATGGTAGAAAAGGTACAGATTTCAGATTGTATTTTGTGTCGTCCTAGTAGTCTATTTATAGGGAATTAATCGACTTACTAGACAATAGGCCTAATGGGCTCATACCATAAGACTAACAACGATATTGTCACAACACTTATTTGTACTGCCGAACACAGTACACTGTCAAGGCACAATATCACTATCACAGACACAAAACTATACTGCTGGACACAGTACACTATCAAGGCACTATTCGACTCATTCACAACAAGTTTTTACTTTAGAGTTTTGAGTTTGAAGTTTGAAGTTTGAAGTTTGGAGTTTGGAGTTTGGAGTTTGGAGTTTGGAGTTTGGAGTTTGGAGTTTGGAGTTTGGAGTTTTGAGTTTGGAGTTTGGAGTTTGGAGTTTGGAGTTTGGAGTTTGGAGTTTGGAGTTTGTAGTTTGAAGTTTGAAGTTTGAAGTTTGGAGTTTTGTCTTTAGATTTCGGAGTTTGGAGTTTTGAGTTTCGAGTTTTGAGTTTCGAGTTTTGAGTTTCGAGTTTTGAGTTTCGAGTTTTGAGTTTCGAGTTTTGAGTTTCGAGTTTTGAGTTTCGAGTTTTGAGTTTCAAGTTTCGAGTTTGAGTTTTGAGTTTTGAGTTTCGAGTTTGGTTTGGATATCGTTGTTTGATTATGTTCGATTAGAGCTTGTGGATTCCTATTACAAATATGAGTATAAAATATGATGAGAAACATTTTGTTATGTCTACATATGCATAACACTTAGATTTGGCTTCGTCTTCAATTTTAGGTATTGATTCATCCTTGTTAATTTTAGATTTCGTCGCGTCTCATCATGTGTCACCTCACGTGTCGCACTTGGTTTGTTGTCTCATATTTCACCCATATCTGTTTTGTCTGCTAGTGTTATAACAATGTCAGTAAAGGGTGTTGGCTCTATTGCTACCCCTCATATATCGCTCTTTGATGTTTACCACATCCTCAACCTTGCGTTGAATCTTTTTTTGGTTAGCCAATTGTATAAATCTGATCATTGGGTAATCTCTTATAATTATGTGTGTACTATAAAAGATAGACATACTCAGGGATTGATTAGGACAGTTCGTAAAATATGGGAACTCTATGTTTTGGAAAGACTCGAAGTAACAAACGTGAATGTCTTTGATATTGATAATAGAAAAACATATGTGAGTGATATGGTCGCTTTTGGTGTTGATTTGTCTTCCTTTCATCTCAGCCCTTTTTCGTCTAAATCTTATCTTTGGAATTCTCGTGCGGGAGATGTATTTGCGTCATGTTTGAAGTTTTTAGTCTCCACATGTCTTGTAGTATCTCAGATTATAGTCGTTGTAAACTTGAAAAACTTTATGTCTTACCGTTTAATATGTGTGTCTCTTATTATATCTCTTATTTTGATATTATCCATTATAATGCATAAGGTCCATCTTCTGTTTCACCAAATGATGACGGCCTATATGTATCTTTTATAGATAACTATACTCGTTATGCATGAGTTTATTTTATGAAACAAAATGTTTGATTTTTTTGAAATTTATAGAAATTTACTCAATATTTTGATGTGATAAAGTAATGAAAGTGTGACTTGGATGGTGACTGTAGCTTCAACTATTTCACTCTGTTTCTTGTTCTAATGGACCATAGACTAGTCGCCTTGTATTGATACCCCTCAACAAAATGGGGTTGTAGAAAGAAAACATCATCACCTTATTAAAACTATTCGTTTCTTACTGTTATTTGCTGAAGTTTCTAGTATTTTGTAGGGAGAAAACACCCCATGTTGTTGTATGTATTATTAATCGAATTTGTATGGAACATGATTCAGAGATATATTTATTTTAAAAGTTATATAGACATCTTTCAAATTATTCCTCTTTACGAGTGCTTTGTTGTACGTGTTTTATCCTTCGTCCTCATATCGAAAGGAACAAGCTATCACATAAAACATTTATATGTATTTATCAGGCCTATGGTATTACATAGGATTGATACCGTTGTGATCCCACTACTCAAAAGTTATATGTATCTCGACATGTCATATTGAGCGCATGCAATTTTATCCAGTTCATGCAAATCACATCAGATAACAAAATCAGATTTTCAGGTTATTGATACATTTAGCAATGAAAACGATATAACTATTGCTTATAATGTATCAGTTGTTGATACATTTACATCAAATGATACTAGTTTTTAACTTATGTTTCTTCCTTAGGTGCAACTACATATTCTTAACCTCTCAGATAATCTACTTGTACAAGTAAGTTTCCAAAAGTATAAGAGTTTACTTATTTTTCTTACTCAGCTTTGTTTACATCTTTTCATAGAAAATATAAATAATCTATATGAACATAAGTCGTTTAAAGAAGTTGTTTATGATCTTCATTGCAAAATGTTATAGCTGAAGATCTTAATGCTCTTTATTAGACTCATGTATGAAATGTGGTTAAACCTCTCCCTGGTAAGCATATAATTGGTTCTCGTTAGGTTTTCAATATTAAAACAAAGTCTGATGGGTCCGTTGAAAGGTATAAACTCGTCTTGTTGCAAAATACTATGCACAAAAGTACGGTATGAATTATGTGGAGACTTTTGCGCCAGTAGTAAAAATGACGGAAATTCGTATCCTTATTGATGTTGCATTTGTTCACCAGTGCAAAATATTTCAATTAGATGTTAAATTTATGTTTACAAATGTAGATCTTCATGAGGAGGTTTACATGACTCCTCCTCCACGTATTGCTCACCAGCAGGTGAAGTTTGACGACCTATGAAAGGTTTATATGATCTCAAACAAATTCCCCCTGCATGGTTTGAGAAATCTCAAAAATTATTATCTCATTTAGTTTTCATGCAATTGATCATAATTCAACTTTATTTATCAAGTCTATGAGTGCAGGAAGTATCTCTAAATGTAGATGCTATGATTATTATATGTGATAATATTAATGGTATTGAGATACTAATATGTGATTTGGCTCATCGATTTGCAATGAAAGATATGGGTATTTTATGTTATTATTAAGTATTGAGGTGGCTCAGCCTTCGAAATGTTATATTCTTTCTTAAAAAAAATATATATCTGATCTATTTGAGCGAGTGTGACTTTATGAGAACATAACATAATATACCCCTCTTGAAACCAATGTACGGTATTCTCTAACTGATGGTGTTCCTTTATCAGACCCAATTTTGTATTGGACTTTTGTAAGGATATCGGTTTATCTTACAGTTACTTGATCGGATATAGCTCATGCTTTTCACATGTTTAGTCAATTTGTTACAACTCATACTTCTGTCCATTGGGGAGATTTTCTTTATATACTGAGATATCTTCGTAGCACTAAGTTTTAAAGTCATTTATTTCCTTCAATTTTTTAACTCAAAATGCGTGCCCATAGTGATACTAATTGGGATATCGATCTTCATGATCGTAAATCCATTACTGGTTTTTTATTTTTCTTGAACATTCAGTAATCTCATGAAGAAGAAACAAACGTGATGTTCTTCCTAGATCTTATAATGTGTTATGACATTGACTACAAATGAGAATATTTGGTTGTGGTGACTTCTTGAAGATATGAAGGTTAACATTACTAAGCTCACTTTCTTACATTATGATAACAAAAGCGTCATGCAAATTGCAATGAATTTTGTTTTTCATGAGAGGACGAAGCACATTAAAATTGATTGTCAATTTATTCATCATCATCTTTAGCTCGTGGTCATCTAACTTCCATTTGTTCTATCAACTTTATAGGTTGTTGATATCTTCATGAAGGTTCAGCCACATTTTATTTTCTTTTTTTTGACAAAATCACAATACTTATTATTGTTGTATTATGAGTTTGAGGTAGGATTTTAAATATATTTAAAATATTAAACTCACTAGTCTACCACTTATTCTATAAATAATTATTAAGCTCTTATAAACATTATTATATTCTAATCAATAAAATATTAACTCCATGGTTATTTGATCTAAATAAGATATTAAGTTACTCGGATGGTTGTCAATTTTTTCCAACTTACATTAAAATTTCAATTTTTATAAGTAAAACACAATATTTGGATAATAAATTTTATAATTAAAATTATTAAGATTTTATAAATAATATTTTATCCAACTATATGTTTTCAATCACGTGTCCATTTTTATATTATATTTTCCAGCATTTTTTTTATAGTTACTTGGATTTTTTTTGGATAAACATATGTTTTTGGAATATAGTTATTTTTAATAATAATAAAATTATATATATATATATATATATATATATATTATTTTGAAGACGAATAATTATCCATCTAGTTTTTTATTTTTCTTCTTTTGGAAAAAAAATGTTTGAGAAAGTGTTTGGTTAAATAAAATTATTTGATAACTCATAATGAATTGAATTTAACGTGACTACGGGTAACAGAATTATAAAAAAAATCAAATTTATGTTTAGTGAATGCGTGAAGTTATTTCCTCCATAAGATCTATTATTTTTTCGATATTTTAAAAAGTATTCCACTTTGTTATTTCCTCCATAAAAGAAATACCTAATTTACTTTTTATTTTAATTTTACACCAAACATCATATCTATCTTCTTTGCTTTTTTCTCTAGTAACCACCCAAACACCATATCTAAATTAATTTTTTTCAGTGATCCACTCAATTCATTTATGTCCACCATTAATTCACTCACAAACCATAGCTCTCATAAATCCGATATAAGTAGTCAAACTTCAAATTAAAATTCTATTAAACTATTCTCTTCTAACCCAAAACAAACCCAAGCCACCACTTGAAGCACTCTCTCGAATTCCAAAGGTAAAATTTTGAAATTGATATTTTTTTTTACATTTATGGGTTTGGATAATCGAGTTACTGGCTCAGAATTATATGCGTTTTTTTGTTTGTTTTTTTGAAGCACCTAATTCTGAGATGGTGGTTAGGAATTAGATGCATTTTATAAAAAAACACCTATTTTTGAAGTGTTTGCTAGGAATTAGATGCATTTTTTATAATAAAAAAACTAATTCTGAGATGTTTGCTCGGATTTAGGTGTTTTTGAATTTAACCTGTAAAATCAGGTTTTCAAAATGAGTTCTTTTGAAAATGGCATGTTAGATGAATGTAAAACTAAAATACAAGAGTAAATTACCTTTTTAGTTGATTAGGTGATATTATACAGTGTTGAATCTTTGGTTTGGATGTTTTCCTCTTCCATGAATAATCTTTAAAAATTGAGTTTTTTAGTTTTTAGAAGTTAAGTTATATATATACACGTTTTTTGCATCAATTTCAAACTTTAATTGTTATGGTGTAATGGGTGCTCTGTCAAGAAACGGAGTCTTGAAACCAATTCGAAAACCCAGAATTGAAGCCAATCTTGCTTAGATTGATTCAAGGTATGATGAATTCTTCCACTATGGAAGAAGGACAGATCGCCGCATCTGATCTGAGTTCGAATTCGCCAATATCTGTGAAATCTATGCCTATAGAAGCCTCTGTTTTTTTAAGAAGATTATCCTCTGCTTTCTAGAGATAATCAAGATAGGCAAAATAGTTTGTTTAAATCATTCCCTAAAAAGAATGATTTAAACAATGAGAAAGCTGTGAAAGCATTTGTTGATGTTCTGAAAAACGAAAATCAGAGACAACTTCATAAGAACTACTCTGTTTATCAAGATCAAGAAAAACTGGTGATTAAGTTTTCGAAAGAATATAGAGATCATCTGCTACATTTGTCAAAACATACAATCGTTGGGAAGTTTTCCTATGGAAAGCCTATAGGAATGTATTTATTGAGTTTGATAACGTTGAAGATCTTAAAAGGTTATGGACTCGCAACGTGTGGAAGGTGGGAGAGAAGACCATGATATTGCTAAAGTGGAGCAAGAGTTTCGATCCTAACAGTGAGATCCCTTTAACTCCAGTCTGGGTAACTTTAAAGAACTTGCCGGGATTTATGTACAACGAAGGTAAAATTCTGGAAATTGCTAAGTGTCTTGGTACACCATTGAAGATATGGATTCCTTCTGTTAATCTAGTTAAAGTCAATTGTGTTACATTATGGGTTGAAGTGGATATTTCGAAACCATTAGTTAATAGCATTCAGATTAAGTTTAGGGAGGATGATGTTTTCTGCTTCGAGGTTAGTTATGGCTCTCACCCTAGTTACTACAATATATGTAACCACATTGGGCATATGGAAAAGGATTGTAAAAGAAATACGTTAAACCAGCAACAAGAAAAGATCGATAGTAATAAAGATTCTGCTTTATTAGAAAAGAATGAAATTACAATGTCTCAGTTAAAATCGGTGATTGCTAATAATGAAATAACAATGGAATATGTTGACAAGGAGTACAAAAGGTTCAGTAACATTAAGCCTATTCTTGATACTGTTATATCTAATGATGTTGATTTGTCTTCTGGGAAAAGTGAGAAGAAACCAGTCATTGAAGACTCTGAGATGATTGAAGCTCTCCAAATGGTCCAGAGGAGTTCTTTGTTTGTGGAAAAAGATGATTCTGACTTGAATCTGGGTATTAACTCTCCAACTGAAGAAACTACGGGTAGTCTTCAGTTTTCCCCTACAAAAGAGTAGAAAAATGAAATGTTATTACACAATCAAAGTAGTTGGAGCAAAGATTTCACAAAAGTTAAAAAGGTGAAGAAGACAAGAACTTGGAACAACAAAGGTCGCATCTCCTCCAAATTATTGTAGTTGAAAATGACTTCCAAACCTAAATCTTCTAAATGACAGTTAAACTACTTAACTGGAATGTAAGGGGGCTGGGAAATAAGAAAACTATTAGAAGATTGAGGTCTCTAAAAAGGTCTGAAAACCCTGCATTCATGATTATTCAGGAGCCATTGATACATGTTTCTAAGATATCTGAAGTGGCTGGGAAGATTGGGTATAAGAACTACTTTAGCAACATCAATAACAAAATCTAGTTACTTTGTCTTGAGGATTATGAAACTAAAATTATAAGTGATGAAGAGCATGTTGTTCATGTGATTGTGAACTACTCTAATATGAACAAAACATTCAGACTATCTATTGTTTATGCAAAATACAGTATGTCTTAAGGCTTGACCTTTGGGACTCTCTTTGAAAAATCAATGACAACACTGAATGGATTGTGGTTGGGGATTTTAATACCATTCTCAATATGGATGAGCAGTTATCATGTACTAGTTCTTGTTTAAGGAGTATGGATGATTTCAGTGACTTGATTCTGGATTGTAATCTAATGAATGGGGGGTTTTTATGGCTCTAAATATACGTGGACTAATGAAAAGAAATGGAGAAGGTTGGATAAGGTGATTACAATTCTTCTTGGATCAACTATTTTGACTGTACTAAAGTGGTTTATTTGGCTAGGACGTGTTCATACCATTCTCCAATAAGTATAACTATCTCCTCAAACCAAGAAACTTTCAAGCCAGCATTCAAGTATCTCAATATGTGGACCAGGCATCCTAATTTTCTTGAGATTGTGGAAGGCAGTTGGTCTGGTTCTATGAATGGGGATCTTATTCAAAGGTTTTAGAGGAAGCTTAAGAGACTAAAAGGGGATTTGAAGACTTGTAATAAGAGGGACGTTGAAAAATATATTTGATTCAATCAAACATATTGAAGAAGAGATTGTTTTTATGGAAAACAAATACCAGGGTTCTAATGACATTACTGACAAAGTTAATCTTGACAGAGCTAATGCTACTCACCTAGAGCTACTTGCAAGAGAAGAAATATTTGGGGAGCAGAAAACCCATACCTTGTGGGTGAAAGACAATGACAGGAACTCTGCCTTTTTTCATAACCTGGTCAAGAAACGAGCTAAGAGAAATAAGATTCAAAGAATTCGGGATGGTTCTCATTGGTTGGATGATCATAAACTATCTCTAAGTCTACTTTTTCTTATTTTCAATCCCTTTTGAATAATACTGATTGTGAAACTAATATTACTGATCTTATTGATGTTATTCCTAATCTAGTCACTGAGGAGGAGAATACATATTTTATTGGGATTCCTTCTAAGGATGATATTTACAGTATTGTTTGTGAGTTGAACCCTAACAAGGCTGCTGGGCCTAATGGTTACAATGCTGAATTCTATAAAGAATGTTGGCATACCATCTGTGATAACCATTGTGAAGCTGTCAAAGAGGTTTTTAAGAGAGGGGATATTCCTATTAGGGTTCATGCATCTGTAATATGCCTAATCCCTAAGATTAACTCTCATAAGTCTTTGAGAGACTTTCGTCCTATAAGCCTTACCACTCTTTTCAACAGAATATACTCAAGGCTTATCAACAAGAGGCTTGTTGTGATTCTTCCTAAGCTTATTTCTGAAGAGCAGGGTGCTTTTGTAGCCAATAGAAGTATTCAGGAGAATATTCTTATAGCTAAAGAGCTCTGTTATGCTCTTAAGTTGAAATCTAAGGGCAGCAACAACATAATCTTGAAGATTGATATGGAGAAGGCCTTTAATAGGCTATCTCACAGATTTCTCCATTCAATCCTCGAGTCTTTTAGGTTTTGTCGGAGTTTCATTGTCATTATAAAGCATAATATTACTAACAATTACTTTTTTGCAATAGCTAATGGAGCCACAAAGGGTTTTTTCAAGTCTAATCAGGGCTTAAGGCAAGGGGACCCTTTGTCCCCAAGCCTGTTTATTCTAGTTGAAGAGTACTTCATAAGGGGCCTTAAGAAGATAAATGAAGAGGACATTTCTATCAGGTTCAAAGTAAGAGGTAATCATTTAATACTTTGTTTGGCGTTTGCTCATGACTTAACCATTTTTTGCAATAGTATTGCCTCCTCTTGTTAAAAAATATCAGCTTTCCTGTCACATTATCAAACAAATTCTGGTCAGATCATCAACAATAAATCAAAGCTAATTGTGGTTGAGAACACTATTTTATCGTGTATAAATGGAATTGAAATATGTTTTTGCATGAGACACAATTTTATACCCTTTAAATATATGGGGTGATGATTGGGAACAAGAGAAGAATCAGTCATTTTGACAACCTTGTCTCTAGTTTAAGGAATAAGATTATTGATTAGGATGGTTGTACTCTCTCTTTTGGAGGGAGATTGATATTGATACAGTCTGTCATTTCTGCTCTTCCCTTGTATTATATTCAGAATACAACCATCCCCAAGACTGTAATCCACAGGGTTGAAAACTTATACAATAAGTTCTTATGGGGCAATAAAATGGAGACTAAAACTATCACCTGGGCTTCTTGGAAAATGATAAGTATGCCATATGTAGAAGGGGGTGTTAATATGAAGAAGATTGAAGATTTACAGATAACCTATTCTTATAAGTTTAACCTTAGAGCTAACTCTACTCTCTGGTCAAAACTAATGTGTTCTATCTACTGTAAGAATCAACACCCTATTATTGCACTAATTCCTACTAGAATGTCAAGAGTTTGGGCCATAATAATTGAAGTAAGAGACAGAGCAGACAAGCATATTTTCTGGATACCATGCTGTGGGAAGATAGACTTCTGGTTTGATAGGTAGTGTATTAAGAAGGTTCTAATCTACTTCAATGAAACTGACAATAGAAGCTTGTATGAAAGTACTAGGATTAATAGTTACTCGTCTAATGAATGTTGGGATTTGGTTAAGCTTAACTATATTGTGCCCTACACTGTGGTTGCTAGTATCATGAAGTTTAAATTAAACAACAACCCAAACAGAATTATGTGGGAATTGACTGATGATGGAAAGTTTAACACAAAAAGAACTTGGAATGCTGTTAGAGATAAAGAGAATAAATCTAACCTATTCAGGAAAACTTGGAACGCTGTAACTCGAAAGAAACGTTCGTTTTTTCTTTGGAGGTTATTGATGAATTGGCTCCCAACTAACACTAACTTGCAGAAAATGCATCTTCAATTGGCCTCAAAGTGTCAGTTCTGTCAAAATGAGGAAAACACAAAAAATGTCATGGTAAATTGCAATCTCTCTTAGACTGTTTGGAATCATTTTAGTACTATTCTGGGAATCAGGCTTACAAGGAATATGACGATTCATCATTTAATACGAACCTAGTACTGGTCTTCTACAAAAATCTGTAGTGTCAGATCCATCATCCCTGCCATCATCGTTTGGACAATCTAGAGAGCTCGAAACCAGAAAAAACTTAAAGAAATGAACGTTACTTCTTCATCATTAATCAACCAGGTAATTTATATAATTACTGCTTTAAATAACTCAAACTTACTAAGAAAGAAACACTGGGGAAAAGACTCCATAGTGGCTATCCTACTGGGCTGTGATGTTCAACAGACTAAACTTGTATTCCATTATATCTTAAATGGAATGCTCCTAAGTTGAATCAGTATAAAATTAACACGGATAGTGTTTCAATTTCTACTGGTGAGGCCAGTGGTGTAGGGGTCATCAGGAATAGCGATGGAGTTATCATCAAAGAGTTTGGTAGAATTTACGGGAAGAACAGCTCAATTGTTGCTGAAACTAGGGCTCTCATGGATGGTCTTCTACTTTGCAAGTCTCTGGGTGTAGATAACCTCGACGTTGAAGTCGATTCGAGCATCTTGGTGGAGCTAATTGGGAAGGGGAAAACTATCTGGTACTTGGAACCCACTATAAATTATTGCAGAAATCTGATTATTCCAAGAATGGTGATCAAGCATGTCTACAGGGAGCAAAGTAAAACCTCTGATTGGAATGTGAAGGAGGCTCTAACTTGCAAAAAAGACAACAATTTCGATCATCTTTCTGCCCAAAATCCGTTGAAAGCAATCGTCTTTCTTGAGAGTATCGGTTTTGGTTACATTAGGAATAGAGATGAGGATTGATTTGGGTTTGGTGTTTCCGGTGGAGGGTTGATTTGGTGTTTTCCGGTGATGGGTGAGCTGAAGAATGATGGAAGGTCGATGAGGTCTATGTGGCTTCACTTGATTGAAAGTTGGGTAATTTCTAAGGAAGGCCAAATTTCTTGTTAATTCTCTATTAAATGTAATTGCGAATTCTTTTGTTCAATTTAGCCTCTGTATTTTGAAAGATATCAATAAAATCATAATTTTGATACATATATTTGTTCCAATTTTTCTTAATAATAGTTGTTGGAATGAATGTCTCATAATGGATAACTCCTTCAAATTATAAATTGAAAACTAAATAAAAGACAAAAAACAAATGGGGAATATTTTCCTCAAAACTTAAAATAATAAATTGTACGATGAAAACAGCTTCACTTTTACTAAATTAATCGTTTCATTTGGTTTTCCAATTAAAATGACTATTAATTTTTTTTTTTATTAGATCTACTCAAATTACAAAATAACTTATAGATGCCGCCGTTATTACTATGTTTTAAATTTATTTTATTTTTTTAATTTTAGGTTTGACCAGTTTATTATACGTGTATTTTCTAAATTATACTTTTAAAACTTTTTATGATTTATTTTTTCGTATTTGAAACTTCACGTTCATATTTGGTAAATGCAGTTATAAATTTAAGTTGACAAATTCAAACACCCTGAAAAAAACTGATTAAATTTCATTTATGATAACAAATTGTTAACTTATAATTGTTAACTCCAACACAATAACAAAGCTAAAACCGAAATTTATTGGCAATAGCTTGATTAGTTTTGAAATTAGTAGTTTCAAACACAGGAAGTTCAAACAAATCCGAGCTCGAGCAACTCCATGCATCATCATCGTCTTCATCCTCATCTTTGTCTTGATCATCTTCAAGAAAACAACTTAAATCGAATTTACGAACAGAAGAACTCATCTTCTTCTGCTGCTGCAGTTTATGAGTGCTTGTCAAGTAATCTCTCTTGATTTTCTTGATCTCATCCTTGTTAGAAATGCATTTTTGTCCACAAGGTCTAGAATCCTCATCCACAATAACACTAACAGGATAAAATCTAACTGTCCTCTTCTTCTCACCGCCACTATGATTTTTCTTCGAAGAACTTGGTTTCTTGCTGCTCAAGCAAGACCTTGAGAACGAACTAGCAGCAGCATAAGAGCAAGAAGGTTTCATTTTCCGATCCAAACTCACGTCATCCGATGCACCAACCGAGCAGATCTTCACTTTTTTAGTGTTTGAGCTAAAAATCGAGTTCAAGAAACTAGCTATTCTTGCACCAGGAGACTTTGGTTTCTTCAGCAAACCACTTGAACACTTCCTGTTCTGTTTCTTAATCTCAATGTTTTTCAGTTTCTCTGACCGGCTTGATCTGGAAGATGAATCTGTCTCCGACGACGACGAGAAGGCGACTCCAGAAGTACTGGAATCTGAAGAGCTTGAGATTGAGATGGAATTTGAACAGACAGGAAGCAGCTTTGTCTTGTTTGGTTTTTCAAAATTGGTGACATGTTTATTGACTCTAGTGGTTGTTTCTGATGTGTAGTAACCCAAATCCGGTTTTACACCATCAGATTCTTCGTCGATGGATCGGTAAATAGAGTCAAGAAGAGAAGAAGAGAAGGAAGGAGTTCTTCTGCTTTGAGGAAATGTGGGTTCACTACAAGATCTCTCTTTTCTTCTATCCATGTTGTTGTTATGTTTGTTGAATGCACAAAGGATAGAATATGTTTATATAGAGAGAAGAAAAATGTGAAAGGAGAAATGAAACAGGTAATAGTGTCTGCTAAGAGAATGTCAAAAGCTGAAGAGAAGGATTACAAAATAGAGAAAAGAAGTAGATCATGTGAAAGAAACTTGGACTGACATAGAGCTTTTTTTTTTAATGATTATTTGTGAGAGAAAACAGAAACACAACTTTGGAACTGACAAAGTATTACACGCTTGGATTGAAGACAATGAAAGAAGAAGGAAAGTGAGTTTCTTTCTTTTTGGGTGTGTGGAAAAGAGTAAAGAGGTTCTTCTTAAAGCAATAGCCGCGCGTGCGGGTAATTATGTGTATGTGCCAGGGAGGCAATTATAAATTTGTACTACCTTGTTTTTTCACTTTTTTTACTCAACTAAAGTCGTATTATAGCGTTTTTTAGTTATCTTCTACACTTTTCTAAGGTTGAAATTATTTCTTTAGTCATTTGTGTTAAATTTATTATAACTTTGTCTTTCACAAGTGTTCTCTCATATAATATACCAATTTACTTCTACAATTAAGATTAAAATCTATATAAACAGATTACTAACTAGTTTTATTGTTTTAACGTAAATCTATCTAAATTGTTTTTGAAGATTTTTATCGAAACCAAAAGGTACGGCAGACATTTTATTTTCTATATTTTATTTATTATTGTTGGTTGATATCTAAGTCTGAATAGTTAGAAAATCATTTTATCTATACCGGAGAACCTCAATGTTTTCTGATTCATATTGTTTTCATTTGTTCTTGGCTATTTTTTTTTAAATTAGTACATGCTATTATGATATTTAAAATTGACTGTAATAATAGAGTTGATAAGGTTTAGTATAGATAATTAAAATGGTATTTTTGTCCAAAAAGACACGCGAACCAATCAACAAAGATATTGACAATTTTTTTGGAAAGATGTTTTGAACCGAGAGATCGTTAATAGAAATAATTTTGTTGCGGATAA
This sequence comes from Limnanthes douglasii subsp. nivea, assembly GCA_036936605.1. NCBI lineage: Eukaryota > Viridiplantae > Streptophyta > Magnoliopsida > Brassicales > Limnanthaceae > Limnanthes > Limnanthes douglasii. The sequence continues at coordinate 107,438,249 of JAUPFV010000004.1, read as the reverse complement.
TACGAGATTTAATATGGTTATGAAAGAATTTAGAGTTGCGGTCACCTGGTTTAAGCCAGGTCTCACGTGGTTTTTGTTTTACGAATGATTCTTCAACGTGACTAAAGAAAATAAAATTCTGTGAGAAATTAATCTCGGTCTTTACTATGGAAATGTTTAGAGGATCACTAGCCAGGTCACTTTGGGCTTAAAAAGACGAGGCATTGGGCGGTAGAGACCCTCTCACTAATATTTTTGAATTCTCGTTTGTTGATTAGAAATAGTGAGTTGAAGATACCTAAGCTTGGTGGAGACAATGGACATAGCGGAACGCTCCTTAGAGAGATTCCAACTATCCAAAATAATAAGATTTTAAATCTAGAACAAGATTATCATATGTTTAAAGCTGAAAGGTTTTTTAGCTGCGATGTTGGGGTGGTGAGATTGAGGATGATAGGGCTATGGTTAGAATTTTTAGGAAAGTCATTGTGGACAAATGATGTAGGGAAGTTGGAGTTGTAAAGGTTATTTATAAGGACTTGGTCAATTTTAGAGGTGATTATCTTGTTAGCTTGCTTAATGAACTACAAAAACTAAAAATTGGCGGCTATTAGACAAATAAGCTCATTATCGTAACAACAATGGTTGAATTCATTGATAGAGAATATCTATAAGTCTAAGTTGTCAGTTCGGTTTCTAGCTTACAAATAGTGTTGAAGTCGTCAAACACGACCCAGGGTTTAGAAGAGCAAAAGTTTTAAATGAAAGTAATTTCATTCAATAGTAGAATGCGTTATGATGACGCATTGAATTCGTAGATCGTGGAAAGGGAAAACTTAATACTAGAAATGGTATACGTGATTCTACAATCTAAGAGGATATGACTTTACTAGAACTAATTTGAAGACATTAGGGTTCCAAGCTAACATGATTCTACAATAAAGGTACGCATCATGCTTGATTATAATTCTGATAAGACAAGATGGTTATTATAATATTATATATTTAAGATTTATAAAATTTGGTTTCCATAAGAGATATAAGTGTGGTATTGTTACTAAAGATAAATTCGGTGATGTATTTATGAAGAATAAGGTCATTAAGAGCTCGATCGTTCCAAGATGTTATATTCATGTAGGAAATATAAGAAAAACTTACTTGTGAATAATGATCAAAGACCAAGTTGTCCTTAATATGTTGTATACGATCCATTAGAGCAAAGGTCCACCAAGATCAATAAATGGAAGAGGTAACTTCAGCAATGATTTACTATTGATCAAACTGTAAAGACTCTTCAAATATATATATATATATATATATATATATATATATATATATATATATATATATATGCCAAGCTAATCTGGCTTGATATACCCATTAAATGAGGATATACTAATAATTATTTGGGAAAAATTAAGTAAGGACCATCAACCCAAAACCATAATTTTAACCCCTTTTATTTAGTAAGAAATGAGGGACCTTAGCGTTATTTTCTCTAAAGATACATAATCAAGAGAGAACCCTGATAAATGAAATTTACCCCAGAGCCCAAAAATGGTACCCAAATTGTCTCGAATGCGATTTCCGTACTTGAGCAAATCGTATTGATTCTACATAGACCTGCGACATCAACAAAGGAAATACTACACATTATATAGAGCAAGAACGGAGACACATTATTAATTTTGTCTTTGAAATTTAGATGGCGCAAGGTCTTCAAGACAATGGTCTCCTGGACGCGGGTTTTTTAGATGAGGTTGGGTATTCTAGATAAGGGTCTTTTGGACGACGACCTTTAAGATGAAGTTAGGCCTTTTAGACGATAGTATTTTTGGATGATTGCCTTTTAGATGAGGCAGGGTTTTCTAGACGAGGGTTTTCTATACGAGGGTATTTTAGATGTGGTAAGGTCTTCTAGACGAGGGTCTTTTAGATGAGGCAAGATTATCTAGACGAGGTTCTTTTAGCCGAGGGTCTTTTAGATGAGGGTCTTAAGGTGAGGTATTTGATTAGTATGAAATAATTAGTTTGAACAGAATTAACTAATTTTGTTAAGAAGTAATTAATTCCGTTATTAGATCAAGAAATCTAGCATTATAAAATACTCTAATATGCCTTGAACAAAGCGTACAGTTCACAACCTACATAGTCTTAATCAGAAATTGAGTATTGAAAGATAAAGTAAATGAAATGAGTAGAGGAATGAGAAAGGCTTATTCTTGTAACTCATTTGAGAGAATCTCTTATAAAATACTTTGTGGAGATAATTAATTGGAGAACTTCTCTCTCCGTCATATGTAAGTCGATTTGACTGAACTAGGTAAACAAATTTTTGTGTTATTTTCTTTTTACATATTTAGTTATTGTTTTTTATTATTATTAATTTATCCTACTGTACTTGGTTATCTTTTTTCGTGCTCCATACATCAAGTTATTGGTATGAGTTAACCAAACCTCGCAATAATTTCCACCCACTATGCGGCAAAGAATCAATTAAATTAAACATCATGGGTCCAAAATAGGATATTGAGAAGTTCACAAAGATTAACAAGTTCGGGTTGTGGAGGGTGAAGATGAGAGAAATTCTAGTCCGGCAGATATATTTTGAAGCTTTAAAAAGAGAAAAACAAATATTACCTGCATCTTTTAGCCATAGAGAAAACCAATATGAATGATAAGACAATTAATGTCATTATCTTGTGCCTCGGGGACAAGGTACTGAGAGAAGTAGCTAGAAAAATATATGTTGTGTCTATGTCGTTTAAACTTGACTCATTGTTTATGACCAAGTCATTAGCACATAGGTAGTTCCTAAAAAAACAAGTATAATTATGTCGTATGGTGTAGACCAAGTCGATAATGGAGCAGTTAACGGATTTTAACAAGATTACCGATGATTTAGCGAACGTTGATGTGAACTTAGAATACGAGGACAAAACCTTACACTTGTTGTGTGTTTTACCCGGGTCATATGAGAATTTCAAAGATATCATACTTTATGGAAAATAATATACCATCACCTTGGATGAAGTCCAGTTAGTTTTGATAACCAATGAGTTTACAAAATTTAAATATTCAAAGTTTGAGAATGGTGATGGAGAAGGTTTGAATGTATTAAAGGTAAAAAAACCAAAACAAACGGAGAAGGAAATGGAAAAGATACAGGTCCAAGTCTAAGTCAAAGGTTGGTAACATCTCACAGTTGAAATGTTATCATGGTCACACTCCCAGTCAATTCAAGAATGACTATCCTTAGAGAGAAGACAATGGTGCTTCGTCTACTTAAAATATTATTAGTAAAGATGAAGGTTATGAGAATGTAGGAGCATTAAAAGCTGTAAGTTGGGAACCTGAGAAAATTTGGGTCATTGACTCATGATGCTCATATCACATATGTCCAAGAAAGATGATGCTCATATCACATATGTCCAAGAAAGGAATACTTTGAGACGTTGTAATATACGGAAGAGTTGTACGTTTTGGTCTATCAGACTAAAAATATTTGATGATCGTGATTTTGTTTGAAAGAAGTGAGGTATATTTCAAACTTAGGAGAAATTTAATTTTTATTAGCATATTTGATTATCTAGGTTGTTGCAGTAGAGTTGAACGTGGGGTAATGAAAAATATTTATGGTGCATTAGTAATAGCTAAAGGGTCTAAACTAAATAGTTTATATATTATCAAATATTCCATTGTTGTTTCTAATGCATTAGTAAGCGTAGAAACTATAGACATGACTAAACCGTGGCATTTTAGGTTGGGTTATGTTAGTGAAAATGGTTTAACTGAATTAGCTAAACAAGATTTGCTAGAAAAATGAAATTTGAATAGATTTGTTAAATAGTGTTCTCAATATGCGGATGAGAAAAAAAAGATAGAGAGTAATACCTATACAAGTGAAGTTAGAAGTATCATATATGGTATGATTTTTAGTCGAACAAATTTATCATATGTAATTAGTATGGTAAATCAGTTTATTGAAAACCCTGGCCAAGTTCACTGGAAAGATTTGAAATGGGTGCTGAGATATATGAATGAGTCATTGAAGGGTGGTCTAAAGTACACTAGAACATATCAAGTAGGAATTCTTTTTAGGGTTATGTAGATACAAACTATGCCTGAAGTATAAAACATTAGGAAATTCTTATCGGGCATTGTTTTTATATTGTTTGGAACAATAGTTACTTGGAAGGACAATCAATAGTTAGTTGTACCCTTATCGACTACTCAACCATAATACATATCCCTTGTGGAATGTGTCAAGGAAGCCATATAGCTGGAGGGTGTGGTTGGAGAAATGTGAATTAATCAATGATATGTGAAGATACATTGTGACGGCCAAAGTGGCATTCATTTGGCGAATCATCAGGTGTATCATAAAAGGACAGATCACATGTTTTGTCGATACTCTTTTCATATCTGCCATGTTGTATCCTTTAATCTAATATTTTTATGAAAAAATCTAAAAATACCAGCATATCGCATATGTTTTAAAATTTAAGTATCCAAATACATATACTACATTTTTTTTAATTTTAACAACGTGATATTATCGTTGGTTATACACCCTCGTCAATTTTTATTTAATTTTTAAAATAAACAAGTAAGCTACATCATTAAAACATATATTATACCAATCAATTTTCGACGTATTGTTTCTCACACTTCTGTCATTTACATCTAAATAATTGCATCTTATTACAAATCAACGACTACATAAATTTTCTAATATATTCAATTTTTCTTTTTGAATTTTCAACATTCATAACTTATTTATCTAAGGTATAGAATTTGCATTCTCATTATACTTACACTTTATATATCATAAACAAAATTCTGCTAATTTGTTAAATTTAGATTATTAATAACTAAAATTTCAAACTATGGTAGAAATATGTTATGTATTTTGGAATGACCATCAAAATGGTTAATATAATAATAATGATATTTTACTAATGGTTGAATATTACAAATCAATTTATTATTTTTTCATAACATTAAACCTAACACACGTATTACATCCTGGAAAAAATGTTATATAATATACTTACTATATATGTTTTGTAAACAATGATGTTTCAAAATGTTTTATATGAATATCGATTTATTAAAATCAACCGTTTCCTTTTATTTATTTTGAATCCTGTTATTTTTTCATGATTACATATTCATAAGATTTATTTCCTGTAAACTTTGTTTGATTTCTCAAAAATTAATATATTTTTCGTCGCCAAAAAATTTGTGTTGCTATTACATAAATTTTAAGTAAAATTACTTATATAACCTTTCTCGATACAAAAGCTTATTATGGTCTTTATTCCATCCAACAAGAAAACTTTATCCGTTTACGATGGATCCAAATACTAACATTTATGATATACAAGAAGATTATACCAATAATTTGAAAATATAATTGGAGAATAATCTGAATGGAATATGGAACTTGACATTCCTAATTAACAAATAATTGAACAAAACAAAAAAAAGTAAACGAGCTATACAAAAAAAATTATTTAAACAACTCACCAATCAAGTATAAAAAGAGTATAACAAAAATTAATTTATGGACACCTATTCCTCAAATACAGTTACTCTTCTCATTCAAGAAATAGCCCAACAGTTACACAAATCTTTGCTTCCAGTTGGTTTAAACAATCATCATATCCCTTTTAAACATGGTAAGTATTTATTCGATTGATTCTGTGAGATATCTATTATGTTCCTTTTCTTAATACTAAAATTTTGTATTATCAACTACATTTACCGGTAATTCATCAATATTAAATTCACGATTATTTGTTGTTCGTTTTGATCTCAATAACCCTGAACAATATTTCTCTAATCCTTCCAAAATCAAACTTCTCCAACATCAAATAGAAATTCTAATGGAGGTACAATTTTTTCCTAACTTATTTCTATTATATTTTCCTTAGTAATCCTTAATTATAATTATTTTCAAAATTTATTGCAAAGTTTGCTCAATTCTGTCATGATTGTCGATAAACAATTATCATCTAACGAACTAATGCTTTGAATTGAACAAGAATTCCCCATCGTTCAATTTGGAAATGGATCGTTAAAATTACAACAAGAAGTTATTGATCGAAATAATCTTATGGAAATGTATAAGCAAAATGAAAACATTTGGGTAGAAGATAAAGCAGACGTGAATGCACTTTATCATCAAAGGATGAAGAAAATAACAAGCTTCAAACTTCCAATAAGTAAATGAAAGAAGAAACACTAAACTTAAAGATGAAGTGAAAAATATCAAATGAGAAAAAGATACCATTGGTGACAAAATTAAGGAGAGTTAGACTATCAAATTTAGATGATGCAATGAAAGTTATTGTTGACACAAATTCTTGATCATAATAAATCTCAGATAATTGTATATCTACTTATCTTCCGATCATTCAGTCGAAGCTTTTTTCAGAACTGATGCTTGTATCTTGATGATATCAATAAGAATAGGTGATGCTACTATTGAAGGAAACAAAACTCCACCAAATTGTTTTGACAGTGTTACCAAAACATTACATGAATCACCACGATATTCCATTGAGTAGTCTTTCATTCTTAAAAATCCTTGAATTTTACAAAATGTTGTGAAATACTTTAACCGATTAGAATTTTTTCCAGCTAACCTTTAGTTATTAGGTTATTTTCTTAAAAAATCTTTACCAACTATCATTCAAGTATTAATAATATCATCATTACTAGTTAGTCATTTACCTTTGAATACTTATGCATATTCCATTCAACATTTCCTTTATCGTCGTAAATATAATATTTACATTATATTATTCAAAAAACTTAATTGTAATGCTATTTTTGTAATAAAAATATGCATCTACATGATCTTATGTAATCGTTTATTTATAAATAATTTGCACTTATTACTTCTTCCTTTAATTTTTTATGAAAATATAATTAATCTTACCGACACTGATTTATTATTACTACCTATCATATATTATGACTTCTCATCTTATTTAAAAAGTGATATGGTTTATTTCTGTCTGAGGGTAAGTTTGTAATTTTTGTTTAGAGTTTGTGGAAGTTTGCAAGTACTTAATATTTGAGTAGAGAGTAGAGGGAGAATTAAGCAGCCTGGTTGTATTTAATTTTCATTACCCTCATTTAATGTTGGTGGTTGGGTATTTATATCCTTACATCTGGGCCTTATGGGCTTTCGGGTCATGTTTAATGGACCCGAGTCAAGTTTAAGGACCCATGAGCTCTTAGTAGGAGAGCAAACAGCTTAGTCAAGAAGTGATTAGGTTTTTATGTACTTTAGTCCTTATTCGAACAGTCCAATGGATGAGGTGTTCGAACTACCCTGTCCGGTTTGGTGATCTTAGTCCGAACTGTCCCCGTCCGGAGAGGTAACAACATTCGGACTCATCAGGAGCCCATTTTTTAGGTGTTTGTTCAAATAACTTTGTCAAAAACCTGAAAAACAGTCCGATGTCAGTGGCAGTTTTACCCGGACAGGTCTTTTGAATTGTGTTATGGATTTATCCGGACTGAAAAAGCTATGTGAATCTAAACGGTTTTTTGCCAAAGTTCATGCGACATGTGTCACTCTCTGGCCGGTTGTTTCAGCCATTTTTTCACCTTGAATTTCGCACCCACTTTCTCTGAAAAGCAACCCTTTCATTAATGAAGGTGACATCAGTGTCGTCTTATAATCATTACTAATCTTTTCGAATTCTCCTAGGAATCAAGACTTCCTTTTGAGAATTACTATAAATTGGGATACTTTCCTACTATTTTACTATCACTTTCATTTTTACTCTGCAAATCTTCAAAGCTTTCTCTCTCAAAAACAAATTCTTACCTAGGTTGTTTATGTTCACGGCTAGGAACGCTCTGATCAAAGGCGGGTGGCTCAATCTATCTGAATTAGAAAAAGTGCAAAAAGTCGAAAGGGAAAGGCGCATTGCAGCAGGCTTACCCACTTCTCCCATCGAAAAACCCGCAATCTCAGCCGCAGAGTCAGACCAGGTTCTTCCTCCACAAAGGGTGTCAAACCGAAGAGATTGTTTCAAACCAGTCTTTCCCCTATCATCTCAGGTTCTTCGGTTCAAGAGTCGGAACCTGCCGTTGAACCAGATCTAACAGTTACCAGCTTTAAAAAACCCTCCCCATTCATAGCCATGGGGTCAGATGCTGAAACCTCTCCTCACAAGCTAGTTAATAGAAGAAAAGGTTGACTGGTCAAAGGACAGGCTTCTAAGGGCACCCTTTCGAAATCAGGTGCCAAGGACAGTAGTATTGGGTCAGAAGTACCCATTAGAGTACCCAGGGACAGGCTCTCCGGTCTGGAGGGCACTGATCAAGTCCCCGAAGAGAAACGTCTACATCAGAGCCTCGACCGGAGGCTAGGAATCAGGAGAGTACTGAAGCTCATCAGTCCGGAAGTCAAGCTTAACCGACTCCAAACCTCCCCTTCACAACAACAACTGAAAACCCCTCCTTAATAATGGAGGAGATAATGGAGGATTCTATCGAAGAGGCTCCATTTGAGTCCAAACCTTTCGGACAGACCAGCAGTGCTGTTGCTGCTCAGAAGGATAAAAACAAGGAGAAGTTGTGCTTAAGGCATCCGGATCTGCTGGGGTGTCTCGAGGGAAAAGTAGGACCTTGTTTCCACAAGGTCAATGTTAAGTACCTCCTTGCATTGCAAAAGATCAATTACGCTTTCATCCATACAACTGAGTTGGGCCGGATGCGTACAAAGTGGGGGATTCCGGAGAATGTGAAGATAAGAATCCCCATAGACCCCGAAACCCCAATAGATTGCAAACTCAGTGAAATAGTCATCTTCACTGAGCTCTTTAACTAGGGTTTAAGGTTCCCTTTGGATCCGGAAATAGTTAAATATTTCCATCTTATCAAGCTCTGTCCCAGCTAACTAAGCTCTAACACCTGGTACACACTTATGGCCTGTATCATGGCCTCCCAACTCTCCGGGATTCCTCTACCAATGGAGGAATTCGCTGCTGTGGCCAATCTCTGCAGGAACCCTCACATTCCTTTCTATCACTTCAATATGGGTGATAATTACAAAGCAGTGGATGATTTGCTCGAGTCGGAGAGAAACTGGAGGACTCAATACCTGTTCGTAAGTGGTGCTTGGGAAAACGGAAGAAAAATCAAAGCCGGAGTCAATCCAAGTCTCCTCACCAGCAGATGAAGAAGTGATCGTAAGGCTCACACTTTATATTCTTAACTCTTTTTTTATTGAACTTTCTTAAGCTAACTGATCTTGTTTTTATTCTTCACAGAACTGCCCAAGGACTTCAATGACTACCTAAAGTCAGGGCAGACCACTTGCACCAAGATCAACACTTGGGCTGGTGAGAAATGGGGGAACCGGTTTCACGATGCTATCACAGCAGGCAACTTTGTAAGGTCCCACCTCTGGAACACTACTGGTCGGAGGGATTTGACTTGGGAAGAACTCACCACTCCACCCCCTCCAGATGTAGTCCTCAAGAGAACATACGAACCGGACGGGTCACTTTACCTGCCAGGCCGGGCCAAGGCTCCGAGTAAGATGAAAGGCAAGAAGAAGAAAGGCAAGAAGGTGGTAGGTGAAGCTGACCCTGCTGGGGTGGAAGAGGCTGTTCCAACTAATCCGGAGGGGCCAGCCCCAAGCCAGATCAATGCTGCTCTCTTAGAAGTGGTAGAGCGGGAGAGTGTTAGGGAAGAGGTTCAATCCCCAAAACCCCCAAGGGCTCCCAAAAGAGACAAAAAACGGGGAGCTGAAAGCAAGGACAAGGAGGCTAAGAAGAAAAAGACCTCCAAGGGTGACGAACTTTCTCTCCGGGCTCCGGAGCCTCTCCCCCCTGTTGATCCTACTGACCCAACACAAGCAGAGGAGATCCCAAGTGATTTTCAGACCGACAAGGTTGGAGGAGGAGACCTTAGCATTGATGGGGTCGACATCACCGGTCTTGACGGACTCGGTGATAGGGATGGCAACGGGGCGGATCGGGGGCGGGTACCTATATATCCACAACCCGCCCCGCAGTAAATAACTGATACCCGAACCCGCCCCGAAATCCGACGGGTATTTTTTTTTCCATACCAAATCCGAATCCGTGGGTTCGGGTTACCCACACGGGTACCCGCGAACTACCCGCGGAAGAAACCCGTTGTAGGTACCCGAACCGAACCCGAACCGAACATAAACAAAATATGTAAAAAATAAAATATAAAAGTAAAAATCTAACAATAAATTTAACAAAATACTACCATAAATTATAATCTTCATCGACTTGATATTCTAAATAAAACAAACGTATAAAATTAAAATAAACATTTAAATAAGTTATTGTAAAATCATTTTTTAGATAACATGAACGATTTTTAGAGAGAAAAAATAAAAAGAACCGATTAGTCTCAAAAACATAGAAAAAAAAAGAAAAAAAAATCATCGAAATAAAGAAAGAAACCTGAATATTAGGAAGGAAGCGAGTGACAACTGAAAACCAAAGAACGGAGCAACAAAAAACCAAAGAACGGAGCAACAAATCGTGGCGGTCGGTACAATAGTGATGGTTCTATGTGAGGAGATAAAATAAACGAGAGAAGTGATAGTGAAAATGAGACAGATTAGATATTGAAAGGTTTTTTTTCTTTTAGGGTTTGGAATATTATTGGGCTAGATTACATAGAGATTAGAGACGGTAATAAATAATATTTATAACGGGCTATAATTAATAATAATATTATTAAAGTTGAATATTTAGTCTTTATAACGGGCTAAAAATAAAATCAGTAAATAATATTTATATATACAGAGATGGAAGGTATTTTTACGGGGCGGGTTCGGGGCAGTTACCCGTGGTTTAATATTCAAAACCGAAACCGAACCCGAACCCGAACGGATAGTAAAAATAAAAACCATAACCCGCCCCGTTTATTTTTTTCTTTTTCGGGTAACCCACCCCGTCGGTTCGGTTCGGTTCGGGTATCCACGGTTTCGGTTTAAATTGCCATCCCTACTCGGTGACTATTTTGCCAACCTCCCCATAGACGATTTTGCCGGGCCTTACCTCTCTCCGAGTACTTCGAACGCTGTTACTTTTAATGGTAAGAATTTTATTATTTCAAGTGAAAGGGATATTGTAGCTCACTCTATACTAAGTAGTGTTCAGCCAGTGCTTGTGTTGGAGAAGCAAGTTCGAAGTCAGGCAGATACCATCAAAGAGCTCAGGTCTGACAAAGAGAGACTGTCCGATGACCTTCTCACTGCCAATCAACATGCTGACATTCTAAAAGGAGAAAATGAGGAGCTGAAGAAGAGCCAAGAGGGGTGGATCACAAAGGTTGTCACTTCGGAAGATACTATCAAAGAGCTCCAGGAGAAGCTATCCAGATTGGAGAAAGATCTTGCCTCTTCGAAAGAGGAGGAAAAATCCAAGGATCAGATCATTCACAACTTGACGAGTGACAAAATTGCGCTCGAGAACACAGTGTCCAAGGCCGCAGAGGAGAAAGCCATTCTGTTAAGAGAGCAGGAGGCCAAAATTCAGGCCAAGATCGATGCTTATGCTAACAACGTAATAAACACTCAAGAGGAAATGTATGCCAAGGTGAAATCAGACATGGTCCTGCTCTTTCTTGAGAAGTTCCCGAAGAGGAACCTGGGAGATTTTTGACCTCCTCTGACGAAGAAGAAGAAAATGTCGGGGAGGGACCTCTCGAAGAGAAAGACGATCCCAAGGGGAAGAAGAAGATAAGTGAGGCTGAGCCATCTTCAAAGGCTCAGTCTTAAATTATGAATTATCTTTTCATGTTTATGTTATCTAAACTAAAGTCCTTGGAAGGCCAAGGCATTCTTTTTGTTATTGTGTCTGGTATCTGACCGGATATATCCTTTGCTCTGTTTTACAATTTAAAAGTCCTTGGAAGGCCAAGGCACTTAAGTTATTTTAATGAACATCTTTGTTTTCCACAATTCTCACATCTTTTCATAGTTTGTTTCAATTCTGGTGGCTAGTGTTTAAATAGCCCTTAGTTATTTCATAAGCATTCTAATAGCGAGAGTGTTTAAATTCTCCGATGACAAATATTTAAGTAGTCATCAATCCTTTAATTCAATCCGGATGACGTGACAAAAAACAAAGTAAAAACATTTCCAATTTTTTTTAAAAGGCATCAAATTTTATTAAAAAGCCCGGACACCTCATTAAAACCTCCTGATGCAACCAGGGTAGGAAAGAGTATGCCCCCAAATATTTTGTGAGAGAGTTATGATGAGTAAATGGTATTTAAAAAGGGAAGATGGGCCTGAAAACACTGAAGCCTAGGAAACTGATGAGTTGTTTGTCTAGAGGCAAATTTTCCATAATAGGCTTAATGAGTTCCAAGGAAAATGTCACGCCACCCCTAGGCTATATCGTGTAAAAAAGCACACCAAGGATTTGTCAATCGACATTTGTCAAGAAAGAAGAATTTTTATTGGTGGTGTAAGAAAATGGTGTGACATCACAAACTTTAAAATCTGAGAAACGTTTGGTATGTGTATCAAAAGAATTCTGTTAGAATTCGATGGAAACTGATTCATCTTAGAATTCGAGGAGCAGAGATTGATGTCAAAAATCCGAAGAGATTTCTTATGAACTAGAAGATGTATAATCTTATATTCACACTGGCTGTGAGGGCCGACTAGAATCCGATGAGAAAGCACCGTGCAAAATCTGATGGAGTTAGGGGTATACAACAGTCCTTGTCTAAAACATTGTCACAAGGACTGTGGGGGGGCTACTGATAAAGGAAGATAAAAGATCTAAGAAAGATATGGATGTTTTATTAATAAATAAAGTTTCTTAAGAGAAATTGTCAATTATGTAAGGAAAAATGATTAATGTATAACAAACAATAGACTTGAAGATAGGTTAATAATTATTGAATTGTTAGACTTGTGGAATCTACTATTTGTACTATAAATATACCATCCCTTCCTTGGAAAAGGGTGATTGATAAATGATTGAGCAACTATTACATTGACTATCTCTCTCTAAAAACACGTCTTTCACTTTCTAAAATATTGTCTAAGTAATTTGAACAACTTTTAGTCCTCTAAATATTATCTTACCCATAAACCTCCTCAAAATATTTCTGGCACGGTCAGATTTAAAATTATCTAAGTGCTCAGTTATGGATATACCTTCTTTTAATCTGAAATCATACAAACGCTTCTTAAAGTATAATCGGTTGACTACTGATTTCTCTGAGTAAAGATCTCCCAGCTTCTTCCATGCGCAGGCAACAGTCTTCTCACCACTAATCTCGTGAAGCACTATGTCTTTCACACTCATTAAAATCCAGCATAAAGCCCTCTCTTGAAGATCTTGCTTCTCTTCTTCTTTCATCTCTTATAGTAACTTATTCTCCACATCCTCCCACAAACCTTGCAGTACCAATGAAGATTTTAGTTTAATCTTCCAAAATGCAAAGCTGAATCCCCCATCAAATTTTTAATCATGTATTTTGTTACTGTAGACACCATTGCAAACCTCTAATTTTAAAAGTCCTAATTTCACCATTGTGAACCTCTAATTATAAAAGTAAAAAATGGTTCAAGAACAGAACACAAATAAAACAGAACACGGATAAATGACATGTTGGAAAAGAACACATGAGTTAACGTGGTTCGAAAATTGTTTACGTCCACATGGGTCACCAGAGAAAAGTGTTTCACTATGATAGAAAAGGGATACAGATTTCACATTATGTTTTTATTTAGTCATAGTAGTATATTTATAAGGAATGAATAACCTTACTAGATAATGGGCCTAATGGGCTTATACCACAAAACTAACAAGGATACTGTCATAACACTTATTTTTACTGCCAAACACAGTACACTGTCAAGGCACAATAACAATATCAGAGACACAAAAGTGTACTGCCAGACACATCACACTGTCAAGGCACTATTTGACTCATTCACAACAATAACATTCTCCGTTACGTCGTGTTACGGTATTGTCGTTTCCTTTGAGCTAACCATCACATTCTCTTATTTTCCTAGGGTAATAATATATTCTTGAATTATAGGCCTTGTTACTGATTTTTTTGGTATAACCATCAGAATTTCTTACATATTATTGTTCCCACAACGTGGCGAAGCAACATTTTAATAATTCAGTGTTGGAGGTCCATAAGTGTATCCTCCAAGTGATCGTTTATCCACTCTTGATCTATTCATCACCATTTGGTAAAAGAAAGAATTTATTTGGAGAAAGTTTCGAACACAATGCATCAAATATAATGAGGGGATTTATTTTGTAGAATATCGCCAAAGAGATAAGATTATAAGTTATCAAGAACAATTATAAAAGTAGTATTATTAATGAAATAATTAACATATTTTACAAGGTAAAATTCTATTTATAACTACTTTATTCCTAAATACTCGGGATGGATGATACGTTTTAGCCATCTGTTACATGAATTTCTATTTTACCCCTTAATCGTCATGATTATCTAAGTAATATGTTACATATAGTTTGAATCTTCTATTATCTTTAAGTTTTTACCATTGTTTTTTGTTTTTTCTTGAAGTGTCGATTGACGACCGCAACATTTCACTGTGACCTTATTTATGTTTTTTAACACTATCATCAATTACCAATTTCATCGATGCCTTCTTCACAATAAAATTAATGATGTTTTATCTACTGATATGAATCTTACTTTTCTCTTAAAAAAGTTAATGACATACTAACGACATATAACTTTATAAAAAAACTGATATGATTCGAATTGATGGTAAGATAAAAAAACATGTTTACTATTTACTTTAGTACAGTGTTTGGCACTAACGACTTTAGCTCTAGCTTTTTTAAATCGTCAAGAATTAACAAAGATACTGACATTTGTATGGTCAATCATTTCTTCCTCCACAAACACATGGACCCTAATTAGAAAAAAAACCATCATCGTTTTTATCACAAAGTCAGACCCCCCCCCCCCTCTCAAACTTCAGACCCATTGCCTGTTGCAATGTTATTTATAAAATTATTTCCAAAATTCTCACTAACAAAATTAAATACTTTATCCTCTCGTTGAACGACCCCTCCTATTTGGACTTTGTACCAGAGCATGATATATATGATATATGCTCTTTTCCCAAGAGCTACTTTATGACTATAAAATCCTTTAGCAATATTCGTTGGCATCTCCTTTTGAATGTCCTTTATATCATTGACTTACTCAATCAAATGATTGTAATTTGAGGAAGGTTCATTTCCAATGCATCACTTAGGTATTCCTCTCATCATTTCGAGTCTCTCTTACAAAGATTGTATGCCATTATTCAATAAGGTTACTAGTTGTATCCACTATTGGACCTTTAAACACCTCTTGTATGTCGGGAGGATCCAACTTATAAAGGTTGTCCTTTTCATTAGACAAGTATATTTAGTCTTTAATATTTTCCCTCTTTGTCTGTGCCCTTAAGGACATTGCCCAATTTTTTCGTAGATTCCCTTAGTCGGGCCCAAGATTCTAATATCCAAATCTAAAGTGTTTGGTTTACAATTATTTTGCCATCACTAGAGGGTAAGTTTGAGATTTTATACCTCAGGGTATGGAATTAGGCATCCGCCCTCAAGCACTTTTGGTCCATTTCGAGTAGTAAATGGTCCTCAAATTCATGTAAATTGGTACTTACCGAATATATTAAATACAATAGCTTGTGGAACCTCACTACTGGTTTCTCTCCTACCATATGGTAAAGAAAAATCATCAATTTAAGGCTTTTTGCCGCCAAACTCTCCAAGGCGGATGTGGGTAACAACCTCTTCACTTCCCTTTAGTATGGCCCCTGTTTTTTTCCTAACTCTTTAGTTTACCGATATAGTCCAAGTATTATCTGTTATGCTAGAATGCGCAGCAATATTATGATTTCTGATCGACACCGAATCTTGAAACTAACCTACTCAACTCCGATCGAATAGACGATCTCATCAGTCGTACATGCAGGAAATTGGCAGCGCTATTAGTTTTCACCCTGCCCCCTCAAGTAGAGAGGATGTTAAAACATGGATCTCAAACTAGATTAGTAAGATTTTTACAATGAGTAATGTTTATTATCACATTCGACCATCTACCCTCCACATCCCCTGCGCTATCTCGTATTATGCAAACATAATATTCTACATTTCTTCATTATCTGCCATTTCATCCAAGGGAAGCTCACAGCCAGAGATAAACGTCTCGCTTGAGTTATAACACAATCATCGACTGTGTTTTGTGCAACAGTTGAAATCCATCAATCACATCTTTGTGGATTATCATTTCTCTCGACTCATTAGCGAGGCCTAATCTAAGAAGCTTAGATCCCTCCTTGTACCACCGATCAGTTCTCCTAGCAACAAACCGCCAACGCTTGGACCCTTTCATCTAACGATCTTGGTCATATTTGGCGCACAGTTTTCTACGCGGTGGTTTACCATATTTGAGAGGAGAGAAATGCGAGGATACTAATAGACTCTCCCTTGCTTTCTTTGACAATCTCTCATCGCACTCTTTCGTACCTTCGTTTCAGATTTCACGGCTCAAAGATCGTTTGGTCGACTTTAGCACTACTAACTTTACATATTTTGAATGGTGCCAACTACGTTTTGTTCTTCGCGAGTGCTAAAATCTTTTACTCTTCTACTTTCCTCTTTTTTATTTTTTTAAACTTATCGGTCTGTTTTTTAACGTATTATGCAGCACGAATATATTCCAAAGATAATTTTTTATAAAAGTGAACGTCATGATGATTATAAATTCTGAAATACCTCACCAAATATCGAATGAATATAAAAACAGTTTCTAAATATTATTAAAAAAAGTATATCAAATAAAATAATTTTTATTATTTCCTCACATGTTTATATTTTTATATTTTAAATTGTATCATTTTAATTTTTTTTTATATAAATCTAATTAATAACACTTTTTTTTGTCAATTAAATATATATTTTTTTTAAATTTTAAATCTCTATAATGATTTTCGTTCTTTTAGGTTTAATGGTATGATCTGGCATGATTATAAAAGACATCCTCGGAATACGATCACCTATTTTTTTTATTTTTATTTTTTTGGCAAAAATTCAATGAATTAGGGTTTCGTTGTTTTGATTTAGGGCTAGTTGGCGATCACCTATCACCTATTTTATTTTGTGATAAATCCTGATCCAAACTAATCTTTCTATTACAGCAGCACTTTATATCTCAGTCGATTTAATTATTTCAAATGGTTTTTATCGATATTTTGAAGCCAATATCGTCATCTCCACTAAAATAGTCGTCATTTCCTAAAATAATTAAATTAACCAGTCACAGCCTATTGTTGATATGGAGGACCGCCAACTAGCTGGCGTGCCAATTGAAACGATCCACGTGTAAACAACGAAGAAAAATATTCCGTCTCCTTTAACGACTCCATCACATAACATCGCGTAAAAGAGCTGGCTAGATATTTCTGCTGATCAGATCGGTTTCCTAACCAAATCTATATCTTGCTTCAACCGGAATCAATTCCTAGAAACTCCGATCAGGTTAGTGATCGCTCCAAGTTTATGCAGCAGGAATCTGTTCTCAATCGGAACTAAACACTAGAAACGCCGCTCTGGTTTCAAGTCTTCTCTTCGATCGCAAGTTTCCAATTCGTCCGATACCAAAATCATCAACATGAGTTTCCTCTTCGGAAAACGAAAAACTCCTGCAGGTTAATCACCTTTTTTTTGTATGTTCATCGCTTAGATTTGTGATTGTCTAATTAAAATGTTGATATCTAGGGTTTATTAATGATAGAGTTGTGCATCTAGGGCTTATTGACAAATTTTGGAAGCTAACAGTGCAGATATGTGAAATTTGTGTGTTATAGTTCGACTTTTATTCGATTCAAGCAATTGAATTTAGGAAATTGTATTAGGAGTTGGGGGGTAAGAATTCGGATCTAGAATATAGACTGATTTTAACCATTTCTCCCACAGACTTCTCGGATCAAAATCAGATTATTGGTTTATACACGTTTTTGTGTTTTGATGAAACTAGTTTTCAAACACCAATCCTGCTTTCAATTTGGGGAGTATATGAGCTATTACTATGGTAAATCATTTAGTTATGAATGGTTGAATGATTGCATGTATTAGATTCTTACATTTTATCTTGTTTATGGGTTTGCCTTCAGAACTTCTGCGGGAAAATAAGAGGATGCTGGACAAGTCTATCAGGGAGATAGAGAGGGAGAGACAAGGTCTGCAGAATCAAGAAAAGAAACTAATTGCCGAGATAAAGAAAACAGCAAAGCAAGGCCAAATGGTATCTTGTTTTTTAATCTTATCCCCAACAGACTTTATTTGTTGAAGTATACTTGCCTGTTTAAATGAAGTAGGAGATAGATTATAGGTACATGTTTGAGTATCGATCATTTTCCCTAGACAGTAACTATCCGTTAAAGTATGGATTTCTACCAACTATTCGTTTTAATATGGGTAGTGCTGATATAACATGGTGTGGCAGGATACGACTTAAGCTGTATACTGGTTTTTTGTTTTTAATAACTGCTTCACTATTTCATCATCTGCTACTCTGCTTATTAAGGTAGATGAACTGCAAATCATTATACTTAAAATATATAATAGCAATCAATAGTATACTTCATATTACCAATTTCATTGCTGTAGGTCCTGTCTTTCAGTACTTTAAAAATAGACTACTATAATGAAATGTATAGGTCGTACTGTGTATGAACTATAGTTGTCGTAACTGCTTACATTTACAGATGTTTTAAATTTATCAGGGAACCATTATGCTAGGTTCCACATGGTCATATATCATATATGTACCTATGATATATTCAATAGTGGGCTTGTATTACTTTCTGCTTGTCATCGATATATATGCACTTGCACGTTTGTCTGAGTATTGTTCTTTACAATTTCTGTATTGCACATAAATATGTATGCATCTGCAATAGTTTTCTTCACCTGAACAATAACTACGACTGGATTTTTAGAGCATTCACTCTAATGATTTTCTTTTCTGCCGCAATTATTCTCCAGGGTGCTGTAAAGGTGATGGCAAAGGACCTTATAAGAACACGACACCAGATTGAAAAATTTTACAAACTCAAATCACAGCTTCAGGGTGTCTCTCTCAGAATTCAGGTAACTTTCACTTTGATCAATCTACTTTAGATACGCAAATACTTGGATCAATGTATTAGATCGTTTCATCAATTAACTTAATTTGCGATGATTCTTCACTGTCTCTAAAATCATAAATTTCTTTAATATTCCAGACTTTGAAGTCAACGCAAGCAATGGGGGAGGCAATGAAAGGTGTAACGACAGCAATGGGACGGATGAATAAACAGATGAACTTGCCATCACTGCAGAAGATAATGCAAGAATTTGAGAGGCAAAACGAAAAGATGGAAATGATGAGTGAGGTGATGGGAGACGCAATTGATGATGCGTTGGAAGGAGACGAAGAGGAGGAAGAAACCGAAGATCTTGTGAGCCAAGTTCTTGATGAGATCGGCATTGATGTCAACCAAGAGGTACTATATCCAATCTAATAACTCATTCGATATTGTTAGTGGGCTAAGCATATCGTAGCAATCTTTTAATTTGCGTTCTTAAATGTACAGCTTGTCAACGCACCATCGTCAGCTGTTGCAGCAGCACCTATCAAAAACAAGGTTGCACAAGCAGAAGCCACAGGGAATGAAGATACTGGAATAGACAGCGACTTACAGGCAAGGCTAGACAATTTAAGGAAGATGTAGTTTTCATCTCTCTCTACCATATTTATGATTTCGAAATGTTCGATTCCTGTTATATGTATCATGATTTCTCAACTGAGTTGAAGCTTTAAATGGGTGTGTATATAAGATAATTAAAGTTTTTGATTATGTTATCCATCATTTCAGTCTTTTACATCATATTCCTTTGTCAGGTTACAACCTGATATTACATGTCAGGTCTACTGTTAGACTAATAATATATTAATTTACCGGTGTCTGGTGTAGTATATCCTCTAGTTACAGAGATACGGATACCTTTGATATTCAGCACCTTATTGTAGGATCAACTCAATGACATTTACAGATTCATGCTGTTTGTGCAAGGTCTGCAGTTTTGTGCTGTCTAAGATTCTAAGTAAACCCTTGTTATTTTTTAATGGTGTTGTTAGCAAAGAAACTCACTGCAACTTTACACACAGATATGTTGGACAGTAGGCCGTCTCATTCACACAAATACTGAAAATTCACTCATCACAATTATTTTTTCTGATCAACCTTATTATGATTGATCCCTTAGAACAAAGAAAGAACCAAATCGACAACAGCATACTCCACCATTGTTTAGAATAAAAAGGTATCTCAGCACAAAAAATTGTTCCATATCAACCCAATGCTATCCTTAAGCATATCGGACGCTACTTTCTCATCCACCACCTCTTCCTGAAAATTTAAAGAGCATCAAAAGTCATATAGATCTGTATAGTTTTTTCTGTATGTAACATGATAGAATACATAAGTTATTATTTTTTTGTAGTATATATATAAAGAATCCAACATAACTCTAACAAAGTATCAATAATGTTTAATTTCCGCACCTGGAATTTGGAAAGTATTCCATTTAATTTGAAATAAACTTCTTCAGAAACTGTCCTGAAGCCAGTTCGAATGTCAAACCTATCAGCATGCCTGGCTAATAGTTTAAGCGACGGAGCTCCATAGATAGTTGTTCTAGTATGCCACACACAACGAACTTCGTATCTGTTTTCATAAGAAGATGGATATACAACCGGAAATCTCAGTCCGCCATCACTGTTCGGGTCTATAATCACCGAATCGATCAGTTCCTTATATCCAGCCATTCCAACGTCCTACAATTTTACACTCATCTACATCAGTAACCAAATATACATAATAAGCTAACTAAAGAAATAAAGTTAAACTTACAGTTAGGTCGGTTAAGACTATTCTTGAGCTTAACTTAAGTCTTAGGTCTAAATGTTTATCAAGGCACGAAATGTCAAATACCACCTCTCTCACTGGCTCAATCTTAGCCTACATCAAATTTCATAACGACATAAACGTCCGCCTCCACCGAAAAGGTAGAATTTATTGAAAAGACGAAAAAATCTACCTTATAAAGGCTGATCTTATTACCATCTTGTATGCTGCACTTGCAATTAATTATCACACCGGGCATTCTATTATCCGAAAACTGATAAAGAAAACAATGCAGCCTAAAAGAGAAACAAGAATTAGAAAACAAACCATTAACCAAGAACGAAAAATACCTTTATACGGTAAATTTCCTTTCGCTTGATAAATTTGAAAACGGCATTTGAATCTGCTTTAAGCAAAACCCTTTCGAGGTACGAAGCAGGCAAACTAGTGTAAAATATTTTCCCTAATTTCTTCATATTTTCGTCGGTTATAGGACCTTGTAAGGCGTACTTGAGCCGCAAAGGAGAACTACAAAGTTTGAAGGAGCAGTATCTGTAAGCTTATTCTATTCTAACTTTATAATCGAGTCAGAATATGTTACGTACCCAAGGAATAGGTTTTTACCAACTCTAACCACGAGTGTAGATTTTACGTGAGGTAGATTTTCCTTCCTTATGTTTTCAAGCGAAGCAAACAGTAGTTTCTTCACCTTCTCCATTATAACAACAACACCAGGGCTCTCTTTCGTCTCTTCATGATTCTCTAAAGAAAGTGATTGTCCAAAAAACATTTGTGTAATGAAGCCGAAAGAAAATAGAAGAAGATTCGATAAACAAACTTAACTTAATACAACAAAACAACGAACCTTGATCTGAAGTTAGACTAACAAGAATCAGAACCTTTTCGATTTTATTCTTGTCACTGTGACAGCTCGATACCTGTTGAAGACTAACACACGAGAAAACATCTGTTGTAGTACAACTAGTTGATCGTACCGGAAACCAACTGATCTGCCGTGCAGGCTTTGAACAACGGAGCTTAAAGTTTCTAAAATCTCGGCGTTTCTTGAAGCGAGGAAGAAGCGAGTCTGGTAAGGGCGATGGCCTCACTGAATAATTATTTGACTGCCTCTTGTGAGGCGGAACGTAAGCCATACTTGTAAAGGTTTTCAAGAAGAGTTAGAGTTGTTGAGGAAGTTAGTTGATTGAGCAATATATTGTAGAAAAAGGGAGGCTTAAAAGACTAATACATACATGCGATGGATTTCCGGTAAAATTTTTGTTACTAATTTCTCAATAGGTAAAATGAACTGCACACCCCTTATAAAAAAGTAAGCATCCATTGGTTACCATACCATATAATCTATTATCTAACAACAAATTTAATTAATCACTGATCACCCAATCACCAAACATATTTGTTACTCGACATCAAAATTCCATAAAGTATGAGTGACCAATAATTTTTCTTTTTATATTTTGAATATTATATATTTTCAAATTGTGGATTCAAAATATCAGTCTGTTGCTTTTGTTTTTTTTAAGACGAACAAAGGTAGATGTATAAAATATATTTTTTTGATTTTTTTTAGTTGGTTAATTATATATAATTGAATTGCGAAATAAGTCGGGAAAAGAAACTCTCTTATAGTTGCAGAATTACGTGTAATTGGGTTACGCAAAAATAATCATGTACCTATTGTGAAATTGAGTGTAATTGTTAGAATATTTAGTGTATTAAGTTTCCTTGTATAGGTCTCTAAGTTCTCTATACATTGAGAGCCTTACTATTGATCAATTCTTCAATTACATCTCTAATACATCAAATAAAACAAAAGGGAACATTTTCTAATAAACACAAAACCCTAGCCGCTTCCCACGGCTACTTCTCTCTTTGTTTTTAACAAAGACAACAACTGAGATGCTACGTAGAGCATGTGCATGTTAACATGGTATCAGAGAACGTGGGATTCTGGGAATTCTGAACATCCTCAACAAAGATGGCTGGCAATGAAGTCGTGGTCAGTCAAATCCCTGATGAATTAACAATGCAGATTGCTGCCATTTTGAGAAATGGTCTCGAAACACAACAACAAACAACTAACCCCGAGAATTTATCCCTAGGGATTAAACTCGGTGGTGACAACTATGCCCTATGGGCAAACTGTTGGATATTTTAGTGTAATTGGATTAACTAGTCGACCAATGTAGTCATAATATATTATCGAGCAAGTCGGAGAGTGTGGAGTACACGCTTGTTAGAATATATTATGATTAGTGGGTCCAATGGACGGATCCTTGTTCGGGTTAGATTTATTTTGAATGATAAGACTATTATGAAAATTAATGGGAATTTGAATTTGGAAAAATAATTCGAATTTGAATTTGAGTTTGAATTTTTAGTCAGTTTATCATTTGAAATTTTAACTGTTGTTGGACATAAAACTGTTTTACAGTTGGAGTATTTTGGTTGAATAAATAGGTATGGTTCTGTAATAGAAGATAATAACAACAAAAATTCATTCTCGCTGTTCAAAAGAAAAGCTCTCATTTTATCCGGTTGAATTTTTTTTAGAACCACCAAAATAATTTCAATCTGAAATTGTTAAAACAAGACTTCAAAGTTTATCCGAAAATCTCTAAACAATATTCCCAACAAAAGATTGAAATTAATTGTTCTTGTTTTATGAAGAGATTTGTATAAAGATGTTCTTGTTTTATGGAAAGATATGTATGAAGATTGGAATGAATTGTTTTTTTGTCATCTTTTAGATAATCTATAATCAAGTATAAAGCATTGGAACTATGGATCATAATCCTGTAAGTTTTTTATTTGGATTTCTGGGTGTTTAGTTTTCACATTATAAAAATGGTGATAATCCTATAAAAATATTGATGTTTATGGGGTTCGTTATTAAATAAGAAAGATATTTTAAAAGTATTTAAAAAAATAAACAGATTTATAAACCATCTATTTACGCTGGTAAACTTTACCCATATCAGGTTATAAAAGGATTTGTACGCTTGTATGATTTTGCATGCAAAATCAGTTTGTTTAATAATGAAGCGTTGTTCCATATCTGACTTGTTGCAAACATGAATAGAAAACATTTGCGTGTAAAAACGTAAGATTGCATATGTTATAATGCGGTTTTTGAATTACATTCGTATTCAATATATTACCTCACTTACGAAAATATACAATGTCATACAAAATTGTAAGACTTTAACGATTATAAGACTTTGCATGCAAATTATTAATAATACAGTGGTTTGCTTTTAAGAGTAAGAGAACGCCTTGGTTTTTAATAGAGTTTCACTGTAGTGACAAAAGTCTGAAATCATATGTAGCACCTATTGAATTAATTTGTTTGTAATAGAAAATATATTCAATCAGTTATAAACTGTTTATGAATTTTGCATCAGTTTGATTTTGAAATAGAAACTGAAAAGAAGTAACTGCTACCATTTTTAGTGAATTTTTATGTTGTACTTAGAAGTGATTTTGTCATGGAGATTTGATAAAGATTCTAACTGAAACATTGAAAATATAATACGAATCGTAAAGAAGTAACTGCAGGTAGAGGCTTCATTTTTTTGCCTTATGGTCCTGAAGCCTATGGTTAGCATGTCTGCCAGTAAAGATGTTCTGGCACTGGTTTCTCTTGAGGTTGATCTGTCCAATATCGATCCAGGTGCCACTGATATTGTAAAATGGTGAGTAAAGCCTGTTTTAATCAGAAGCCGAACTGAAAATGATATCAAGATGGCCAATAGTGTTTACAAGGCACCTCTTCGTAAACCACAACCTGTATCCGACAGGGTTAAGAACCCAAAACACTGATTGTTGTTGGAGTTTGTACACATTTGGGATGTATATCCTTGCCAAATGTTGGTGACTTTTGAGGATGGTTTTGTCCGTGTCACGGATCACATTGTGATGGTTTTGGAAGAGTCCGTAAGAGACCTACACCAAACAATTTAGAAGTGTCCACTTACACCTTTTTGGATGAGAACAAATTTTTGTTCGGATAATGCCGAAGAAAGGTTGCATAGTTGTTTGCTGCACTCTATGGCTGTTGTGCAGCGTTAAATATATATTTTTATACAACCTCGATCTCTGTATACTACTAGTCGGTACTGTTCTTGTGTTATAGTTGTTGTAACTCTGATAATTCAGTATGATAAGCTCTTACTGAATTAATTCTTAACAAACTGTTTTTAAAGTTTTATAAGAATGAAAATTAAACTATTATAAAGGTTTAAAGTATGCATTAGCTTTATATGCGGTTTAAATATAATAGCAGTACATGTTATAGTACTGGATTTTATATTTAGTTTATTTAAATATATAATTTACGATATTGATAAATTTTGATGTTATTCGTAAATGAACTATGATTTGATTATACGTCGATGATATGTT
The DNA here is from genome assembly GCA_036936605.1 of Limnanthes douglasii subsp. nivea. Classification (NCBI taxonomy): domain Eukaryota; kingdom Viridiplantae; phylum Streptophyta; class Magnoliopsida; order Brassicales; family Limnanthaceae; genus Limnanthes; species Limnanthes douglasii. Next base: position 107,412,853 of record JAUPFV010000004.1, on the reverse strand, counting down.
GATTTTTGGTATAAACCAAATCAAGTTAATGAAATTAAGACATTTTATTGTCGAGTTTTGAGATAAAGTATTTCGAAGAAGCTAAGTGGCTTCTTCGTATATGTATGTCATGACTAGCACTAGGCCATATATTGGATTTGTTGTTAGAAAGTTTAGTAGTATATTCGGATGCAAGTCATATTTCGAATATGGAAGTCCATTTTTTCACAAGTGAATGTGTATTTCTACTTGGAGGACTTGTTATCTTTTGGGCATCTAAGAGACAAACTAGTATTATTGATTCAATAATGGAATCAGAGTTTGTGGCATTAACAAAAGCTAATAAGGAAGCTTATTGGCTAAGAAATTTAATGTATGGGTTCTATTGTGGCCCGAATTGATATTACCTATATCTATCGGATATGATAATGAAGTTTTCTTGGCCAATGTCTATAGACTAGTTTACAAAGGTATGTCTAGGCACTTAGGTGTTAGACACGATATGATTCGTGAGCGCATCACGCATGATGTTATATCAGTAGAGTTTGTGAGAACTCGATATAATTTAACCGATTATTTAACCAAAGGGTTGAGTAAAGATCTTGTGCACAATCGGTAATTGGGATGTGATTAAAGTCCATTTAAAATCTCTCATGTTAAGATACCCAATTCCCATCTAATATGACATTAGGTGCTCAATTCAATGTGGAAAGCTTAACATCTAGAGATTGGAACACATTAGTACTATTATCCCAAAGTATGTGTTCAGACATGCAAGTTATGGAGGTTGAAGTTTATCTTCTTAATAGATCTTTTGAAAAATTGCATATGCATGTGCAAGATTAAAAGATCTACCTATTTAAGCATGAAGTTTAGACGCTTCAAGAAGCTAGGAATTGGCTTTGATATGCTTAAGAAGGATAAGGACACAAGGCTAGTAAAAAATAGTGTCAAGTAAGGACATTTGAGAATGTAAATTTATGTGTATATTATATTCGAGTATTCATTATGGATAGTAAATGTTCAATCCTTAGTGATACTTTGATATTCGAATATTTGGAATGTGTAATATACTAATGTGAAATTCAGTCGTCACGATATTTCATTTATGCATAAATTTGTTATTTGTTGTGATTTTATTTTAGTTAATCATAAATTTCACTAAAATAGGGGAAGATTGTTGGATATTTTAGTGTAATTGGATTAACTAGTCGACCAATGTAGTCATAATATATTATCGAGCAAGTCGAAGAGTGTGGAGTACACGCTTGTTAGAATATATTATGATTAGTGGGTCCAATGGACAGATCCTTGTTCGGGTTAGATTTATTTTGAATGATAAGGCTATTATGAAAATTAATGGGAATTTGAATTTGGAAAAATAATTCGAATTTGAATTTGAATTTCAATTTTTAGTCAGTTTATCATTTGAAATTTTAACTGTTTTTGGACATAAAACTGTTTTACAGTTGGATTTTTTTTGGTTGAATAAATAGGTATGGTTCTGTAACAGAAGATAATAACAACAAAAATTCATTCTCGTTGTTCAAAAGAAAAGCTCTCATTTTATCCGGTTGAAATTTTTTTAGAACCACCAAAATAATTTCAATCTGAAATTGTTAAAACAAGACTTCAGAGTTTATTCGGAAATCTGTAAACAATATTGCCAACACAAACCTGATGAAGAAAGCAATTGGGGAAAGGGGGAGAGGTTCTCACATTACAGGGGAGCCGACACCTCCATCCAAAACTGACAAAACATATACAAGGTGGGAACAAGATGATCAATGTGTTTTCACATGGATTATCCAGAATCTTGAATCCAGCTTGGTGAATAATGTCTCGCAATATCCCACTGCAAAAGCCCTCTGGGATGGGTTAGCCACCACATAAAGTTCTGGTACAGATTCATTACAGGTGTTTGACCTTCATAAGAGGGCTAATTCATTAAGGCAAGGGTCCGATACACTAGAAGACTTGTGGAACAAACTGCAGAACATATGGATGTCTATAGATAGGTGAGATTCGAACCCTATGAAAGACCCAGAAGACATTCAGATTTATAATAAGAAGACTCTATCAATTACTAATGGCGATTAATGACAAGCTGGAACCAGTCAAGAGAGATATCCTGAAAAAAGGATCCTCTTCCTTCCGTGGAAACAGCATATGCTATAATACGAAGGGAAGTGGCCAGGCTTAATATACTAAAATCAATTGCTTCTAATAGTGACTCTATTGAAATTGGAATGGGTTTGGCTGCTAAAGATTCTGCACAGAGGTTTAAATTCCAATCCAAAGAGAAAGAAGATAAATCCAAGTTGTATTGCACTCATTGTGGGATGAAGAAACACACTAAAGAGACATGTTTTCAGCTGGTTGGCTATCCAGAATGGGGGGAGGACAGTCATAAGGAGAAAAATAACCAGCGTTTCAGATCTAATGTCAAACGGGCTTCGTCTATAAGTGGCGGTGAAGATCCGACTAAAAATAAGCAAGGAAGTGGTACTGGTTTTGGAGGAATGGCGGCGAACTCCTATGAAAAACTTGGAGGTAAAGGGTTTGAGAAATCAATGAATTGAATCTTTAATTGCGGGGCTACAGACACCATGTCGTATGATCCTAAAGACTTTGGTGACATGTCATCTCCAAAGAAATCCCATATTGACATTGTAAGTGGAGAAATTTGTGAAGTCAAAGGGGGAGGCTCAACTAGTTTTTTGGAAAAAATGGAAATTAAAATTGCCTCTACATTCCTTCATTATCCGTAAAGTTATTATCTGTTAGTCGAGTGACAAAACAACTCAACTGTGTGGTTCTTATGTATCCATTTTTTTGCATTTTACAGGACATTCGTACGAAGGAGATCATTGGGCGTGGTACTGAACAAGGAGGTCTCTATTATGCTTGCTCACTGAACAACCGAAAGACAAGTTTGGTTATGGTACCGATGACTTGGTCATCCTTCTTGTATCTATCTTAAGAGTTTGGGTCTTAGTCTTTTTTAAATAATTCCATTCATGAGAAATGTTAAATCTGCATTCTTGCAAAAAATCGTAGGATTTCATTTAATCAAAGTAATACTAGAGTTGATTATGTTTTTTCGCTAATCTATTTCGATATTTGGGGTCCAACACCAAATTCCACTAACAATCAAATCAGATACTTTGTTTTATTTGTGGATGATTTCTCAAGAATGATTTGGATATACTTCATGAAACATAAATCGGAAGTACCAGAAATATTTGTTTGTTTTTACAAAATGATTTTGACTCAATTTGAAAAAAAATACAGATTCTCTATCGGGATAATGGAACAGAGTTTGTCAACCAAACAATGCATAATTTTTTCAAAACAAATGGTCTTATTCATCAAACCACTTGTCCAAACACACCTCAACAAAACAGTTCTTCAAAACGAACAAATCGTACTTTACTTGAAAAAAATCGTGCTATTATGATTGAATCTAGAGTTCCTCATTCTCTTTGGCCAGAAGCTCTTGCTACAGTTATGTATCTTACAAATCGTCTACCAACCCGATGTCTAGGAAATAAAACTCCATTACATGTGCTTGCCACCCAAGTTACAATTCCATATGTTATGACCTTATTACCTCGTGTCTTTGGTTGTTCGGTTTTTGTTCATATCCCTAAAACTAGTCGAAACAAACTTGATCCTTGTGCTGAAAAGTGTGTATTCGTTGGATACGGTGTTCATCAAATGGGATATCGGTGTTACAATCAGGTTACTCATCGAATCCATGTCACCATGGACTGTGACTTTTTAGAATCTGATTATTTTTTTACCACGAATCTCGTGCTCAAAGGGAGAAAGTAAGTGAATCACTCGACTGGTTGCTATATGAAAGTTACTTTGAGGATGTGCCGAGAGAGTCGCTAGATGGCACCACCGAACACGCCTCTTCCAACATAAAGGAGACTGACGAGACAGCTCTTACCACTAATGATTCTCCCGAAGACAATGTCCAACAAAAAATAAATGCCATGGATACTACGAGCGAATCAGCCGAAGAAAATGTCCATCAAGAGGTAAACAATTTACAATGTCATAATTCACAAAATACTATTGACCATGACATTTCAGGAAGTTCATTTGTTGAAACTCAAACTCCGGTTCTTCCCCTAAGAAAAAATAGAGGGGTTCCTCCTGACCGGTATTCACCGGAACATGTTCTTCGTGCTTCTACATTTCCTGTAAAAACGGACAGGAAAGGAATGACGAAGATTGCAAAGGCGTTTTCAGCTACTATTCTCTCTCAACAAATTCCTAAAATAGCTCAAGAAGCTAAGAAGATGACTGAATGACATGAGGCAATGAATACCGAAATGGAAGCTCTAAAAAGGAATGGTACATGGGAGAATTGTGTGTTACCACAAGAGAAGAAAGTAGTCGGCTATAGATGGGTGTTTAATATAAAATATAAATCCGATGGCACCATTGAGCGACACAAGGCAAGATTGGGTGCCAAAGGATATACACAAACATATGGTATAGACTACTCTGAAACGTTCTCTCCGGTTGCAAAGATTGACACTATCAGAGTTTTACTTTCAATAGCCGCGAATAAAGATTGGCCTCTTCATCAATTTGATGTAAATAATGCTTTCTTACATGGAGACTTGGAAGAAGAGGTATATATGCAACCCCCACCAGGGTTCTTTGATGGTTTTCAAGAAAATGAGGTATGCAAACTGAAAAAGGCATTATATGGGCTCAAACAGTCTCCTCGTGCTTGGTTTGAGAGATTTACAATGGCAATGAAGCAGTATAGCTACAAAAAGAGTAATGGGGATCATACCTTGTTTTACAAAAAGAGAAGAGAATTAGTCACTTGTCTTATAGTATATGTCGACGATATGATTATAACGGGGAATGACAAAGAATAAATTAGCTCTCTTAGGAAAAACGTCTTAAAGGAGTTCGAAATGAAAGACCTTGGAGGATTGAAGTATTTCCAAGGAATCGAGGTTCTTAGGTCAAGAGGAGGGATTTATATCTCCCAACGAAAATATATATTGGATTTATTCGATGAAGTTGGCATGGTGGATTGCAAACCAAATGACACTCATATGGTTGTGAATCACAAACTAAAGATAATTGAAGGGGCCAGACCAGTGAATAAAGTAAGGTACCAAATGTTGGTGGGAAAATTGATTTACCTGGCTCACACTCGACCCTACATTGCATACGCGGTGGGAGTAGTTAGCCAGTTCATGCATCATCCTCAGGAACACCATATGGAGGCAGTAATGAGGATTATTCGATATTTCAAAGGCACACCAAGAAGAGGAATAATTTTTAAGAAAAATGGACACCTTGATGTTGAAGTATTCACAGATGCTGATTGGGGAGGGAATCCTAACGACAAGCGATCAACTGCTGGCTACTTTACTCTTCTTGGAGGTAACTCGGTGACTTGGAGGAGTAAGAAACAAAAAGTAGTATCACTGTCAAGTTCTGAATTAGAATTTAGAGGAATCTTTAAGGGGATTACCGAGATACTTTGGTTAAAGAAGATAATGAAAGAGATCGGATCCCCTCTGAAGTGTCCAACTCTGTTAATGTGCGATAATAAAGCTGCGATTAAGATTTCAGAGAACCCGGTACAGCACGATAGAACAAAGTATGTTGAAATAGATAGGCACTTCATAAAATAAAATATTGAAGATGGGACAGTCGAACTTCCGTTTGTTAGATGCGAAGACCAACTGGTAGATATCCTAACAAAAGCAGTTGCTGCAAGAACATTCGAATCAGTTTTATCCAAGTTGTGTATTAGTGATCCCACTACAAAACTTGTGGGGGAGTGGTTAATATTCAGTGTATTAAGTTTCCTTGTATAGGCCTCTAAGTTCTCTATATATTGAGATCCTTACTATTGGTCAATTCTTGAATTACATCTCTAATGCATCAATAAAACAAAAGGGAACATTTTCTAATAAACACAAAACCCTAGCCGCTTCATGCGGCTACTTCTCTCTTTGTTTTTAACAAAGACAACAACTGAGATGCTACGTAGAACATGTGCATCTTAACAGTAATTATTTTGTGAAAAAACAATTGTGATCTAGTTATAAAATTACGTGTAATTGGAAATGTGTTGCGGTTGCAGAATTACATGCAAATAAGTTGCGTAAATAAGAAGAAAATAGTTGCGTATATAAAATTTGGTTGGAAAAAAATGATTGTGTCCCGTTCTGGAATTACATGTAAATAAGTTGCGTAAATAAAAAATAATTGGTCCGTAAATAACACTGGTTGTGAAATAAGGTCGAAAAAAACGATTGCGTTCCCGTTGCGAAATTACGTGTAATTTGGTTGTTATAAAGCAATTGTATTCGCAAGAAATGAGCCCGGGTTGCGTAATTATATATAATTTGGTTGCGACAAATAAGAAAATAACAAAAATTCTCCAAAAATATCACTCCAAATTCTGTTTTGTTCGTCTTTAAATATATATATATATATAGATTTTTTAAGTTTTGAATATTAAAAATAATTAATTATTAAGTCTGTAACTGTTTGTTGTGATCATCAGTATTGTTGGAAGTATTTATGTTGCACGTGGTTTTTGATAAACTTAAATATTAGATGGTTATTAATACGTTGTTATAGTCGTTAGAGAATAAAAAAAGAGTTAGTTATAACATACCATATTTTCGATTAAAGATAAACGTAAAAATTAACAAAATAATACTATCTAGTAAAAATTAAGTGATTCTTTATAAGGAAGTATTTTTTATTTATAGGGAGAGACTTTGGTCTTGGACTTTTTACGTAAGTTTTTAATGTCACATAGCAGGTTGTATGTCATTAATCATACAATCTTAAGTTGCAGTCCTAACCTATTATATGTAACACATTTACAATGAGTTTCCACCTAGACAAATTCTATCATTATCAGTAGTATTCCTGGTCATTGTGAAAGTATCGAGGAATGACTATGACTTTGATTAATTTTCTTTGGCTGAAGCTTTCTATCTCTTTATCTTTATGTATTTTGAAGTTCCGCCAAATCTTATATGTCTTGTAATTTTTAAATTATATGGTCATGTCCAACTGATGTCCCGCCAAGCCGAACTAGTGAGCAATTACAACGGAGCTTTCAAGATTCTTAGAGTGTGTTAGCTCTATACCTGCTTCATTACACCTTTTTGGAAACTAAATCTCATTTGAGAAGAAAAACTCAATTTTTACAAAAAAAATAAGGAGTATGCATATAGGTAGCGTTTCTCTTGTTTTTATTTATTTTTAATGGGTTATCCGATAGACATGGTATTCGATAATCACTTATTCCTTTCAAATTATGAAAAAAATACTAAAAATGATATTGTTAAGTCGAACGGTAATCCTAGAAATTTTACATCCTTCTAACCTAGACTTTCTTTCATTTTTTGTAAATGATTTTTAATTTTTTGTTAAAAATTGTATCTTGATGGAAGTTTTGTGATTTATTGGAAACTAGTGAGGGATCATAGTGATATTGACTAGCTATGAATATTGAAAGAATAAACGTACAGTTCTTTAATTTCTCTAGTAAAAAATCTTACATTATGATTGAGTTTTATCCCTTTATATACCACAAAGCCTTATACTTTATCCCACTATCTCTTAATAATTTTCTACTCTATGGTGTGCTAGGTCGTGGGTATAATACTCCATTTCCACGTTCTTTATATTGTCATGTTATCATCTTTAATGACCTCATATGCGTAATAATCGTTCGTTGACTAGTGCCCTCGGTTGGCGACCCTGTGGACATTCCTCTCAGTATAGTTGGGTTTTACATGGATGTCATTGAAATTCGTGCTTAGCAATACCCCTCAAGCTCTGCTGTATGATTTAGGGGTTCTTATTACACTCAATAGGCATAATCCAATGAGAGTGTTATGTGTTATCAATCAAAAGTTACGAGTTATTATCTAATATCACTCTATTTCTGCTACTTAGCCAAAAGTACCTAATCCTGGTCGAAGGATAAAAACCGGTCGAGGTCTATTCCTTATCAAGACCCCTTAGTCCTTTTAAATGTGAACTGCTGGAAGGGTTAATCTTTTAAAAAGAGTACAATAGTATACAAGACAAGGTGTTAATTTTCTTATTGTCCCTGTGGCTACCACCTGCCTTATACATCAATTACCTTTCATATATAACATCAGGCGTGTATTGGTCGATGAGCAACCAACCGCAATGTGTCACAAATTGTATACCTATGTCTAACAAATGCAATCACTAGTTGCGTGGTTAACCAAAATAGAGCTTGTTGATTAGCGCTCCCTTTGAACCCATAACAATTTTTGGACGCATATGTTTTATCAACCCCATATTTTCTTTATCTATAAAAAGGAAGAAGTTCCAGTAGACATACTTCTGAAATATTTTTTTGCTGTTTTAAATCCTATTTGGACAGAGAATAAGTTCTTGTTCGCAATTGTTTTTCATCCGCCTCTTCTCATTTCCAGAATTAGTAATAAGGTAAATATCGAAACGCTTTACTCATTTGTTTTCTTTACATATTTACTTCGCTTTTGTTTTGATTAATAGTATTGTAGTGACCTTTAGATGACTCGACCTCTTGCATGGAAACCCCAAATTCTTTTGCTATGGGTTTTTCATCTTCTGACATCAACTTTTCTATTTTCCCCAGAAATGCCTCACAAATGAGTTTTGAAGAAGGTAATAAATTATTTGATTTGATAAAAGACCATCATAAATTTGGCGATAACTACAACGGTTAGTTCACCAAAAGAAGAAACAATTTTTTTATAACGATTGTATTATATATACTTGTTGGCTATAGATTCGATTTACACTTTCATTAGGCTTTCATATAGTAACAAATTTGTTATTTAAAAATTATTATTTACTATGATTATGACTTAGTTCAACTGTTATGATGAATTATCACCAGTTGATAGTTCACTGGAACGACAAAAAAACTGAAAAATAGCAACCACACAACGAGAGAAGAATAATTTTCTTCTTTTTTCTTATGAAATCTCATCTTTTGTCGTTGAAATTTTTTCACCATAATGTTGTGAATATTCTGGGGATGAAGATTACTCAAATGTCGTTCTTTGTCCTGGTCGTGGAATAAAAAAGAGAATAAATTTAGTAAAGTGGACGAAAATTCTGAATCACCCTGAAGATGAGGAATAAAAAGACTTTCTTCTCATGTTTGAGAAAATGAATTCAAAGTTTATTTTTAGCTTTTTGTTTTTGTGTTTTTTTTGTTATTTTTTTATTTTCCTATTTCAACTATAATTTTTATTTTCAACATATTATAACCTATTACAACAAATGCATTTCATAATTACGCAATTAGAAATGTGCTCAATTTTTGTAACCTAATGCAGTGTCTAATACAACATAATTTTGCAACCATTTTACGCAACCACCTATAAAATGTAATTTACAACCCTTTTACGCAACCACCTATGCAACCAGTTAACACGTAATTTCACACTCAAATATGTTAACCCAAAAATCACTCTTTTTAAGATAATTTTCAAAACAATTACATGAATATATGAAGTCAAAGAATCAACATAACTAAAACAATTATATAATCATAAAACAACAACAAAATAATTCGACACAAATATAAAAAAAACAAAAACAGAAAACGAAAATCACCCGTAAATCAATAAACATTGGATAAATGCAGAAACATAAAAAAAAAATACAAACTACCAACAATTACAAAAAATATTGATTAAAAAAAACCGATTTCAAATTTGGAAAAATTTGGTCGAATGTACAAAATTACGAATTAATAACAACAACCCAAAAATAAGATGGCTATTAAAAAATATAAATAATTTAGTTTCAAAACATGTGTCCATGGATGATTTTTCGTATTTTAAATTATTAAAGTAAATGGGTTTGATTCTAAATGATTATGGATCGATTATCTTTTATATTAATTATTATTTATATAATATTGTTTTATAAAAGGATCGGGCTAAAAATTGTACATATTTTGTTGGATCTTACACTGCTAAATCTCATACCGTTTTACTAGATTTCTCACTAAATTTTAGACATTTTTACCATTTTTAGAAAAACAAGGTATAAAACGAGATTGATAGATCTCTTACTTTTTTTTTCTATTTTTTCTCTAAACCCTTGAAAACATCTTAAGCAACCGACAAACAAAACACTTTGTTTATCGAATCCGACCTCAGAACAGTATAAATTTATGTTATACAACCCTAGTAGTCTATTTGTTTTTCCAGATTTTGTTATATAACTTGGTATACATTTAGGTTATAATTTTTTTATTTTAAAAAAAATCAATTTTCATATGGTTTGAGTTGTTGTTTTGTTGATTTGATAGCTTAGTATTGTAAGTAAATTGTGGGTATGTGTTTTGTGTGTGATTTTGAGCATACTAGTGCATGAACTTGTGTATTTTCATATGGTACATGTTCGTCGCACGATATGTGCGACCAGGTCGGATGAAATCGCACATGTCGTGCGACAAGGAAAGGTGGGTGTCGCAAAGTTGATGCGACAAAATCCAACTTTGAAATTTAAATTATAAATTTTTAAAAAACATTTGATTGATGATAAATAAAAAATAGAAACAAATAATCATATTTAATTATATTAAAATTAAATTAAATGAATTTAAAAACTAAAAAAATGATAAGAATAAATATTGTATAATAGATATCCAATAATTCTTCTTTACTCTAATAAATACCAAATAATTTGAAACATAATAATTCTTCGTATATTTATTTAACTTATTCATTTTTAAAATTAATTAAAATTTTCAAATTATTTTTTTTGAAATTTTATATTATATCGGGTGGTTTACCTTTTATATACGTATTACATATCTTAATATTTTGTAATATTATGGTAAAATTAATTAAAATTTTAAAATTAAATAATTTCAAATCAATTTGTGTATTATTTTTTGATATTTTAGAAAATTCAAGAGTTTTATTATTACTAACCATCGTTATGATATGATATCTTTTTTTGTATAACCTTTTTATATAATTTTTATAGTTAATTAATATTTAAAAATTAAAATATTAAATTGGTGATTTATTTATTCTATATGGTATTGTATATTTTAATATATTTTAATATTATAATAAACTTAATTCAAAATTCAAAATTAAATAACGGTGTATAATTTACTTTAAAATATCGTAATTAAAATATCGAAATTAAATAACAGATTATAAGATCTACTGATTTCTCAAGAATTATAATACATAAAAATAAACCACCAATATAATTTAAAATTTAATTTTGAAAATTTAATTAGTTTTAAGCGTAAATAAGTTAAAATAAATATACAAACAAATATTTTGTTTTAAAATTATTTTTAAAATTATTGGGTATTTATTAGAGTCAATAAGAATTACTGGGTTATCTATTATCCAATATATATCCTTATCATTTTCAATTTTTAAACTTATTTAATTCGTATTTTAATATAATGAAATATAATTATATGTTTCTATATTTTATTTATTTATTATCCAGGAGATTCTTTAAAAAAAAATTATAATTAAAATTTAAAACGTGGACCTTGTCGCATGCCACATACACCCTTCCTTGTCGCATGTAGGGGTGGCAAATGGTTCTGGAACCGCGGTTCAAAGCTGACAATCTGTTTATGAACTGGCGGTTTATCTGCGAAACAGGTCCATTAGGACTGCAAACTGGCAGGACCGCAACCCGCTAGGACCGCAAACCATTAGGACCGCCAGACCGCCAAAACCGCATAAGGAGTAAACTGGCAGGACCGCAACCTGCCAGGACCGCAACCCGCCAGAACTGCAAACTGGCAGGACTACGAAACCACGGTTTATTTGTAATAAACCGCGGTTTATTGGTAGATATTATAAATGTTTTATTTATTTTATAACCAAAATGTTATATTTAAAAAATATTGAGATATTGCATATTATATTATAGAATTATTATTACATTTATTGTTAATATTAATTTGTTTTGGTTATTAATATTTTAAGTGTTGTAATTATTATATAGTCCAAAATTTTAAATATTACTTATGTTGTTATCACATTTTGAATATTATTATTATGTTTTTAGATCTAATATTAGTAGTGTTGATTTTAATATTACAAACCAAAACTATATCTTATCATGTTAAAATATTACAAATTCTATGGTTATAATTTTAATATTATATTTTGAATTTTATTACTATGATTTGGTTTTAAATATTACAAGTGCTTGTTATTATTTTTTAAACCAAAATCATATTTTATCATGTAAAAATATTACAAGTTATATTTATTATTTTTAATATGAGATTTTGAATTTACTCGCACATCTTTACCCTTGGCCATGAACCTCCTTTAAATTTTTGATTCAACTCCAACCTTCTAGCTATTATCGTGATTAGGTTTTAAATATTGCAAGTGTTATTTATTATTTTAAAGTTATATTATTGTAACTTTAATATTACATTTTGAATTTTATTATTGTGATTAGGTTTTAAATATTACAAGTGTTATTTATTATTTTTAAGTTATATTGTTATAATTTTAATATTACATTTTGAATTTTATTATTGTGATTTGGTTTTAAATATAACAAGTGTTATTTATTATTTTTAAGTTATACTATTATAATTTTAATATTACATTTTGAATTTTATTATTGTGATTTGGTTTTAAATATTACAAATGTTATTTATTATTTTTAAACCAAAATCATATTTTATCATACTAAAATATTACAAGTTATATTAAAATATTTAATATTACAAATGCTAAAATAGTACAAGTCATATTAAAATATTTAATATTACAAATGCTAAAAGATTACAAGTTATATTAAAATATTTAATATTACAATTGCTAAAATACATTTTTTAGTCTCTTGTCGCTAACCACTTTTTTAAGTCGCAAAACTTTCTCAACAGTCACTGTAATTTGTAATGGATCTCCCAAAACTTGTCCTCGAGTCTCACGATTAACCTTACTTAACGCAGCAGCAATCAAATCGACCATCTTCGTCTTCGTACTAAAACTTTGTTTAGGAACAACGGTCTTACTCTTAGTTATAGTTGGGTGTTTGACGCTTCATGTCACCTTGTCGACCATTTTAGAACTAAAATTTGGTTTTGCGGTCTTACTCAAAGTCGTACGTGTAGTACTAACAAGTTTGACGCTTTGCCTCTCCTTATCAGAAATTTTCAAACTAAAATTTTGTTTGAGGGTCTTACTCATATTCGTAGGATCAGTGGCACATTTGATGCGTCGTGTGATCGGATCCCTCTCGGGTGGAGGAGAGATCATAAAAGAAGAAAATTCCAAAAAATCAGTTTTCGGAGTTGCTTGTCCTAACCTGTTGTTGAAGCCACAAAACGACATTGGAAATTTGAAATAAGCACAAATAATAACTAATACAAACTAATATCAATTTTTTTTCCAAAAAAAAATCTAACTATTTCGAAAATTGAAGTACAATATGTAAAATACAAAAGTTAAGCTTAATAAAAAATCTAGAACAAGTTGAGAGATTTGGAGAGTTTATAGTAGATTTAGAGAGTGTGTGAGGTTGGAGTTGGGGTCTCCTCTATTTATAGGGGAGACCCAATTTTTTTTTTTAATTCCGAAAAAAGGCATACGTCCGGATGCCCCGGATGAAAAGCGCAATGGCTAGTTTCATAAACTAGCCGTTGCGTTTGAACGTGCGGACCATCCGCACGTCTGACCGGATGGTCCGCACGGTGACGTCATCCGTGACTGATTTTTTTTTTTTTTAAAAAAAAATTTATAAAAAAATTATTTTTTTTAAAAGTTATGCACTTTAAACTATTTAAAAAAAAAATCAAAACTCTATATATAGGATTGCGCACTAATATTTAAAAAAAAAAATAAAAAAAAATTATATAAATAGGAAATTGGAACTATTATTTAAAAAAAATATAAATCTATAAATAGATTTTTGGAACTATTAGTTTTTTAATAATTTAAGTACTTTTATAAAAAAAATTAAATTCTCTAGATTATTGAAAGAAATTTTATATTATTAACCCTTCCTTTTTTTTAGTTTATTGAAAGAAAATTTATATTATTAACAAGTTAATTTGGACATTTGTCCGGATGCCCGACGCCGTTAGTTTCACATATTGGTACATAACATATAGTTTATATGGTTGATGATGTTAATCTCCTAAATAAATATATTTAATTAATTATATTTAATTATGCCATCAGAATATAATTCCTTTTTATGAACCAAATTACACATAGTTAATTGAAACACAATTGGTATTTTAGAATTTAATTCACAACCAAATTACATGTGTTTATGCAATTGGAACATAATCCAAATTTATACAATTTTTAAAACTTTAAATTTATACGTCAAATATTGAATATTTCAAATATTAAATTTATACTTCTGTAGTCGAAATACAAGTAGATGTACTTATTTTATTTAATATCTAAATAATATTAAATAAAATATCTTAAATACATAAATATAAATATATAATCAAACGTATCAAAATCAAATTACAATTATTTTTTTAGATTATAATTGATTGATTATAAAATTTCGATTAAATGATAACATATTTAAATTAAAATACATGAAATAGCATAATTAACTCGTGTATATGATATATATCTCAATTATTGAAATTAGATTCAATTAACACTTACAAATTAATTTTAAATAACATTATAAAATATTCTGATAAACGGGTCTTAAATGGTTTGACCGGTGGTTTGAACTGATAAACGGTTCTTAAATGGTTTGTCTGGTGGTTTGAACTGGCGGTTTAACTGCGAAACTGGCCCATTAGGACTGCAAACTGGCAGGACCGCAACCCGCCAGGACCGCAACCCGTGGTTCTGATGGTTCGCGGTTCAGACCGTTTGCCACCCCTAGTCGCACGACATGTGCAATTTCATTAGGCGTGGTCGCACATATCGTGCGACGAACATGTATCGGAACAACCCAAAAATCTGAAACCCTAATACACAAATTTATGTACCATTGTGTTCAAAATCAAACATAAAAAACATATCCAAAATCAATTTTTTAAAATAAGAAATTATAACATTAAATTTGGGGTTGAAGATAAGATTTAGTTATGTTTTTAGTGTTGTGGTAAAAGTGTTAGTGTTAAAATTGGTAAGAATTAAAGCTGAATTGATAAAATCGGGAACACAAGTCTTCTCTCAGAGAATTTTATGTAGTGAAAAGTGCTTCTGATTATTTCATAGGCCTAACTGACTTCTTCAGCCTCTTTAAATAGACTGAGTGAGTTAGTTAGAAAAATGGTTACATAATGGTATAATTGTAGTTCAACCCTTATATTTCTCCTAAAGCCTAATTTAACTCTTATATTTACAAAACTTATCACTTTAGTCCCTATCAATTGTATTTAGGCCCTTGAGGAATATCTTTCCTTATCAGTAGCTCCCCTAGTTCTTATACCGACATTTATAAGAACTATTAGCTCCTCGAATTTCACCTCGAGTCAATACAATTTTCTTCACTTTTATCTCTTTATTATGATTGAACTCATTGATCTGTGACTCCTCGTCGAATTTGTGACTAAGTGCAAACTGATTTCCCAATCGCTTCGAACTTGCCAACTTGAAATATAGCTTCGTCTCTTCTTCGAACGTTATTGCTAGAAACACAGTTTTGCTAATACTTCGAAATCTCTGATCCCTACTTGATAGATTGATTAGACCTTTAATAGTAGACCTATGACACTATACAATTTTCTTTTTGTTTCACATTCCACCCAATGACAGCAACTCACTGATTTTGCCTCTCAATATTCTCAACGTCACTCCTTTATCCTATAAATACCCAACCCTTCATTCACTAAGAACTTTTTAGAGAGATCACTTCTTGAACCATCTTCAATCTGTTCTGCATCTTCAACCTGTTCTTCATCTTCAACCTGTTCTTCAAGCCACCTTCAATCTGTTCTTCATAAATCTTGAGATTACTTCATCTTTTTCATCCACCAAAGCAACTTCTCAAATCGATACCCATTGTATGAGAAGATATCCCAAATACAAAAGATCTAAACCCAGAAAACCAGTAAAATCAAAGAAAACTCCTTTCCCTGGTTCTAGCAATCAAGTATTCGGGGCCTACGATTATCTTTGCATTTCTCGAAGAGCCAAAGAATACAAAGCTGCTGGGTTGATCTACAACGGTCCTCACTCTTCCTGTACCACTTTTAAATATGGTAACTTCGACCCCAACCTCACCACTTCGTCTTCACCTTTAGTTTCACAACCAGAAACTAATCCAGAAACCTTTCCTCCTCGAAATCAACCTACTTCTCCATTGTTAAGACCTCATCGGAAATCTAAAGTTGTCACTTTAAACAAGCCACCTACTGATAAAAAACCACTACCTAAATCACCTCCTCCTCAATTCGAGGCTATCAAAGTTAAACGTGCCAAAAAATCACCTTTTCTAGCCATGGGTGAAGAAGCAGAAAACTCTTCTCCTCCCCCACACTCTTCTCCTCCCCCACAAGAAATGGGTGACGTCACACCAGAGAGCAGTCAGCCAATTCCTGTGACTCAACAGGAGACTCAAATCCGAGGTCGCTCTAACGAAGTCACTGATGAAGATAACAACAAAGACGATTCTGAAGCTACTGAATCTGATGCCGAAGAGGAATCCGAGGCTGACGATGCGGTTCCCCCAAAAAAGAGTCGAAAGAAGAAACCTCTCATTACACTCCCCGAGGACGTTGCTGCCTTGGTTCAAGAAAATCTTAAACCTCTTTCTCCTCGGTACATACTTGCCTTAAAGAACGTACCCTACGTTTACTACCTCGATTCAGAGAAGGAGAAGCTCAAGAAACTATGGGGGTTAACCGACAACATGACTCTTCGACTACCAGAAGAAGGAGAGACGCCTCTTAACTGCCAGAAAGATGAGCTGGTAGTCTATCCTGAGCTCTTCAACTGGGGTCTTCGGTTTCCCCTCGACCCGATGATAGTGAGGTACTTCGAAATCCTCAGATTGTGCCCAACACAAGTCACTCCCAACCAGCTCTTCACTTTATTCTCAGCAATCATGGTATCGAGGCTTGGAGGCATTCCCCTCGAAATCGAGGACTTCATCTCAGTAACTAAAGTTTCAAACGGTCCAGTTTTGCCATTTTATTACCTAACTCTTGAAGATGATTTAAAAATTGTCGACGACCTCCTCGAAGCTGATAAGTTCTGGAAGCAAAGATTCGTCTTCTTATCAGGAGCTTGGGAAAACGGCAAAGAGATTTCCGATGCCAACCCTTCAAAGCTCACCCTCACCTGGAGAGACAGTAGTAAGTAACAACTTGCCTTCTTTGAATAATCATGTTCATTTAACTCCTCCAAACTGTTTGTCCCCCTTTTTCCTTAGAAATTCCGAGGCGGTTTAAGAGTCGTCGACAAGAAGCCAAGGTCATCTTCCAACAAATGGCTGAGTGGGCAGAAAAATCTCGGGGAAATGGCTTTCACTCAGCCTTTGAGCCGATCAACTTCGTCAACTGCCATCTCTGGCGCATATCTTTAGGGGCTGACTTCCCTCAAGATCCGATGATCCCCCCAGATCCTATCCTAGCAGTTCAAAGGATCCTTGCACCAGATGGGAAATGCTACCTTACCACACGGAACCGAACTGAAAGCCATCTTCCCTTAAAGAAGAAAGGAAAACTGACCCATAAGAAAGCCAGCACAAGCAGGGCTAACCCTTCCAAAACTTCGAAGCGTGCAGCGAAAAGAAAAGCATCTGCACCTCCGCTTCCCACCATATCCGAAGAAGACCAACCTGTCCTGAAAAAGAAAAAGGACAACTCTCCAAAGAAGAAAAATAGCAAGTCTGGTACGCCCAAGAAGAAGAACGAGGCTGATATGCTAGAGGAAGTACTAGCTTCCGAGGTGCATGGTAAAACTTTTATCGAAGAGAACTCTGATGGAGGACTAACACTAGGAGATAGTCAAGTGGATGATTACCTCAACCTTGAAAACTTCAATTCAAGTGGGGATTTTACATTTACTGGCAATGATTCTCAACCTACCAATTTTGCTCCATCAACTTCTACTGGGGCTGCTATGGCTTCGACATCTAACGCCATCGTTCTTGTCTGTCAGCAACCAACAATCTTTCCCAATTCAGACAAATCTGATGAGGTAACTTCGATCCTTCATCCTTTTGAAAACTTAAGTGCTGCAGCCAACAAATTATGTGAAGAAGTAAAAAATTCACATGCGCAATTGGAGCTTCTTGCACAAAAATTGATCAAGAGCAAAAAGGAAATAGAGTTCGAAAAGACTTCGAAAACAGAGGCACTTCAAAAATTCGAAGCTGAAAAAGACAAATTTGCTAGAGAGCACAAAGAAAAAGTCGAAGCTCTGGAAGCTTCTCATCGACAAGCTCTTGAAGACCTAAATTCTCAACACTCCACCGCAATTACCGAGGCAAAGCAAAAATCTTCCGATGTTGAGAAACTTGTTAAAGAAACTCAGGAGAAGCTGGAGAATTGCCAGACTGAGTTGACTACGCTTCGAACCAAATTCGAAGAAGAAAAGAATGCTGCCATCAAAAAGGCCGAGGCCGCTGTTGGTTCTTTAATGCTTGAAGGTATCAAAAAAGCTCAAATTGATACAACTATTCAACTTCTTCGAGAGGTTCATGCTGCCTGTCCAAGGCTGGATTTATCGGATCTTTGGAAACAAGTTCCTCAAGAAAGTCGCCCAAGGGAAGCATTCGAGGTGCCATCAAGCTCCTCAGAAGAAGAAGATGCTTCAGAAGGAGAATCATCGGAAGAAGAAGAAGATGATGTCTAATAGATAGGGCAGTTTGTTTTTTGTGATGTTTGTTTTTTGTGTATTTGGTTAACTACTTCTCCCTTTTTTTTGTAAACTTCGTATTTAATCCAACGAACAAACCACTTTTTTTTATATCTTAAATTTCTGGTATACTTATTTAAACTGGTTATTTTTAAAATCAGATGCACTCATAAGACGTGGCACCTCGAAAAATAGATGCACTCATAAGACGTGGCACCTCGAGAAATAGATGCACTCATAAGACGTGGCACCTCGAAAAATAGATGCACTCATAAGACGTGGCACCTCGAAAACTAGATGCACTCATAAGACGTGGCACCTCGAAAACTTGGTTGTTTCTTCAAAGCTATCGCTTCGGAAAATTATTCTTGGTCAACTTTCAAAGATGCTCAGTCTTTGCCAAGTTACCAAAATAATAAATCACTCATCATAATAAACAACCAATGGCCAAAAGAAATTTTATTAAAAAATTCAATATTAACCAGACACCTCGTTAAAACCTTTCTGGGCCAACAGATAAGGAAAGAGTATGTCTGTTTTACAAAAATTCGAAGTACAGTTTTACTCACAGTACAATTTCAAGTGCTCTATATTCCAAGGATGTTTGAGCATCCTCCCCTCTCGATCAGACAGCCTATAGGAACCTGGCTTGACCTTCATTTTAACTTCGTAAGGACCTTCCCAATTCGGAGCCAATTTTCTGAGGTGCTTATCCCTAGTATGAAGAAATACTTTTCGTAATACTCGATCGCCAATTTTGAATTCTCTCCTCTTAACTTTAGCATCGTACCTGCTCCTCATTAATGTTTGATAATGGATCACATTCAAATGTGCTTTGACCCTTTTTTCTTCCAACAAATCAAGCTCCACCATTCTAGCTTCATCGTTATCCGCATCGGAATATTGTAGTAGTCTATAAGAAGGAAATGTAGATTCAGCAGGGCACACAGCATCCATTCCATATACTAAAGAGAAAGGAGTCTCTTTTGTAGCCTCTCTAGGGGTTGTTCTATATGCCCATAACACCTCTTGAAGATAATTTGGCCATTTCCCTGCTGCTCCTGCCAAATTTTTCTTCAAACCATCCAAACTAGATCTATTTGTAACTTCCACCTGTCCATTTGCCTGGGGGTGGAAAGGAGTGGAAAAGCATTGCTGTATCCCTTTCGAAGAGCAAAAAGAGTCCATTTCCTTGTTATTAAATTGAGGACCGTTGTCCGTCGTTATTTTTCGAGGTACTCCAAAACGGTAGCAAATGTTACTTTGAATAAACTTGATTACATCCTTAGCTTTTGTCCCAGCTAAGGGTTCTGCTTCTGCCCACTTCGAAAAATAATCAACCGCAACAATAATCATCTGTCTTCCACCAGAAGCCATAGGTAATGGTCCGACTAAATCAATCCCCCACCTATCGAAAGGAACCGCCTCTGAAATTGTCATTAGGGGTACTGCTGGTTTGTGTATTAAATTTGCATACCTTTGGCAAGTATCACAACTTCGAACTAACGACTTGGCATCTTGCATAATAGTAGGCCAATAATATCCTGCCAACAATACCCGACGCGTTAAGGCTTTGAATCCACAATGAGCTGATCCATCCCCATCATGCAGTTCGGATAAAATGTCTCG
Organism: Limnanthes douglasii subsp. nivea; assembly: GCA_036936605.1. Taxonomy (NCBI): domain Eukaryota; kingdom Viridiplantae; phylum Streptophyta; class Magnoliopsida; order Brassicales; family Limnanthaceae; genus Limnanthes; species Limnanthes douglasii. The sequence continues at coordinate 107,392,400 of JAUPFV010000004.1, read as the reverse complement.
AGACTCTTGTTTGCTTAAACATCGTAGCAAGGGTTTCGACGCAGACCTTTTGTACAGTACCCCATCCAATACCACATAGCCAAGAGCTTTGTACTTTATTTTCTTAAGCAAGTGTTTATCAAGAGGTAAAATTCCCTTCGAAATAAAGTTTAACAAGTCAAACCTCCAATCTCCTCGAGCGCACATCGGATCATTCACTATCTCATTAACAACTTCACACTGCTCAGAATTCGGTATGATCGAAGGCGATGGTTGTGTTATGATCCACGGATATTCTTCAGAGTAAGCCATTGTAGCCAAAGAATCAGCCATTGTGTTGCTACCTCTTCGAATATGCTCCACTTCGACATTTTCAAACTGTGCCATCATTCCTCGAAGCTCTTGTAAGTACAAAACCAAACGTTCCTTTTTAGCTTCTGATACTCCTTTAACATGGTTAACTACCAACTGTGAATCTGTTTCCAAGCGCACAAATATTGCTCCACAAATCTTTGCTAACCGTAATCCTGCTAGCACAGCTTCATATTCAGCTTCGTTATTTGAAGCATGAAAGCCAAATTTTATAGCTTGAAACATAAATTCCCCTGTTGGTGCTACCAATTCAATTCCTGCACTTGACCCTTTATTACTGGATCCTCCATCAGTTCGTACCGTCCACGTCGAATTCTCGTTCACCTCTTCACCATCTTTCTCTTCGGATCTGCTTGAGTGAAACTCCACCAAAAAATCTGCTAAGGCTTGAGCTTTGATAGCTGTTCGAGGAGAAAATAACACATCGAAATCTCCTAATTCCACAGACCACTTGGTCATCCTTCCTGAGATGTCTGGCTTTTGCAAAACGTTTTTTAATGGATATGAAGTTCGAACCACAATCGTATGTGCCTGGAAGTAAGGGCGCATTTTCCTCGCTGCCACTACTATACACAGTGCCAATTTTTCGAGCTTCAAATAGCGTTTCTCAGCATCAACCAAACTTTTGCTGACATAGTAGACAGGCTTCGAAATTCTCGTATCCTCGCTAACCAGAACTGCACTTACTGCATAATCTGATACCGCTATATACAAAAATAACTGCTCACCGTTTCGAGGCTTTGACAATATTTCAGGAGAGGACAAAAGATTTTTGATCTTCAAAAAAGCTTCTTCACAATCCGAAGTCCACTCAAAATTATTAGGTTTACGTAGCACCTGGAAAAAAGGCAAGCACTTATCTGAAAAACGAGAAATGAATCTGTTTAAAGCTGCTAACCTGCCCGTTAACATTTGCACTTCTTTGATATTCCGGGGCGAAGACATAGATATCAAAGCTTTCAATTGTTCTGGATCTACTTCGATTCCTCTTTCACTAATCATATACCCCAGAAATTTGCCAGATCGAACTCCAAATGTACATTTTTCTGGATTCAACTTCAATTGTATGGCTCTAAGATTCAAAAACGTCTCTTCTAAATCATCAATGTGTTCATCATCACTCTTGCTTTTAACAAGCATGTCATCGATGTACACTTCGATATTTTTCCCAATCTGTGAAGCAAACGCCTTATTCATCAGCCTCTGATATGTTGACCCAGCGTTTTTTAATCCGAACGGCATTACTTTATAGCAGTGCAAACCTCTGTCAGTAATAAAAGTCGTGCTTTCTTCATCATCTGGATTCATTCGAATCTGATTATACCCCGAAAAAGCATCCATAAAAGTCAAGATTTTATTTCCCGAAGTGGAATCCACCAACTGATCGATTCGAGGCACCGGAAAAGGATCTTTTGCACAAGCTCTATTCAAATCTGTGAAGTCCACACACATTCGCCATTTTCCGTTCTTCTTCTTTACTACCACCGGATTAGCCGTCCACCTCGGATAATTGGCTTCCCTGATATGCCCCATCTTGTATAGTCGATCCACCTCGTCAACTATTGCCTCAGATTTTTCCAACGAAAAGGCCCTTCTTTTTTGAATTATTGGCTTAACCTTCGGATCAACCGCCAAACTATGACATATTATGTCACTTGGGACCCCCACTACGTCTTCGGACCTCCATGCAGATAAATCCAAATTTTCAGACAAAAAAGTCAACAACTTTTCTCGCATCGATAAAGATAACAGGGTCCCAATTCGAAGTACCCTGCCATTATTGAAAATATATTCCTCTATTTCTTCATTGACCACCACAGAACTCGGGGTTGACCTCGGATCATCAATTCCCTCGTCTGTTCCATCACAAGTCAACCCCCCAAACTGCTAATTCTCCATCGGATCATCAGAACTTTTGCCCCGTAGTCTAAATGCAGCAACATAACACTCTCTTGCTACCTTTTGATCACTTCGAACTACGCCGACTCGGTCCTCGATCACATACTTCAAACATTGATGAACTGTAGAAACTACAGCGTACATTTTAGCCAACTACGACCTCCCAAAAATAGCGTTGTAGCTTGATGGACAATCCACCACCACAAAAAGTACTTGTACTTTCTTCTTGAAAGGCCCCTTTCCCAAAGAAATTTCACCCTCGAACTCCCCTATTACATTTGCTGTTGCGCCAGTAAACCCAATAATAGTCCTTTCTGATCTTTCTATTCGAGGCGGAGCAGTTAATCTCTCATATGTTGACTTGAAAAGCACATTAGCAGAGCTCCCTGTATCAATCAACACTCGTCGAATTTCCACCCCGCATACTTCTGCTCCTATGACCACTGCATCTTCATGTGGCCCTGTAATCCCCCTCAAATCATCCCCATCAAAAATTATAAAGGGCACATCCTTTCTGTTGCTGAGGTGTGCCGATGCGCCTCCCTCAATTTGTCGTGTTAAGTTCACTATATGCCTCTTCCTCGAATTATTAGTGTTGTTGGTCATCGAATCTCCCCTAAATATTGTAAGTGATTCGAAGAAGGCACACAAATCCCGAACACGTCCCTGACGCATCGGCTCATCTATTGACATTAACAAAAGTCGACTGGGGTCTGGTTCGACATATTCCGAGGCCACATCAAAACCATCGCCCTCACCTGCAACATCTAAAATCATCAGTGCAGTTTCCTGCTTAGAATTAGGATTACCAACTTTCGGAGCTGCAGCCTTAGCATTCTTCCTGACATATTCCAGCAACTTTCCATTTTCGATCAAAATTTGCATCTCCTTCTTTAGAGTAATGCAATCATTTGTATCATGGCCGACATCGTCGTGATACCTGCAGAACTTATTATTACGCTCCTCCCTTGGCCTGTTAATCGCTGGTGGCTTTCTAAAATTTATTGTTCCCCTTGTTTTTTCATATATTGAAGCCACGCTTTCAGTTAGGTTCGCATAATAATCTGGCCTTACCCACACATTCGATCTGGATCTAAACTGTTGTTGATTATTAGAGTTGTGTTGATTATATCCCCCTTGATACGAGTTCGAAGCTCCTCGGTCAGAAACATTTTGATTGCTCTTCGGACGCGAGGGATTGTTGTTCGATGTGCTAGATTGCCCATTCCCCTTCTGAATAGTACTAGCACCTCCTCGAACTCGTGTCGATTCTTCGACCTTAATCTGATCCTCAACCTGAGCCATAAGAGCTCCAAATGTTAACGCCCTGCGCCTCGTAGTCTCATCGGCTAAATCCCCAGGCAACAGTCCTTGCCTAAACTCCACCATAGCCACACTTTCTTCACAATCATCCAATTCAGCCTTTGTTGACACAAACCTCTTAGTGTAATCCTTTAACTTCTCTCCCACAGCCTGCTTGCATTGTATTATTGTGTCTCCATTAGCTCTCATTTCCTTGCTCCCCACAAACTGTCTTCGGAAAGCGGTATAGAAGCCTCTAAAATTTGCAATTGACTCCTTAGGAATCTTGTTGAACCATTTCAGCGCAGTTCCCTTAAACGTCTGAGAGAAAGCTCTACACACCAATTTATCGTCGTCTTCGAAATTAGTCATGTAGTTTTTAAATTGTTCTATGTGGTCATCGGAATCTTGAGTCCCATCAAACTTATCAACTTTGGAAATATCAAACCGCCTCGGAAGCGGCACAGATCTGATCTCCCTGATCAATGGTGAGTCCCTCCAGTCGACTCCCTGAACATACTGGTCCTCATTTCTCATCCCCACAGTTGCATATAAGCTGGACTCACCTTCATATTTTCGAGGCGAATATCTCCGAGGCGAATATTTTCGAGGTGAATATACTCGCCTCTCTTTCTTTTTCCTTCCTTCCTTATACACCCTAGCTGGCCGGAGCTCACGCTCTGCTCCTCTTGAACAGACTCGAGAACGTTCGTACTTCGGTGTTTCATCAGACTCAGAATCTTCGAAATCCTCTTCATCACTAGAGTTCACATACAATCGCTTTTGTAATTTTTCTTTCCTCTTTATCCCACTATACTCTTTCTTTTGCTCAAAACGTGCTTTACGCTGTTCATATCGATCGTCGCCATCGTCCATCGACTGATCCGACTGATCATTCTGATCGCCCCCTGCTATCTTAGACCTAAGCCTAGCACCATCATTATTTCCCTTCTTTTTTACCAATTCGTCAAGCTCTGCCACCTTCCTTATCATCTCATTCATTTTTCCTTCAAAATCAAATTGGATTGATTGAGTTGGAATCGATTTACCTGCCTCTTGCAGATCGGATTTCAATGTTTCCATAGCCTTGCGAACAGATGGATTGTCACCTTCCTCAGAATTCATCTTCAATCAGCGAAAAATCAAACAAAATATAAAAGTTCGAACGGAAAACTTTGCAAAACGAAAACTCGAACGTCGATTTCTGATCTGTTGATCAAGGTATCCTCGCCCCCTCTTTCTAGCGCCAATTTGGTAAGAATTAAAACTGAATTGATAAAATCAGGAACACAAGTCTTCTCTCAGAGAATTTTATGTAGTGAAAAGTGTTTCTGATTATTTCATAGGCCTAACTGACTTCTTCAGCCTCTTTAAATAGACTGAGTGAGTTAGTTAGAAAAATGGTTACATAATGGTATAATTGTAGTTCAACCCTTATATTTCTCCTAAAGCCTAATTTAACTCTTATATTTACAAAACTTATCACTTTAGTCCCTATCAATTGTATTTAGGCCCTTGAAGAATATCTTTCCTTATCAAAAATGTTAGGTTTTTGTTAGGGTTTTAGATTAGAGTTAGTTTTTGTGACAATTACAATTCCATAAATACTTGTAAGAAAAGTTAGTTTTGGATTTTCAAATTTTAATTTAAAAAAATAGATGTAGAGTGAAAAATCCAACAAAATATATAATTATGATTCTCGCCTTGCCACCGCGATGGTTAGAGAATTCATTGTCACAAATTACCTCAAACCTTTTTTTAAACTAAAATGAATATCTATTTATAAAAATTTAAAAATTAATAGTTAAAAACATTATCTTAAATTACCTCAAACCTTTTTTTAAACTAAAATGAATATCTATTTATAAAAATTTAAAAATTAACAGTTAAAAACATTATCTTTGTTTGGATTATTTAAAATATCTTCCAATAAATCGTTTCAGATTTCACACAAGGCTACCGAAATTTCAGAATTTTATTCTATAAAAAGGAACTTTGTAGACCAATCTTCCAGTGGGTTATCGCACGTTTTAAAATTTAAAATGGGGAATTTTTTTTTTTTTCTTTTCCGGAGGGAACCCGTAGCCGCTACTCAGAGTGCAATGAGTGCGCACAGGGTAAACCCTCAGTCTGACGCGATAGCCTGCAAACCAACGCCAGAAGGTAAACCACACAAGGTGACAGGCTCAACCGAGAAAACGTATGCAGAGGGACTCGAACTCATGACCTTTTGGTTATAAGAATGCCATGCTCAACCAACTCGGCTACCCCTTAGGGAAATTTTAAAATAATTTCTTATAACTTTTTTTTTTTTAACAAAAAACCTCTAATTCATTTCATTTAACATCAAGAATCTATGTTGCGGTCAAAATCTAAGAAAATTATAGAAGTGTTATCCTTGGTTCGAAGTGTTCTTGCCTCGCTCAACAAACTAGTTGCAATCTTTTCAGCCAAATTTTCCTCAGCAGCCGAATATCTTTTTCTCATCTGATGAACTACCTGAAATGCTTTCTTTGCACTGACCACATCACAAAAACCATCACTCGCCAACAAGGCAAATGCCCCACTTGCTTGACCAATAAGCACAACTTGACTTATAAAATGCTTTGAACTGAAGCGAGACTCTTGCTGCTTCAGAATTTAAACCACAGAGACGCTTTTCTCCGTCTCTCAAGGGTTCGCCGGTTTCTTGAATGCGGAGTCTTTCAGAAGCACTAGTTATTCTATGATCTTCTGTCATCTGAACCAGCTGGTCATTAACATGCATTATACAAGCTGAATCGCCAACATTTGCACATTGTGCAAAGAAGTTTTTATCACCGTCGGCCCAAACCAGAAGCACTGTTGCAGTACATCCCTTCTAATCGAATATTGTATAATTGATCTTGCCAAGATTCTGCTTTGTTGAAATGCAAAATTTGCAGCACTAATCATGTATAATTGATCTTGCCAAGATTCTGCTTCGTTGAAATGCAAAATTTGCAGCACTAATCATGTATGCTAATCACTCATATTGGTTACTGAGGCACGCTTCTGTCTGAGAAAATGCATCCCTGAGAACATCTGATGCATCACGCTGTGAGAGTACTCTCTCCCTTTTAACTGAATTTGACAGAATTGTTGCTACCTTCTCGGGCAAAATATTGCTAGCAGATTTGGCAGCACTAGCTCCACCATGGCCATCGCATATACCAAACATTCCAAACTGATTAAACCCAGAAATAATTTCTTATAACTAATTATGAATATTTAGGTTAATAATTTTAGATAATTTCCAAAACAAAACTATCAATGTTTCCAAGAAGATTTCCAATCATTTTTGGTTAATAATTTTTGATAATTTCTAAAACAAAACTATCAGTGTTTCGAAGAAGATTTCAAATCATTTTTAGTTAATAATTTTTGATAATTTCTAAAACAAAACCATCAGTGTTTCGAAGAAGATTTCAAATCATTTTTGGATGATTTAGAACCTGATTATTTCCAGACATAAAAAGTGTTTTGAGGAAGTTTAAACTCAATATCCAAACTAATTTTTAACTCATCCACAACTCCATCATTCTTTGGCTTATAAAATGATATAATAAAAACATGCGCAATAAAAAGAAGATTCTCGGTTATTGCATACAATATCCAGCAATTTAATCTATAAGTTAACTTATGAGTCAATAAGAAAGTACTAAATCTAGAGAACAGTACCTAAAAACTTATTTAAATACATCGACTCGTGCAATTTGCAAACCAAAGAGAAACTAAAGCTATGAAAATCTTGAGTGGAGGAAGCTTAGGTATCCCTATCTTTGTGACGATCATGTTACCAAGTAGGCATGGTCCTCCTATTCCGAAACCTTTCTTTTTCTTTTGTTTACAGTCTCGGTTGAGGCATTTGGAGAGATCAAAGTTTCCACATAAACTATTGGATTCGGACAGGCAGTGGCAAGTACCTTGAGAGATTTGGTTTCAATATCGAAAGATGCCAAATGAGTATGAAGGTTTGCTAATATGATTTCGCCTCGTCGTGTGAGGCACAATGGAGAAGACGCAATGAAATCACGGTTACGAAACTGAATATTACGTAGTTCAGTCCAAGAGGAGCTTACACCGTATTCCTTCATTATCCATATAGTGTGAGTAGAAACACCATTATAACAAAGATTCATAGTTAAACTGAGGCAACCTTCTAAAACACTTAGACGAGAACATATTCGGCAGATATCAGGAATAGAGATAATACTGAAACTCTCTTTAGCTAACCCAAAAGACACTATCACAGGATCAGATACAGGATCGGTGTAATCTGTTAGTATCCAATGAACAGCTTCATTTGAAAAAATCCCAGAAAGAGGCTTAGTATGAAACTGTTTATTAAGGTACTTTGTATCTTCAAAGTGTCTCCAATTACCTCTTTTCAAGGAGAAAATGTTGATCATAGCACTGCCACTGTTTCTACTTGTATCCAGATTACTCTTACAAAAGGTAACAATCAAAAGCTTATAGTCATTTGTGGTTGAATCATAGCCGAATCCATATCTAACTACTTCCATATCTGGGGGATAGTTAAGAGCAGGTATTTTCTTGTACTCGTTTGTACAGGGGTTCCATACATAGATCATCTCATAGCTACCATTACAAACACACAGCAGACCGTTACTAGAGCCTATAAACCCTAAATCCATCAAAAATGGCAATTTGAGCGACCTACAGACAGATAAATCATCAAAACTAATCGACGATTCGCAGTCTACAGATCTGATGCGGTGATCTGTGTCCGGAACAATGATTTTATGGAAACCGATTTCAGGGACCAAAGAGGCTCTTTTAAACTGCAACTTGGCAAAATAAGCGGGAGAGATGAGAGAAAACCATGATTTGGAGGCGGACCTGAATCGCAGTAGAGATTTAACCGGTAACCGCGACAATATTTCCATCACAATATCTTCCGGTAGATAGAGAGCCATTCCTGGTCTATCGCTTCCTCTCCGAACACTGGAAATATGAATAAAAGGACTTTCGCTTTCTCTGGAACTATACAAAACTAAGGAGAAGTAAAGATGAAAGAGATGGAAATTCGAGAAGCGAGGGTTTGCGTTTCTCTGTGTCGATTCGATCTCAGCAGGTGAAGTGAACTGAATAATGCAGCAGACTTGGGTTTATATCATGTTTTAAAGATACTTTTAAAGATAGGATAAAATTATATCATATTTTAAAGATATTTCAAGACGTTAGATTTGATTTTGTTATTTTTAAAAAGGGAGACTTAGGTAATGAGTCTAAATTTTGTTTCCATTTACCCAAGCATACCCGAACAGATTCATTTTACAAATAGATCCAATCCATTTAAAAAAAGACTCAATTATCTATAAAAACAAAACAAACACATTCTGAAATCAAAATATTTAACCCGAATTTCAAAATCAATTATTTCTCCTCAAACTTTCTTTGTCATATTATCAAATTCATTAAGAGTAAAATTGTTATTAAAATTTAAGTTTGGACTAATAGGTAAATAAAATCATATTTTGGTAGATATTGGTAAAATCTATTCGAGGCTGGACGTATTAGTAAATTGGATACGCTTTTGTTCCCAATTGATATAAATCCCTTTTAAAATAAATAAGGTTATATCATATTTTAAAGATATCTTTAAAGTTTTTTGATTTGATTTTTCTATCCAAAGCAAGATTTTCTTAACTAACAAATCCTTTATATATATATATATATATATGAGGATTATAATTATATTAGATTTGTCCAGTTTTACTAAACTTATAATTTTTGGCGGTTGGAAAATTGAAATGCAGTCCTTCCTGAAGTGATGATACGATCCACAGATGGGGAAAAACAACTCGAATGAAAAGAACGCATTGAATATACGGTGATGATTCAAGTATTCGTACAGAACCAAGCAACTCGAATGAAAGAACGCATTGCATATACAGTGATGATTCAAATATTCGTACAGAACCAAGCAAGGTGATTGGAAAAATGCTGGAAAATTCCTTTCATTGTCCGACTTTTTGGCCTTGACAAAGAACACTGGCTCTCTTTCAGGAATCTTGATCAGTGTAGAAGTCAGCTTTATGTAAATCTTTAGAATCTTTAGAATTCTTTCAGGAATCTTGATCAGGGTAGAGGATTACATGTTCCGTCATTGACCTTCAAGAAAATGAAGAAGACGATATGAATATGGTTATCAAGAAAACAAAATGGAAAATAACAAAATGGAAGAACAGAGTCTGAGCCTTTTGCCGGCGTCTTCTCTGATCCCCTATCGTGATTCTCCTTCGAAGTTTTTCGCTTCCTTCCTCTTCTCCCCTTAATTGTCTATGTCATTCAGAGCTCCAGCCGTGACTCACATCCAATCAATGGAGTTCAACCTCCAGAGTAATGAAGATTTTCCTACAATTCAACAAGAAAACAAGAAAGTGACTCCCTCAGTCACAAAATCCTACTTGGATACCCTGACCTCCGTTAAAGACAAAACCATTCCAAAACCAGAATATATCAAGATTGCTGAAGATCATAACGTGGTTCAATTTTCAAAAGAAACGAAAGAAACCCTTCTCAAACAATCAACAACCACTTTGATCGGCAAATTTAGTCATGGTATTCCGAAACGAGTTGCCTTTCAAAGTTTTATGGATTCTTTTAAATTCAGAGGGCAATACTCTTATGTTACGCTCGACTCTAGACAAATTCTGATTGAGCTCAGTTTGGATGAAGATATAAGCAAAATCTGGACAAAACCCACTTGGAATGTGGACGGGAAACTGATGCGAGTGATCAAATGGTCTCCAGATATCGGCAAAAAGAAAGAATGGCCCGTAGCATTGTTGTGGATAAGGCTGGAAAATATGCCAGAGTACGTCTATAATGAAGATATTGTCAAGGAAATAGCATCCTCTCTTGGTAAAGTCTACCAAACCTCTGTTCCCAAGTATAATAAAATCAAAGCTAATGCTTCTTATGCTTTGGTGGAGATAGACGTATCAAAAATCCTTAAAAGAAAGATATGGATCGGGTTTGGAGACAACGAAGGGTGTTGGATAGGAATAAGTTACAGAAATGCTCCAGATTATTGCTCTCATTGTTTTCATCTGGGACACAAGAAGGAAATATGCAAGAAAGCAGAAAAGATGGAATCTCAAGATTTAATTCAAGGTACTGTTAATAATTTACAAGATCAATCCATGTCATTACAAGAAAACATCTCTACAACTCAAGACCCTAAGCCTTCATTCACTAAAGTTTACAAGAGAAGACTTACTTCTGCCTCTGATCCATTTACAAAAACTGATAATCCAAACAATCTGGAAATTGTTATCAACAAAGATCTTGAGCTTATTAGTGCCCTTCAAAACAGCGAAGATGTTCACATCTCTCCAAGCCAGAATAATCAACAGACTTCTCCTAAGGGTAATGTTTCTCCAATGGCTTCCTCTGCTAACAATTTCAACATAATTATCAGTAAGAAAATCAAATCAGCAAATCGAAGAAAAAGTGTCAAAAGACTTTCAATCAACTCTCGAAGCAAAAGTGTAAAAAAGGATTCAATCAGCTCTCTGCTTACTAGAAAGGTAATACATAACAAATCTTTATTAGATAATGATGAAGATCGTTAGCTGGAAAAAAGAAATAGAGATGATTTTACCCATAGACAGCAGCAAATCGGCGAGGGAGGCCTCGAAATCCCTGTAATTATTCTGGATTTTCCGACGTCATTGTGCGCAGATTTCGGTTTGTAGGCTTGGTGGTGGGCTATTTTGGGTTTGAATAGACTGATTTCATGGTGCACATTACTCATTGTAGAGGGATTACATAACAAACATCAGACATCTGATAAAGATTTGGGTTTCCTTCAGCTTGGAGGCTGCCTGTTTGTCCAAGAACCAAGTCAACTCGCCTTCTGGTGCAACCAATTCAAGGGGTAGCTTGACTGAACTCTGGGTGCCTCCCAATGCTTTTTGCACAGCGTCCGCATTAACTTCACCTATGCTGGTGTGGATAATAATCGCCTGAGGGTAGGCTAGTAATTTGGTTGGTGATTTATAGTAGTGTGTGGGTGTTTTATGTTTTAGAGTAGAGAGTAGAGAGATAATTAAGCAGCCTGGTAGTAGTTAATTCTCATTACCCACACTTAATGCAGGTGGTTGGGTATTTATACCTTGATGTTTGGGCCCTTATGGGCTTTCGGGTCATGTTTAATGGACCCGGGTCATGTTCAAAGACCCATGAGCTCTAAGTAGGAGAGCAAGTAGCTTAGTCAAGAAGTTTTTAGGTTTTTTAGTACTTTTGTCATAGTTCGAACAGTCCTATGGTCATAGTGTTCAAAATGATCTCTCCGGTTTGTGTGATCTGTCCGGTCCGGGGGCCTTGGACCGATCTGTCCTTGTCCGGGGAGCGTGCAGAATTCAGACTCATCAGGAGCCCCTTTTTTAGGTGTTTGTGCAAATATTCTTGCCAAAGACCTGAAAAATAGTTCGATGTCAGAGGTAGTTTTAATCCGGACAGGTCTATGAGTTTATCCGGACAGATAAAGCTTCACGAATTCAAAACGGTTTTCGCCAGAGTTCGTGGGACACGTGTCGCTCTCTGATTGGTTGCTTCAGCCGTTTTTTCACCTTGAATTTCGAACCCACCTTCTTCGAAAAGCAACCTCTTTAATCACAGGTGGTGACATCAGCGCCGTCTTTTAATCATTGCCAAACTTTTTAAATTCTCCTAGGAATCAACTGCTTTTTCAGATTTACTATAAATACAAATTCATTTCTACTGTTTTACCATCTCCTTCAAACTTACTTCTGTAAAAACTCTAAAAGCTTTCTCTCTCTAAAGTAAAAAACTTAGTTCAACAGTTTATGTTTACAGCGAGGAACGCTCTTGTCAAAGACGGGTGGCTCAACCTTTCTGAGTTAGAGAAGGCTCAAAAAGTCGAAAGAGAAAGACGGATTGCTGCAGGGTTGCCTGCCTCACCTATTGACAGACCTATCACTTCTGCATCTGAGTCAGATCGTGGCTCGTCCTCTTCCAAAGGTACCAAGCCTAGAAAACTATTTCAAACCACCCTCTCCCCCATAATCTCTGGTTCCTCAGTTCAGGAATCAGTGCCTACTGCCGAGCCAGGAGTCACAACCACTAGCCTTAGAAAACCTTCTCCCTTTCTTGCAATGGGATCAGACACGGAGCACTCTCCTGAGAAGCTGGTTGTCAGGAGGATAGGTCGGCTGGTTAAAGGTCAGGGGACTAAAAACACTCCCTCAAGATCGGGGGCAAAGGATAGCAGCACCGGATCATAGGTACCAATTAGAGCTCCTAAGGACAGGCTGTCCGGACCGGAGGGCTCCAATCCAAACCTTCAACCAGAAACTTCTGCTCCAAACACTTTACCGGAGAGCAGAAGTCAAAGGGGCACTGAGGCCCATCAGTCCAGAGATAAGGCTGAATCAAGTTTGAACCCTCCCCCCACTACAGCTGCTGAAATCCCTTCAACGATCATGAAGGATGTGATGGAGGACTCTGTTGAAGAGGCCCCGTTTGAGTCTGAGCCCTCCGGTCAGACTAGCAAAGAGATAGTTGCCAAGAAGGACAAGGGCAAAGAAAAGTTGTACTTGAGGCATCCGGATCTGCCGGAGAGCCTAGAAGGAAAAGTAGGGCCTTGTTTTCACAAGGTCAGCGTTAACTATCTTCTCTCCCTATAAAAAATCAACTATGCATTCATCCACACTGCTGAGTTGGGCAGGATGCGTTCAAAATGGGGTATTCCAGAAAATGTAAAGATCAGGATCCCTATACATCCGGAGACCCCCATGGATTGCAAGTTAAGTGAGGTGGTTATGTTCACGGAGCTGTTCAACTGGGGGCTCAGGCTCCCACTAGACCCAGAGATTGTTAGATATTTCCATCTGATCAAACTCTGTCCGAGCCAGCTGATCCCCAACGCTTGGTATACCCTTATGTCATGCATCATGGCATCAAGGCTGTCCGGGATCCCTCTACCCATGGAGAAGTTTGCTGCAGTGGCTAGCCTGTGTCGAAACCACCACATCCCCTTCTACCACTTTAACATGGGGGATAACTTCAAGGCGGTGGATGATTTGCTGGAGGCAGAGAGGAATTGGAGGACCTAGTTCCTGTTCGTCAGTGGTGCCTGGGAGAATGGCAAGAAGATAAAAGCCGGAGAGAACCCAAGCCTCCTCATAAGCAGGTGGAGGAGTGACCGTAAGCATATTGCCTTTATATTTTTGTCTCTCTTGTCTTTTCTTTTTGGACTTAGTTTATACTAATTTGTCTTACTTTTGTCTTAGCAGAACTGCCCAAGGAGTTTAGTGACCACTTGAAAGCCGGGCAGGTCACTTGTGGCAAAATTAATGCCTGGGCTGCTGAGAATTAGGGGAACCGATTCCACGATGCTTTCACTAGTGGAAATTTGGCAAGGTCTCATATGTGGAACACCACAGGTCGGGGAGACTTGACCTGGGAGGAGCTCACCACCCAACCTTCTCCAGATGTTGTGCTCAAGAGGACCCATGAACCAGATGGGACACTCGTCCTGCCAAGCCGGGCCAAAGCCCCGAGCAAGATGAAAGGCAAGAAGAAGAAGGGAAAAAGGGTGATGGGCGATGCCAACCCTGCTGATGCTGAGAAGGATGCTCTAACAGTCCCGGAGGAGCCAGCCCAGAGCCAAATCGATGCTGCTCTCTTGCAAGTAGTGGAGCAATAGATTGAGAGGCAGGAAACGAATCTCCCAAAGCCTCCAAGGGCTTCCAAGAGAAATCGCAAAAAAAGACTTCTAAGGGAAACGAGCTTTCTCTCCGGGCTCCGGAGCCTTCTTTCCAAGTTGATTTTTCTGACCCAACGCACGCCGAAGAGATTCCGGGGGACTTTCACACTGACGAGGTTGAGGGAGGAGATCTCAACATTGATGGAGTGGACATCACCGGTCTTGGTGAGCTTGGTGAATACTTCCTCAACCTCTCCAGAGATGACTTTGCAGGGCCTTACATTCCTCCGAGCAGCTCCAACACGGTCAATTTTAACGGTAAGACTTTTATTGTCTCTAGTGAAAAGGATACCATAGCCTACTCCTTGTTAAGCAATGTGCAGCCGGTACTTACGTTGGAGAGACAAGTTCGGGGTCAGGCAAACATCATTAAAGACCTTAAGTCTGAGAAGGAAAAGCTGTCCGAAGACCTTCGCACTGCCACCTCCAATGCTGCCATGTTGAAAGAAGAAAACGAGGAGTTGAAGAGAAGCCAAAAGACAAGCACCACAAAAGTCACCACTTTAGAGGAAACCATCAAAGACCTCCAAGATAAGTGTCCGGTCTGGAGAAAGACCTTGCTACCTCAAAGGGAGAAACCAAGGCAAAGGACAAAGTCATCACCAACTTAACCACTGATAAGATTGCCCTTGAGAATGCAGTGTCCAAGGCTGCCGAGGAGAAAAATAATTTGTTACAGGAGCAAGAGGCCAAGATCCAAGCCAAGATCAATGCTTCTGCCAACCAGATGATCAAGAGCGAAGAGCAACTGCTCGAGAAGGTGAGGTCTGACATGGTTCTACTCTTCCATGAAAAGTTTCCGCAGAGGAACCTAGGGGACTTATGGCTTTATGTTGAGCCTGAAGACCTCCAATACCACATGATGGCCGAATGTGACAGGTATGGCTACTCTAGTGGTTCCTCGGATGATGAAGAACATACTGGGGAGAGCCCAGATGATGAGAAAGACGATCCTAAAGGCAAGAAGGTAGATGAAGGGAAAGACGACCCTAAGGGCAAGAAGGTAGATGAAGGTGAGCAATCCTCAAAGGCTCAACCTTAACTTATGATCCACTTTGTTTATTTTTTATCCAGACTAAAGTGCTTGGAAGGCCAAGGCACTCTTTTTGTAATGGTGTCCGGTATCCGACCGGATAGGTTTTTTTGTGTCGTACTTTGACCATTTAAAAGTCCTTGGAAGGCCAAGGCAATTTTAAGTTATTTATTTCAATGAATATTTCTATTCTGTGCAACTATCATCTTCTTTCATTGTTTGTTTTAATTTTGATAGCCATAGTCTAAGTATCCTTTAGTTGTTCCATAGTGAGAGTATTTAAGTTCTCCAGCTAGAGTTTAAATAGCCCTTAGTTATTTCATAGTGAGAGTGTTTAAGTTCTCCGGCTAGAGTTTAATTAGCCCTTAGTTATTTCAATCCGGATAGTATGACAAGGGACAAAACTTTAAAAACACATAGAATTTTTTTTAAGAAGGCATCAAACTTTATTCAACAGCCCGGACACCTCATTAAAACCTCCCCGTACCACCAGGGAGGAAAGAGTATGCCCCCAAATATTTACATGGATGTTCAAACAAGTAAATATTTACACAATTGCTACTCCAAGTACATCCGGAGATGCTCGATATTCCAATGATGAGTTAGAACTCTGCCATCTTTGTCTTCCAACCAATATGTTCCAGGTTTAATCCTTTCAACAACCATATACGGACCTTCCCAAGTTGGGGCCAGCTTCCCGAACAACTTTTCTTTAGTGTGTATGAAGACCTTCCTTAATACTTTGTCCCCTGGTTGGAAATCTCTTCTTTTAACTCTGGAAGCAAACTTGCTTCTCATCAAGCCCTGGTAGTGTGCAACACTTAGGTGAGCTTTAACTCGTCTTTCTTCTATCAAATCAAGTTGACTTCTGATTGCCACCTAGTTAGTGTGTTCAGAGAAGTTGTGGACACAAAAAGAGGGGAGGGTCTTCTCTATGGGGGCTACTGCATCCATCCCATAGACCAAGGCAAAGGGTGATTCTTGTGTTTCAGCCCCAGGTGTTGTTCGGTAGGCCCACAAGACCTCTTGTAGATAACTAGGCCACTTCCCAGCAGCCCCTTCCAAATTCTTCTTTAAACCGGACAGTATAGTTCTATTAGCCACTTCAACTTGCCCATTTGCTTGTGGGTGGAAAGGTGAAGAAAAACAATGTTGTATACCCCTTGAGGTACAGAAACTTTCCATTTCCCTATTATCGAATTGTGGCCCATTATCTGTTGTTATTTTCTGTAGGACACCAAATCTGCAACAGATGTTGGATATAATGAATTTTATAACACCTTTTGATGTTGTCCCTGCTAGGGGGGCTGCTTCTATCCACTTCGAAAAGTAGTCTATGGCCACAATTATAGTTTTGCGTCCTCCGGACGCCACAAAGAGAGGCCCCACTAAATCCAATCCCCATCGAGCAAAAGGAATGGGCTCAGAAATTGATTCTAAAGGAAGGGTTGGTACATGAATTTCATTGCTGTACCTCTGGCATGGGTCACACCTTCTTACCAATTCCTTAGCATCTTTCATGATTGATGGCCAATAGTAACCGGAGAGTAAAACCCTTCTTGTTAAAGCTCTAAACTCACAATGGGATGATCCCTCACCATCATGCAATTCGGAGAGGACTATTTGTGATTCTTCATCCCCCAAACAGCGCAGGAGAGGTTTACTATAGGACTTTTTTGTACAACACTTCTCTCAATATGATGAAACCACGAGCCTTATGTTTCAATGTTCTGGCTAGTGACTTATCCGGAGGCACGACACCATCTGAGAGATATTGCAGGAGAGGAAACCTCCAGTCTTGAGGTTGTTTCACTTGTACTTCAAAAATTTCCTCTTCTTTACCCTGACTAAGTTGAATGGACGGGCTTTCGAGCACTTGGATCCATGGATATGACTCCGTATATGCTATGGTTGCCAATGAGTCTGCTAGCTCATTTTCTGTCCGGGGAATGTGCTCATAGACAACACCTTTAAACTTAAGTGCTTCATTTTTGAGGAGGAGTAAATACTTCACAAGTTGCTCCTTCTTAGCCTCAGATTGGCCTTGGGCATGGTGGATAAGTAGTTGGGAGTCACTTAGCAACTTGACCCTCTTAGCCCCACAAATGTAGGCTAACTTTAACCCAGCTATAGCTGCTTCGTATTCAGACTCGTTATTAGATGCCCTCAAAGCAAAACAAATAGCCTGGTACATCTTGTCTCCATATGGGGAAGTTAAACATACTCCTGCACCACACCCCATAGTGCTAGATCCACCATCTGTTCGGACGACCCATTTCTTTTTATCTTTTATGTTAGTAGCTTGCTCTGAATCCCTGTCATAGTGGAATTCAACCAAAAAGTCGGCCACAGCTTGAGCCTTGACTGCTGTTCGGGGAGCAAAATCTATGTCGAAGTCTCCCAGATCTACTGACCACTTAGTCATCCTGCTTGAAATGTCTGCCTTTTGGAGGACATTCTTTAGAGGGAAAGAAGTCCGGACGATGATGGGATGAGCCTGGAAATAAGGCCTCATCTTCCTAGCAGCTATTACTAGGGCCAATGCTAATTTTTCGAGTTTCAGGTAACGCCTTTCTGCATCTACCAAACTTTTGCTGATGTAGTATACTGGATGGGGATGACCATCGACCTCTCTTACCAACACAGCACTGATGGCATAACTTGAAACTGCCAAATATATGAAGAGGGTCTCCCCATCAACTGGTTTAAACAAAGTCTTGGGAGAGGATATGTGCTTCTTGATCTCACTGAAAGCCTCATCACACTGCGGGGTCCAATCGAATCCCTTTGCACCCTTCAAAGTTTGAAAGAAAGGTGCACACCTGTCCGAAGACCTTGAGATAAATCTGTTTAAGGCAGCTAATCTCCCCGTTAAGCGCTGTACTTCTTTAATGTTTCGAGGAGGCTCCATTTGGAAAAGAGCATTTAGCTGGTCCGGATCGGGCTGTATTCCATGCTCACTTATGATATAGCCTAGAAACTTCCCGGACTGCACTCCGAACACACACTTTTCAGGGTTTAACTTCAAATTCACTTTCACCAAGTTGGCAAAAGTTTCTTGGAGATCGGACAAGTGCAACTGCTCATCCACACTCTTCACCATCATATCGTCAATGTATACTTCCATATTTCTTCCAATTTGATCAGCGAATGCCTTGTTGACTAACCTCTGATAAGTAGCCCCAGCATTTTTCAAACCAAATGGCATCACCTTGTAGCAATGAATTCCCCTGTCAGTAACAAATGTGGTATGCTCTTGATCCTTTGGATCTACTTGAATATGATTATATCCGGAGAAAGCATCCATAAAGGAAAGCAGCTTGTTCCCAGAGGTGGAGTCTACTAACTATTTAATCCGGGGAACTGGATACAAATCTTTTGGGCAAGCTCTATTGAGATCCGTGAAATCAATGCACATGCGCCACTTGCCATTCTTCTTTTGTACCAAGACAGGATTGGCAGTCCACAAAGGGTATTGAGATTCCTTGATGTGCCCCATCTTTGTGAGTCTGTCCACCTCTTGCACAATGACATCAGCCTTTTCTTTGGAAAAAGCTCTTCTTTTTTGAACCACTGGAGCTACATCTCTCCGGACGGATAGGTGATGTGATATCACTTCTGATGGTACTCCAGTAACATCAGCATTGCACCAAGCAAAAACGTGCTGATGGTTCTTCAAAAACTCTAACATTTTATCTTTCAACACAAGTGGCATCTTGGACCCTATCTTGACACTTTTCCCTTCTCCAAACAGTGTGTTTCTACTTCTTCGATCGGTATCAATACTCCAGGGGTCTCTCTGGGGTCATCAATTTCACCCTCACCCCCAGAAAGGCCCTCAAACTGCTATTGTTCATTAATACGGACTTCCCCCAGCGTTCGAGGAGCCAGGGAAGTGGCATAACATTCTCTTGCAATCTTCTGGCTGCTCCGGACGACTCCAACCTGTCCCTGAACAACATATTTCAAGCACTGGTGGACTGTTGAAGCCACTGCATGCATCCTGAGAGCCAAGACCTCCCTAGAATGGCATTATAGCAAGTGGGACAATCCACCTCAATAAATAGTATTCTAACCATTTTCTTGAAAGGGCCCTTGCCCAATAACACTTCTTCTTCGAATTCTCCGATCACATCAACTGAGCTACCTGTAAAGCCCACGATTGACCTGTCCGAACTCTGAATTACAGCTGGATTTTTCATTTTCTTGTATGTGGTTAGGAAAAGGATATTGGCTGAACTTCTAGTATCCACCAGGATTCGTCTTATGTCATTGCCCCCTATAGATGCTCCTATGACAACAGCATCCTCATGAGGGCCAGCAATGTCTCTTAAATCATCTTCATAAAAAACAATGAAGGGGAATGAATTTTGTGATTGATAGGAAGTCATGCCTCCTTCTAACTGGGAGGCTAAAGTATGAACATGCCTCTTCCTCGAAGAAGCAGTAGGAGCTGTCATAATGTCCCCTCCGAAAATTGTAAGTGACTCGAAAAACTTAATGATCCCGGAGACCGACCTAGAACCTTCCTCAATTGCACCCACTCTGTTTCGAGTTGGATCAGGATCCAAGTACTCAGATTCCACGTCAAACCTTTCAATTATAACAATGGCTCCCTCCGGAGCAGCATTACTTGGACCAACCCGGTGAGTGTTATCAGGCCTGTTACCCCCTCTTCTTTTCATATAGGCCCCCAACTTTCCCCTTTCAATCAAGTTTTGAACTTCTTGTTTCAATGCTATGCAGTCATCAGTGGTATGACCAATATCATTATGATATTGGCAAAAAGAATTGTTGCGATGCTCTCTGGGAGACTACAGTGTTGCCGGTCTCCGGTAATGCACCTCTTCCTTCGTTTTATCAAAGATAGTGGCCACACTTTCTTTTAACTCTGCGAACCACTCTGGTTAGACCCATGGCCCTCTCTTGTTTCTGAATTGTTGACTTTGAGCAGGAGCAGCTGGCTGAGACTGAGCTTTTGCCCTACCATGCCCTTGTCCGGTCTCTCTTGCTTTGTTCCCGGACTGATTCTGATTGGGATTTGGTGCCACTGGTGTAGACCTCACCTGCCTGTGCACCCTGGTTTTCTTTGTTTCATCGACGTTTATTTGTTTGCCAACCTGATTTAGAAACCCTCCCCATGTCATGGCCTTCTTTCTGGTCACTAAATCAGCTAGATTGCCTGGGTTCAAACCCTGTCTCAGGGATGCTATTGCTACCTGTTCGAAGCAATCAACCAACCCATTCTTGGTGTTCACAAAACGGCTTATATATTCTTCCAAGGACTCATTTGGGTCCTGGGTACAATGGATTATTGTGTCTCCATTGCCTTTTAGCTCTTTACTCCCTACGAACTGCCTTCGAAAGGCTACCCAAAAAGTATCGAAATATTTAATACAACCCTGAGGCAGGCTGTTGTACCACTTTAGAGCACTCCCCGTGAATGACTGAGAGAATGCCCTACAGAGCAGTTTGTCATCGTCATCAAAGTTCATCATGAAGTTTTTAAATTGCTCAAGATGGTTTTCCGGATCAGTATTGCCATCGTACTTCTCTATTTTGGTGCTGTCAAACCTTTTAGGGAGGTTTCCGGACAGAATTTTAGAAGACAATGGAGATTGCCTCCAATTCCTTCCACGACTGAACACAGTATCCTCATTGGGAGTTGCAAAGATACCTGGTTCATCGTGGAAAGCAAAGGGATCCATTAACATCCGATCCACATGCCTCCGGCTGTGTGATGACCCTTTACCAATATTCTTTTTCATCCTTCCATGTCTATCCCTTTTTCTTGAATACTTTTTGATCTGCTTCTGCTTCTTTCTAGTTCGACCCTCATCGCTGCTAGAGGATAAGGATTTCTCAATTCCCTCACTGTCCGAAGAGCTATCAGAAGATTCTGAGCTCGAGTCAGAACTCTCTACTGGCTTAGACCGGTGAGACTTTTTGGAACTTGCATGAGTCTTTTTAGTGCTCACATGTTAGTAAATGAATGATAGTAACTGAATTTCTACTTCCTTATTAGTACCCCTAGTTCTCATGTTAGTAAATGAATGATAGTAACTGTCTTCGAATCCTGCCAGAAGCCATACCAGAAACTCACAGTTTAGTCAATAATATCTTTCTTTCTCCTTGAATCTTTTCATATGGCTTTTCCACTTCTACACACTTCTTCATCCTCTTATAAATTCATTGGTAACTTCATTCTTTGCTTCACAACCCAAATTTCTTGAGAGAGAAGAAACAAACTATTGGCTACCTTCAATGTTTTCTTTAAATTTCCCAGCTATCTTTGCTGGAAAACCCATACTTTCCGGTAAATCTTCATCTAGTTTATGAGAAAAAATCCAAAATTTAGAAGATCTAAGGCTAGAATACCCAAAAAACCCAAATCTCCAAAGCCATATGATAATCTAGCCTTCGGAGCGTACGATTATTTTTGCATAAGTGAAAGAGCAGAGGAGTACAAAGCTACTGTATTAATCAGCAACGCTCCCATCGGAACATCAACGAAGACCACTTATTACGGTAACTTTGATCCATCTAAAGTTCCCATTTTCTCACCTTCTCCTGCTACTGAAGAAGGTCGTTCATCTAGAATTCGAACGACCACAACACCTCAAACCTCTTCTTCTCACGTCAAAGAATCACCTCTGATTAGTGAGGAATCAAGAAAATCCTCTTCGAAACAAATTCAAACAACTCATTCTTCAATTTATCTTCCACAAAATCGTAGAACAAAAACTTTCATAGCGATGAGAGATAATTCTGATGCTGCTCCAACTTCCCCCTCATCAAATCCGCCTAATCAGTCTCCTCCTTAGAGGGAAATTATCGAGAAAGCCTCATTACCTCAATCAAATCCCTCAAAGGATCCTCCCCAACCAAGGGATGAAACATCAGAAGCCAACGAAGTTGATTCTGAAGCTACCCGGTCTGACAATGAGGTTCACTCCGATGAAGGAGACTCGGAAAATTCCATAGAAAATAAATTTCTTAAGCCACGAAGAAAGAAGGTACTGATTACTATTTCCGATGAGGAAAGAGCAGCCATCAGCAGAAACTTGAGAGATCTCGATGCTGATTATATCGTTGAGCTGAAGAAAGTTCCATATATATACTATCAAGAAAATCAAGCATGAGATTTAAAGAGACAATGAGGGATGGGAGACAACATCACCATTCCACTACCTAAGAAAGGGGAAACACCATTAGATTGTAAAGATGAAGAACTGGTGGTTTACCCTGAAATCATCAATTGGGGTCTTTGGTTCCCACTGGATCCTATGATCGTGAAGTACTTCGAACTTCTCAACCTGTGCCCAATTCAAGTGACACCGAATCAATGGTTCACTCTTATGTCTGTGAGCATGGTCTTTCGGTTTTCCAAGATTCCGATTAACATAAAGGATTTCATGTCTTTGACAATATTATCAAAGTGACCAAAGATTCTATTTTACTACCTCACTCTAGTGGACGATTTAAAAATCATCGATGATCTTCTCGAAGAGTAAAATTTTTGGAAGCAAAAGTTTATCTTCATCTCAGGAACATGAGAGAAAGGTAAAGAAATTTCCAATGCCAACCCATCGAAACTAAGCCTCATATGGAGAAGCAACCGTGAGTACTTCGAACATTATATAATATTAGATAAATTAGCATTAACTGTTGTCTTCCTTATTCATTATTTATCTGTATGATCATTTCAGAAATTTTGAGGCGGTACGCTATTCGTCGGGCAATGACCAAAAACATATTCCAAAAGCTTGTCGCTTGGGCCGAAATAGAATGGAACAACGCTTTCCACACCGTCTTCCAACCGATCAACTTTCTTAATAGTCATGTCTTTCCTATCACACCTGAAGCCTTGCCTCCTCCAAATTTGATGGAGCAGCCCAACCCTCATCACGCTTGTAAAAGACTAGTTCAATATAACTGTAAGGTATTCCTCCCCATCCGCAATAGGTCAGACAGTCACTTGCCTTTCTAGAAAAAGGCAAAAAAAGAGAAAACAATATAAAAGGCAGCTAGTACATCTGGTGCAAGCCCTTCAACACGGTCGAAGCGCAAACATCTAAAAGGAAAAGAAACAGAAAAAAATCTTTCAACTATCAAAGAAGGGGAAGAAGAAGAACATTCTTCAAAGAAAAAGAAAACTTCAACGCTTTCAAAAAAAAAGTTCCATCAGTCCTCATGGGAAGAAAAACAAAAAATCGAAGGTCATCGAATACACGTTGTTCGATGAGGATGAGGTCAGAACAGTTGGGAATCAACAAAGTCCTCCTCACGAAAAAGAAACAACCAATGATGATGCTAGAATCATTATCGAGGACAATGCAGATGATGATAATCAAAACGACGACCACTTCGATCTTGATAGCTTCATTCATTTCAACGAGTCACAGTAACTTGGTGAAGAAGAAGATCCTATCATCCAAGATATTCAGACTCGTATGCACCATTTTGGGAGAAGATCTACCGTCGAAGCGTCTATAGAAATTATATGTCCTTCTATTCCAACTACATCTCTGGATATGATTCCTCTTCCTAGCCTAACAGTTTTCCTCCTCTTCCACCCAAACCCGATGTCCTTGATGCACCTCAACCATTTGCCGATGTGAATGTTGTAGCAAAGTCACTTTCTCAACAAGTCGAATCTTCCCACAGTCACTTGAAATTATTGGCCAATGATATGGTTCGTTATAAGGGAATTATCAATGCTGAGAAACAATTGAGGGAGGTTCTCCTCCTTTGTACCATCCTCCCTTTCTCAACAAGTCGAATCTTCCCACGGGTATTGAAGCATCCTCCCTTGAATATCACAAAGGAGATAAGACCCTGGGTTTATCCTTTCAATAACCATATAAGGCCCTTCCCAATTCAGGGTCATTTTTCTGAGGCTCTCCTCCTTTGTATGCGGAAATAGTTTCCTCAACACTTTGCCACCCGCTTTAAACACTCTTCTTTTAAACTTCGAATCGTATATGTTCCTTATAAGAGTTTGGTAATGGATTGCGTTTAAATGAGCTCGAACTCTTTTCTCCTCAATCAGATCCAAAGTTTCCCTTTCAGCTTCATCATTAGATCTTTCAGAATATTGAGTTTTTTCTAAAGGTCGACATCGTAGATTTCACAGGGCTAACAACATACGTTCCATATGATAAGGAAAAATGAGTTTCTTTAGTAGTTTACCAGAGAGTTTTGTGATAAGCCCAAAGTATGTTTTCTAAATAATTCGGCCATTTACCTACTGCCCCTGTCAAATTTTTCTTCAAACTATCTAAAATAGTTTTATTTGTTACCTCGACTTGTCCATTGGCTTGAGGATGAAAAAGCGTCGAAAAACATTGTTGAATTCCTTTTGATGCACAAAATGATATCATTTCTTTATTATTAAACTGAGGACAATTATCCGTAGTAATTCTCCGAGGTACTCCGAAGCGATAAAAAATATTGTTCACAATAAATTTGATTATAACTTTTGTTTTTGTTCCATATACTGGTTCTGCCTTATCCCATTTTGTAAAATAATCCACTAACAATTACCATATGTTTTCCCCCAAATTCCATCGGCAAAGAACCCACCAAATCAATCCTCCATCAATCAAATGGTATCGCCTTGGTTATAGACATAAGTGGAACTGCCACCCTATTTATAGCATTAGCAAACCTTTAACAAGTATCACAACTTCAAACCAAATTTTTAAACTCGTCATGATTGTAGGCCAATAAACTCATGCAAGAAAAACTTTTCATTACCTCTTCCTCACCCACCCACTCACACCCACACCACACCTGCATATACTGAAACCAAACAGCCATACATACCATCCACAACCAAACTAATCAACATATATACCGAAACTCACCAGAAGACCAAATCGGAAGCATCCACCAGAACCGAATGGACACCGACAAGAAGATCCACCAAGCAAATTAAAAAAAAAACAATTACTCTAAGTGCATTTCGTTGTTGTTTGATGCGTTACTTAAGTTTATGTTATCGATGAGGGTATTTTGTGGCCGGTTTTTTGTGGGTGGTTTGATCTTACAGAAGCTTCAAGCTTCATCCATGACCGATATTGTTATTCATCACACGGGGGCGTCGAGCACTATGTTTACGCTATCGCGTGGCGTAGGCAAGGATGCACATGCCATAAGGAAGGCGTGGGCATCCTTGCCTACGCCATAGGTATGCGTAGTATGCCAGATCCACTTGGTCTAGATGGCATGGGTGTATTGGTTTACGCCATCACTGTGGCGTACACCAATAGTCCAACGCCATTTTGATGGTGTGGGATGCTCCGGTCACCAGAGTAACCCGAGACCAATTTATTCTTGTTGGTTGGTGTGTATTTTACGTGTTTATGCTATTATCCTTGATTGTACTTTTTGTTCAGCGTGTTTATTTTATCCACGAGTTAGTTCAAGTGTATTTTAATATCCGATTGTGTTTGGATCAGAGCAGATCTATCCGGTCTGTTTTTATTTCTTTGTAAATCGTCTCTTAGTGTTTCCATCGCTGATCGAACTGATGGATTGTTTTCACGATTCATTGTAAGAATTCAAACTCAAACGTGAGTTTTAGTGTGAGAAAGAGAGAGAGAGTTTAGAGAGAGAAAGTCATATCACAATTAAGTTAGATAAAAAAGTTATCAACCTCTTTATTTGTCTAGTCATCGCCTTTATATAGAGGCGCTGGGACTTAGCTCAAAACCTGAAAACGGTTACATAAAGTAACAAATTACCCTTAGTCCTCAATGGAAGTAAATAATAAAAATTGTTCCATTAAACTTCTATAATTTACACTTAAATCTCTGAATTTCTACTTCCTTATCAGTAGCCCCCTAGTTCTCATCTCATTAAGGCTATAAATACCCAACTACTTTCATTAATGAGGGTAATGATCATTTAATACAACCAGGCAGCTTAAATCTTTCACTACAAAACACCCAAACAATTAATACCCTTGAAACTCTCTGAAACACTTGACAAAATTACCCTCAGTTTAAAATAAACCCCACCAAATTGGCGACCACAGTAGGAGAAGAAGGTGCCTGAATCTAGCATTCAAAACCAGCAAGAAATACCAGTTCGGATGAATCCGGATGAGCAAGCAGTACCACCACCTTTGATAGAAGTGGTGGGAGAAAATGATGAGTACACGGTCGAAGAACGAGACAAGCTAAAAGCTAAATAGGATCGTTGAGGGCCACTAAAAAGGTAGAGATGGGTTTAAAAGAAAAGTCGAAAGTGTCAGCCATTCACCATACTAACAACCCAAGGGAGAATGACCCATCAGCAAGGACTCACTTGAGTACAAAAAAGATCCATGTCAGTTCCAAGAAATCTCACCGGTCCAAGCCGGTGGAGAGCTTAGAGTCTGAGTCCTCTAGTAGCTCCTCGAATGAGGATGAACTTGATGAGTCGTTGTCATCCAGCAGTGATGAGGGCAGATCCAAGAAGAAACAAAAGTTGGTTAAAAAATATTCAAGAAAGAGGGATATGCATGGGAGATTAAAGAGGCATCTGCGAAAAGGGTCGTCTCACAGCTACAACTATAGTCGTAGGCATGCAGATCAGCTGCTGATGGATCCATTTGCTTTCCATGATGAGCCAGGTACTTTTGTAACACCTAATGAAGACACTGTTTTTAGTCGTGGCCGGAATTGGAGGCAATCCTCATTGTCATCCAAGATACTGTCCGGAAACCTTCCAAAAAGGTTTGACAGTACCAAAATGGTGAAGTATGATGGGAGCAAAGATCCGGACAACCATCTGGAACAGTTTAAAAAATTTATGATGAATTTTAATGATGATGACAAACTGCTTTGTAGAGCCTTCTCTCAATCTTTTACGGGAAGTGCTTTAAAATAGGACAACAGCTTAGCATAGGGTTGTATCAGAAACTTTGACACGTTTTGGATGGCCTTCCAAAGGCAGTTTGTAGGGAGTAAGGAGGTGAAGGGTAATGAAGATACCATCATCCATTGTGCCCAAGAGCCAAACAAATCAGTGGAATAGTATATAAGCCGGTTTGTGAACAAAAAGAATGGGTTAGCTGATTACTTTGAGCAGGTAGCAATAGCTTATATGAGACAAGGATTAAACCCTGGGAATCTGGCCGATTCGATAACAAGAACAAAGAAGTCATGACTTGAGGAGGTTTGCTAAACCAAATGGGGAAGCAAATCAATGTAGATGAAACAAAAAAAAACTAGGCTACACAGACAAGTGAGATCTGCCCCAGCTGCACCAAACCTAACCAGTCCTGATACAAGGCCAAAGAAGCCGGAAAAAGGCCCAACAGGGCCAAACAGACTCAATCTCACCCAACTCCAGCTCAGAGCTAGCAGTCCAGAAATAAACGAGGACCTTGGGTCCAACCGGAGTGGTTTACTGAATTGAAAGAAAATATGGCAACCATCTATGACAAAACAAAAGATGAGGTACATTTCAGGAAGCCGACAACGCTTTAATCTCCTAAAGATAGTCGTAATACTTGTTTTTGCCAATATCATCATGATATTGGCCATAACACCGAGGATTGCATCGCTTTGAAACAAAAGGTGAAGAATCTGATTGAAAGAGGAAAGTTGGGAGCTTATGTCAAGAGAGGAAGTGGAAACAGACATGACAATTGCTCACCGGACTGGCCCAACGAACAATGCAGGGACATCTGCTCCATACGGGGCCATGGTAATCATTGAAAGATTTGATGTCAAATCAGAATATTTGGATCCTAATCCAACCCGCAATAAAGTGGGGGTTATAATAGAACATACCAAGACAATGTTTGGACTCATAAGATTTTTTGAGTCACTCACTATATTCCGAGGAGACACTATGGCAACGCCAACTTATTCTTCAAGAAATAGGCATGTTCACACTCTAGCTACTCAGTTGGAGGGAGGCATGTTCACACTCTAGCTACTCAGTTGGAGGGAGGCATGTCTTCCTATCAGTCCCAAATTCATTTTCCCTTCATTGTTTTTTATGAAGATGATCTAAGGGACATAGTTGGTCCTCTTGAGGATGTTGTGGTGATAGGAGCATCGATTGGGGGCAACGACATCAGGCGAATTTTAATTAACACTGGCAGCTCAACCAATATTCTATTTTTAAGTTCCTATAAACAGATGAAGAATCCGGCAGTGATTCAGCGTTCAAACAGATCCATTGTGGGCTTCATAGGGAGCTGTGCGGATGGGATCGGAGAATTTGAGGAGAAGGTATTGTTGGGCAAAGGCCCTTTCAAGAAGATGGTTGAAGAGTTCAAGAATAGCTCGGGGGTGATTTTGTGTTACGAGAATCTTTTAGTAGCTAGATAGTCTTTTAATTCTTTGTTAGGGTTCCTTTTTAGAGAGAGAAAGTGAAAGCTTAGATTAAGTAGAGAGAGAAAGTAATCTTATATTAATCCTGGAATCTATAAAGCGTATGTGGTCCTTTTATAGTATAATTACGGGTCCCACACGCTTTAATTCCCGTTTATTACATCTTTGGTCCATATATCTTTTCACCTTTTCATAATGGCTATCTCTATTGTAGTCTATACAATTCTCCCCTAATACAACTTCTTTACAGTTTTCTCCTTACAAACTTCTTCTTTACAATTCTCTCCTAATAAACTTCTTATTTACAATTCTCTCCTAATAAACTTCTTCTTTACAATTTCGCCACACGTCTTTTATTCTTTCTCATCAGTAGCCCCCCAGTCCTAGTAAAACTAGTTTTACCGGGACTGTAAATATATCTCCAAATTTCGTCTTATGACTTCAATTCTCTTCGAAAATACGCTTCCTCGAATAGCTTTCCTCTTCGATTATTTTTTATACCTTAATTCTTCAAGAAACGTCTCTTCGAACAATACCTCTTCGAAAAATACTTCATAAGAAACTGTTCTTCGAAAATTATCTCCTCGAGAAATACCTCTAATAAACTGCTCTTTGAAGAAGAAAAATTCTCCTCCTACAAAATGTAGCCTCTCACGTTATTACCAGTAACCCCCCAATCCTTACGATGTTTTAGCGCAGATTTAGAGAAAAAACCTCTCTTTACTTTTTCTTATCGGACTTGACTGACCCAGCATTACCGAATTGCCCCCATTAGACTAATACATGGCAAGGATTTAGATGCTTCGAACTTATCAGTACGAAATGGTAGGCCGTTATTGTGACGTCAGAAATCGTGACTCCTTGTCACCAAATCTTTCTGGAGATCTTATTCATGTTCCCAATTTTTTTCATCATTGGATTGTCCTTTCACCTTCACCTTTGTTCTTCAAACCAGCAAAAGCACACCTATGGTACCCATAATGCCCCTAGGCAAACAAGAGAAAAAGTCCCCAGGCCTTATCGTCTCTAGAAGCCCATCTCGCTCTATAAATACTGACTCCCTTCCATATCATTCCAAACGTTTTCAATCTAAAAATTTCTAGAGAGAGAAAGCTGGCTTATAAGCCTCGTCGGATTCCAGAGTGGCTGTTGATAAGTAAAAAATTCCAAGAAAGAGTTGCTGCTGGTGAATACGTTGAGCATCAACCCCAACCTCCTGTTACTATGCTCTATGGTTCCTGGCCTCCACCGGAAAATTCCACTGCTATCATACCCCTCGAAGTTTCACAATAGAGTCTAATTTCCGATCAAGGCAAAGTCGACCTCATGGGTAAAGATAAACAGTATAAACACTCGTCAGGGAAGAGGAAAAAGCACCATAATAAAAAAATCCGAGGAGCGAAAGCGTGCTAAAAGGACGCCCTCGGAGACTTCGAACTCCCCATTGGCTCTAACCGTTGTAAACTCTCTGCCAAAAAATAACAACTCAGGATCGAGCCTTCCAGCCACTCCTTCAATCACAGCAACTGGGAGCCCTCGATTTTCTCCAGGAAAGAATACCTTAACCGAAGAGGAGCTTCGAGAAATGCGAAACAAAACTTTGGCTGCTAAAGTAAAAAGGATTGCCTCAGATATCCCTGAGCCATAAATTCAACCAGCGTCTTTTGCAGAGCAAAATAAGACCACTAACTTGCCTTTAGAATCTTCTAGTCAAGCGACTACCAATCATCCAATAATGTCCGAAGAGTACTTCCACTTCCTTCTTAAATGGCCCACGACCTAACTCGGCCACGCACTGAAATTCTCCAACAACCACTGTTGTGGCTCCGATAAACCCCACTGTGGTTCTGTCGGACCATCGTATAACAGGTGGGTCAGAAATTCTGTTGTATGTGCTCATAAACAAAATGTTTGCGGAACTTCCCGTGTCAATAAGTATCTTCTGAACTTGATTTCCGTCAATACCCACATCAATCACTACCGCATCTTTGTGCGGGCCCAAGACATTTCTCATATCATCATCATCAAAACATATAATGGGGGAAGGTAAGCGATGCATTTGTGCTGACACCCCTGCTTCAATCTGAGTGGTCAAATTTACCATATGTCTTTTTCGCGAGCTTTAGAATTCCCTGCGATGGTATCTCCTCCAAAGATAGCCATGGACTCAAAGAAAGCACAGAGGTCGTTTACTTTCCCCATCGGAATAATCTCCTCCACCATGTTCACGTTCTTCCTCCCCTCATTGGGATCTAGATACTCTTGCTCAATATCAAAAACATCAACCTCCTTGGAAATCACCATGGCTGTATCAACGATTTTTGGAACAGCCTTTACCACATCATTTTTTTGGGAGTGCTTTTTCACGAACTCTAACAACATTCTGTTCTCGATCAAAGCTTGCACTTCTTTTTTCAAAGCAATACAGTCCTTAGTATCGTGCCCAATATCCTCATGATACTTACAATACTTGCTAACACTTCTGCTTTCCCTCGGAGTCTGAATAGGAAAAGGTTTTCTGAACGGCACCGTTGATCTCGCCTTATCAAATATCGTGGCAACGTTTTTCGTTAACTCTGCGAAATAGTTTGGTCGAACCTATTTGTTCAAAATTGGCCTTGCCCATTGGCTGTAATTTTGCTGGTTGCCATAGTACTGTGGGTTTGTTTTCTGCCTCGGCGGATACTGACCCGTACTTTTGGCTTGAACATTGGCACAAATCCCTTGGTTAATGGACTCAGATCTCTGAAACTGGTTTTGATCCAATTGATCGCCAGATCCTTTCTCGGATGCCTGAGTCTCCTCCACTAGAATTCTCTTCTCAACTTGATCGAACCATGCTCCAAATGTCATGGCCTGACTTTCCGCCACCGTATCCTTTAATAGTCCATGAAGTATGCCCATCCTGAAAGCTGCTAGTGCCACTGAGTCTTTGCAGTACTCCATGTCCGTTTTCGTTTTTACGAATCGATTGGTAAAATTCTTCAAGCTTTCCCCAACTTTTTGTCTACAATAAATTATCGTATCTCCATTAGCTCTGAATTTTTTTCTTCCCACAAAATGTTGTCTGAAAATATTCCAAAATATGTCGAAATTCTTTATCGAGCCCTGCGGAAGCCGATTATATCACTTGGAAGCTACCCCCTTGAAAGTCTGAGAAAACGATATACACAACAACTTATCATCGTCATCGAAATTAATCATGAAGTTTTTGAATTGCTTGATATGGTTATCAGGGTCTTGTATCCCATCGAACTTTTCCAACTTCGAGATATCGAAATGTTTTGGGAGATTTCCCACTGAGATTTTCGAGGACAAAGGAGAAGGTCTCCAATTATGACCCGTCCGATAAGCGTTAGATCTCATGTTTTCATTGTTCGGAAAATATAATCCCTCCTCGGACGGCAGAGTGTATTGATGTTGTCATTCCGAATTTCGCGGTTCAACGTTTTGGTTCCCAGCGAGAAAGTTCATTTGGCCATAACCTCGCTCATTAACTCTAGCTTGATAATTCTTCTCCCTCGAAGATTTCCTCTCTGAGCTCCTTCCTCTCCGATTTTCCACATGTCTTCGACCATGTCTTTTCTTTCTGTGATTTTTCCTAGGAGACGATTTTGACGAGCTGTAACGAGAATAATCGCTTGAGTCAGAATAATCCATATGGCATTTTTCTTTCCCCCTCGAAGACCGTTGTTCGTATCCTCTATATCTATCATCTCTGGTTTTAGGATGGAAATCGGCTTCGCACTCCTCTTTTCCACTGTCTGGCTCCCTTCTCACCTCGGAACGAAGATTCGCCCGAACAGTTTCTTTATCTGCCTTCAATCTTTCAATTTCAAGTAACAACTCATTCCTTTGAGCCAACATATCTGAATCATCAAAGGTGTCTCCGTCGTGCTGGCCCCCATATGCTTCATACTCCATATCATTCTGATAATCATCACCCACCAGATTCTCCTCACAATTATTGATAAAATCGTCCCCTTGTTCTTCCATAATTCTGCTCGGATTGGGAATTATTTCCAGAAAGCAATTGTTGTTAGAAAAATCTTCGTTTCCCACAGACGACGCCACTGAAGAGTTCAAGAATAGCTCGGGGGTGATTTTGTGTTACGAGAATCTTTTAGTAGCTACATAGTCTTTTAATTCTTTGTTAGGGTTCCTTTTTAGAGAGAGAAAGTAAAAGCTTAGATTAAGTAGAGAGAGAAAGTAATCTTATATTAATCGTGGAATCTATAAAGCGTATGTGGTCCTTTTATAGTACAATTATGGGTCCTACACGCTTTAATTCCTGTTTATTACATCTTTGGTCCCTATATCTTTTCACCTTTTCATAATGGCTATCTCTATTGTAGTCTATACAATTATCCCATAATACAACTTCTTCTTTATAATTTTTTTCCTTACAAACTTCTTCTTTACAATTCTCTCCTAATAAACTTCTTCTTTACAATTTTTCCACACGTCTTTTATTCACCCTCATCAATGGTCAGGGTACTTTTTGTTGTGGTAGATTGTCCCACATGTTACAGTGCGATCTTTGGGAGATCCTAGCTCTCTAGGATGCACGTTGTAGCTTCAACAGTTCATCAATGTTTAAAGTATGCAGTT
This sequence comes from Limnanthes douglasii subsp. nivea, assembly GCA_036936605.1. Lineage (NCBI taxonomy): Eukaryota > Viridiplantae > Streptophyta > Magnoliopsida > Brassicales > Limnanthaceae > Limnanthes > Limnanthes douglasii. The sequence continues at coordinate 107,359,090 of JAUPFV010000004.1, read as the reverse complement.
CAAGGACATGTGGGAGTTGTCAGGAGTAGCCAGAATATATCAAGAGAATGTTATGCAACTGCAGTTGCCCTTAAAAATTTGCGGGCAGTCCGGATAAATGAAGATTAGCAGTTGTTGGGTGAGGGTGAAATTGATGACCCCAGAGAGACCCCTTGTGTTTTGATACCAATCGAAGAAGTTGAAACCCACTCTCTGGTTGAAAGAAGGAATGTTAAAATTGGCTCCAAGATGGCACCAAAATTGAAGAAAAAAGTGTTGTCCTTTTTGGCAATCCACCAACATGTTTTTGCTTGGTACAATGGTGATGTGACTGGAGTACCTGCGAATGTTATATCACAGCAACTATCCATCCGAAGAGATGTTGCACCTGTTGTGCAAAGAAAGAGAGCTTTCTCTAAGCAGAAAGCTGATGTCATAGTTCAAGAGTTTGGCCGAATTACCAAGATATGGCACATAAAGGAGTCTCAGTATCCTTTATGGACAATCAATCCAGTTTTAGTAAAGAAAAAGAATGGGAAAGGGCGTATGTGTATCAACTTTACTGACCTCAACAGAGCATGCCCAAAAGATCTCTATCCAGTCCCCCGGATAGATCAGTTAGTAGACTCCAAATCTAAGAACAAGTTATTGTCCTTCATGGATGCCTTCTCTGGTTATAACTAGATACAGGTGGATCTGAAGGACCAGGAACACATTACTTTTGTTACAGATAGGGACCTCCATTTACACAAGCTGATGCCTTTTGGGTTGAAAAATGTTGGGGCTACCTATCAGAGGTTGGTGAACAAAACATTTGCTGATCAGATTGGGATAAATATGGAAGTATATATTGATGACATGATGGTAAAAAGTTTGGAAGAAGAGTTGCACCTAGCTCATCTTCAAGAAACGTTTGCCAACTTGGCAAAGGTTAATTTAAAATTGAATCCATAAAAATGTATCTTTGGGGTGCAATCCGGAAAATCTTTAGGGTATGTGATAAGTGAGAAAGGGATACAACCTGATCCGGACCAGCTTGATTCCTTGTTAAAAATGGATCCTCCTAGGAATGTTAAAGAAGTACAAAGGTTGACAGGAAGATTGGCTGCATTAAATCGTTTTCTTTCTAGGTCTTCGGATAGGTGTGCCCCGTTTTTTCAGAATTTAAAGGGTGCTAAAGATTTTAACTGGACTCCATAGTGCGACCATGCGTTTAATGAAATAAAAAATCATTTATCTTCCCCCAAAACCCTTTTCAAACCTGTTGACGGAGAGACACTGTACATATACTTAGCTGTTTCTGAATGTGCTATAAGTGCGGTGCTGGTAAGAGAGGTGGACAATTATCCTCGTCCGGTGTACTACATCAGCAAAAGTCTAATGGATGCTGAAAAAAGGTACCTAAATCTTGAAAAACTGGCACTAGCCTTGCTAATTGCTGCCAGAAAAATGATGCTGTATTTTCAGTCTCATTCTATTATTGTCCGGACGTCTTTTCCTTTGAAAAATGTTCTTCAGAAGGAAGACATATCAACCAGGATGACCAAATGATTAGTAGAATTGGGTGATTATGATATTGATTTCGCCCCTCGAACTGCAATCAAAGCTCAATCTGTTGCTGATTTCCTGGTTGAGTTCCATTCGGACAGAAGTGCTAAGCAAGTTGCGGATGAGAAAACTAAGAAGGTATGGGTTGTCCGGACAGATGGCGGATCATGTACCATGGGTTGTGGTGCTGGGATATGTTTAACCTCTTCTTATGGCGATAAATTATACCATGCTATATATTTTGCTTTTAGGGCTTCTAACAATGAGTCTGAGTATGAGGCTGCTATAGGTGGTCTGAAGCTAGATTTTCTGTGTGGGGCTAAAAGAGTCAGGTTAATGAGTGATTCTCAGCTTCTTATCCATCATGCATAAGGTCAATATCTGGCAAAAAATGAGCAGTTGATCAAATACTTGTTTATCCTTAAAGAAGTGGCAGCTAACTTAAAAAATGTTAGCTATGAGCATATACCTAGATCAGAGAACACACTACCAGACTCTTTGGCAACCATAGCATACTCTGAGTCCTACCCATGGATTCATGTGCAAGAATTACCATCCATACAACCCAATCAGAGCAAGGAAGAGGAGGAAAGTTTAAGTATACAAGTGGTTCAACCCAAAGACTGGAGATATCCCTTTCTTCAATACATCTCTGATGATATTTTCCCTCCGGAGAAAGCTGTGGCAAGAAAAATAAAGCATAAGGCTCATGGTTATCTAATCATAAGAGATGTCCGTTATAAGAAGTCGTTTAGTAGACCTCCCATGCGTTGTTTGGGGGTTGAAGAGTACCAAATTGTGCTATCTGAACTACATGATTGAGAAGGATCATCACACTGTAGATATAGAGCTTTAACCCGAGGGGTTTTGTTATCCAGATACTATTGGCCATCCATAATGACAGATGCCAAGGAGTTAGTGAAGAAATGTGACCCATGCCAAAGATATGGTAATGAAATTCATATCCCACCTGTTCCTCTAAAATCGATTTCTGAGTCGCTGCCTTTTGCTCGTTCGGGACTGGATTTAGTAGGGCCTCTACCAATGGAATCTGGAGGATGCAGGACTATTATTGTAGCCATTGATTATTTCTCAAAATGGATAGAAGCGGCCACACTGACAGGAACTACTTCGAAAGATGTTATAAAATTTATCTTATCTAACATTTGTTGCAGATTTGGGGCTCCACAAAAGATAACCACAGATAATGGGCCACAAAAGAGGAGCCTGATGGGATTGGCGAGAGGTTTGGCTTAAATAAACGTTTAGGTTTTGCGCTTTTGGTGGAAGACGATCCTTGGTCAGCGTCTAAGGATGGTTTATCACACTTATCGCTCGGAGAGACTGGAAGACCAGCAGCAATGCGTCTCTCTCATTCGACTTTTTTCTCTTTGTCTAGATCAGAAAGGTTCAACCAACCTCCTTTTACAAGAGCGTTTCTCGCTGTGAACATAAAACTATCCAAGAGAGGTTTTGAAAGAAAAGGTGTAAAGCTCTGAGAAAAGAAATTGTAGAGTGGTGAAGATGGTGAAACAGTAAAAGAAAGTAATTTATATATTAGTAACGGAAAAAGCTACTGATACCTAGGTGAAGACGAAAATATTCAGGTAATGATTGAAAATGGCGCTGACGTAAGAAGTATTAAATGCAGAAGCTACTTTTTCAGGGTTAGTGGGAGCACTGTTCTAGGGAGAAGACGGTTGGTAAGCCAAATCAAAATGCGACACGTGTCCCACAATCCAAAAAAAAACTCTTAGAATTCTGAGAAGAAATCAGCCCGGATAAACCTTGAACCAAGCACCTAAACGCGTTAGAGAATGTTGTTACTGACTAAATGATTTTTTTAGCCCTGCCAAAGACCTTTGACAAAGCCTAAAAATGGGGCTATTGATGAGTCCAGATTTATTCACCACTACTCACTAAGAAAACCGGATAGAGGTAATTCAGACAATAAGCGCCCACTGAACTATCGGGACAGGTCAAAAGTATTAAAACACTAAACATCTTTTGACTAAGCTAGGTGCTAATCTACTTATAAACTAATGAGTCTTTAAACTCAACCCGGTTTCACAACTTGACCCGAAAGCCCATGGGTCCATAATTAAGGGTATAAATACCCAACTACTTTCATTAATGAGGGTAATGGACATTTAATACAACCAGACAGCTTAAATCTCTCACTACAAAACACCCAAACATTTAATACCCTTGAAACTCTCTGAAACACTTGACAAAATTACCCTCAGTTTAAAATAAACCCCACCAAATTGGCGACCACGGTGGGAGAAGAAGGTGCCTGAATCAAGCATTCAAAACCAGCAAGAAAAACCAGTTTGGATGAATCCGGACGAGTAAGAAGTGCCACCATATTTGATAGAAGTGGTGGGAGAAAATGATGAGTACACGGTCGAAGAACGAGACAGGCTGAAAGCTGAAATAGAAGCGTTGAGGGCCACTAAAAACGAAGAGATGGGTTTAAAGGAAAAGTCAAAAGTGTCAGCCATTCACCATACTGACAACCCAAGGGAGAATGACCTATCAGCAAGGACTTACTTGAGTACAAAAAAGACCCATGTCAGTTCTGGTGAGGATAATAATTGCCTGCGGGTAGGCTGGTAATTTCAAGTGGAGTTTTAAGGTGGTGTGTGGGTGTTTAACGATGGTGTATGGGTGTTTAACGGTGGTGTATGGGTGTTTAACGGTTAGGGTAGAAAGTAGAGAGAAGATTAAGCAGTTTGGCAGCAGTTAATTCTCATTACCCCTAGTTAATGCGGGTGGTTGGGTATTTATAGTATAATGTTTGGGCCCTTATGGGCTTTCGGGTCATGTTTAATGGACCCGGGTCATGTTAAAAGACCCATGAGCTCTAAGTAAGAGAGCAAGTAGCTTAGTCAAGAAGTATTTAGGTTTTTTAGTACTTTTGTCATAGTTCGAAAAGCCTTAAGTTCACAGTGTTCACAGAATTATGTCCGGTCCAAATAACCTGTTCGGTCCCTGTCCATGTAACCTGTCCGGTATTCGGAGAGACTAGACCAATTTGCCCTTGTCCGGGGACCATCTTGAGTTCAGACTCATCAGGAGCCCCTTTTTTAGGTGTTTGAGCAAGTATTCTTGTCAAAGAACTGAAAAACAGTCCGACGTCTGAAGTGGTTTTCAATCCGGACAGATCTATGGGTATACCCGGACAGGTTAAGCTTTATGAATTCAGAACGGTTTTTTGCCAGAGTTAGTGGGACACGTGTCGATTTTTGATTGAACACTCCATCCGTTTTTTCACCTTGAATTTCGCACCATCTTCTTTAACAAGTAACCTCTTTAATTACAAGTAATGGCATCAACGCCGTCTTTTTAATCATTGCCAAACTTTTCGAATTCTCCTAGGAATCAACTTTTTTTCTCAATTTCACTATAAATTCAAACTCATTTTCCACTGTTTTACCATCTCTTTCACATTCACTCTGCAAATTTACTCAGAGCTTTCTCTCTCTAAAGTAAAGAGTTTCCTTGGCAGTTTATGTTTACAGCAAGAACAGCGTTGATCAAAGGTGGTTGGCTCAACCTTTCGGAGTTGGAGAAAGCGCAAAAGGTCGAGAAGGAAAGACAAATAGCAGCAGGGCTACCATCATCACCCGTTGAGAGACCAGTTGCTTCTGTTACAGAGTCGGATCGAGGCTCGTCCTCCTCCAAAGGTACTAAGCCCAAAAAACTCTTTCAATCCACTCTCTCGCCCATAGTCTCTGGCTCCTCGGTCCAGGAGTCAATACCTGCTGTTGAGCCAGGAGTTACTGTTACAAGCGTTAGGAAACCCTCTTCTTTTATAGCTATGGGGTCTGACTCTGATCACTCTCTGGAGAAACTAGTTACTAAGAGGCCAAGCCGGTTAGTTAGGGGGCTAGCTTCCAAGAATACTCCCTCCAAATCGGGGGCGAAAAATAGTGGTTCTGGGTCTGGAGTGCCCATTAGAGCTCCCCGAGAGAGGCTATCTGGTCCAGAGGCCAGCAGCCCGGTACCTCCAAGAGAGACTTCTCCCTCCGAGCCCCAACCTGAGGTGAGAGGTCTTAAAAACACAGAAGGTCAGCTGTCCGGAAGCCAGGCTGAGCCAAGCTTTAACCCTCCATGGACCTCTACCACAGACATTCCCCCAACCATTATGGAGGAGAGGATGGAGGACTCTGCTGAAGAGGTCCCTTTCGAGTCTGAGTCCTCCAGTCAGACTGAAAATGCTCCTGTTGTTGCCAAAAAAGGCAAGGAAAATCTGTATTTGAGGCACCCGGACCTGCCGGAGTGCCTTGAAGAGAAGGTGGGGCCATATTTTCACAGAGTTGAGCTCAAATACCTCTTGGCCTTACAAAAGACCAAGAATGCATTCATCCATACTCTTGACCTGGGGCGAATGCGCACAAAATGGGGGATCCCAGAAAACGTAAAGATAAGGATCCCCATCAATCCGGAGACCCCTATGGATTGTAAGAGGAACGAAATAGTCTTCTTTACAGAGCTATTTAACTGGGGACTCAGGTTCCCATTGGGCCCAGAGATCGTTCGATACTTCCACCATGGTGAAGCTATGCCCGAGCCAACTGAGCCCCAATGGCTGGTTTACTTTGATGTCATGTATCATGGCATCCAGGCTGTCCGGGATCCCTCTCCCTATGGAAAAATTCGCAGCGGTGGCCAATCTTTGCAAGCATCACCAATTCCCCTTCTATCACTTCAATATGGGGAACGATCTCAAGGCTGTTGATGATCTCTTGGAGTCAGAGAGCAAATGGAGGAGCCAATTTCTGTTCATCAGTGGCGCTTGGGAAAATGGCAAGAAGATCAAGGCCGGAGAGAACCCAAGCCTCCTCAGGAGTAGGTGGAGGAGTGACCGTAAGTTCCTTACTTTAAATCTCTGTCCGTTTCTCTCTTCTCTTTTTTTTAAGTTAGTCTAATTTAACCAGTTTCTCTTTTGTTCTAACAGAGCTGCCAAAGGAGTTCGGGGAGTATTTGAAGGCCGGACAGACTACCTGTGGCAAAATCAATGCTTGGGCCGCAGAGAACTGGGAGAATCGATTCCATAAAGCCTTCACCCCTGGAAATTTAGCAAGGTCTCACCTGTGGAACACCACAGGTCAGAGAGACCTAACTTGGGAGGAGCTCACCACCCAACCTCCAGAAGACATTGTGCTGAGAAGGTCCCACGAGTCAGATGGGACACTCTACCTGCCTTCCCGGGCTAAAGCCCCAAGCAAAATGAAAGGCAGGAGAAAAGGCAAAAGAGTGGCGAGTGATGCTGAGAAGGATGCCCCAACAGACCCGGAGGGGACGGCCCAGGTTCAAATCGATGCAGCCCTCTTGCAAGTGGTGGAGCAAGAGACCGAGAGGCAGGAAGTAGACCTTCCAAAACCTCCAAGGTCTCCCAAGAGGACTCGCAAGCAAGTGGGTGAAAGCGCTGACCGGGAAGTCAAGAAGAAAAAGACTTCACAAGGAGATGAGCTTGCTCTCCGGGATCCGGAGCCCTCTTTTCCCACTGACCCCTCTGACCCAACGCTGGCCGAAGAGATCCCAAGAGAGTTTCATACTGATGAATTTGAGGGGGGAGAGCTCAACTTGGATGAAGTGGACATCACCGGTCTGGGTGGGCTTGGTGAATATTTCCTTGGCCTCCCCAAAGACGAGTTCGCAGGGCCTTACATCCCTCCGAGCAGCTCCAATACGATCAATTTCAACGGTAAGACTTTCATGGTTTCTAGTGAGAAGGACACTATAGCCCATTCCTTGCTTAGTAATGTGCAGCCAGTTCTTACATTGGAGAGACAAGTCCGGAGTCAAGCAGACACCATCAAAGACCTCAAGTCTGAGAAGGAAAAACTGTCCGGAGACCTCCGCACTGCTACCACCAATGCTGATTTGTTTAAGGAAGCGAATGAGGAGCTAAAGAGGAATCAAAATGAAAGCAACGCCAAAGTTGCCACTCTAGAAGAAACCATAAAAGATCTCCGGGAGAAGTTGTCCGGTATGGAGAAATACCTCACTGCCTCAAGGGGAGAGACGACTGCAAATGAGAAGATTATCACCAACCTGACCACTGACAAGATTGCTCTAGAAAATGCAGTGACCCAGGTTGTTGAGGAGAAAAATGCTTTGTTAAGGGACCAAGAGGCCACAATCAATGCCAAGATCAACGCATATGCCAGGGAAATGGTTAAAAGCGAAGAGTTAATGATTTAAAGGGTAAAGTCTGATATGGTTCTCCTTTTCCATGAAAAATTTCCGAAGAGGACCCTGGGGGACTTATGGATCTATGTGGATGACGATGATCTTCCATATCATACAATGGTCGAGGAGGATGGCCTTCCCAGTGAGTCTTCATCTGATGATGAAGAGAGGACCGGAGAGAGCCCTGGTGAAGAGGAGAATGATCCCAAAGGCAAGAAAGTAGTCGAAGGGGGGAGCGACTCTAAGGGTAAGAAAGCAGATGAAGGGGAGCCATCTTCAAAGGCTCAAGCTTAATTTATGATTTACTTGGTTTATCTTCTATTCAAACTAAAGTCCTTGGAAGGCCAAGGCACTCTTTTTGTTGTGGTGTCCGGCATTTGTTCGGACAGGTTTTTTGTGCTGTATCCTGACTTACTCGAAAGTCCTTGGAAGGCCAAGGCGATTTTAAGTTGTTCAATGAATATTTCTGTTTTGCACAACCACTATCTTCTTTCATTGTTTTTTTTAGTTTAGACAGCTAGAGTTTAAGTAGCTTTTAGTTATTGCGTTGTGAGAGTGTTTAAATTCTCCGGCTAGAGTTTAAATAGCCCTTAGATCTTTCAGTCCGGGTAGTATAACAAAGATAGAATTTTGAAAATACTTAGGAAATTTTGAAGAAGGCATCGAATTTTATTCAACCATCCGGACACCTTACTAAAACCTCCCCGTGCCACCAGGGAGGATAGAGTATGCCCCCAAATATTTACATGGAAGTTCAAACAAGTAAATATTTACACAAGTGTTATTCCAAGTACATCCGAAGATGCTCAATATTCCAAGGATGAGTTAGAACCCTCCTATGTTTGTCTTCCAACCAATAAGTTCCAGGCTTGATTCTTTCAACCACAATATACGGACCCTTCCAGGTAGGGGCCAGCTTTCTGAAGAGCTTTTCTTTAGTGTGTAAGAAGACCTTCCTCAATACTTTGTCCCCTGGTTGGAAATCTCTTCTTTTAACTTTAGAAGCAAACCTGCTTCTCATTAAGCCCTGATAGTGTACAACTCTAAGGCGAGCTTTAACCCGTCTTTCTTCTATCAAATCAAGTTGATTTCTGATGGCCATCTCATTAGCGTGTCCGGAGAAGTTGTGAACACGAAAAGAAGGGAGTGTCTTCTCTATGGGGGCTACTGCATCCATTCCATAGACCAAGGCGAAGGGCGATTCTTGTGTTGCAGCCCCAGGTGTTGTCCGGTAGGCCCACAAGACTTCTTGTACATAACTAGGCCACTTCCCAGCAGCCCCTTCCAGATTCTTCCTTAAACCGGACAGTATAGTCCTATTAGCCACTTCAACTTGCCCATTAGCTTGTGGGTGGAAAGGTGAAGAAAAAAAATGCTGTATACCCCTTGAGGCACAGAAGCTTTCCATTTATCTATTGTCAAACTGTGGCCCATTGTCTGTTATTATTTTCTGTGGGACACCAAATCTGCAACATATGTTGGACAAAATAAATTTTATGACAGCTTTTGATGTTGTCCCTGTCAGGGGAGCTGCTTCTATCCACTTTGAGAAGTAGTCAATGGCCACAATTATAGTTCTACGCCCTCCGGATGCCACAGGGAGAGGCCCTACTAAGTCCAACCCCCATCGAGCAAAAGGGATGGGCTCAGAAATTGACTCCAAAGGAATGGCTGGTACATGAATTTCATTGATGTACCTCTGGCATGGGTCACACCTCTTTACCAATTCCTTAGCATCTTTCATAATTGATGGCCAATAATATCCGGAGAGTAATACTTTTCTTGTTAAAGCTCTAAACCCACAATGGGCTGATCCCTCACCGTCATGCAATTCGGAGAGGACCACTTGTGACTCATTATCCCCTAAACAATGCAGAAGAGGTTTACTATATGATTTTTTTGTACAATACTTCTCTCAATATAATGAAACCACGAGCCTTGTGTTAAAATGTTCTCGCTTGTGATTTATCTGAAGGTACAATACCATCGGACAGATATTGTATGAGAGGGGATTTCCAGTCCTGAGGCTGTTTTACTTGTATTTCAAAAACTTCCTCTTTTTCATCCTTACTAAGTTGAATAGAAGGGCTTACAAGCACATGGATCCATGGGTAAGACTCCGTATATGCTATTGTTGCCAATGAGTCTGCCAGCTCATTTTCTGCCCGGGGAATGTGTTCGTAGACAACAGTTTTAAATTTTAGTGCTTCATTCTTGAGGAGGAGTAGATATTTCACAAGTTGTTCCTTTCTAGCTTCATATTGGCCTAAGGCATGGTGGATAAGCAATTGGGAGTCACTTAGCAGTTTGACCCTCTTAGCCCCACAGATGTATGCTAACTTTAACCCAGCTATAGCTGCCTCGTATTCGGACTCGTTATTAGATGCCCTGAAAGCAAAACAAATAGCCTGGTACATACTATCTCCATAAGGGGAAGTTAAACATATTCCTTCACCACATCCCATAGTGCTAGATCCACCATCTGTTCCGACGATCCAGAATTGCTTGTCTTTTGCATCAGTAGCTTGCTCCGAATCCCTATCGGAGTGGAACTCAACCAAGAAATCAGCCACAGCTTGGGCCTTTACTGCTGTCCAGGGAGCAAAGTCTATGTCGAAGTCCCCCAATTCTACTGACCACTTAGTCATTATGCTCGAAATGTCTGCTTTTTGAAGGACATTCTTTAAAGGAAAAGATGTCCGGACGATGATAGGATAAGCCTGGAAATAAGGCCTCATCTTTCTTGCAGCTATCACCAGGGCCAACGCTAATTTTTCGAGTTTCAAGTAACGCCTCTCAGCTTCGAACAAGCTTTTGCTGATGTAGTACACTGGGTGGGGATGCCCATCGACTTCTCTTACCAACACCGCACTGATGGCACAACTTGAAACGGCCAAATATACAAAGAGAGTCTCCTCATCAACTGGTTTGAACAAAGTTTTGGGAGAGGAAAGATGTTTCTTGATTTCATTGAATTCCTCATCACACTGTGGGGTCCACTCGAACCCCTTTGCACCCTTCAAAGTTTGAAAGAATGGAACACACCTGTCCGAAGACCTCGAGATGAATCTGTTCAAGGCAGCTAATCTCCATGTTAATCGCTGTACTTCTTTAATGCTTCAAGGAGGCTCCATTTGGAATAGGGCATTGAGCTGGTCCGGATCGGGTTGTATTCCATGTTCACTTATGATATACCCTAAGAATTTCCCGGACTCCACTCCGAACACACACTTTTCAGGGTTTAATTTCAAATTCACTTTTGCCAAGTTGGCAAAAGTCTCTTGGAGATCAGACAAGTGCAACTACTCATCTACACTTTTTACCATCATATCGTCAATGTATACCTCCATATTTCTTCCAATTTGATCAGCAAAGGCTTTGTTCACCAATCTCTGATAGGTAGCCCCAGCATTTTTCAACCCAAATGGCATCACCTTGTAACAATGTAGACCCCTATCAGTGACAAACATGGTATGCTCTTGATCTTTTGGATCTACTTGAATCTGATTGTACCCGGAGAAGGCATCCATGAAGGAAAGCAACTTGTTCCCAGAAGTAGAGTCTACTAACTGATCTATCCGGGGGACCGGATACAAATCTTTTGGGCAAGCTCTATTGAGATCTGTGAAGTCAATGCACATGCGCCATTTGCCATTTTTCTTCTTTACCAGGACAGGATTGGCAGTCCACAAAGGGTATTGAGATTCTTTAATGTGCCCCATCTTTGTGTGTCTGTCAACCTCTTGTACTATGACATCAGCCTTTTCTTTTGAGAAAGCTCTTCTCTTTTGAACCACTGGTGCTACATCTCTCCGGATAGATAGGTTATGGGATATCACTTCTGATGGAACTCCAGTAACATCAGCATTGCACCAAGCAAAAACATGCTGATGGTCTTTCAAAAATTTCAACATCTCTTCTTTCAACATTGGTGGCATCTTGGACCCTATCTTGACACTCTTGCCTTCTTCGAAACAGTGCGTTTCAACCTCTTCAATTGTAATCAACACTCCAGGGGTCTCTCTGGGGTCATCAATTTCACCCTCACCCCCAGAAAGGCCCTCAAACTGCTATTGATTATCAATTCGGACTGCCCCCAGCGTTCGAGGAGCCAGGGCAGTGGCATAGCATTCTCTTGCAATCTTTTGGCTGCTCTGGACAACCCCAACCTGTCCCTGAACAGCATACTTTAAGCACTGATGGACTGTTGAAGCCACTGCATGCATCCTAGAGAGCCAAGACCTCCCTAGAATAGCATTATAGCAAGTGGGACAATCCACCACAATAAAGAGTATTCTAACCATTTTCTTGAAAGGGCCCCTGCCCAATAACACCTCTTCTTCGAATTCTCCGATCACATCGGCCGAGCTGCCTGTGAAGCCCACGATTGACCTGTCCGACTTTTGAATCATAGCTGGATTTCTCATTTTCTTGTAAGTGGTTAGGAAAAGGATATTGGCTGAGCTTCCAGTATCCACCAGAATTCGCCTTATTTCATTGCCCCCTATAGAGGCTCCTATGACAACAGCATCCTCATGAGGGCCAGCAATGTCTCTCAAATCATCCTCATCAAAGACAATGAAGGGGAATGAGTTTAGTGACTGATAAGATGTCATGCCTCCTTCTAGCTCGGAGGCTAATTTATGAACGTGCCTCTTTCTCGAAGAAGCAGTAGGAGCTGTCATAGTGTCCCCTCCGAAAATTGTAAGTGACTCAAAGAATTTAATGAGCCCGGAGACCGACCTAGAACATTCCTCTATAGCACCCAACCTGATTTAGCAATCCTCCCCAGGTCATGGCCTTCTTTCTGGTCACCGAATCAGCCAGGTTGCCTGGGTTCAAACCTTGCCTCAGGGATGCTATTGCCACCTGTTCGAAGCAATCAGCCAACCCATTCTTTGTGTTCACAAAACGACTTATGTACTCTTTCAAGGACTCATTTGGCTCCTGGGCACAATGGATTATTGTGTCTCCATTTCCCTTCAGCTCCTTACTCCCTACAAACTGCCTTCGAAAGGCCACCCAAAACGTATCAAAATCTTTAATACAACCCTGAGGCAGGCTGTTGTACCATTCAGAGCACTCCCCGTAAAATATTGTGAGAATGCCCTACAAAGTAGTTTATCATCGTCATCAAAGTTCATCATGAAGTTCTTGAATTGCTCCAGATGATTGTCCGGATCAGTACTGCCATCGTACTTCTCCATTTTAGTGCTATCAAACCTCTTGGGGAGGTTTCCGGACAGAATTTTAGAAGACAGTGGAGACTGCCTCCAATTCCTTCCACGACTGAACATAGTATCCTCATTGGGAGTTGCAAAGATACCTGGTTAATCGTGGAAAGCAAAGGGATCCATTAGCATCTTGTCCGTATACCTCCGGTGGTGAGATGATCCCTTGCCAATATGCCTTTTCATTCTTCCATGTCTGTCTCTTTTTCTCGAATATTTCTTAACCTGCTTTTGCTTTTTTCTGGTTCGACCCTCATCGCTGCTGGAGGACAAGGATTTTTCATTTCCCTCACTGTCCGAAGAGCTACTTGAAGATTCTGAGCTTGAGTCAGAGCTCTCCACAGGCTTGGACCGGTGAGACTTTTTAGAACTGGCACGTGTCTTTTTAGTGCTCACATGAGTTTTTGAAGCCTCAGGCTCTCTAGGGTTGTCGGTGTGATGAGCAACTAATTCTTTGGATTTCTCTTTTATGCCCATCTTGGCCTTTTCAACCCTCAGAGCTTCTATTTCACCCCTCAACCTGTCACGCTCTTTGATAGTGTACTCATCATTCTCTCCCACCACTTCGAGCAAAGCTGGTGGTACTTCTGGATTGTCCGGATTCATTCGGACAGACTTTCTTTGTTTGGTTTTGAATGCTTGATTCAGGCACCCTCGCCTCCCACTATGGTCGCCATTTTGGTGAGGATAATAATTGCCTGAGGGTAGGCTAGTAATTTCAAGTGGAGTTTTAAGGTGGTGTGTGGGTGTTTAACGGTGGTGTGTGGGTGTTTAACGGTGGTGTATGGGTGTTTAACGGTGGTGTATGGGTGTTTAACGGTTAGGGTAGAAAGTAGAGAGATGATTAAGCAGTTTGGCAGCAGTTAATTCTCATTACCCCTAGTTAATGCGGGTGGTTGGGTAATTATAGTATAATGTTTGGGCCTTTATGGGCTTTCGGGTCATCTTTAATGGACCCGGGTCATGTTAAAAGACCCATGAGCTCTAAGTAAGAGAGCAAGTAGCTTAGTCAAGAAGTGTTTAGGTTTTTTAGTACTTTTGTCATAGTTCGAAAAGCCTTAAATTCACAGTGTTCACAGAATTTTGTCCGGTCCAAATAACCTGTTCGGTCCCTGTCCATGTAACCTGTCCGGTATTCGGAGAGACTAGACCAATTTGCCCTTGTCCGGGGACCATCCTGAGTTCGGACTCATCAATATATATATATATATATATATATATATATATATATATTTAGCATATTGGTCCATAAATATTCTAACAATCTTCTAGTTGAACCGTCATATTCTACTTAAGAATATGTTCAACTTAAATGAGATCCGTGAATCTATTTTCAATAGGTAAACGGTACAATTCCGTACATGATCAATAAAAAATAAATGACTAAATACCTATCTTTCGTAAAATGATAATAAGATGCAACATTAATCACATTATCATCGTCAATCAATTACTTATGCCAATTATCGTGTGCAACTTAAGAGTAATATGAATTGCAATTATACATATCTACTCTTACTTAGTCATATCTTGAGAGATCTAATAAAGTATTATATGTTAATAAATATAGCCAAGCATATATATTATAATAAACCATTATGTATACAATATCGTAAATATTATCGGATCCTATTACATAACTCCCACAGAAACTAATAATTCTTTAAATAAACTACGCCTATATTGATAGTATTTTTCCTGGAAAACCTTAAGTAATACCATATTCTTAAGATGATCTGTTATCATGAAGTTTATGCTGATGTGCTCTATACTCATCTAACCCATTTAAACTTTTTATTTAACAAATATGTGATAAGGTAAAGATATGGTTGAGGGTATTTTTGGTAGTTGGTGGAGAAATACTTAATATTTTGAGGTTGATAGTGAAATAATTGAGTAACTTATTGATTAGTGTAGTTAAGTTTCTTCCCCCCCCCATTAATAAGGTTTCATAAAGTATGTATTTTTTTGGGTCATGGTTTGGGTCATGGCGTAATACCTTAAAAAATCATTAGTGTAAACATTGTTTCAGAAGAAATACAGCTGACAAAGAAGACATACAGTTGAGTCAAAAAGTAAAATAAAATTCCTTCCTTATTTTAAGTCTAAAATACTCTTCGAATTATTTTGACACATTTGAGGAGTCACTTCCAAAAATATCCAACCCTATCATACAACCCGCTTAGTTCTCTCAAATATTTATTTGGTGGATTAAACAATATTTATTCGAACCAAATTAATCATAAATTTCCGAATCATTTTTCTCACCTTTTTCTCTTAAGTAACGAAAAATTTGAACATATTCTAAAGTCAAAAAAGTTATCGTTCAGCTTTTTTTTATAGCACGTGTCAACTGTTCACTGGGCCTCAGATTTGTTCTGCCCTAGTTAAAGTAAGCCAATTAATGAGCGACGTTTCCACTTCCTTATAGATTTTCTTAGTGGGCGCGCCTTCACCTAGTTTTTAGAGTACTCAAGAATGCTAAAACCTCATTGGTAGGGCTCTCAAGTACTTTTTTGCTATCTCTATGTAAACTAACTCCTCATTTTTTCTACTTTACATATCTTTAAAAAGATAGAATTCATTGCATAAGAAAACAATTAAAGGCTTTGGTGTTTGTATGTTTACTACTAGAACCACTCTAAATAAAGGTGGTTGGTTGAACTTATCTAGAGTTAGACGAAGAGAAAAGGAAAGCTAGAATCGTTGTTGAACTACATGTCTCTTCACCTCCAATTTTCACTACTAAAATTATCGATTACAGTTGTGTTTATCCTTAAAGTTGGAACATTCCCCCATAGCCTTTTGTAACTACTCAATCATTTACTTCACACAAGATCTCCTCGAGGCCTTGACAATATCAAAGGGCCACAAATCACCAGACTCTTTAAAAATTTAAAGTTATTGGATCAGATTCAGAGAATGTCACCCCACTCAGAGTGACTAGACAATCAAAATGCAAAACTAAAGTTGTTACGTGACCATTAATATTGACTGATTCCCCTCTCCACCAAACCCGAATAAACACCAATCTATTACAAAAGATGATGCTAAAACCCAGCCTATCAGACCATCGGGATTGGAACCGAAAGTAATGGAAGAAGTTATGGAAGATGTTAGTGAAGATTCTCCCCTTGAGACATCTAGTAAAATAGGAGAAACTTCAAATATATTCATTGATAAGGTTTTGAGAGTGAAGAAAATTCAGGGTAAACACAAAGTAGTAGATGAAGAAACTGAAGAGCTCCCGATCTCGTTTGCTGGATGTGTCGGTCCCAACTTTAAGAAAGTAAGTGTAAAATATCTTTTAGCACTGAATAAGATATCTTATATTTATTTTCAAGATAAAGAATTGGATGTCGTTTGTACTAAATGGGGATTCCCAAACACGATTAGAGTTAGACTGCCTAAGCCTGGAAAACCTTCGATGAATTTCCACCCTAATGAACTTGTAATTAACACCGATGTGTTAAACTAGGGTCTTCGGTTTCCCCTAGATCCTAAAATTGTTAGGTATTTCCATCTACTTTTGGTTGTGTCCAAGCCAAACCAGTCTGTACGCCTGGTTAATTTTAATCATTTGTATCGTAGTGTCATGACTTTCCAAAACTCCAATTCTTATGGAATAAATGGCGGTTATTGGTGGGTTGTGTCACAATTCTAATATTTTGTTCTACTACTTTAATGTGGGGAATGATTACAAAGTAGTAAACGATCTGCTAGAATTAGACAGGATATAGAATACTCGATTTCTTTGTAATTAGTGGGCCATGGGAAAATGGTAAAAAGTTTTCTTCCTCAAAATGAAATCCAAGCCAATTTACCAGATTTTGGAAGATCCCAGGTAAGCATCTTCAAACATGTATTCCTTACTTGTTCAATTATTTCATCATCATTTTTAATTTCCTTTTTTTTTTATAATTATTCCAAACCGTTTAATACATCATTTGAAAGATGGACAAGCCACTTTTAAATGGTTGCATGACTGGGAAGAGAAAACATGGGATAATGGCTTTCACGAATATTTTACCCCCGTCAACTTAACTCGCAACCATCTTTGGATGCTCAATCCTAAAAGAAATTTGTCATTGGAGGAATTCACTACTCTTTCGTTGTCTATTGCTATTTAGAGTCAAAACTGACGACGGGAAATTATACCTTCCGAAAAGGAGGAGAACCCCCCCCCCCCCGTCATTGGAATAAAAAAAATAGGAAAAAGAAAGAAGGAACTTCACAAGGTGTCGTTGAAATGGTTACCGAAAGACAATCCCAAGACATCGATGTATCATTGTTAGATGCAATTGCTCCCAATGTCGAGGTAGGTGATATACCCACTAATATGATTGAGTCTAAGAAGAATAAAGCTAAAGAAAAGCAAGCAAGGCAGTGATGAGAGAAAATAAAAAAAAATATAAATAAAACTTCTACCAGTTTAGATTTAGTATTACGTCCGGATACTAGTGTTCCTACCATTCCTGCACCCGACCTTGCCTTTTTATTTCCCAATTTTGAAGAAGAGGCTACTAGTTGAGTTAGCAATCCGATGGAGGAGTTGACAGGGTTCGACTATGAAGCATTCGAGAAGGATTTCCGTAGTACTACACCCAAGATGATATACGATGATATACCCTTTGAAGTTTCAAAGAAAAATGATACAATTGGGTACTCAATAATGGGTTACTTAAATTCTATTGTTGAACTAAAAAGGGAAGTCAAATATCAGAGAGGAAACATTTATTCTCTTCAAGAGGAGATCAAAAAAATTTAAAGTTCCCTCAAAATAGAGAAGACTAAGGCCAACAATGCATCCAGAGAGACTGATATGCAAAAACAAAAGTGGAAACAACAAAAAACGAGATGGTCAAGACACAACTGTGGACATCCAGTTCCACCGAGACTAATTTATTAAATCTCAGCAGAAGATAGATAAAAAATCTATAGATCGGATCTTGGGTAAAAAGCAGACTCTATAAAATTCGAAGAAATAATTAAAAGGAAAAATTGAGTGTCTAAAAGCCAAGTCTACACAGGAAGCAGATGATGTTGTTGAAGCATACGCCGATACGACTATATAAAAATTAAATGAATGGGCCACCTTGATCAAGTCGGACATGGTCTTGGCATTTCCAAAGAACTTTCTAGAATTAACCTTTGGCTCTTTCTGGGGGTGGGTTCTAGAGAAAGTTTTGCCTTTGGGCATATCTTTGGCATATGAAATGAGTGTTTTTAATGAGTCGTCAAATGAAAATTTTGATAAATTAGATTCTGAAATGGGAATTTCAGATGAAAAAATAAGAAAAAAACGAAGGGAAAAAACCTAAAGGTTAATAATTTCAAATCTTAAAATTTTGTATAAGTCTTTATTATGTAAGTAAATTTTATAATATTGTTTGTGTAAGCCTTTGAACACATCAACGCACTTTTTGTTATGAATCCTTGAACCATTCGAAGGATTTCGATTGTTCCTTTTGATTTAATGAACTTTCATTGTTCTTTTTTCTTATATCTCTTCGAACTTAATTTAAACTTCCAATTAATTTCGAATACCTTTACCCGTAATAATAAATCATTCGAAGGAGATGCATTAAAAAGCATACAAAATTTCAAACATAAGACAATCGAAGGTAATGATTTTGAAGGCATACAAAATTTCAAACACCAGGCACTCAAATGTAATCCATTCGGAGGCATACAAAATTTCAAACACAAGCCATTCAGAGGTAATTCATTCGAAGACATATAAAATTATAAATACAAGCAATTTAAAGGTAGTCCATTCGAAGGCATACAAAATTACAAATATACTTAGAAACAATGTTTTTTAAAGGCAAAATATGGTATATTGATGATACGAGCACCTCATTAGGAAATAGTATACCCCTTATATATTTACATTAAACAAGGTAAAGTAAATATTTACATAACCTCACTTAAAGTATAATATCAAATGCTGAATATTCCATGGGTGTCTCAATGGAATGCCTTCTTGATTAACTAGTCGATACGTTCCACTCTTGATTCTTTCTACAACAGTATAGGGGTCTTCCCAATTCAGAGCCAACTTTCCAAATTACATATCTTTAATGTGTAAAAAACCTTTTCTCATAACTTTATCTCGGATCCAGAATTATCTTCTTCGTATTTTCGATGCATACATACTCCTCATTAAGCCTTGATAGTGAACCGTTCTATAATGAACTTTGAGTCTTATTTCTTCAATTAAATCTAGCTTAGCCCTTACTGCGATCTCATTATCTTCTTCAGAATAATTTTAGACTCTCAAAGAGGGAATTGTAGATCATATTGAGGATATTACATCTATCTCGTAGACCGAGGAAAAATAAGATGGCGTGTCCACACACAAAGTTTGGTGAATTATTCATCTTTGTTCCATAAATAATTGAAATGCATTTGAACAATATTCTTTACCATTATCACTTCTTAAAATACGAATAGGACAATTAAATTGGGTATTTATTTCTGCAGTAAACGTGTAAAATATTGAAAATAACTCAAAACGATTTTTCATTAGATATAACTATGTAACACGAGAATAATCATCAACAAAACTAACAAAATATTTAAAACCAGTTTTGGAAACAACTGGACAAGGACCACAAACGTCTGAATGAACTATTTCAAAAGAAACACAGCCCATTTATTAATACGAGGATATGATGGTAGACGATGATGTTTAGCAAATCTACATGACTCACAATCTAATGATGTCAAATGCCAAAATTTAGGATAACGTTGTTTTAAAGAGATTAAAGATGGATGACCCATACGACAATGTGCTTCAAATGAAGATGTAATACTAGAACACGCAGTAGATGTATGATAGTCTTTATCAAGATAGTAGAGACCTCCACTCTCATGTTCCCTACCAATTATTGTATTCGTCGTAAGATCCTGAAACAAACAATGATCGAAATAAAATGTAACAAAACAATTTAGTGTTTTAGTGAGTTGGCTAATAGAAATAAGGTTGAATGAAAACTGAAGGAGATGTAAAACAGATGTCAAAGAGATAATTTTGGTAGGATTAACAGTCCCTGAACCTAAAACACGAGATTATGATCCATCTGCCAATGTGACATTAGAATGATGTGTATTTGAAAGAGAAGTAAAAACTTGTTTATTACCTGTCATATGTTCTGTGGCAGCAGAATCAATGACCCAATCAGAGGATCAAGAAATAAGACATGTAGTTGAGTTACTTGACACACAAGCTACAGGTTTTTTAAGATCTTGTGACTTTAGAGACTCTTGGTACTTGGAAAATTGAGCATATTCCCCAGCGGAAAGCACATGAGGCTCCTCGTTCGTTTCCATATTAGCAAATTGTTGAGGTAGTTAAGGACAATTCCACTTTTTATGACCACGTTCATGACAGTAAAAACATTCAACATTGTTTAGATCACCACCATGGTTACCGGAACTGTTATGTCTATTGTATCCATCTTGACTATTTTATCCGCCACGACTACCGCGATTACTGTACCCATCACGATTACCACAATAGTTTGATCTACCACGACTACCATAATTGGTATATCCACCACGACCACCATGAACACCAGATCTGCCAGGATTATCGTAACTATAAGCGCCGCGACCACCACGACCATTATGACCATCCCGATTATCTGAAAAACCAGGTTTATTGGTACTGATTAATGCACTAGTGACAGGTTGTACTGGCTGTGAGTTTTCTGTTTGAAGAAGTCTATATGGAGCAACCACCCAGATTTGTTGCTCAGAGGGAGAGAGGAAAGGTATGTCGTTTGTATAAATCATTATACGGATTAAAACAAAGTCCCTGTGCTTCGTTCAGAAAGTTTAGTGATGCATTAAATGAATTTGGGTTGAAGAAGAGCAGCTGTGATCACTCTGTCTTTTATAAACGTTCTGCAAATGAAATTATACTCGTTGTTGTATATGTAGATGAAATCATTATTACTGGGAATGATACTAAATGCATTTCATTTCTTAAAACATTTTTACATTTGCGATTTCAAACAAAAGATTTAGGACCATTGAAGTATTTTTCGGGGGTTGAAATAACAAGAAGCAACAAAGGTATTCTTTTATTGCAGAGAAAATATGTTCTAGATTTGTTGATGGAAACAGGAAAACTAGGAGCAAAACCATGTAATACACCAATGGTTCCTAATTCGCAATTAATGAAAGATGATGGAGAATTGTTTAGTGATCCAGAAAATTATTGTTGATTAGTAGGAAAACTCAATTACCTTACAGTAACTCGACCAGATATTGCATATCCAGTTAGTGTTACAAGTCAGTTTATGTCTTCTCCAACAGTTGATCACTAGGCAGCACTAGAACATATCTTGTGTTATCTCAAATCAACTCCTAGACTAGGATTGTGGTATGGAAGTATTGGTCATACAAATATAGAGTGTTTTGCATATGCAGATTGGGTTGGATCTAAAGCTGATAGAAGATCGACCACTGGTTACTGCGTTTTTGTAGGGGGTAATTTGGTATCTTGGAAGAGTAAGAAACAAAATGTTGTATCGAGATCAAGTGCTGAAGCTGAATGTAGAGCCATGGCTCAATCTACTTGTAAGATAATTTGGATTTTCCAATTGTTAAATGATATTGGCATCAAGACTACCATGCCTGCGAAGTTATGGTGTGATAATCAAGCAGCGCTGCACATTGCGTCTAATCTTGTCTTTCACGAAAGAATGAAGCATATTGAAATTTATTGTTATTTTATCCGCGAAAAGATTTAACAAAATCTCATTCATACGAGATATGTCAAAACATGAGAACAACTAGGAGATATATTCACAAAAGCGCTCAATGGATCACGGATTACTTATATTTGTAACAAGTTGGGCATGATTAATATATATGCTCCAGGTTGAGGGGGAGTGTGATTTCATTTTAATCTTTCGATCAAGCTTGCACTTCAAGTACTTCAGTTCAAGTTTCAAATAGAACGTTAGTATCAAAGCTACGACAGTTTCAAGTACTTCCGCACAAGCTTGAGGGGGGAGTGTTAACGGAAATAATAATATACATTGACTAAATAATTTATTATAGTCCATATTGAAACGTAATCTATTATAGATATTATTATATTAGATTTTATTATGGTAGACTAGTATAATAATAAGATATTTTCATAGCCTATATATATGGCTTTAACTTGTACTGAAATTCGAAGTCATAATAAATCTTTTCTAGTTTTTACCGAATTCAACCAAGAAACCTGCTATAGCTTCTTCATTGATTGGTGTTTGAGGGGAAAAGTAATATCATAATACACGATTCGACAGACGACTTCACCATTCGACCCGATATATCTGGCTTTTGTAGCATAGTTTTCAATAGAAAAGAAGTTCGAAATGTAATAGAGTGTGCTTGAAAATAGGGCCTCATTTTTCTGGCTGCTACTACCAAGTCTAGATCTAATTTTTCTAACTTTAGATTTTTTTTCCACATTCATCAAAGTCTTACTAATGTCGAAGAGGTTAATGATCACACTCTCAAACTAATACTACACCTACAGCATGGTCCAAGATAACCAAATATACGTAAAGTCTTTCTCCTTCTACTAATTTAAACAATGTTTTAGGACAAGAAAAATTCTTCTTTATTTCGATAAACACTGTGTTACAGTTTGTAAACCAATTAAATTCATTTGTATTTCTTAATACTTGAAAGAACTGTGCATATTTATCTGATGATATTGATATAAATTTATTCAAAGCTGTCAATCTTCCAATTAACACTTGAACTTCTTTTATGGGTCTGAGGGGTCCATGGTTAAACACGCATCTAATTATGCATGATCTGCTTGAATCCCTTTTTCATTGATGATATAGCCTAAAAGTACACTTTTCCAGATTCAACTTTGAATTAATGGCTTCTAAGTTGAGAAATGTTTTTTGAGATCAGACAAATGATCTTCGTTTTTAACACTTTTCACCATCATATCATTAATATATAACTCTACATTTCTACCAATCTGGCTAGTAAATTCCTTGTTCACTAAACGCTGATAAGTGGCCCTAGCATTCTATAAACCAAAAGGCATCACCTTATAACAATGTAACCCTAGATTGGAATAAACGTAGTATGATCTTGATCCTTCAAATTCATTTGGATTTGGTTTTAACCAACAAGAGTATCCATGAAAGATAATAATTTGTTACCAAGATGGAATCTACCAATTAGTCTATCTGAGGCACCATAAAGGGATCTTTAGGAGAAACCTTATGGATCTTTACAAATTGCTTCAGATTTCTCTTTAAAAAATGTCGTTCTTCTTTGAATTACAGGGTATGCGTCTGACCGTACTGACAATATGTGACATATAATACTAGCTGGTAGAGCCGTGACATCTTCACTGCACCAGCCAAATACATGTAAATACTTAGACTAAGAGATCAATAATTTTTCTTTTAACTTTATTGGTAACTTAGACCCAACCCTAACATTTTTCCCATTGGCTAATTTATGAATTTTCAGCTATTCAGTGGGAATAACTACACGAGGAGTCTCCTTCATATAATCTATATGATTATAATTCGAAGATGACTCTAGTAATTGATATTGTTTTTTAGAACCTGTAGTGTCAAGATTTTTAGGGAAAGTGAAGTAATGTAGCACTCTCTTGCTACTTTCTGACTACTCCGAACTACTCTGAATTGGCATCCAATAACATATTTTAAGAATCGATGAACGGTTGATGGAACGGTATGCATCTTTGAAAGCCAAGACCTGCACAAAATAGCATTATAAGAGGCCAAACAATTTACCACCACAAACAACACTCTAATTATTTTCCTAAATGACCCCTTGCCAAAAATTGTCTCTCTTTCAAATTCCCAACTACATATGCAGAGTTTTCTGTAAATACGCTATAGTTCGATTCGAATGTCGAATAACAGCCGGATTCTTCATTTTCTTGTAAGAAGACAAAAATAATAGTTAGCTGAGCTTCATGTATCAATCGAAATCCTTCAAATTTATGTTCCTTCAATAGATTCCCCTATTACCACAACAGCTCCATGCGGTCCAACAACATTTATTAGATAATCTTCATTAAAAACTATAAATAGCGCAGGGTCTTGATACGAATAAATTGAAATGTTTTCCTTCTAATGATCATTTAAACTGCACGCGTTCCTGTTTCCAGAAAATCTCGAGGGTACCGTCATCATATCTCCCTAAAATATTGTTAATGATTCAAAGAATTAACATAACCTAGAAACCCTTCAACTTCCTTCACTTATCATATTCACACGACCTCGATCCAGAGCTGGATCCAAATATTCCGAATCCACATCGAACTGCTTCATAATCACCATGGTGTGTTCTGCTTAGGAGGCTTATATAGATGGCCTTGGAATGGTGGGTAAAGTAGCTCCCTCTCTACCAGTGTCACTCAATAACTGGCATATGCTATGATCAACCAACCCCTTTGCCTTTCCCATTTAATCTACCTTTCCCACACTTCTTTCTTGAGGCATCTTGGTCTGTTAACGTATTACTTCGACTAGAAATTTTCTTACACTTAAGCTTATCTCGATATTTATCTTTCTTCTTTTTCAGATAATAATCACTACTTGATGAGGATAACAAGACACATGATAACGATACAGAACTCTTATTGGATTATGAAGAGCTAGAATTGTCCTTAATTTAAGGTGTTTTTCAAAGAAAGTTGGTGGTTTTTAAGTGAATTATCCCTCGAATGTCGCTTCGGATAACTGGGGGGATTATTAACTGGTACAATTAAATATCTTTCAGCTTATCTATGTATTTTCATGGCCTAAATTTATTTTTGTAATAGACCAAGCTCATCTCGCAATTAAGTTCTTTCCTCACGCTCATCATTCTCACATCTACTTGCATTTCACTCTACATTATCTAATGGAGTTAGAGAACAGTTTTAAGCTTTGGATTTTTGTTATCCGGGTGCTCCCGTTCCCATTATGGTCACCAACCTGATAAGATAAAAATATGGTCGAGGTATTCTTGGTAGTTAGTAGAGAAATACTTAATATTTTGAGGTCGGTAGTGAGATAATTGAGTAGTTTATTGATTAGTGTAGTTAATTGTTTAAACCCCTCACTAATAAGGTCTCTTAGAGTATTTATAATGTGTTTTTGGGTTATGGGTCGGTTCATGGCTTAAAACCTTAAAATCTCATTAGTGTAAACACAGTTTTTGGGACATACAACTGAGTTAGAAGACATACAGTTGAGTCAAAAAGTAAAAAAAAATATCTTCTTTATTTTAGGTATAAAATACCCTTCGAATTATTCTGACACCTTTGAGGATTCAGTTCTAAAAATATCTGACCCTATCAATATGAACTTTATATCTATGTGTTTGGACGTAGACGAGCTCCTATTATTGTTAGAATATATTCATGTGGAATTATTGTCGCATTAGAAGTTCATGGGACCTTTCATCTATTGTACAACACACAAATCAGTAACAAATGTTTTTCAGCCATTATGATTGGTTCAATGCTTCAAAGAATGTAACAAGTTCTTCGAGCATAGTGGACGATGCAATAAGTGTTTGATTTACACTTTTCTAGAATATTGTACCTCCAAGTAATAAGAATATGTTTCCTGAAGTTCTTTCTGAGTTCCTAAATATCAACATGTGCCGTTTTGTTTCCTTCTAGTGGTCCATATATGGGTTACTTACATACCTCCCTAACATATTCACGGCAAAGGTAATTTATGACATAGTACTAAATTGAGCTTATATTAGACTCCTAACTTCTGAATCATAAATGATCATTTTTATTTCCTCAATCTCAAGTGTTATGTCTAGACATATACCCAGACTTAGTATGCCACCCTTTTTTATATAGGTACTCAAGGTTTTTAGTTTTTTAATCCAATGTTGTAATATGCTTTCGATATATGTCTTTTGTGATAATCCAATAATATCATAGGAGTGATCCCGATATATTTGGATTTCGAACAAAAAACTAGCATCACCAAGATCTTATATATAAAATTGTTTAATAAATTTCTCTTTGTAGTGTGTAACAAATCCTTATTTTTCGAGGCAATCAGTATGTCATCAATATATAATATTAGAAATAGGAAATTACTTCCACTGAACTTGTGATACACACAATCCTCAACCGATTTGATCTCAAATTCAAAAGAGACTATCACCTCAAGGAATTTTTTGTACCATTTATGAGAATCCTATTTAAAATAGATTTCTTCAACGATGCAAATCGAATTCTGTAAGTTACTTACTACAAAATAATAGGGTTGCACCGTATAGATCATTTATTCAATATTGCAATTGAGAAAAATGATCTTCACATCTATTTGATGAAGCTCAAGATTATAGTGTGCAACTAATGTTATGATTATTTTAAATGAATTCTTCATCAATACTGGAAATCAGGGTTTCTTCAAAATAAATCTTTTCATGCTAAGTACAATATTTCGTCATAATGTGTGCTTTATGTTTGTCCACTTGACCCATGAAATTGTGTCTGGTTTTGTAAACTCACTTTTTATCCTTCAGGTAATGTGACAAGCTCTCATACTAAATCCTCTTGTATCGTTTTATACAATTCTTTCATAGCGTCGATCCACTTTAGAGAATTAGAGCTTTCCATGGCCTGTTTTGGGACAATGGATAATCTACAGTTTCAGCATATAACTCATCATGTTTTTGAAGATATACTATAAAATCGTAATATATAACATTCTTATTTTCTCTCGTGGACCTTCTTAAGGGCACTTACTTCGTGTAGCACTTCTTGAGAAGGTAAAATTTGATCTTCATGAACTATGTCATTTTGCTATTCTCGTGGAAGATTATCTTGAGGTTCTAATAATTCACCTACCAGAATTTGAAACCTTATTCATGCATATCTATTTAAATATTCATTCACATAAAAAATATATTTCATAAACACATACAAAAATCAACATGTCCAACCACTTAGCATATGAAATAAATCAATTTTTTAGAACTGTGAATAGTGCATATGAACAATACTGTGAATAGTATGAATGAACAGTGATGCAAATAGTGCATGCAAACAGTGTTGTAAACAATGCTTTTCGAAAATACTATTCATAAAAAAGAGAGAAAAAATCCAGCCTTCTGTTTTTGTCACTATACAGGCGACCCAACCAGTATCGACACTTTTTTATTCCCTTGGGCTTCCGCCCAGCCAGTACAGTTCCGATTTCTTTGTAATTTATTGTGTTCATCCACAATGTGAATAATCTATTGGCCACGTTGAACATTGTCAAACAATATTCAATCAATAATAACATCATGGGTCAAATAGTCGATGAGTCGTTATCTCGATAGGTTTGTATTAATTTGTTAAATAAAAAATAGAATGATGCCAAATTTGGGATAAACTTACAGGCACCAATCAAACCCTAAATTAATTGAAAATATCCAAAGTGTATCCATAGTCAATTTATTTAAAAAAATAAACACATAAACATGCTTTTAACAAAAATCAGTTATTGTATTAATGTTTTTCATATGAACCGTAAAACCATACTCTGACCAAGTCAATTAATCAATTAATTTCTAATAGCAGAATTCTTTACAATAAAGAAAAAGCATGCTTAATTCAATTATAGACAAACTTTCAGTTATCATATGAATCATAAGAGGGTCTCGGGCTCTGATTCCAATTGAAAGAATTAACTGAATCATATTAGATTAATGTATCCAATATGTAGAAAATTATTAAACCATATGTATGATTTTCTATTATAGAATAAACTAAAAAGACTTACTATATTATTTACTGCTATTATCCATAATTGTTCTTCAGATTCTACTGCTCTTGAATCATACTTTAGAGTTCTTCAAGACCATGTTCCTACAAAATCGTTGTTAGCTTTCCTCTCACTAAAAACAATGATTGATCTAATTGGATTTAGGGTAAAGGAATGTTTGAATCTTAGCCATTCTTTTTATAGGAAAATACAACTAAAATGCTAGATGTATAAAACGTATAACTTATGGTTTTGGCTAAATTAAGGCCCAATTGGCTAACCATCCCCAATTTTAACCATACCCAAGCAAATTTTAAGTAGCCCCAACATTATACCGAAAACACCCTTTATTTTTTTACTAAGTCAAAACCCTAAACACTAACCATTCCCATCTCTAAAGCAGCCCCAACCCAAAGGAATGAAGGAAGAAATAGCCGACGCAATAGCTAGCGCCGTTGAAACGTACTCAACTCCCGAAGGAAGTAGTGATGAAGACGAATATTCAATCGAGAAAAGGTTTGAGTATGGAATGAACTATCCGACTTCGTAAAACTAAATGTGCAATGCTAACTCAGGGTTAGCTTATCTATCCTTATGTATTTCTAATTATGCAATGATTTTGATTAAAGTGTAATGTTTTAATGCAATTGGAATATTAAGAAGCTTAAGTATTATTGTTTTTAACATAAAAACCATCCAAACATAAAAACCATAAAAACATAAAAACAATCCAAGGTTTACATTCATTACAATCTTCTAGTCATCAAGCAAAAGTGGATAAATCGGTTACTTCGGGGTAATTATTTTTAAGCTCTTCGTATTTCTTGCAACGAGATGCAATCGGCAATGCCCAACCTTCTGCTTCTGGTGAACGCAACTTTAAGCAACAAGGATGTATCCTAGCGCATGGGGCATCCGCCTTAATCCCAAGCTACAAAACGAAAACACGATAAAATAAATTTCTTGATATTAAAATTACCATTAACATACCCCTTGTATGAATACTTACGTTCACGAAATGGTTGGAGTTGCCCCAACCCAATCCGATTACCAACCGGTTTGGCATCTGAGGAGGTGCACCTCTTAGCGGAAGAAAAGTGAAGCCGACATCAATATTTCGGGATAGCCCAACAAAATGGAGTATGCAGTTAAAGGCAGATGCAATTGCCACTCCCATCTCGGGCATGGACATCCAATGGTCCTTAGTTCCTACATCGCTAGAACATTTCACACGCTCCGCAACATCAATCAAATCCTCCATGCTAGTAAAAATCTCAACGTAGACGGATGCGTAATCCATCAGCTCGTTGTAAAGGGCATCCCTTATCAACCTCCACCCATCTTGTTGCCCGTTCAAGGCGTACGCTATCGAGCGTTACCCGCAATGGCCATCAGATTTAACATCGCTAATGGAATCTACGAAAGGCCTAAAATAGATGGGGAATTGGTTCATGTATCATTTAGGGTCTACAAAACTTGCCTTCACCGGCATCGTAGAGCTTGACCTACAACCCACCGTTCCTCTACTAAGCATTGTCCCACTTGCTTGCGTTGGAATAGCGCTACCTTTCGTACGAGCGGGGGTGCTTTCCGAACCACGTTTAGGCTCCTTCTTTTTTTTCCCTTTACTTGAGGTTGCGGTTGGAAGTTTGAAGTCTCCAAGTAAGGATGGTGTACTAGCCTTTTCTGATTGAAGCACATACTCGTGCCCACTTTTGTCTCATTTAGTGGATGTATCATCAGCAGTAATAGATAACTTACGTTTGTTAGGTGGACGACGGTGCGCTTTTTGCTTAACCAATGGCTCTAAAATGTTAGTTGTTTCGGGATGGATGATGGCAAACCATTTTTTATAAACGTGCTCTATGCGTGCTTCGTCATTGGACGCCATGACATCGCATACTAGTTTTTCAAGTTTGGCTTTAAGTTGCTCATTCGTCGAGAGGCTGGTACGAACTAGGATGTCTAACCTCTTCCAATGTTCATGAAACAACTCAAGCGGCACCTCTATGCCTTTCGCAACAAACTCATAGATTTTGTGGGCGCAAGGCATACCGTGCGTAGTTCGTATGGCACAACCGCAAGGCATATCCGGTGCGATTGTCATGTTGCGGGCACATTCGACTTCGTCGGCCAAAAGTTCTATTGCATAGTGAGAGATGTTGTTTTTTAGTTTACCGTACACAATGTTTGTGAATTTATTTAGGGCCAACAACCGGCTCTTTTCAAAGGCAGCCTTGATGTCCCCGTGTTGCAATTCGATCAAAGTATGCAACTTCAACCAAAAAGATTCAAAGTTACCTTTGCTCGTACCGATGAAACGCTTGAGGCTCGAATGAGAGCTCTCCACGCGGTTTGTGGTTTGGTTACCAAAATGCATCCACTTGTTAGTTCTCCACGTGACAAACTTGTCACTGTACGACCCTACCCAACTTTCGGTATACTCAATCGCTTCCGGATACTCTTTGAAGTCGCGGTGCAATTTCGACCGGTAGTTCTCGTAGGCTAATTTCGTTTCCGCCAACATCATTTCATTCCACACTTTCAAAAAGGCGTTGGACACTTTCTTCTCCTTTATGATCCTTTTTATTTTTCCTAGGACGTTCATGTTGATGTGCCATCGACACAACATGTGTGTTGCATTGGGGAACACTTCCTCCACCGCATTCACAAGCGCCAAGTCTCTATCCGTCAAAACAATGGATGGTAATTCGATGGAGTGAGTTACCATCAACGAATGTAAGCATCCTAACACCCACTTGTAGGTCTCGATTTTTTCATTCGACATAAACGCAAATCCAATGTAGAATGTTTTCCCCGAACAAGTCGCACCCACAATCTCGTACAACGGCATCCCGTATTTGATCACCTTGTACGTGTTATCCATTAAAATGACGTTCGGAAATGTCCGTAACAAATCCAAACTAACCGGGTGCGCAAAAAAAAGCTCGCCTATGATATCGCTTCCGTCTTCGGACTTTTTATGGAATTCGTAGTAGTTTAGTCGCTTTAGTTCACCCAACAAGTATTGGAATTGCGACCGACCGCCTTTCTCGAGCTTCCGGTGTTTTAGTAATGCGTTGTACACGGTGCGCATTGTAGAAGAATTATTAGGGTTCAATTTCTTCACTCCACCAAGAATATCACGAGGACGGGATCCCATTTTCGTAGAACTAACCACGAAATCCATCTCTATTTTTTGAAAGCGTCCCACGTAGGAATGACCTTCTTTGTAGGATGTAGTATCGTGATTGTGAACGCCGCATACAACCTCTATTCCCCACAAATCATCACCCATCTTCTTTCCTTTAAGGGCGAACGAGCATCGGCATTTTTTCGTTCCGGTAGACTTCCTCTTTAGATCCTTGGGATCTACCAGTTTTGTGTAAACTCCAGATCTTTCACACACAAACTCTACTCTTGGAGTTTTACGATCGTGTCTATCGCATCGGCGTAAAATAATCACAAACCCGTTATCTAATGCGATTTCCTTAACCCATTCAATCAGGTATGCCTGGGAGTAGTAGTGAGATTTGGTGTTGAACAACTCGCTATAATCGATGGAGCAAGGCACCGGTATTTCCTCCTCCTCCGCCTTCGCCATGCACGAACTAGTTGACTCATCCTTTGACTCATCCTTTAACCCTCCATCTCCACTCTTTAACTCTTCACCCTATGTGAAAAAAAACCATCAAATACGAGCATGGATAAAATAAGCCAACCCCAACCCAAGGGTTAGAAAATTCACACATTAAAGGATGTTGCCCCGCCGGTTCTATATGGTTCCAACCGGCGGGGACATTGTTAAACCGGCGGTTGAAAATTCTCAACCCGGCGGGGCTATTGTCAACCGCCGGGGGTCGGGGCCAAAATCAAACTCCATTAGGGAAAAAACACAGGGGTTGACCCCGGCGGTTACATAATCCCACACCGGCGGTGGAACTATCTACCCCCGGCGGGTTGCAATAATATAACCGACGGGGACCGAACACAAAATGAAACTCATAATCTGCACAAAACAAGGGAGTTGGCCCCGCCGGGTACAGGGTAACAACCCCGTTGGATACGGGTGTCCCACCCGGCGGTTGAGACTCGATGAACCCGCCGGGTAGACATGGTGGGCCCCGGCGGGGAACCTTCATAGTTTTTATTATGAATGTTCATAGTCCCCGCCGGTTTAGATGGTTGAAACCGACGGGTCACTTCGGGTTCTAGCTTTCTAAATGTAGAAGGTCTACCAAAATGGAAACTTTTCTAAATAGATTGGTTAGAACAACTACCATATTTGGAGTCCCATGCTCCTCAGCAAGCTTCTCACATTCAGAGTCCATCCTTCGATTATTCCGAATTTACAAAAAATGTAATGATTTTTTGAGGTTCGAGTGTTTATTTGTGAGTTTTTGAAGTTTTTGATATTTTTGGAGTTTTTGAATTTTTGGGAGTTTTTAAAATTTTGGTTAAGTGTTGAGTATAAGAGGGTTGTTTGGAGGAGTAATTTTGTGTTCTTCTACATTTGGCTAACCATACTCACATTCCACTACAAGACAAAAATAAAGATTCTTGGTCAAAGCGTAAAACCGTCTTTGACTATTGAATTAAAAAGATTCTCTATATTTTGGGAATGGTTAACAAAAATTGGACCCTAATTTAGCCGAACCCATAACTTATACCATTTTTTATTAGAAAACGCAATTCATCTAATTAACTTTATCAATTCAGTCTCATATTTATTAGTTCGGGTCAACCACGTTTTTTCATCCTTGGATTTAATACCAAATTAAATATATATGATACAATTAATCTAATTACTTTTATTATTAAACCTAACTTAGGCTAATTATATATTTTAAAATCATATCGACTTAGAACATTAACATTAAAATAACCGACCCACCTAAATACCTAAATATTCTAGTGTAATTGAATTAACGATTTAATAAATGCAATTATAATATTTTGTCAAATAATTCGAGAGAGTACGGAACACATGTTAGTTTTGATTTATTATAGTCCGAAGTTGAAAACAAAATTTGGTGCAGTTTAAAAAAACCGAAAATTCCTACCGTAGTCCAAAAAGTAAAACCACTAAGGGGTGTTAAAGCTCACTTAATTTGTGTTATTCAAAAATATTCTTGTGTGTTTCCATTAGTTTCTGACGTGACTTGCAATTACCACTTTAGATAAAAGTTCATAAATGTTATAAAAACAATTATTTTTGACAAAAATATTTTCAAAAAATAGATTGTTAAAATAATCTATTTTATGATGCTGGATTATTCTAAAACAGTGATAAATAGTTTTATATTAAAATAATTTGATAATTATTTTTTTGAAAAAAATTCAACCCAATAAACCTAAAATAATAATGTTTTTGTTAGTAGTTTTCTAATACAGAAGAATCAATCTATTAACCGCACCAAAATGGCATAAAGGTGACAAGTAGGCACGGACAAGTAGTGAGCGCGAGCTAGTACACTATTCATCAGTTCTGATGGAGGAGTTATCCATATTTTTGGGACCGTATGTTTTCGGATCTAGTTCTGGTTTCGCTCCCGTGGGCGATGCATGCCTCTTTCACCTAGTGGGCAACCTGCAGCTCCTCCCGCCAAACTACCTTCGCTATTCAGCGAGACGTTTACCTCCCATGTTGCATACTACCTTTAGCAAGGAGACGTAATATTTACATTTTTAGTTGATATTTTAGTTCACTACCGATATAATATATACTAATATTGAGAACAAATATTTTTAGGACTGCGAGATGCGGCTATACGCCTATTATCTCAGTCATAGATGTTAGAATATGGCCTTCCAGAACACGGTGCGCTTCGTATTTGATGGCACACCTTTCGGTAGACTTATCGAACCGTTTTCATGCATGCACACACACTCCAACATTACAGAGGTATTTCTGAAGCGGTGGCATATGAAAACATACATTTTCTTTTTTTATTCGGTGAGAAAACAATCATTTTTGATGACGTGCACACGATTTTTGGACTTGCAGTGGAGGGTGAGTGATGACGCGACGGATATAGAAGAAGAAGCAATGATAGATGAAACCGTAATTCAAGGGTAACATAATGAAACCCAATCTAAGGGTAACAAAAATTCAAATTTTTAGAGATAAACATATATTATTCCAAAAACTTAAAATAACTTAAGACATTTGAGGCTTTATATAAGAGCTTCTCAAAACCCTAAATTAGAATACAATGAACTAAAATAAATATTCTAAAATCAAATAAAATCAAATAAAATCAAATCTTAATACAATTATATTTGATTTGAATAATATAAGATATTTGAATAAAAAAAGGTTTATGTTTGGACTTTCTGGACTACATCATCATCTCCTAGTTGACAAGAATTCATCCTCGAATTCACAGCACCATCACCATCAACAACCAAAATTATTATTTTTTATTTTTTTTCCAATTATTATATTGGGAATTAAAATTGTTGACCTTTTCGGAATAAGATAAATTCTTCTCGAGTGTTCCTTATTTGAAGTCACATTGAAGCCATCCGGTTGATGAAATAAAATATGTTTTGAAAACCTTTTCATAGCCTGCACAACATCCCCATGTCCAGTTGATGAAAAAAATAGTTTTGATAACTTCTTTATAACTTGAGACAGCATCTCGATAAGAAAGTTTTATCTTGATGTGATGATTAGTAGTCAATTTAAACTCTTTCTATAACTGGTCAATACGATCGTCTATCGAAACGCATGGTGTGTCCCCTCGTACCAAACGATCTTCGAGATCTCCATGACCATAGATGGTGTTCTCTCCAATAGACCTTGAATCAGATGAAATCGGAATTCAAAAACATGCTTGCCCCATAGCAGGAACTGAGGCTCTGATACCAACTGATGACGCAGCGGAAATAGAAGAAGAAGCAATGATAGATGAAACCCTAATTCAAGGGTAACATGATGAAACCTTAATCTAAGGGTAACAAAAATTCAAATTTTCAGAGATAGAAATATATTATTCCAAAAACTTAAAATAACTTAAGGCATTTGAGGCTTTATATAAAAGATTCTCAAAACCCTAAATTAGAATACAAGGAAATAAAATAAATATTCTAAAATAAAATAAAATCAAATCTTAATACAATTAGATTTGATTTGAAGAATATAAGATATTTGAATAGAATAAAATAAAAAAGGTTTATGTTTGGACTTTCTAGGCTACATCGGTGAGGTTGATTTTTACCGGTTATATCTGACAAGTCATTGGTCATGCACGAGGGTGCTGATCTGATTTCGATGAGCGGGGTATTGTTTGTGAAGGAGGTTGAGAAATTCAAGAGCATTAGTTTGGGTTATGGATGGTTGCGTACTTGGTTTAATGGGCTACAGTTCTGCGATGACTTCCATGTTCTCAGTGACTGTATATTACATGTGGCTGTAGAGATGGAAACGGGGCGGATCGGGGGCAGGTACTTATATATCCACAACCCGTCCGCAGTAAAAAAACCGATATCCGAACCCGCCTCGAAATCCGACGGATATTTTTTATCCATACCAAATCTGAATCCGTGGGTTCGCTTTACCCACACGGATACCCGCAGAAGAAACCCGCTATAAATACCCAAACCGAACATAAACCAAATTAATAAAATCAAAATTAAAATCTAACAATAAATTGAACAGAAATTACCATAAATTAGGAACTTCATCGTCTTGATCCCCTCACTATCACAAAATAACATAAAATATAAAACAAATATATAAACCGTCATTATCGAAAACATTACTTATCGTGACAACCGAACAGTCCAAACCGTCATTATCGAAATCATCAAAAATAGTTGAATACCCGTCCGAATGCATAATAGAACTATCTAATAAAAAATAAAATAAAGTATCATTTATAGAAAATATTCAATTAGACTATATCAATATAGTTAAATGAGGAAAATATATTATCGTCTGCTTTCATTTATGCTGCCCATAACCAACTTTGTGCACACATCAACGCTTCCAATGTATTTTCATAAAGTCTAGTGTGATGCGGACTCACCAAATGACCACTAGTACTAAAAACCGAATCTGATGCTACCGTATATACGAGAATCATTAAAATATCTTTTGCAATTGCTTGTAAAGTTGGATACTTTAATCCATTTGACTTCCACCAACAAAGGATATCAAAATCAAGTTTGTTTGGTAAAATATCTTCCTTCAAATAAAGATCTAATCCAGATTTACTTGGTGTCAATTTACTTTTCTTTTTTTGACACACAAAAGCATCATAATCTGATAGTAGATCAAAAACAAAACCACCAAACTCCCCGATACTCGGATCATAACTGAAATCATAAGAATTATCTCTATTCCTACGTTGGTATTTTCCAAACAAAATCATAACAACATTTCTTGATTTTTTCTATTTCATTTGGAGCATCAGATCCATAAATGGTGGAAAATAAAAATTCTAACAAAGTTAGCTTATATCGAGGATCTAGCACTACCACAACCCCTAAAATTCTATAAATAATATCCCAATATTTGTTAAAACTTTTCATCATTTTTTATGTCATTTCTCTAACTATCATATTGGAGATTTAGACCAATCAGACAATGCATTCTTCACCCCCTCCCCCCACACTTTACCAAAAAATAAGTTTGTTGTTGGAAATTTAGAACTGGAAAATATTTTTCTCACATCATAAAATAATATAAACTTTGAACACACTTCATGTGCAAACTCCAATCACTTTTGGTAAAGTATTATAGTTTGGTTCACCTCTTTGTTTTGCACGAGCAAACACATCTTTATAGAGCAAACTAGTTTCTAACATCAAATATGTTGAATTGCACCTAGTTGGACAATCAATGCCTAATTTTTTAGAAACTTGTATATTTAACTGTTTTGTAGTCGACCAAAATTGGACACTATCTTGAATCCTCTCTATTGCGCTTCTTATTACATCTATACCATCTTTGAAAATCAAATTCAAAATATACGCACAACATCGCATATGCAATACACTTCCACCTAACAAAAGTGAAGAATAATCTAACTTCATTATCAACAAAACTATCATGGCATCATTGGTTGAGCAATTATCTACGGTCATAGCAAAACAAATTGGTTTATATTCCAATCAATCAAAGTTTCGTATAGTACGTCACAGTAAACAAATTTTGTGCTCGGTCATGGAAAATAAACAAACCTAAATTAAAATAAGGTAATATATCTAAATTAGATGTTGAGAAAATATTAAACATATAACCTCGAACGATATTAAAAAGTTTAATGGTGAAATTTAGTCATACCTCAGTATACGGCTCTGTAAGGTCCATGAATCATCAATGAAATGTGCCGTTATGGCCATAAAGCCTTTTTTTTTGCTTGAAGTCCACATGTCACTGGTGATTACAATCCTCCTTGAATTTTATTCTATGAGCTTTATCGTTTTGATCCTCTAATTATCATATATTTTGATAATGTCGTTTTTAAACGTATTTCGAGATACCATATTGAAAGCCAATTGAAGTCTCGTTGAGTATCTTCAAAACCATCTATGTTCAACAATAGATAGAGGATACTCATGTAATATGATCATATCCGCTAGTACTTCCCTCCCTCGTTCTTACGTAAAAGTATAACTTTTTCTTTTTCTTTTTCCATCCGCTCTCATAAAACTATTAATTATAGCATTTTGCTTCAATGTCTCTCTTGGTCGTCTTTTACATTTGTTGTAATAGTTCTTCAAATGAGATGTTCCATTTCTTGTTTCACCACCAAGAACAGCATCACAATACATACAAATAGCCTTCCAAATTTCATTGCGTGACTCCCGCTCATAGTGTTTCCAAGCTTCGCTCTTAAGATATTTTTTGGAAGCGTCATCATTTTGTTCTTCAATATCAACCGGAATATTACTATTTGTTCTTATAGTAGCAGGTATGGATTATGTGAGAGAATTGACATTTATTAAAGGAGATTCGGTAGCACCCTCAGAATCAACAACAATATTGTTCTTGATGTATTGAAGCAATTATAAGAAAAATAAAAAACATTATGCATTAATTAAAATTATAAGAAATAAATAAACTAATAAAATTATATATATATATATATATATATATATATATATATATATATATATATATATTTAGAAATTAAAAATATATGATAAAAATTGATATATATCAAAATAAACAATATATGATATTAAAAATAAATAATAAATATGATAAAAATCTGTATCAAATCTATAGAATATATTAAAAATAAATGCTAAAATCTTATATCGGATATATACAAATATTAAAAATAAATGTTATATAACATATAAATCCGTATCAAAATATATATATATATATATTCAGAATTAAATATTATATATCATAAAAAATTGAATTTTAGTATTTAGTATCAAATCTATGGATACATAATTTTAGGATTTTTATTACTTTTGTCGGTAAACAGAATGGTTTATATATACCGTGTATAATATACTGAATATATAATTCAAACAAACCGAAAAAATCGTTGGAATTTAGAATGATTTTTATTATTTTTGTCGGTAAAAGGTTTATATATACTGCATATATAATTCAAACAAACAGAAAAAATTGTTGTAAAACAAAATAATTTTTATTACTTTTGTCATAAAACATGAATGATTTTTAGAAAAAAATAAATAACCCAACAGTCTCAAGAAATCATAAAAAAAGAAAGAAACAAAATCACCGAAGTAGAGAAAGAAACCTGAAAATTAGAAATGAAGCTAGCAACAACCAAGGAACGGAGCAACAACCTTCGGAGGTCGGTACAAAAATGATGGTTCTATTTGAGGAAATCAAAGTGAGAGAAACGAAAGTGAAAAGTGAGAGAGATTAGATATTCATAGGATTTTTTCTTTTAGGGTTAGGAATATTATTGGGCTGGATTATATACAGATTGTAATAAATAATATTTATATTTATAAAAATCAAAGGTATTTTTATGGGGCGGGTTCGGGGCAGTTACTCGCGGTTTAATATTCAAAACTGAAAACTGATGTGAACCCGAACGGATAGTCAAATAAAAACCATAACCCGCCCGTCTTTTTTTTCCAGGTAACTCACCCCGTCGGTTTGGTTTGGTTCGGGTACCCACAGTTTCAGTTTAAATTGTCATCCGTATGCACCTGCACGCGCCTATATATTGCATATGGTCGATACCATTTTATTCCCTGACAAGAGTAACATGTACGTTAATTTCAAGTTTTTGTTTCTATTGCGCGATTTGACGGAGGAGGGTTGTAGACGTTACGTATGGGTACGGTTGTGCTTGCTCACTTGTATCACCATCTCGGTGAGGCCGCGCTTCACGAGACCATGACTATGGCTAGATGTATCGGTTTGGTGGACACGTGGATATGAGATCATTTTGTTATGCTCCGTCATATTACTCGTTCCACTTACACGGATCACTAACCCACTATTGCGAGATGAGATACAGGTGCAGCTTTAACTAACTCCCAGACGAATGTGAACCTTCAGATCACCGTAAACAACCTGTCAGACAGATGTCAGTTTTATTATTGAATAAGATAAAACTGCTTTATAGTTTAACCTATTGCGATAGTATAATAAGATAAAACTATTTTATAGTTTTATAATTGTCATATGTTGTTTTGGTTGGGTTCAGTGGCGTTTATATGTGTTTGTGTATGTATTGGTTTGTATTGTACGTACTGTTTGATCCCTATTGTGTGATACACAACCATTTTTCCGTTCAATGATATATAGAGCTGTTATTGGGCCTCCCAACCCGATAACCCGCTCGGGACCGGTCTGATAAAATCGGCCCGAGACCGGTCCGAATAACTTAGGGGGCGGGTTGGGGGCCAAAAGTGTAGCCCGACTTTCTTACCGGTTTGGACCGGTCCGCCCGATTACCAGACCGATATGGGATATATAAAGAATGTTTTCCCTAAATCTAAAGTACCTAAACCCTAACGCAATAACGAACAGGGCCTCTCGTCTTCTTCCCCTTCTATCGAAG
Organism: Limnanthes douglasii subsp. nivea; assembly: GCA_036936605.1. Classification (NCBI taxonomy): domain Eukaryota; kingdom Viridiplantae; phylum Streptophyta; class Magnoliopsida; order Brassicales; family Limnanthaceae; genus Limnanthes; species Limnanthes douglasii. Next base: position 107,319,343 of record JAUPFV010000004.1, on the reverse strand, counting down.
AAAATTGATTCCAGGTACATGATTTCTTACTTTTAATTACTTATTTCTCTTTAGATTCATAGCTTTCACCGAATCACCGGTTATACTTGATTTATTTACTAGTATTATGATCTTTGTTTGGAATTTCTGGTTTTTGTTCATACTTGATTAGTTGATTTCCCTGTTTTTACTTTGATTTATCTACATTAATTTGGCACAATGAGTCTTTCTAGAATAGTTAGGTTCCATGTTTCCCTATTTCTTCTTTGTGATCTAAGCAAAAACCATGGTTCGGTTCAGTTTATAATTTATAAATTCCTCAGGTGTGCACATGATTAATATGCACAGGCTACTGGAGTTATATTCTTTATATCAATTTGTGTGGTTTTTATAAACTACAATAATTGTATATTGGAGAATTTAAAGTTCAAACAAGTGTTTAATTGTATGAAGATTTTATTTGCAAAGCTTACATATTCATCTCTAAGCCTCATTTCCTTGCAGGTGACGACGACGTCGAGTTGGCGGCGGAGAAAGACTCGGCATTCTAGCTAAAAATGAATTTTCTTCTGTACTCACCATCCTTCATGCAAGCTTTCGAACTCCCAATCTGAAAGCACGCCTAAATATTTTTTGCGAAGGGTTCTGTGCTGTCTGGCGTAATTACAGTGAGCTATAGTTTGGGGAGCGCTAGAATGTGAGTAACCTGGAAGCTATATTGTCGCCGGTTTATATATGTGTTCTTTATAATCAATTGGATAAACATGAACACTCTGTCAACTATTGCATAGTTTCTCAAGTAAAGACCCTGATGAAAGTCAGAAGCTTAATTTATGCCAAGCTATAAACTAATAGTTCTAGCCGATGTTTCTGAAAGAAACTATCCACTATTTAGTTTTGGTTGGTCCTGCTTATAGAGTTAGCTCATAGACTATTGCATACTCTCAAGCCGATTTATGTTTTATCTAAAAGAAACTATCCGGTGTTTAGTTTATTAAGTATTCTAATATGTCTATAGTTATTGTATATATATTTTTATTTAAGCATTGCCATTCTCTTTCCTGTATGTGCCTGATACATAGGATTCTTTGTGCTAGACTTTCTATTTTTTTGTCTCTTTTTTTAAAGTCGGAGAAGGATATACCTGAGGAAGAAGTTGCATTAGGGTGTGAGGAGGGCAAACCTTCTGGAATTTATATCAGAATTGTACATCTTCTAGAAAAACTTTGGATATATCTGAAAGAGTCAAAAGCACCAGTAATAGTAAAATATTGGTAGCAGATTTTCTTAGCCTACACTTCATGAATTTCAGAAGTTGTTCAGTTAGTTTAATTACTATTGTTAGGAAAAAAATTTCAAGTTCTCTTCATTGAAAGCTTTTGGGGATTTATTTTACTACATATTTTATGGTTTTGTATATATATTCCCTGATGGAGAAAAAACAACTGGCTATATAATCCATGCCTAATTAGTCCGAGACATCTTTAAGAACATAATTGAACTTAAAAATAGTCCAGTCCGGTTACAATCTTATGTATCAAATGATCCACAAGACTAAAAGGATGATTAAAACATTTTATAATCATGTTTTGTACCTTAAAATCTCTTATAAGATACATTAGAAAGTTACGTATCATTAGCCATGTTTGATAAAGAGGTACTATTGTCAGCGAAAAATAACTAGAGTTTTCACATAAACTTGTGTGAAGTTCTTAAAGACTATAAACATGAGACAGAGTAGTAGAACGTAGCAATTATAAACTTTATATCGTGAAACTCGATGTTCATTACTATTGGTGTTGTTATACACGAAAACTATTTGTTTATAATTTATAGATGTAGCTACTCTTGATGTTGTTACTAAAATACACTCTTACTTTTGACAGACCTTACATAACAAAAAATAAATGGAAAAAGTAGCTAACTTTGACATCTTCCCATCCGCAAGAACTTTTTCGCGTTAAATGGGTAAGTTTTTTAACTCGATATTCTATATATATATATAATTTACGGTCTTGTATGTAAATAGTAATTGATTTGAAATAATCTTTTTGCATTAATAAGTAACAATTGATTTCAAATTTAATGTATTTTCAAGATTCTTCGACTTCTCCGGTTAATCATGTTAATGAGGGTGAGGTTGATCTTGATTCATTTGGTTTTGGTAACGAGGAGGCTGATAAGGATGGGATAGAGTTAGGGGAGCATCTTGACAATGTTGAAAATATTAGCGAATCCAGTGTTAAGCATAATGGCAAAGGATATATTGTCAATTCCTATAACGAAAGTTGCTTCAGAATCAACTTTCAGCGCCGGGAAGCGAGTGATTGATCCTAAACGTGCGTCAATGAAAATAGAGACTGTAGAAATGCTTCTGCGTGGAGGTGATTGGGTGAAAGAAATTCACGGCTTGAAAAAGGAACAAGGTCAAAGCATTGTAAGTATTTACTTAACTGTTTAATATTATTTCATTATTTGTATGTATATTTTCTGATATTGTAAAAACAAATTGGTAGCTTGAGGAGGCGGAAGTTCAGATGCAATACACATTTGGAGATATTACGTCGGTAAATTCAGCGACTTAGATTACAGTACGTTTTATTTAACTCGGTATGTTTTATTTAACTCGTGTGTCAGTGTGTGTTCTTAATGTTTACTCACTACATATCTATGTTATATTTATATGATAAACGCATTTTGTTACCCTGTCTTGTACAAAAATAAACTGAAATTAGAAATATAGGCTTGGTGGATCAAGTGACTGTATAAAGTAACAAACTTGGTCGAGAATTGACTGGATTGGTTACATCAATTGATCCCTGACTCATGTATGAAAAATTGAAACTAGTTTCATTAGCGAGAATTATTTTCCTTATAGAATAAGAGTCCGGTTATCTTTATTCATTGTTCCTTATACTTTTTCTAGGTAAATCCCTAATATACACAGTATATTACTTTCTGTGTAGTAACCTATAATGAATATATTACTTCACCACCTTATATCTTTATTCATCTTGTTATTCCAGGTTTTGTTGGGTGCACTTCTATGGAGCATCAAGAAATTAAATAGATGGAAACTAGAAAGCAATTTTATTCAGTTACCGTGGATGTAACAAGATGTTTATGTGTTTGTTTAGTGTTGGAACACAATGATTTTGTCTTGTTTATTCTCTTTTTTATGTCTGTCACTTTTTACTTTCAAATGAAACTTATTATGTTTTCTGTTTAACTATAAGTGATGAGTAATTTAGTCTTTAGAATAAGCTTTGTTCTTGGTTTATTTCGGCTACTTTAAGTTATAAAATAAAACTAGCTCCTTTGGCCTATCGGTCCGGGCCAGACCGGTCCATTAGCTTACCGGGCCGGTCTCGGGTCATAAAAACTAGCTCCCTTGGCCTATCGGTCCTTGCCAGACCGGTCCGTTAGCTTACCGGGCCGGTCTCGAGTCATCAACACTAGCTCCCTTGGTTTATCAGTCCGGGCTGGACCGGCCCGGTAGCTTAAGTCGAAACCCGGTCCGACCCGACCTGGTAACAGCTATAATGATATATCATGGTTTTGCGATGTCATTATCGGTGTAGAGTAGGCATGGGCATTTTAACCGGAACTGAACTGAACCGAACCAAAAGAACCGAACCGAAGTAGATTTGGTTCTTTCATAATACCCGAATGGTTCAAGTTTTCAATTACCCACGGTTCTCGGAACCGAACCGTACCGAACCGAAGAACCGTGGGTACCTATTAGGAACCGAACCTATATATTAACCCTTAATTTTGAATTGTTTTAAAAATATATTTTCTTTTTCAAACTTAGATTCCCTTAAATTTGTCTTTTATCATTGATCTCTAATTATGTTCTCTTGAATAAATAACAATATACTTTATTCAAAGTGGCGATATATTTACAAACTATTATGCGTATAAACAAAATAACAAAATATCAACCTTTATATAATTAATAAACTTGATATCATCTCTCCATATTTTTATATTACTAATATTATTCTTTAATATATTAATTTTAAATATTTCTTATATAGAGTTTTTTTTCTTACAATTTAACATAGTTTTATTGTTTTAAAGTGTAAAAAGAGTTTTATATACGTTGATCTTGCAAAGCATTTAAAGTATCCAAAACTACCCGATTGGAACCGAGTTAAGTATCCATACCGAACCGAATTAAGAAGAACCAAACTGAACGGAACCAAAATTTATTCGGTTCTTAAATTGGTACTAGTTTTAAAGAACCAAAAGAACCGAGAACCGAAAGAACCGAACCGAAGAACCGAATGCCCATGCCTAGTGTAGAGCACTCGCAGGTATAATATCCGGAGCGGGTTTTGAGGCAGTTTGGCCGTGTCCAGAGGCTTATCCTGCATCCGTTGTTGAAGAGTAGTCAAATGAGAAAATAAAAATGAAGGAAATGGCATATGCATTCGACGAGGATAGTTGGGAGAACTAGCGATTATATATTGTACAAGAAGTTTTCACGGGAGATATGATGAGAGACGAGATGAAATATTTTTTTTACTCTTGATTATCTTCTGCTCCATCAAAATATTAGTTGGTTCAACATCATCAACAGTGCGATATACTCACTCGATAACTGTGTGCGAGGATCGGGACAAATCTATCATATGATATTTTCACATCGGTATGCGTATGATGTCGTTGTTTCCCGGAGTTGATGAGTTTGGCGATGATGTTGGTGCTTCGAGGGGGGCGTACACGGTGGTTTTGTCTATCGCCAATAGATTTTCTTAGACTTTACGTTTTATTTTCTAGTTGTATGACACTTTTACTATATTTTGATGATATATTATTTTTTATTTTTTTTTATTTTTTTTGGTAAAAACGAATTGTCTATCTGTATCCTTATTGTAAGATATTTTTATGTCTTATTTTGTATTTTTCTAGTGTCATTTAGCTTTATTTTTTAAATGTATCATATTTATTTAGCTATATTTTATTACATATTTTGTAAATAAACTGAGTAAATATTATATAAAATGTTTAAGAGTTTCTTTCAATAAAAATTAATTTTATAAATATATTAAAAATCGAAAATACAACTCACGGAGTAGTTTTGGTTGTTTTCTAAGCAATTCACTTTATACTATAACAAACAGTGATTCCCTCTGAAAAATGATTCCCTCAAAATAATATTTCCCGCCATACATTATTTCCCTCCAAATAATTCCTCCTACCCATCAATGACTCCTGCCAAACATTTGTTCCCGTCAAATGCTGATTACCCGCCAAATCAGAATATCCTTTAAAAGGGACTGGAAACATAGGCAGATCCTTTATCCACAAAACAATTGAAAACATAAAAAAAAAACATAAATGCATTTAGGAAATAAGTTTAATGTTGATGAAGACTACTAATTGATTCAGTCGGTGAAGTTTGTCCGCCGAACAATTTCCGATGATACGAGCGATGTTTTCTTTGGTCGGGTGTGATGTAAGATGTATTTCTAGTATGGCTGATTGGGACTAACAAATCATCAAACGCGCCATCGTGACGAAGTCAAATCCAGGTACAATCGTGTGAAACCGCTCCAGTGTTTATTTTTCATACCTTATGAAATTAAGCAAAACGCAGTTGTAGTGTGGAACATAACTGTTGTAAATTACATTACTAAGGACATAGTTTCATATCTGGAGGATATGCTTACGGAAATAGAGAATGGTGTTGATGAGGACAACATGGGATACGACATGGGATACGACTTCGACTTTTAAGTTTTATATTTTTTATTCTTGTTTGATTTTTTATGATTTCCCACTTGTTGTTTTAGTTTTTATAGTGTTTGTTTTTCATACCTTATGAAATTAATCAAAAAGAACTTGTAGTATGGAACATTACTGTTGAAGATTACATTACTAAGGACATGGTATCATATCTGGAGGATATGATTACGGAAAGAGAGAATGGTGTTGATGAGGACAACATGGGATACGACTTCGACTTTTAAGTTTTATTTATTTTTTGTTCTTGTTTGAGTTTTTATGATTTCCTACTTGTTGTTTTAGTTTTTATGATTTCTCTTTTGTTGTTTGAGTATTTATGATTTCCTAAATTGTTGTTTCAATATTTATTTTTTACTCAGTTGTTGTTCGACCTATTAATTTATTTCCTAAGTCTTTGTTTGAGTTTTTATGTTATATTTGGTTGTATTTGAACCCATATCAAACGCACATGTTCTATCCTAACACACATAAGGAAATGTGTGTTTTTTTATCCATTACATGTCACGAAATGATTGGGTTATAGAATTACATTATCCATATCTTACACGTGCCAAGCAGAGATTGGTCTACTTAGATTATGTTATCTAAAGACTAAATGGTCAATAAATAAATGATCTCCTCTTGTAATAACATAATCTGAAATACTCAAAATTGAGCCTCTAAAAATATCTTTTTCGAGTGAGTTGGAAGATGAATATTTGATACTCGAAGACGAATATTTGATGAAAGCATTCATCGAAGTAGGTGAAACCTATAAAAATGAATGGGGTAAACACTAATGGGAGGAAATAATATGCCAGATGTATATCCTATACGGCAAGGATGACATCGAGCCGTCTAAGATTCAAGGTGTTTGGATGAGGTAAAAACTATGTGGTTCGTTATAGTGAAATTTCGTGTACACCTAGTTTCTAACCCCCAAAAATTCGAACGTTATGTTGCGTTTAAGCTGTTTAACTGTCAACTCACGGATACTTTACTGGAGGATCAGCTGGATCATGTCCATTCCGACATTGTTAACGTCAAGGAAGAGGAAATACGTGTTGCTGCGTTAGACTATCAGATTGTGAAAGAAGAAAGAAAGTTGATGAAATAGAACTGGACAGACAAATGAGTTGTTGTTATAGTTTACGCTTTCATTAATTGTTGTTTTAGTTTACGCTTTCCTTGATTGTTGGGAAAGCTTGTCGTTTTTCCTTTAATTTTGTTTAGAACTAACCTTTGTTATACAATGTTTACCTTTAATTTTTTGGCGTTAATGATAAAAAATGGTGCTAAATGACTCAATTAGAACATTATTCAAAACAAAATAAAGTTTGGAAAACTGGAAAATACAAAATCAAAAATATAGTTATTTCAATAAGGTATGACAAAACCCTTGATTTGATGGTTTCATTATAGGGAAATTGAGTTGCATTCCAACCATACCTATGGGGATAAAAATAATAGTATCAATAATAATAATAGTTATAATGTTAACAATAACAATAATAATTATAGGAATAAATAAAAAAAGATTATTTAAAAATATAGCCTATTACCGCCACCCTACGACAGAAGGTGCCTCCATTCTTATGTGGCGTGGCGGCAATAGGCCAGACTTTTAGCTCAGACCCTGTCTCTAATTGCCACTATGGGCGCGGATGCCAAACGGTGGCGTGGAAACACCATCCCACTTCATACGGTGGCGTGGGTGGCCATGAGTAAATCTACCGTTGGCGTGGTTGTGAAACCCCACGCCAACGATTGGCGTTGTGTGACTTACGTACGCTATATACATGCCGGATTGGCTCAAAAAACGTTTTTGCAAAAAACATATTAACTACATTTTAATAATACATGAATTAATGTTACTTCAAGTTAATGGTTTTTTAATATATATTTAAATAGTTTACAATACACAAAAAAATGCAAAACAACAACTTATTCCGATTTGTATCTAAAATTACAACACAAATACAATTAGAGTGCTTTGGTTAAGTCCACTACGAATTGCTACAATCGACGAAATGTGTCGGCGTGGAATTATGTAGTCTTGAAAATATATGGACCCTATCTAACATGAGAATCGACCAAGAACTAGTGTCGTCTCTAGCCATGCGCATCCACGTTGGATATATAGTCTGTAAAGGTGAACCGTGAACCAAATGGACCTATAGTTCGACATTGAAAGTAAGTATGCATTTAGATAATAAATATCCAAATGCATATAATATTAAAACTAGTTTACTTACGCGAAAAAATTGATTGTATTGACGAATGCCACATTGATCTCCCTTATATAACCATCATTCAGTGGTGCAATTTGCACCGGCAAGTAAGTCGTACATCCACCGGGAGCTAGGAAATAGAAAACACAACTGAATATCGTCGCGACTAGTTTTCCTCAACTAGACAACGACATCTGATTTTTGATCGGTGCATTCGTTTTATCATAACTCAACCGGTGTATCTCTTTATCGACTTCATCATTATCGTCGTAATATGCGACACGTTTATAAAACTCTCGATGCGTCTTTAGCTCATGAACCATGGGTTCTTTAACCATTTCCATCCGCTTTCGTACCCGACCATACTATGTGCGATGGCTCTAAAACCACAATTACTATCGGGCATCATGTTTGTAATTTGTCTTATAAAAGGAGGCATAAATTGAGGTATGTATTTCGAATATCTCGAGTCTGGTACGTCAGGAAACCTCGCCGGAATTGGCTTAACCGGGAATGACGATATAGCGATAATGTTATTCAGCGCAATCGGAGTTCCTAAACCTACATATGAAACCCGTTTTTGTTTTGTTTTCAGCGGTTTTGCATCAGAATTGGTACGAGTGTGTGCGGTGATCGTTCGTGCGGTGCTACCTAAAGTGCCAACTAGGTTTACCAAAGTTGCAGCGAGTGTTATCATTTTTGGATTTTTGGCAATATCATGAGACTCTAACAATTCTTGTTCGACATATTCGAGAAGGAAATGATCTCTTTTCATTTAATAATCCCATTGTAGTTTGCTAAATTTACCACGACCGCGACTTCCGACACGTCCGGGAGTTCTATTGCGGGTTTTAAACTTTTGAAGGGGTTCACAAAAGAGTGTTGTCGAAGGATCCAAAATATGTTGAAATTTTGTTAGCCAATGTCTTTGTTCATAAACATAACTCTTCAAGTTTACCATTCAAATTTTCAAAATAAAGTATTACCTCTTCTTTGCCGGTTAGTTTAACTCGGGAAATGATGTCTAGTCTCTTCCAATGCTCGTCTATAATCTGAGAAGGTACATACCCGTCCGCTCTCTGGATTGCTTCTAGTTTGTGGGTAGACGGTAAACCTTGGGTCGCACGATCGATGCAAACGCATGAAGATTTATCACCTCCGCTTTTATCAACAAAGTTATCGTATACTATCGCCAACATACGTACCCCCTTAATAATTTGAAAGGTTTGAAATCTTGAAATTTATGAATTAGACAACACTTATTAAGCTCTATCGATTCTTTTATGGTAGAATGTTGCATCGCCAACAAACCATGTACTTTCTGTAGACCCCATCGAAAATCAATCGGCACAACCCGGTATATTTTCTCAATGTAGCATGCGAGCTTTTCGCCCTATTTGAGGTGTGATTGTCAAAATGCATGATTTTGTTAGTATAAATATAAACGAACCTCTCCTTATAAAGCATAATCCACGAGTCTACGATATAATTGACCGTCTTATCATGGTCTTTTAACACCGAGCGCATCTTAGCCAACCTCTCGTTCATCACATCAATGGTAGTGGAATAAACGACGTTATTACAAGCCGCCAAAAGTTTGTTAAACACCTTGCCGTATTTAAACATTTTTTTGTTCTCCCGGGTTCTCCCGTTTACATTCTTGTTGATATGCCACTAGCATAGCATGTGAGTCGTGCTATGAAATATTTTATCTATGCTATTCATCAAAGCTAGTTTGCGGTCCATTATTATAACACTAGACAATTCGCAATCATTCTCTTCCATTTCCATTTTCAAGCATCCTAATGACCATTCGTAGTTGTCTTGTTTTTCTCTCACCATAAACATGAAACCAATGCAGAATGTTTTGTTGGTCGATCTTACCCTTACTACTTTGAACAAAGGCATCATGTAACTAATAACTTTGTATGTGCTATCCATGATGAGCAAGCGTGGGAAGGTCCGTAATAAATCAATACTGAGTGGGTGTGTGAAAAATAAATTGGTTATCACGTTCGAGCCATCGTTGGTCGTCTGTTCCCAATACTTGTGCTTGTGCAATTGTAATGTACCGAACAAACATCACATTTGGAAACGACCACAGTTTGTCAACCATCTTCGTTCTTTGATGGTGATCGTATACGTGACACATATTTGAAGCATTCTCTGGATCGGCCTTCTTCAAAGCACCAAATATTTGTCGTGGAATTGTTTCGTTCACCGTGAAAACATCGACGATCTCTTTTTCCTTCCGTTTTAACTTGGACCATTGCAAATGTCTTTGCGCATACATAATCAGTTCATGGTTGTTCTTGCCAGAAATGACACTTAGAGCCCGCTTATCGTCACCTTTTACCGGATTGCCTACCAAAGGAAAATGACAATTAATGTTTTTGGTACCGGTAGCCTTACGCTTACAGTCGCACTCTTTAACGGCCAACTTAAAGATATCGCATTGCTCGCACCGATAATCTACTCTAGGTGTTCTCCCTATTTTCCCCAGCTTCTTAAATGTTATGTTAATCGATAAACCTAACGACTTACCCGTACTTTTGACCCAATCGGCCATTAAGTCTAACTTATACTCGTTGTGAGTGGTGAAATGGTGAGCGTAGTCTAAAATAAGCAAAATTTCGCATTGGTTACCTCCTGCAATATGTAAGAAGTAGACAAATCAATTAAACCGGAATTCTGGATTAGTCTAAGCCTTTTCGTCGGGGGTATGACGCATAGACCACGATCGACGTCATCGGGTGGCATAACCAACCTACTTCACGCCACACGTGTGGCGTAAACAATGGTTTATACGCCTTGCTATGGCGTGGCCTTGTTCTCTTCGTCACTACTGCTGGCGAAGAACACTAGTTTGATGCCAACATATGACGAATAACACAAAAAATGAGTTGTTTTAGACTCACTATTTTAAAAAAGAAAAAAAAAACAGGGGAAATGAATGTGCCTCTTCGGCGTCCATGGTGGTCTGCAGGAGAACTGGTTCCATCTCTATTTCGTTAATGTTTTGAAGGTTTCAAAGTTTTTTTAAAAAAAGTTTATGGAATTAGAATTTTGATGTTTTTGGTAGTTTGGAGAAAATGTATTATAATTTGGTAGTTGAAATTGTGTTGGTAACTTTATGAAATAGTTTGGAATCCTTATGTTATAATTTAATAGGGTTTGATGATTTTTTTTGGTTTTGTCACACGATATTAATTTTGTAAACATTAAAAAAAACAGAAAAAGACGTGAAGACCCTTGAGATATAATTTGGGCTAGGTTCAGACTACACCAAAAGTCTAATGAAAACCTGGGGTCTAATATAATTTGCCCGCTTTTAATAATTCAAAAATAGAAAAATCTTTGTGCAGACGTCTTCAACTTTCAATATTTATAACGATTATGGTGAAATCGCTATAATATAAAAATAACACTATAAATATAAAATAATAAATCAATTATAAATCCAACTTAGATCGTAATATCATGAAAAATTATAATAATACGCCATTTATTAAATTATTATTATTATATAAAATAATTCAGTTGGTCGTTCATACAAATCGTGTTCATCATTAAAACACGTAATTTCATGTATGAGAAACGAGGGATTATGATATGCATTTATTAAATAATTAATACACACTACCCGCCAAAATATATAATTGAAATGAAAGCTCTTTCTGAATTGATAGTTGGTATTCTGAACAAATATTCACATTTTGTATGTTTTTATTTCATGTCATGGATCCCTTTGACGCTTCCGGATCCGGTGATGGGTCTAAGACTAAGAGAGCGGAAAAGCGGACAAAGGCACGGACAAGTAGTGAGCGCGAGCTAGTAAACGATTTAGCAGGTTCGATGGAGGAGCTACCCATAGTTTTCGGACCGCATGCTTACGGATCTAGTTCTGGTCCTGCTCCCGCGGGCGACGCACACCATTTTCACCTAGAGGGCAACCTGCAGCTCCTCCCCGCCAGACTACCTTCGCTATTTAGCGAGACGTTTACCTCCCATGTTGCATACTACTTTAGCAGAGAGACGTAATATGTACATTTTTAGTTGATATTTTAGTTCACTACCGATTTAATATATACGAATTTTGAGAATGAATATTTTTAGCACTGTGAGATGCGGCTATAGGCCTATTATCTCAGCCATAGAGGCTGTAATATGGCCTCCCAGAACAGGGTGTCTTCGTACTTGATGGCACACCTTTAAGTAGACTTATCAAGCCGTTTTCGTGCATGAACACACACTCAAACAACACAGAGGTATTTTTGAAGCGGTGGCATATGGAAACAAACATTTTCCATTTTTCATTCGGCGAGAAAACGATCACGCTTGATGACGTGCACACGATTTTTGGACTTGCAGTGGAGGGTGAATGATGACGCGACAAAAATAGAAGAAGAAGCAATGATAGATGAAACCCTAATTCAAGGGTAGCATGATGAAGCCTTAATCTAAGGGTAACAAAAATTGAAATTTTTAGAAATAAAAATATATTATTCCAAAAACTTAAAATAACTTAAGGCATTTGAGACTTTATATAAGAACTTCTCAAAACCCTAAATTAGAATACAATGAAATAAAATAAATATTCTAAAATAAAATCTTAATACAATTAGATTTGATTTGAATAATATAAGATATTTGAATAAAATAAAATAAAATAAAATAAAATAAAATAAGGTTTATGTTTGGACTTTATCGGCTACATCATCCTCTTCTGGTTGACAAGAATTCGTCCTCGAATTCACAGCACCATCACCATCAACAACCAAAATTATTTTGTTTTGTTTTTTTCAATTGTTACATTGGGAATTAAAATTGTTGACCTTAACAGAATAAGATAAATTCTTCCCGAGTGTTCCTTATTCGAAGTCACATTGAAGTCATCCGGTTGATGAAATAATATTGGTTTCGAAAACCTTTTCATAACCTGAAGACAACATCCCCATGTCCAGTTGATGAAAAAAATAGTTTTGAAAACTTCTTTATAACTTGAGACAACATCTCGATAAGAAAGTTTTACCTTGATCTGGTGATTAACAACCAATTTAAACTCCTTCTGTAACTGGTCAATACGATCGTTTATCGAAACGCCTGGTGTCCCCTCATACCAAACGATCTTCGAGATCTTCATGACCACAGATGCTGTTCTCTCCATTAGACCTTGAATCAGATGAAATCAGAATTCAGAAACATGATTGTCCCATAGTAGGAACTGAGGCTTTGATACCACTTGATGACGCGGGGGATATAGAAGAAGAAGCAATGATAGATAAAACCCTAATTCAAGGGTAACATGATGAAACCATAATCTAAAGGTAACAAAAATTGAAATTTTCAGAGATAAAAATATATTATTCCAAAAACTTAAAATAACTTTAAGGTATATGAAGCTTTATATTAGAGTTTCTAAAAACATAAAATATTCTAAAATTAAATCAAATCAAATCTTAATACAATTAGATTTGATTTGAATAATATAAGATATTTGAATAAAATAAAATAAAAGAAGTTTATGTTTGGACTTTCTCGGCTACATCGTCATCTTCTGGTTGACAAGAATTCGTCCTCGAATTCACAGCACCATCACTATCAACAACCAAAATTATTTTACTTTATTTTTTTCGATTGTTACATTGGGAATTAAAATTGTTGACCTTATCGGAATAAGATAAATTCTTCTCGAGTGTTCCTTATTCGAAGTCACATTGAAGCCATCCGGTTGGTGAAATAAAATTGGTTTCGAAAACCTTTTCATAGCCTGAAGACAACATCAGTTGATGAAAAAAAATAGTTTTGAAAACTTCTTTATAACTTGAGACAACATCTTGATATGAAAGTTTTGCCTTGATCTGGTGATTAACAACCAATTTAAACTCCTTCTGTAACTGGTCAATACGATTGTCTATCGAAACGCTTGGTGTGTCCCCTCATACCAAACGATCTTCGAGATCTTCATGACCATAGATGTTGTTCTCTCCATTAGACCTTGAATCAGATGAAATCAGGATTCAGAAACATGCTTGCCCCATAGCAGGAACTGAGGCTGTGATACCAACTAATGACGCGACAGAAATATAAGAAGAAGCAATGATAGATGAAACCATAATTCAAGGGTAACATTATGAAACCATAATCTAAAGGTAACAAAAATTGAAATTTTCCAGAGATAAAAATATATTATTCCAAAAACTTAAAATAACTTTAAGGCATTTGAGGCTTTATATAAGAGCTTCTCAAAACCTCAAATATTCTAAAATAAAATAAATAAAATCTTAATACAATTAGATTTGATTTGAATAATATACGATATTTAGAATAAAATAAAATAAAATAAAAAAGGTTTATGTTTAGACTTTCTTGGCTACATCATCCTCTTCTGGTTGACAAGAATTCGTCCTCAAATTCACAACACAGTCACCATCAACAACCAAAATTATTTTATTTTATTTTTTTAATTGTTACATTGGGAATTGAAAAAATTGTTGACCTTATTGGAATAAGATAAATTCTTCTCGAGTGTTCCTTATTCGAAGTCACATTGAGGCCATCCGGTTGATGAAATAAAATTGGTTTTGAAAACCTTTTCATAGCCTGAAGACAACATCCCCATGTCCAGTTGATGAAAAAAATAGTTTTTAAAACTTCTTTATAACTTGAGACAACATCTCGATAAGGAAGTTTTACCTTGATCTGGTGATTAACAACCAATTTAAACTCCTTCTGTAACTGGTCAATACGATCGTCTATCGAAACGCCTAGTGTGTCCCCTCATATCAAACGATCTTCGAGATCTTCAGGACCATAGATGTTGTTCTCTCCATTAGACCTTGAATCAGATGAAATCAGAATTCAGAAACATACTTTCCACATAGCAGGAACTGAGGCTCTGATACCAACTGATGACCCGGCGGAAATAGAAGAAAAAGCAATGATAGAGGAAACCCTAATTCAAGGGTAACAGGATGAAACCCTAATCTAAGGGTAACAAAAATTGAAATTTTGAGAGATAAAAATATATTATTCCAAAAACTTAAAATAGCTTAAGGTATTAAGGCTTTATATAAGAGTTTCTCAAAACCCTAAATTAGAATTCAAGGAGATAAAATAAATATTCTAAAATAAAATCAAATCAAATCTTAATACAATTAGATTTGATTTGCATAATATAAGATATTTGAATAAAATAAATTAAAATAAAATAAAATAAGTTTATGTTTGGACTTTATGGGTTGCATAAGTGAGGTTGCTTTTTACCAGTTATATCTGACAACTCATTGGCCATGCACAAGGGCGCTAATCTAATTTCGATGAGCGGAGGAGGTTGAGAAATTTAAGACCACCGGTTTGGGTTACGGATGGTTACAAACTTGGTTTAATGGGTTACAGTTCTGCGATGGCTTCCCTGTTCTTACTGACCGTATGTTACATGCGGCTGTAGAGATAGAAATGGGGGGGATCAAGGGCAAGTACTTATATATTCACAACATGCCCCGAAGTAAAAAACCGATACCCGAACTTGCCCCAAAATCCGACGGATATTTTTTTATCCATACCAAATCTGAATCTGTGGGTTCAATTTACCCACACGGGTACCCGCAAACTACAGCGGAAAAAACCCGCTATAAATACCTGAACCGAACATAAAATAAATTAAAAAATAAAAATAAAAATCTAACAATAAATTGAACAGAAATTACCATAAATTATAAACTTCATCATCTTGATCCTCTCACTATCACAAAATAACATAAAATATAAAACAAACGTATAAAATTAAAATCAAACATTCGTCAAATTTTTAAAAGTAAAAAATACATGTCTTCATTAGCTTCCACCTTCAAAGCTTCTATAATCGACCATCCATTGTAAAAACTTCAATTATTCCTGTTTAACAATAAATTTTATTAGACATAAGATTAAATAATGCACTGTAAATCACACAAGTTTATATATTAAGTACATTACTTATCGTGGCAACCGAACGGTCCAAACCTTCATCATCGAAATCATCAAAAACAGTTGAATGCCCGTCCGAATGTATAATCGAACCATCAAATAAAAAATAAAATAAAGTATCATTTATAGAAAATATTCAATTAGAATATATCAATATAGTGAAAGAAGGAAAATATATTATTGTCTGCTTTCATTTCTGCTGCCCATAACCAACTTTGTGCACACATCAACGCTTCCAATGTATTTTCATAAAGTCTACTGTGATGCGGACTCACCAAACGACCACTAGTACTAAAAGCCGAGTCTGATGCTACCGTAGATATGGGAATCGCAAAAATATCTTTTGCCATTGCTTGTAAAATTGGATACTTTAATCCATTTGACTTCCACCAACAAAGGATATCAAGATCAAGTTTGTTTGGTAAAACATCTTCCTTCAAATAAAGATCTAACTCGGATTTACTTGGTGTCAATTTAATTTTCTTTTTTTGACACACAAAAGCATCATAATCTGATAATGGATCATAAACGGAACAACCAAACTCCCCGATACTCGGATCATAATCGAAATCATAAGAATTATGTTTATTCCTACGTTGGTATTCGGCAAACAAAATTGTAACAACATTTCTTGATTTTGTCTATTTCATTTGGAGCATTAGATCCGTAAATGGTGGGAAATAAAAATTCTAACAAAGTTAGCTTATATCGAGGATCTAGTACTACCGCAACCCCTAAAATTCTATGAATAATATCCCAATATTTGTCAAACTTTTTCATCATTTTTTATGTCATTTCTCTAACTATTATATTGGATATTTAGACCAATCAGACAATGCATTCTTCACCCCCCACACTTTACCAAAAAATAAGTTCGTTGTTGGAAATTTAGAACCGGAAAATATTTTTGTCACATCATAAAATAATATAAAGTTTGAACACACTTCATGTGCAAACTCCCAATAACTAGAACTTGGTAAAGTATTATAGTTGGTTCACCTCTTTGTTTTGCATGAGCAAACACATCTTTATAGAGCAAACCAGTTTCTAACATCAAATATGTTGAATTCCACCTAGTTGGACAATCAAGGCCTAATTTTTTGAAAACTTGTATATTTAACAGTTTTGCAGCACTTCTAAAACTCACTTCCCTCTTAGGTGTAGCCGACCAAAATTGCACACTATCTTGAATCCTCTCTATTGCGCTTCTTATTACATATAAACCATCTTTGACAATCAAATTCAAAATATGCGCACAACATCGCATATGCAATACACTTCCACCTAAAAAAAGTGAAGAATAATCTAACTTCTTTAGCAACAAAACTATCATGGGCATCATTGGTTGAGCAATTATCTACGGTCATAGCACAATTGTTTTGGTTTATATTCCAATCAATCAAAGTGTCATATAGTACGTCACATTAAACAATTTTTGTGCTCAGGAGTGGAACATAAACAAACCTAAATTAAAATAAGATAAAATATCTAAATTAGATGTTGAGAAAATATTAAGCATATAACCTCCAGCGATATTGAAAAGTTTAATGGTGAAATTTAGTCATACCTCAGTATACAACTCTGTAAGGTCCATGAATCGTCAATGCAATGTGTTGTTATCGCCATAAAGCCTTTTTTTGTTGTTGTTTGAAGTCCACATGTCACTGGTGATTGCAATCCTGCTTGAATTTTCTTCTATGAGCTTTATCGTCTTGATCCTCTAATTATCATATATTTTGATAATGTCGTTTTTAAACGTATTTCGAGATACCGTTTTGAAAGCCGATTGAAGTCCCGTTGAGTATCTTCAAAATCTTCTATGTTCAACAATAGATAGAGGATACTCATGTAATATGATCATCTTCGCTAGTAATTCCCTCCCTCGTTCTTGTGTAAAAGTATAACGTTTTCTTTTTCCATCCACTCTCACAAAACTATTAATTATAGCATTTTGCTTCAATGTCTCTCTTGGTCGTCTTTTACATTTGTTTTAATAGTTTTTCAAATGAGATGTTCTATTTCTTGTTTCACCACCAAGAACAGCATCACAATACATACAAATAACCTTCCAAATTTCATTGGGTGACTCCCGCTTATAGTGTTTCCAAGCTTCACTCTTAAGATATTTTTTGGAAGCGTCATCATTTTGTTTTTCAATATCAACCGAAATATTACTATTTGTTCTTATAGTTGCGGGTATGGATGGTGTGAGAGAATTGACATTGAGTAAAGGAGATTCGGTAGAACCCTCAGAATTGGCAACGATATTGTTGTTGATGGGTGCGTGAGAATCAACTTCATTCACCGAAAACATTTGAACTTTCAATAAAAAAAATTATATATTAATTACAATTATAAGAAATAAATGAACTAATATATATATATATATATATATATATATATATATATATATATATATATATATATATATATTAGCAGGTTTAAACTAATTTTTTTTATATGTTATTTTATATAAACTAAGTTATTATATAATTTATATAGAGAAAGAGACAACTTATATAACAAATCAATAAAAATTGTATATATTTACTCAAAAATAAATGTTATATAAAAATCTATATCAAATTTATATATATATATATATATATAGAAATTATATATATATATATATATATATCAAAATAAACAATATATGATATTCAAAAATAAATAATATGTATGATAAAAATCTGTATCAAATTTATATAATATATTAAAAATAAATGTTAAAATTTTATATCGAATATATACATATATTCAAAAATAAATGTTATATATATGATATAAATCTGTATTAAAACTATATATATATATATGTATATATTCAGAATTAAATATTATATATGATCAAAAAATTGAATTTTGGTATTTAGTATCGAATCTATAGATAAAAAATGTTGAAATTTAGAATGATTTTTATTATTTTTGTCAGAAAACATAAAAAGTTTATATACTGCATATATAATTCAAACAAACAAACAGAAAACATTGTTGTAAAACGGAACCATGTTTATTATTTTTATCGGAAAACATGAATAATTTTTAGAAAAAATAAATAAGTATCCCAATAGTCTCAAGAAATCATAGAAAAAAAGAAAAAAAAATCACCGAAGTAGAGAAGGACACATAAAAATTAGAAAGGAAACGAGCAACAACCAAGGAACAGAGCAACAATCTTTGGAGGTCGGTACAACAATGATGGTTCCATGTGAGGAAATCAAAGTGAGAGAAAATAAAGTGAAAATTGAGAGAGATTAGATATTCATTATTTATTTTTTTCTTTTAGAGTTAGGAATATTATTGGGCTGGATTACATACAGACTATAATAAATAATATTTATAACAGGTTACAGTAAATAATATTATTATTAAGGTTAAATATTTACACTCTTTATAACGGGCTAAAATCAATAAATAATAATATAAATAATATTTATATTTATAAAAAGGAAAGGTATTTTTATGAGGCGGGTTCGGGGCTGTTACCCGTGGTTTAATATTCAAAACCGAAAACTGACCTGAACCCGAACGGATTGTCAAATAAAAACCATAATTTGTCCCGTTTTTTTTTTCTTTTTTGGGTAACCCACCCCGTCGATTCGGTTTGGTTCGGGTACCCACGGTTTCAGTTTAAATTGTCATCCATATGCGCCTGCACGCGTCTATATATTACATATGTTCGACACCATTCTATTTCGTGACAAGAGTAACATTTACGTTAATTTCAAGTTTTTTTTATTGCCCGATTTGACGGATGAAGGTGTCAGACGTCACGTATGGGATACGGTTGTGCTTGCTTACTTGTATCACCATCTCGGTGAGGTCGCGCTTCACGAGACGAGGACTATGTACAGATGTATCGGTTTACTGGACATTTGGATACGAGATCATTTTGTAATGTTCTGCCCTATTAGTCGTTCTTTATTACACGGATCACTAACCCACTATTGCAAGATGAGATACAGCTTCGGCTTTAGCTGACTCCCGGACGAAGGTGAACCTTCAGATCACCGTCAACAACCAGTGAGAGACAGATGTAAGTTTTATTATTGAATAAGATAAAACTTCTTTATAGTTTAACCTGTTGCGATAGTATAATAAGATAGAACTATATTTTATAGTTTTATAATTGTCATGTCTTGTTTTGGTTGAGTTTAGTGGCGTTTACATGTGTTTGTGGACGTATTGGTTTGTATTGCACGTACTGTTTGATCTCTATTGTGCGATACACAACCATTTTCCGTTCAGGATATATCATGGTTTTACAATGTCATTTTCAGTGTAGAGCACTCGCAGGCATACTATCCGAAGCGGGTGTTGAGGCAGTTTGGCCGTGTCCAGAGGCTTATCCTGCATCCGTTACTGAAGATGTAGTTGAAGGAGAAAATAAAACCGAAGGCAATGGCATATGCATTCGACGAGGATAGTTGGGAGAACTGGCGATTATACAGTGTAGAGGAGGTTTTCACGAGAGATATGATGAGAGACGAGATGAAATATTTTTTTACTCATGAGTATCTTCTACTCCACCAGAAGATTAACTGGTTCAACCTCATCAATAATGCGATATACTCGCTCGATAACTGTGTACGAGGATCGAGACAGAGCTATCATACGATATTTTCGCATCGGTATGCGTAGGATGCTGTTGTTTCCCGGAGTTGATGAGTTTGGCGATGATGTTGGTGCTTTGAAAGGGGCGTACACGGTGGTTTTGTCTATCGCCAATAGAGTTTTTAGACTTTATATTTTATTTTCTAGTTGTATGATACTTTTACTATATTTTGAAAGTACATTATTTTTTATTTTTGTATTTTTTTTGGTAAAAACGAATTGTCTATCTATATCCTTATTGTAAGATATTTTTATGTCTTATTTGTATATTTTGTTATTTAGCTTTATTTTTTAAATGTATCATATTTATTTACCTATATTTTATTGCATATTTTGTAAATAAATTGAGTAAATATTATATAAAATGTTTAAGAGTTCCTTTCAATGAAAATAAATTTTATAAATATATTAAAAATCGAAAATACAACTCACGGAGTAATTTTGGTTGTTTTCTAAGCAATTCACTTTTTACTATAACAAATAATGATTCCCTCCAAAAAATGATTTACTCAATATAATATTTCCCGCCATACATTGATTCCCACCAAATATTATTTCCCTCCAAACAATTCCTCCCGCCCATCAGTGACTCATGCCAAACATTTGTTCCCGTGAAATGCTGATTACCTGCCAAAACAGAATGTCCTTTAAAAGGGACTGGAAACATAGGCAGATCATTTATCCACAAAACAATTGAAAACATAAAAAAAAAACATAAATGCATTTAGGAATGGAGTTTAATGTTGATGAAGACTACTAGTTGATTCAGTCGGTGAAGTTTGTGCGCCAAACAATTTCCGATCATACGAGCGATGTTTTCTTTGATCGGGTGTGATGTAAGATATATTTCTAGTATGGCTGATTGGTACTAACAAATCATCAAACGCGCCATCGTGACAAAGTCAAATCCAGGTACAATCGTGTGAAACCGCTCCAGTGTTTGTTTTTCATACCTTATGAAATTAAGCAAAAAACAATTGTAGTGTGGAATATAACTCTTGTAGATTACATTACTAAGGACATGGTATCATATCTGGAGGATATGATTACGAAAAGAGAGAATTGTGTTGATGAGGACAACATGGGATACGACTTCGACTTTTAAGTTTTATTTATTTTTTGTGCTTGTTTGAGTTTTTATGATTTCCCACTTGTTGTTTTAGTTTTTATGATTTCCTTGTTGTTGTTTGAGTAATTATGATTTCATAAATTGTTGTTTTAGTATTTAGTTTTTACTCAGTTGTTGTTCGACGTATTAATTTATTTCCAAAGTCTTTGTTTGAGTTTTTATGTTATATTTGGTTGTTGGCAAAATTTTTCTTTATAGTTTATTGCTTAAAAAATATAAAAAACCACTCAACAAAGTTGTATTTGAACCCATATCAAACGCACATGGTCTATCCTAACACACATAGGGAAATGTGTTTTTTTTATCCATTACATGTCACGAAATGATTGGGTTATAGAATTACGCTATCCACATCTTACACGTTCCAAGCAAAGATTGGTCTACTTAGATTATGTTATCTAAAGACTAAATGGTTAATAAATAGATGATCTCCTCTTGTAACAACATAATCTGATATACTCAAAATTGAGCCTCTAAAAAGATATTTTTTCGAGTGAGTTGGAAGATGAATATTTGATTAAAGCATTCATCGAAGTAGGTGAAACCTATAAGAATGAATGGGTAAACACTAATAGGAGGAAATGTTATGCCAGATGTATATCTTATACACCAAGGATAACGTCCAGCCGTCTAAGATTCAAGGTGTTTGGATGAGGTAAAAACTAGGTGGTTCGTTATTGTGAAATTTTGTGTACACCTATTTTCTAACCCAAAAATTGGAACGTCATGTTGCGTTTAAGCTGTTTAACTGCCAACTCCCGGATAATTTACCGGAGGATCCGTTGGATCATGTCCATTTCGAAATTGTTAGCATCAACGAAGAGGAAATGTGGTTTGCTACGTTGGACTATCAGATTGTGAAAGAAGAAAGGAAGTTGATGAAATAGAATTGGACGGACGAATGAGTTGTTGTTTTAGTTAATGCTTTCCTTGATTGTTGTTTTAGTTTACGCTTTCCTTGATTGTTGGGAGAGCTTGCCGTTTTCCTTTAATTTTGTTTAGAACTAACCTTTGTTATAAAATGTTTACTTTTAATTTTTTTGGCGTTGGTTATCAAAAGTGGTGCTAAATGACTCAAATAGAACATTATTCAAAACAAAATAAAGTTTGGAAAACTGGAAAATACAAAATCAAGAGAATAGTTATTTCAATAAGGTGTGAAAAACTCTTGATTTGATCGTTTCATTATAAGGAAATTGAGTTTCATTCCACCGTATAGTAGTAGTAATAGTAGCAGCAATAGCAATAGCAGTAGCAGTAGCAGTAGCAGTAGCAGTAGCAGTAGGAGTAGTAGCAGTAGCAGTAGCAGTGGCAGTAGCAGTAGCAGCAGCAGCAGCAATCTACGAAATGTGATTAATAATACGAGTTGCTCACAATCTACGAAATGTGTCGGAGTAGAATTTTGTAGTCTTGAAAATACATGGCCTATCTAACAGGAGCATCGACCAAGAACTAGCGTCATCTCTAGCCGTGCGCATCCATGTTGGATTTATAGTCGGTAAAGGTGAACTCGAACCAAATCAACATATAGTTCAACATGAAAGTAAGTATTTATTTAGATAATAAATATCCAAATGCATATAAGATTAAAAGTAGTTTACTTACGCGAACAAAATTGATTATATTGATGAATGCCACACTGATCTTCTTTATATAAACATCCTTCAGTGGTGCATTGTGCACCGGTAAGTAAGTCGTGCATCCACCGGGAGCTAGGAAATAGAAAACACAACTGAATATCGTCGCGACTAGTTTGCCTCAACTAGGCAACGACATCCAATTTTTGATCGGTGCATTCTTTTTATCATAACTCAACCAGTGTTTCTCTTTATCGACTTCATTATCATCATCGTCATATGCAACACGTTTATAAAACTCTCGATGCGTCTTTAGCTCATGAACCATGGATTCTTTAACCATTTCCATCCGCTTTCGCACTTGGCCATATTATGTGTGATGGCTTTAAAACCACAATTACCATTGGGCATCACGTTTGTAATTTGTCTTATGAAAGGATGCATAATTGATGTATGTATTTCAAATATCTCGAGTCCGGCACGTTAGAAAACCTCGCCGGAATTGGTTTAACCGGGAATGACGATATAGCGATAATGTTATTCAGCGCAATCGGAGTTCCTAAACATACACATAAAACCTGTTTTGTTTTGTTTTCGGCGGTTTTGCTTCGGAATTGGTACGAGTGTGTGCGGTGATCGTTCGTGCGGTGCTACCGAAAGTTCCGATTGGGGTTACCAAAGTTGTGATGGGTGTTACCATTTTTGGATTTTTGGCACTATCACGAGACTCTAACAATTCTCGTTTGACATATTCTAGAAGGAAATGATCTCTTTTCATTCAATAATCCCATTGGAGTTTGCTAAATTTACCGCGACTTTCGACATGTCCGGGAGTTCTATTGCGGGTTTTAACCTTTTAGAAGGGTTCACAAAAGATTATTGTCGAGGGATCCAAAATGTGTTGAAATGTTTTTAGCCAATGGATTTGTTCATAAACATAAAACTCTTCAAGTTTACCATTCAGATTTGCAAAATAAAGTATCACCTATTTTTTAACGGTCAGTTTAACTCGGGGAACGATGTCTAGTCTCTTCCAATGCTCTTCTATAATCCGAGAAGGTACATACTCGTCCGCTCTTCGGATTGCTTCTAGTTCGTGGTTACACGATAAACCTTGGGTCGCACGATCGATGCAAAGGCATGAAGATTTATCACCTCTGATTTTATCGACAAAGTTATCGTATACTATCGCCAATATACATACCCCCTTAATAATTTGAAAGGTTTGAAATCTTGAAATTTAAGAATTTGACGACACTTACTAAGCTCTGTCGATTATTTTATGGTCGAATGTTGCATCGCCAACAAACCATGTACTTTCTTCCAAGACCTATCGAAAATCAATCGGTAGGACCCGATATATTTTTTCAACGTAGCATGCGAGCTTTTTGCTCTATTTGAGGTATCATTATCGAAATTCATGATTTTGTTAGTATAAATGTGAACGAACCTCTCCTTATAAAGCGTAATCCACGAGTCTGCGATATAATTGACCGCCTTATCATGCTCTTTTAACACCGATCACATCTTAGCCAACCTCTCGTTCATCACGTCAACGGTTGTGGAATAAACGACGTCATTACAAGCCGCCAAAAGTTTGTTAAACACCTTGCCCTATTTAAACATTTATTTGGTTCTCCCGGGTTCTCCCGTTCACATTTTTGTTAATATGCCACTAGCATAACATGTGAGTCACGCTAGGATATATTTTATCTATGCTATTCATCAAAGCTAGTTTGCGGTCCATTATTACAACACTTGACAATTCGCAATCATTCTCCTCCATTTCCATTTTCAAGCATCCTAATGACCATTCGTAGTTATCTTGTTTTTCTCTCACAATAAACATGAAACCAATGCAAACTGTTTTATTGGTCGATGTTACCCTTACTACTTCGAACAAAGGCATCGTGTAACTAATAAATTTGTATGTGCTATCCATGATTAGCAAGCGTGGGAAGGTCTGTAATAAATCAATACTGAGTTGGTGTGTGAAAAATAAATCGGTTATCATGTTCGAGCCATCGTTGGCCGTCTATTCCCAATACTTGTGCTTGTGCAATTGTAATTTATCTAACAAACATCACATTTGGAAACGACCATTGTTTGTCAACCATCTTCGTTCTTTGACAGTGATCGTATACGTGACAGATATTTGAAGCATTCTCTGAATCGTCCTTCTTCAAAGCACCAAATATTTGTCGTGAAATTGTTCTGTTCACCGTGAAAACATCGACGAGCTCTTTTTCCTTCCTTTTTAACTTGGACCATTGCAAATGTCTTTGCGCATACATAATCGGTTCATGGTTGTGTTTGCCAGGAAAATACACTTAGAGACTGCTTATCGTCGCCTTTTACCGGATTACCTACCAAAGGGAAATGACAATTAATGTTTTTGGTACCGGTATCCTTACGCTTACGGTCGCACTCTTTAATGACCAACTTAAAAATACCGGATTGCTTGCACCGATAATCTACTCTAGGTGTTCTCTCTATTTCATCCGCTCCTTAGATGTTATGTTAATCGAGAAACCTAACGATTTACCCGTACTTTTGACCCACTCGGCCATTAAGTCTAAGTTATACTCGTTGTGAGTGGTGAAATGGTGAGCATAGTCTGAAACAAGAAAAATTTCGCATTGGTTACCTCCTACAATATGTAAGAAGTAGACAAATCAATTAAACCGGGATTCCAGATTAGTCTAAGCCATTTCGTCGGGGGTATGGCGCATAGACCACAGTCGACGTCATCTGGTGGCATAACCAACCTACTTCACGCCACACTTGTGGCGTAGGCAAGGGTTTATACGTGTGGCGTAAGCAAGGGTTTGTACGCCTTGCTATGGCGTGGGTCTTGTTCTCTTCGCCACTACTGTTGGCGAAGAACACTAGTTCGATGCCAACATATGACGAAGAACACAAAAATGAGTTTTTTTTAGACTCACTATTTTGCAAAAGAAAAAAAAAGACAGGAGAAAAGAATGTGCCTCTTCGACGTCCATGGTGGTCTGCAGGGAAACTGGTTCCAACTCTATTTCGTTAATGTTTTGAAGGTTTTAAAGTTTGCATAACTAGAGTTTTGATGTTTTTGGTAGTTTGGAGAAAATGTATCAACCCTTTTATGATTTGATAGTTGAAATTGTGTTTGTGATTGTATGAAGTAGTTTGAGGTCCTCATATCATAAATTAATAGGGTTTGATGAATTTTTTTGGTTTTGTCACCTAATAGTAATTTTGTAAATATTAAAAAACAGAAGAAGAAAAAAAACGAAGACCCTTAGTATATAATTTGGGCTTCAGAATATACCAAAAGTCTAATGAAAACCTGGGGCCTAATATAATTTGCCCGCTTTTAATGATTCAAATATAGAAAAATCTTTGTGCAGATCAAATTCGTTGAAAGGACGTCTTCAACTTTCAATATTTATAACGATTATGGTGAAATCGTTATAATATAAAAATAAAACTATAAATATAAAATAATAAATCAATTATAAATCAAACTTAGATCGTAATATCATGAAAAATTATAATAATACACCATTTATTAAATTATTATTAGTATATAAAATAATTCAGTTGGTCGTTCATACAAATCGTGTTCGTCATTAAAACACGTAATTTCATGTATGAGAAACGAGGGATTATGATATGCATTTATTAAATAATTAATACACACTACCCGCCAAAATATTCAATCGAAATGAAAGCTCTTTCTCGGTCAACTAACTTCTGTTCGGTTCAGTTGTATTGTACAGATCAGTAACTCAATCTCCTGTCCTTTCTTCTGTTTGTTCCATGGGCAAATAACACTTCTTACTATGATTTGAAAGAGAAACAGGAGCTTGATCTGTCTAGTTATGCAAACTTCAATCTTTTTTCACACCTCAAATTCTGAATCATCTCCAAAGTAGTACTAGTTTTTAATGGAGATCGGAGAGAAAAAAGGTACGAACGATGTTATACTCCAGATATCGAGCACGGAAGAAGCTATGATCAGAAAAGAAGATGAAGGCTCTAACTCACACCTCAAGGTTGAAATCCTCACATCTCCTGATAATGAAATAATTAGTAACTCGAATGAGGAAAGGTCCCCAATGATCTTAACTCGATCTCTATTGAGCAGAAGATCGCTGACAAGATCTACTTTTTCAAAGCCCAAATCGAGGTTTGCTGAGCCACTTGATCCTGTTGACTCTAAACTTCTATATGAAACGCCTCAGTTGGTTTCGTATAGGAACTCACCTACTAACCAATCGATCGACTTCAAGCCAGCTGCTGTTTTGACTTCGAGTCCACAAACTCCGCGTACCCTTTTGATCGGAACACCACGAGTGGACGAGGAAGAGGATGAGGAGGTTTACAAGACTGCCATTCTCAAAGTGAGTGAACGTTCGAGTAGGAAATTTAAAAGTATGGTCTTGATTGAGTGGATTGTTATGGTGTGTGTCATCTGCTGTTTAATTGCCAGCTTAACTATCAACAAGTTGCAAAAATCTATGATCTGGGGTCTAGAGTTATGGAAATGGTTTGTATTAGTTTTGGTGACTTTTTCCGGTAGACTGTTTACTGAATGGCTAATGAATGTTTTAGTTTACTTGGTAGAAAGAAACTTTCTCTTCAAAAAGAAGGTTTTGTATTTCGTGTATGGGATGAAGAGAAGTGTTCAGGTGTTTGTTTGGTTAGGTTTAGTCCTCTTAACTTGGGTACTGCTGTTTAAAAACGGAGTCGCGCGACCCAGTGAGACACAACGGATTCTGAATTATATTACGAGGGCGATCGGCGGTTGTCTTATCGGAGCAGCAATATGGTTGGTGAAAACCCTATTCGTAAAGATGCTGGCATCTTCTTTCCATGTTATGAGATTCTTCGATCGGATTCAAGAATCCATCTTCCACCAGTACGTTCTTCGCACCCTTTCTGGACCTCCATTGATGGAGATGGCCGAACGAATCGCGAGCAAGCATTCTGGTCAGTTGAGTTTCCAAAATTTAGGGAATGAAAACGATAAGGGTCTACAAGAGGTGATTGATGTAGAGAAGCTCAAGAAAATGAAGCAAGAGAAAGTTTCAGCTTGGACTATGAAAGCCTTGGTCGACGTTATAAGTGGTTCGAACTTGTCCACTATAGCGGATACACTTGATATGGCTGACAACGATGAGAACAATCAGAAAGATAATGAAATCAACTGCGAGTGGGAAGCTAAGGCAGCTGCTTACCAGATTTTCAATAACGTGGCGAAGCCCGGTTACAAGTAAGAACGTTTAGTCTAACTGTACTTCAATTTGTGTATTTCTTATACCTTTCCTCCCGAGCTGTTTCAGTGTATTGTCTTTCTAATGAGCCAGGTACATCGAAGAGGAAGATCTATTACGTTTCATGAAAAAGTCAGAAGTGGATATCGTGTTCCCGTTATTTGAAAGAGGAGCCGAGACTAGAAACATAAAAAGATCAGCTTTGAAGAATTGGCTGGTGAGGCTAGTCATAGTGTCTTCCATATGTGTAAAGACATTACTCAGCTAAGTTTAATATGAGTTCTTTCATGTCAGGTGAATATATATGTTGAACGGAAGTCACTGGCACATTCTCTAAACGATACTAAAACAGCCATAAAGGAGTTAAACAGGCTTATATCAGGGATTGTGCTTGTTGTGATCCTTATTGTATGGTTACTCATGATGGGATTTTTAACAACACAGATACTTCTCTTTATTTCATCCCAGCTGCTAGTCTTAATTTTCGTATTTGGTAACACGGCCAAGACGCTTTTTGAAGCCATCATATTTGTATTTGTGATGCATCCGTTTGACGTAGGAGATCGTTGTGTCATTGATGGCGTACAGGTCACTCCTTTTGAAAATACAACGTTTTTTTTTTTCTTTTTAGAAGTTCGAGTATGCGTTCTCTTTACTAATAATATTAAATCTTATAGATGACCGTCGAAGAGATGAACATATTGACGACGGTCTTTTTAAGATATGATGGTGAGAAAATATTCTATCCCAATTCAGTTCTATCTACGAAGCCGGTTAGCAACTTTTACAGGAGCCCTGAAATGGGTGATTCAATTGATTTTTGTGTTGATGTTTCCACTTCGATGGAGCAGATCGGAGAAATGAAGGCTAGAATAAAAAAGTAAGTCGTGGATCCTCTTATATACTAATAAAACGAATAATAACGTACTAAGTACTAAGTGAACTCTTGTTATGGCATATATGTTTCCAGGTACATAGAAAGCAAGCCTCAGCATTGGCGTCCTGGGCATGGCGTGTCCGTTAAAGAGATTGAGGATATGCACAAAATGAAGATGTCTCTTGGGATTAGCCATACAATAAACTTTCAGAATTCGGGCGATAAGAGTAGTCGTAGATCTGATTTTCTGTTAGAGCTCAAAGCTATTTTTGAAGATGTCGGTATTAAGTATCATTTGTTGCCTCAAGAAGTGCACGTAAGCTATGTTCAACCACCAGCATCAGCATTTCCATCTCGTTAATAGTATATCATCAATCTGCTCGATGAATCGAAAAGTTCAAAACTATTGATTGTATATTGTCTACATTTATTGTAATTTTCCAATATTTGTGTATGAAACGAGATGTCAATTCTTTTTTAAAACTGACAGTTAGCTAATGAACTTGAGATGATTCTTGGATGAGAGTAGTTGAATATACTTTTAACTTTAATTTCAACCTATTAAAAAACTACGCAATTTGGTGCACTTCAATTAGGGTGCATCTAATCAGGATGGTGGTAGCTAGACATGTCTAAGTTGGTTTTGGTGAATTTGTCCAGGTATTACCGCCACTGCCTCCGTTTTAGAAACGGTAAAAAAATGATATTTGTCTGTTACGGACACAAACACCGGTTAAGCAACAGAAACACATAATATATACAACAAGTGTTGTTATAGTTTGATACTGAATAAATAGTATATTTGTCCGTAGATAAAAAAAAATTGTCATTATGTCCGAGAGTTTAAAAAAAACAAGCGTACAAGGCAATATTTAACGTGATTCGCATGTGGAAATAATCTTATGTCAACGGGCAACTCTCTCACTTAACTCTCTACAAGACCATTCTCTGCCATTAGAAAATAAATATACCTACAATTGAATTAGTCGTTTGTATCGCAATTTCGCTACATCACATTGCAAATATACCTACAATTGAGTTAGTCGTTTGTATCGCAGTTTCGCTACATCACATTGCACTTCAAACCATGTCTTGAATCTTCTATTTATAGATGTCTCGAGAAAATCTTAACTTTACTTCAGATCGGACGGTGTAGATAAAACTCTAATACAATAAACGCTCACAATTAAATCTCTAATCAACAACTAAGATTAAAATCATACCAAAAAGCTCAAATGAAGAAGCTTGGTTCCTACCATGAATAAAATACAATAGTACTAAAGCGTTTGCTTAAGGTAGCTACGATAGACTACTTTGGTCCAAGTCACAACTCACACGCTTTGGTCCAGCTTGCTTTAGACCCGCTCGTTTCGGACCAGGTCACATCTATTTCAACTCAATAGTCCCTAGTCGGGCAGCTTATCTCAGCCTTTAAATTCCATCAGACGACTTTGTATCTCAGTTAAGATCTAGGATCAACCTAGAGAGTTTCAATAGTTCTTACCCTAATAATCGACAGATCCAACTACACCCATATAGTCATTCGGTAGTACTTCTGTTGATGAGTTACTTCTAGCCTACGCCTATCATTTCTCCACCTAGGCTTATAGTAACTTCAGCATACATTGAACCCAACGTTCTATTCTTTACGGACCAGTTCGCTTGCATCCTAGAATTTAACAAGTCTCATGTAGTTCGTGAGAATTCGAATCGAAAATACTTTGGTCATAACATTTGAAGTATTTTTATTGCTAGCAATCTTAGTCACTTTCACTTGTTCTTCTTCTAGTACACCTCCGATGACGTGAAAGTTATATCTATATGTTTCGTTCGCTCATAGAACTTAGGATTATTCATCAAATGAATGGAACTAGTGTTATCATAGAAAAAAAACACAACTTGATTTGCACCAGTGAGTTCACTCACAATAATTTTAGCCAAATAACTTTATTCATGGCTTTTGTAGCAGCCATATACTCAGCTTATGTAGAGGACATCGCAATGAAGTTCTGTATATAAGACTTCTAGCTATCTACTCCTCCAAGCACAGTAAACATATAACTCGTAGTGGATTTATTTGTGTCAATGAAGTTTACATAATCAGAGTCCACATACCCTCTCAAGAATATATTAATCTTATCATTTTATTATAACACACCTCTATAGCAACTGAACCCTTCAAGTATCTCATAAGCCACTTGAGTGCATGTCAATGCTGTATTGCGGGATTAGACATGAATCTTCTTAAAACACTTACAACATAGAAAAAAAATATCTCTAATGCAAATCACTTTATACATAATGCTACCAATAACATTTGTGTGAAATATCTCTAATATATATTTCTTATCTTACTTTTAGCCTCAGTGGTAGTTCCAACTATTTTCGCTTCGGACATACAGAACTTATTTAGGATCTTTTGTATACTTTTTTTTTGTTGAGATAAGAATAGATAACTCCTCGTCTTGTTCCTCAATATATCAACACCAATTATCCTCATCGTCGTTCATATATCCTTTATTGTAACATCTCCTATCAGTTGAGTTCGCACAGTTTCAATATACTCACTATCTCTTCAACTTATCAGTATGACATTCACATTAAACAATAATACGACTTGTCTCCATATGTGTGTTAAGTCATTCTAATAGACACAGTTGTTGTAGCAACTACAAACGTACCAGATGAATCTCATAAAACCATAAAATCTTCTATTTTACTGTCACAACGTGTGTTTCAGCCCATAGGGAAATCTTTTTAACATACACATATCATCTTCATTCGCTTATTCAAACCTTTTTTGCTGACACATATAATTTTTCTCTTCTAAATCACCATCTAGAATGGTTGTAATAACATCCATTTGATCTAACTCAAGATTAATCTAGCTATAAGACCCTGGTTGAGGTTGGTTTCACAACCGCAAAAAATATCTCATTGAAATTAACACCCTCATTTTGTATAAAACAATTTAGCCACCAGCCTAGCTTTGAATTTGGATAACTCAACACCAGGATAACATGGCCTTCTCTTGAATATCCATTTACTCTCAACCAAATTCTGACCCTTTAGATGCTTCACAAAAATCTATGTGTTCATCTTCTCGAGGGATCAAGTTCTTCTTTCATGTTCCTAAGCCATTTATATTTATCACTTGTTTAGATAGAATCATGATAGCTTTTGAGTTTAATAAAATCTCTTTATATTTCAATTGAGAAAGCATAACTAATTACATCAACAAAATCGTACATTTCCAATTGTTTATTTTGTCTCCGTATTCTATTTCTTGCCAATTGGGAACTATCAATATCATGTTAGTCTCTCGTTTGATCATTTGAAGGTCCCAAAACACCAAACCCTCAACCATATTTGGACTCATGCAGTGGTTAAACTTCCTATGTATGAGTTAAAGTTGAACCATATTTAAAATCATCTTCGACAAAAGCATTAGTAACTTCACTTTCTAGATCGGATTCATCATCAACTTCGGATCTCTTCTCGAAAATACTACGCTGAGTATCAATCGTATTTTTCAATGGCACGCCCTCCTTATTGAACACCATTTCCTTATTTATCCAAGCCTCTGTAATTCTAGGTTCAAGGAAACACAACCTACACCCCTCTACTCCTTATGGGTAGTCGCGGAACATTTATTTTAGTTATCTCAACCTAAGCTTATCTAGTTTCACATGTGCATATGCATCACATCTGAACACTCTCAAATGTTTCATCTTAGGTTTCGCTTCAGTTCAGCCCTCTTAATAACAAAGAAACTTAAGTCTTGTAAATGAAATCATATTAATTATATATATCATCCTTGTCACGATTTCTCCTTAGAACCCGCGACCCATTCCAGTTGTACGAAGCATACACCTAACATGTTCCAATATGGTTAACTTTATTCTCTCAGCATGAGCATCTATTGGGGGTTCCCACTCACATTTTAGTGTCTAGCAATTCCAAGCCATTATCAGTCTGAAGCTTCTTCATGATTTTTCCAATTTGATTATCTACCAACGTCTTCTACTTCATAAACGAACCATAACCTTCATTCTTGGTCTTCAAAAGTATAACCCGGAATAATCATCTATCAACGACATAACGTACCTTATATCAACTATAGTTGGTTAATGTATCGGACCTCAAAGATCTGAATGACCATAATCAATTAGTCCATTGATTTTATGGTTGCTCAACATAAGCTTCACCATATTGTTCTTACCCAATCCATAAATTTCATGGAAGCTTAGATTATGAACGATGGTATAATCTAACAACCCCTGTTTACTTAGATCGCCAAGTCTATACTCACTTAAATGTCCCAGCCGATGATGTCACAACCTGGTAAAATCATTCACCATACTAGATACACTATATGGAACTATGGAACCGTCGAGAGTTAACATATCATAATTTCTATAGGCTTTCATAACAACAACAAAATTCTTTTATAAGTTTGTCATCTCGAAACTTATAAGGTAAACCTTTCTCATTTAACATCCCAATAGAAAGAAGGTTACATTTAAGTTCAGTTATATACCTTACATTTTTAATCACTCTCTCAAGTCATGTAGAAAAATTGAGTAGAACCACTCCAATCCTCTTGGCATCATAAGATTCATCATTCCTGATTGATAAGGGAAGGAAAATATAAATAATAACAAGGTTTATTATATCAAATACAATAAATAAATTCATGTATTTAGTGGTCAATGACTAAACTAAAGCAAACATAAGAGTTAGAGGGGCTAAATGATATACCCTTAGAACATGTTTATAAGGAGTAGAAGAGTCCGGTGAGAAATCCATTTCTACATTGGTAATCATGTAATTTTACTATTCCCCTCTTGTACAATATAAAGAACATTCTCTTTTTGAGAAATGGGTCAATAATTAGTCAATTATTGCTACATTTATTCATTTTGTCTCTTTCTCTCTCTACAAAACACTCATCCTCTTATTAATAGTATATGATACGAACATTTTTTAGACAAACGTTCTCCGACAAACATTTTCGCTTCTGAACTAACCTAAGAAATTATATGAGTCCATCAGACTCAATTTTTTTTCATTTACTTAAATATGTGTCTCATTGTTAGTTTAGTAATAAAAACATTTAATATAAATAAATTCTTTAAAAAATCTATTATTTTTTATTTTTTATATTTCTTTTTTTTATCGTGTTTTTTTAATTTTCATGGTATTATATTAAAATTTATCATTTGGTGATAATATTAATAAAATTAATAATTATATTTATAAAAAAGTATTAGGAAAAATAAATATTTAGATATATAATAAAAAGAACTCTAAAATAAAATAATTTAAAATAATATATTATTGCTATCTTTAACGTACTACTGTATCTACATTATTATTGGAGTTTTGTAACTATATCAATAATTGTAAATCAATATAGATAGTTTTGCTAATATTATAACGTATAAAAATTCGTTGTTTTATTTTAAAAAATTGTATAATAGAAATAAGAATGAATGTAGTGTTTTGTCTAAACATGTCGCACGAATAATTCAAATAGTCGTGTGCATCATATATCAATAAAAAAGTATTCAAATTTAAAACATGAAATTACATAAAAACAAATATTAGATGAAAAATAATAGACTTAAATAACATAAAATTCGATTTATAAATATTCTCATATCAACCATGTATAAGTTATATGTTTGATAAGATCGTTTTGTAGTTGTTTTTATACTCTTTCGCTACAAATAGACCAATGACGAATCATTTTTCCCTCAAGAGAAATACTTCCACTTCTTGTATGCACATCCACATGAGCACCTTGATATATACATGCTCATTATGTACAAGATCCGATGGATCAGCAGAATCATCGTCAATATACTCATTACTTTCGTCTTCCACAATCATGTTATATAATATCACACATATAATTATGATATCATAATAATTTTTTTGCATTCCAACGATGACCATGAATTTTCATTATGGTAAACGAGCTTGTTGTATACTCCCTCCGTCCCAAAATACTTGCCGTTCTTAGAATATATTTTTTGTCCCACAATACATGTCGTTCTCATTTACCAATGCAAATTTTAATATTATTTATAATCATCTATCAATTAGACTCTTTCTGTTTTCTACTTTTTATGAAAAAGAGGTGTAATTATGACGTTCCTTAAACCCGTGCATAACCTTAAAACGACATGTATTTTGGGACAGAGGGAGTAAAGAATATTGTTTCCACATCATTACTACATGATTTTTATACATTTTAGAATAATTTCTCTTGAATGCTAGTTGGTGATCAAATAACTTGGATACATGCTCACACATTTAAAAAGAAATCTGACGAGTATTCTCTCTCTTAATCAATTTTTCTATGTTTCACACTCACCAAAGTCTCATTACTTTTTTAAAGCCTCAAAGAATATATTTATAATGCATGATACAAATCTCTCTCTCTAAAATAGAATGAACGAAACCTAAAACAGAAATAACCATTTATGTGCAACAAAAAGTAACCAATTTTGTTTATAATAAAAGATAGATTTAATCACCGTAACTAAGACCTTATAGCAACACTCATACCAAACAACCTAAGCCCAAATTAATAATTGTTTGATATGTGCAGCATTTCCCCATCTGATGGCCTTCAAATCAATGCAAAAGTTACCTCATAAGGTGGCTCTCAATCTGATAGTCTCTCTCAGCTTTACCAATGGTATCATAAGCGATGCAGCCAATGACTTGGCTCACGACTTCGTTTTCATGACCACTTCCTTTCTGGGCGAGGCATAAAATGCCTCAGATGATGAAATTATGGTTGATGTAATTTTTTTGGCTTGACAATATACTTCCTAGATGATGTAGCCAATATTTTAGTTAATACTTAGGATGCATCAAACAAAAAAGTTTCAACACTTATGCTTTGATAGTTTCAAAGTCAGAACCATCCTTCATAATTAATAAGTGTTGGAGTGCGTCATTACATATGACTTCCGATAAGAATTAGATTGAAGAATTGATAAAGCTTGATAGTGGAAGGGTCATCATCAATGATATACTCATATAATTTCTTAGGTTAGTTCAAAAGCATAAATGTTCGTAGGAGAACGTCAATCTAAGAAATGTTTGTATCAAATACTTTTAATAGGAGAATCAGTGTTTTCTAGAGAGAGAAAGAGACAAAAGGAATAAATGTAGCAATAATTGACTAATCATTGGCCCATTTCCCCAAAAGGGAATGTCCTTTATATAGTACAAAAGGTGAATTGGTAAAATTACATGACTACCACTGTAGAAGTGGATTTCTCAACCCACTCTTCTACTCTTTATAAACAAGTTCTAAGGGTATATCATTTAGCCCCTCTAACTCTTATGTTTGCTTTACTTCAGTCCTTGACCACTAAATACATGAATTTATTTATTGTATTTAATATAATAAACCTTGTTATTTTTTATATTTTCTTTCCTAAATCAGTAGCCCATTAGTCCTTATGAACTGAATGAGGACTGGCGGACGGGTGTTATTATTCTCTTCTTTCGATCCTCCCCGGACTTCATAGCATTCAAACTTCTTTGTATGATCTTATGTATTTCTTCCTGGATTTCTCGTATTTCATTCTCTAATAAAAAAGCTTCGTTACTCGTGTTCCATAAGTAAATTGATTTTGGTAAACCACTGAGATTATGTGGTGAAGGACTTGTTCAAACTTATGACCTCAACTCTGGTCACGATGACATCACCTAAGTCCTCATTCCTTTTAGCTTCGTGTGTCTTTGCCTAGCCGTTATACTGTCAGCAATTGTTTAGAAGATTAAGTCACTTCTGGCCATGTGTCGCGTGTCTACCACTGTCTACCGACGCGCTATTTGAAACGGTTTGTGAAAGAGGTAACGTATCAAAGAGACTTTTGAATCTAACTTTTCACCTTCCGCCCCTTGTTTCCCTTAGTTTCACTATAAATATTCATCTTTTTATTTAGTTCTAAGTTTACATCTTTTGTTTCTGCTTACCTTTGTGTAGAGAACGTCTGTTCTAGAGAGAGAGAGAGGAATAACCTTCAAATCAATTTTTTCTCAGTCTTTCATACCTAAAGAGTTTATCAATCTAGAAAAGTAAAAACTTTGGAGGTGGTTTAATATCTCAAACCAAGCTGCTGCACGTATAACTTCTAGTGGTAGAGGGTATCTAACGCCCGCAGATATCTTTGAGACAAATTTCCGTGATAACTGGTTTCCTCTTTTGGAATGCACTTCTCTTATTGTTCAGCCCCCCGGTCAAGCTTGTTCAAGAAATAACAAGGTTGGCTCTTCTTCATCTAAACCTACTCACAAACCTTCTCATTTCTTAATGATGGGTGATGAAAAATAAAAGTTTGCTAGAGTAAATGAAGGAGAGCATGTTAAGAAGAAGAGATCCCCAGATCCGCCTACAAAATTTATCAGGGTAAAAATTTCATTTTTTGTTGTAACCCCTCAGGTAACTC
Organism: Limnanthes douglasii subsp. nivea; assembly: GCA_036936605.1. Lineage (NCBI taxonomy): Eukaryota > Viridiplantae > Streptophyta > Magnoliopsida > Brassicales > Limnanthaceae > Limnanthes > Limnanthes douglasii. The sequence continues at coordinate 107,281,503 of JAUPFV010000004.1, read as the reverse complement.
CTCTGGGGTCCCCTCAAACGACTCCCAAAGTTTTCCCCCAAAAATCTTTTACAAGGAATGTTGGCTTGGAACAAGTTTTGAAATTCATTCTTGAAATCCAAGAGAAAACTTTGATTGGCGAGTGTGAGAATGATCAGGAAAATAATGACGTGGTTGTGGTTGAGGCACAGCCCTTACGAGCTGTTCCAACGGTGATTCCTCCCTTCGGACCATTTGTGCCAACTTAGGGTCATCTTCTTCTCCCTCATAAATTACGACTGACCCCCTTCCTCAGCGAGGAGAGACTTCCTTGGTGAAAAAGGATAAAAAAAAGAAAAAAAAAGAAATGTACCACGGACCCGCCTTCAAATATAGAAGATGTTTTAGGGGATAATCTTAGCTGAATTGAAACCAAACATCTACTTTCCCTTTACAGAGTGAAGTATAAATATTTCTACCCGACCGAGGAGGTAAAACTTAGAGACCAATGGGTGATCCTCGGAAATATTACCATTTGGTTTCCCACTGTAGGAGAGACTCCGTTGTCCGTTCGTAATCATGAACTGATTCTTTACACCGAACTCATAAATTGGGGCCTTCGTCTACCTCTCGATCCTGCTCTAGTGGAGTACTTCAATCTTATCGGACTTTCTCCCTCTCAAGTTGGCGCTAACATGTGGTACACACTCATGGCCTGCATCATAGCCTCTAGGCTTGCTGAGACAACCCTCTTCATGGAGCAACTCATCTTCATCTCAGGTGTAGTTAAGAACTCTCATTACCCGTTTTATTTTCTTGGTTTTGCAAGGAAATAAAAGGTGATCAAAGATTTCTTAGAGGTCGACAAAATATGGAAGCAACAATTTATTTTTATCTCTGGGCTATGGGAAACCGGCTTTGAAATTTTCGACGATCTTCCCTATCGGTTGACTTTAAAGTGGGATGGGAAAGGTATGTATTCGCATATGTTATGCTATTTTACTTATTAAAATTAGTTAATTTAAGGTATTTACTTTAAACATCTATGAAAATAATTTCTAAACCTTTCAAAAGTTATGCGAAATATGCAAAGAAAATCTTTGAGAAGCTAAGTATCTAGACGGGTGAAAATTGGAACCATAAAATTTCATCAGAGTTTTCTGCCAATGAACTTGGTAAGAAGAAATATTTGGAGGTAAAATCTTGGTAAGAAAACATCCGTGTCCGAACTCATGGTGCCCCCCTCCCCGGATGATGATATTCTCAAAAACCTAAAAGGCTTGGAAAATATGGTTTACCTTGATTGTATTCCCGGACAATAGCTGGTAATGAAACTTCAGTCGAAGTGAGACCAGATGGGAGAGCAGGGGCTTCGAGGCCCAGGAGGCTCACTGCTGAGGAGAAACAAAAGAAAGTAGTTGAAAGTGAAGGGAAAAGTGACAACACGACTTGTCCGGGCTTACCCCCCAACAAAGAAAGTTTTTATAGTTGATTCAGATTCTGGGGGAGAATTTTCCCTTTAGAAGAAACAACCTGCTGGTCAAGAAGAAATCCTCGAGGAAGGTGAATATCTCTCTACTGCCTCAGCTTACTTTGACGTTTATGAAAATGACTCTGTTGCCAATGAGTTAAACAAATTGCTTCATGTTGTTGCCCTCCTTGAAAGGAAAGCTAATCGCAAAGATCGATACAAAAATGAAGTCCTCCAGTGAAGGGGTGAAGTAAAGAGGTTGACTACTGAGGTGACCAATTTAAAAACTAAAGTGAAAAACTTGAAAGATGAACTTGTCAAGAAGAAAGAGATATCTTCCCAGTTGAATAGGGTTGAGGATGATCTCTCTCAAGAGAAAAAGATATCAATTGATCGCTTATCTAGTATTACTTCCTTAGAGACTAAATTCTCCGAGGAAACAAGTAAGTTTGATGACGAACGGGAGCGTTTCATTACTAGGGATACCGAACGGGACACTCTCATCTATGGTCTTGTTGAATCTTGTGCAAAAAATAAAATATAATTTGAGAATGCTATTATAGACATTGAAAATATGTCAAAAGAGCATGAATTTCTGAAGAAGGAATTTGAGACAGAGAAGAAGAAGCATTTGGATGTGTATGGAGCCCGTATTGCATCTCGTCTTGAAGAAAGAGATGCTAACATTAAATCCGCTCTAGTGTAACAGATGTGTGATAAATTTTTGGACTTGAAGTTAGGTAGCCTTTGGCAACGCGTTATTGAAAGACATCGCCCAATAAGTGTTTCTATGGAATATTTGGAAACTAGCGATGACTCAGAAAGTTCCTCCTCAGAATCTGACTCTTCAGAAGGTAGTAAGGAAAGTTCTGCATCCGAGTAGGATAGTTAAACGCTATCTTCCTTGTTTTGTTGATCATCTGTAAACGTAAACATTTTGGAACTTTGTTTTGTAAGACCACCCTCATGTTGTGAGGATTTTTGATGATGTAATTCTATTTTTCAAATTTATTTTTATACTAAAAAATTCCTTATATTAAAATGTTTGACTTGAAAAGAAAATTACTCATGCTTTCCCCCGGATAAGTAGTTTCTTAATATGAAAATATTTCATAGTCCAATTTAGGTAGAGTATTCTTCAAATAAGAAGGAATTTAAATCAACTTGTTTCTTAGGAAAAAGATCTTTTATGTGAGAGCGTTTGACCCATTTTTTAAACAATGAAGGCTTTAACCACCTTTCTTGGTTTAAAATAATGTACATTCTCTTCGGAATATCTTATGAATTCAAAAAGATGAATATTCTCCGCCAAACGTTTTTGGAGTGTCTTTTGAATTCAAAAAGATGAACGTTCTGGTCCTAACTTTTTGGAGTGTCTTTTGAGTTAAAAAAGATGAACATTCTGCAAATCATTTTAAGATGACAAAGGGAATTTATATATATATATATATAAGTCATCTATAAGGGCACCTCGTTAAAACCTTCTTACGCCACCACGGTAGGAAAAAGTATATCACTGATACTTATATAAACTTATAAAGAAAAGACTTACATAGTTGCTCATTCACTCTATATACATTTTGAGGTGTCGAATGTTCCAAAGATGGGGAAGATCTCTTCCTTCTTTATCTTTGAGTCTGTATATCCTCGGCTTGATCTTCTTTGTCACCGTGTACGAACCCTCCCAATTCGGAACCAACTTTACCAACCTCTTTTCTTTCGTGTGAAGAAATACTTTCCTCAAAACTTTGTCCCCGACTTTGAAATCCATTCTCCTAACTTTTGGCGTATATCGACTTCTCATCAGAGTCTGATAATGTAAAGAATTTATATATGTCATTCTTGTCTTTTCCTCTATCAGATCCAAATCTGTGCATTTTCCCTTGTCATTTGTGTCCTCCGAATATTCACTTAGCCTGAATGATGGGAACATTGTTTCGAATGGTACTACTGCGTCCATCGCATAAACGAGTGTGAATGGTGATTCTTGCATTGAAGTCTGAGGAGTTGTTCTACAAGCCCATGGAACTTATTGTAGGTAATCTCGCCATTTTCCAACCTTACCCTCCAAATTCTTCTTTAGCCAATCTAAAATTGTCTGATTATTCACCTCAACCTAGCCATTTTCTTAGGGATGGAAAGGTGCTGAGAAACATTGTTGTATCCCCTTTGATGCACAAAAAGCTTTCATTTATTTGTTGTCGAATTTTGGTTTATTATCCTTTGTAATTTTTTTTGGAACTCCAAAATTACAACAGATGTTAGAAACAATAAATCTGATCACATCTTTGGCTCTTGTCCCTGCCAACAACTCAGCTTCCACCCACTTAGAAAAATAGTCGATTGCAACAATGATTGTCTGGCGACCTCCTAATGAAATCAGTAATAATCCGACCAGATCAATGGCCCATCGGTCAAATACTAAAGACTCAAATATTGATTCGATGGGTACACACGGTGCATGGATTGCGTTAGCAAATCTTTGTCAGGTATCAGACTTTTACACAAAATCCTTTACATCCGAGGAGAGAGTTGGCCAATAATATCCACCAAGAATGACTCTTCGTATCTGGTGTGGATAAAAGTAGCCTGAGGGTAGGCTGGTAATTTTAAGTGGAGTTTTAAGGCGGCGTAAGGGTGTTTCACGGTGGTGTGGTGGTGTTTCAAGATATTTCAGGGTATTTCAAGGTGTTTTAAGGGTGGTGAGAGAATTGAGCAGCCTGGCAGCAGTTAATTTTTCTTACCCATAGTTAATGCTGGTGGTTGGGTATTTATAGTGTGTAATTTGGGCCCTTATGGGCTTTCGGGTCAAGTTTCATGGACCCGGGTCATGTTTAAAGACCCATGAAGTTTAAGCAAATGCACAGGTAGCTTAGTCAGATAGTGATTAGGTTTAAAAGTACTTTAGTCATAGTTCGAATCGTCTTATGTTTGCTGTGTCCAAAATCACCTGTCCGGATCAAACAGTCCTGTTCGGATTATAGTCTTGGAGTCTGTCCGATTTTCGGGGAGTTTTACTTTGGACTACCCTTCCGGGGAGCTCTTCGAATTCGGACTCATCAGGAGCCCCTTTTTTAGGTATTTGAACAAGTGTCCTTGTTAAAGAACTGAAAAACAGTTCGATTTCGGAAGTGGTCCTCTGATTCGAAGAGAGTTGAGACAGGCCCGGACAGGCCAACCGTTACGAATTCCAAACGGTTCTTTGTCAAGAGTAGTGGGACACGTGTCACCCTCCGGTTGGCCACTCCAGCCGTTTTTCTACCTCGAAAATTACACCACTTTATTGAATAGGTAACTTCTTTAAATGGTTTTGATGACGTCAGCGCCGTCTTTTAATCATTGCTCAACTTTTCGGATTCTCCTAGGAATCAAACCCCCTTTTTTACCTTTACTATAAATACTATTCATCTTTCACAGTATCATTTTCACTTTGCCATTTTACTCAAAACTTCATCTTTCTAAAACCTTGAGATTTCCTTAATCGTTTTATGTTCACAGCAAGAACAGCTTTAATCAAGGGTGGCTGGCTCAATCTTTCAGAATTAGAGAGAGCTCAAAGGGTTGAAAAAGAGAAACGGATAGCAGCAGGGCTACCAGCATCGCCAGTTGAGAGACCAGCCACTTCAATCGAAGAATCTGATAGGGGTTCGTCTTCTTCAAAAGGTACAAAACCCAGAAAACTCTTCCACTCAACACTCTCCCCCATAGTTTCTGGCTCATCAGTCCAAGAGTCAATTCCCACCGTCGAACCGGAGGTTGTTGTTACAAGTGTTAGGAAAAAAACTACCTTTATAGCTATGGGGTCCGACTCTGATCATTCCCCAGAGAAACTGATCATGAAAAGACCAAGTCGACTGGTTAAGGGACTCTCCTCGAAAAACACCAGTGAGTCTGGGTCCGGAACAACTGTTAGGACCCTCCGGGAGAGGCCGGTCGGTCCGGAGGCCAGCAGTCCATTACCTCCAAAGGAAACCTCGACCTCAGAGACTCAAGCTGAGGTGAAAATTCAAAAACATACAACGAGTCGCCAGTCCGGAGGATCAGCTGTACCAAGCTTCATCCCTCCCCGGGCTGTTTCTGCAGAAGCTCCCCCAACAGTTATGGAGGAGAGGATGGAAGACTCCATTGAGGAGGCTAGGTTTGAGTCCGAGTCGTCCGGACAAGCTGATACTGCCATAGTCGTTGCCAAGAAAGGCAAAGAGGACTCGTTCTTGAGCCGTCCGGATCTGCCGGAGTGCCTTGAAGGGAAAGTTGGGCCCTGCTTTCACAAGGTAAAGTTTAAGTATCTCTTATCTTTGTTAAAAACCAAGTATGCATTTATTCACACTAGAGACTTGGGACGGCTTCGCACTAAGTGGGGGATCCCTGAAAACGTAAAGATCCGAATTCCCATCGATCCAGAGACCCCGATGGATTGTAAGAGGAATGAGATCGTATTTTTTACAGAGCTGTTCAATTGGGGACTCAGGTTCCCATTGGATCCGGAGATAGTGCGCTATTTCCACTTAGTGAAGCTATGCCCATCGCAGCTGAGCCCCAACGGATGGTACACCCTGATGTCATGTATTATGGCATCCAGGCTGTCCGGAATTCCTCTTCCAATGGAAGAGTTCGCTGCTGTTGCCAGTCTGTGCAAACACCACCAGTTCCCCTTTTATCACTTCAATATGGGGAACAATCTGAAAGCAGTTGATGATCTCCTAGAATCGGAGAATAAGTGGAGGAGCCAGTTCTTGTTTATAAGTGGCTCATGGGAGAACGGGAAGAAGATCAAGGTTGGGGAGAATCCTAGCCTTCTTCGAAGTAGATGGAGGAGCGATCGTAAGTTCTTTCCTTAAGTTTCTGTTCGAATTTCTTCTCTTTAAGCTTTCACTAACTAGTTGCTCTTTTGTTTTGCCAGAACTGCCAAAAGAGTTCGGAGACTATGCGAAAGCCGGACAGGTTACCTGTGGCAAAATAAACACATGGGCCGCAGAGAACTGGGAGAACCGGTTCCACAAGGCTTTCACTCCGGGAAACTTAGCCAGATCTCACCTGTGGAACACCACAGGTCGGAGGGATTTAACATGGGAGGAGTTCTCCACCCCTCCTGATGATGACATAGTGCTAAGAAGGTCTCACGAGCTAGATGGGACCCTTTTCCTCCCTCTTCGGGCCAAAGCCCCAAGTAAGATGAAGGGCCAGAAGAAGAAAGGGAAGAAAACAGCAGGAGATTCAGAGAAAAAGGCCCTGACTGACACAGAGGCGCCAATTCCAGTTCAAGTTGATGCAAGCCTTCTACAGGTGGTAGAAGTGGAAAGTAAAGAGCACGGAGAGACTCCCTCAAAACCTACGAGGGTCTCCAAACGAACCCGTAAACAAGTAAGTGAGGGTGTTGAGAGAGAAGTAAAAAAGAAGAAAACTTCTCAAGAAGAAGAATTTGCTCTCCGGGACCCGGAGCCCACTTTTCCAGTTGATCCTACATTAGCCGAAGAGATCCCAGAAAACCTTAACGAAGGGATTCCATGGGAGCTTCACACTGATGACATTGAACGGGGAGAGATCAACATGGATGAAGTGGATGTCACCGGACTGGGTCCTCTAGGTGACTACTTCCTTGGTTTGTCTAGGGACGAGTTTGCAGGGCCATATGTTCCTCCAAGTAATTCCAACACGGTAAATTTTAATGGCAAAACTTTCTTGGTCTCCAGCGAAAGGGATATCATAGCTCACTCTCTCCTTAGCAACGTGCAACCTGTGCTTACCTTGGAAAGGCAAGTCCGGAGTCAGGCAGAAACCATTAAGGAGCTTAAGTCCGAGAAGGAAAAACTGTCCGATAACCTCCGGGGTGCCACTACCCAGGTTGACTTGCTTAAGGAGTCGAACGAGCAGCTGAAGAGGAGTAAAGATGAGAGCAACACAAAAGTTGCCTCTTTGGAGAAAACCCTAGAAGATATCCAGGCTAAGCTGTCCGAGTTGGAGAAAGACTTGAAAACCTCAAAAGATGAGACTGCAGCAAAAGAAAAGATTGTCACCAATCTGACTACTGACAAACTTACTTTGGAGAATGCAGTGACTCAGGCTATTGGTGAGAAAGCTGCCCTGGTGAAGGATCAATAGGCCATGATCAAGGCCAAAGTCAATGCTTATGCCAAGGAGATGCTACGGAGTGAAGAACTACTGATCGAAAAGGTAAAGTCTGACATGGTCCTCTTATTTCACGAGAAGTTCCCGAAGAGAAGACTTGGGGACTTATGGCGTTATGTGGATGACGACGATCTCCCATATTGGACCATGGTTGATGAAGGGTATACTGATATATCCTCATCTGGTGATGAGGAGGAAACCGGAGAGAGTCCGGGAGAAGAAGAGGCTGACCCCAAAGGAAAGAAGGTCATTGAAGACAAAAGCGATGTTAAGACCAAGGGAACTGATGAGGGTGAGCCATCTTCAAAGGCTCCACCTTAAATGGTAATTTGTTTTGTTTAATGTTTGTTTGAACCAAAGTCCTTGGAAGGCCAAGGCTCCTTTTTTGTGATGCTGTCCGTTTTGACCGGACAGATTTTTGTATTGTGTTTAAACTTGTTCACAAAGTCCTTGGAAGGCCAAGGCAACTTTAAGTTTATTGCATGAATGTTTTATCTTGCACAACCTTTCTCTTATTCTAAAGTTTGTTTAAGTACTTCTCATTGTGAGAGTGTTTAATTTTTCCGGCTAGAATTTAAATAGCCCTTAGATCTTTCAGTCCGGGTAGTATGGCAATCAACAGAATTTTGTAAAAACTTAGAAAATTTATTCAAAAAAGCTCCAAGTTTCATTTAAAGCTCTCCGTGGCGCCAGAGAGAGATAGTGGTATGCCCCCAAATATTTACATGGATGTTTAACAAGTAAATATTTACATAAATTTTATTCCAAATACATTCGAAGGTGTTCAATATTCCAAGGGTGAGTTAAAACCCTACCATCTTTGTCTTCCAGCCAATATGTGCCAGGCTTGATTCTTTCAACCACAGTATACGGACCCTCCCAGGTTGGGGCCAACTTTCCGAAGAGCTTTTCCTTGGTGTGCAGGAAAACTTTCCTCAATACTTTATCTCCTGGTTGAAAGTCCCTTCTTTTAACCTTGGAAGCAAACCTGCTTCTCATCAAGCCCTGATAGTGTGCCATTCTAAGATGAGCTTTTATTCGCCTTTCTTCAATTAAATCAAGCTGATTTCTGATTGCTATTTCATTAGTCTGTCCGGAGAAGTTATGAACACGAAAAGAGGGGAGTGTCTTCTCTATGGGAGCTACTGCATCCATCCCATAGACCAAGGCAAAAGGTGATTCTTGTGTGGCAGCCCCAGGCGTTGTCCGGTATGCCCACAAGACTTCTTGTAAATAACTAGGCCACTTCCCAGCAGCCCCTTCCAGATTTTTCTTTAAGCCGGACAGTATTGTTCTATTAGCCACCTCAACTTGCCCATTGGCTTGTGGGTGGAATGGGGAAGAAAAGCAGTGCTGAATACCCCTTGAGGCACAGAAGCTCTCCATTTCTCGGTTGTCAAACTGTGGCCCATTATCTGTTGTTATTTTCTGAGGGACACCAAATCTGCAACATATGTTGGATAAGATGAATTTTATAACAGCCTTTGATGTTGTTCCTGTCAAGGGGGCTGCTTCTATCCACTTCGAAAAGTAATCAATGGCCACGATTATGGTTTTGCGTCCTCCGGACGCCATAGGGAGAGGCCCAACTAAGTCTAATCCCCATCGAGCAAAAGGGATAGGCTCAGAAATTGATTCCATAGGAATGGCTGGTACATGAATTTCATTGCTGTACCTCTGGCATGGGTCACACCTTCTTACCAGTTCCTTGGCATCTTTCATTATTGAAGGCCAATAATATCCGGAGAGAAGCACTCTTCTTGTTAATGCTCTAAATCCACAATGGGCTGATCCCTCACCATCATGCAATTCGGAGAGAACCATTTGTGACTCATTATCTCCTAAACAGCGTAGGAGAGGTTTACTATAGGATTTCTTGTACAAGATCTCTCTAATCATGATGAAACCACGAGCCTTGTGCTTTAACGTTCTGGCTTGTGATTTTTCCAAAGGCACAATACCATCAGACAGATATTGTATAAGTGGAGACCTCCAATCTTGAGGTTTATTTGCTTGTATTTCAAAAACTTCCTCTTTCTCCCCTTCATCAAGTTGAATAGAAGGACTTTCAAGCACATGGATCCACGGATAGGACTCCGTATATGATATTGTTGCCAATGAGTCTGCCAATTCATTCTCTGCCCGGGGAATATGCTCATAGACAACAGCTTTAAACTTCATTGCCTCATTTTTCAAAAGAAGCAAATACTTGATTAACTGCTCTTTTCTAGCCTCTGATAGGCCCAAAGCATGGTGGACAAGCAATTGGGAGTCGCTTAGTAGCTTGACCCTTTTTGCTCCACAAATATAAGCCAATTTTAATCCAGCTATAGCTGCTTCGTATTCGGACTCGTTATTGGACGCCCTAAAAGCAAAACAAATAGCTTGAAACATGTTGTCCCCATAAGGAGAGGTTAGACATATTCCTGCCCCAGATCCTATGGCACTGGATCCCCCATCTGTTCGGACAATCCATACTTTTTTGTCTTTTGAATCAGCAAGTTGTTCTGAGTCCCTATCAGAATGGAATTCGACCAGAAAATCAGCCACAGCCTGAGCTTTTACTGCTGTTCGAGGAGCAAAGTCTATGTCGAAGTCCCCCAACTCTACTGACCACTTTGTCATTCTGCTCGAAATATCCGCTTTCTGAAGGACATTTTTTAAAGGGAAAGATGTCCGGACTACGATAGGATGAGCCTGAAAATAAGGCCTCATCTTTCTTGCAGCTATCACCAAGGCTAACGCTAATTTTTCAAGTTTTAAGTAGCGCCGTTCAGCATCAACCAGGCTTTTGCTGATGTAGTATACGGGGTGAGGATACCCATCAACCTCTCTAACCAACACAGCACTGATGGCACAACTTGAAACAGCCAGGTACACAAATAGAGTCTCCCCATTGATTGGTTTGAATAAGGTCTTCGGAGAGGACAGATGCTTCTTAATTTCATTGAACGCCTCATCACACTGTGGTGTCCACTCAAACCCCTTTGCACCTTTCAGAGTTTGAAAGAAAGGAGCACATCTGTCCGAAGACCTAGAGATAAACCTGTTCAAAGCTGCTAACCTCCCCGTTAACCGCTGCACTTCTTTAACATTTCGAGGAGGCTCCATTTGAAACAAAGCATTGAGCTGGTTCGGGTCGGGCTGGATTCCATGCTCACTTATAATGTACCCTAAGAACTTCCCGGACTGCACTCCAAACACACATTTTTCAGGATTTAGCTTTAAATTCACCTTGGCCAGGTTGGTAAAAGTCTCCTGGAGGTCGGACAAGTGTAGCTGCTCATCCACACTTTTCACCATCATATCGTCAATGTAAACCTCTATATTTCTTCCAATTTGATCAGCAAAGGTTTTATTGACTAACCTTTGATAAGTAGCCCCAGCATTCTTCAAACCAAAAGGCATCACCTTGTAGCAGTGTAATCCTCTATCAGTAACAAAAGTGGTATGCTCTTGATCTCTTGGATCCACCTGGATCTGATTATATCCGGAGAAAGCATCCATGAAGGAGAGTAGCTTGTTCCCAGAAGTAGAATCTACCAGCTGATCTATCCGGGGGACCGGATACAAGTCTTTTGGGCAAGCTCGATTGAGATCCGTGAAGTCTATGCACATTCGGCATTTACCGTTTTTCTTTTTTACCAAGACTGGATTGGCAGTCCACAAAGGATACTGAGCTTCTTTAATGTGCCCCATCTTTGTGAGTCTGTCAACCTCTTGTACAATGACATCAGCCTTTTCTTTTGAGAAAGCTCTCCTTTTTTGCACCACTGGTGCTACGTCTCTCCGGACAGATAAGTGATGAGAAATCACTTCTGACGGCACTCCAGTAACATCAGCATTGCACCAGGCAAAAACATGCTGATGGTCTTTTAAGAATTTTAACATTTCTTCTTTCAATACTTGTGGCATTTTGGACCCTATCTTGACAGATTTCCCTTCTTCTAAGCAATGTGTCTCAACCTCCTCAACTGGGATCAACACTCTGGGGGTCTCCCTGGGGTCATCAATTTCACCCTCACCCCCAGAAAGGCCCTCAAACTGCTATTGGTCATTCATACGGACTGCCCCCAGCGCTCGTGGAGCCAAGGCAGTGGCATAGCATTCTCTTGCAACTTTTTGACTGCTCCGGACAACCCCAACCTGCCCCTGAACAGCATATTTTAGACACTGATGAACTGTTGAAGCCACTGCATGCATCCTAGAGAGCCAAGATCTCCCTAAAATAGCATTGTAACAAGTGGGACAGTCCACCACAATGAAAAGTATTCTGACTGTTTTCTTGAAAGGGCCTCTGCCCAACAATACTTCTTCTTCGAACTCACCAATTACATCAGCTGAACTGCCCGTGAAACCTACAATCGATCGGTCTGACTTTTGAATCACAGCTGGATTTTTCATTTTCTTGTAAGTATCTAGGAAAAGGATATTGGCCGAGCTCCCAGTATCTACCAGGATTCGCCTTATCTCATTGCCCCCTATCGATGCTCATATGACAACAGCATCTTCATGAGGACCAGCAATGTCTCTCAAATCATCCCCATCAAAGACAATGAATGGAAATAGATTTGACGATTGATAAGAGGTCATGCCCCCTTCTAGTTGGGTTGCCAAATTATGAACATGCCTTTTTCTTGATGAAGTGGTAGGAGCTGTTACGGTGTCCCCTCCGAAAATTGTCAAGGACTCAAAGAATTTAATGAGCCCGGAGACCGACCTGGAACGTTCCTCTATTGCACCCACTCTGTTCCTTGTTGGATCAGGATCCAAGTATTCTGATTCCACATCAAACCTTTCAACAATTACCATGGCCCCTTCTGGGGCAGCATTAACCGGACCAGCCCGGTGAGTGTTATCAGGCCTGTTGCCTCCTCTTCTTTTGACATACGCACCCAACTTCCCTCTTTCAATCAGGTTCTGAACCTCTTGCTTCAAGGCTATACAATCATCAGTAGTATGGCCAATATCATTGTGATATTGACAAAAAGAACTGTTTCGATGTTCTCTGGGAGACTGCAAGGTTGCCGGTCTCCTGTAGTGTACTTCATCTTTAGTTTTCTCGAAAATGGTTGCCACACTCTCTTTGAGCTCTGCAAACCACTCCGGTTGGACCCACGGCCCCCTTTTGTTTCTAGACTGTTGACTTTGTGCAGGAGCAGCTGGTTGAGACTGAGCTTTTCCTCTTCCATGCCCCTGTCCGGTTTCTCTAGCTTTGTTGCCGGACTGGTTTGGATTGGGAGTTGGTGTCACCGGGGTGGATCTCACCTGCCTGTGCACCCTGGTCTTTTTTGTTTCATCAACATTTATTTGCTTGCCGACTTGATTCAGAAATCCACCCCAGGTCATGGCTTTCTTCCTTGTTACTGAATCGGCCAGGTTGCCCGGGTTCAAACCTTGTCTCAGGGATGCTATTGCCACTTGTTCAAAGCAATCAGCCAGCCCGTTCTTTGTGTTCACAAAACGACTTATGTATTCTTTCAACGATTCATTTGGCTCTTGGGCACAATGGATTATGGTATCTCCATTACCCTTGAGCTCCTTACTCCCCACAAATTGCCTTCGAAAGGCCACCTAAAAGGTATCAAAGTCTCTGATACAACCCTGAGGAAGGCTGTTGTACCACTTCAGAGCACTCCCCGTAAAGGATTGGGAGAATGCCCTGCAGAGTAGTTTATCATCATCATCAAAGTTCATCATGAAGTTCTTGAATTGCTCCAGATGATTGTCCGGATCAGTACTGCCGTCGTACTTCTCCATCTTTGTGCTGTCAAACCTCTTGGGGAGGTTCCCGGATAGGATTTTAGAAGACAGTGGAGACTGCCTCCAATTCCTTCCACGACTGAACACGGTATCCTCATTAGGTGTTGCAAAGATACCTGGTTCATCATGGAAAGCAAATGGATCCATCAACAACCGGTCTATATGCTTCCGGCTGTGAGATGATCCTTTCCCAATGTGTCTTTTCATTCTTCCATGATGGTCTCTTTTTCTGGAATACTTTTTAACTTGCTTTTGTTTTTTCCTGGTTCGCCCTTCGTCACTGCTGGAGGACAAGGACTTTTCATTCCCCTCACTGTCCGAAGAGCTGTCCGAAGATTCTGAACTTGAGTCAGAACTCTCCACAGGCTTGGACCGGTGAGACTTTTTAGAACTAGCATGTGTCTTTTTAGTGCTCACATGAGTCTTCGAAGCCTCATGCTCTCGAGGGTTATCAGAGCGATGAGCAACTGATGCTTTGGACTTCTCCTTCATGCCCATCTTGGCCTTCTCAGCCCTCAGAGCTTCTATTTCAACCCTCAACCTGTCACGCTCTTGGACAGTATATTCATCGTTCTCTTCCACCACTTCGAGCAAAGCTGGTGGAAGCTCTGGATTATCCGGATTCATTCGGACAGAATTCTTTTACTTGGTTTTGAATGTTTGATTCAGGCACCGTCGCCTCCCACTGTGGTCGCCAATTTGGTGTGGATAAAAGTAGCCTGAGGGTAGGCTGGTAATTTTAAGTGGAGTTTTAAGGCGGCGTAAGGGTGTTTCACGGTGGTGTGGTGGTGTTTCAAGATATTTCAGGGTATTTCAAGGTGTTTTAAGGGTGGTGAGAGAATTGAGCAGCCTGGCAGCAGTTAATTTTTCTTACCCATAGTTAATGCTGGTGGTTGGGTATTTATAGTGTGTAATTTGGGCCCTTATGGGCTTTCGGGTCAAGTTTCATGGACCCGGGTCATGTTTAAAGACCCATGAAGTTTAAGCAAATGCACAGGTAGCTTAGTCAGATAGTGATTAGGTTTAAAAGTACTTTAGTCATAGTTCGAATCGTCTTATGTTTGCTGTGTCCAAAATCACCTGTCCGGATCAAACAGTCCTGTTCGGATTATAGTCTTGGAGTCTGTCCGATTTTCGGGGAGTTTTACTTTGGACTACCCTTCCGGGGAGCTCTTCGAATTCGGACTCATCAGTATCAATGTTTTGTAGCCACAATGTGCGGATCTTTCCCCGTCATGCAACTCTGAAAGTATCATTTGAGATTCATCCTTCCGTAAACATCGAAGTAAAGGGCGACTAAAAGATTTCTTATACTGTACATCTCTAAGTATAACATTCCCATATGCCCTGAATCGTATTCTTTTAGCCATCACCTTATCAACTGGTAATATGTCGTTCACTAAGAATTCTTGTATCTCACTCCTCTAATCCTTCGTTGTTCTTGTAGAAATTTAGAAAGCTTTAACACAGCCTTCAATTGACTCAGGCCCTTATCAATGGAAAATTGAAGGGTTTTCTTGTATGACTATCCAAGGATACTCCTCTAAGTAAGATGTTTTAGCCAATCATCAGCCACTGAATTCCCACCCCTATTTGACATGTTCGTATCTGACATCCTCGAAAATCAAAGTTAAGGTCTTCAAAACCCTCTAGATATTTTTCCGAGTGATCGTTTCATGCCTCCGACCGGCTAGATGCATGATTTACTAGAAGTTGTGAAACACTTATCAACTTTACTCTTTTAGCTCTACAAATTCTAGCAAGTTTTAAGCCTCCCAAAGAATCTTCGTACTCAGCCTCATTTGATGCTTTAAACCCGAATAAGATAGATTGATACATTGCGATTCCCTCCGGAGATACCAACTGCACACCTGCTCCACAAGCAGACGAGCTTGAACCGCCGTCGGTTCGGACTATCCATTCTGCTCCAAGTTCTTCTTTATCAACTTCCATTTCGATCCGATCATATTGAAACTCAACTAGGAAATCAGCTAATACTTTTGCTTTAATATCAGTTCATGGTTCAAATTCAATGTCAAAATCTCCAAGATCCACTGACCACTTCGTTATTCTTCCCGACATATCGGGCCTTTGTAATATGCTTTTCAACGAAAAAGATGTTCGTATGACAATTGAATGAGATTGAAATTAAGGTCTCATTTTTCAAGCAGATGTAACTAATACAAGAGCTAGCATTTCTAACTTGAGATATTGCTTCTCAGCATCCAGAATATTTTTACTCACGTAATAAAGCGGCCCCAGAACATTACGCACTTACAGCGAAATCTGACACTACCAAATAAATGTATAGCTTCTCCCCGGATTTGGCTTTGTCAAGATTTCCGGGGAAGAAAGTTATTCTTTGATCTGGTGGAAAGCATCCAAACATTCTTGAGTCCAATCGATGCAGTTTTCTTTTCTTAACACCTGAAAGAATGGGACGCATTTCTCCGAAGACCATGAAATGAACATGTTCAACGCTACCAATCTTCTTGTCAGGATTTGTACTTCTTTGATTGTTCTTGATGGTGCCATAGTACTCAAAGCCTTTAACTGTACCGGATCGGCTTTAATACCTTTCTCACTGACTATGTAACCTATAAAAATCCAGATTTTACCCCAAATGTGCATTTTTATAGATTCAACTTTAAATTTATCTTTGTCAAATTGGCGAAAGTTTCTTCTAAGTCAGCCAAGTGATTTTTTATCTTCGGAACTTTTTACTAACATGTCGTCAATATCAACCTCAACATTTCTTCCAATTTGAGACTCAACAGCTTTGTTTACTAATCTTTAGTTAGTTTCTCCCGTGTTTTTCAATCCGAATGGTATTACCTTGTAACAGTGCAACCCTTTTTCTAGGTAATAAAAGACAACAACCAATTTCGAGACGTTGAATCAACCAACTGATTTACCTTAGGAAAAATGAAAAGGATCTTTGGGGCAAGCCCTGTTTAGGTCGGATTAGCATTCCATAAAGGGTATTGTAACTCGTGTATGTGACCCACTTTTGTCAAAAGGTCCACTTCTGCCATTATAGCTTCATTTTTTTCTTGAGAAAAAGATCTCCTCTTCTCTATGATCAGACGTACATTGCTTCGAACCGCAAGCTTATAGCAGACAACATTTGCTGGAACTCATGTGACATTCTCTGTACACCATGCAAACATATGTGATTTTGTTAAATCAAATTGATTAAGTTTTCATATACCTCCGGAGATAATCTCGTGCCAATTTTGAGGTTTTTCCTAGAAATAAAACATAATCCTCAAAACTATCATCTGGGACCATGAACCTCGGGGCTTCCCTCAGATCGTCCATGGGATTGGACTCCAACGGATCCCCTTTGATTGTTATTCTTTTTCCGACTCAACCCCCTTAAGCTGCTTGGGGGCCAACGCTGCTCGGTAGCATTCTCTTGCCATTTTCTGGCTGTTTCTTATTGTTCCCATATTACTTCATACTATGTAATTCAAACATTGGTGGACAGTAGATGGCACGACATACATTTTTAGTAACCAAGACCATTCGAAGATAGCGTTGTAAGAAGTAGGTGCATCCACCACTACAAATAATATTGAGACTATCTTCTTAAATGGTCCTCGACCCAATTTTACCATCCCTTCAAACTCTCCGACTACTTCACCAGTAGCTCCGGTGAATCCAACTATCAATCGGTCTGATCGCAAGATTGTTGATGGGTTTTCGATCTCCTCAAAAACATAATGAACGAACTCCTAACAAATCTCTCTCTGAACGAACCCCTAACAGAAATAACCATTTATGTGCAACAAAAAGTAACCAATTTTGTTTATAATAAAAGATATATCTAACCATCATAACTAAAACCTTATACTGATAGTCATACCCAAACAACCTAAGCCCAGATTAATGATCATTTGGTATGTGCAGCCTTTTCCCCATATAATGACCTTCAGATCGATACAAAAGTTACCTCCTAAGATGGCTTTCAATCTGATAGTCATGCTCAGCTTTACCAATGGTACCATAAGTGATGCAGCTAATGACTTGGTCCACGACCTCGTTTTCATGACCAGTTCCTTCCTAGGCGAGGCATAAAATGCCTCAGATGATGAAATTATGATTAATGTAGTTTTTTCGGATTGACAAAAGACTTCCTAGATGATGTAGCCAATATTTTAGCTAATACAAAGGATGCATCAAACAATAAAGTTTCAACAATTATGCTTTGATAGTTTCAAAGTGAGAACCGTACTTCATAATTAATAAGTGTTGTAGTGCATCATTAGACATAACTTCCGATAAGAATTGGATTGAAGAACTAAGAAAGCTTGATGGCGGAAGGGTCATCATCAATGATGAACTCATATAATTTCTTAGGTTAGTTCAAAAGTGGAAATGTTCGTAGGAGAATGTCTTTTTAAGAAATGTTCTTATCGGATACTTTTAATAGGATAATCAGTGTCTTTTAGAGAGATAAAGAGATAAAATGAATAAATGTAGCAATAATTGACTAATCATTCGCCCATTCCCCCAAAAGGAAATTTCCTTTATATAGTACAAGAGGTGAATTGGTAAGATTACATAATTACCACTATAGAAGTGGATTTCTCACCCCACTCTTCTACTCTTTATAAACAAGTTGTAAGAGTATATCATATAGCCCCTCTAATTCTTATGTTTGCTTTAGTTTAGTCCTTGACCACTAAATACATGAATTTATCTATTGTATTTAATATAACAAACCTTGTTATTATTTATATTTTCCTTCCCTTTTTATTACCCCCCAGTCCTTGTGAAGATATCTGAATGATGACTGGGTGACGAGTGCTATTATTCTCCTTTTTCGATCCTCCCCGGACTTCATAGCATTCGAACTTCTTTGTATGACCTTTTGTACTTCTTCCCGGATTTCTCTTATCTCATTTTCTGCTATCTCTTCTCTAATTGCTACTACATCCTCATGCTGACCAGCTACATCTCTCATATCATCGTTCTCAAAGCAAAGTATTGGGGAGGGATTTCTATACATATGTGTTGAATCACCTGCTTTTAGTTGTGTTGCTAGACTGACGATGTGTCTCTTCCGAGAATAATTCGATATTCCTCCAACTGTATCTCCCTCCAAAATTGTTAATGACTCAAAGAAAGCACATAAGTCACTAACCTTTCCTTTTTCTATCGTCTCTTAACTATGTTTATGCTGTTTCTTCCGGGCTTTGGGTCTAAGTATTCAGCAGAGATATCAAATGCATCTATAAGTTCTTCATGAATTGTTTTCGTTATCATTATCGCACCCTCCTGCTTCGGAGCGGCTTCTAGTTTCAAAGAAATTGTAGCATTCTTCTTCACAAAATCAATTAACTTCCCTTTTTTTTATCAAATATTGTACTTTTCTTTTAAGTGCAACACAATCTTTTGTTTCATGCACAATATTC
Organism: Limnanthes douglasii subsp. nivea; assembly: GCA_036936605.1. Lineage (NCBI taxonomy): Eukaryota > Viridiplantae > Streptophyta > Magnoliopsida > Brassicales > Limnanthaceae > Limnanthes > Limnanthes douglasii. Next base: position 107,262,765 of record JAUPFV010000004.1, on the reverse strand, counting down.
TCATAGTACTGACAATATTTGTTTTTTCTATGCTCCCTAGGAGTTTCCATCGGAAAAGGTTTATGGAAATGAACATTATAGTACGTCTTCTCAAATATAGTTGATACACATTCAGTCAACTCAGCATAATGAGCGGGTCGGACCCACTAGTTAGACATAGGTCGGACATACTGCTGATTGTTGGCTAGAGGTGTGTACTGTTGAGTGTTAACTACCCTTTGAGGTACATGATTTACAACTTGAACTGGTGGTCGCGGTCGGACTGTGGTAGTTGGGTGTGATGTCTGTGGTCGGAAATCTACTGGTCGCGCAATGTTCTTACTATGGTCAGATCCTGGTAGAATTGAGACATAGAATCTATCTCTGAAGCTCCAGTTTCTTCAACTAAAATTTGTTTCTCTATCTAATCCAACTATGCACTAAATGTCATAGCCTATGCCTCTACCACATTATCTTTCATCATGCCATGAAGCAAACTTATTAGGAGAGCGACTTTGTCTTCAGAGAATTCCATATTTTTCTTTATTTGAATAAAACGTTTCGTATACTTTGTTAGACTCTCCCCAACTTTCTTCCTGCTGTAAATGATTGTATCCCCGTTCACTCGGAATTTTTTCTTTCAACAAAATATTTTCGGAACATACTCCAAAGCATATCAAAGTTCTTTATACATCCTTGAGGTAGACGATTATACCACTTTGATGCAACATTCTTGAAAGTCTGAGAAAAGGCCCTGCACAATAACTTGTCATCATCATCATAATTGAACATGAAATTCTTAAACTGCTTAATGTGATTATCGGGATCTTGTGTCCCATCAAACCTTTCCAGCTTAGATATGTCAAACTACTTGGGGAGATGTCCGAATAAAATCTCAAGAGAGAGTGAAGATGACCTCCAATTATGCGCAACCTTGTAAGCACTTCCACCCGGACTTTCATTCAGAGCAATATAGAGCCTTTCCTCTGTTGGAAAAATAAATTGATTGCTGACTCGTTAATCTTGATTGTAGTTGTCGGACAGAAGTTATCCTTGAGGGGTTACATATTTTGGTCGAATTGCATTCACCGCTTTGTTGGGATCTTTGCAGTATAAGTTTCTTTTGTTGTGATCGTGCTTCTTCTTCCTCGAACCTTTAATTTTCCGACTGGTCCAATGAGAACGTTTATGCACCTTTGAATCTATTTGCATCTGATCTGCTTTATACCTAGCATCGGATCCGAAGATGATAATTCATATGAACTAAGATAAGTATATTCACTACATTCTGATGATTCGTATCGTTGTTCAAATCTAGCTCGTCTCTTCGAAGATTGATGACTCTTCCTCCGACGTCTGTCCTCATATTGAATGACATCTTGAGTTTGATCTGCTACGACGTGCTCTTGTTGGACTTCTGATCTGACTCTTCCAAAGCTTATTATCGCTTATTTTTATACATTTAGCCTCTCAATGCCTTCCAACAACTCTTTTCAACTGGAAACCAGGTCAGATTCTTCTGGAAGCTCCTCAACATGTCGATTATGGTCGTTCTCTTCATTTATCACTTTCTCTTCCATCAGATGGTCTCTAGATACAGTTCTGATCACATTCTTTGTCGGATTTACCTCCAACTCACCACGAATTTCAGTTTCCATTGTTTTTTTTACTGTAGATTATTTTTATGGTTTTGGAATGTTAATTCCGAGTACCACTCAAGTTCCCACAGACGACGCCACTGATGGACTCATATAATTTCTTAGGTAAATTCAGAAGCAGAAATGTTCGTAGGAGAAAGTATGTCTAAGAAATGTTTAATAATAGAATTAGTGTTTTGTAGAGAGAAAAGGACAAAAAGATTAAATGTAGCAATAATTAACTAATCATTGACCAATTTCCCCAAAATGGAATGTCCTTTATATACTACAAGAGGTAAATAGTAAAATTACACGGAAAACAATATGTTTGCTTTACTTTAGTCATTGACCACTAAATACCTGAATTTATTTATTGTATTTAATATAATAAACCTTATTATTATTTATATTTTTCTTCTCCTATCAGAATCTATAATTTTTTTTAATTAACGGTTTATGTATAGTTGTAAATAAATAAATAACTGAATCGACATCCAATTTTTTCAAGAAATTAGCCGCTTTATGGATAACAATTAAAATTTTAAATTTTAATATAATGGTAATTTATATTAACAAATAAAAAATATTAAAATGTATGCTTTGAGTTTGATAATATTAAATTTTAAACGTTAAATCTACTCCAAAACTTATTTGCAATGCAAATCCAAGTCGTGGATTCGTATTTAAAAAGCGTCATTATGCATGGATTTACAACACACAAATGAAGGTAATGTTGTTTATTTTGAACTGCATAATTTTGCAATGATATTTGGAAAACAATTTATGGCATTCAAATATAATTGGTTTCTCACATCAAGTGCTAGTATCATAAGTATTGTTCAGATGAATCATGCAAGAATAATCACGTTGATTCTTATCTTCGTTCACAAATCTATATTAATAATTTCATTGTAAGCGATAGAATTGCAATCAAAGTTCTTTTTCTAATTATATTTGTAGTGAAAGAGGAAAAAATAATAAAAACAATAATTATAATAAGATAAAGAAGTGTCACTCAGTTTCGTGATGTAGCGTATATCTAAACTAGGTCGGAGATAAAGGGTAAGTACGTTAGCATTTTATTTAATCGTTTATACGGGAAATGACACATTAAGTATTTTTTGGCCAAACCTATTACTATCTAATACCTAAAAATGGATTAATACTCAGTTAATACCCATCTCATTAAACATATCCATTTTTAATACCTAATTTTTTATTAATACCATGATTACCCTCAACCTAGTATGTAAGGGTTAATTTGTGAAAAAATGGACCTTTTTGGCTACAGAACCTTCTTATTACTTTTGAATTTTGAATTTATTAGGCTCTCTCTCCTCTCTCCTAACCTAACAACCCATTTTTCAAGAACGTCTGTTCGTTTCAAAAAACGGCGACGTGATCACACTCATTCCAGCGAGACTAGCTAACCACCGGCGAACTCCGATTAATCACCGGAGAACCATATAACCACCATCGACTGCATTTCCGATCATCGGCGAACTGTTTTTTCGACGAACTCTGTAATTTCAAGTCAACAGTTCGAGCTCCTCATCATACCACTGTTATAGAGCTTCATCCGTCATTTTCCGTCGAGTCAATCTCCTAGCTCGAGCGGTGGACCACTAAGGTCCGTCGACCTCATCGTTGAAAGCAGCTCCGACGTTTGGAAGGTATAGAACGACATCGTGTTTCATTTTAAACAGCAAAATGGTTTTCCATTTTCGATCTTGATAATAAAATCACTCGCGTATCTAATGTATGTTAATGGCAGAGAATCGATTAGTTTCCGTTTCTGGTCGATTCAAACCATCGATACCGGCTCCGATTACATTCCGGTAAGAAATTTAACTTTTCCACCTCTGTTATATAGGTTGCGATTTGTGTTTTGTTATTGTATGGTAAAGGTTGCGATTTGTGGGTAGATTTGTATATTTGTTATTGCTAGATTGGTATAGTTCTCTGAACGTGGCTGTGTTTTGTTTGTCATTGCGATTCTACCTAGGGCTCACATATGGTATTTGCGATTTGTGCATGTCGTCTCTGGTTGCTAGATGAGAGTGTTGTCATTGCAATTTTTATGCAGTGATTGATAGATTAGTTTACATATCCTGAGATTTTAGTTATGCTAGGTTGCTAGATGTCTTCAAACATATACCATTTCTACATTTACTTAGCTCCGTAACACATTCAGCTGTTGTACGCTGCCGTACAATAAACTAACACATTCAGGGTACACAATGTCGAAACCAAAAGTTTGCATTTTCAAATTTGTCACGAAACATCTATTGTTCCGCTGTCCGAAATCGAAAATTTTGATTCTTTTCAACATTACGTTAAGGAAACATGGCAGGGTCTTGTTAGAGGCAACTACAACATTACCTACTCTTGCGGTTCTCATAATAATTGTATGTTTAATAAGGAGACCGGTTTTATTGGGTTGGAATGTTACCTTGATGTTGAGTGTCTGAAGAGTGTTAGTTTTCTTATAGAAGAACATGTTGCTGATAAAGGCTCCGCCATTAAACGTAAAGAACCTGTTCAATTGTTTGAAGAATCCTCGCATATGCAATGAACTAGCGGTGAAAGCAGTAGCTGTTTGGAGATTTCGACCCCCAAAAAAGGCATCTTGCTACTACTGGATGGGCAGAAGCTATCATCGGTGTTGGATAGTCATTTCCAGATGGTGCTCCAGGTCTAAGGTTATCATTATCCCGTTATGCATTAGAGAACGGTTTTGCGTTTAGGTACATGCACAATACCTTTAGCAAGATCACCGTTTATTGTGTAAACAAAGATTTGAACGGTCGCAAATGGAGGCTTTATGCTTCTCTTGATTCTAAGACCGGTTTGATGACGATAAAAAGATTTGTCAGTACCCATACGTGTAGTCCCGTATTCACAAAGAAGAAGAGCAGGCATCTGTCGTCCGATTTGATTGCTGATGAAATTCACGATTCTCTTAGGAACTGCCAATCTGTTACAGCTAAGACTATACAGTCCTCCATCAAGCAAGACTACGGTTTAGACATTTCCTATCGTCTATCGTGGAATGCGTTAGAGAAGGCCCGTCGTGTTGTATTCGGAGATAGCAATACCTCTTTCGGATTGCTAAAATCATACTTCAAGAGACTAAAGAGTCGTGATATCACTACGGACTGCCATCTGGATTTGGCTCCCGGTAATGTTTTCCGTCGTTGTTTTATAGCGTTTGGGGCGTGTCTACAGGGTATCCATTCGTGCCGGCCTTTGATGTACGTTGATGGAACCCATCTAACAGGGAAGCATTATGGCATGTTGCTTTCAGCAGTTACGAAAGATGGAAACAACGGTAAGTCCATGTTTCACTACACTTTTGGTCTACATACGTGCTTTTGTTTTTTTCAAATGTTTATCATGAGCTAAGGTTTCTAGATTGGTTATTTTTATATTGTGATTTAAACATGCACGCCAGATAGGTAGACCTAGGTTGCTAGATTGGTTGTTTTGATGTCATTGCGAGTTACGCATAGTTTAGATTGCTACATTGACGATTTCACAGACTGCCTAATTCTGATAGATAGGTTCTATATACATTGCAATTTTAGTCCACTCACCCAAACCATGTATTACTGTGGCTCACCGATATCGTTTCCGTCTCAGGCCTATTCCCCGTGGCTTTTGGTATCTTTGGTAGTGAAGACTCAGACAACTGGTTTTGGTTTTCAGAAAGTCTAAAGCCGCATTTTCTAGGGCGCCAAATAACTTTCATTTCAGACCGTCATGCTGGTATTATCAACATTGTCGCAACTCTTTATCCTAATGACTACCACGCATATTGCATCTTCCATCTGATACAGAATATGATTAAAGCTCTTGAACACACTAACAGAGTCTACAAAAACAATATGTTAGTGATGTTTAAGAGTTGTGCTTATGCCCCGACTGTAGATCTTTTTAATGAACATTATGCTTAGTTTGCACGCCAAGGGGGTGAGCGTATTGGCAACTTTCTAAGAAATTTGTCAGCAGAAAAATTGGCTCAGGCATACGTGAAAGGCAAACGGTATGGGGCGATGGCATCCACAGCTGTTGAATCTTTCAATTTGCAGATTAAAAAGTTGTGCCATCTACCTATAGTGGAATTGGTCGACCGGATTAGAGTTCTTCTTATGAATCAAATGTCTCAATGTTTGGCAGACGGTCTAAGATGGAACACACACTTATGCCCCGAGTTTGACAAGATGTTCAAAGAGAATGTACAATGTAGTCGGACTTGGTTAGTTCGCAAGCCTTATGCCGCTTGTTTTGAGGTTTTATCAGACCCAGTCATGGTGGTCAACATCCTTGATTTCAAGTGCACATGCGGCTCTTGGCACCAAGAATGTTTCCCATGCGCTCATGCATTGGCTGCAATAGCACCTCTAAACGAAGATCCGATGACATTAGTAGAGCCATTTTTCAGTGCTGCAAATTACCGGTCTAGCTATTCTTTTAACATACCGGCTATAATAGAGTTCGGTGAATCTAGTACCGGTAAAGATGATGGAGAGCCAGTGGTTAATCCCCCGAACGTTAAAAGACGAGCTGGGCGGCCGAGGAAAAAGCGTATTCCATCAAGAGGAGAGGTTACCACCAGCCAGTCCCGTTGGGGTCGCTGTTTCAAATCAGGGCATAATAGGAGGTCATGTGATGCTCCGTTCTGAACTTGTGTTCCCGATTTTTTAGTAACATTTTGATTTTCATAGATAAAAACTCCTTATCTTTCGACTTATATTTTTTGATACTTTTAACATTGATATGTACCATGTCTGTTTGATTCGATGATTCTTATCGTTATGTTCCAGCTACATTGGTAAAATATGCCACGATTACAACGTTACATGATTGTTAACTTTTCGCAATACATTGCTAGATATGTGAATACTAGTCTAATAGATACGAAACATCTGCACTAATAGAAACTTGAGAAAATTATCTGATGGATACGACATATAGACATTGCTAGATACATGAACAATAGTCTGATAGACACGATATATAGCATTAATAGATCATGGAGTAATACACCAATTTATGTATTCGATTTTAATGTCCACATCCATCTGATGGCTGTATTATATTTAGTTTGGTAGGTCCTATAGATCTCCCCTTAATGATTCATCTAAGTATTTACTGAAGGATGCGATTCACGCCTAATATAGTCTGGTTGATTGAAGATAGATATATAAGCTCGATATTTATAGATACGTTGTATTGTGGTTGCGATGCACCTTGATTTATTTGAGGTGTTAAGTTTGATTTATACTCCAATTAATGGAAGTTCCTATCAGCCATATCCAACCTTGATAGATACAGCAAGTTTTTTCTGCGAAATCAAGGTTCACTTAGTTGTGATAGATTAGTTATATCTACACTGCGATTGTGGATCTTAAATGCCATTAAAGTTGCTTCACTCAAGTGCTTACTATCAAAGTTTACTTATAGCATTCAAATCTTAACAAGAAAAATTTAAGATAGACAACACAAACTGCAATAAAACCATAACGATAGAACATCAGTCAATGCTACACATCAGTCAAATACACCAACCCTCTTAAAAAACAAACTGCTCAGAGGGTTGGTGAAAGTTATAGGTACATCGAAGCATAAAAAACATTACAAACAACAAAATAAAAAACATAATGAAAGGAAACTGCATGAACTTCTTTAAACCTAATCAGAATCCTCTTCATCTGTCCATTCAAATCCCTCCTCCTCTTCTTCTTCTTCTTCATATTCGACTTCTTCATCCTCCTCGTCCTCCGACTTCTCATCATCGGCTTTGTCAGAACTATCATCATCTCTGTCCCCTGACTCCCAGCTGTCCTTACGTCTCTTCCTTTTTGGAAGTTGTTCACTGTCACTCTCGTAACTGTCGTCCAACGACCACGAGTCCCATGATGCATAAGGATCTTCGTGGTCCTCAGACCAAATAGACTAGTTGTCTTCCTCCTCCGACGAGTACTCAGTTATGGTAGTTATCTTGTAGGGCTTGTTGTCGTTGTAGTAGTCCGTAGACCATCCGTCGTCGGAGGAGTAGATAGGTGTTTTTGGTGAAGATGGTGCCATTATCGATGGTTGTTTTGTTTCAAGTTAGACTAAACTTGCTGGTGGTTTGCTGGTTGGTTTTTTTCTTTGCAGGGAAGTGTGAGATGAATAGGTTCAACTATCAGCCTCTACTTATAGCAGAACGCAATGCCCAAGGCTACGTCTCATCTAGCAACCAAAATTACTTTCACAAATTTAATTTTACACGTCTATTTAATGCATGTAATGATTCAAGTCCATCTACCTTTGTCTTTTCAACTTTCAAGCTAACAATAGGATTAAAACATTTACTTCTAATCACTGATAGGTGTAGTTAACAATCATTTCGAAGAATTTAATTCCCTCGTCTACCAATAAACCCATCCACCAGTCCAGAAATATAGTTGGTCCATCACTAATATGTTATATACGATTTACGCCTAATTTACACTGCTAGATATATAATATTTAAAATTTAAAACCACAACTATTAATCAGCGCTAGATACGTTATACTGATGTTGCTAGGTGGTATCGACTTTAATAGACACATAATCCAAAAGTTTGCTATATGGGTTGTAATAAAGCTGTTATGACATGTGGACATTCATAGATACTAGATAATAAGTCTGATAGATATGAAATACAGACATTGATAGATACAACACTTTGTAGTTTTTATCTATCCGACATATGGACATTGATAGATACTCGACAATAATTCTGATAGATATGTAATACAGACATTGATAGACACTTGATTATAAGTATGATAGATAAGATGCATAGACATTGCTATAAACGGGAATACTAGTCTGATAGCTACGATATATAGGCATTGTTATATACTTGAATAAAAGTCTGATAGATACTTGAGTAAATGTCTGCTAGATACGAAGGTATACATTGCGAGCTGTGTGAATATTACTCTGATAGATACGAAACATAAAAAATACTAGATACATCATTGAAGAATTGAATAGTGTAGATGAAATTTATTCATGTAACAAAGGGAGGATCTTCCAAGGTAGTTTAGAAAAACATTTCCTTTTATAGTTACTTGATATATACAAAATTCGTATATTGCTAGATTCACCATTTTGTTTGTTCATAGATAAGACATATCGATATTAATAGATCCTTGAGAAGGAGTCTGATAGATTTGAAACATAAACTATGCTAGATAAGTTAGTATAAGTATGATAGATTAGACATACATATATTACTAGATCCGTAAATAATAGTCTGATAGATACGACATATAGACATTGCTCTACGTGGCACTACAAAGTTGCTAGATGTAGCACTATACAGTTGCTAGATCTGTTCAATAGTAGTCTTATAGATACCTTATATAACATTGCTACATACTTTAGTACACGTCTGATAGGTAATAATAAAGACATTGCGATTTACTTGAAGATTACTTTGATAGATATAACATATTTAAATTACTAGATTCACCATTGAAGAATGTAACAGTGATGTGAAAACTATTCATACAACAAAAGCAGTATCTTATAATGTAGTTTATAAAAACATTTCCTTTGGTTTAAATACTATTAAAATTGCTAGTGACACCAAAGTTTTCTAATAAGTTCAGATTAATTGTCTAATACACCCATCCTTTGCTATCTGAATCATACATCCTGCTACCAAAAAATGAATTACAGACTACCAACGTTTGTTTGCGTTTCTATCATTCATGAAATGCTTAAATATTTCACTTCTTGTTTCGGTGGGCATTTCCTTTCCATATTCTTGCGGAACATACCCTCTCTGGATGATGTTTTTTGCATACTTACAAACAAAAAAACCGCAGTCAAGGCTATCCTTCTCCTCATGTGGGATATTTCTCATTGTCTTTATTTTGTATCCACCTTTTAAATAAGGTATGTATTTTTTCTTCATGCAATAGGCCAGCTGCAAAATCAAGTAATCCATTGTTACAATTCAATTTATGATGCCATGTCATTGCTATGTACTACTATAGTCATTGATAGATACAGTATGCGACATTCCTAGATAAGCGAACAAAGACCCTTAGCATTAAATTTTATACCATAGTATCGACTGTGTTTTTCGTCTTATCGGGAATGTGTTTGATCCACGGCAACAGTGGGTTGTAGCTACTGGCAGCCCCATTCTCCATATCTATAACCAGTAGCGTCCAGTGGTTCACGCCGGACGTGTTAACGGTGCAAAGAGGAACAAGTGCAACGTATGTGTCTACTTTCATTGTTTCAAACACCTTATCCACAATGACAGATAAATCTTCCTTGATAGCCAGTGTTCCCTGCAAATTTGTGTTATTACTATAGGAAGTAGATGTTTCCAATATAACACAAATCATTCCCGGTGAACTTACAGTTGCGTTTCCAGTTATTTGAATGGCGTTGGCCATATATGAATACTCATCATCAAACCCTTTCACAGGGACTTTCCAATCTGAATTCTTTAACAGCTTATATATCCAAGCATCAATTATCTATCAAAACACAATTAGAAGCTCAAATCAGTTAAATGACAATTACTGAAAAGAAGAACAAATTTATAGGTTGACAACTAAGACTGTAACTTCAATGAGTTACCCTATACTAAGACATTGCTAGATGTTGTATATTAATATTGCTAGACGTACAGAGACACATTGCTAGACTTAAAAATTTACTCTGATAGATACAACCAGAAACCTTATTACCTTGAAGTCAACTTAAGTTTCGTTAGGCAGTTCCATTATCTCGGTCACACTAATGGAAACCCTATAGGAGAACTCTGTTGTTGTCAAGTACCATACTTCTGGATCTTCTTGTTCTTCTTCCTTGGCAAGTTTCATCACCTTCTCGTACTCACTGACATTGATTACTTTCGTTGTCTCTGTCGGGAACGACCAATCTACAACAGCAATCTGTTGTTGTTTAACCTGCATCGGAGTAAGTAAGTTCCACGAAGGCATGACATCAACAGGCGCCTATAATAAAGCATCAAATTAAACTGTTAACATTAGTTTTTGAAGGTTTATTGATATTACAATAGATCTACTTACGTCAACGCCTGTTTGTTCTTCCTCGATGGAGTCCATTGTACGTCTCTTCTCATTTGAATTTTCAACAGCCTTGTCAACTTCTGTGTAAAATGATTGAGTGCAGTCTACAAAGCTATCGTCAGCCAACGGTGTAACCGATCTGACAATCAGATCGTTAGATGCTGCTTTATCTTGTAGTGGTGTTGCATACGAAGATGGCTCGACCTGTGACACTTTTTCAATCTTCGCTGCGGATTGATCTTCTCCGTTGATAATTGGAATTACCTTTAATGGAGAGACAACTTGCGATAGTTGTTCGCTCTTTGCTGCATGTTCCATCCAAGTGTACGCCAACGTCTTTACATTAGACTGTCGCGTATCTTCAAGCGCCGCTCTTTCCAGTTCTAATAACAGAACACAACAGAACATAATAATATCATCAACCTACATTACGATTTTAGTACAATTCTCATTGCTATACTATCTATCAGTCGAGCAACGCGCTTTACGCCTATTATACATTGCAATTTGTTTGGTATGAAAACTGTATTCTTAAAATTTTATATCTATCAGACTACATACATATTGTGTTTGCGATTTGTTCAACATGCATCTACTAATTCTCATTGAGATAAACATGGAAATCATTTCTTAAACTACACAGATACTGTCAAACCAACATTTTCATACAAAAAACAACCCATCTTAAATATTATCCAACCTAGAGTTTGAACATTTCAAAACCAGCCAAAACATAATTACTAAATATTTATGAATCTTAACGATTTTAAGATCCACTTACATCTTCAGCCATATTCTCTACCACATTCTCAGAGACAGGTTCTGGGCCCAGGAGTTCTGTGGCTGCGTTCTCCACCCCAGTAGGTGCTTCTTCAGGCTCTTTGGTTGTATATGCCTGCTTGTCAGCTTCTTCCTTGTCTTGATCTGTCTCCGCATTGTGTCCTTCCCCTACGGCTTCTTCGGTGTTCTCCAACTGTTTTTTCGGTGTTTTCATTCCTTTGTTGCACCCTTTGTCCAACGAATCTATTCTGTCCACCATCAGCTCCTGTCCTTCAACCTCGTTGTTTCCAACTCCGTGTCCCTGTTCATTTACGAAAACTTCATTTTGCGCACTGGCAGCATGAGTTAGGGGTGATAAGTCTGCTCCCGCATCCCCTTTCTCATTACCAGCATCACAACCAAGTAAAGTAGTCCATTTCTGCTTCCCAACGACATCAACAGCAATAGCTTACGGTGTAGTAGTTTCTTGCATTGGTTCAACAGGTGTTTCGGATTGAACACACCCTACATCTCCTTCTAATTTCTCCTCCTCAGATACTTCCCTTTCTTTTGCCTCAGCTGTCTCAAGCTCCTTATCTTCTTCAGTTCTGGACTCCCCCTCAACATCCTCTTCTTCTATTGATTTTTCGGTATCAGAAACTTGTTGGTTCCTTTTGGGAACTAATCCATGCCTCTGATATTTGTAAACCAATGTTTCCTTAACCACTTTCTCAGTAATATTGGCATCCACAATTTCAACATCGTCCTCATCTTCACGACAAAATGGCATTGATAAGGTGTTCAGTAGATCCTCATCCTCACCATCCACTCTTTCCTCTTCCACTTCGAGCTTCTGTTTCAGCTCATTCAAGTCTTTCTTCAATTTTTCAACCTGAATCCAACGAGCATACGAAATAGTTTAGACAACTGCCATTGCGAGATACATCATATTTACATTGCTAGATGCATTATTTTTACAGTGCTAGATTCAGAAGATTAGCGTTGATAGACAACTTATAATTATGTTTGCTAGATCCTTTATAATGATGCTGCTAGCAAACAACATCTAAACATTTTCTATATACAGTGTAACCAACTTATATAAAAACAGCCTATAAAGCTTATTAGTCCTTTAAAAATATGGGATTACTAACTTGTTCGTTTTTCTCCTCAAGCAACATTTTCAGCCTTTTGTTTTCAGCTTTCAACCGGTGCAACCGGCTTTGTTTTTTCACCTTCTTATTGTCACGCAGCACAGACTGTGACAACCCTCCAAAACTTGGAATAGTAGACCTACGGTTGTTTTTCTTTTTCAACCTCTCCCATTTTCTTGTACCAACTCTCGACTTCTTCTCCCCAATCAATTCCCCCACTGTAACATCGTCATCTACCTCAGTGTTGTCTTCAACCCAGTGTTCGAACTCTTTTTATTCCTTGTTCCATTTCCGTCATCTACCTCTTTTAGCTTCCTTCTTATACTTCTGTTGGCAACAGATTTCTTTCTTTTCATATTCCTCGGTTCACTTGTTTCCGCAGCAGCTTCGTACTTCCTCCGCGAATCAATTTCTCCATAAGCAACACATTCAGCCTCTGTCAACAGTAACTCATCGGCCATAACCTAAGAAATACAGTATAATATACATTTAGCAACGCAATATAAGAATCATTAATACGATTTACAAACAATTATGATTTACAGACATGTTGATGTTATGATGTTATGCTACATTGGATGCGATTTGTTTGATTTTTTTATTGATAGATATGTTGATTTTTTGTAACTGTAATATTGATGGCTGTGATTTGGGTGTTGGATTCATGGGTATGAGATTTGTTTGATTTTATAATTTGGACATTGATAGATACGTTAAATACCTGGTCGTCCCTGAGCTGACTGACCATCTGGATCATTTCGAATGTCGACTCCTTGCCCTCTAATCCCCACCACTTGTAACATCTAGGGATTATGTTTGGCCTTGGTATTTCGACTTTTATCGAAATATGCTCCATCAGAAATGGCTGCACAGAATATTGTTTCCCGACCTTAATACATTTGTCAAGTGATTTATGCAGCTTCTCCAAGATGGCTCCAGACCAGTCATAGTCGTTTATTTTTTCAAGATTCTCTATGTAGAATAGTGTTGTCCACCCGACGACATCGTCTGACACTGAAAAGAACAGTATCGAGAATATGAAAAGTTTCAGCAGCCGAGCATCATCCTTCGCTTCGTCCTCCCCTCCTTCCCTTATTGTTTTCTCGATCGCTTCCTACAAAATAAACAGCATCATACCAAGAATATAGCAATAACAATTGAAGGCAGTTACGCCTAATACAACATTGATAGATATGAATTAAGACATTGCTACATGCATATTCCCAAACACCAACATACTATGATACTGCTACCGAACTGCTAGATATTGTATACTACATTGCTAGATAACTGCATACACATGCCGATTTTGGTATCATGCTCATATGCCTGTAGCATGAACCCAAAATAAATATATTTATATAGACTAGATTTACCTTTATCAATGCATTAGACACTGATTTGTCGTTTGTTGGCCCGCTCCTCCTCGTCCGTGGGATAAAAAAATATTTTTGTATTAGAATAGAATCTAGCTCAGCTCCATCAGCGTACCAACCGATAAATGTGCCTGATTTGCTCATCGGCATCTCCTCGTTACCGTGTTTCAGTCCAAATATCGCTTTCATATCTTTCCTCGTCAACCTTACATGCTTACGTCCTATCTGGAAAGACTTTCATCCCACATCGTAAAAACCACAAATCGCCTCGATCAAGTAGTGGAACTTTTTCAGCTTCAGAACCTCGTTCCTTACGTCAAACAATGTTTTCAGGAAGGTATAGAACGGTGTTCCTCTAGCAGTCTCTATGTGTTCGAATTTAATTATATCCCGTCTTAGTATGTTGATTATGCTAACCAACCCGGACCTGTAGAATACTCCTGTTTTAGTCATGATTCCCTGTTAACATTCCCATTTCAAACTAGTTAGTAATAACAATACAAATCCCATAGTAACTAAAACAATAAAAAAAAAACTAAGCATCCAACATATACATTAACACTTGAAGACAGCACTGGTCCAACTTACTTCACACCAACGTATAACTCACTACATTGCAACCGTGCTAGACGTGACCAAATTCATCTACTACATTGCTAGACGTGCAGTGCTGACAGTAAACTAGTCGCATACACTGATAGATACGGCCAAAACTACATTTCTAGATCAGTGAAACATCTCTGATAGACGATGCTACACATTGCGATTTCAACCATGACAGGTTCTAACAAGTTGTTGTCGATATCGTCAGACGGTACTATCAACACCACTAACAACTAACATCCACCCATGTCTAACTACCGGTGGAGGAACAGTACGTACTACAGGTACTGTGTTAACACAATCGACTAACACTGTAAACGAAAGGACTAAATCTCGCCGGAGAAAGTAGACGCTTATACATTCTAACTACCGGTGGATTAGCAGTACTCCGGCGAAGCTAATACATCGAAGCATAATGCTTTCAGACAGATAGTGTTCGACAGCGAGAGGGTGAAAATAACGTACCTGTTCGTCGGTGTTCGACTGAGTAGCAGGTCGTAGATGGTCGACGGTGTTCGACGGTTAGATGGAATGATCGGAATCGGCTCCACAGTTACGGTGAACGACGATTACGGTCTACGGTTGAGTCAACCTCGTTTCGGTTCAAAATTGTCTTTTGGGTTCGCTCTTGTTTTACGTGTTTCTCTCTGCTCAAATTTAGAAATGTGAAAGTGGAGGGAATTGGAACCCAAAAGTCAGATTAAAAGGTGAAAAAGTGGGTTTCAACCAAAAAGCCCCTTTTTATACCCTAGAGGTTATTTTTGTCCAAAATATGGCTTTAGGTATTTTATGAAACTAGTCTAAAAGTGGGTACCATTTTGGTATTTGATAGTTGATTAGGTATTTATGGGTAGTTTCCTATAAATATAATTACATGTTGTATGTAACTGTACGTTTTCTAAATAAATACAAACTTTAGCTGTCTTTTTGGCGGCTACTTCTCTCTTTTATGTTTTTGTTTATTAACATGGTACCAAAGCATGTTCGTTCCATAGAGTAATATAATCGATTTATTTATTAGGTGTTGTGCTTCAATTTATTTTGTTTGATGTTATTTCGGATTTACTTTTGCTTAGTAATTTAGATTTCCCTTTGGGGTTAAGAGCTTTTTGTAGTTGTTTTGTTTCAGATTTATTACTTTCTGATTTGTTTGATGTTAATACTGTGCTTCAGTTTGATAATTGTTTGTATAATAATTGGATCACGAAATCATTTGAAGAGATATAGTTTTCGGTTTTTGGATCTATTGTGTGCAGCCCCAATCAAACGGTACGATCGAAAGGCACATAATGTCCATTTTTCTGAACTTTGGAGAGTGTCTTCGGGAAATCCAATCCTTCAATCTGACTGGTTGGATTATAAGTCGGTGCATTTCGAGAGAAATCCCTACTATAACAGTGAATCGGTTTTGTTGGTAAAACCGTGAATTCAATTTGATTTTGATTTTGGTTTTGGTTTTGGTTTTTGTTTTGGTTTTGGTTTTGGTTTTGGTTTTGGTTTTTCTTTCGGTTTTGGTTTTTCTTTCGGTTTTGGTTTTGGTTTTGATTTCGATTTTGATTTTGATTTTGATTTTGATTTTGATTTTGATTTTGATTTTGATTTTGATTTTGATTTTGATTTTGATTTTGATTTTGATTTTGATTTTGATTTTGATTTTGATTTTGATTTTGATTTAGGAATTGGAAATTGGAAATTGGATTTAGTTTGGTATTTGGACTTGTTTTTGGATTTGAATTTGATTGAGTATTTGATTTAACTTTGTTGGACCACTGAGATTTTGAATTTGGACTTGGTTTGATTTTGGATTTGGAGTTTGATTAAGATTTTAATTTGATTTTGATTTTTTTGATTTGGATTTGGTAACTCTTGATTGTTTGATTTTTTCGATTAGAGATTGTGGATTTTATTGCGAATATGATAGAAAGATATGATTTTCCATAGTCTACTAGTAACAAACTGAATAAAAAGGACTTTGTTATGTCTACATATGCATACAATTCATGTATATCATCGTCTTCCACTTTAGGTATAGATTAATCATTATAGATTTTGGATTTGGGTGCGTCTCATCATATGTCACCTCACATGTCGAACTTCGTTTCGTTGTCTCATATTTCACCAATGTCAGTTTTGTTTGCTAGTTCTAAACCAATGCCAGTAAAGGGTATTGACTCTATTTGTACCCATCATATATTACTATCCGATGTTTACTACATTACCACCCTTGTTTTGAATCTTGTTTTAGTTAGCCAATTGTGTAAATCTTATTATTGTGTCTTGTTTTCTTATTCTGTTTGTGTTATACAAAATGAACAGACTCATAGAGTGATTGAGACAGGTCGTAAAATAAGGGAACTTTATGTTTTAGAGAAACTCGAAGTAACAAATATTGCTGCCTCATGTGTTGATTTATCTTCATTTCGTTTGAATCCTTCATCGTCTGAGTATTATCTTTAGCATTCTAGTTTGGGACATATATATGCATCATGTTTAAATTTTTAGTCTCTACAGGTGCTTTAGCTCTGTTAAAAACTTGTAATATCTCGGATTGTATTGATTGTGAACTTACAAAATTTTCGGCGCTACCTTTTAATGAAAGTGTCACTTCTTTAATTGTTCAATTTGATATTATTCATTATGATATCTGGGGTCTATCTCATGTCTACACTAAATATGGTTTGTCCTACTATTTTTCTTTCATCGATGATTATACTCGATATACTTGGGTTTACATTATGAAACGGAGATCAGATTTTCTTGGAATTTATAGAGAATTTCAGGAACTTGTTAAGACTCAACATTGTGTTGTAATAAAATTCCTCAGGTGTGAGTTAGAGGATGAATATACATCCAATGATTTTAATCAGTTACTTGCATATGACGGTACCATACATCAATATTCTTGCACTGGCACCCTTTAACAGTTCATTGTTGCAGAAAGAAAACATCGTCACCGTAGTGAGACTGATCGTTCTTTGCTTTTATCTGCTGAGGTTCCTATTATTTTTAGGAGAGAAGCAATTCATATTGTTGTATATGTGATTAACTAATTCTCACTGCTCATAATGCAGTGGTGTCTCCCTTTCAGAAGTTATACGGACAACTTCCATATTATTCTTCCTTACGAGTGTTTGGATGTAGATGTTTTGTATTTTGTCCTCATGTAGAACGTAAAACATTGGGCCCTAAATCCGAAATATATGTTTTCTTGGGTTATGATGTTAGACAAAAAGGTTATCTTTGTTTTGATCCCACTAGTCAGTAACTTTATGTCTCTCGACATGTTATATCTCTTGAATCCCATTTATTCAATTCCAGCAATATCGCATGATATAACAAGTTCCAAAATTCATATTATTGATCATTTTGAAAATAATAGCGACATACCGATTGATAATGATGTGCCAGCTCATGATACATCAACTACAACTGATATTAATTATGGTCTATCAAGGCCAGAGTTAGCTCCTTCTTTTAGTGAAGCACCAGCTCCACCCCTCAGAAGATCTACTCGTACAAGTAAGCCTACCAAACGACCGGATTCTATGTATTCTTCTTACTCAGCTCATGTCGCCTCTTTCATAGTAAACATACATGATTTATATGAACCTCAATCGTTGAAAAAAGTTGTTTATGATCCTCTTTGACAAAATACAATAGTCGAGGAGCTTATTTCTCTTTATCAGACTCATACAAGAGATATAGTTAAACCTCTATCTGGTAAGTATATAATTGGCTCTCGATGGGTTTTTAAAATTAAGAAAAAGTTTGAGGGGTCTGTCGAAAGATATAAGGCTTTGTCTTGTTGCAAAAGGATATTCACAGAAGTATGGTATGGATTATGATGAGACTTTTTCCCCAGTGGAAAAAATGACAACAATTCGTACTCTTATTGCGGTTGCATTCGTTCGACAATGGAAGATCTTCCAACTAGATGTCAAAAATGAATTTTTGAATGGTGATCTTCATGAGGAGGTTTAAATGACTCCTCCTATAGGTGTTTCTCACCAACCAGGTGAAGTTTGTCGACTTATGGTTGCTTTATATGGTCTCAAACAAGCACCTCGTGCTTGGTTTGAAAAAATCTCTACGATTACTTCACTTGGTTTTCTTGCTAGTAATTACGATTCAACCTTGTTTATCAAATGTATGAGTGCATGACGAATTATTTTATCCCTATATATAGATGACATGATCATTACAGTTGATGTTATTGATGGTATTGAGGCACTAAAACGTGATGTGGCTCAAGGCTTTGCGATAAAGGAGTTGAGACTATTGCGTTATTTTTTAGGTATTGAGGTGGCTCACTCTCCAAAAGGTTATATTCGCTCTCATACAAAATATATATCTGATTTTTTCGAGTGAACGCGACTTTGTGATAACAGGACGATAGATACCCCTCTTGAAACAAATTATCGGTATTCTCCGACTCATGGTGTTCCTTTGTCAGACCCAACTCTATATGAACTATCCTAGGGATCTTGGTTTATCTTACAATTACTCTGCCATATATAACTTATGTTGTTCATGTGGTTGGCCAATTTGTTACTACTTCTACATCCGTCCATTGGAGAACTGTTCTTTGAACATTGAGATATCTTCGTGGCACTGAGTTCTAGAGAATTTTGTTTCATTCGACCTTATGACTTGAACCACGTGCCTATAGTGATGCTGATTGGGATAATGATCTTCATGACTGAAATTCTTCTACTGGTTTCTGTATATTCCTTGGAGATTCATTCATCTCATGGAAAAGTACGAAGCAAGATGTTGTCTCTAGATCGTCTACTTTAGCTGAGTATTGTGTTATGGTCGTGACCACATGTGAGATTGTTTGGTTACGATGGCTTTTTGCAGATATGGGGGTTAATGTTACTAAACCTACTTCCTTATATTGTGATAACAAAAGCGGCATGCAGATAGCAACGAATTATGTTTTTCATGAGAGGACGAAAAACATTGAAATAAATAGTCAATTCATTCGGTATCATCTTGAGATTGGCACTATCTTGCTTCAATATGTTCCATCAGCTTTGCAGGTTTCTCATATATTCACAAAGGCTCAGTAAAAACATACTTTTGTTTTCTTTGTGACAAACTCGCAAGGCTTATTACTGTTACATTGTGAGTTTTGAGAGAGCGTGTTAGAGATATAAAGGCCCAAGACCATTAACTCTTTATTTTATCTATAAATATAAGCATATGTTCTATGTAATTCGTACGCTTTCTAAATAAACAGAAACCTTATACGCTTCTTGCCGGCTACTTCTCTCCTTTATCTCTTTGTTTATTAACAAACTAAACACTCAAACTTCTATTAATTTATAGATAAAAGAAGAAGATCACCATTAGGATATAAGTCTGTTTTGGAGACGAAGGCCTGCATGCCTTTATTTTTGGTACACTTTTAAAAAGACCTTTATACTAGTTGAGATAGGTTCTTATTTATATACCATTGATCCTTCTAATGTTTAATCGATGTTGCATGTTAAACTTTTGTGGTCATCCTGACAAATCCTTCTCCCAAACAAATTACAACTTTGGCCTTCTCTCAATTGGCTTATATCCACCCAATCTAATCAGACTGCAAACTACCTGAACCATAGAAGCACTATGGATGTAGCTGCACACCTTCTATTACACCACATTGTCTTCTTCTTTAACGCGGATCCAATTAAGTATCACCGGATAAACTCCAATCTAATCATACTGCTTGATGAGCCACAAACATTTCGAAATAGAATTCTAAAACATGTCATTCACTTTGAACATGACAATTGGTTCATAATATTCGGCGACCGAAAATTTCACCCATCCAAATCTCTATCTGAATTGAGGATGGTATACATTCGCATTAGCTTAAACCATTCGTGTATTTGAAACACAGTATTATTTAAGTTGAACTTTTTACATGATAAAAAAGTTCAAGAATATATTAAAAATAATTTTATTTATTAAATGACTAAT
Source organism: Limnanthes douglasii subsp. nivea (assembly GCA_036936605.1). NCBI lineage: Eukaryota > Viridiplantae > Streptophyta > Magnoliopsida > Brassicales > Limnanthaceae > Limnanthes > Limnanthes douglasii. The sequence goes on along the minus strand of JAUPFV010000004.1, from coordinate 107,242,194 downwards.
TACAAATTTTCATTTTAATCACTAATTTGTCAAGTTAACTCACTAAACAAAAGAAAATCAGCCTAATTTTTCTTTTAAATTTAATTATTTTTATTTTGATCCAAAACTAATGTGGACCACAAGGCATCTTTTGTTTGGGATGTGACAACAACGTGCCTGGCGGAACAATAATGTCATGTTAAATAATTTATGTATATACATTCAAACTAGTCTTTTTATTGGCTTTATATAATAAAAAATTGAAGTAAAGGATCAAGATAAGTTAGTTGTCTCTACATTTAAATCAATCATCCAATCTTTCTATGCAATGATTTCATATGAACATAAACTTCTTTCGTTGACAAACTGATAAGTGCACTAGCATGTTAGCCAATGGAGCTTCTAACCGATGCCAATTACGTCTCTCCATCCTCTGCCATGAACATGAAACTTTAGCTCATAACAACCTTCCACCGCAAACCCTGATTTCAAGGATTGAAACAAGCAAGACAATTGAGTTTATAAAAAGGTTTTAAAAAACCAAACCGAATATGTTGCGAAAAAAATCATGGTTAGTTTGAAAACACCATTACTAGTGTTTTTTATTGTTTCGAATTGCTACTGTAAATCAAGAGGCGACACCAACGATGAGAAGACAATGTTTGCGAAGTTCCGTGTCAACATCACCAACAACTTGAGCGGCAGACAAATCCTCACACTTCGTTGTAGATCAAAAGACGATAATTTGGGTTACCAGAAGTTACGCGTAAACGATGATTTTAGTTTTAAGTTTCGTCTCAACTTTTGGGGAACTACTCTCTTTTGGTGCTTCTTTCTTTGGGGTCCATACAACAAGCATGGTGGTAGCTATAAAATGTTTTGGAACGATAATGAATTCGTTAAAAATTGTAACTATCATCATTGTTTTTGGTCTGCTAGGGACGATGGTATGTACTTGTTGAATATTCCTAAGGGTAATCAGTATCATCTCTATTATGCTTGGCAAACTTAATTATGTTCTTCATTTATAAATCAGTGTTGTGTATTCGTGTTATATATATTTATCGGAAAAGGTATTGATGTGTATTTTGAGTTATTATAAATTTTGGCATACGAAGAGAGACTATCAGAGATTCATTTATTCCGGGTATCTGATGAAAGTACAAGGTCTCGTATCCGATGAAACAACGAGCTATTCCCTCTGTTCCAAAATGTTTGTCGTTTTAGGGTTAGACACATGTATTAAGAAATATAATAATTTCTTCTTTTTTCACAAATTGCATTGGTAAGCGAGAACGACAAATATTTTGGGACAAAATATATTTTCGAGAACGACAAACATTTTGGGACAAAATATATTTTCTAGAACGACAAACATTTTGGGACGGAAGGAGTACCAGTTAAGATTAGTTAAGATTTATATGGCGATAATTTGTGTATAATTTTGAAGTACATGTACTAGAATGAAATGAATGTAGCTGGAAATATGTGGTCCAGTTTAAGATGATGATGCTGTTGAGACCTACCAAATCTATATAGTTTAATTTTATATAGGCTGGGATGTTCAGATAGGTCCCTCCTACTATTTTTTTTATTGCACAATTGGTTATCGTACTTTAATATGTATTATATCATCATCTGGAATTGTATTGGTCTACATATTTAGAATGTATTATTTTGGTTCTATGCCTTGTTAAAAAATTTAGATAGTTGGTTTTTTGTGCGGAAAACGCTAGCTATCTACTTAGCTGATAATTTTATAAAATATTGTGTTAGGATCAATTGTCCGAATAATAAATAATTTAAAAAATTATATTACACATATTAAAGTTGTTAAAATGAATTTTTAACAAAGTGAATAGTCCTTTAATAGATATGTTTAAATGGAAAAGCACGAGGGATTTCCTTAAACACACTTAGTGTGGGTGCGATTTTATCTTAGAAACGGTAAAAATGTAAAACGACACGACCGGTTGGTATGTCATCCTATACCTTGCGGGATTATGGTTCGTCCCACACCGACCAGATGACAATTTTTTGGTGTCCGTCACAAGCACGTGCACAGTTAAATCATCTTAACATATAAGGTATCATCTCGAGGTTGCAAGCTGAGCTGGCCACCTTGACTTTGGCCGAGCCGGTCTTGGCCATACGAAGATGGCTATCCTGACCGAATTTTTGAGTCTTTGAGTTTGGTGTTCCAGCAAAAAAAATTGAATTGTTTGTCGTTGCATGGTTAAGTAACTTTTTCTTATTTAGATTTATTTGTAAGGTAGGTTTGGCCAGAGTTCGAGACAAGTTTGGCCTATTTTCGAAGCAAACTTGGTCAAGTTTCGAGGCAAGCTTGGATATGTCTCAATGTAATTTTGGGTTGCGTTTGTCCACTAGGCCAAGTTGCGGCCATTCTTGATTGAATCAATCATATAAAACTCAAGTTGTATATCCTCACTTGGCTATGGTCGTGTCCTACTTAGATGATATTTCATGTTGTATCAGTTACCCCCTCACTCCTTTGCTTGCTTGCAAGTGATTGGAGTTCTCCTATCCTCTATGTCATAGTTATATGTCTTAGTAGCTCTTGGTCTCCAAGCGGCGGTTATGTTATGTATGGGATACAACCGGTGAGAGGTTCTTGAGTGAGCTCCCCTTAATTCAAAAGTTATTTTTGCGTTTTCTATTAAAGGAGTATTTATTTGATGTGACCGAATCGATGCTGAGTTAAGGTCAAGATGATGTCGACCGAGGTCGGACTGAGGCTGACAAGGGTTGAGCGAAAGGCTTCTGAGTGAGGCTTCTGAGCTCTATTTACTTTGAAAAATCTTTCTTTATATTCATTGAGTGAGATGTTCTTAAAGAAGCCCGATTTAAGGCTAAGTGAGGGCAGACTGATCTTATGTTGTTCTAAATTCGATTAAGGCTAAGCTGATGTTTGAGTGACTTCAAGTTGAGATCCTCTTATTTTACCGTCTAGATGACTTTTGATAGGCTAGAGTGATTTTCTTGAAACTAATAGATCTCTAAAGGCCCGTGTTGGACAAATTCGCCTCTTATTATATCATTGCTTGGCCGAGGTTACTTATTCGTCTTTAATTATCTCGTTGCGTATATGTGGAATAACTCTTCTGCACCCTTCGAGAGAGGCCCAACAATCATAATTTAGGCTTCAAGAGTGCTAACTAGAGTGACCCGGATCAAGCTAATCCACTCATAGTTAGTTTTTTTATCATTGACACATGTCTACTCTCCATAGCTTATCTTAAATCGTAGCAATCGTTGCTTTCATAAAGGCTTTAATTTTAGGGGCATATACGACTTCTTTTGTGGCCTCTTTTGTTGTAATATAAATGTCATTTTGGCTTTCAACCAAGCTATATTCACTAAACTCTTGTTAGTAAGTAAAAAGGTTAACTATGTTATACATTTTCTTGTATTTTATATCCCTTCATGTCACACTGCTTAGTGTGCATGTACTCCCTCTACTTCATATCAAGAGTTGGAGCTGCATAGACGGGCTCACATGCCTCGAAGTATAACTTTGGTTCTTTTCTGGTCTATGTATATTTTAAGCGTATGATTTTTCACCTGTTGCTTATTCATTTTCGTAAGCTTTTCCCTGCACTATCAATTTGGTAATTTATATATCATGCAAGTTATCGGTCTAGCTTATGCCCGATGTTGGCTAGATAATATGTTGGAGCATGAGTTTATACAAAAGAAGGTATTTGTTTCCCTTATGGTTGAGAGTTCATGCTAATTCCTCTACATGTGACATAGAGAATACTTAGTTCTTAAAAGTTTAAACAAAAGATGTACTTCCATGTACCAGAATAAATTGGGTGCAATGATTGTCAAGACGAGTTAGAAAATAAAAATATTTGAGAGTAAGGATTAAGAGGTCTTATGTTAAATTCTTGCAGGCTTTCTTATATGCTAGTCTCAGTTGACACCTCCAACTGATTTGTTTCGACATGCATGATGGTTGGGCCATTGAAACACATCATATAATAGAAAGTCGGGCGTTGGACAGTCTCAAATGGGCGTTGTTTCGTGGCTAGGCTGAAAAACATGTTTATCGTTGCTCTTGTGTTCCCTAAAACTCGTCGAAATTTACCCTGATAATTACATTTGTGATCAATATAGAATCATTGTGTGGAAAGATGGCGGCCTCAAGATCATTATCCTTGAAGAAGATGTCAAAGATGGATGCGCCGAGGGCGTGTGCTTTATTCAGGTCAACCTGTGGTGTATTGATGGAAGAATTACATCCCTAGTTGTAGCGCTTGCGGAAGTTATGTGAATAATTTGTGTAGTTAGTGCCTCCATACAGAGCTAAGATGTAAGTTTTAGGATTTTCTCCTCTATCTTATTCTCCTTCGGGATGACTCTCAAGTTGGTCCATCTTATTTCCTACTTGCTTAGCTTGGGCTTGGAACCCTAGGGCGTGTTTTGAGGGTTATATGGTCGCTCTTGCTATATAATCACTCTTGATTAGCCTTTGGATCTCTATTTTTAGCACTCGACATCCCTCAATGGTATGCACATGGTCTCACTGCTATTCGGATCGATTGTTGAAATTTTATATTGTTGGTTGTGTAGACATCTTTCCCAGATAGGCTAGAAGGTCAATTTTTCTTTTCGGGTCATAAACTTAGGATTTATACACTGTTAATGATAGATAGTGGTCCTACTCATCCGGGTGGGAATGCAACTACGAAGGTCTAGACGTTGCAGCCTTTTGGAAAGTGCCCCTGCTTTTGCCTTTCAAATAAATCTAAATAAAGAACATGTGTTTGTGCCCATTTTGAGAGTTAAGTTCCTTAAGGTTGATTTTTTTTATAGCTTGGGTTATTAATTCAGTCAAGGTGAGGAGATTCACCTCGGTGCTTTTATCTGTACCCCAAGAAATCTTTTGAAGAATAAGGATCTAGTTTGTATGGATCTTTAACCAAAGTTTCCTGTGAGTGTTAAGATAACAAAATTGTGCATCTTCTCATGTCTTTCCTTCGAGATGCGTGCTATTTTTAAAGCCAACAATGATAGGGCCCATATTTAGCTTAAGTGCATTGTAGCCACTTAGTATTTTGGCTTCTCCACATTTAACTGAGAGGTATGTTGCATGTGATTAGTTGTGATACAGCTCATGTTTCAACATGTCGTGCATGTCCAACCATTGAGTTGTCATTATTCTTGTGTTAGTGGCTTCTAGGTTGTGCTCTGGCATCATCTGATAGTGTCGGCTCATTGTTAGCAACATGTTATATCGAGGGTTAACCTTCTTCTAAATTTTTATATGTAAACTAAACGCATGTTCTTCCGCAGGCTCGTAGTACTATCATTTTAGGGCAATATACGAATGGCCCTTCGAATTCTCGGGCAATAGGGAAATTAAATATGTCTTCACTCAAATTCATCTTTGATGAGTCCGAATTCTGATTACTCACCGGACAGGGACAGATCGGACCTAACCCTCCGGACCGGACAGACCACTTCAAACACTTAGCTAATGGGGTTGTTCGAACTATGACAAAAGTACTAAAAAACCTAAACACTTCTTGACTAAGCTACTTGCTCTCCTACTTAGAGCTCATGGGTCTTAAAACATGACCCGGGTCCATTGAACATGACCCGAAAGCCCATAAGGGCCCAAAATGTAAGGGTATAAATACCCAACCACCTGCATTAAATGTGGGTAATAAAAATTAACTGCAACCAGCCAGCTTAATTCTCCCTCTACTCTCTACTCTAAATATCAAACACCCACATACTTCTTTAAAAACACCAAACAAATTACAAGCCTACCCTCAGGCGATAATTATCCTTACCAATCTTGATACTTAGTACGAGTCAAACTTTTATCATATGCACGCTTCCTCCAAATTCTCTGTTTTGTTGAATTTCAATTGTTGCTCTTTAGGAGACTTCATCGTTAGATGACTGATAAATTCCTGGTCGGGCTAGTCTGGAGACGTTCTGCGGATCTTTCGTTTGTTTTTCATAGATTAACCTAGGATATCCCCTTATGATCCTCACTTTATCTCATACCACATATTTCCTGTGTGGATAGTAAATCGGTGGTGCAGCCTTGAAGTGAAACAACCATATCGACCCAATATGAGGTTATGAATGGGGTGTTAAACCAAACACTATGAATTCCGCTATCTTTGTCTCCCTGGTTATTTTCCAAGAGAATGATATCGATATCATTCGTGGGAGTAACGGATGGGACAATGGAATATTATTCGCGATGAGGACTTTCTACCTCGGCAGGACGAATTGGCTCATCTTTAACGATTACCTCTCGAAGTGATATGAGCTGCAACGCCAACACTCTCTAGCCAATTGTGGATATTTTTCCCGATTTTGGATTCATGATGTCGAAAGTAGAAGTTTTAGATCTTTAGTATATTTGGATGTTTTTTGATTTTGTTCCTCGCAACGAAACCAAATAGTGGGGGAAAATCACATAAACTTATGACACTTGGAAAATTTTGACAAATAAAGATTAACGAAAATAGATTGGAAGAACTTGGAGTGAATGTGTAAAGACAACTTAAATTTTCTTTATGATGTGGATTAAAAATGACATCTTGTTTTGTAACTACTATTCTCTCTAGTTTTCACCTAATTGGTCCTGATTTGGAGGGGTCTTTGGTTGTGTTTTTCCTTATTTGTGCAACATTTTCTGGCTCTCTTGATGCTTTATCAGACAGAGGTTCCTCCTAAGGTGTTGTTTTATCGTACAATGTTAGACATGACTTTCGTAAGTTGTCAGACATAGTTTTCGTACACTTTGATGCAGCTCGGGAGAAGGGTGAACGATGGAGGCTAAGTGTTTGTTGGCTAATGATTATGGAGAGGCCAAACACATGCTCATTGCTAGATTATTGCGCGAGTTTGTGAGCCGCTCCTTTAGGATTTCACGAATGGACCAGATGAGGCTTGTCTAAGTCGGGTACACTTATGGAGGAGGATTCCTCGTTTAAGATTGGGTGGCCAAGTCTGACCAAACTGGCCTTAAGCGACCAGGTGGTCGTTTACATTTGGCTAACCATATTGGCATTGACCAAGTTGGCGACTTTGGTCGATTTGGCCACTTTGGCTTTGGCCAAGCTAGTCGTGTTGGCCACTATATCATTGGACAAGTTGGTCGTGTTGGCCACTTTGGCCTTGGCCAAGCTGGTCGAGCTTGTTGCTTTGGCCATGGCCAACTGGCCAAGGTAGCCATTGAGGTCAAGCGTTTGGGACTCGTGTTTAGCATGACAACAAATTTCCTTCTATTTTTGTGACATAGCATCATTAGTTAACTTGGTCTTTTGTTTGGCTAGTTTACTTATATTATTAGTGAGGCATGATTGGATAGAGCTCGAGACAAGCTTGACCAAATCTCGAGGAAATCTTGGCCAAATCTCGAGGAAAGCTTGGCCATGTCTCAAGGCAAGCTTGGCCATGTCTCAAGGAAATCTTGGCTATGTCTCGAGGCAAGCTTGGCCATGTCTCGAGGAAAGCTTGGTTACATGTGGATATTAGGCCCGATTGGGGTTGTTTTTTATTAAATGAGTCATACATGGCTCAAGTTGTAAATCTTTACTTGGCTTTGGTCGTGTCTTACTTAAATGATATTTCCTGTCGTATAATAGAATATTGGCCAATGACCATGAATGAAGAACTAGATCTCTTAAGAATATGGGCACCTGGATTCTGGTGAAGGAGCCGAAGGGTCAGAAGCTGGTTGTGAGTAAATGAAATATTCAAAGTGAAGCCAAGTATTCCTTTGGTTGAGTTACCTAGATACAAGGCTAGATTGGTGACTAAGGGTTTCACGCAAAATGAGGGTGTTGATTTCAATGAGATATTTTTTCCTTGTGAAACAAATCTGGATAAGGGTTTTACAGAAAATTGTTTCTAGTGCCTTCCTATATACTAAAATTGAAGAGACAATTTATATGGTTCAACTGAAAAGGTTTGAAGAATGGAAGGAATGAGAAGTGTGTTTATTGTATTTATGGGTTGAAACAATCGTCAAGGTAGTGGAATAAAAGATTTGATGAAAATTCAAATCTTATTAGTGTTGTATGTGGATGATATACTAATAGTTGGAAAATATAATAAAGAAAATTCAAATGATGAAGATTAAATTGAAAGGAGAGTTTGAGATAAATGATATGGAATAGACTAAGAGGATACTTGGTATTGAGATTACAGGAACTTGCCAAAAGGTTATCTATTCTTATCTCAACAAGAATACATACATAAGGCCCTTCATAAGTTTTCTATATCTATGGCCAAATAGGTTGGAATTCTCATTGGTTTCCAATTCGAAATATGTATCACTCAAGCACCAACTAAATTGTAGATAAGACGTACATGATGGAGATACCTTATGCCAATGATATTGGTAGAAATATATATGTTATGATTTGCACAAGACTTGATCTTACGTACACCCTAAGTGTTTTAAGCATATTCGTGCCGCATTGTCATGCACTCAATTGAATCATGAGATATATAAAGGATTCGGATGTTGTAGGATTGTGTATAATCATAAGGATACTAGCAATATAATATTAAGAGGGTATGTGGTCTCTGGTTATGCAAACTGACTTGACACATGGAATTCTATTTTGGTTTATATAATTATTACTCTTGAAGAAGTGGATATATGGAAGTCTTAAGTACAGAAGCTCGTTTCACTGTCATTTATGGAAGTCGAAGATATGGCTGCTACAGAAGCCATGCAGAAAGCTATTTTTCTGAATGGATAGTTAAGAGAACTCACTAGTTGGGAGCAAGATGTGATTATGTTCTGTGATAATACTAGTTGTTTATATTTAATGAAGAATCATAAATTCCGTGAGTGAACTAAACACGTAGATATCAAACTGAACTACATCTAGACAGGGCGGAGATAGAGCAGTTTAGGTGGTTAAGATTTCTAGCGAGTAAAATTATTTGAATGCTCTAACTAAGGTAGTACTAATCTTATAGATCATCAACTACATTAGACTTTTACAAGTCTAGGATACAAGGGAGCTGGTTTCTAAATAGTAGAATATTGGATGCAACGAATGTTGTAAATACTATAAACATAGATGGAGAATATGTAGGTCTATCCTAGAAGTAACTTGTCAAGCAAGGTACTGCCAGAAGACTACCTGGGCCAACGATGGATCAGCCGAAGACATGTATAGGCATGAATTCTTAAATTCTCTCACTATAGAGTCGTGGACAAGTTTTTCGTGCAAAGACGTTTTCTAGAATCTGAATAAAACTTTGGTTGAATATATGTTGGTTGTTTTTCAACTGTGCCAAAGACCTAAGCCGAAGGCCTATTGTTGATGACCTGATCTGAAGTTGTCTGTTGTAGCCACCTCGGCTGAAGCTTTCATATTTTTGTGCTCAAGTTCTTAATCAAACTGGGTTTATTCTATTTTTAGGTTTCTTATTTAATTAGGTTTTCCTATTTAATTGTGGTTTCTTATTACGTGGATTTCCTATTTAATTGGGATTTCTATTTAATTGGGTTTCATATAAATATGGATTTCCTATTTATTAGGTTTCATATTCTATATGATTAATGTTTTATTACAGTCATTGATTAATGAGATTTAATATGAGCGTCTGTTGAAGAATTAACGTTTTGCAAAAGCCTATTAATAGAATACGAAACACAAAGAGCTGTGTACCATTAGTGACGAGTCGAGCGGTAAGTCTGTGTTTATTTGTAACATTCGATTTTAAGTCTAATAGTTATACTAGATCCTTATGTTTCCAACCATGAGAGTTTTGTACATTTTTAACCATGCGAGTTTATTGAATATTAGACATGAGAAAGTTTTATTATAATTCAAGTGTGCGAGTTCTTGTATATTAAACCATTCGATTTTAAGTCTATTAACTCTGCTAGATCCTTATATTTCTAACCATGAGAGTTATGTACATTTTTAACTATACGAGTTTATTGAATATTAAGCATGCGAATTCTTCAATATAATCCAACCATGTGATGTCTTGTATATTAAACTATTCGATTTTATGTCTATTAGTTGTGCTAGATCCTTATGGTTCCAACCATAAGATTTTTGTACATTTTTAACCATGAGAGTTATGTACATTATGTTTCCAACTATGAGAGTTCTGTATATTTTTAAGCACGTGAGTTTATTAATATGAAACATTAGATTTCATCATTATAATCTAATTGTGCGAGTTCTTGTATATTAAACCATTTGATTTTAAGTATATTAGTTGTGCTAGATCCTTATGTTTCCAACCAGGAGATTTATGTACATTTTTTACCATGCGAGTTTATTGAATATTAGACATGAGAGTTCTTCATTATAATACATCTGTGCGAGTTCTAGTATTATAACCAAGATAGTTCTGTACGTTTTTAACTGTATGAGTTTATGAATATTAAACAAGAGATTTCTTCAATATAATCCAACCGTGTGAGTTCTTGTATATCAAACAATTTGATTTAAGTCTATTAGCTATGTTAGATCCTTATTGTTCCAACCATGAGAGTCCTGTACATTTTTAAGCATGAGATTTATGTACATTATGTTTGCAACCAAGAGAGTTTTGTACATTTTAAACACCTGAGTTTATTAATTATTAAACATTAGATTTCATCATTATAATCTAACCGTGCGAGTTCTTAGATATTAAACCATTCGATTTTAAGTATATTAGTTGTGCTAGATCCTCAAGTTTCCAACCGGAAGATTTATGTATACTTTTAACCATGCGAGTTTATTGAATATTAGACATGAGAATTCTTCATTATAATCCAACCGTGCGAGTTCTTGTATATTAAACCATTCGAAAGTCTATTAGTTGTGTCAGGTCCTTATCTTTCCAACCATGAGAGTTCTGTATATTTTTTACCATGAGAGTTCTACACATTATGTTTCCAACCATGAGAGTTTTGTACATTTTTAACCAAACGAGTTTATTTAATATTAAACATGATATTTTTTTCATTATAATCTAACCGTGCGAGGTCTTCGTATGTCATAGAAAAATACAACTATATGAGTTTTTCGTACAACAACTAAAGAAGGTGCAAGTTTAATTTGTTTTCGGAGGATGAAGATTAGAGTTTATTGTTACTTTCACATGTACGTTGACAGAAAATGGAAAGTTGAGTCTCGTATGGTTTGTTTTGCCTAGTCTTGCATGGTTGGTAATGGGTGGTCTCACGTGTTTTTTAGAGGCTGTTTTTTCACCCTATTTGACCTTTTAAACATTTTAATTTGTCTGCAACCGTCTTTCTCTTTTTCTTCACACCATATTATACCCAATTAAAAATACCCGATTTTTACAATTCAGGATTCAGCTGATCGAATTAGTTATATTGACGAATTTACCTACGTTTTATCAGTTCATCGACGAAGAGGACGATCGTGAACCATTTGGAATTATCATTAGAACTTTTCAGTAGGTTGTTTTATCATCGCTTCTTGGTTTATGGTTGTTTTATCATCAGATTTTTCTGATTTCATATTGTTTCATACGGGCATCGTTGCAGTTTTATTTTTCAAAGTATTTTTATTAGTCAAGTTAGGATTTACCGTATGGTGATTCTCTATTTCATATTCGATTTTCTTTATTTTTTCAAAACAAAAATGTATAACAGTATGGTTTCGTGAGTTTTTTTTGTACGCTAAGTAATAAACTGGTTATATTATGTATTGCTTTCAGCTATTATAGCCATTTGGGGTATATTAGAATATATAAAATCGATATTATAGTTTACAAGCATGTTTGGTTGATGATGCGAGATTATTTGAATAAAATGGGAGAATATTTGAAGGAGATGCGAGATTAGCGCATTTTATCATGATGTATCTCAGCATAACCATGCGAGTTTAGTTGAAGATAGGTTATGATGAACATGCAGTTTTTTTATTTATTTACTGTGTGATACCTTTGTTAACCGCCTGCGCGACTTGTGGTCAACAATAGAGATTCCATTTATTTGTTCATTCAACACTTGGAGTTAGTATTTGAGCATGGTGTATCTGAGCATGACAATCCGAGGTTAGTAAAAGATAGGAAATGATGAACATGTAATTTGTTTATTGATTTACTGCATAATACCTACGTTAATGGACTATGCGACTTGTGTTCAATAATAGAGATATTATGTCTTTGTTAATTCAACAATGTGAGTTTAAATTTGCTAAACATGCGAGTTTCTATAAAGCAACCTATGCTTTGTGCTGTTTCTTAATTGTTCAATGCACTGTAAATTATATAAACCATGAGTTTTTTTTTCAAATATGATCACCAATCTGAAATTGTTCCTTTTACCTAGTTTGAAAACATTCAAAGTTTAAAAGTACGTTAAAACCAACTGGGATGAGCTAGTCAGAGGTAACTACACTATTACCTAATCTTGTGGTGATCACATGTATTGTTTGTTTAGTAATGATAAGGATTTTGTTGGTTTAGAGGTATTTCTTGATGCAGAAGGTTTAAAAAGCATTAGTTTTCTTAAAGGACAATAACTCGTCGATAAAGTTGCTTGTGAAAAGCGTAAACAACCTAGCATAACTTTGGAAGAACCCTCGAATAATCAATTAAAGAGTAGGGAGAGTACTAATGGTTTAGTTAATTCTGATCAGAATAAAAAAAACTACTTGCTACTGCTGGTTAGGCTGATGCTAGCACAGGTGTTGGTTAATTTATTTATGAAGGTGATGCAGCTCTACGATTATCTTTATGTTGATATGCCTTAGACCATGGTTTTTGTTTCAATTACATGCATAATATAGTAAGTAAGATCACTGTTTATTGTGAAAATAAAGTGTCAATTGTATGTAGATGAAAACTTTATGCATCAGTTAGTTCCAGCACCAACTTCATGACGATTGAGAGGTTTGTTGAACGACATAATTGCAGCCCCATTTTCTCCAAACAACATCAGAGCCATTTGATATATGATTTGATTGCGGATAAAATTCATGATTCTATTAGGACATGTCATTCAGTGACAACAAAAATTATACAATCGTCTGTTAATAAGACTACGGTTTAGACATCTTTTACCGTCTCTCATAGAATGCATTAAAGAAGGCAAGTATGGGAGTTTCCATAGATAGTAATACTTCTTTTAGTTTACTAAAGGGATACTTAAAATGATTGAAGAGTTGTGATATTAATATCGATTACCATTTCAAATTGGCTGTTGAAAATGTATTCAAGTGATGTTTTATAGCATTCGGTTCTTGTCTTCAAGGTTTTGATTCATACCGCCTAATATTATTTGTCGACATAACCTGTTTAATCGCCAAGCATAGGGGTGTATTCCTATTTGTCGTAGCAAAAGATGGTAACAATAGTTAGTTTCATATTTTTCACATATTTTTATTTCATATAATTTTAGTTAAATATGCAATGATTATATATGAACATAAACTTCTTTCGTTGACAAACTGATAAGTTCACTAGCATGTTAGCCAATGGAGCTTCTAACCGATGCCAATTACTGATACTTATATTTCCAACCATTAGAGTTATGTACATTTTTAACAATACGAGTTTATTGAATATTAAGCATGAGAATTCTTCAATATAATCCAACCATGTGATGTCTTGTACATTAAACTATTCGATTTTATGTCTATTAGTTGTGCTAGATCCTTATGGTTCCAACCATAAGATTTTTGTACATTTTTAACCATGAGAGTTATGTACATTATGTTTCCAACTATGAGAGTTCTGTATATTTTTAAGCATGTGAGTTTATTAATATGAAACATTAGATTTCATCATTATAATCTAATTGTGCGAGTTCTTGTATATTAAACCATTTGATTTTAAGTATATTAGTTGTGCTAGATCCTTATGTTTCCAACCAGGAGATTTATGTACATTTTTTACCATGCGAGTTTATTGAATATTAGACATGAGAGTTCTTCATTATAATACATCCGTGCGAGTTCTAGTATTATAACCAAGATAGTTCTGTACGTTTTTAACTGTATGAGTTTATGAATATTAAACAAGAGATTTCTTCAATATAATCCAACCGTGTGAGTTCTTGTATATCAAACAATTTTATTTAAGTCTATTAGCTATGTTAGATCCTTATTGTTCCAACCATGAGAGTCCTGTACATTTTTAAGCATGAGATTTATGTACATTATGTTTGAAACCATGAGAGTTTTGTACATTTTTAAACACCTGAGTCTATTAAATATTAAACATTAGATTTCATCATTATAATCTAACCGTGCGAGTTCTTATATATTAAACCATTCGATTTTAAGTATATTAGTTGTGCTAGATCCTCAAGTTTCCAACCGGAAGATTTATGTACACTTTTAACCATGCGAGTTTATTGAATATTAGACATGAAAATTCTTCATTATAATCCAACCGTGCGAGTTCTTGTATATTAAACCATTCGAAAGTCTATTAGTTGTGTCAGGTCCTTATCTTTCCAACCATGAGAGTTCTGTATATTTTTTACCATGAGAGTTCTACACATTATGTTTCCAACCATGAGAGTTTTGTACGTTTTTAACCAAACGAGTTTATTTAATATTAAACATGATATTTTTTTCATTATAATCTAACCGTGTGAGGTCTTCGTATGTCATAGAAAAATACAACTATATGAGTTTTTCGTACAACAACTAAAGAAGGTGCAAGTTTAATTTGTTTTCGGAGGATGAAGATTAGATTTTATTATTACTTTCACATGTACGTTGACAGAAAATGGAAAGTTGAGTCTCGTATGGTTTGTTTTGCCTAGGCTTGCATGGTTGGTAATGGGTGGTCTCACGTGTTTTTTAGAGGCTGTTTTTCACCCTATTTGACCTTTTAAACATTTTAATTTGTCTGCAACCGTCTTTCTCTTTTTCTTCACACCATATTATACCCAATTAAAAATACCCGATTTTTACGATTCAGGATTCAGCTGATCGAATTAGTTATATTGACGAATTTACCTACGTTTTATCAGTTCATCGATGAAGAGGACGATCGTGAACCATTTGGAATTATCATCAGAACTTTTCAGTAGGTTGTTTTATCATCGCTTCTTGGTTTATGGTTGTTTTATCATCAGATTTTTCTGATTTCATATTGTTTCATACGGGCATCGTTGCAGTTTTATTTTTCAAAGTATTTTTATTAGTCAAGTTAGGATTTACCGTATGGTGATTCTCTATTTCATGTTCGATTTTCTTTATTTTTTCTAAACAAAAATGTATAACAGTATGGTTTCGTGAGTTTTTTTTGTACGCTAAGTAATAAACTGGTTATATTATGTATTGCTTTTAGCTATTATAGCCATTTGGGGTATGATAGAATATATAAAATCGATATTATAGTTTACAAGAATGTTTGGTTGATGATGCGAGATTATTTGAATAAAATGGGAGAATATTTGAAGGAGACGCGAGATTAGCGCATTTTATCATGATGTATCTCAACATAACCATGCGAGTTTAGTTGAAGATAGGTTATGATGAACATACGTTTTTTTTATTTATTTACTGTGCGATACCTTTGTTAACCGACTGCGCGACTTGTGGTCAACAATAGAGATGCCATTTATTTGTTCATTCAACACTTGGAGTTAGTATTTGAGCATGGTGTATCTGAGCATGACAATCCGAGGTTATTAAAAGATAGGAAATGATGAACATAT
Source organism: Limnanthes douglasii subsp. nivea (assembly GCA_036936605.1). Classification (NCBI taxonomy): domain Eukaryota; kingdom Viridiplantae; phylum Streptophyta; class Magnoliopsida; order Brassicales; family Limnanthaceae; genus Limnanthes; species Limnanthes douglasii. The sequence continues at coordinate 107,226,551 of JAUPFV010000004.1, read as the reverse complement.
AATTTGTTTATTGATTTACTGCATAATACCTACGTTAATGGACTATGCGACTTGTGTTCAATAATAGAGATATTATGTCTTTGTTAATTCAACAATGTGAGTTTAAATTTGCTAAACATGCGAGTTTCCATAAAGCAACCTGTGCTTTGTGCTGTTTCTTAATTGTTCAATGCACTGTAAAATATATAAACCATGAGTTTTTTTTTCAAATATGATCACCAATCTGAAATTGTTCCTTTTACCTAGTTTGAAAACATTCAAAGTTTAAAAGTACGTTAAAACCAACTGGGATGAGCTAGTGAGAGGTAACTACACTATTACCTAATCTTGTGGTGATCACATGTATTGTTTGATATAGATTACTGAAAGGTTTGATATAGATTATGAGTATCTTGATCCACATCTGAGTTGAAATCAGGTAGGGGTAATGATAGACAAGACCAAACGATTTCCGGTCTGATTAACATTTTTGAGTCATTGACTATTTTCAAAGGGGATAATGTGACTCCACCTTCTGTTTCATCAAGGAAGAGGCATATCCACAATCTGGCCACCCAGTTGGATGGAGGGATGTCCACGCACTTGTATCAGTCCCTATCTCTCTTTATAGTTTTTGATGAGGATGACATGCGAGACATCTCAAGGCCTCATGAGGAAGTTGTGGTAATGGGGCATCAATAGGAGGAAATGATATACGCCAAATTCTGATTGACAGGGGTAGTTTGAAAAACATCTTGTTTTTAAGCTTCTATAAGCAGATGAGAAACCCTTCAGTTATACAACGTTTGAACAGAACCATTGTAGGCTTCACAGGAAGTTCTGCAGATGTTATTGGGGAGTTCGAAGTGGAAGTGTTGTTGGGCAAAGGACCCTTTAAGAAAATGGTAAGAGTACTGTTTATTGAGGTGGATTGCCCAACATCTTACAATGCAATTTTTGGGAGGCCTTGGCTTTCCAAAATGCATGTTGTGGCCTCTACGGTCCACCAATGTTTAAAATATATTGTCTAGTGACAAGTAGGTGCTGTCCAGAGCATCCAGAAAGTAGCCATGGAATGTTATGCAACAACTCTTGCTTCTAAGTCTTTAGAGGCGGTCAAGATGAATAGAGATTATCAGTTATTAGAGCCTTTCACTGATGAGAATGAAATTGATGGTCCCAAGGAGGCTCTCAATGTCATAATACCTGTTGAGGAGGTTGAAACCCATTCCCTCGCTGATGGCAGACTGTTAAAATTGGTACCAAGTTGGCACCTGATTTGAAACACCGGTTGTTCTCCTTTTTTTTTAAATAATCAACATGTCTTCGCATGGTGTAATAGTGATGTTACTGGAGTCCCAATATATATTATTTCTCATAAGTTGTTCATCTGAACTGATGTTGCACCAGTTATACAAAGGAGAAGATCTTTCTCTAAGGAAAAAAATAGATGTGATTGTTCAAGAAGTTGATCGTTTGACCAAGATGGGTCACATTAAAGAATCTCAGTACCCTTTGTGGACTGCTAACCCTATTTTGGTCAAGAAAAAGAATGGCACGTGGCGCATGTGCATTGATTTTACTGATCTTAATAGGGTATGCCCCAAAGATTTTTATCATGTTCCTCTTATAGATCAGTTGGTGGATTCGACTTCTGGAAAAATAGTTTATTATCATTCATGGATTTATTTCCAGGGTACAAATGGATACAAGTAGATTCGAAGGATCAAGATCACACTACTTTCATCACAGATAGAGTTCTTCATTGTTATAAGGTGATGTCGTTCGGATTGAAAAATGATGGGGCATTTACCAAAGATTAGTGAATAAATCATTTGCTAATCAGATTGGCAGAAGCATGGACGTTTACATCAATGATATGATTGTTAAAATCTTGGAGGAAGATGCAGATATATATGACCTTCAAGAAACATTCTCTCACTTAGAGGCTGTGAATTTGAAATTGAACCCTGAAAAATGTGTGTTTGGGGTACGATCTGGAAAGTTCTTGGGCTACATAATAAGTGAGAAAGGGATTCAGATGGATTCAAATCAACGTAATGCCTTGCTAGCTATGGGCCCTCCTCGTAATATCAAAAAACTTCAAAGACTGACAGGAAGATTGGCTCCATTGAACAGGTTTATTTCAAGATCATCAGACAAGTGCGCTTCCTTTTTCCAAGTGTTGAGGAATGCCAGAAACTTTAATTGGTCTCCACAGTGTTATCAGGATTTTATTGAAATCAAGAAGAATTTGTATTCACCTAAGACTCTCTTCAAACCTGTCCAAGTGGAAAAGCTTGACGTGTATCTAGTTGTATTAGAGTATGCAATAAGTGTTGTGCTAGTAAGAGAAATGGACAATTACCCTCGTTCGTTGTATTACATTAGCAAAAGTCTGTTGGATGCTGGAAGAAGATATTTGAAGTTAGAAAAATTCGTATTGGACTTAGTAATCGCAGCAAGAGAGATGAGACCATACTTTCAAGCTCATTCCATTGTTGTTCGAACATCTTTTCTCTTGAAAAGTGTTCTTTAGAAACCTGATATGTCAAGTAGAATGACCAAGTGGTCAGTGAAGTTGGGTGATAATGATATTGATTTGCGCCCCGAACGACAATTAAAGCCTAGTCAGTGGTTGATTTCTTGGTAGAATTTCATACTGATAGATCCTCCAGACAGATGTCAGAAAACCAATCTAAGAAATAATGGGTAGTTCGAACTGATGGTGGATCAAGTACTATAGGTTGTGGGGCTGGAATTTGTTTAACTTCTCCATATGGTGACAATATGTACCAGGCCATATGTTTTGGTTTCAGAGCTTCTAACAATGAATCTGAATATGAAGCAGCAATATCTGGTCTTAAGTTGGCTCTCGTATGTGAGGCAAAGAGATTCTGGTTAATGAGTGATCCTTAATTGCTGATTCACCATGCTCAAGGACAATCTGAAGCAAAGAAAGAAAAATTGATTAATGACTTGCTCATGTTGAAAGAAGTTGTCGTAAACTTCAAGCATATTAGCTATGAACATATCCTTAGATCGGATAATATTGTGGCAGACTCTTTGGCAACTATACCTTATTCTGAATCTTACTCATGGATTCTTGTGCAAGAATATCCATCCATCCCGACAAGCCAAGAAAAAGAGAGTTATTTATCTCTAATGGGATATTACCTCCGTATAAATCCATGGCTAAGAAAGTCAAGTATAACGCTCGTAGTTTCTTGATACTAAGGGAAGTTCTTTACAATAAATCTTTCATCAGACCTCTCTTGTGTTGCTTAGGATTTGAAGAATCCCAAACTGTGTTATCTGAACTACATGATGGAGAAGGTTCTGCACACTGTGGCTATATGACGTTAACCAGGAGAGTTTTGTTAGCAAGGTACTACTGGCAAACCATAATGGAAGATGTTAAAGAGATGATAAAAAAGTGTGATCCTTGCCAAAGATATGGAAATGAGATTCGTGTCCTAGCAATTCTTATAAAATCCATATCTGAACCGATACCCTTCGACAGATGGGGGTTGGATCTAGTTGGGCCTCTTCCCATGGCATCCGGTGGATGTAGAACGATCATAATGGCTAGTGATTATTTCTCTAAGTGGGTAAAGGCAACTCATTTAGCTAGAACCACTTCTAAGGAAATCATTAAATTTATTTTATCTAACATATGTTGCAGATTTGGGGTTCCCCGAAAAATTACTACAGTCAATGAGCCACAATGTGATAACAAAGACATGGAAATGTTCTGCACCTTCAGAGGAAATCAACATTGTGTTTCTTCTCCTTTCCACCCTCAAGCGAATGGGCAAGTTGAAGTTTCAAATCCGACAATCTTGTCCGGATTGAAGAAGAATCTGGAGGGAGCTGCAGGAAAACGGCCAAGCTATTTACAAGAATGATTGTGGGCCTACTGAACTACACATCGGGCTGCAACACAAGAATCTCTTTTTTCTCTTGTGTATGGGATGGATGCAATCACTCCCATAGAAGCTAATTTACCATCTCATAGAGTCCAGAACTATTTCAAATAGGCTAATGATATAGCAGTCAAGAATCAGTTGGATTTAATTGAAGAAAGAAGAATTAAAGCACATTTGAGAATGGCACATTACCATGGTTTAATGAGGAGCATATTTGCCTCCAAATTTAAAAGAATAGTTTTCATTTGGGGGAAAAAATCTTAAGAAATGTTTTTCTACACACCAAAGAAAAACAGTTCGGTAAGCTGGCTCTAAATTGGGAAGGCCATTATGTGGTATGTAGGAAAGTTAAACTAGGGATGTACAGGCTCCAAGACAAGGAAGTGAGAGCACTAAAACACCCATGGAATGTGGAACATCTCAAGTTATACTTAGAATATAACTTTTTGTAAATATTTTATTTTATAAGTATCAATATAAATATTAGGGGGCATACTCTTTTCTACCCTGGTGGCGCGGTGAGGTTTTAATGAGGAGTCCGAGTTTTTTCAATAATATCTTATGCCTTCTTCGAATGTCTGGTGCAATTTTGTTTTTTACTTACGTTATAGTATAAGATGGTCAGGTATTAAATACTTATTAAACACCCCGGCTCTCAAATGTCTTTGAGTTAATCGGATATATTAAACACTTGATCACATTTATTAAACACATGTGGTTGAAGATGTTTAATACCCTTGTTTAACACCTATAAAAATCTGAAGGCTATCTAAACATTGGCCATAAAAAGTTAAACAAAATTTAAACAAAGGGAAATATGATATTAGAATCTGATCGGACTAAAATCGATCCAATATTCACAAAATGCCTTGACCATTCAAGGACTTTAAGTTTTACAAAAAGGAGATTAAACAAACAGTGCAACAAAATGCCTTGGCCATCCAAGGACTTTGGTTTATCAACAAAAAATACACAAAAACCAATACAACCTCTGGGCTTGGCCCCTTCGGTTTTTTCTTCGCCACCATCTTTTTTGGACTTTTGAGTTCAACACTTGAACTCTCACCAACTTCTTCATCGTCTTCAGAATATTCCCCACTGGAATAGTTGTGCTTCTCACCATCAACCATCGTATGAAAAGGAAGGTCATCATATTCCAAAAATTTCCACAAAGGACCAAGAATCCTCTTAGGAAAGGTCTCATGGAATAGTAAGGCCATATCGAATTTAATTCCATCATCTCTCTTCTCCATGGAATCCACTACTCCACTAGCAAACTTCTATATCCATGCAGCTATTTCTTGAGCTTGTTTGCTTACTAAGGAAGCATTCTTATCGGTTTTCTCTTGGACAGTTTTCTCCAACGTGACTTTGTCTTCGGATAAAGTTTGGATAGTTTTGTCCTTAGATTTTAGTTGCTCCTTCAAAGCTTTGATCTCATTAGAAGAAGAAGTCTCTAGTCCAGAATACTTGGTCTGGAGGTTTTTTCCAGCCTCTTCTGACTTGAGTAGTTTGGCAGCTAAATTATCTTTATCCTTCTTCAATGATGCTTTGCTGAGCGGCATATAAACCGTTTTCCAAGCTCTGTTTCTCTGTAGTCAAGGAATTTATGATAGCAGTTTGATCCCTCACTTGTCTCTCTAGATTAACCACTGGACGAATGTAACCCAAGAGGGCATGACTTAGGGTGTCTTGCTCGCTTGATATCACATAATTCTGACCATTGTGGGTCACAGCGTTGAAATGGTTGGGAGGGCGGTAAGGCCCCACGAAGTCTTCCTTTTCGAAATCATTGAAATATATGTTAATATTCTGAAAAGCATCAAGATTTACCTCTCCATCAGTAGTGGCCTGTTCGGAATAAAGGTTGGGTGAAATTTCTTCTTGTAATGTAGGATCAGTAGGAGCTGGAGGAGGGATTTCAGAATGACGTTGAATTACCTCTATTCCGAGAGTGACTTTTTTCTTCTTTGCAGGTTTTTCATCACTGCTTGCTTTGCGTTTCTTATCCTTTTTCAAAATATTTGGTGGGTTGTCTGATCCACCAGACTCCTTAGCAGTAACTTCTACTGCTTCTAACAGAGCACCATTGATTCCTGTTTGGTTCTCCAAATCGGTTCTTTCGATAGTTGTCTGAAGTGGGTCTGTTGTGGTTTTCTTCTTCCTTTTCTTCTTCATCTTATTCAGATGACTAGGGGCTTTGGCCCTGGAAGGTAAGTAAAGCTTAGGATCTTTAACCTCAATTATCCTCAAGATAACATCTGCAGGAGGAGGGTGGTCAGTTCTTCCCAGGAGAGGTCTCTTCATCTTGTGGTTTTCCACAGATAAGACCTCAGGAAGTTTCCCGAGGTGAAATAGTTGTGGAAACTGTTATCCCATTTCTCCAAAGCCCAAGCATTTAGCTTGGCACAAGTGTCTTGACCTGCCTCTACATAATCCGAGAACGCCTTCGGAAAAACTAAAAAGAAATATAAATCAGTTCGGAGTAACTATCTAGTACTTAGAAGATTAAAGAGAACATGAATAAAACTCACATATGCTCTTCTAGCAAATTGTCAGCTGGCTTGGGTTAGAATCAACCTTGATCTTCTTCCCATTCTCCCAGGCCCCGCTGATGAATAGGAATTTTGTCCTCCATGGCTTTTCTGACTCCAAAAAATCAATCACCACTTTGTAATCATTCCCTATATTGTAATGCTAGAAGAGAATATGATGATTCTTGCACAAATTCGCCACAACAACGAATTGTTCCATTGGTAGGGGAATCTTGGATAGCCTGGAAGCCATGATGCCAACCATCAGAATGTACCACGCATTTGGGCTCAGCTGACTCGGACATAGCTTGATCAGGTGGAAGTACCTGACTATCTCCGGATCCAAAGGAAACCGGAGTCTCTAGTTCAGCACCTCAGTATATACCACTAGCTCGTTGGGTTTGTAGTCCATCAGAGTTTCTGGGGTTATTGGGATTCTCACCTTGACAGACTCAGGGATCCCCCGTTTTGTATGAATACGACCCAATTCAGCGGTATGGGTGTATACGTAGGCTATATTCTAGAGGGATAGCAGGTATTTTACTCTGACCTTCTTGAAATTTGGCCTTACCTTCCCTTCTAGGCACCTCGGAAGTGCATCCGGATGAGTCAGCCCCATTTTAGTCGTGCCCTTTCGATCTACAACGGTGTCTTCCATCTGTCTGGATGCCTTAAAATTGGTATCATCTAAACTATCCTCCATATTTTCTTCTATTACAATGGAAGGTTGTTCGGATGGCTTGGCTTTTTCCATGGACTACTGTCCGGATGATTTGATTTCTGGTAAAGGTTTTATTGTATGAACCGGTGTGTTTTGAAGATGTAGGAGTGGATTTAGATTTGGATTGGCGAGTTATTCGGCAAGGGGTATGCATTTCAGGGGATGTTTCAGCATCTAAACCCATAACAATAAAGGGTGAAGGTTTCTCTTTAGAGATAGGGTTTTGAGACTCTTGGACAGAGGACCCTGATTGAAGAGGAGAAAGGTTTGGAACAAAGGGAAGTTTTCTAACCTTTAGTGATTTTGAGGACGATGAACCCTGGTTTGTGTTTGCTTGTGATGGATTGATTCTTTCACCATGAGAGACGAGAAGGCTAGCAGCAATTCGTTCATCTCTTGCAACTTTTCTCGCTCTCTCTAACTCAAATTTAACCAACCACCTTTTACTAGTGCATTTCTAGCTGCGAAAATAAATGACTCGAACACAAATCGGAAAATATACTAAGCTTTCTCTCACTAGAAATACTTGTGTTTTTTTAAGACAATGAAACAGTGGAGTAGATTTATATAACAGTGAAAAGTGTGAGTTACCTTGGAGAAGGTAGAACGATCTAAGAAATGATTAAGGGCTACAAATTATAGGATTTAAAGCCTATGTAAATTTCTAGCCTAGTAGGTACGAGAATATAGGAGAAAAATGGCTGAGAGATCAAACTAGAGCCTGAGACGTGTCCCACAATAAAAAACGACTCTTGAAATTCTAAACGGTAAAATCAGTCCCACCAAAATTCAAACAGAGTAACTCTTAGATTCTTAACAAAAAAAGATAAAGTCTACAGTTTGGATTCAGAAACAGATCATAAAGAGTTGATTTTAATTCTCAAAGGTTAGCTCTTCCAAAGCTTCTTTGCAAGACCTAAAGGGGCTACTGATGAGGTCGGATATTTTAGACACTGTATCTTGTTCTTATCCCGAAGGCTGTTCGGACATAACCACTACTATACAAAACTGAACAAGACAAAATTAATGGAGTGTGACTAAGCTAGGTGTTGGTCACCTCACATCTTGGGCTAATGGATGCTTAGACTTGACCCGATTCCACTATACGACCCGATAGGCCCATGAGTCTTTAATTAAGTATAAATACCCCAACCACTTTCATTAGTGGGGGTAATCAGAATTTACTGCTAGCACACAACTTAATTATCTCACTACTCTCTACCTTAAACATAAAATTCCCAAACCTATGTACAAAATTACCCTCAAACAGAAATTAACCATACCAGAAACCAATTACCAAGGCATTGCTAAAATATGATGAAGGTGCGATTTTTTTTTACATTCTAAACATGCGATATACTTGTTAATATTAACCAGTGAGACTAAAAATATTATAGAACCGCTTGAATTGTTTTATATAACGAACATGTGTGATTAGTGTTAAACAACCCACTAAAAGTACAGACCTTACTCATTATAATAGATGTCACATTACATACAAAATATGTTATATTACAAATTTGTTCACATCGGAGAAATCTCTATCAAGATAGCTACCACTGAACGTTAGTGTTTGTATCATTTAAGAATGATAAAACATTTGAGCTCTAGTAGTTGCAGACATATCTTTGTTGTAAGCTTCCAATATGAAGCCTATATGGATGATTCCTTTGGCGTATTTACAAACAAAAACTCGAAAACCGAGGCTTCTTGGTTTTTGTTGTGAGATATCTATGACACTTTTCACTATATATCCCTTGTTTTTGTTGTGAGATATCTCTGACACTTTTCACTATATATCCCTTCTTTACATTAGGTATGTATCTTTTTTTCATATTATATGTAAACTGTTAAGAAGAGTTTAGAGCAGTTAGCAGCACATGTATGGAAACTATTCAGGAAATTTGTTTGAAATTTAATACTGCGATGTCTTTTTAAAAACAAGCATATTTGTGTTGATAAGTAAATTGTGCAAGTTATTAGAAGATTAAAGCATGCGTTTGCTTGAAAAATACTTACAACAAGTTTTTGAAAATCCGACATGCGATATCTTTGAGACAACTACCATGTGTTTTGTGATATCTTGGCATGAGTGGGTTATAGTTTTTTGTCGTTCTGTTCTCCATATTATTCATTGTATCTTTGCTTACGTGGCACACAGGATTGAAAGCAATATAAGTGTTATGCCTCTTTTTTGTTTAATACTTCTGCAATAAGTTTTGATAGATCTTCTTTCTCGACTAGGTTTTTTGCATTATAAAAAATGATTATAAACAGTTATTTCATAATAATTTATAACTAATTTTAGCTAAACTTAACATTGCAATGATAGAAATTTTCATCACGTTGTATTTACAAGTGTAATAATCTCTGTAACCTTTGAATGGTACTTGCCAATCGATTTCTTTAAGTATTTTATATATCTAAGCGTTGATAATCTACGAAATGACAAGTTGGAGGTCTATAACCAAATATGAGATATTAGTAAACACGCGAGTTCCTAGTATAAGTGATCATGCTAGACTAGGCCAACAATACCTTTAAATCCATCATTACTTGCTACACTAGTATATATTACCTTAAAGTCCAGGTCTCGTTCGTAAGGTAGCTCCATCACTTCACTCACACTCACGTTAAGTTTGTAGGAGAACTCTGATAATGGAAACTACCATACTTATAGATCTTCTTGCTCTTCTGCCTTTGTATTATAAGGACTTTTTGGTATTCATTAACCTTGAAAATCTTTGTTGTTGATGTGTTATTTACCCAATCGGGGAAATTAACCTCTCGCTCTGTCTTTTATGTCTGATAAATTAAATCCCAATTAGGATACACATCGTCTACATCTTGTAACGTAGAGAACTTGATATGATATTATAACAACCTAAGTATATATATATGTGTGTATATATATATTGGATATTTAATAATCTAAAGATCTAATTACAAAATCTCAAGCAACTACCAACGATGTTGTCTCCTTTACAGCCCTCTCGGCAACATTATCTCCTAAATTTTGAAGAATCGTAGCCTCTGTGATAGTTACCAAACTCCATTGCATGACTAAAATTTTCTTCAATCTTACCAACTTTGTCAAAAAAGAGAGATGTGTATATTGTATGGAAAAAATAATCTAAGAGTGGTAGTTTTAAACATATTATTTTGTTTTTCGTATCAGCTGATGTTGATACTTGTCCTTGGGTGGCTTATTCTGACTTTATGCCCCTTGGTTGTTGGTGTTCATATTCTTCTTCAGCAAGCTATGAGACTTATATTGTTGTTTCTGGCTGGGTTAGTAGTTTTATTTTGCTCGGAGTTGTGCTTCTTGTTGTAGTTGAGCTTTTGTTTCAACATGTTGTTCGATTAATGGTGTTGATTCGGTTTGGGTGAATTATTCACTTTTTTTAAGGGTGGTTTTTGTTGTTCACCTTGCTGGTGTTGGTGGTGTTGTGGTTGATGTTGTTGGATATCCTCTTCTTGTTGTTGATTTTGTTGTTATGCTTGTTTTTTGCCATCCTTGTGATTGCTTTGACAGTTAAAAAGATGTGAATGCTTTGAGATTTGTAAGCATGTGATTTATATGAGTTGGTCCACTACTTGTTCCGGTTGGTCCATTAGTGTAGCGTCTTTCTCATGTTCAGATGGTGCAGCTGTTGTATTTTATGTCTCCGGTTCAGTTGGTACCAGCTTTGTATCATCTTGAGGTAAAACATATACAACATCTTCAGTTGGTACCTTTTGAGTTGGTACAGAAAATATTCTTCAGCTACCTCTACAAATGTATGTGTTGATGTTTCAAGTGTATCCACCAAATAAAATGGCAGAAAAATTGTTTTCTCAAGTTCTTCTTTTTCAGTAGTAATTGTTTTCTCTTGTTAATCTAATTTATTTTGTAAATCACCTAACTCTTTTTGTAGCTGCTGAACCTGTCACAACAATACCAGACATAATATTAGTATTTTTTTGTAAGGATAAAACAAAGAAAACATAACAAACAAAAATATCTACAACAATATCAGACATCAAAGACATGTACTTATTAGTTTCTTCTTCTCGGCAAGTGAATGTTTCACACTTTTATTATCAACAGAGCTCTTGTATGCATTACTCTTCCTTTTTTGTTCCACTCTTTGACTTAAAACAGGGCGGTTACAGATCTTGAAAGTTATCATTTTATTTTAACGGTTGTTGGTACGACCATTGGATGTCGTTGCAGCGGTTTTTAAGGTCCTTTACTCACTCTTTTCCTTTCGTGGAGACAGGTTGGATTGGAAAAATAATCATTCAACGGTAAATCGAATTCCTCTTCTATGCGGTCATGTGGGGATGTCTGGGTTGGTGTTGTGGGAAGGGTTAACAGTTTGTTTGTTCAGGGTTCGTTATTCGGTGGTTGGCTTGTTTTTGTTAGCCTTTTCCTTGTTTTTTGTGCCACAATTTTAGTCATTTTCCTACTGTACAAATAGTAGATCATATGGGTTTCAACTAGCTTCATCGTACCCAAATGCTGACTTTTCAGCCTTTCTTAACGTCAACTCAGCCTCGAAAACCTATATAGTGAAGAACAACCTAGTAAAACAGACGTCACTAGCAATCTTATTGGTTTCTTGCAAACCTTGAGATTTCTTTGGGTTATCAGGCATTCGAGTTCTATTACAATGTAACTATGTAATTTCTATTTTATAAAATATGTGATTTCAATGATATCTAAAATATGCGATTCATTTAGGTTAACAACATACAATTTGTTATAATGTAACTATGTGATTTCTCTTTCACGGAATATGCAGTTTCTATGATATCTAAAATATGTGTGTTCAGTTATACCAAAAAATGTGTGTTCAGTTATACTAAATCTATTTGTGTTTCTTTTAATCTACTAGTGCGCGAGTTCTTTACAAACTACAATAACGTTTTGGAACATATATTTGATACATGATCGCCTTCTAACTGGTGAAATATCTTAATCATCTTCATGGTTGATGGTTTGTACTCCAATCTCCATCATTTGTATCATATTGGGATGATGTTTGGCTTGGCGAGATCAAACGTAATGGTTGTGTGCTCCATGATGAAGAGTTGCATCACAAAAAACATTAGCACTAGGACATGTTTTTTAAAACTTATATTTCATTATATAGCAACATATTTACAAAAAAAGTGGAACACAACCGATAAGTCTATCGGGTTTTCCGACAGTAATGCAAGCTCTGATTGATCTAAAAATCTTCTGTAATATTTATTCAGACTAACCATAATTGTTTATTTCACCCATGTTTTCGACGTAATACACCGTTGTCCAACCCATTATATCTTCTGAAACTGAGTAGAATATGGTAAGACAAATAAACCAGATTAATAGTCGAGTAACGTCCTTTACAGCATTCTTTCCGGCTTCCCTGATGGCTTTCTCTATACTTTCCTGTAAAATAATGCAGACCATGCTATATTAGTGCAACTGAATATCATACTTATAACAGACCATAGATATAGATATATCTTTATCATAGCATTTAATAGTGATTTTCTATAACCGGTCTGGCTTTTCTTGAGCAGGGAGTCAAGAAGTATGTTTGCATTAACCAGGATTCATTCTTGGCACCTTCTTCGAATTGAGCTAAGAATCCTCTATTTTTTGTTAGGGCATTTCTTTTATCCCGTGTTTAAGCCCGAATACGATATTCACATCGTTCGTCGTTAGCTTTACCAATTTAGGCCTGATTCAAAAAACGACATCCTCGACCGGAAACATCTTTATATTCTTCTCGATCAACCGATAATACTTTTTCATCGACATACTCTCATTGCAGAAGTCGAATGAGGCTTTCAAAAATGTGTAGACTGGAGTTTGTTTTGCAGCTTCTTTGTGTTCGGATGTAGTTATATTTATTTTCTGCAGATCAGGATGCTTAAGAATCTTGATCTATAAAAGCATCATCTAGCAGTCATATTTTCGATGAAAATAAAAATGTGATTTGTTTGATAAACCAATCATACCAGTTTTTTTTTTGCAAAGTCAAACGTGTGACTTCTTTGAAGAACTAAACACAACCGCATGACTTCTTGAACTAAATAACAGACAATTTCTTTGACAATTAAAACATAATGTTTATAGTAAGCATAACACACAAATACAACCGTTCCGTGTGATTTTTTCGATATACCACAGAAATCCCACCCAAATATAATCACGTGTGTTCTTTGGAAAAGAGAATAGAAATATGCGAGATTAGTGCTTCTATTTCAAATACGATGCATGTTGACAGAAAATCGAATTTGTGTCTCAACGTCAAAACACATATACTAAATAATACAATACAACCAATAAAAAACACAATACGTTAAAAACAAACCCAATATGTGCACCTAAAGACCCTAAAAACTAACCTGGAACATATTTTTTGTCAAAAGTAGAAACTACCAATGATTAAAGATATACCTACCAATGATATAAGTTTAACTAAGAACGACCATCGTAATACACTATACATACAGTACAAACCTACCATCACATATGCTAGTTGATTTTTAAGAAATGAAATACGATGACTTTCTTTTAAAAATTTGAATTTAGTATATGTATGTAGTTATCGAGGTCTGAACGGGTACTTAACCTGTCAAATACGTTTTTTTTTATGAACAACGGTTGTCTACGTGTTGAATGCTTCGCTGGAATGAGCAACGGTGGTCGATTGGAGGTTTCGTCGGAAAGAGAAAAGTTGGTTGGTTCGTTTTTTGTTCTTGTGTTTACTTTAAGGGTTACTGCTTCCTACTGGGTTTAGTAAATTTAGAAGAAGAGTTGATAGTGAAAGGTATTAGTTCAAAAGGATAAAAATAGGGTTTTAACTTTAAAAAGCCTTCATATATTAATGGGGTATTTTTAAGTCCAGATGTCTATTGGTATTATGCAATTTTTTAATATTATTTGGTAATGATATACTTGAGTGTGTATTTATAACACCTATCTCTTAAAAGATTTAATAAACTATTCCATCTATCCTATTATATAAATAGTTTTACAGTTATGTATGGATATTAAAGAATATTATAATCGTTTCTCGTTTTTATAAAAAGTAAAAAAAAAATATCCCCACTTAATAAATATCAATAAATAATAATAAATTTTGCATTGATATCTCCTATCTTACTCGATTGTTTTTATTTAGTGTGTTTGCATGCATTACTAGTAGTCTTCAATGCTTGAGCTCCTAAATTTTTCCGGTATGTTTAGAAGATTCGTGGATTGACTTATCTACTTGACTATCATCAGACTGGATCTTGCATATGCGGTTGGTGTGGTGTTCTTAGTAAATTTAAACACTCTCCATGTATCCCTCATATCGAAGCTGGAAAAAAAAAGAATAATGCGGTATCTTAAATCTAAAACGAATTATAAAATATATAAAAAACATTTTTTTAGGGAGACATATTTTAAGAAGGATAGAATACTAAACAAATAAATTATACAAAAATATAAATATTTCGGACTAAATCTCGTTCATAGCCGAATGAGACAAACCTTTATTTTAAAAAGAAAAAAGAATTATTTAAAAAAAGAAATTTGTGACACTAAATACAATACGGTAATGTTTAGAATATTATCTCAACGAGAGAAAATGATTTGTTTTATCATGTCATGGAGTGGACGTGTCAACCCGATAAACATGTTTAAGTCCACACAACCTTTTATGTATATATACATAAATAGATAAGTAGCAAAGTAGACATGGGTTCCTTTCCGACCTAATTTTCTGAATATGATACAAACAAAGGTAAAGACTAAAGAGGAAGAAAACGGTAAAGTAGATTCCCACATCACATGTTATGCTAGTGTATATTTGGTTACTGAAAATCATATACAAGTATGTTTGTTTTGTCTTTGGTCCCGTCATTGGGTTTGATTCAGGTCCGATCATATAAGTTGATGGGATTTTAAGCGTTTTAATAGAGTCGAAAGAATAAGCGATATTTAGAGATTATTGAATGAAATGTCGTGGGGGCCTAGTTCGCTTGTCTGTCGTAAGATGAGAGAGTTCATCAGTGGACCTACCAGAGATAGAGGTAGAAACAAACAAACGACAACGGGTCTCTCTATCAGATAAAGAAGAATCAGTCACCAACCTTTATACAGGACATTCATTACATCAAAGGGAATAATAATAAAGGTAAGGTTATGTCCCCTGGTGTTTTTACGGTAAATCTGGTGTGAAATTAATCTCTCCAATATACTCCTGTTACGACTCTAGTGCCCAACCAAACCAATCTTTTTTTAAATTGTATTTTCATCATTTTTCTCCTGTTACAAATTATAAATTTCCCAAACCTTTCTAATATTGTTGAAAATTTTGTAAATTCAAGCCAAAATATAAATTGGTATGTATAATTATTTCATAACTTATAATTTTAGTTTGTAATTAATTTAAAATGAGATCCAATTTTTAAAAAACAAATAAAATATTTAAATTATTTATTTTAATTTGCTTGGTGTTATAGATCGGGAGAAATCACTTTTGAAACACTGCGGTTTTTGGTGATATTTTTCTTGTTATTTATATTTTAAGTGTAATTATTGGTGGACTTGTAGATATTTGTGAGATTGATTCAAATTTATTTGTACCCTTATCACCTTATAATAATAGAAGTGCTCTCGGTTGACTTTTAATCAGTCTCGTGGCTTTTTACTCTTCACATTGATGGAGTTTTTCCACGTATAAATCTTGCGTGTTGATATTTGTTTTTGTTGATTATTCTTATTGGTGTTGTTTGGGACCT
The DNA here is from genome assembly GCA_036936605.1 of Limnanthes douglasii subsp. nivea. Taxonomy (NCBI): domain Eukaryota; kingdom Viridiplantae; phylum Streptophyta; class Magnoliopsida; order Brassicales; family Limnanthaceae; genus Limnanthes; species Limnanthes douglasii. Next base: position 107,210,619 of record JAUPFV010000004.1, on the reverse strand, counting down.
ACAGTTGGTATCAGAGCTTGTGGTACTTTTAACCATTGAATATGGAGTATAACAATGGTAACTCCATGGTTAAATTTACATCCTCCAACTATTCTATTTGGAAACTGATGGTGGAGGATATGTTATATTGTAAAGATCTGTTTGATCCAATCAAGCCAATTAAATATGTATCTCGTAATTATACTAAACTTGTATGTATGTCGTAATTATACTAAACTTGTAATACCACAAGACAGGCAAGAAAAATATTGGGAGAAGTTGAAAAGAAATGCTTTAGGAACTATTCGACAATGAGTTGATCTTAACATCTTCAACAATGTTTCTCAAGAGTCTGACTTGTATGATCTTTGGACGAAATTGGAACGTCTTTATGAAAGCCGCTCATAACAAAGCTTTTTTTTATTAAAAGACTTGTTAATCTGAAGTTAAAAGTGCAAGTCAGTTTCTAAACATCTTACTGATTTTTAGGATATCATTAACAAGTTGACTACTATGAAGATTTTTCTTGATGATGAGTTGTGAGCTTTGTTTCTATTGAGTTTGTTACCGGACAATTGGGAGACTTTGGTTGTGACTATTAGCAACTCTGATCCATATGGTGTTTTATCTTTCAACTTTATCAAAGAAAGCATGTTCAATGAAGAGATTAAAAGAAAAGAGACGGAATTTGACAATTCACAAGTCTTATTGCTAATAATAGAGAAAGAGGCAAGAGTAGAGGTTCTAAATTTCATGGTAACTCAAACGGAAGATCTAACTCCAGAGATGTGAAAGAGATTAGGATATGAAACTATTGTGGCAATCATAGTCATATACAGAAATACTTTTATCGATAGAAGAAAGAAAAAAGTGACAATTTAGATTCACAAAATGAATGTGATAACAAAAATACTACAGCTTTTGCTTATACTAGTGATGATGATGCATCATTAATTTGTGTTATTGGTGAGTGTTATCATGCTGGTAGTTCATATTTAGAGTGACTTATAGATACAAGTGCTTCATATCATTGTGATCCTTATAAGGAATATATTTTTTTAACTAAAAAAGTGGCAATTTTTGTAGTGTCAATAGGCCAGCTAGTATTGTTTGGTTGGGTGATATTTGTGTGATAATAAAACGCGTGATTTATTTGAATATGAAAGCATGGGTTCGATTTGAAAAATACTTACAACGAGTTGTTTGAAAATCCAACATGTGATGTCTCTGAGACAACTACCACGTGTTTGCTTTAAAAATCATCTAGAGTTTCTAGCCCAAATGGATCTTTTTGTTCTTATGCCATTTGTATTTGTTGAAGGTTTTCTCTCTATATTTGACTTTTTAAAAATTCTATCAGAGCTTTGAGCCCAAATGGAACGCGATGTGGATGAAATTCTCGGAGGTTGAACATGATAAACTAGCAGTTGTGCTCAAGGTAAATGATTTTTTATATACGATCTAGTTCAAAATTCATGTGGCTCATTGGGTCAAAGTGGTGTGTGATTTGTATAGAATGGTGCTAAGGAACAGGCTTGTGTGGATCAATGGTAAAACCTAGTTTGGAGTCCCTATGGAGTGACGTTAAAGAACATGCATGGTGGTCTTGAGTTATCAGATAAATCCGCTGTAAATCTCTATGGGTCACGTGGGGAAACAACCTTATTGGATTGAACCGCTGTAAGTAAATTGAGAAGAGAATAAAGTTGTAATTTGTTCGGGAGAAGGATTTAATTAATAGGTTTAGGATATATAATTCTCTTTGTATGTTTTTTTAATACCAACTTCAATGATATATATCATTAGACTTTCAAAATAGAAAATTAAACTTAAACACTTACAATATCATTTGTACATCTGTTTTTTTTTTGCGGATAGATGGGATTGGTATAAATATCATATTTTTTATATTTTTTCATTTGTTGGCTTGTGATGTAGGATAACTATCTATTCAAGATGAGATTTTGAGTTTGGGTTTAAATACTCTATTGGATCATGTGTAATACAATTCTAGTTCTAAAGCTATCAATCATATCATTTATGAGTGTGGATTCATTCAAAGTATCTAGAGCTTTGTTAGCTCAAAGCTCTGGTTCACGTTCAATTCCATTAATTAACATTACTAAATTAGTGAGGCGTCAAATTGATCTTCCACGTGAAACTAATAAATTTGACATTCTTGCTTTGGCACGGTAATATTACATCTAGCGAGAGAGAAATGCTAGAATTTTTTGTTTCCCTCCCGTTATTGTTTCTATGATTTCGCACCGTATGTTTTTTTACCTTTGGTTTAGGTTTCTTAGTATCAATATTCCCTAGACATGGTAATTTCTTAAATAATTTCTAACTTAAATTTATTTTGTTATTTTTTGCAGCCACCACTCTCCTCACGTGATGGTTGCGGCCAATGCTCATTGTATTTATCACCCGACTTGGTTATGATATTTTATATTCGTGTAGGCAGCACCATCTCATTGTATTAGTCCTATTAGATTTTTATTTGTATCCCATTTTGCCTAAGTATTAGGTCTGGAAACTATCATAAAACTGATTTTTTTTGTAAGACTTTCACATCAATCATTGGAGTATGTCTCATGTATTTGTAAAAACCATTTTATTTAATTTAATGTTTTTCTATCAAAATATATATTTATAAATAAATATACAAAAAATAAGTTGTATATCACAATTATATTTAGACAAACTTTGAGCTTATTGCAAGAACATTCTTTTTCTATTCAAGCTCGTTTCTCTTCTCACCAAATTTGTACGAGAACATAAGATAATTAAAAAAATTATATATTATTTACGAGACTAATGACGAAAATAAAAAAACTAAAGTTTTAGGTGTTTCTAAAAAGAACTAATAGTGGAAATATAACAAATATTATCGGATACTTTATGTAATAATAATAGCATACATGAAATAAAAGATCACGCATCTTATAAATATGTTTGATTCTTGCACATTACAAACCGGGAAACTCATAAAATTTCTCAAATCAAGGTTGATCAGGAAGTTTGGCATGTGATTCAAAATTATCTCATTTCAATTGTTTCCATGAATAACTTTACTCATCTATTTTGCTCGACGTTATTTATGGGTATTACTCCTAAATTGTCTAATTCGATTCTATTAGCTTAAAAATTGTTTGGGGTAACCCATAATATTATAAAAGTAAAAAATTGATTGTTGCACTAGAGTCAGAAATTTATGAATCGGGTATTGAAAAAAGACTGTGATTACTGGAATCAAAAGATATCATCATACTCTGAGTGAAGATTAGAAGTTCTTTGTAACGCGGTGATGCTGTTTCCTATTATGTAAGAGAATTTACTAGACTATTGGAGTTATGAGATGCTTTTCTTCACTTACCTGTTCGATATAGGGGTTCTACTAACATCTCATTTGTTGTTGGATTTGTTTTTTCCAGCTTACTAGAACATATGAGCCAACTCATACCAAATGGGGGTTGTAGGTCGTTTCCATAATGGCTAAATTTTGTTGATAACTATTTTCTATACAATATTTATTTATCAAAACTTCCATTAATTACCCGATAAAATCTATTACTACTATATATTTTTGCAGAATTGGTACAAGATAGTGTCAGATATTCTGAATTCTAAATATTAGGCGAAGAGGTTCTTTGTTTTCTTCAACGGGAATTGTGAGACAAGTCAACATTTTGTTACCTTGTTATTATAATATCTTGGATATTCTCAAAGTAGTCATTGATGTTTTAGTTATCCTTTTAAGAATTTTTATTTTTGACTTATTTTTTTGTTGTGGAAAATATTTACCTTATTTTCTTAATTTACATGAGGTGACGAATAAAAACTTTTTAATAATTTGATGTTTTTCCTATAAAAGAGGAAAGAATATAAGATGGTGTTTAACTTATCACGTTTTGTTGGGTTGAGGTATTTGCCTTCAAATAGTATTATTTGTCAGATTCAGCGCAAGCGACATAAAAATTGTTGAGGGTTCAATAATTTTCGTCTCGTCTGCAAAAGGTGGATATGGTGTAGGGCGACCCCCTATAAGGTTGTATCTCCCAAAATTAAATTGGTATTTTTAAAAAATAATTTAATTCTTGAGTCCCTTATATCTCTCTGAAGGTGATAGTTATCTAGGAGGGTTGAGAGGCACCACGACTTGCAGATGTGGCTGGAATAAAGAAGAAAATAGTGGATAAAAGGCTATAACCCATAGTACATGAATCAGAATGAGGCCAATATAATTGTTTATGCTTTTTCGCTAAATCAACGTATGCAAGAAGAGTCTGGTCGTATAGAAAATATTATCCATAAACGTTATTAGGTGATAGACTATAGATGACGAGAAAAAAATCATGTTTTGATTAGTTTGTTTTCACATGCTGTTACAAAACAACAAGTAATGTCAAAAATATTTTGTGTGGTCAATTCTAAAAATATAAGTTAGGTGGCTCCAAAAATAAATGAATTGTTTGTTGTTACTGCTGTGAATCTCAATGCACATCTTGTACTAAAACTCAAGTGTTCAATGCACTTCTATTGCTATGGTTAAGAATCTTATTATACTTTTAATGTTATTGATTAGAAGTCTAACGAACATATTAAATTTTTATAACATAATTATATGAATCATTAAAGCAAAATGATAAGAGAGTTTTATTAATAAAAATATCTCACGAAAATAGTATACTTTTATTACACAAGTGGATTTTGATATAGTTTAGATAAACTAAAAAATACAAGTTTAAAGCTTGTATAGAAAAAATAGTATTAAAGGTAAATTTAATTTTTGTATATTCTATAGGTGTTAAAGATGATTTCGTTATGGATCCAATAAATTATAAGTTTGTTCTTTTATTTGGGTTTACCTTACCAAGGTTTTCATCCTTGGTATGGAGCAAAAACCTTCTTAATACCTCATCCCTTATATAAAAATCGTGAAAATAAATTTCATAGTCATACATGTTTGCATTAGCGTTCGATATTGTTCCATACACAAGTAGGTTTTGATATATTTATCCTTGATCAAGTTTAGTTATGTTATTTGACAATCATTATTTTTTCCTTCATCATAGTGAGAAATTCACGAGGAGGGTAGAAGTGCTTTTGCTGGCACCACAACCTCCACTTTATATACTAATATGAATGAGTTACCCTTGTTGTGATGCGCGAGGTAAATCGGTATGACCATATAAATTTTTGAAGTGCGTCTTGACACTTCCATAATACATTATTAATGAGGTGCCAATAAGGTTTGGTTGTTTACCTAAAATTTTACATAAGCTTAAGGATGAAATAGTGCTAGGAAGTGTTGTTGGGTTTCTCTAGTTTGGTTGAATAGAACTAAATGGTCATTATGGAACTGTAGTTTATTGTCAGTGATTATTAATCTAAAGACCCTGAATTTATATTATCAGTCAGATTTGTGGAAGTTGATGACCTCCTTCTCTCAGATCTTTGCCAAGTCTCAGATTTTATCCATTTTGAGAAGTAGTCTGATGTTACCAAGATGTATTACCAACTCTTTGATTATATTGGTAGCGATCTCATTGTGTCAATGCAACATTTATCAAAATGAATAGGTTCGAAAATTGATAAAAATAGTATGATCGTGACTTGATTCGTATTTTCTAAATGTTAGAAAATATCATAATATTGGGAAATGATTAACATATGCTTTTATATTTTCTATAAGTATCATTCTAGTAAGATATATATGTGGAGAGTCTTGTACCAACAATGATCACCTATTTCTCTTTTACAGATATCTTAAAGAATGAAGATTGACTCGTTATGAATGAGGCAGCTTAGGAGATGAATGGTTAGCCTATGCTGATATAACATATCAATTATCCACACATACCAAGTAAACTCCGTTTTGATGATCTAGCTTTCTTTTTGTTCATGGTAACGTTCATTCGATGAGGTACACCTAAATAAAGGTTCACCAGTCTGGAAGTTCTTCAAACAACTATGACCTTCGATATTTATTTGGTTGGTTTACTAAGCATGGGCTTGAAAACGATTGGTTTTTCTTGAAAGACTAGGTGAATACCTACAGAGTAAATCCACCATATAATAAGGAAGCAAGTGCATCGCAACTACATTTTTCTTCCCGAGGTACATTTTTCTTGAAAGCTTAGTTACACAGTTTTTTAGGTAGAGTATAAGGTTATATTTTTTGGCTCGACTCTATTTATCGCATGATTGACCACACTTGATTGATTGGTATATAGGGGTCCAATAATATGATATTGGTTGTAATCCGACTTTAGAATCAAGATTGTTGAGCCTCAGTCGATTTAGACTACCCATATGGATTCAATATTATCATACACGTGAGTTGTCATTTCTACTGGGAACTCATTCAAGAAATTTACCAAAGTTTGGGATTTTATGGTAGTTTAAGGTTTGAACCTTATATCAAAGTACAGAAACTTTACTTATCATCATCCAGTCGTCTGGAGATATCATACTTATGCAAGTCGTTTATGAGGGAGAGTTATCGTTAAAGTATGATTGAATGTGTCTGTAATTATAACTTCATCTTTCTAACATTCATTATCAGTACTGGTGCAAGCTTTTATAACTGTAAGTATAAAATCTTAGCATGGATGAATGATTTTCTTACATAGTAAACGGTACTGGAAGTGGCTTCTTTATGAACTAATAACATGATTAGACATTGCTAAAATACATGTATATTATTTTGAATGTGTTCAACTATAACATAACTTGGATGAGGCCAGATGTTCCTTGATGTCTGTGGATGATACTTCACATTCCATTGTCGAGTTGAATTATTATACTCTTTTAAAATTTGGAAAAATGGAAAGTATTTAGATGGGGATTGGGAGATTAAATTATTGACCATGGCAAGGCTTTCTACGAGTAATTGGATGTCATTGATGTTACATGGAGGTTATATAACCACTAGATTATACAACTATATGAGATCTACCTTCATTATTTGGTTGTTAACTAATTACCCAAAAATGTTCCCGGTCGGATTTCAAACATGCATTTTTTTATTATTTAGCTTTAAGTTCACCATCATGAATTTTGTGAAAGTTTCTACAAGTTCGGCGAAATAGTTTGTTCCTGACCGTTTGTCACTACAATATCATCGTCGTAGGATTTTAGATTCTATCTAGGTGGTTGCTCTTGCATTCTCGAGGGCAAAGAGAATTATCTTATAGAAATGTATCCATCATTTGATCATAAAGATAACATGTTGTTCATCTTCCGGATGTGTTGCTATTTAATTTTACCCAGAGTAAGCACGTAAAAAAATTACGTTTTATTGTAAAAAGTGACATCCACTAGCTAATCGATGTGCGGAACCATGAAGATATCCTTTGAGTATGCTCTGTTGAGATTTTTGAAGTCCATATATATACGTTACTTGCCGTTTTTCTTTTATAGTGGTCTAAATAAGGTAAAAGACTTCTCGGATGTGGTTTATTTAGTTTATTATGTCAATTTTAATTAAGATTTCCTCAATTTTTTATACGAGAAGGGTTGGTGTTTTTTCTTGATTGACATAAACTTGTAATATATTGATATTTTGTGGCATTTTACCTCGAATGACACCCATGTGACGTCATGTGTGACTATGCAAACACATTTAAGTTTTTGGATAAAAATATTAGTAAATGACTTTAGAAGACTATTTGCAAATCTTTATTGATGTAGACTACGTGACATGTCCTTGGAGTTACATTATTGTCAAATTCTTCTAGTTCTACTATACAAAAGAGAGTGGGGTCATTTGGATCATTTATAATGTCTAGGATGACCAGGTTTATCTTATGGTATCTATATGTTGGGTCATAAAGAAACGAACTATCACTTTAGGGTAATGCGTTGATTATTTCAGATCACTTTGATCCTCTCACTAATACTATACCCAAAGAATTGGTTACGTACATCTTGTTAAGCCATAGACATTTGAAGATGCTATTATAAGATGATGTTCTATCCACTATCATAAATAGACATTGCATATTCTTATTCGCTCTATGTATCTAAGAATCACATTCAACTTGAGATCTCCGATTACCGAGTAGTCTCCTCCAATAAAATTGGTCAATTGCCCTCATTTATGGTGCTAATGACGTTATGACTTGTATTTGGTCATAGATTTTCTTGAAAAGAATAGTGGTTAAACTGCCAATACTTATCACGATTATCTTCACGTTTACTTTAAAAATATGTATGGCGATTATGACCACATATTTGTAGGGTACCAATACTCCTCTAAAATTATCATTGTCAAAACTGATGATGATGTATAAACTTTGGTAAAGACAAGTCAAATTGTCCCCAATACTGGATCTTGAGGTCGGTTATGTGACGTATTTGGGATAAGTGAGTGACTTATTCAAAAGAGAATCTCCTATGGCGATGGTGAGTACTTGTTGTTGTTCTGGATCTAGATCCACTTACTCACCACATGTTTTATAGATATCCACCGTCTCTAATATTCGAGATGTTGCGGTCAATAAGGCTTGACTATGATTATTTGCATTGGGTTTGTTAGGGTGTTCTTTAAAGTTGAAAGGGCTGGACCCATCATGAACTTAATGATTTTATCACTGTCAATTAAATTATCGATCTCATCTTTTAGAGGGTGACATTAGCATGTTTGGTCCCCATTCTCATTACTTATATAACTTTTTGAGGTTTCTTTTTTTTAAAGGTCCGGATTCTTTTAGGCTTTTAAAAGTGGACCACATATTTTTTTCATTATCCTATGTGGTTGTCATATTTTCAATGAGCTTGGTGTAGTTGGAATCCAAACCCCTAGTGATATTTTGGGTTTCGCTTTTAGTATGGTTCTTATTATTTTGTGTGAGTACTATATAAGTGGTTGTTTGGAATAATGTGTATTGGTATAGATTATAGTGATGGTTGGTAATATTATATATTGGATGATAAGAGGGGTATATGTTAGGCCCTTTTGGCAGCCTTATTTGCATAATTTCATTGGCTTTAAATTGTGCTTCTACATGCGTTTTGAGATTGACAAAGGTCAAGACCTTCTCTTTCATGATATCTTCAACCAAAAGATAGAAAAAGAATCCCTGTTAGTAGGCAACACATATCACAATCTTGTGGTGATTCTTTAAAATATTATTAAGTCCATACGAGCCTCTTGGTGTTTTTTGTGGGATCTCATTGGGCTTCTATTTGCAATGAATTATATAATCCATGTCTTCTCATATTACTTTTCTCCTGATGAAATGATTTACGAACAATGTCTTATTAAGCTTGAATAAAGTTGATTGAGCCACGTGAAAAAAACTTTTAAAGGTTTATTACTCCCTCTGATTTATAATATAAGTCGTTTAAGGTTTTTTCATCAATATTAAGAAAAGTAGTAATGATTTTGAAAGAATAAAAGAAAATAAATTTGATTGGTGGAGTTAATAACTTGTGGAGAAGGTTAACTATTGTATTGGTTGAAAGTGGAATATATGTAATGATGGCTGCATTGGAAATTGAGAACGACATATATTATGAAACAAAACATTTTGTCTAAAAAGACTTATATTATGAAACAGAGGGAGTATATGAATATTCAGTATTATAAAGTCTTCATGCTAGGTATTTATTAATTACTTGGTAGTTACTCTATTTCATGTGCTGAAGAATTTATCACTGAACTTGGTTGACAAGGATAATTCACTTCAAACGTTGAAAATTCAATTGTATTATTCTTATTTGCATTTTGAACGCCGTCCAAAATTTTATTAATTCAAATATTAATAAATAAAGGAATGATAAATTTTAGTTATGTCAAAAACACTGAAATTCATTAAGAAAATTATAAAAAAAACATTAATTTGAAAAAAAAAATATAACTCCAAACACTTGGATAATAATTTTCGAGTTTTTTCGTGTTCATTTTTTTTCAGCCCTAGTATTTTGTTCATGACAAACCATTTTTTTAAATAACATTTGAATCCCTGCTGGCAGGCAACGCATATCACAATCTTGTGGTGATTCTTTAAACTATTATTTAGTCCATATGAACCTCTTCGTGTTTTTTCGTGAGATCTCATTGGGCTTCTATTTGCAATGAATTATATAATCCATGTCTTCTCATATTACTTTTCTCCTGATGAATTGATTTACGAACAATGTCTTATTAAGGTTGAATAAAGTTGATTGAGCCACGTGAATGACCTGCCTCAGAAGGTCATAAAAATGCTCAACATAAAATTCGATCGCCTCTTCTAGAATCGATCATCCCATTCCGAAATTTTTAAATACTGTGTTCAAGATCTCTAGTCCTATCGTACTTGTTCATCTTATATTAGTTGAATTCATGAAGCAAGTCTCCTTCTAATATCTTTGGAGTCAATGAGGATGTAGTTAAGTCTATTGTGTCCCACTTATGGAATTCATGATTTGACATATCCTGAATTTGTAGGTTGGCCATAGAATTTGATATATGATGCATTTTGGGCCATTGTTGGTCTGCATCGGAAAATATATTGTTATCGAGGATTTAACAAATTGTTATGATGGTTCGAGTGACTATTTAGTGAGTTGTGTTAGGGTCTGACTCGCTCTGATACTTTGATGTGATGATGTGAAGAAATTCTGCACTTTTATCTGAATGAAAGAAATTTTTTCTAGGACAACATTTGGTCACGTTGATTGAATCTCGGTCAGATCGACTTCTAGAGTTCCTTGCCTTCAAGACTTTTTTAGAGTGAAGGTTCGGTGTTCTTTCCTTGGTGAACGTTCAAAAGAAGGCCGATACCACTGTATTAAGGAGACTGAGACATAATCACTTTCATTGAAATTATATCACCGATGGGAACGACGAAATTTCGAACATAATATTTTTTGCGTTTTATATGCATATTGAACATCATGTGTCTGATTGTGAAACGTTTGTGAATAATTTTTTTAAAATAGTGAAACATAGGTGATCTATATGTCATTGTATTTCAAAAATTGAATCCATAATCTTTTATCGCTGAAACGTAATCTTCAACAACAAATAAATTTGACATGACGTAGTTTAATTTTATTAAAATAAAAATTATTTTAAAATTTTAATATTTAAAAAAAATATAATTTGCATAAACAAAACTAAATAATATAATATTATCAAATGTTGATTTAATTTAGAAGTATGAAAAACGTTTTCATACTCAATATTTAGTGAAGTACGAAAAATGCGAGTATATAAAAAGATAAATATTAGTATTTTTTTAGTTTCTTTTATAAACTTTTGTTGGGTTACAATAAATCATGTTTTTATATTGATCTGAGTTTTATGTTTTATTTTTAAGTTAATTTTTTTAATCCTCTTATTTTATTCTTATTCTATTTTTAAATATAATCTTAATTATTTTGTCAGAAACGATTAGATATTATTTTTTATTTTTATATAAACTCGGTTGATTTAAATATTTAACATGCTAAATCAAAGTATGTTGTGGAGGAGTGTTGCTGTCCTGTTTGTCGAAAGAAAGTACTGTTTACATACCTGTCTAATAAGGATAGTGCTCTGTGAGTTTGTTTTAACACTAGTAATAGAATAATAATATTTTCCATGACATGTTAAAATGATTATTAAATTGAACAAGAAAAAGGCGATCATCTCACAGATGAGATTCTGTTCCTGTGGCTGTGGCTGTGGTGCTAATGTTTAATTGGCACCCATAAAGATAATATCCCAAAAGCAGCTTTCCTTGTTCAATTTTCAGACCATCTTTTCAAACATGTGTGCATGAAAGATAGGTTGTTAGGAAAGTGAAACCATGAGCTTTGCTTTGCTTTCATTGGAGATCAACCTAAAATTTATAAGTATTTTTTTTTTTAAACTTTAATTACACTATATGTATTTATTTTCTTTAAATTATAAATACAATGTAGATTTCAGTTTTGGGCACAAAATACATCGCCCAGCAGTAAGATTAAATTTAGATATTTTTGGTGAACTTGGCCTTATGTCATAGACATAGAGATGGCAATTTAGCAACCCAATGAGGTGTGGGTGTCCCTTTATATTTGTTTGTATACGGAAGAGCTAAAAATGTGGAATTCATTACATATAAAACCAAATGTCGTTAAAAACTGAGGAAGAGCTAAAATAAAACGGATCTTATCGAACATAATATTGAGTTTTGTCAACATAAAACCGAATAAGAATGCTGAAAAAACTAAATTTAAAAAAAAAGAAAAGATGGATCATTATATTTTAATGTAAAGAAATTTAATTTTGGTTATATATTCTCACTTTTATTGTTTATATCTTTTTAATACGAATAACTTAAGGACATGTCAGTATCATTTTAAATTTGAAAATCTATCGGATATCGATAATTTACTATAATTATATTAGAAAAGATTAGACTAGAAATAAATAAATATAATACATTTAGTAATTTTTATTTTATTTTATTGTTTGCAATTCAAGATTCAAAACAAAATTATAAATTGGAGACTAAACTATTTTTTAGGATTATATTGTGTAAATTTTGTGCAATTTTAATGTTGGATCCACCAATGATTTTTTATTTTTATGATTGTCGTTTAACTTCCACACCATTACCAGGATTGAGTTCACATTTATCAACACTAACTGATTTTTTTCTGATCGAAAAAGCGTCGTATTCGTCTCTTTCTTGTCATAGCTGTTTGTGAAGATGATACTTTAGCATGATAAACGTCTGTCAGAAATAGAATTCAACATAACTTTATTTTTGCAGTACCACACCTTATGTTTCGAGAATTTCGTGATACTAAGATTAAATTTGTAGTGCAATTCTTGGCTAAAAAACAGTGTTGACCCTTCATGTATAGTTTTTGTATCATAGTAATTTTCTATCTTCATTTTTGTCTCTACCCATCCTTCATGTTTTAGAAATTTGACACGGTTCAACCGATTTAGCCTTTAATTTAGGTTAATATATTAGGTAAATGGTAAATGGTGAAAGTTTAATAGTAAAAAATGAAACCACGTGTCATATAACTAGGCAAGTGACTTGACAGAGGGAGAGATATTATCGGTCAAAATTATGAGGGACCAAAAGTGATACAAAACTTATGATTTTGGGGTGCCACGCCTCAGTTTTTCATGGTTCACACGTGTGGTGAGACTAATTGTGCAATTTTTTTTAAAATATGAAAGACAAGTGAGAGATAAAAATGCAAATAAAAAATTAATAAGATATACGGGGTATACATGGAAGACCAACAACGATTTTTAACCGTAATTCTTACTTGATTTCTATTTTACTTTTGTTGTATAAAATCACGATTCATGAATACATCGAAGATGGCTTGATATATTGGAACCTACTTACATATTAATTTGTACATATTTTATTACAATAGATACATAATATGAATGTATTGTTGAACATGTTGGACCTATTCACATACTCATTGTTGTACCGTTTTTATTGTAATGGATAAATTAAATTCTTAGCACCACTCCCTTATTGTTTTTTTTATATTTATATTTCCGTATAATTTGTTCTAATTTTGCATCCAATTTATTTTTATATTTTAAAAAAAATTAATATTTATTTTTGGAATATACCCCAATATTCCTAAAACCAATTTCAATATTTATATAATGTTGTTTTTCAACCAAAAAGATTGTTGCGTTAATTACTTAAGCCAGATACCTGACCCATATTGGTAATTACTCGAAGTAAACAACAAATTGACCGACAAAACTGAAATTAACTGTGCCCAATCCAATAGAACACAAAAACAGACAACAAAGAGCAATTGATTTGAATCTAGATCCGCAGATACAAAAAGCCGTAACAAAAGATTCCTAGTGAAAATGTGAAAACTGAGAAGTAGTAGTAGCAACTAGCAACTAGTAAGTACACAACAATAGACATATTCCTCTGCTCCAAGATCATCACTTACACAATCATCTAACTATGCTCCCTTCTTCTCTTACAACAACAAACATCAACACAAATTCCTTTTCTTTTCGTTAAAAGCTAATCAGGCCTTGTTCTCTTGTGACTACTACTACCTCTGCCATCTGATTTAAATGCCCCACTACCACTAGACTCCCCTTCAGATGAGATACTCAATGATTTTGTGAATGAAGTTGAAAGATCTGCATATATTTGAACCACTCTCTTTATGTTGTTGTTCAGCTCCGTTATTAAACCCACATTCCTTCGCAAATTATCCGGAATTTTCGACTCGTGATTCTGGTTAATCTGGATGATTAACAGCCTGTTTTGGTCCAAAATGCTTTGGACTTGCCCAAAATTATTCTGAAACATTTGGAACATTTTACCATCTACATTCACATTCTTACTACTATCCCCTTCCATTATCTTTACTCAGATTTTTCTTCTCCCAATCAATCACTCCTGAAAAATCATAGATACATTAATCATTTTGGACCCATAATCATTCCAGACAAGACATCACAAATTACTAGCAATATACTGTCCAATTGTTTAAGACCCAATTTAGTGGATATAAGGACAAAAGGCTTCTAGTGGGAATCATGAGTTCTCTTATGTACTACTCCAATTCTCTAAGGATTCAACTATATAAGTATATATTAATTAATAATACTAACAATAATTATTATTATCATTATTGTTATAACAATAATTGCTGATCTTTAGTTTACTCCATTATTTCTGAATTATGAAACAATGTGGAAAAAGAAAAGTAAGAAAAAGAAAGTAGATCCCGTTTTCCATAAAAGGTAACCTTTTATAATGTACTAAGAAAATGCCTACCAAAAAACACCGAGAGTATCAAACAAGAATATCAAAACACCCAAATTTGGCCACTCTAAATTTCACTCAGAGCAAGATGATCCTTAAATTAAACAACTACTATAATATATAACTAATATATTATTAAAATCTCTATCTTTCATGAAAATTAAAACTACAAACACAAATATATAAAAAAACAGAATGGATGAGATAAAAGATTCAAATCTACAAGATCTTTAGTAGTGCTACGTGAGAAGAAAGCGTAAAGATTTGATTTAAATCGGAATTCCCGATAGTTGTATAGAAACAAAACAGCAAGAAAAGAAAAGACAAGAAAAGAAAAGAAAAAGATTTGGTTGAATAAAATATGAATAAGTACCTTGAAAATCTGGAACATTATATTCTGGGGGAAGTGGGTGATTGAAGAGGAAGACAAGGGATTCCCGAGAAAAGATCGGCAATTGAAGCGAATCTCAGAGATGATTTTTCTCAAAATTATTTGAGTTTTAGAGAGAGAAAGTGAAAACGAGAGAGAGTGAGAGGGGGAGAGAGAAAGAGAGTAGAGAGAGAATATGTAGATTTGACAGTCACGCTTAGCAACCTAGTGTCTTAAATGTTTGAACTCCAGCTAGTATCTATCTAATCATATTTTAGTAGTATAGTATACCCCAAAATAATTCATATTACTACTACCTTATTAGTATTTGTTTAAAATATTAATTATTGGAAATATTATATATTTTTAATATTCTGAATTACTACTATTTAATAAGATTTTAAATACATTATTTTTTTATTATTTCATTTAGTCTCTTTTATGATCTTAAATCTCTAAATTTAAGGATTGAACCTTGGTTTCAGTTTTGACTCGGTCCATATATGTCTTAATTTCAGTTCACATTATAAACGCTATAAGCATGTGTATATATAAATGATGGTAAAAACCAATTTAGAGGATCCATATATATAACGAAAATTTATTAATACTAATATTAAATGAGTTACCATCTGATATTTGTTTTTTTTTCTTTATTAAAAGCTTAGAGTCAAATTATAAAAATTAAAAAATTCAGATTTATTAATTTTTAGACCTGACACGGAATATTATTATGAATTAATTCAAAACGCCAACAAGACAAGACAAGAAGGAACAGATCTACCGCTTCACCGTAGAGCGGGAACAAATCTTCAAGATAAGCAATTTCTTCAATCAGCCATAGCTTCGCGAGGAATCAACTTAAATACGAATCAAAAACTTTGATGATTATCGTTTAGCAGAATCATAGAACAGGATGACTAACAGTATCAGAGGATGAAAGAAAAGAAGAAGACCAACTTCAGGGACCTTCATCTTCAAAAGCCAATCTAGATAAGGTTAGTTAGTTTATATCTTCAATCCTAATACATCCGGTATCAAGGCTTTCAAGTAGGATGATAGTCCTGGGTTTATTAGGAATTTGAGTGTTGTTGAAGTCTGAATGTTGTCTCTATTCAAAGTGTCTTTGGCGATCCAGTCAGCAACAACATTATGTTCCGGATAAATATGGCTCATATTCATTGTTGACTTGATTAGGGTTTTACAAGATTTATCAATGGGTTCAAGGAACCATGGGGAATTCACTCTTGGTAACATTTCAGTAAGAATCGTTGAATCTGTTTCAATGTCCAACAATTTAATTCCTTTAGACTGACAAAGAAGTAGACCATCCAACAATGCTCTACATTCAGCCACTATAGGTGTTTGTTTTCAATATAGTATGCCATAACTAGCCACAATATCCCCATACTGATCTCTAATCAATCCACCTCCACTGGCTTCACCAATATTGCTGCTAGGTTCATCCGCGTTTAATTTGTATATGTTAGCTTTAGGTAGATTCCACTTTATAGATAGTGCTAATCTAGGCTTTGATAAGTGATTTACATCCTAGATGAGCAACATTATACGAGTCATTGCCCTAATGTTTTATTTTCAGCAAGTTTGCGTTATCAAGCCCAGAAATAATATGAATGATCTGGTCAATCATTGAATTAACAAAGACTGATTGATTCAAGTGCTTTCTTTTGTTCCTTGTAGCCTAGATTATCCATGATATTACCATCAGGAGTATTATTTTGATGTGAGTTTCCTTCCTCGTAGAAAATAGCCAGTTCCTTAACATATGTGTGAAAGTCGTACTTATACTGATCCTGATTTTGAACATTGAAGCAAAGAAGAATCAAACATCCCATTATATTTGGCATTGAATAAATGTATGATTAATTGAATCAACGTTATTACAATGCTGGCATTTGGAGGCCAGTTGGAAATCATTTTTTTTTGCAGAAAATAATCAATAGGAAGCCATCTGTTAATAGTTTTGTAGAGTACTTTAAGGGTGTTATAGGATTCCACAGCTTCTTGAAAAGATTAGATTTTTGAATTTTTGTCTAATCCCATTCCATGTTTCTTTAGTAGTGAAATTACCAGATTTAGACAATGCCCATTTGATAAAATCAGAAGATGGGTTTAGAGTGACCTTTTTGATATTGTCCATAGTAACTGAAGAGAACATTCCTTGTATACTAGTCCAATCCTACTATTCATAATCTCAATAATCTTTAAACCTTCTAGGACAGCACCAAACCCTATCTTTTATAGTTTCAAGAAGAATGAAAGGTATATGGGTACACCACCTGTCAATCCAAAAATCGACATTTCTTTCACCTATATTTTAGTAGATGAAGGGCTATGTTTCATCTCTGATGTTGATAAGGCGATTCCAAACTTTAGAACTTTATTTAGGTCTATGCGCAATGGAAGGATGGAAGGAATTGCAATAGATTGATGCCATTAGTTTAGACCAATGAGATCTATGATCTTTGAAAATAAACCATAGCTTACAAGAGAAAGAATTTTGCACCTCACTAATAGCCAAGAGATTAAGGCCCCCATTTATATAAGATTTATAGAGCTTAGACCAAGATTCCTAAATGATATTCTGCTTGTTATCAGAAGACCCCCACAAAAACCTATTACAAAGCACATTGATATGTTGTGTAGTAGTTTTAGAAAGAACAACATGTTGCAGAGTGTAGGTAGGAATAGTACTTAGAACATATAGAATTTATATGAGTCTTCCTCCATAAGATAGATGAATATTGTCCCAATCCATTATTTTTTCTTGATTTTGCTGACCAGATTCTCAAAGTTAATGACTCTATTATTATTGTTTATAGTTGTGCCCAGATATTGAATAGGAAAATAAGTGTGATTTGAATCTTATAGAAGGGTCTTGATAAACCACCTGTTTGATGCCTCTTACCAAATACTCTTCAACCATAATAAATAGACTGGGAGACAAAGGGTCTCCCTGTCTTAAACCCTTCATTGACTTAAAGGATCCCTTGAGGTCATCATTAACAATGATTGAAGAATGTATATTACTAATGTTCCTGTAAATTAAGTCCAGAAAGTGATTATTAAACCCAAAAGCCTCAAGAAGTTTTAGGATAAATTTGTGAGAGAGTTCTGTCAAATGCGTTTGACATATCCAATTTCATTAGAACATTATTGCCCCTATTTTTGTAGTTCAAATCATAATAGAGCTCCTGAGTAATGAGAATGTTCTCATGAATAATCATATTTTTTTACAAAAGCCCCATGTTCTTCAGATATAACCCTAGGTAGAAGAGAAGCCAGTCTATTGTTTATGACGTTTGAGATAATTTTGTTCAACATAGTGGATAGGCTAATAGGTTGAAGTATTTCCAGTTTTTTTGAGATTCAATCTTAGGGATTGGCAGATTGAGGTAGCATGGATCCCAGTAGGTATAGGCTGCCTCTAAAGACATCTCTGATTGCAACACAAATGTCATTTTTTATTATATTCTAGTAAATTTTAAAGAATCTTCCACTGTATCCATCTGGACCAGCAACACCATCCATGTTAAGAGAGCTTATTGTTGATGAGTTAATATTTTGCTTTAGTAAATTGTTAAGAGAGAAATCTAGAGAGAGAAAAAGTAAGAGAGTTTTTAGAGAGAGAAAGTTCAAGTACAAAATGAGTTCAAGAAAAAGTGTTCAACCCCTTTGTTGGAGTAGCCTTACCCTTTATATAGAGGAGCCAAGACTTAGTCTCAAACTGAAATTTGTTACAAAAGAGGACTAATAGTTATTTAGTCCTTAACAATTATACATAGTTACAAATACTCTATAAAACTTACATCAATTATAATTTAAGGACAAAACTTACATTACTTATAATTAAATCTTTAAATTTACATTATTTACAAGTTAGTCCTCAAAATCCTATTTCCATATCAGAAGCCCCCTAGTTCTCATGTCAGTAAATGAATGAGAACTAATATATCTTCGAATCCAAATATCTTCGAATTCTTCCATATGTTATGTAACCTGTTATAAACTCAAAGCAATCATTCGAAGCAACCCTTTGAAACAATCATCTGAAGCGGCAATTAAGAGCAAACATTTGAAGCGATAATTAGGAGCAAACATTTGACGCGTACTTAAAGCAAATACCAATTAACAATTGTGCTAAAATCTGATAACCTTTCAAAGACAAAAAATCTCTTCGAAACATTGGAAATAGAATTACCAGGAAATCACTTCGAAATACTGTGTAAACAAAGAATCCTCGAATACTTTCCTCGAATCTCTTCGACTTTTATCCATACAACATATAAAAGTAACCATTGTATATAACCGTTCAATCCATTATAGCCATATAGTTTTTAGATCCATAGCTAGAGGTCTAGCCTGACAGATGTCGAACGTCTGATCATCTTACCGCTTTGTATTCCAACCTATCATCATCAGAGTCTTTTAGACTTCACACGTCTTCATCAGAGTCTTGATAATAATAGATTTCAGTCTGTCTTGTATTGTTTCTTGAACATGCTTTAACTTTGGTGAGGTAACAATTTCAGTAGTTTCTTTATGTTCTTTCTGTTGATTCGGTTTTCTACATTCGTTTAGAGTATACCTAAGGTGATGATATTTGTGGAAATATCTATGCACATAACTGTATAATATGTCTTGCCAGAAGCCCTCTTTATTTCCATAACAAATACTGACTTTTTTCTTGAGAATTTTTAAGAGATCTATATCAATCCAGATTTTACAACAGTTGAACCGGGCTCTGTTTCTAGGAGGAATACATACCGATAATGGATTGCCTAAAGCTTTACCAATCATCCTAAGAGTATTCTCATGGAATATATAATTAGGTAAATTAGGTAATGTAATCCATATTGGAGATATTGGACATTCATAATTCGGGTTGAAAAAGGGAGTCCACTTTAACAATCTCATTGTTTTGTTTTCAACTACCTAGACATTACGTTTCCAGATTATCTTTATATCTTCTTGGAAAGAAAACTCAATGAATACATGCCTATAGTCCTACTGAGAAATACTGAATTCACCAGTGAAGTTGAAATTTTCCAAGAACTTCCTAATTGTTTCTAGCGTAGGCTTTCCTGAAGTAAATTTCCCAACTAAAGTTTTCTTTGCAATAGCCTCCAACTTATCTTTGTCTTTCAGATCAAAATTAATAGCAATCTGTTCATCCTTGTTCTCTACTGTGTAACTGTAATGAATAACATTCATCATCTCATATCTTTTAAATGGATAAGCATACGATTTCTAGTTTGTATTTGTTGAATGCAGATTTGAATCAAAAGTAAGATTATTTCTAATATTGGTGATGTTTCCAAGGATCAACATAGATTGATTCTTGGTATTAGACTGAATTCGATTAAAATTCAGAGCATGATTCCCAGAAACCAGAGAAGGATAATCAAATAGCGCTGTAGTTGGAGCAGATTTCAAAGACGAAGGTGATAAGAATTCACCATCTTCCATAATTGGAGGCAAGCGGTTCCAATATGATGAGAGGAGCTCCCGCGAAATTTACTTCAAGACTCTGTTTTTTGAGGAGGAAACAGAGTCTCAAACAGATTTGAATGTCTAATATTCAGTTTAAAACATTATTATGGTATGATATTTAAAAATTTAGTCTACTAATTTTTAAAATACTGTGGATGGATATAAGTTCAAATTTGTAACAAAAAATAATAAAAAAATAAGATGTATTTATCGAGATATTTTCTTTAGTTTTCACTCATAGTTTTTTAATAAACCGAAATCTCATCGATTCCAACTTTAAAAACACCACATTTATCAAATTCTGATTAGTTTATTCTTTTCATTAAAATAGTAATTAATCAACTTGTAATTATCGCTTTTCATTTGTAGTTTGATTTTTTTTTTATATTTTGAGAAAATCAAAATTTGAATGTATGAAAAACTTAACATTTTTTGATTTTCAGATCGTAAAATACATTAAGAAATCACACTGCATGTATTTTATCAATAATGCTGTTAATTATAATTTTTACAGTAGTTAAATACTATTATCTCGCATATATCATTATGTATAAACAGTTTCTTCTATTTATCGCCATGTATAAGTAATGTTTTTGAAGTTGTTAAACGTTTTTCAATGTTCTTATTGGTTATTGGTTTTCCAGTCTTTAGATTTCTCATGTCTCGCGATGCGAGATATGAGACACGTATTACTCATTTGTAATTAGTCATATATTTATGCTCTAGCTTCACACTATTTTTGTATTGTCCCGCATCTACTAACAAAGAGTCATGCATCTACTTTGTAAGTAATTCTACATCTATTTTTATAAGTAGCCATGCATCGTTCATCTTCTTTGTAGGTCAACCACATCTACCATTTGGTGTATTATCCTACATGTGATGTCCGGTCTCACATCTACCATATGGTGTAATATCCATCATCTACCATGTGGTGTACTATTATGCATCTATTATATGGTGTACTATCCCACATCTACCATGCGGTGTACTATCTTTATTGTCTAGTATTCTTCAATTAACACTAAACTTGTAATTCTGACAAGAAACGGCTGCCAATTTTTTTTCTTTTCAGGTCAGATTTCATTTACAATAATTAACGAAATGAAAAAATAAAAAATAAAAACGCACACCTAAAAGCTATTAAGAAAAGACCCTTTTATTCCCCCATAAAGGTACATACAATATAAGAAAAACTTAAGACTTTATCATTGAAATAATAAAAATATATCACATTGAAGAAAAAATATTTAGATTAAGGACAAAGTTGGTACCACTTATAACAAAATATGTGAATGTTATCTTTAATTTGAAGCATGCAAATATGTCATTAAATAATAGAATTTCAAACCAAAATATTATGAAACTGAAAAAGAAGAATCAACAGTAGTGAAGACTTACTTTTCTGATGAAACAATAATAAAAGTACAAACAAACTGATCAAAACTAATTGCAGATAAAATGATAAAGGTATGCAATTCCATGTTTTGTTAAATATGTTTACACTATTATAATGTCCCACACATATCTTCTATATGATGTCCCACATCTATCATTTAAAATAAAGTGATAAGATGCATTTAATAGGCAGGATCATCAAGTTTATATGGATTAAGACGATGGTATAAAATAGAGCAAGGCGAAGGTCATATCCAAAGATATAACGATAGCTATATGTTGAGGCTCATAGGTCCGATTGTGACGAGAGTTAAATTTAGAGCTATGACGAGGGATATAATTAATGTTATGCCGAGAGATAAAATCTGAGTTATGACAATGATCGCATTCAGAGTTATAAAAAAAGTCACACCAAAGTTATGATGAGGGTTGTGTAAAAAATCGAGACAAACACGTGAAAAGTTTGTTAGACGGTTATAACTCTATTTACACATGTCATTATATAAGAGGTTATTAAGAAAGTTTGTTAGACGGTCATATCAGATTGATATATGTAAACTAATAATTAAATACACGTGTAATTCAATGATTTGTATAATATCTTATGTAAATTTGATAAATATGGACCAAAGTTTTCATTTAGAGACTTGTCATATATTTTAATAAGAAATAATAATAAGTATTTTAATTTTTTCTTTCTCAATTTTAGCTCGTTATCTTGGTTAAATTGTTTGAAAAGGATTTTCCCTTAATAAATTTGGTGCCATTTGTTTAAAACTGTTTCTTTTCAAAGTGTTTTAGTTTTCTTGATTACCAATGGTGATAATCCGGTGAGGATTCGAAAGAACTTCTTTGAGAATTCGTTTTGATTCAATATACTTCGTAGATTTTTAAGGAATCACTTTGAATTTATATGTTGATGAAGAAAATTCAGTGCTTGGAAATGAATTTTTAGATATGGTATCCGATACTTGTAATACAACTGGATTAGAACAAAGAAAAAAAAGTTGGATATTCTTGATAATAAAGGTCAATAAAGTAGCGTTGATTCAAAGAAGAGTAAATGAATGAAAGTAGCATTGTATACTGAAGAAACGCCTAAAATCTTGGATTAAATGCTCTAAAAATCTCATTTTGGTCCTTAAAAGTTTAGTAGAAAATGTTCCAAGAAAGTTTGATCCATACATAAACTTATGAAGGTTCAGGTGATTTTGAACATAATTTGGAGCAATTCAGAAATAGGATTATGGGATTTAACGCGGATGATATCTTGATGTACGGAGTTTTTTCGATTATATTTAAGAGAGATGTGTTACATCGGTTTAATTCTTTGTCAAAAGGGACAATTTAAAATTTTAAGGGACCTTGGAATGCTTTTAGAAATATTTTCGTTGGCAATAGAGCTTATAAGAACGAAGGAGATTCTATAATGAATTTGAAGCAGAGATTGGGTGAAACATTGTAAAGTTATGCTCAAAGGTTTGGAGGAGTATTTGGAACAGATGGTTGGAGAAAAATTGGTGAATGGATGCTTGGTTAAGTTTGAAAGTCAGTTAAGCCAATGTTTTAAAATTAAACTTATGAATTTGTTGAGAGATAATTCAGATGTTTCTGTTTGGAATACTAATGATGTTATTGGGGTGAGTTCTTCGGTTATTTTTCATGAATTGACAATAGATAGAAGATTAAGTCCATTCGTCAGAAGATAAAGTTTTTTTCTCAAGAAAAGGCATAGGTTATCGTCAAGAAAGTGTAAAAATTATTAAGGCTCAAAGAAAATCGAAGTATCCGACATGGGTGGCTAATCTTGTTTTGGTTAAAAAGAATAATGAGCAATGGAGGATGTGTGTGGATTTTACTTACATTAATCAGACTTCTCCTTAAAATGTATTTTTCTCTACCGTGAATTGATCAGCTGGTTGATACAGTTTTGGTCATGAATTCCTTTCATTATGGAGACATATTCAAAGTATAATCAAATTTAGATGCATCTGAATGATGAATAACATATTTCTTTTCAAATAAAGAGGGGTTTATATATTTAAAAGGTAATGCCTTTTGGTTTAAAGAATGTTGGATCGACTTAAAGGTTGGTTAATTTAACTTTTGGGAATTACTTGGGAAAAAAATATATGAAAGAATACATTAATGATATGATTGTCAAAGTAATACTAAGGATCGCTAAGTTGAAGTTAGGTCTGGAATTTTTTATAATTTAAGAAAATTTAATATGGATCCTCTGAACTGTTTTCGAGTTCTAAGTGAGACATTTCTTAGATATATTGTCTGTAAAAATGGAATATAACTTGATCCCAAGCAACATAAAGCATTTTTAAGCATGAAGCCTCCACAAT
Organism: Limnanthes douglasii subsp. nivea; assembly: GCA_036936605.1. NCBI lineage: Eukaryota > Viridiplantae > Streptophyta > Magnoliopsida > Brassicales > Limnanthaceae > Limnanthes > Limnanthes douglasii. The sequence goes on along the minus strand of JAUPFV010000004.1, from coordinate 107,186,263 downwards.
ATGTCAAAGGAGTGCAGAACTGACGAGGCGTTTAACAGATTTATCGTAATTTATTTCTAAAGCATCTGACTATAGTCATCTATTTTTTGAAATTCTTAAGGGAGCAAAGATGTTTTGTTGAAATAAAGAGTGTGACAAATCATTTAATGTTCTAAAGGAATATTTGAATTCACCATAGATCATGTTAGGTTATGTGCGAAAAGAACCTTTATACCTTTATCTTCCTATGCCTAGTCATGTGGTAATTTTTGTTTTGATTAGAGAGGTTGATAAAATGCAAAAAATGGTCTATTGTGTGAATAAAATTTTAACTGATGCTAAAAAAAGATATTTGAATTTGAAGAAGTTGACTTTAAGTGTGGTGGTAGCTGTAAGAAGAATGATGTTATTTCTAGTGTCATACTATCATTTTACGAATGTCTTTTCCTTCGAGAAATGTGTTTCATATGTCAGATGATTTGGGGAGACTCATACGGTGGTCGGTGAAGTTGGGGGAGTATAAAATTGTGTATGGGTCTCGTAAAATAATCAATGCACAAGTAGTAGATTTTTTAAGTGAATTTAGTGGTGAAAGAATGAATGATGAGGCTGCGAAATCTGATGTGACGAATGTATAGTTTAAGTAGATGAAGATTTAGATATTGATGTAGGTGGAGTGTGAATCATATTGAAAGTACCATTACGTGGAAAAATTAAGTAATTGATAAATTTTGGGTTAAAGGTTACCAATAATGTTGCCGAGTATGAGGTAGTTGTAGGAGTTTTGAGGTTAACTTATATTTGTGGGGAAAAAATCAAGCTAATAGTGATTATGAGACAAAACATGAAAGTATGAGGGGATATTTGGAAGTTTTGAAGCAATGTTAAAACAAATTTAAAGAGGTGAAATTTGAGAAGGTGTCTCGTCTTTATAACTCAATTGCAGATTCTTTAGCTATGATAATAATGATGAAGGGTAATTTATTAGTTATTATTTTTATAGATCATTTATTGAGGATGAGGGTCAAAAGGTTTAGGGGCTGGCGTTTGACACATGAATATTTATTGTTTTTAGAGACCGGATACTTATGGATGAAAAATCTGAGGACCGTGCATTAAGATTTCGAGCATATATATATATACACACGATTCTTGAAGATTTTCTTTATGGAAAAAGGCTAGAAGACCACTCTTACATTGTTTAAATAAAGAGGAGGCATTGTTTATTGGGTTAAGTACCGATTAAGACCCTAAAATCAAACTATTATCCACATAAGATCATTTTTTTCATATACCTTTAAGAAAGATTCATTTAACTCTTCTATTTACTATCTAAGACCCAACTATTTTTATAACACCTAAAATACCCTTAATTAATTACATGAAAGCTTCTACGTTTTTTACTGACATTTTTTTTCTCTTTCTACCATAATAACATTGTGACTCTATTTTTTTTCTCATTAGAAGTTTTTTGAACCTTAGTATCTGCAGGTACTATGATGATTCAACTTCTCGTTAGATACTTAGTTTTTTTTATCGTTTTCATAGTATTTTCTATATATATTTTCATTCGATTTTCAAAATCTATTTTAATCATTAATTTTGAATTGATTTCATCTGTTAAAGTTTTTGAGTTTTTTATTCATTTTTACTCGATTATAAGTTTCTTTTATCTATAAAATATAGTTGAAACGTTTAATTGAGTTAGGTTTTACTTCTTTTTATTTTTTACAACTTTTTCCTGTAAAATGTAGTAGACAAGTAAGGTTTTGGATAAGTTTTCTTTAAAAACAAAGAAGATGAAGTTTTAAAAATCTGTTATAGTCTCGTGTATCTTGTCTCACATCTGTAAGACTTTGGTATTTTATGCAATAGATGCACGACTTTATTTATCAACATATGTGAATTGTGCGGGACAACTGTAATTTTTCTAATGTTAGATGTAATACCTGTGTTATTTTTCTAAGGATAGATGCAAAACATTTAATTTTTATTTTTTTGATTTTTTTGAATTGTCATATACATGTACGCAATATTTACAATTCGACTATGTATTAACGAAATGGTGAATTTGTAATATGTGATCTTGATATGTTTGAAGATTTTAAAGATATGATTAATGTTTTTAAGTAATTATGATGTGTTATTTCAATTCAAATTCAGTTCTAGATATTGTTGCGGTCACCTAAATACATTATCATTAGATGTAATGGTGATTTAGTTGATTTAGTATGAATTGTGTATACTTCGGGAGTGTCACTTGTTACTGTTGATATTGAAAATGATATTGTTTTTGGCGATAATGTTAGATAAACTACTCGAACTTTATTTACAGCTTCAAATCAAGATTTTATTTATGGAAAAACTGGTCAAAGTTTGGGTATGAATGTTATTGGTCCCAATAATAAACAATTTGCTACTATTGGTTGGGTTAATGAATTTTGTGGTGTTGGGTAGGTTTTTGAAGACTGTGCTATAAATTTAAGATTAACTATTAGTAAGTTGGCTTTAAAAGAAGGTTTTAATTTCAAATATTTGCATACTAAAAAGTAATAGTAACTGTTCATTGCACGAAAAAAGATTCAAAGGCTTGTCCTTGGAGACTTTATACTAAAAAGATAATTTACTGGTTTGGTTGTGGTTAAGAAGTATGCCGAACCTCATACTTGTGGGACTGGTTTTTACAAATAAAGTAGTGATCATCAGATTTGATTGCTAATTAGATACGTGATTGTGCTAGGAGAAATGTTGATGTTATAATAACAAGTGTAAAAGTATTTTTAGAAAATGACTATTGTTTATACATCTCTTATCATCTTTCATAGATTCATTTAGAGAAAGTTAAAATGGTTGTATATGGATATATTTATAGTTTATATTAACTACTTAAGAGTTATTTCAAAATATTGAAGATTCTTGATAACAGTAGTGACTACGTACTGGAACATACTTTGGAAACCAATGTCTTCAATTGTTGTTTAATGGATTTTCATTCTTCAATTTATGGTTTCGATTCTTGTCGTCCAGTTTTATTTATTGATGGATTTTTTTTAATGGGGAAATATAAAAAGGTATTTCTATCTACCATAGCTAAATATGATATAATTGGTGAGTTTTTGTTTTGTATTGTTTTTGTATTGCAAAACATGTTATTTTATTATGTTAGATCTAAAAATTAGAAACCATGTATAACCAAATATGATAGATAAGAAACCATATATGATAGATGCAAAACCATGTACTGTGATAGATATGCAACCATAGATCATCAGTATGATAGATGTGAAACCATGTATCATGATAGATGCACAACTAGAGATAATCAATATGATAGATGCGAAACCTCACATAATTAATATAATAAATGCAAAACGTGATATATCAATATAAAAGATGCACAACCATATATAATCAGTATAATAGATGCGAAACATGACATAATTAATATGATATATGGGAAACGTGATATATATATATATATATATATAAAATATGCACAACCAGATATAATTAGTATTATAGATGCAAAATCGTATATAATTAATGTATATAACCACTTATAGACGTGTGACATGAATACGATATATGCGAAACCATGTATAATCAGTATATATATAACAATGATTTATAATATATTTTCCATAATTGTTTTGCAAGTATATTTGTTGTTACATTTGGTATTGTCAGCGCTGAAGATACAGAAAATTGGTTATGGTTTACGGAGATGTTAAAATCCCATTTGTTGGATCGTCAAATCACATTTATATATTGTTAGTTTTGTATTTGCTTTGTTTCCAGATTGCTATCATGCATACTATATTTATCATCTTATAAATAATTTGAAGTATTCTTTCAATGGTATATCGACACCCTATGAGGAAAATATGTTTTACATGTTAAAAAATGTGTTTATGCTGCAATTCAAAATTTGTACATTCAATATATAAACAAATTTCTTAAAGAATGTTGTCATATAGTGGTTAGTTTTTGTTATAATTTATCTTGGGATAAATATGTTTATGTTTTGTCAAAGGAAAAAGGTATGGTTCTATGGCTTTTACTCTGGCTGTGTCTTTTAATGATCTGATTAAATAGTATTGTAATTTATCGATATTGGACTTAATTGACAGGATTATAATATTACTTATGAGTCAAATTTCGAAACGTTATGTTGATGGTGAGCGTTGGCTACCATATTTTATATCGATGATAATCTTATCAAATATGTTGAGTCATACTATTTTATAAGCTCTTATAAGGCAATGTATTCAAATGGCATACTAAAGTTTACAATTTTTCGTCAAGCATTTACTTCAACAACTTCTCCAGATTTAATTCCTCCAATTTTGAAAAAGAGAGTTGAGAGACCTAAGAAGAAACCTATTCCATCTAGAGGATAATTAAATACCCTAAAGACAATGTGTGCTCGTTGTTCAAAATATATTCGTAATAGACAAACATGTATAGAGGTTTTGTACGATTCATGTAATTTTGATACTTTTAGTTATTATTTTTTTCTTATTTTCTCTAATCAAAATACATGGATAGTGATAAACCTTATAATTGTTTTTATCATAATCAAAATATATGGATAATAATATATGTGAGACCTTTTATGATGCATGATAGATGTGGAATCTGTATATAATAGACGAAGTGGTGCTAAATGCAAAACCAATCATAACCAAATACATGGTTGGTGATTTGGTGTGGTTTATTTTCGTCTGAGGGTAAGATCGTAACTTTTATTTAGAGTTTTGTGGAAGTTTGTAAGTATTTAATGTTTGAGTAGAGAGTAGAGGGAGAATTAAGCAGCCTGTTTGTATTTAATTTTCATTACCCTCATTTAATGTTGGTGGTTGGGTATTTATACCTTCACATTTGGGCCTTATGGGCTTTCGGGTCATGTTTAATGGATCCGGGTCAAGTTTAAGGACCCATGAGCTCTTAGTAGGAGAGCAGGCAGCTTAGTCAAGAAGTGGTTAGGTTTGTAAGTACTTTAGTTCCAGTTTGAACAGTCCAATGGATGAAGTGTTCGAACTGTCCTGTCCGGTTTGGTGGTCTTAGTCTGAAATGTCCCTGTCCGGAGAGGTAACAAATTCCGGACTCATTAGGTGATAGATGCGAAACTTATTCATCAGTTTGATAGATACGGGGCTGAGGTAATGTTTAGTGATAGATATGAAACCAGATTATGGGTTTGATAGATGAGGGACAAGGCAATTCATGCGAGGCCATAAAAATGATGTGAAACCCTTAAGTGATAACATATACAAAACCTTGTAAATGATACGAAACCATGTAACGATGTTACATCCACAACCTTGTGCATGATGTGAAACTATCTACATGATTAGATATGCAAGACTAAATAATTTTTTTGGTAATCGATGCTACATCTGTTTTAATGAAACTAGTAGATGCGTGACGATTTTTATATAAACTAGAGTTAAATAATTAAAATTTATACACTTCATAATAAAAATATATTAAACTTCAAATAAACAAACTAAAAATATAATAACAAAAAATAAATAAAAATAAAAACATAGAAATAAATAAAGTAAACAACAAGGCTTATGATGCTGATTCATTATATACTGACGGTCTGTTATTTGGTTCCTTCTAAAGAAGGTGACTTCTTCTATATTTTCATCTATTTTTGTTCCAGATAGCTACTTGTTGTGTGGCTTCTTACAGGGTCCCTAAGATGAAAGCAATGTTGGAGGTTTATGCGAATACCATGATTTTTTGTGAACTGGGGCCCGACTAGTTTTGAGACGCAAGATGTGTAATTTTAGATTAAGCCTGAGTATAATCAGCCAACGCATGACCAACCTGCTACAAATTTCAACAAAATCTGTCTCATCATCTATATCAATTATTTTCAGTTCGTGTGGAAAGACCATGTAAGTAGGGTCATCATCACGGGAAGGGTTTCCAGAGTGTTTTGGGTGTTATGCCATAATGGATTCCGTGTAAAAAAAAGGATAGAGTAAACAACAAAACAATTATTGAAGTTAGATGGTAAAAATAAGCATGATATAATTAGTAAAGAGTTTTTAGGGTTTTGTGTGTGTTTTATTCATCTATTGACATTGTGTTGCAACTATGCTCTTAACCATTGACATTTTCCGTAATCAAAATACGTAGATACTGGTAAGAGCTATGTTGGAACTATTCTCTTGACTATTGACATTTTGCATGAAACAAAAACATGAGATAGATTTAGATGTGAGATGTTATGACGCATGATGATACGAGGACCTTTGCATGTATATATATATATATATTTGTGATAGATGTAAGATTTGTATAGTATAATTCTATGATAGACCATTACATAACCACATTCATTGGTGGTGATAGATGTGAATCCATTTCATGTGTTTGATAGATGCGGTACTAGATAATGTTTGACAATAGATGCTACATTGAAGGAAACTAATGGATGTGTGTACAACATTATAAAAACTATAGTTGAAACATTAAACTTTCATCAACTTCATAATTAAAAAATAGAAATACATTAAACTTCTAGAAACATAAAATTTAAAACAAAATAACCTAAAAGAAATAAAACAAAAACATACAAACAAGAAAAAGTAAACAACAGACTTTCAAGTCATTTTTTTCCGAGTTTTTTTTGTGAGATTCTTCCTCCTCCTCTTTTAGAGTCTTTTTCTTCATAATCTTATTTCTCCACCTATTCATTATCCTCATCTTCTTCAAATAGACTACATTTTTTCATGAGAAGCAACATAATCCTCATTTGGGTCATCTTCATCTCTAAAAAGTTCAAAACATTATGGAAAATAATGTTTAGAGAAAAAGAAGAAATATCATCATCATAAGAAGATGAAAAGTATTCTCTGGTTGTTGTTTGTTTATACTTTTAATTTCTTTCTAGAAATAAATTAAGTGCGTATAAGTCATCATAAGTGGATTCATTATCCAAATAATACTCAATTATATGAACCATTCTCAAATAACAATTTTTTTTCTAATGAAAGCCTAAAGTATAAACTGAATTTATAGCCAAAATGTTTAAAACCATACACAATAATTTAAGTTTGATTTTTGTATGTGTGAATGTTCTAGTTATTGCAAAGTAATCATTAATATATCTACTTTTGTCAACTTCAGATAACTAAATAACTAAATAACAAATAAAATGTTACTAACTAGTTTAAACTTTGATATGGCAAAATAGTCACGAATATGATAAATTATATTAATTACAAAACAAGTCTAAATATCAATATAAAAATAAACAAACGGTATGATTGATATAAGATGAGACATAAGCAAAGTTGTAGGATAAGACAAACCAATCATATAATAGATGTGGGACAAAATATAACCATATTTATGATGGATGCGGGACATATGCATAATAGATGGTGATAGATGTGGGATATAAGAATAAACTCTAGTGACATATGCATTTATGTAGATGACAGATGCAGGAATGCATACAAATAAATGATGATAGACACAAGACTTGTATAAAATAATTTAATATTTTAATAAAATGTATTGGTGGTTAACAAACATTACAAGGAACATACATATCTTATTGGTTTTACATCATAAACTATCCCACAATTTGTTAGTGTTTTTGTCATTAAGAAATATGTAATACACATCTGCTCTCTTTGTTGAATCCATTTTATGAGGTTTATCTTTTCCAAGTCTTCTTAGTTGAATATAATCTTTAATGTAATCGCAAACCATTATACCACAATCAAGTGTTCTTTTTTTTTGTTGATGAATTTTTCTTGGACATATTAACGTTATTTTTGGTGTTCTTCATATCATATTCTTAATGTGAAGGTATTCAATCGGTAAGTTAAAAGTACAATCAAATATAAAGATGATAGCATATGGGATAAATAAATTAGATGGGATACCTATATATGCGGGACAAAATACATTAGATTCGAAACACTTATAATTTTTTTCTGTAGTTGTTTTGTTGGATCTGAGTTCTTGCTAATGGGTTTAGATTTACTACTGCTCTACTTTTCATATCTATTAAAAATAATTTCCAATGGGAAATTTTACCTCGTGGTATTTCTATTAGAAGTAGAACAGATATGTAACCATTTGTTTGACCACTTAGTTTATCGTGAACATAATTTATTACATCCATATTGTTGTATATCAAGTGCCACATAGAAAGAATAATTTTTAGAAACATTTTTTGTTTATGAATTCATATATGTGTTGTACAACTATATGATCCTTACCATTATACTTCTAGATATAACTGCTCCCTCAAATTTAGAAGTAATATATGTTATATTAAAATCATTTTGTTCAAGGTACCAGTATATAAAACCATCGAGTACCTATGTATTGTCAAAAGTAGAACTAATAGTTAGTTAATTTGTGTAAAAGGAAGTAAGACATACAAATTAAATGTTAAATTAATTTTTTACCTTATAACTGATGTCTTCTTCACCTAATATCTCCATTATATTACTAACAAAAATGTTAGATACTAGAATCGATCATACTATAGGTTCCTCTTACTTTTTTCATTTTTTAATCAATTCTAATTCTTAGTATTGGTTTATTTCAAGAATTTCCGCTACTTCATTTTGATATGGCCACCTTGTTCGGGTAATTGTCCAGTCAAGTTTTTCAGGGATTTGAAATTTAGTATGATCAAATTCTAATTCAAATGACGGCCCTTCTTCCAATTATTTTTGAAAATGTGAAACCAACATATTAGTTGATGCGAAATCAAGCATACTATGATTGATGAGAGACCATATCATGCAAAACCATGAAAAATATGAATAATAAGTGACCATATCATGCGAAACCAAACCAACTATGTGAAACAATTAATAGATATATTATATGAAAACATGCCAACTATAAATGAGGATAGACCATATCATGCGAAACTAGGCCAACTATGAATGATTAGAGTTCATATTATGACAAACCAAGCCAACTATGTAAAATTAGTAATAAATATATTATGCGAAACCATGCAAACTATGAATGATGAGAGACCATATAATGCAAAACAAGATGAATGAGAGAAAATTATATGTATAAGAAAATATAAATGATGAGGGACTATATCATCACGGAAAAAACAATGAGAGATGAGATACAATATAAGAGATGGAACAAAAGATTGAAGGAGAGAGCAAATATAATTCATTTACTTGTTCTTTTGTAAATCTATTTCTATTCGTATAATATCCTCCTTAATAAAAGATCTAAATCAACTATTGTAGAAGTTTCCAATTCTTGGTATTCAGTGGCCGAATCCTTTACAAAAAAATGTATATTAGTAATTGAATCCTAAACAATGAAAATTTTCTAAAACTAAGGTAAACAATAAGGGACAATATAACGCGGGACAATAAATGAATCATGTGAGGTCGAATCATGTAGGACACTATAATGCGTAAGTAGACATTACAAATTTATTTCGTACGATATCATGAGAGACCACTTAAGGAGAGAATATAACATGAGATATCAAACATTAAATAATAATATTACAATATTTACACAAAAATAAGAGAAGATAATAGACAAATAAATACATGTCCAAATACAAAGGTTTTTAAAAAACGTTTTGTCAATATTGAATAATCTATCACCTATTTGTCAACAATAACATTAACATCAACAACATCTTGCCTGACTTATATTGCAGGAGAAACCTCTTTGTTTTCCCTAATAATAATAGCATCTATAGTAGGAACATTATGGACCACTTTTATTGTAGGAGAAACCTCTTTATTTTCCACAACAACATTAGGTAGAGTGTCCTATTTTTTTATAACAACATAAGGATCATGTTCTTCCACAACAGAAATAACATTAGGATCTTTTCCTTCCACAACAACATTATGTAGAGTGTCTTGGTTTTGTTTTTGCACAACAAAATTATGATGAAAATCATGTTCTTGCACAACAATAGTATTAGGTTCCTCGTGGGCGGGAGTCTCAGTTATATTAGAATTTAGTTGATGTACATCAATTTGTTGACCGTTCTAGCTTGTATTAACCTCTTTGATTGTATTAACATAAGTAATTATGTTCACAATACATGCTTTTTTATTTCGTGATTCTTGCACTTTATCATGTGTTTGTTATTTCCTTTCATACATTTTTGAGTTTGTTTAAGGTTTTTTTGAAGTTCATCCCATATTTTTAACTTCATCATAGGGAGTTGAAGTATCTTTTGTAGTTTCATCTCTATATCTGATGTATTCTTTTCTTCAACTTTATTTATCCTTTTTTAGAATTCTCCAATAACCTGGTCTTTGTTAGTGATTTTATTTGTTAATTCTGCAATCTAAAGCTCCAAATTATTACGATCAATTGATTTTTTCTCTATTCGATCCACTGTTGAGAAGTCTATACTTTAGCTAGACACGGGCTAAGCTAGTGTTGGGGATTTTATGTTAATCATCTGCAAAATAGATGTGTAAACATGATAATGACGCGAAACTATCAAAATCATGATCTATGTGCAACCATGTTAATGATGCAAACTCATTGATATGATGATAGATGTGCAACCATGTTAATGATGCAAAACCATCAGAACAATGATAGATGCACAACCATGTATATAATAGGAAACCAATGCGAATGCTGATAGATTCACAACCATGTAAATGATGAAAACCCATGTAAACTATGATAGATATAAAACCATATAAATGATGCAGAATCATGTAAACTATGATAGATTTTAAACCATCTAAATGATGCGAAACTATGTAAACTATGATTGATGTGAAACAATGACACACGAGAGATCATAAAAAAATGATAAATGAGAATTTTTTTATACCTTTTATTGGTACAATAATCTCTTCAGTCTTTTTTAATATTTTTTCAGGTTTCTTTAAATTCATAAGAATCTTGGATATTGATTTTTTCTTTTTTGAAGTAGCAACACGTTCTCTCAGTACCAAGTTCTGTTTTTCTACAGGACCAAGTTTTATTGCATAATCTGAAGTTTTTATTTTTTTTATACAATTTTTTCTTTCGATTTGAGGTATTTTTAGTCCATATCAATTTTTTACTTGTACGTTATTGAACAATGAATTGATATACTATTTTCTGTACATCGGTAGAGTCATTTCCATCCTAGTCTGGTTGTATATCCAAATTTACACCTCTATTATCGTCGTTAAGATTAATATATGTACCATAAATCTCATGAGCAATATCATATTTTTTCCTCCACGAAAATATCATCCCTTTATTATTTCTCCACATGAACATCCTTTTTATTTTTCTCAGTATTAATATATTCTTCTTCGAAATATTCCTCATCATCAAATTCTTCAACTTGTTGGAGGTCTCCACCAAATTTATCTTCTTCATCATTTGTTAGGTTCAATTCTCCTTCTAGAATCTAAATTTTGAATTTTTAAAATAAATAACATATATCCAAACAAATTATTAATAAGTAAATTTGGGACAATGGATTAAATGATAGATATTGGGCAATGAATAAAATGATAGATGTGAGACAATGAACTAAACGATAGATACATGATAATGAATTAAATAAATATGTAGAATTATATATTATGCACAAGCAGACAAAAATATGTTATACAGTTTTACATGTGTAACTATACTTATTCATCTCTTATATCTTTTAGAGCGTCTATCAAATTCAGTTTTGTTTTTCCCTCAAGACCTAGTTTTTTGTAACATCTTGGTATCTTACCTTTAATTGCATATTCTTGATAAATAGTTGTGTGTTCCACGATGAATGATTACAATTTTAATGATAATTTTGATACAATATTTTTACTATTTTTAATGATATTTTTAAAATAGAGTAAAAAAACTAAGCAATAAGAGAGCAACATAGGAGACTACTTTATCATACTTATTTTCATGACAAAGATTTACTAAATTCATCAGTTTATCCCTAATTACTTCAGTCCAATCATAATGATTTATTTTTTCCAATGTCTTCTATATAATAGAGCATTGTAGAAGATATTACATTTGCTTACGTAGAGAAAAATAATACTAAGCCTACTGACATGACGAACAATTATTGAAACATCTTTACTGCTTGCTCTTCGTGTGTTTTTATTACTTTATTTATAATATCCTATAAACATGAAAAATAATTAGTTAATATGAATACATGATAGAGGTAAAAAATCTAAAGGCATGATAAACGCGTGACAAGTGAACGCATGATATATGAGGCACATGTGAATAAATGATAGACTTAGGACATGTGAATGCACGATGGATGAGGATATGTGAAGGCACGATAGATGTAAGACATATGAATGCATGATTTATGAGGGTTTTGTAAAGGCATGATAAATGCGGGACGTATGAAGAAATTATGGATGAAGGACAAGTAAAGGCATGATAGACGCAAAATATGTAAAGTAATAATAGATGCAAGATAGATGAAGGTATGATAGATGCAAAACAAGTGAAGGCATGATAAATGAGGGACAATCGAAGGCACAATAGAGGCAAGACATGTGGAGGTATAATAAGCGTGGGATATGTGAAGACATGATAGATACATGATAATTGAAGGTATAATAGATGCAGGACAAGTGAAGGCATGATAAGAAAAAGAAACGTGGAAAGAATAATAGGTTCTAAACAAGTAATGCATGGTAGACGAGGAACCTCATTTATAATAATGTAAATAATATCTAAGAAAACATAAAATTTTATACATTTATCATTTTATTTGTGATTGATTTTGCTTGTTTTTTCTACTTTTCTTGTGGTATGATTAGAAAACCATGTCTTGTTAATCCTTTATTCTTCTCATTTCTCTTCTATTGGTGAATATATTGGTTTACAATTTTATCTGTGTAATGTCATGTGTTCATTTCCATGCTTTAATCCAAAGATAGTCTTAACATCATTGGTTGTAAGTGGTACCAACTTTGTGTTTAATTTTAAGGATTCTTTCTCATTGTTATAAGTTTTTATTATTTCTGAAAGTCCCAGTTCTTTTTAGAGGAGTGTTTTCTTTTCTCGACTCGTATGCTCCATTTAGAAGGGAATATAAGGGTGTTTTTTTTGTTTTTTCGAGGTGTTCATGTTTTTTTTGTTTCATCTATTTTATTAGTGTAAACATGTTTGATCCGAAAAACAAGCATTTGAAGGTATTTTCCTATAAAAATTACAAGATGAGACTTAAAAATATGTGAAAGATCATATATGTTTGATTAATGAGGGACAAGGCAATCTATGCGGGGCCAGACATATAATGTGAAACTGTCCAATGATGATATATGCGAAACAATATATCATGATAGATGTGCAACCGTATATATGATGTAAAACTATTCAAATGGTGATAGATGCCAAACCATATAAATGATGCAAAACCATGATGACTAGTTTACAAAGTTAATACACGACTAGTTACAAAAGTAATTCCAAACTATGTTATGATGCGTGACAACACTCAAAGTAGATGAGGGAAACATTTTTAATAGATTCGGGAATGTACAAAGTAATTGAGGGTCACTTTTTTGGTAGATGTCGGACTATACAAAATAGGTAGGAGACACATTTTTGAAAGATGCGAGACCGTTACAAATTTAATTCAAAGCCTAGAATTTATCCTAAGCCAAGAAGTATATTTTGGAAATCTATTTTGCAGTAATTATTTGGAACTACTGAAAATTAAGTAATGCGTGTCTTGTGTCTCGCTTTACCGAGTTATGAGTTAGCAGTATATGTTGATAGATGACAAACCGGATTAATTATCTTCTGTATAACAAACAACTAATAATATCACTTAAAACAGACGCAAATGAAGAAAATGATGATGATATTACGAACTATTAACCAAACAAATCAAAATAGGTTCACTTTGAAACCCTAGTTTGATAAAAAAAAAATCAAACTGGATTTTTGAAGAAGAAGATGATTTGAAGTATAATTTTCACTGTTTTTTAATGAAAATGTTGATCGAAACTGATTAGAACTTTTTTAAAACTCGAACTTGTTAGTTTTAATGACCTTGAATTTGTTTATTTAAGAAATAGAATCGAACACTCTATGAAATGATTTTAGTGACTATATGAGTTGATAGGTAGAAATATAAGAATTCTTGGTGTCTGCATTCAGTTTTTTTTGTTTTCAAATCTTTACTTACATCATGGGTAATTTTGGTAGTTAATAGCCTAAGTTTTTTGGGTCTTACTTAGTAATAGGTTTGTTGGTTGGGTCTCTATCTGTAACTCACCTCTGTTTATTTTCATAATTTTACATGAAGGTGTTGTTAGGGCTCATTATGGATATAAAAGTTTGATTAGACGTTTTCTCCTTGTAGGTTTTTATTGGCAAATGTTACGGTTGATGCCAATGCCCCTGTTTAATGATGTAAGGCTTATCAATTGTATGCTCAAACAAGCCATTTATTGAGAAAACCTATGACTATAGTTCTGATGCTATGTCTTTTTTGGAAAATGGGGAATTGATTGAATGGAACCTTTAGCGATGGTTATTGGTAATAAGAAGTTTTTAGTTGTGGTCGTTGATTACTTTTCAAAGTGGGTTGAGACAAATGCTTTATAAAAACTAAAGGTCTATTAAGATATGGGTTTCCATGAATATTAATGACAAATAATGGACTTTAGTTTCAAAATGCGATAATGACAATGTTTTGCAAGGAATACAAGAGAAGTTTCGTGGGCTTACCAGACGACTCCTAGGGTCACTACAAGAGAAAGGCCTTTTTCTTTGGTTTATGGTATAAATGATGTGGTTCTGACATATATTTTTATTATGATTCATAGAAAACGGTATTATTTAAAAGGGATGATAATATAGAAATATAAAAAATCTCTGAGCATTTAATTGTAGAGTGTTGAAATCAGACTCAAGTTAGAGCACAACATTACAAAAGTCCGATAAAAAAAAGATTTGTTCAAAATTAAAGCTAAGAATTTTGAAAGAGGGTGATTTAGTTGTGAAGATTTTTTAAGGGGTAATAGATAAAAGCACAGAAAAGCTAGCTACAAATTGGTATGGGCCATACAAGTTTATTTTTAAAGAGCATTATGGAGAAAATAAATTGCAACATATGACACGGAAAATTTTGAAACATCTTTAGAATATATAAGTTGGTTGTGTGGTATTTTTCCTTTATGGTGGCGGCAAATGTTTTTCGACAAGGCACATTATAATGTCAGTTTATCAATGAAATATATTTTTTTTGTATCCAAGAAATTTGAATGATTCAGGAGTTTTAGATGATAGAGAAAGAAAATAAAAATTCATAATAAGTGTGTAAGCGAGATTTTCTTTATAAAAGAAAGGCTATATGCTAAGAAAATAAAGCTACGTAAAATGTGAGTGTCGTATATATTTACGAATAAACTATTATGGTTGATAAACCAAGCCTAAGGTCGAAAGACCGAAAGATTACGCAAGTGATCCTATTGTACCCCGACAGAATAGTCAAATCAGTGATTATGATTATTAAACAAAGTTTAGTCAAATCAATAATTATTGTTATTAAACAAAGTATAAGGTTGAAAAACCAAAAATATTATGCAATTGGTAATACTTTGCCCTATTGTAATAGTCCAATAGGTGATTATAGTCTATAAGCCAAGTTCAAGATTGAAAACCATAAGGTTACATAAATGACTATATTGTGTTTATACGTAATAACCAAAGTCACAATTATGGTTGATAAACCAAGCCTAAATCTAAAAGGTGAAAGGTAATACAAGTGACCAGAGAGAATCTTGATGTAAAGTGTCAAATATATATACCAACTCTTGAATAAAAATAAAATATACGAGTATGTTGTCCAAGTTAAGTTAGGAGAAGATAAAAAAATTCTTTTTAGTCCCATTAACTAATTCATCAAATCACTAGTATGAGGTAATAAATTATTTTATAAAATAAAATATCTTAAAAAACATCAATGTAGGATTTGCATCTAAAACTGGAAATATAATTTCTTTTTGACTCTCTCCAGTTATAACCTTAGCAAAAAAATGGTTTATTATCTCTTAGTGATAAATTTGAAAGTCTTACTATCGAGTTCTTCTTAAATATTTTTGATTTCTCAAGATTTAGCTGTCTTATTATTATTAATTTTTTCTTGAGGTATTTTAGTTTTCGGGTTTAAAGCAGCGATTTAAGAAGTTAAAGTTCTGATTTTAGTATTTAAACTTTTGTTTTTGTTAAATAGAGTAATATATTTAGAGATCAAGTCTATGTTTAGAGTGTTTGAAAAAGTATATTTATTGACTAATTCTGCATTTTGAGTGAGTAGTTTGTTCGACTAAGCATTAATATCATTCTTTTTAGCTTGAATTCTAGCAACGAAGTTGTCAATTTGTTTTTTATTTTTTATTTTTTCATACCTTTGATTTGAACTGTGAAGTCCATTTTGAAAGTATAACAATGTCGTTAGGTTTCAAGTTGGCTATTGCATTAATATATTTAAAATTCATCTTCATATAGGCAAGTGCTAGTGAATGGTGAATACTTTAGGAAATCGATAATAAGTATAAATAAAAAATCCTTGTCTTGACATTTATCTGGTGTATTTGTTCTCATTTTGAATTAAAGGACGGTCCACATCTATACTTAGAGTATTTCATATGGCTGTTTCTTGCCTAGATTCGTTAGAGGTGGAAGGTAGAAGTTTTATCAATATTTTTGTTAATGGGACCATGTTAATGGTTTTGTTAGCAGAGGCATTGGTAGAGTTGGGGTGATTAACATTAGTGTTACTAGTGTTCTGGTTGCCTATATTTTTTGTTTTTACAAATGGCTCATCGTCTAGAAGGGGATCTATGTCTTCATTCTCGTCAATATTGTCATATTCTATGAGGGAAGGTACTAAATTGTCAGTAGAATTAATCAAATTCGTCAGTAGAATTTCTAGACTCCTAAATTCTGGTTACATAGATAGAAGTTGTTTTCCGTCTGTGATAAGAAGAGTGTGGATTAATTATTTGGGCTAATTGTTTTAAGGTAAAAATATAGAAATGATTGTTTTGATTTTTTTTATTTTGACACTAGAAAATAAATATTAAAAAGGTACAACTATGTCTAAAAGTTTTGAACTCAGTAATGCGCTAGGTAGCACGCACCATCCGTTAGCTGTTAGCCAAGTAGGTCATACTCGAACGTGTTTAATAAAATCAACGATGTAAGGATGAAAAAGTAATCAAAAATCCGATCAAAAGGAGTAAGGAAACACCATATTTGATCTTATTCCAGTATGATGAGGTAAGTCGTCAACTTTAGGATAACTAGTTGATATATAGTTAGGGATACCATACTCCAACCCAAAATACTGATGGTCTTTTTCAAATATATATTTATAGGGTTTGGTTTGGTTACTGAGAAATTATTCTAAGAAATTTTGATCTTCTATCACGTTCGAGTTAACATTTAGGGATGGTTTTTTCTTGGTGTATTTTATTTTAGTACTATCCAATTTTTGTTAGAAATGATGGTGGGTATCAAGAATAATCCTAATAACATATAGTTGGAGCAATATTAGATTTCCAGTGTTATGGCTATGAAATTATGATAATTTTTCTTTCAATACTCATAAAGGTAAATATTGATTCAATAAAGCATTATAGTAATAAATATAAAAAGATGAAGACTATATTAGATTTACTAGAAACAAATTCAAAAGACAATTAAAATCTCGAGTTCCCGAGTTCTCATAAAGGTAGTATAAGAAAATAAAGTAATTTATTTTTAGAGAAGAGGTTTGGGAAAAGTTGTAATTGGAAAAATAGCTTGTTTATATATAGAAAAAACAAGTGATTAGTTATTTTAGGATATGGGCCGTTGAAGTAAAATTAAATTTACTGTCATAGTATAGTTAGAAAACAAAACGGTTTTAAGACTATGTTAGAATTGATGGTTAACGTTATGGAAGAATCGATGACAAATGTCAAAATAGTTAAGCATACGTTAAATTGGTTATCACGGTGATAATATTTGAAATTTTATTACCTCGTCTAGTTTTATTTTTAGTCCTTTACAAAAATTATTTAAAAAGAATTCGCTTTAAAGACTAGGGAAGTCTTGATAAATCTATATTCTATAGGTGGAATATGTTCTTTATTTAGATGAGATAAGTAAAGCTAATAAAGTAATAAGATAGACCTAACAAGGAGAATCATAAAGTTTATGTAGATTAGGAAAATGGCATAAAGTGGAGCAAGGTGCGGGTTATATTCATAGATATGACAAATGCCTCGAGTCTCATATTCATGATTATAATAAGAGTTAAATTCAGAGTTATGACAAGAGAGATAATAAGACTTATGAAAAAGGTTAAAATTAGAGTTATGAAGATGGTCTCATTCAGAGTTATGAATAGGGCCACATTAGAGTAATGACTAGAACTGTACGAAGAATCAAGACAAGCACGTTGAAATTTTGTTAGACACTTACTCGTATTTATACATGTCATTATATAAGAGATTATTAACAAAGTTTATTAGGTGTCTATTGATGAGTGAATTGCTGTCAAAAGAATATATTTTGGATCTGGGACCTGATATGACTAGAGAGAGAAAGTGTAGAGAGATAAAGTAGAATCTGAGAAAGTAATATTCAATACCCCTTTTTTGGGCAAGTGGGTCATCCTTTTATAGTAAAATAAGATGGACCCATTTAACCTACTAGTGGGCCGTTCATCGCATTTCAATGAAGCCCTTCTTATTATTACATTGTTGTAAATTAGTCCTTGAAAGACTTTAAACACTCGATTAATCCCATCAACTATTATCTACTGCATTTTTACCCCTATTGCTTGGATCGGCGGATTCCGCCCTCATCAGTAGCCCCCCAGTCTTCGGGAACTTTCAGGAGCGAAGACTTATGAAAAGGCTATCGCCGATCGTCCGACCCCATCAACCAATTCAGATCCTGTTGGCTTCTACTTCCCGATGCTCGGGGTTACTTCCTCTGACGTCTTCCCGCGCCTCGTCTTCTCGTTTTATGGGCTTCTACTCCTAAGCTTCTCTTGATGGGCCCGGTCCTTTTGTCTGGGCCTGGCTGCGACGGCCCACCTCTTTGCTGTGTTGTGGCGTGTGCTTACGTCAAATTCCGTCAGAGCCGGGTCGACACGTGTCACGAGCTAATAGGCCATCCTCCTGCCAGGCTAAAACCCCTAGAGGGACTCTTCGTCTTCCCGCTGTGTTTCTGTCGATTGATATCCCCCGCTCTTCCAAGCCTCCCTATAAATACCCCAAAGCCTTCTGTGTCTCTCAGAAGCTTTTTAGAGAGAGAAAACGCTGTCAGAGCATTTCTAGAGAGAGAGAGTACATTCGCCCGACCCTTCCTTGTCTTTGTTCTCGTTGTATGAAACCCGGACGTTCACCGAAAAAACCAACCAAGAAAAAAGGATCTGAGTGGAGTTTCGAACAGTGGTCTAGTATTGGCGATAGAGCAGAGGAATACCGACGCGCCGGTCTGATCTGGGGGTCCAACTCCAAACCTTTCGTTCCCGCTCCACTTCCTCACGATCCTGTGCTAGGCACCCCGGTTCCCGCAGAAGTTTTCCTTGCTTCCGATCTTCCCGCTTCTACGACTCCCGAAGCAGGTCAATCTCCAGAGCCCATCATCCTTTCCTCTAGCGACAGTTCTTCTCATTCCCCGATAGTTCGTCCGGGAAATCCGACCCAATCTTCCACGAACCTGCCTGTACCCCGACGTGCTCGTAAATCCACTTTTCTGACTATGGGGGAAGACAAATTACTCCAGTACACGGAAGGAGGTAATAGTCCTGAAATGGTTCAGCTTACGCCCTCGATTAGAGGGTTTCGGACCGATAATAACACTGCGGTCACTTTTTTAGGTCTGCCCAAAATGCAGCTAACACCCAAGCAGGTTGAAGAGGCTCATAAGGCCATGGCTCGCGGTATTCCCGATGCTTCTTCTTCCCGGGTTCGCCCGTCTGATACCAACGCCGCTGCCGACCGCTGCTCTGACCCAGTTCCGACCCATGAAGCTGGAGAGCCCGAAATCGATGTTGCTCCCGCGGGGGAGCGCGCTGCCGCAGCTTGCCACGCGGCTAATAACCAGGACGATCCCTGGCCCGAGGCGGTCAAAGCTGCTATCTCGACTAAGTACTTTGACTGGCTTTTGACCAGGGACGTGGTCTCTCTCTTCGAAGGGAAGTACCTCTACTTCCCTGAGTCCGAACATCAGGAGATGCTAACCCGCTGGGGAATCCCTGAGTATGTCACCGTTCGATTCCCGAACCCGGGGGAGACGCCCGTTCACGCCAGGCCCAGAGAGATTGTGGTGTTCACTGAATTGTTCAACTGGGGTCTGCGCTTTCCTCTGGACCCCGAGATTGTACTCTACTTCCGCACTCTTCAAATCTGCCCATCGCAGCTGACTCCCAATGCATGGTACACCCTGATGTCCTGTATCATGGCTTCCCGCCTCTCTGGCCGAGCTATGCCGATGGAGGAGTATATCGCCATGTCGGGCCTGTCGAAATCCCCGAAGTCACCGTTCTTCTATTCCTCTCTTGGCAATAAATGGAAAATTGTCAACGACTTTTTAGAGGGGGACAAGGGATGGAAGCATCGGTTCGTATTCCTGAGCGGGTGCTGGGAGAACGGGCTTCCGTACACCAAGGAGAACCCGAGGCAACTGCTGCGGACCTGGGTTCATGACGGTACTGCCGATATTTATTTATTTATTTATTTATTTTTTTTTAAACGTGTACGACCTTTGCGTAGTGTCGAAGGACTGGCTGCAGGGGGTGAAGAAGGATCATTCGACATCCGCGGAAGATACGTTCGAGGTGCTGAAAAACTACGCCCGCCGGAATTGGGGTCGGGGCATGCATCGCACTTTCATGGACAAGAACTTGTTCATGAGCAATCTTTGGCGGTGCTCATCCGAGGCTCTGTCCATCGAACAGCTGCGGACACCTCCCAATTTAGACGAAGTGATGGCCCGCACCGGTCGTCCCGGGTACATACTGTACCTCCCCAAGCGCAATAAGGCGCCCAGCAAACGCCCCAAGTCAGACGATGAAGGGGGGGAAGCAGAAGCTAGAACCGAGGCAGGGTGCGACCCGACCAGGACGGCGGCATCGGATGCGGAACGTCCCGAGGCGAGCCAAAATCCGACGGTAGCGCTGAAGAGGAAGACTCGTGCAGAAACGGAGGGATCCAAGCCAAAGAAGGCCAAAGCTGCAGAAAAGGATCGGATGGCCGTTCGCCCAGAGGTGATTGTTCCAAGGCCTGTTCTCTTGGATCATGTTGAAAGCGGGGGTCATACTACAGCCGACGTTATCCCTATCGCCGACGTTATCCCCATCGCAGACGACACCGAGACCCCGGAGGCTGCAAGACCTGATGCTTCGTCGTCGAGCGGTCCTAAATTCCCGGTGCTGACGACAATGGGAAGTCCGCACCCTTTTCCGCTTCGGAGCACGGATGGGCTAGCGTTGTCGCTCTACAGCTTGCTGGTACCAGCTGCCTTGAAAGAGCGCCGGGCTAAGGAGCTTGGTAAAAAGTTATCCGCGGCGGAGGCTAAGATTTCTCGTCTGACCGCGCAGGTAAAGACTAACGAAGAGGCTTTGGTGGCGGCGGAAGGTCGGATTGCCGAGGCTGAGAGGCTAGCCACCGAAGCTAAAGCGGCCGCAGAAACAGCAAAGCAGGCGATGGAGTCGGCTCAGAAAACCGCACAAACCGCGGAAGGCGCAGCGGCTGCCGCGGAGACGGCGAGGAAAGCCGCGGAAGACCGTGCCTCAGGCCTAGCATCGGAGGTTCAAAAGTTAAAATCCTCGAACGTAGCCTTCCTCGATCGATGCAGACTATGGTCGGACCAAGATACCGCAGCCGCCAAAGCCGCCTATGTTCTGTCACTCCACAATCGGTACCCGGACCTTCGTCTTGGTTCGCTATGGCTGGACGTGCCGGAAAAGGATTGCCCCGAGGGAATTGTAGTGGAGGAGTCCGATGAGGCGGACGATGAAGAAGAAGACGAGGAAGACGGTGACGATGGGGACCAGTGATGCAGTTCTCTTTATTTTTGTTTTTCTTTTTGTTCTTTTTGAAAACGTATGGTAAACCTTTGGGGGCTACGGCCCCCCAGATTTTGTATCGTACTATCTTATTTTGGGGGCCACGGGGCCCCCTGTGCGGATGATGATTTATTTTGTTACGTACAGTGTTGTAGGCTTAAATCTTTGATGTTGGTTAGTTGATTTGTCATGCCCAGGAATTGTGACAACCAAAAATGTAGGTCGGTGAGACAGCTTAATCGGGTCTGTAAACCGATTTTTCATCGAAAGCTAATCCAGAGGGTCTGGAAGGCTAAAACGTAGATCGGTAAAAACCGAAAAACTCTGAGAGCTCTGTAGATCGAGTCATCATCGAAAATCTTTCCAACGGGTCGGAAAAATCAAAATGTAGATCGGTAAAAACCGAAAAACTCTTTGAAAGTTCTGTAGATCGATTTATCATCGAAAATCTTTCCAAAGGGTCGGAAAAATCAAAATGTAGATCGGTAAAAACCGAAAAACTCTTTGAAAGTTCTGTAGATCGATTTATCATCGAAAATTTTTCCAACGGGTCGGAAAAATCAAAATGTAGATCGGTAAAAACCGAAAAACTCTGAGAGTTCTGGAAATCGATTGCAATAGAAACGATGGTGCCCAGCTCGTCAGCCGTGCACCGCCATATAATGAATTGATTTTTAAAAGGCAAAGAATTTTATAATTAATAATGCGGTTCGGGTTTTGATCGATGCCTCATTAAAACCTCCTTGCGCCACCAAGGTAGGAAAGAGTGCACCCCCGATCATTACAAATTTGACTAAAGGCAAAAGAATACGAAAATTAATCAAAAATTACAAACTATTCAAGATACAATTTCAGATGCTCAATATTCCACGGTAGCCTTAGGAGTTGTCCGAGGCGGTTCTGTAGGCGGTACGTCCCGCTCCTGATTTTTTCGACTATTTCGTAAGGTCCCTCCCAGTTTGGTGCGAGTTTTCCGAGGCTCTTGTCTTTGGTATGTAGAAAAACCCGTCGCAGAACCTTATCTCCGACCTTAAACTCCCGACGACGGACTTTGGTGGCATACCGACTCCTCATTAAAGTCTGGTAGTGCAAAGAGTTTAAATGGGCGCGGCGGCGCTTTTCGTCAATGAGGTCGAGCTCCAGCCGTCGGGTAGCATCATTCGCCTCCGGCTGATAAGTGCCGACCCTGAAAGAGGGAAAAATGGATTCCGCGGGGGTGACCGCGTCCATGCCATACACCAAGGCAAAGGGTGATTCCTGGGTTGCCGTGCGGGGTGTTGTTCTGTAAGCCCATAACACTTCCTGTAAGTAGTCGGGCCACTTGCCAGCCTTTCCCTCGAGATTCTTCCTGAGGCCATCCAGAATGGTTCGATTCGTGACTTCGACCTGGCCGTTCGCTTGCGGGTGAAAAGGGGCAGAGAAACACTGTCGGATATTATGCGTGGCGCAGAACGCTTTCATTTCCGCGCTATCAAACTGTGGTCCGTTGTCCATGGTTAACCGCTGCGGGACCCCGAACCTACAACAAATGTTCGCCCAGATAAATTTGATAATGTCCTTGGTTTTTGTGGCTGACAAGGGCTCGGCCTCGATCCATTTTGAGAAATAGTCGACCGCGACGACGATCGTTTGCCTTCCTCCCGATGCCATAGGTAACGGCCCGACGAGGTCGATTCCCCATCGGTCAAAAGGTAACCCTTCGGATATAGATTCCAGAGGCGTTGCGGGTACGTTGATCGCATTACCGAACCTTTGACACGTGTCACAAGTTTTCACCATGAGTTTTGCGTCTGCTGTTATTGTAGGCCAATAGAATCCTGCGAGGAAAACTCTTCTAATCAAAGCCTTGTATCCGCAGTGCGCCGCGCCCTCCCCGTCGTGTAGCTCGGACAAAATTACTTGGGACTCATTGAAACCTAAACATCGAAGCAGAGGCCGGCTAAAGGATCTTTTGTACAGCACATCCCCCAAAAGAGCGTATCCCCGCGCCTTGTTGCGCAATTTTCGGGCCGAGGCCGCATCGTCGGGGAGCCGACCTCCAGCTAAAAACGCGGTGATATTCTGCCGCCAATCTGAATTCACCACTGGAGAGATCTGGCACGCAATTTCGGGTCGGTTATCAAGTTCATGCCTTTTAACAATGGACGGACTCTCTTGCTCTATTACCCAAGGATAACTGGTCGAGCAGGAAACTGTCGCCAAAGAGTCTGCCGTCATATTTTCACTTCGGTTGACATGCTCATACGTGATCTTGTCGAAAGAAGCAGCCAAAATTCTCAAAGCCGCTAAGTACTGCACTAGGTGTTCCTTCCGAGCCTCAGCAATCCCCGAGGCTTGGTTTATCAAAAGTTGGGAGTCGCTTACAAGACGCACTCGTCTCGCCCCGCAGACTTGCGCCAATCGTAAACCAGCCAAAGCCGCTTCATATTCTGCTTCATTGTTCGACGTGTGAAAGCCAAATCGGATGGCCTGGAACATGCTCAAACCCGAAGGAGTAACGATTTGAACTCCCGCGCCACAACCGCTAACGTTGGCTCCTCCATCGGTGCGGATAGTCCATTCGCCCTCCGCGGTCTCTTGCGAGGGCGTTTCTTGTTCGGGTCGGTCGGAGTGAAATTCGACCAAAAAATCGGCCAAGGCCTGACCCTTGATCGCGGTTCGGGGCTCGAATTCAATGTCGAAATCCCCCAGCTCTACCGACCACTTGGCTATTCTCCCGGACATATCCGGTCGTTGAAAAACGTATTTTAGTGGAAATGACGTGCGAACGACAATGTGGTGCGCTTGGAAGTACGGGCGCATCTTCCTCGCAGCCGTTACCAGAGCCAACGCCATTTTTTCGAGCTTTAAGTATCGAGTTTCGGCGTCAAGCAGACTTTTGCTTACATAGTACACAGCTGTCGGAGCTGGCCCTGATTCGCTGACCAGAGCTGCACTGACCGCGTAATCCGTAACCGCAACGTAGAGGAACAGAGTTTCGTGCGCAACGGGCTTGGTCAGACGGTTCGGGGACGACAGATACTCTTTGATCCCCAAAAATGCCTTGTCGCATTCATCAGTCCACACAAAGTTTTTTACCTGTCGAAGGACCTGAAAAAACGGAGCACATTTGTCAGACGATCGAGAGATGAAACGATTCAACGCGGCTAATCGCCCAGTCAATATCTGAACTTCTTTTACACTCCGAGGAGGAGTCATGTCGGCTAGGGCTCGGAGTTGGACAGGGTCGGCTTCGATACCCTTCTCACTGACAAGGAACCCCAAAAATTTCCCTGACCGAACACCAAAAGAACACTTCTCCGGGTTTAGCTTAAGGTTTACCCTTCGTAAGTTATCAAAAGCCTCCCTGAGGTCGGTAAGGTGACCCACATCGGTCCCACTTTTGACTAACATGTCATCGATGTAGACCTCCATATTTCTCCCGATCTGGTCTTCAAACGTTCGGTTAACCAGTCTTTGGTATGTCGCGCCCGCGTTCTTTAGTCCGAAGGGCATTACTTTGTAGCAATATAACCCTCGACCCGTGATAAATGTGGTATTCTCCTGATCCGCGGGGTGCAGCTTAATTTGATTATAACCGGCATAGGCGTCCATAAAAGATAGTAGTTTGTTACCCGATGTTGAGTCCACCAGTTGATCGATCCGTGGCATTGGGAAAGGGTCCTTCGGGCACGCCCGATTGAGATCGGTAAAATCTACACACATCCTCCATTTCCCGCTTTTCTTTTTGACAAGAACGGGATTAGATATCCACAAAGGGTATCGCGCTTCTACGATATGTCCGATGCCGGTCATTCTTTCGACTTCCCGCAGAATTACCTCCGCTTTCTCGGGAGAGAAAGCCCGACGCTTCTGAATTATCGGTCTAACGTTCCTATTTATGGTCAACTTATGAATCGCAAACGACTCGGGTACTCCCGTAACGTCCCCGGAACACCATGCGAATAAATCAAGATTCTCCCGGAGTAATGCCAGCATCTGTTCCCTTATAGTCGGTAACATATCCACACCGACCCGCAGACCTTTCCCAGTTGCAAAATGATACAGCTCACACTCTTCGTCTGTTGTCAAAAGGCTTGGGGCCTCCCGAGGGTCGTCCACCGGCTGCGATCCTGGGGAGCTCTCCCTTAATTGCTATGCCTGGGAGGGGAACATCTCTTGGTCTTTCTTGGGTGCCAACGCAGCTCGGTAACACTCCCGGGCCGTTTTCTGGCTGCTTCGCACTACTCCGATGTTATTTCCAACCACATATTTTACGCACTGATGTATGGTGGAAGTCACCGCATGCATGCGCGATATCCAAGACCGTCCCAAAATAGCATTGTGCGAGGCCGGCGCGTCGACTACTATAAATAGCACCGTGACCTCTTTTTTAAACGGGCCGCGGCCTAGCTGCACCACACCCTCGAACTCCCCGACGACGTCTGCTGCCGTTCCTGTAAACCCGACGATGGTTCGGTCGGATCGCTCGAGTACTGGTCGTGTTCGGAATTTGGCAAAAGTTGAAGCGAAGATGATATTGGCTGAGCTCCCGGTATCTACCAAGATTCGCCGAACCTCTTCTCCCGCGATCGCTGCTCCGATCACAATAGCATCCTCATGAGGCCCGACCAAGTCCCTCATATCGTCATCGTTAAAATGCAAAATTGGTGAAGGGGTACTTCTGGTTTGGAAGCAAGTTCTGGCTTCCAGCTGGGTGGTTAGGTTAACGATGTGTCTCTTCCTGGAGGAGTGCGTTATTCCTGCCATCGAATCCCCTCCGAAGATGGTCAGGGATTCGAATAGATCGCGCAGGCCTTGTACCTTACCGACGCGCCCGCCAATTTTTTCATCAACAACTCTGATATCGTCGGGATGCGGAGTTGAGGAAAGGATACGTCTGGTTTGGAAGCAAGCTCGGCTTCCCGTGCCAGAGGACTGGTCAATTTTTTCATCAACAACTCTGATATCGTCGGGATGCGGAGTTGAGGAAAGGATACGTCTGGTTTGGAAGCAAGCTCGGCTTCCCGTGCCAGAGGACTGGTCAATTTTTTCATCAACAACTCGCTCCTCCCCGAAGGTTACCAATGATTCAAACATCTCACAGAGATCGAGCACAACGTTGGTGCTTTCTCCCGCATCCTCCTCAATAACCCCGATGATGTTACGGTTGGCCTCGGGATCGAGGTATTCAATCGAAACGTCGAAACGATCGGTAACTTCTGAAATTGCCATGGTCGTTTCTGGCTTCGGTACGATAACCACTTCCTTAGATGTCGTTGCAAGTTGGGCCTTCTTGACGTACTCCAACAGATTCCCATGTTCAATAAGCATCTGTATTTCCTTCTTCAAGGCTATACAATCCTTGGTGTCATGACCGACGTCCTCATGGTAACGACAATAGCGGTTATTCCTTTGCTCTCGAGGCGTCGGGATAGGAAAAGGCTTTCGGTACATCCCGCTCCTCTTGGTCTTTTCGTAGATTGACGACACGCACTCTGTGAGGTCCGCAAAGTAGGCTGGTCGTATCCATTTGTTGGACATAGGTCGGGAAGTTGCCTGCCCATTTTGTCTTGGCCTAAGTCCGGTCGGGGCGGGAGATTTAGTGACCGACGGCATGATCGGAGGTACCGTGCTAATTGGTTGGGCCACCCTTGCCTGGTCTGGTCTGGAACCCTGCTTTATCACGACCGATGCTTGGGCGCTCTGCTGGATCTGTGCCGCCACCTCGGAAGCTTCCGTTTCTTCGATCAGTATCTGCTTTTCTATTTGTGCCAATAATGCAGAGAAGGTGAATGCCTGCTTCTTCGTGACTGCCTGCTTCATTGGCCCTGGGAGCAGGCCTAATCGAAACGCCGTTAGGGCCACGTTCTCTTCACAATGGTCTAGATCAGTCTTCGCATCGATGAACCGCCTGGTATAGTTTTTTAGGCTTTCCCCTAGCTTCTGTCGACAGTTCATGATAGTATCTCCATTAGCACGGAAACTCTTACTTCCTACGAAGTGCTGTCTGAACATTGCCCAGAAAGTCCCGAAGTTCCTGATGCACCCCTGCGGCAATCGGTTGTACCATTTGGAGGCCCTGTCTTTGAATGTCATAGAAAAAGCCCTACATAAGAGCTTATCATCGTTGTCGAAACTCAGCATAAAGTTCTTAAAGGCTTCCAAATGGTTGTCCGGGTCTGTTTTCCCGTCGTATTTTTCCAGTTTGGAAATGTCGAAACGCCTCGGGAGCGGTCCCGCTAATATCTCGTCAGACAACGGGGAGGCTCTCCAGTTGACTCCGAGCTCAAAAGCTCCTCCCCCAAGACCCTCGGTCCTGATTTCATAGAGTCCCTCGGTTCTTGGGCTGACGAACTGGCTGCTTGTTCGGTATCCATGGTTTTGGCTGTTCGTTGGTTGCCAAGGAATTGGTGGCAACATTTCTCGCTCTCCGCGGCTGGCGACGTGCGTTCCTTCCTTTTCAAAGGACACAGGGGTCAGCTTATCGGTGCCGCCCTTTTTGTACCGCGAAGGGTCTGCCCTGGACCCTCGAATGCGCTGGGACCGATTCTTTCGCGTCCGTTGGGCTCTCTCCCGGCGCAGGTACTCCTCGCCGGACGAATCGTCTGAGGGATAGTCCGACGTTATGGCCCGATGGGCGTCCGGGTTCCGACGAACCTTGACGGCCTCTTCGTCATCGGGAGGTGAACCTCGGTAGTACCTGACAGGTCTAACCTCCGCCCGCGAGGCTTGGCCGCGACCAGCCGCTTCCCGATCGTCCAGGGCGGGTTCTTTGCCCTTCCCCTCACGAATCCTTTTTTCGTCCAGTGCCCGCTCTCGCTCCTCTTCTAACCGGGCAATATCTTCGAGCAACTGCTTTCGGGTCATAATCAGGGTCGACCGCTTATCCCGACCGCCGTTCCACTCCCGACCGGGAGCTCCCGCGTCTTCCGACCCAGCAGCGGCTCGGACGACCTCCCTACCGTCCCTCTCCAACGTCGCTTCGCTATTCATCCCGTACAGTGTGATTTTCAAAGAACAGAAGATTCCTTTTCGGTATCACTGTTCCCACAGACGGCGCCAATGATGAGTGAATTGCTGTCAAAAGAATATATTTTGGATCTGGGACCTGATATGACTAGAGAGAGAAAGTGTAGAGAGATAAAGTAGAATCTGAGAAAGTAATATTCAATACCCCTTTTTTGGGCAAGTGGGTCATCCTTTTATAGTAAAATAAGGTGGACCCATTTAACCTACTAGTGGGCCGTTCATCGCATTTCAATGAAGCCCTTCTTATTATTACATTGTTGTAAATTAGTCCTTGAAAGACTTTAAACACTCGATTAATCCCATCAACTATTATCTACTGCATTTTTACCCCTATTGCTTGGATCGGCGGATTCCGCCCTCATCATCTATAACATAATAACACATGCAAATAAGTAATTGAATACACACGTAACTCAATGATTGGTAGAATATCTTATGTAACTCAAATAAATATCGTCCAAGGTCTTAATTTGGATACCGATCCTATATTTTAACAAAATAATAAATTTTTCTCCTTTTTACCTCGATTTCAGTTTATTATATTGGCTAAATCATTTGAAAATATTTTTCCCGTAACAGTATGTCTCGAATCTATCATCTACATGATGTGCACATCTATCATCTATATAGTATCCTGCATCTATCATTTATATGATGTTCTGCATTTTTCACACATTCTATTGTCTGACATCTTTCATGTAGTAATTTTCCACTATCTATCATGTATTATATTGTTATGGATCCATCAAGCATTACATTGGCCTCGCATGGATGATCTTTGACTGGTCTTGCATGTTAGCTGTAAAGGTTTCACATGTTTATATGATGCAATAATCAAATCAGTTAGAACATCATATGAAGGAGTAAAATAATATTGTAATATTGTTTACAATGTTAATTTACTCCATATTTTTTTTCTCTACATCTAGGGATGTATTAGCTTCTATAATGGTTTATTACATAGAAGACCTAGAAAAAAGTAAATAACTATGATTGGTCTGGAGCAATCGAGGATAATCTGATGAATTCAATAAACGTTTGTCACGAAACAAAGCCTAATAAAGTAGTTGGATGTGTTGCTCTAGTACAACTAAGTATTTTTACTCTATTTGTAAAACATAATTAACAAATAATAAAAAGAATCATTAAAACGTGGCCATTCATCATGGAACATACAATTATTTTAAAAAGAGATACAATTGAAGGAAAAATACCAAGATGCTATAAATGGTTGGATCTTGAAGGGAAAATAAAATTGAATTTGATTCAAAATCTAAACGAGATCACACATGGTTAGGTATATTTAATCAATAATAGCACGTTTTTATGTAATATATGGTCTATCATCTATTATAATGTCCTGCACATATTATCTATATGGTGTCCTACATCTATTGTATATATAGTGTCTCGCATTTATCATATATATGACGTCCTGCATATTTCATGTAGGACATCATATTTCATGTTTTGCGTCTTCATGTATTACAATGTCCTGCATATTTCATGTATTACTTGTCCAACATCTATCATGTATTACACTGTACCGCATATATCATGGATTAAACTGTCATGCATCTATATTCTAATACATTGTGATGTAGCCCAGAAAGTCTAAACAAAAGCCTTTTTTATTTTATTTTATTTTATTCAAATATCTTATGTATTTAAATCAAATCTAATTATATTAAGATTTGATTTTATTTGATTTTAAAATATTTATTTTATTTCCTTGTATTATAATTTAGGGGTTTGAGAAGCTCTTATATAAAGCCTCATATGCCTTAAGTTATTTTAAGTTTTTGAATAATATATTTTTTATCTCTGAAAATTTCAATATTTGTTACCCTTAGATTAGGGTTTCATCATGTTACTCTTGAATTAGGGTTTCATCTATCATTGATTCTTCTTCTATTTCTGCCGCGTCATCATATTGTCCTGCATATATCATTTACTCAAATATTTATAAAAATTATACTTTTTGGAAGGAGAATTGGACCTAACATATGAGGAAGAATATGAATTTTGTGGGAAGGTCTAACAATAAGAAGAGATTGATGAGGAGGAAGATGAATAATTAGAATATGTTAATTCAGAGGAAGAAAAAAAGAAGAAAATTAGTTTCTTTGCGGGAATGAGAATTGGAAGGAGAATTGGACCTATCATTGTTTCATATCTATAATCATTTACGTGGGTTTGGATCTATCATCATTACATGGCCTTACATGCATTGCATTATCCTGTATTTATCATCATCCATGATCTCTCATCATAGAACAGTTTCACATCTATCATCTTTTACTGGCCTCGAATGCATTCTCATTTCCCGCATCTATTATCATTATATTGTCTAATATCTATCTTCTTTTGTATTCCTCTTGTCTAGTTTTTAATATCCAAGTTCGTTTATTATGCAGTTGATTAATATAAAAAACTCAACAACCACGTAGCTTGTGTCTAACCAACGCATAGTCTTAGAAAAAATGGAACAAATAGAGAATTACGCAATTGATCATAAAAATCTTGAAGATAAGATTGTAGAACTACAATGGACAATTAGTGAAAAAGACAAGGTTATTTAAAATTAGAAAAACAATGAAGAAATATGAAGAAAAAGACAGAGCAGGAAACTATTACTATTGTAAAGGTGAAAAACCAGGATCCTCCTGCTATAGAAGTGATACAAAAGATGATTCCAGACGAGGAGAAACCTATTATTATTGGTGTGAAAAACCAGAACCCTCTTACTATAGAAGTGATCCAAGAGAAAGAAGTGATCCAAGAGAAAGAAGTGATCCATGATATGGTTCAGAACCAAGAGAATCCTATTAATCTTTTTGTGGAGAATGTTATTGTGGATAATCTTATTATGGAGAAAAAAGTGATTTAAATTATAAAATCCCGATAAAAATGTTTCAAAAACGTATGTATTGTTGTAACTTTTTAGAC
The DNA here is from genome assembly GCA_036936605.1 of Limnanthes douglasii subsp. nivea. Taxonomy (NCBI): domain Eukaryota; kingdom Viridiplantae; phylum Streptophyta; class Magnoliopsida; order Brassicales; family Limnanthaceae; genus Limnanthes; species Limnanthes douglasii. Next base: position 107,154,279 of record JAUPFV010000004.1, on the reverse strand, counting down.
ATATGTATTTATATGTGTTTTAACTTGTTATTTTCTTATATATTGCAATACTTGGTTTTATATAAATTTCAATGTCTGATATCATGTGATATAATCCTTCATGAAATGGGTTCTCATGATATAGTCTCGCATAAAATTGTAATGTATGGACTCATAAGATATTGTCCCGTATTTTTTGAATTTTCTTACACGTGTCATTGTCTCGTATTATTTATGTGATTGGTTTCGTAAAATAGTTATTGTTTAGTATTGAATTACTAATATACAATTTTTTTGTAAAGTAACCTGCCACTATGAATCAAGTCATGTAAAATAAGAATCTTACGCATCAAAACCTGGTAGAAAATAATGAATAGGGTTTCAATGTTAAAGAGGAGCTGGTCCAGATAGAACAAATCAAAAGAAGAAATAACTAAGTGAATCATCTTTCCTCTTATCTCTGATTTTGTATCTCAACTTTCATCATTTATGGTCTCTAATCTATAATGATCTATTGTCTCTCTTATATCATATTTTTCTTGTTTCGCATGGATCATATTTCATCTTTCTTCTTCTATCATGTATTGCATCCATCACATCTCATCTCTATACGTTTACTAATATATTGGTTTTAAATTTATTCGAAAGAATAAAAACAGGGGCCTTAATTTTTAATTATTTTTGGATCTTACTTAATTTGAACCTAAACCAATTGAATTTACAATCCATAAAACATAGTGACTATTTGAAAAACCAGTAACGTAACTAGTTGAAATCAAGCAAGACTACAGATTCGAACTAGTTCAAGAAGGATAAAGGCAAGAAGATCCTATAATATGATTGGTTAAACTTCTAACTGGCATATTGAATAGCTCCACAACAAAAATATTTTGGCAAGAATACCAAAAATAAAATTAGTTTGTCCAACAAAAAATCCTAAAAAAAAGAACACTTGATTGTGGCATAATGGTTTGCGAATACGCCAAGGATTATATTGAAATGAGATGAATTGGAATAGATAAACCTGATGATACTGTAAAATTAACGAAAGTATAGATGTTTTTAATTATTTCTTAATGATAAAAACACTAACTAATTTTGGTAAAATCCTTATGTATCTTTGTTAATGATGTAAAGTTTCATATATTATTGGTTAATGATGTAAAGACAATCAAAGTTGTATGTTTATTGTAATGTTCATTAATGAGTTTAACACAGTCAGAGTTTTTATGTATGTTTTTATGTATTTAATGATGTACTTGGTTATGTGTTTGTTCCACTGGTCTTGCATCTATCACCACATGAGATAGTCTCACATCTATTACGGGTACATGAACTAGTCTCGCATCTATCATCTCACATGAGCTAGTCTCATATCTATCTGATTAGTATATGATGGTATCACATATATCACTACAAATATACTAGTTATGAATTTGTCTGCTACTGTAAATTATTATATATGGGTCTCACATCTATCACGTCCTATGAGGTTATTAAAAATTGGTCTCACATATATCACCATTCATGTACTTGGTTATCAATTAATCAGCCAAAGTAAATTATATAGTGGTCTCACATCTATCCCCTTACATGAGCATGTTATGAAATTAGAGAATTTGTTGAAAATTGGAGGAATTATATCAAGAGAATTTGTTGAAGTGGATGGTTAACTGAAATTAGTAAATATGGGTATGTCATTGACATAACATATTTTATAGGATTTCCATCAATATAAAATATGGAAGCAATAACATGAAAGCATGGAAAACACACATGTTACCACGTTTCACAAGAATGTATATACATAAAACATCAACAACCATAATAGCATCACAAAATCCTTATGTAAAACAATTATACACGAATCCACTATCCATGGACGACATTTTTCCATATTTTATTTAAACTTTTTTTAAAATTTATGACATAAATCACTAGTCCAACGTCTTGAAATTTGACTCATAAGTAATACTAATCCTATCGAAAAATTATAATATTGGTAAACTAAAATATTTTTTGATCTGGTAATTGAAAGACTATGCTGGAGCATAAGCCATAGAATCGTACCCAATGGCTTTAAAAAAACATAAGCATATTTTTCCGGAGGTAAATTCCTCATAACTTTATGACCTAATTCTTTAAGAAATTCGTCCATATATTAAATGTATAGATTATGAGTCGCGACATAAGAACATATTTTAAACATGTAAATCATATTGTTATTAAATAGTATAGATGTACCACTTAAAGAATGCTTCAAACTATTTATAAGATGAAAAATACAACATTCATGAGAGCAATCTGGAAACAAAATAATAATAATAGTAACAATACATAAATGATTATCACTAATAAATATGATTCACAAATCCAATAAATGGGCTTTCAACATTCATAATCCTCAACCCCAACAATACCAAATATAACAGAGAAATAATCATGCAAAAAGTTATTAAAAATATAATATAAATCTCTATGTTAGTAGTGAATTTCACATGTTAATAGTCTTGAATCCATTATATGGGGTGTCCCGCATCGTATTGGTTTTGACAAGTGTCGCATTTATCATATTTTTATGCCAAGTCTTGCATCTATCGTATTGGTTATATATGGTTTCATATCTGTCAAATTGATATGCCTACACTTGCCTCTGTTATAGTGGTTATACATAGTCTCGCATCTATCATATGATTTATGTCGCCTTTTGAGATCTAACATAAGAAAATAACATGTTATGCAATTTAAATTAATACAAAACAAAACTGAGAATTGTTACCATCTTTAGCTATGCCATATAGCAATACTCCTTTATGTTTCTTCGTGAAAACTATTCCATCAATAAATAAAACTTGTTGATAAAAAATGGAAACTATAGAGACAAGAATCAAATGCTACAAAACAACGCTGGAAGACATTGATTTCTGAAGTATACTCTAGTAAGTGGTCAAATATGATATCAAGAGTCTTCAATATTTTGAAGTAATTATTTAATAGTTTATACAGATTAAAACTATCTCCATACACATATTTCTTAGCTTTCTTGAAAGCAATCCACGAAAGCCGATACGATATATCTAAATCATAGTTATTTTTTATAAATGATTTTACGTTTAAGGTTGTAACATCAATATTTCTTCTAATACAATCACATATCTCATTAGCAGTCAAATTCATTGATAAACGATTTCTACTTCCTCTGAAAAACCAGTCCCACTAGTGTGAAGTTAAACATACTTCTTAACAAGCATAAAACTAATGTATCTATCAATTATCGTATAAAGTTTTCAAACACAATCCTTTGAATTTTTTTTATAATAAATAATTTTTTTAGTTTAGTATTATGCATATATTTGAATGTAAAACATTATCATAAAGAAAAATTACTAATACCTAATCTTAAAATTACTAATACCTAATCTTATACCTATACTTGGAAGTCTGACGGGTATTCAGTTAGCATATTCATAATCAGTGAGGAAGAAAGTGAGTCTAAAGCTATATATTGTGTAAGTAAATCTCAATTACTAGCAATAACTAGATATTGACAATTAGAAAATATTTCTCTAGCACCAATAGTTGTGGCTAGAAAAATTAAACCATATTTATAAGCATATACTGTAATTTTGACAACCTCATCCACTTATGAAAAGTATTGTGAAAACTGATATCTAAAAAAATGACAAAATTGTCATTAAAGCTACGATATTACGATATAATATTCGAATCTAGAATGTCAATAAAGACCTATGAATTATCTGAGTTCTTAATAGAGTTCCAATCTGAGCGACCAATCATAATAAATGATGAGTAAAAAATACATGGAGAGTCAGAACTGGTGAGTGAAGTAATAATCAAGGTTCGAGAGTATGAATCCAACTTGTATCCTCAAGTGGAGATATCTTAAACCAATCAATTTGGTTCAGATTAGTTGCATAACATAATAAAGCATAATACCAAGCTTATATCGCAAGACTTCATTTAGAAAAAATATATGTAGTAAAAGACGTACAACTCTTAACTGACTCCTAACTAGTGGTACTTCCAAATAACATGGCAATCTGAAGCAAAAAAGGATAACATAATTTTATATCTAAAGGAGCTAGAACATTCTCTTTCCCAATTAAAAAATTTCGAATTCAAACAAGCACAAAAGGCACAAAATGCATATGCATATCCACTTACTACTTCGGCATGTACGTGTTCGACACCATGAATAATATTACAAGAAAAACCTTCCATTACACTATCAAACAACTTCTTCTTCACCTTCACATCCAAAGTAATAATGGCAATTAGATAAAAATAAGAGAAGGAAGACTGACAAACACAAATTAAAACATACCTCATAGAAGGAGATTTACCCATAGGAAGAAGGGAGGCAAAAAGAATAAAATGGAACTTTTCAAGATACGTGTAATAAAACATATACATTGTATAAAATAGTAGTATCGAATATGATACTAAGATTATTAAGCACATATGGAGCAAAGTTCATAATGGAGTAATTATATGAAGGAAAAGGCGAAGCCAAATGCGGGTAAAAAGCCTTATACAAAATAATATTAGTTATGGGTATTATTGGCCAACAATCATGAAGTATACCAAACAAAAATTAAAGAAATATAATCTATAAAAACTATTCACAAATTTGATCCAAGTTCCAATAGGATTACTGGAAACAATAACAAATGAAATTATATTTTATTGATGGGGAATGGATATCGTAGGACAATTCCCGATGGCCTCATAAAGAAGAAAAAACCTAATAGTTGTCGTGAACTACTTCTAAAAGTTGGTGAAAACATAAAAATGTCAAAATATAATGGCAACAAATGTAATCACATTTAAAAATTTAAGTATATGTTGTGGGTACAAATTCTAAGACTTATTACTACTAATAATGAAACACAATTCCAAAATGATAGCATCACATAGTATTGCGAAGAAAAGTAAATTAAACAAATATTCTCCTTTCTATTCCATCCTCAATCCAATAGGTAAGTTGAAGTGACTAATATAACAATAATCGAGGGAATAAAAAAATGTTAGAAGAAGCACGTAAATTGGATGGAGTCTCTACAAAAGTGTTATAGTCATACTGAACAATACATAACATTGCAAAAAAAGAATTATAATTTGTAATAATATATAAAATAAAGACAGCGGTTCCTTTGTAAATATGTATGCTATCCCATAAGAAACCCACATGACGAGACAAATAATAATCAAAACTAAATACAGATAGTTGATATAATTAAAGAAAGAAAGCTCAAAGCTCATCGTTTTTTTAGAACATTACAATGTAATGTTTTGGAATTAATTAAATTAAAAATTCGATTCAGAAATTTTGGATCACAACACAAAATAATAAAAATAATTTTCCAACAACCAAAGGGGACTGATCGGCAAACTACGTACGTATTGGGAAGAACCGATTACGTTTGAATAAAAATAAGGCGAGGGTTCCTGACATTGCTGGAAAATATAGAAAAACTCATTCGACAACCCTGTAATAAAGAGATTTCTTAAATTTTATCATAGTTCTACAAAATAAAAGGCTTGTAAATCACTACTGATAAATAATTATTCATTCTCTCGGAGACAAAAAAGTTTCCATGAAGCGCTCAACATCAATAGGATATTTGAAATGCCAAAATAACAAATTCTCATTTAAAGACACAAAGTAATATAGCTAAATAAGTGCAATAAAATAAAATGTCAAAGTAAAAATGTTATTCAAAAAGTGAAAAATGTAAAACAAATATTACAAATTCAAAAATGAAAAGAAATCACAAAACTATAAATGCTAGAAAATAATATATCAAATTAAATATATTTTTTAAAAAATACCTATAATTAGTTTATTAATTAAGAACAAAAGTATACATTATCTTTTGACAAATATCAAAATAGGTAAAACAAAAAAGATGAACGGTAAAAAATAAAATGTTATGCCAAAAATAATATATCATTTGAAAATAATTAGATAGAAAAAATCTTCAATACAAAACAAAAAGCAATAAAGTACCTAATTATAAAATTCCTTAAAACAATAAGTAGCTAGTATGCTTTGAATGGTAAAAATCATCAAGTCTGATGGATATAAACAACCCATATGTAAAGATAGTGCAAATCCATATGCTTCTACACCATTTCCAGATGTTAAAGATGAATATGAAGAGCTCATATAACTAGCTTATGCAACTTAATGAGTAACAAACTCAGTAATATGGCATAAGTAAAAAAGTGATAAGGAAATATCCAAATGGGTAGCACTGTAGATGGTTACAATAATATCTAAGGTCATAATGACCCCATAATTGAGAAGAACAAAAATATCGAGATATACATAAAATAAAATCAATACACACAAGGGTATGTTACTCTTGACATTAGTTGAAGAAACTGATAAAATATGTATAGTAATTGTAAGGGAATCATTCAAACAAACAGGGAGAGAGGAGACCACAAAAAAGGAACAGAACAAGTGATGGGTACAACCACACTATGTTCAAAGCCTACACCTCGATCTACAATAATTGAGGTAATAGTTGATTTAAAATGAGCAACAAAATAATAGTATGAGTCTTAGAAACCTCATGCCTCAATCTATCTGAAGATAGATTAAGATGTAAGTTAGAAGGCTCAATATATCACGAATATCTTTTTTTTTCTTAATAGAAAGTTGAATAAGATTTTCGTGCTCATTACTAAACGATGCTCTTATGTCCTCTATAACATCTCTCATCAAAGAATAAATATCAAGTTTATAAAGATATTCATCCAAACCTAATATATCGACTGTGGAACCATGATAAAAAATTATAAAAGAATAAGAGAGGAAGATGCGGAACCATCAAGAGAACCAGAACCAAGAACATGATCAAAGCAACAATAAAACATGAAGTAGAAGTATATGTGGGAAATAGAATAGAATTTTGATCCTTAATAACTTAAAAACATTTATTTCATCAACACTCTCATATGTACTAGAGCGACCTTTATAAGACCCGTCGTGCTCTATTCCTTTAAGATGTTGAAACCGACATGGTGGGACAAAGTCAATCGGATGACTCCAAGGGTTTGTTTGTCAATAAAAGTCAAGTCTTCATCTTACACTCATTGGATTTTTTCTAAAAGTGGTTGATAAAGATTTTTATGATACATATAATCTTTGATATGCATCTTCCAATATCTACAATCTGCACAATCAAACTTTTCAATTCTCAACATTTCTTTGTGTACAGTCGTCGCTCCCACCTAAATCTGACTTCTTTTAGATCACTCTCAACCTGGAGCTATAATACAAGTTTTTTAAAACAAGTATATAACTTTTCAGTTAACAATATTAGTGAAAATAAAAATATAAGAGCGAAATGATAAACACACAAAAGTGATAATGGAGTTCATCCAATTGTGCTTACGTCCTCAGACCTATTGCAAATCATTTTATTAAAAACAATACTTTGCGACTCTCTAGTTTATTAGGTTACAATCACAAATGAGAGACAAGGGATTTATATCGGCTTAAACACTAAAGAATAATAACAGGATCCAAGAGTCATTAACTATGAATTTAAGATATGCAATTACAAAGTCATTAACAACTCATTAAATGACTTGATTCATTAAGTGGTCTTATATAAGTCCAAAACAGTGTTAAGACCCTCGCCTAAAGACCCTCTACAGGATAATTGTCTTCTAGACCGTCGTATAAGGATTATCTTCTTCAAAACCTCGTCTAAGGACCCTCGTCTTGGAGACCCTCATCTTGAAGACCCTCGGCCAATTACATGTCCTCATTTTAAAGACCCTTATCTACAAGACTCTCGTTTTGAAGATCCTCACCTTGAAGACCCTCAACTTAAAAATCCTTAGTTTGAAGACCTTCAGTTAACAATAGGAATTTCGACTAACAATAGGACCATCAGCTAAGACTATACACATATCTAAAGACAAATAAGACTCCTCACTCAAGAAAAAGTAGTTTTTCTATTTTTGGTTGGATTTAGAGTCGCACCTTAATCACCTATGGAGATCTGTCCATGTAGTATAAGGGGTTATTGTAATCGTAACTGATATGAACAGTCTGACTGAAGTATGGAAACCTCTCAAGGCACACAAGACCCTAAAATTTTAGATTATACGAGATGAACTTAGAGTTAACTGACTGCAGAAGATGTTCGCCTGAGCAAGGTAATCAAAACTAAATTTCCCTAACGGGAGATAAATATTTTAATCAAACAGAAGATTAAAAAAGAGAGTCTCATCATCTTTATGTGGGGCAACCCATAATCCTTAATCAAAGCACCTCTATGGCTCTTCGTATACCACACTCGATAACGAGTCGCTCCCGAACCGAGGAGTTAAAAAATGGATAAAATACTAAGTGAACCATCATCAACCTATTACGTTTTTTCCTTCCCAAGAAAAATCCATCGTCAACACTTGGTTCTATTTTAACGAATGTGTTAAGGATGAACAAATGCAACACGACCGAGTGAAAGGATAATATAGTTCAATGAAAGAAAACATTATAGAAAAACAATAACCCACCAGGGTAGGTAGCAAACAAAATTTATTTAAAAAATCACATGACGTCATTACAGGTATTATCAAAGGAACATGAATAACGTGTGGTTGACAGTCACCCACAAAACTATGATGAAAGTTATATAACTGGTCCATAGATTGTGGGAGTAATCGAATACTAATTACAATATATAAATATGCATAGAGTCTTAAATGATAATATAAAATTTTATCATTAATACAAAAAGGCATATTAGAAAAAGATTGTTTCATTTCAGGATTTATCATTATCATCATATATCCAAAACAAATCCCTCATCAGATGTGGCACCATGTGTGGGAATAATAATTAACTATTTTGTGTCATGTGTAGTTGTGTATCCAAGGATTCGCTAATGGTGTTAACTAGGTCAGGAGTAGAAAAAGAGGCCTCATGAACGCATCATAAACAGGATAACCAGGCGAATGCCCATCAAGAACTCGTCAAGAGGTAAAGGGAATCTAGTCCCTCTCTAGAAACTAACGAAGAAACTTTAGGGTCGATTGTTGAAAATTATGATCAATCCCAAATCAATGTGGAAAGCACTACTGTTGGGCGAACCCAGGAGGATAACCCTCTTAACTTAGGTATGTTATCTACCTTATCAAATTTTAGAGTTCTAAAATTTCAGATAAATGAGCTCAACCGAGAGACAGTCAAGGTATTTCAACTACAAATTGATAGAAATGAGGATGATGAGGGAAGACTGGAAAACATAATTGAGGCCCACCAAATCCTGACTGTAAAAGTTTTGTTCGAGGGAGAAGGAAACCAAGATATCCCTAAGGAAACCAGAAAAGTTAGCCACAAAATAAAACTAAAGACGTGTGGAAGGAGATGAGTGAACCAACGAAAGAAAAGGAAAAACAAAATCAAGGTGAATGAATCTGACTTAGAGGACCTGTCAAGCAATAAAATGGCACGAAAAGGCAAGTGGCACAAAGCGGCAGAATATGACAAAGTAATGCCAACTATAATAATTTATATATTACCGATGAGTCCTTTCGTTAAATGAATTTTAGAGGGAAAAATACCCTAAAGGTAAACCACACAAAGTGACAGGTTCAGCCGAGAAAGCGTATGTAGGATCCCTGATGACTTGTATATATTGACATTGGATAAGAGATCCACCAGGAATATCAGAATATCCAAAAAAATAAAAGTTAAAAAGTATGCTTAGAATCATTTACCAACTGTTGGAAGTTAGTTGGGTTGTGCATGTTTGAATGTATCTAAACAATTTTTCAGAATAACTAGGGAAGAGCCACACCCAACCCCTAATCAAAGATAGTAGTATAAAAAAAAGTTTCCCCTTCTTGGCCAGTTGAGGCTGCTCGTCCGGCTCAAGTTCTCAAGTTTTGACCGATTCAGGCAAACCATATTGTACCATAAACCTATGGTAGCCTTCTACTGTGATATATATATATATATATATGTCAAATACAAACAAACAAAAAATATTCTTGTATTCCATCTTATCCTCCGGTGGAAGAACAAGAATAGCATCCTCTGATGATTTCTTTTTCTTGAAACTCATTTGCGAGTTATTTCCGAGGAAACAATATAATTTAACACCAAAAAGATCAAAACATATATGGAATTTCTGAACATCGAGGGACATGAAACAAATAAAACCCACATAAGAGAAACTTAGGGTTTGCGGACGTTGGATACTAGACACTCTAAACCACCACATTCAGCTAAATTTATAACCATGAAATATACAATTAAGAAAGAAAAAAATCTCTTTCCTGCGAATTATAATCTCTAACGAATCGATAAAGAAAGTATTTGAAGAATTACAATAATTAAAATAAAACAATCACTCTACATTCTCTCTCGATGCTCCAAAATAAAATAAAACGAATATTCTTTTGATTTTAGCTAAATTAGGGCTCTTTTGGATAAGCAGCCCCAATTTTAACAATACCCACACATATTTTAAGTAGCCCCAATTTTATACCAACAACCCCCTTTCATTTTTACTAAGTCTTAACCCTATTCACTAACCATCCCCCAAAAAAAAACAAATTAAAACCAGCCCAACTTTCCCTCTCATTTCTCTACTACTTCAATCTTCCCAAATCAACCCCAAATTCAAATTTCAAGAACTCCAGTAGATCGATACCCAGTCAGGAACAACAATGGAAAAAAGAAAAGAGTAACTTTATACTCTTAAATATAGGTTTTTGCTATATTTAGTTTTTCTTGAGTTTTGAAGATTTCGATATACATTGGCTGTTAGAATAGGTGAAGCATGTTTATTTAGTTGTTTTTAGTTGTATATTGATGCTAGGGTAGAGTTGGTGTGGTTGATTTGGTGTTTTATCTTAGATTTTAGAGTTTTGCTTCCAGGTCGTCAATGGAGGTTGAGGGTCTGTTCGAGACCCCCCATCGGGTGAGCATACTCATACCGGCGGGGAAGATATTTTTTTCCAGAAAAAGCTTCATCCCCGCCGGGTATGTACTGTTTGAACCGGTGGGGAAGCCATATTTTCATGACCTATGTTCATAAGCCCCGCCGGTTGTGGGTGGATTGAACCGGCGGAGGACCAAATAGATTTTCAATTAAATACATTTCCCCGCCGGGTGAAAATAGTTCAATCGGCGGGGTGTAAATTAAATTTTGAAATTAAATATATTTCCCCGCCGGGTGAATAATTGTCAACCAGTGGGGTTGAAATTAATTTCAGAAATTAAATATATTTCCCCGCCGGTTGACAAATGTTCACCCGACGGGGACCTAGTTAAGTTTGTAGAAATTCTAACTTATTTTATTCTATTTGTTCCCACAGACACGAAGTACCTCGCCCCATGAAAGAGAAGTCGGCTAAAATCCCGAGGTGAGAACAGGAAGTCCCTCCCTCAAAGAAAGGCAAAGGTAGCCGACGGTCGGCGGTCGATCGCCCCTAACAAAGGGAACAGACCGAGCGTGAGGTGCGCCCGGGGAACGATCCTTGCGGCATAGAAAATATGAAGCCACAAGGGATCGTGATGCACCTAGGGAGCTCGTTGTACGACCTTCTCGTCCACGAGAGGTGGTCCATATCCAACGGTGGCGTGCACTAATAGACGAGGTCGAGACGGAGGAGGAAACAGAGGTCCCAATGCCACCACCTCGAAGAGAGCTCAGTGGGGAACGACGTCCAACTGATCCAGAAGGATGGAAAAATTTATTTGTATCCCAAAACAGCGTCCTTCTTTTTCCGAACTATGCCCATCATGAGGCGTACTACGCCTTTAAATACGACGTAAGTTATCGAATTAATGATATGTTTTATTAGTTAAATTGTTTTGTTAACATTATATATATTTTTGAATTCTTTTTTCAGGCGCGCTCGGCTATCACGGTCCAGTCGAAGTACGGTTTGCTTAGTCAGTGGGACCTTAGCAAACAATTGGGGGTTAGAGAGTTGTTGGAAGGGACACCGTTCTGGCCATTGATGCGGTATCTACCAAAGTTCAACAACCATGTGCAGTTGGCCCAGGTGTTCATTGAGAGATGGCACCAAGAGACGAACACCTTCCAGTTTTGTTTCGGGGAGATGACCTTGAAGCTTGATGACCTGTACGTGATTACTGGTCTCCCGGTTGAGGGGGGGGGGGGGATTATCGACGTCTTTAGGCCGGAGCCGATAGATGCGACATACGCACGCTATGCAGAGTTGTTGGGAGTTTCGGCTGATGTTGTGCGGGAGGATATGGAGGCGAATGACGGGAGTGGATTCATCCTCCGATGGCGTAGGACGACATTCTCCGCGGACGAGTATTTAGATTCCAATTCCTCCCTAACTACGGATATGAAGAAGGCAGTAACTAGGGCATACATCATGTTCTTCCTCGGGTGTACCATATTCACCAACACGAGCCAGAAGAACATCCAGTGCGATTTTTTCCATCACCTTGAGGACTTGACGAGGCTTGGTGAGTACGCATGGGTTACTTGTGCACTTCTGTGGTTTTATAAGAGCTTGGGAGGCATTTCAAAGAACTCCTTGAAGAGTTTGGTCGGGTTCTCGGCCTTGTTGGAGTGTTGGGTCTATGACCACTTTCATATTTTCCGGGCGGCGGTGAATGGCGGTTATAGCCCAACGGATCCAAAAATGGTGGCGTGGTTGCCCAAAAGGGTCCCGGTGTCATTAGCTCGCGGGAAGTCGTACTACCGTGACATCATCGCGGCTCAAAGAGAGGCGGATGTAAGTTAGCTTCTTTACGTTTATTAATATTTGTCTAATCTATATAAAATGTAGTATGAGTAATTGTTTTTTTGTAGGTGATTTTACGACCTTACGAGGATGTCCATGAAGTGTGGGAGGAGCAGGCAATAGGGTTATACCGAAACCCTATTTGCCTTATGCTGGTTAATGAAGCATATCACCCAGACCCAGTAATGCGCCAGTTTGGTTGGATCCAAGAGAAGCCGATGGACCCCCTTGTTGCTAGAACCAGTCTTTCTAGAGGAGACCATCTTCGTTATTCGCTTCATGGTAGGCGTTGGACTAACTGGAGGGAGCACATATACGTGATTAATAGGTATTCGAGGCCCTTGGAAGGGAGTACTCACACGTCATCCCGCCATTACAAGGCATACGTGAAGAGGTACGATTGGTTTAATATCACGCCTCAGATTCTTACCGAGAGCTCAGCGGTCGATATGGTGAACACGATTAATCGTGTTCAGCCGTTAGACGATTCGACTGACGAGCTCGTGTCGTTTGCGGGGAAGGTGCTGTAGATCACCAGTCCGTGGCTTTTGATTTTGGTACTTGCCTTCTTGATATGTATGTTATTTTAGATATTGATATTTTGTTGTATGGATTATGGTGGGTCTTGCAATAATTTCCGTATTTAATTACGGACTAGACATTTAATCGTTTAATTTATGCGTGTTGTTGTTTGCTATCCATTTTAGAAATCGTTATTTCACTCTCAATGTTGTTTAAAAAACCTAATACTACCAAAGATAGTTTCCCCAAATTAAGTTCCATCATTAAACCTCATACAATAGAATATACATTCATCTAAAGAAAATGTGCACGAAAGGCTCTACACCGCCGGTTGCGCATTTTCCAACCGGCGCTTGGATATTGTCTAACCGTCGGTTGAAGGCAAAAATAATTCCTTAACAAAATATAATATTTACCCCGCCGGTTTGAAAATTGTGCACCGCCAGGGACCTAGCGTAAATATAATAACTGTTCAGGAAATTGGGGGCGTTTTAACCGCCGATATTAAAATTACACAGCGCCGGTCTAGTTTTTACACCGGCGGTTGAATATTCCAACTGCCGGTTTGAAACTTTTACCCCGGCGGTTGGATAACATGAAAATTATGAATAACTTATTCCCTCATGCCTAACCAGATCCCCGTCGGTTGGAAAATTATACACCGCCGGGGATGTTTTTACACCGGCGGTGTTAATTGCCAACCGCCGGTTGATAATTTCCTCTCCAGCGGTTGGTCGGTTTAAATATTTGGGAATGGTTAAAAAGTTTATGTGGTTTGTAAACCGGCGGTTTGGAAATTCTACCCCGGCCGGGGAATATGTAACTCCACGGTTGAGAACGTTTTCTCTGCCGGAATGGTTCAATGGTAGTGTTTTACTTTTCTTTTAACTTGCATACTTCATATGATCCACGTATGCCACAATAGGGTATATATTACTTGTATGTTGTTAACGTTCGAAATAAATACATACGTTAATAAGAAGCATAAACTGAAAGAAACCACTTCTTAGCACAAACGCAAACTTAAATTAAATGACCAACTCAAACAAACCGAAATACAAATTGATACAAACTGACACTATCTAGTTAATCACTCATTTCCTGTAAGCGGATGTCGATAATGTCAGAACGGACCTTATCTAGCTGATCCTCTATTATCGAATCTGTGACCTGGCAGTTGAACCGGTTACACGCAACACGATGTTCTAATTCGGTGAGGCTAGAAACTGGATGAAGACGGAATGTGAGTAAAACTGACCACCTAGCCTTTACCTCATCAACACGCCTTAAAATTCTTGCAAGTTGGACATCATCCCTTCCGTATAACAAGTATATCTGGCATAACAATGCCTCCCAGTACGCTTTACGCCCCTCTTCCATGTGCGTGTTACCAACTTCGATTGATGCTTTCATCAGATATTGGCCTTCTAACTCATTCCACTGAGACATTTTTTTGGGGTTTTTCAAGTTTTTTACCCTTCAATGTGTGGATAGAACATTTATTTATAGACATTAAATTCCCGCAAAAAACTTTGCCACATAAACTCCAGCAAAAAACTTTGCCACATAAACTCCCGCCAAAAAACTTTGCCACATAAACTCCCGCCAAAATAAGTCATGCCAAAAACCTTACCATAAAGGCTCCCGCCAAAAAACTTTACTTCACTTCATACTAGTTCTATATAAACATGCTGCATAATAGACAACAAGCATCTAACTAAAAAAAAGAAACAAAACAACTTTAACATATGGAGTTTACGGTTGATGAATACTACGAGTTGGTTATGGCGATTAGGGTTGCCCGCCGAGAGATGGGGGAAGATAGGAGCGATGCATTCTTTGAACGTGTAGTATGTATGATGTACATCAACTATGGTCGTAATGGAAGCGGAATAATTAAAGTGCGAAATCGTGACGAAATCAGAAGCAGGTACCTCTTCGTCCAACCGCTCACTCCTTTGCTTTTCATGCCAGCCAGGATTAAGAGAGAAGAACCTTTGGTCTGGAACATGACGTTAACAGACTACATAAGCAGGGGTATGGTGGCGTATTTGGAGGATAGGATTGCAAGTAGGAATGAGGGGGTGATTCTGATGACAATTTGGGAAACGATTTCGACGACTAAGTTGTAATGTTCGGAGTAGTACATGTGTTTCAGTTGATGTTATTCGCTTACGTCTATTCTAATTATGCGACCTTATTTACCTATGTATTTCTAATTATGTTATGTAATGCTTTGCATTAAATTGTGATGTTTCAATGCAATCGACGAATTGATAACTTAAATTTTTGTGTTTTTATGACAAACATCAACTGAAAAAACATCAAAAGTGGACAACCAAATGAGTACAAACAAACTAAATTTATACTCCCGCCAAATTCCAACTCCCGTCAAACTAGTCTCCAACCAAATGAGACTCCCGCTTCAAAATGTTTTACGCGGGAATAAAAACACCATTTCTCGCTAATTATTTTAGAATTGAACCACCGATTTCGAGTCTATAAATACTAGAATCTGATTATGAAACTAAACATTTAAGTTATAACAAAAACTACCACTTGGAACAAAAACATAACATACAATTTTACATTACTCAAATATCATCGATATTTACCTAAAAAAGTAGTGTATGTATCAAAGATGCTCCTATATGAACCCCATGAAAATGATAACGGCTTCCTAATAGTGTGAGTAGCCGAATACTAATTTTACAAGATACAATAACCAATAACATACAATTTTCTTATTAATATAAAAGACATTAAAAAGAGATTTTACCTTTTTCTATTCTTTATTATTATTATTACATATCCAGACAAAAACCCTTATTCCCATTAAAGATTATAAATGTGGATGGATTTGGATTCACCTGCTAACCATAAATCTTAAGATCTTAAAACGGGAGAATAAAAGGCGGAATGGGGAAGATAAAGATATGCAAATTTCAAAAAAACAAAGTCTCGTGTAGGTTGCGGAAATGGGACATGGTTTACTCCACTTTTTAAACCCTCAAGAGGATAACGAACTCTAGAAGTTACTGATAAGGCTCAAACAACGCCCCACAAAAATACTGCTCCGCTTCTCGGACCGGTAATGTTCCATCGTAGAAATGTGATCATTGTCTCTAGTTGGTGGAGAACGCGAATCTTGAAGATGAAAGGCCAATTCCATGATAGCGAGATGATTTTCGTCAAGAAAAAGCGTGTCCTCGCATAGGACGCGACCGCTATCTTCTGATGTAGTTGCACAAGCCTATGATTATATAGTCTTTTTGGACAAACGGAAACAGGCTTTATTTGGGGTCCAGATATCAGAATTAGGCGATGCGACCACTCAAATCGAACGCGTCGAGAAGCCCAACAATTTTCGAAAGCATCACAAAGTAAGGAAGTCCAGGCCCTAAATTTAGTCGTTTAAACCCTCGTTTTCCTGTTTTAGTAAATTTTCTGCATTTTCCTATTTTATTTAGATTTTATTAAAATACTTAACCAGCTCCAATCGTTTTGAAATTTGGCTGGGCTTTATTTTATTGCATAAGAAAAAAAGATGTAATTTTGGGCTATGGTTTCGAGCACTTCTATAAAGGCTCTCAAACCCTAGTTTTGCCTCACACTTTTTTTAATACAATTTTGATTTTCTTTAAAGTCTCCTTTAATCTAACCTAGGGTTAGAACTATCCATCGTTTTGATTTCTACAACCGACGACTGTGTTTCAAAACCAGTCGCCACCATATTGGTATCAGATTCAGAGTTCCTACGGCGTGGGTAAAAACGGTATGCCGCCAAAGCGATCTTTTCGGGGGAAGTCCACTATTCCGATCACTGAATCGGTCAACCGTGATGAATTCGGTCAATTCCAATCCCAGGTTGGTGAACATATGCACTCGTTGGGAAATCAGTTGAGAGACGTACAAGAAGCACTACACAGGCTGTTGAACAACCAAACCAACGACTTTCGAGCTCCAGGTTCGAGCAACCAGCCGTCGGGATCTGTGAGAGAGATCGGCCGCGAGCAGAATCCGTTTGCTTCTCGGCGAGAACAAGTTAGGGGTCAATACTCACCACAAGACTGTCGTGACCAAGTCTTTGAGCAGCCGCCACCGAGAGATTCTGATCTGAACGTCAACAACCGGTGGGAATCTAGATTCAGATTGGAGATCCCAGAGTTCCAAGGGGTCTTGCACCGGAGGAGTTTCTAGATTGGATCGCCTCAGTTGAAGAAGTTCTTGATTTCAAAGAGGTTCCGGATGCAAAGCGGGTACAGTTGGCTGCAACTAAGTTTCGAGGCCGAGCTGCATCCTGGTGGCAACAGCTCAAGCAGACCAGATCAAGGCACGGTAAGACAAAAATAACAACTTGGGCTAAGTTTGTGAAGCACATGAGGGCTGCGTTTTTGCCTTACAACTATAACCGCATAATGTATCAGCAGTTCTAAAACCTTAAACAAGGGTCAAAGACTGTTGACGAGTACACTAACGATTTTTTCACGCTACAAAACCGTGTATATATTACTGATTCAGCAGATCAGCTAGTATCTCGCTATATAGGGGGGATGCGACAACAGTTTCAGGACCAGCTGAATATGTTTGACCCTGTGAATGTGTTTGAAGCACATCAGCGCGCACTGCATCTGGAGAAAGCCCTTTCACGAAGGCCTTATGGAGGAGACACTGCCAGACCAAATCCATTGACATTCCCCAAAAGGACGGTTCCAAGCCCTAACCCAGGAGTGCCAACTACTTCTCCTATGCGCACAGGTGCTAATTTGCAGGACCCTAGTCGCACAGTTACTTCCTCACAGGTCTGGTGCTACCATTGTCTTGAACTAGGGCACATTGCTTTACAGTGTCCAAAATTACGACAACAACCACAACACTTGAGGGGTCTGTTCGCTGACACTACTGATTTTTCCCTGGAGGGCAAGCCGCGGTTTGATGAAGAACCAGAGGATGTTGTTGATGAGGTTCCAGAGGACTAGGTTACGAGAGGAGATATTGGTCAGGCATTGGTTCTAAGGCGTATCTGCTTGACGCCGAAAGCCAAAAGTGATGGGGATGATTGGCTACAGAACAATATTTTCCAATCGACTTGTACTATTGGGGGAAAGGTATGCAAATTCGTTATTGATTCAGGGAGCTGCGAAAATGTTATCTCTGAAGAAGTTGTCCAGAAACTGGCCCTGAAAACAGAAGACCACCCAAACCCCTACAAGCTTGCCTGGTTAAAGAAAGGTAGTGAGGTAAGTATCTCTAGAAGATGTCTGGTATCTTTCTCTGTTGGTAACTATAGGGATAAAGCTTGGTGCGATGTCATTGGGATGGATGCGTGTCACTTGTTGCTAGGCCGACCCTGGCAATATGATAGAAGTGTCACATATGATGGTAGGAGGAACCGCTACAGTTTTATATGGAATAATGTCAGGTTCATATTAACACCAACTTGAGAGGTTTCTCCAAAACCTGCCCTTGCAGTATCAAAAGACTCGGGTAAGAACTTTCTAACTCGAAAGGCGTTTATAGAACATGCTCATGAAACAGGGATTGTCTATCTTTTGGTGGTTAAAGAATTTAGTACTATCCATTTGCTGGTATACCTGAGCGAGTTCAGACGCTTTTAGCAGAATTCTCTGTTGTCTTTCCCGATACTTTACCTACAGGTCTTCCTCCATTGAGAGATATCCAACACCAGATTGACCTTGTACCGGGTGCTAGTCTACCAAACCGACCGCATTATCGGATGAGCCCAAAAGAGCATGAAGAGCTCCGCAGACAGGTGGAGGAACTGTTAACGAAAGGCCACATCCGGGAGAGTCTTAGTCCTTGTGCGATTCCTGCACTATTAACATTAAAGAAGGATGGCTCAATGAGAATGTGTGTGGATAGCCGGGCTATCAACAAAATTACAGTCAGGTATTGGTTTCCTATTCCTCGCCTTGATGATTTACTAGATCAATTGAATGGTGCTACTGTGTTTACGAAGCTGGATTTGAAGAGCGGATGCCACCAGATTCGTATTCGTATGGGGGATGAGTGGAAAACAGCCTTCAAGACCTGAAAAGGTCTGTTTGAATGGATGGTAATGCTATTCGGTCTTTCTAACGCTCCTAGCACGTTCATGCGGGTTATGAACCAGGTATTTTGCGCATTCATCGGAAAATTTCTTGTTGTGTACTTTGATGATATTCTTATTTATAGTACCACGGAAGAGCTGCATCTCCAACACTTACGCGAGGTGTTGGTTGTTTTGAGGCGAGATAAGTTTTATGGAGGACTCGATAAGTGTTGTTTTATGACAGATTCGTTCGTCTTCCTGGAGTATGTTGTGTCAAAAGATGGGCTTTCAGTGGATCAGTCGAAAGTAGAAGCCGTGCGAGACTGGCCTATTCCTACTTCCATCACTGAAGTCCGCTCTTTTCACGGATTGGTCTCCTTTTACAGACGGTTCATACATAACTTCAGCACTGTTATGGCTCCCATTACAGAGTGTATGAAGGGAATAACATTCTGCTGGACCCCTGAAGCAGCTAAAGCGTTTGAGGAAATCAAGGTAAGATTGACCACTGCACCGATTCTGGTTTTACCTGAATTTTCTACAGGATTTGAACTGCATTGTGATGCGTCTGGATTGGGCATTGGCGCTGTACTCAGCCAACGAGGTCGTCCTGTAGCATACTTCAGCGAAAAGTTAAGTGGAGCTAAACTTAACTACAACACCTATGACAAGGAGTTCTATGCAGTTGTACGAGCTTTGAAGCACTGGAGTTCCTACTTGGCCTACAATGACTTTATCCTGTACACCGATCATGATGCCTTAAAACATCTGCAGAGTCAGGAGAAACTCTCTTCTCGCCATGCACGTTGGGCAGCATTTACGCAACAATTTACCTTTTCCATTAAGCATACTTCGGGGACAGTTAACCGCGTAGCTGACGCATTGAGCCGACGCATCATGATGATTCGTATGGAAGGAGAAGTTGTGGGATTCGAGATGATGAAGGATCTACTGGCTATCGATCCATATTTTGGTCCTATTCTAGAGGACGTCAGCGCAGGTTTGAGAAAAGATTTTGCAGTGAGCAACGGTTACCTCTTCAAAGGTAATTTACTTTGTGTTCCTGAGGGCAGTTTGAGATTACTGATTGTACAGGAGAGACACAACGAGGGGCATGGGGGTAGAGATCAAACCCTTCACTCTGTATCCAGTTAGTTCTTCTGGCCGCATTTGAGGCGAGATGTTATCCGTTTTGTAGCTGGTTGTCGGGTTTGCCAGGTGGCAAAAGGTACATCCTCCAACGCAGGTCTATACCTACCACTCCCAATACCGGAAGGACCTTGGCGAAGCGTCAGCATGGATTTCATCTCTGAGCTGCCAAGAACAAAGAGAGGTAACGATTCTATTTTTGTAGTGGTTGACAGGTTTTCTAAGATGGCCCACTTCATTGCTTGCAAGAAAACCACACATGCTGTGAATGTTGCTAATTTATACTTTCGTGAGGTCTACCGCTTACATGGTCTACCCTTGAATATCGTTTATGATCGCGATGCGCGGTTTGTGGGGCATTTTTGGAGGAGTTTGTGGCGCCTCACAAACACGAAGCTGAGTTTTAGCAGCGCATATCACCCGCAGACAGACGACCAAACCGAGGTAACTAATCGAACGTTAGGCAACATGTTACGCACAAAGGTCTCTGGGAACTTGAAAGCATGGGATTCTCGTCTTTATCATGTTGAGTTCGCCTACAACAGGCACCACAAGCGCAGTACTGGGTATAGTCCCTTCATGGTAGTCTATGGTTATAACCCACGGGGTCCTATGGACTTAGCTTTTCCAACGCTTGATAAGGTCCCAGCTAAGGTCGAGAACGCCATTGCTGATCTATGGGAGATCCATGCGAACACCCGCAAACACCTGGAGGAAACAACACAGAAGTACAAGATTGTCGCAGATAAGAAGCGCCGCCTGGTGGAGTTTGCAGTGGGAGACTTTGTGTGGGCTGTTTTGACCAGGGATCGCTATCCTGCACACGAGTACAACAAGTTGGCTGCAAGGAAGGTGGGTCCGTTTGAAATTATTGAAAAGATTAATCCCAATGCATACAGGTTGAAACTACCCAGCCACATGAAGACCCATAACGTTTTCCACGTGAAGCACCTGGTTCCATTTACCGCTGCTGCTAAGGATGATGAAGCTGAGAATTCGTGGGCGAATTCTTCCGAAGAAGGGGAGGATGATGTAGTTGCACAAGCCCAAGACTATATGGCCCTTTTGGACAAACGGAAACAGGCTTTATTTGGGGCCCAGATATCAGAATTAGGCGATGCGACCACTCAAATCGAACGCGTCGAGAATCCCAACAGTTTTCGAAAGCATCACAAAGTGATGAAGTTCAGGCCCTAAATTTAGTCGTTTAAACCCTCGGTTTGCTGTTTTAGTAAATTTTCTGCATTTTCCTATTTTATTTAGATTTTATTAAAATACTTAACCAGCTCCAATCGCTTTGAAATTGGGCTGGGCTTTATTTTATTGCATAAGAAAAAAAGTTGTAATTTTGGGCTAGGGTTTCGAGCACTTCTATAAAAGGCTCTCAAACCCTAGTTTTGCCTCAGACTTTTTTTAATCCAATTTTGATTTTCTTTAAAGTCTCATTTAATCTAACCTAGGGTTAGAACTATCCATCGTTTGTTTTGTCTTATCCCTTAAGATTTCTACAGCCCACGACTGTGTTTCAAAAACAGTCGCCACCATCTTCAATATGGAGACTTGGGGTCATGCAAAATAAAGCTATATATCGTCTTTAGCAAAGCAACGCATCACATATCGAACCCTATGAGTAATAAATTCTTGTTCGGAAGAGAGACCTGAAAGGGACCTTTATGAACGATCCTAATAGTTCATCGAATGTGTCGAACCTTTGGAACGACTTTAGTGGCCTCAGACAGTAACTGATTATTTCAATAAAGAAGACATCGGCCATTCTAAGAGATTATTCTAAAATGAGGGGCCATGTGTGGTATAGTTGAAAGATGTGGGGTTATGTCGCCCCAAGTCCTGAGCCAAATGAAAACATGACAACCCATGACCTTGATTGTCTATCAGAAAGAAAGAGCCAAAACATACAACAAAGACAAAAGTGTGGTATTAACAGTGCTAGATTGTTGTCAGAAGGTAATACCAATCCAACACATACAATAAAAACTACTTACCGCCTGTGTATAGGCTGTTGTATACAGTCTGGTACGCAGAATGAACTTCTTCCCCTCGTTAGCCAATATACACTGTCATAAAGATTGTAGAAAGACTATATAAAAAAGAGTGTTTGAGATAATAATAAAAATAAATGAGAATATCAAAATAATTTGTTTTAACTCCTTTATTTATTTACTCTTTTGTAATTTCTGAATCATGCTTATTTTTTTGGTGAAATATTTTCCGTACCAAAATTAGTATTGATAGATATATTTTTTTATTTCTTTTATACAAAATAAATATTATTTACAAATAGCGTATGCTTTTATTTTCTCTATCATTTTTAACCGTTTCGTTTATGAATGTTTTTTTTTCCTTTTTTTCTCGGCCGGTTTGTGGTAGAGATTTTTGGATGATATCTTCTAAGATGTATGTTTCTTGTCTGATTCTTGCCTGCGGCGGTTGTGCAGTCGTTGTTTTTTTCCCTGGTGACATGTTCGTATTTGAGTTGTTGAAGGTAGTTTTTTTGCTATACTCAATTTGTACTACAACAGTCCTGTTTGCTGTGTCTGGTCTGTTCATTTATTTTTACTCGAAACATGTCTAAGCATTTGAACTCTTTTAAACTGGTATCTTCTTAACCTTGAGTAAAAGAGAAGAGCGGATAGATTGTATAGTTTTGATAAATTTTATTGTATATTTTAGATGAATTTTATGTAGTCTTATTCACTAATTAATACCATGTATAATGTACATTTATAAAAAAATTAATGTAACAGATTTATGGAATATTCTCGAACTGTACTACAAGTTGTAAAAGGGTTTTATCCACATTATATGAGTGTTTGGATACATGTGTATGATGTGGTGTTGCTTCATTAAAGATTTGTATTGTGTTTTGGTGTTTAGATTGAAGTCCAATCCTAATACAGTAGTTTAGGAGGTTTTTAGGTGAAGACCAATGCTGAGAAGCCTAATTTTCTAAAACGTTTCTAGTCACTACAGTTTTAAATTAGTGTTAGGTGATGTTGAACTCAGAACCCTAACAACCTTCACTTGCCTTCTGTTGTTGTTGTTGTTGTCATCGTAGTCCATGGTGATATTTTTCACCAAAATTGTAGTCTTGACATCACTCCTCAAACACAGATGCGAGTCAGCAAGCCCAAGTTATATACTCTTGCAAAGGAACATATCATATCTGCATAGACCCCTGAAGAACCTGGTAATGAATGAAGTGAACATCCAGTTCAATGTGTTTTGTGTGAGCGTGGAAGACGAGATTGAACGCTAAGGAGATGGCGCATAAATGATTGCACCAAATTACGTAGGGTTGTGTGAGAGGTATCTCAATTTCAGTGAGAAGAGATTGTAACGAGATAAACTCTGACAATAAGTTTGGAAGAGTGAGAAATAACATTTTGTTTCTTAGAGATATCCGCTTAGATATACATAATAGGCACCCACACTCCGACGATTATCACGTGAAGCAGCCCAATCAACATCAGAGTAGCCATTAAGATGCAAATTATAACAGGGTTTTATGTGAAGACCAAGCCATCGGGAACCAGATAAGTACCTTAGAATTCGTTTAAGATTCTGCCAATGAGTTGAAGTAGGATTCTGTTGATACTGACTAAGTCTGTTTACAACATATGCAATATCAAGTCTAGTGTGTGTAAGGTATTGTAATGCTCTTAATAAACTTCTATACTGTGTAAGGTTGGCAAAGGGAACATCATCGAAGCTGGAAAGTGGAGCACCAGTAGCCATATGAGTGGGACAGGGTTGGACATGGAGAGACACTGAGAAGCAAGTAAGTTTTTGATGTATTAATGTTGTGTGAGATACAAGCTAGTGAAGTCACGATGAATTTATATTCCTAGGAATAGATGTAGTGGCCATATATCTTTGAGAGAAAATGCGACATTGAGTCTGTGTGTAAATTGATTTAGGCGTGCTGCATGATTTCTTGTGAGTAAAATGTCATCAACGTAGACAAGTATTAGAAGTGTGATAGTTTTAAAGTCAAAATAAAATAGAAAACAATCAGCTTTTGAGTTTTTAAACCCCAAGGTTAGGAGTGTATCTTTGAGTCTAAAGTACCAGGCTCGATGAGCCTGTTTAAGGCCATAGATAGCTTTGTGAAGTTTTAATATGTGTGTAAGATTGTCACTATCTTCAAAGCCCTCTGGTCATGTCATGTAGACAACTTCTCTTAGAAAACCATTGAGAAAGGCATTATTTATGTCAAGTTGACAAACTTCCCAGCTTGTAGAGACAACACTAATTAAGGTAAGTCTTAATATAGAAGCCTTTATAACTTGAATGAAAGTTTCATATAAATCAATACCATAGGTTTGATAAAACCTCTTGGCAACCAACCTAGCCTCTTAGCGATGTATTGAGCCATCCCAATTATATTTTACTCTATGGACCCATTTGCAGCCAATGATATTAGGATTATGAGACAATGGAACCAATTATAAAGTGTTGTTAACCATCAAAGCATTATATTATGTATGCATAGCTTCCTCCCATTTAAGGTTACCCACTGCCTTAGATTACTTAGTCGGTTAAAAAAATTATTGTCAGTAGTGGTAAGAGAGCCAATGTAGGGTGTTTTGGGTTTGTGTATACCAATTTTATCTCTAGTCTGTATAGTATGTTTATTGACCTATGTTGTGATACTAGCGGGGTATTCTGGATTGTTAAAAGGTAGTTTTATGGACAATGTAGGTGTAGGTAGATGGTGGATAATGGTTGGATTGTTATGTTGACTATGATTGCAAACTGAGTTTGTGTGATTTATTGTTGATTTATCGTGTTTGTAATTAATGGGGAGATTGATGGTTGGGTGTATCTAGGTAGCTTTCATGATGTTGTGTTGATTAGGTATGACTATGTTGTTGTGAGTGAGTATGACACAAAGATGTGTGCTGCTCAGTTGGAGTATCAGAGTTGAAATATGAAGAGGACAAACCTCCATTAGTCATATACTCTATAGACAGATTAGGTAGCCACAAACTAATAAGTGGATCACAAGACTGCTCAGCTTATTGTGTGTTGAGAAACCCATTTTTAAAGGAACCTCCCTTTTATTAAACACAACATTTCTGTAAATGTACAGCCTACCAATAGTACTTAGACACTTGTAGCCTTTATGATACTGACTATACCCAAGAAAAACTCATTTTGAAGAGTGAAATTGAAATGTGTTTGTTTGATGGGGTCTTAGACAGGGGTAGCACACCCAAATTTTTTTAAGAATTAGGTAGTTTGGTGTTTTATGGTAGAGGATCTCAGAGGGAGATTTTTTATTTAAGAGAGGTGTAGATAGTCTATTGAGTAAATTAAAATTAGTTTCAAAAGCCTTAACCCAAAATTTATAGGGTATACTAGCTTAAGCTAGAAGGGTAAGACCAGTTTCAACCAAGTGTCTATGTTTTCCCTCAACCGTTCCATTTGGGCTGAGATATGAGGACACGACATTCTTCAAATAAAATTGTCTTCCTTAGTTAAAGAGGTCATTGACCTAAACTCACCACCCCAATCACTTTGAATAGTTTTAATTGACTTTTCTAATTGTGTCTCAACTAACGTTTTGAAACTTTTAAAAATATTAATAACATGAAACTTATCTTTGTTAATTAAAACTAGAGTGATCATCAAGAAACAAAACAGAATATTTAGACCCTCTTGTATACTGAATAGGAGCATGACCCCATACATCAAAATGTATTTGGTCCAAAACATTGCTTGAATATGAGTCAGTAGTATGATAAAGGATATTGTGAGACTTGGCTAATTGGAAAGCCTTACAAAAACTTGTTTACTTTCTTAAAAATGAATTCAAATTACACAATTTCATAACAGTAGATAAGACACTTTGAGATGGATGACCAAGCTTCATATGTCATCCATCTTTTAGAGACTCAAATAGGTTACTAGCTAAAGCAGTAGGAGGTTCTAGGGTAATATTCGATAGATTGACTTGTGGAGTAGATGAAGATGTTTTAGTGATCTGTGACTTAGGTAGTTATCCATCTTGTAGAGTTCATCCCAATATATCCCTCTGAGTGGTGTAGTCCCTGTTACCTTGTCTTTCAGAAGACGAAACCCTTTGTGAAACTCAACAAAAACATTATTGTTATTAGTAAGTTGAAAAACAAACAAAAACTTCTTGTTAATCTTATGGACATGCAATATAGGCTTATATAAGTCCTTTTGTTAATGAAGTTAGGTTTGTTTGGGTAATATGAGAGATAGAAAGTTTCTCACCACTACCAACTAGAATGTTCTTGTTACCTGTATACTCAGTGTTCTGAGTCATGAGATTAGGATTTCCTGTGACATGGTGACTATCACCATTGCCAGCAAACCATAC
This sequence comes from Limnanthes douglasii subsp. nivea, assembly GCA_036936605.1. Lineage (NCBI taxonomy): Eukaryota > Viridiplantae > Streptophyta > Magnoliopsida > Brassicales > Limnanthaceae > Limnanthes > Limnanthes douglasii. The sequence continues at coordinate 107,127,427 of JAUPFV010000004.1, read as the reverse complement.
ACCCTCTATAGTTGTATCTTGAATAGAATGAAAAACACTTTGTTTAACATTCTAATCTGGGATTCTCATATGGTGTGGACTCTATTATAGATGGATCATCCCTATAATAACAAACTGTAGTAAAGCGGTCATGCCTGCTATAGATCTGGCAGGTAAGCTTACTTTGAGAAAATCTACCTCCTCTGCCTCTGTAGAAGTTACTTCTCCTTATAGGATTGTAGGTAGATATGCCTCTGTAGATTCTATTTGATATTCTAAATTTACCAAAGGAGCCTCTCGGAGTTGCATTGTTATTTTATTTTTTTAAAAATCATTTTATATGTGAAAATAACGCTATAAAGATCAATATTAGCCACTGGTGTTTGTAGAATGGTGAGCTGCTCCAGTCTACTTTCAAAAGTGAGTAAACTGGTTTTCAGATCAATCCAGTTTAAACCCTTCTTATCTGCAAGACTCACTACTATAGGTGTGTATTGTGAGTCAAGACCTGTAAGAACGAGTGTTATTAAATCATCCATATAAATTAGACACCTTACAAACACTAGGCTATCAGAAATCGCCTTCATTCGGTTTAGGTAAACTGTCATTGAAGATGATCGTTTGTGAGTTCTCTAAAACTGTGTTTTGTAATAGGTAACTATGGGTCTTGTTTGTGAGCCAGATAGTTTTCCAGCAACACCCTGAACTGCTTTAGAGATTTCTTTCTCCATCAACTGAGTTGCTACCTCAAGGCTTGTTGTAAAGTAGAGCCAACCAAGTAGCAGCTGATCTTTGGCAATCCAATATTCATATTCTGAGTTTTCAGAGATATTTCCTTCTATATCAGTGATGAATCTTGGAGGATAGATTTTCTATCATGTTATGAAGCCTCCCGGTTTGTTACCTTTGATCATGAGTAACACCATGATTTTCCAAAGAAATTGGTAATATTGTTAATATTGTTGGTTGAATTCAAATGCAGGTTTTTCGTGGTGATAGATGAGTTGCTGGGTAGAATAAATCCCATGGAGTTTATGATAAAAGTTGGAGATTCAATGATATTTTCCAATGAAGACTTGAAGCTGCTTTGATACCAAGTAAAATATAAGAGAGGGTAGATTGTATAACTTTGATAAATTTTATATAATCTTATTCACTAATCAATAACAATGTATCATGTACACTTATAGAGGTTTTCATGTAACAGATTTACGGAATATTCTGAAATTGTACTATAAGTTGTTATAGGGTCTTATCCACATTATAATGGTATTTGGCTACACGTGCAGGATGAGGTGTTGCTTCATTAAAGCTTTGTATTGGGTCTTGAGATTTAGGTAGAATTCCAGTCCTGATTGAGTAGTCCACTAGACATTTAGGTGAAGTCCAGTCTTGACAAGCCTAAGTCCGTAAAACGTTTATTCTCACTGCGTTTTGAGTTAGTGTCAGGTGAGGTTGAACTTGGAACCATAAAAATATTCATTTACCTGCTTTGGATGTCGTTATTGTCTTGGTCCATGGTGATATCTTTCACCAAGGTTTTAGTCTAAACATCCCTCCTCAAACACAGAGGCGAGTTAGCAAGCTTAAGCTTTTTAATTAGAAATGAAAATCGAGAAGAAGATAGAGCATTGGTAAGACACTCAGTTATATGATTTTGCAAAGGAGCATATTGTATCTGCAGAGACCCTTGAAAATCCTGGTCACGAATGAAGTGAACATCCAGTTCAATGTGTTTCTTACGAGCATGTAAGATGGGATTGGACGCTAAGGAGTTGGTGCCTAAATTATTGTATTAAATTACAGAGGGTTATGTGTAAGGTATCTCAATTTCAGTGAGAAAAGATCTTAACGAGATACACTATGATGATAAGTTTGTTTGACCTCTATATTCATACTCAATAGAAGAGTGAGAAACAACATTTTTTTTCTTGGAAGACCATGAAATCAGATTTGCATAGATATACACAATAGGCACCCACACTCCAGAGGCCATCATTTGAAGAAGCCCAGTCAACATCAGAGTAGCCGTGAAGCTGCAAGTAATAACAGGATTTTATACGCAGACCAAACCATCGGGAACCAGATAAGTGCCTTAGAATTTGTTTAAGATTCTTCCAATGAGTTGAAGTAGGATTTTGTCGAAACTGACTAAGTTTTTTTACAATATATGCAATGTCAAGTCTAATGTGTGTAAGGTATTGTAATGCTCCTAATAAACTTATTTATTTTGTACGGTTGGCAAAGGGAACAACATCGAAGCTGGAAAGTGGAGCACACGTAGATATAGGAGTGGGAAAGGGTTTGGACATCAAAAGACTATGAGAAGTAAGTAAGTTTTTTATGTATCGGTGCTATCTAAGATACATGCAAATGAACTCACGATGAATTTCTATTTCTAAGAATAGATGAAGTGGAAACATGTCTTTGAGATTAAATGTGGCATCGAGTTTGTGTAAATTGATTTAGGCATGCTGTATGATTTTATGTGACTAAAATTTCATCAACATTGACAAATATTAAGAGTATGACAGTTTTAGAGACAAAGTAGAATATGGAACAATCAACTTTTGAGTTTCTGAACCCCCGTGTTAGGAGTGTATCTCTTAATCTAGAGTACCAGGCTCGAGGAGCCTGTTTAAGGTCGTATATAGCTTTGTGAAATTTACATACATGTGTAGGATTGTCAATATTCTCAAAGCCTTCTAGTTGTATGATACACACAACTTCTCTTAGAAAACATTGAGTAATGAATTATTTATGTCAAGTTGACGAACTTCCTAGTTTTTACAGACAACAATAGTTAAGATAAGTCTCACTGTAGAAGCCTTTATAAGGACTAGAAGATTCTTAGGAATCAATATCACAGATTTGATGAAACCCTTTGGCAACCAACCTAGCCTTGTAACAATGTATTGAACCATCTAGATTATATTTTACTCTATAAACATATCTGCAGCCAATGATATTGAGATTATGAGACAATGTGACCAATGACCAATTGTTGTTACCCATCAAAGGATTGTATTTTGTGTGCATAGATTTCTCTCATTTACGGTTACCCACTTCCTCAAAGAACTTAGTTGTTTCAAGAACATTGTGTTTGGTACTGCCCTAGGAAATGTGGTTGACTAACGTTGTGAATATTATCAAGGTTTGTATGTTGCTCTAATTCCAATTTGGATAAGTGTGTGCAACATTTTGCTACGGCCGTTGTCCCTGGATGAAGTTCTTTTGGAAGTTTGTTTGTGCTCTGATGTTGTTTTTAGTATCCACGGCTAAAAAGCCAAAACTTGTTGCAGATTGCGAAGGATCCCTGGTTGGGTCGTCGAAGTAGGTTGGAATCCCGACTACAGTCTGCTTGAATCCTTGATGTCAAGTAAGAGATTGCTAACATATTAGTTGTTTGCAGCGGAAACCCTGCTTGCATTCTAGTATAAGGAGGAACATGTTGGAAAATTATTAAATCATCAGGATGTGCCATGGGTGTTAATAAGAGTGGATATGACATGACCTTATATTGCTTATAATAAGACGGTAGGTTACGCCTCTCCTCTATTTGTTTATGCCTTGATGTAGTTGTTCGACTCATTCTCATATTAATGTGACGTCATCGTCTCTTTTTTGCTTTGGGTGGAAGATCATTTGTTAGAGGCTTCTCCACTTTCTGTGTCAGAATCATTGAAATGATGTTTTATGCACTGAGTGCCTTTTACTAAGATATCCTTAAACATGTAAGGAGTTACATCATCATCTTCTTCCTCCTCTATCCGTTTGGAAAGGAACATGAGTCTAGATGTATAGTTGATCACTTGTTCTTACAAAATCTGAAAATTTTAAGTTTTCTCATCTCTAAGAAGTTTAGTTTGTCTCTCAAAATAAGTGGCATGATATACAAGAGTTGCGCGAGACTAGAAGTTTCTCATCAGAAATTTACACCTTAAAATTTTCATCAACCGACATATTAGATTGTTTTTCAAAGTTCATCATTAGATTGTTTAATTATTATTTTTCTTTGATTGATTTGGAAAATAAATATTGTTCCTATAGATGGTTTCAATTGATCGCGTAAATTCAAGATGGGATATTGATCTTAACTTTAGAGTAAATTGTGAAGAGTGTGAACAATTGTTAATAATTTCAAAAGTTAATAATAATAAATGGATCGTCTATTGATGACTGTTAGATCTCTATTTATAAAGTTTAAAAAATAATGATAATATCTATGAGATACTAGAAAGATATTATATTTGATATTATTTTAAGCAACCAAATTTTATTTGAATTTGAATAATTTATTCATGTTTTGGACAATATCTTGTTTATGACTAGTTGATCATAAATTTATGACCATACAATATATATATATATATATATATATATATATATATATATATATATATATATATATAACATTAAATATTTTTAATATATTTTGAAACTTAGTTATAGTAATAATATTTATTTATTTAAAATTTAAACTTAATTTTATAATAACTTATTTTTATCAAAATGATATATATATATATATATATATATATATATATATATATATATATTTAAATATTATTACTATAACTAAGTTTCAAAATATATTAAAAATATTTAATGTTAATTTTTCATTTAGTGATAGATGTATTATAAATATAATATTTTTTAAGAGTTAAGTATCATATAATATCCAAAACCAAACTTATTCTCCTCTTACTATCCAAAAACCACACATTGAAATGTATCAATTACTACTTAATACTCAACCTTTTTAATATCCCAAATACCCCTTTAATTGACCATATAAAATATTATTTTATGATTGTTATTTATTTTTGTCTTTTCTTTTTTATACTATCTATTTCTCTCCATTCTCTTTGGACTCATAAATAAGACCGTACGGTTACTTTTCATTCCCTTCAGCGTAACCAGCCATTTTCAGTAAAACGTTTATCCTCTCTCTTATCTCATCTTCTAATCACATGAAGATGGAATCAAATCACATTTAAGAAAAAATCAAGGCATTCAAATTCTTAACTCAATTCGTTTGAAATTTTTGAATATGTTAATTTAATTGGTTGATTTATCTGTACAAAAAAGTTTTTTTCTTTGAATACTTTTGTATCTTTCTTTGTTCTGTTACATGCAAAGTATTGAGTATATGACATTGACGATTCAATTTATTTTTTAACTATGAAAATTACCCAAGCATGAAGTAGTGTTCATGAATCGATATGCAAAATTTAATCGCGAATGATTGATTAACTTAATGTCAATCGTAAATGAATGATTAACTAAATGTGAATCATAAATCTTTTTAGTCTAGAAATTATAATCACGAATCCATTTTTGTCTAAGTGCAAATCATGAATAGTGAATTATGAACTAAGAGTTAAAAAAGGTAAAATATAGACTAAGAATCAAGAATTGAATGAGAATTGAGAATCAATAGTTTAATGAGAATTGAAAATAATATGTTAAAAGCGGATTAAGAATCATATGATAAATACAAATTAAGAATCATGAGTTAAATATGATTTTATAATTATGGGTTAAATGCAACCTTAGAATCATATGTTAAATCCGAATTGAGAATCCAATATTAAATGCAAATTGAGAATGCATTAAATATGATTTTAGAATTATGGGTAGATGCCTTTGCCTCCCAAGTAGCTCTTGGTGTTGAAATGAGTATGCATAACTTTACGTAGGTAAGTTTGATAAGGTAAGATTTTACTTAACTTTTGAGAAACATGTTTGAGGTTATCAGGACTATGACTGAACAGTATCATACAGTTTTGTCTGAATTTGCTAGGCTAATGAAGACTTCTTGGAAGAAAAATCTATAAAAAACAAAGAATATAAAATCATAGCATGGCTTCGGGACTCTTATTATATCTCAGTATTATCTGGATTTCTAATACCTATGCGAGTGGTATTCTCGTAAGAGAATCGATAGATCAACCCTTTTACAAGCATATGATTTGTGCCTATATAATTTATATTAGTTTGTCAATTTTATATTATTTCGTTAACAATTAAAAATTTGATGTCAACTTGTTAAATTTGAAAAATCTATTGTTGTTGTTAGAGTATAAGACCGTATAATAAATCCATATGAGTATCTTACCTTTTAACAAGATGCATTGTCCATTGTCTTGTGATAAAAATTTACATCCACATTGTGATTGGACTAATCAAAACATGCAATAAATTTTGACACCATAGTTGAAAAGGTTATTGTTGTTTATTTGAAAGTTTTCCAAATGATCACACCCAAAATAAAATAAAATTTGCATAACGGAGATCGATGACATCCCACAAAATATAAGGCAAAAGTTTTTGACACCATAAAGTTTGAGACCATAGTTGAAGAGGTTATTGTTGTTTATTTGAAAGTTCTCCAAATGGTCACACCCAAAATAAAATAAAATTTTCATAACGGAGATCAATGACATCCCACAAAATATAAGGCAAAAAAACTTAAAATATCCATATGACATCATATTTTATATGCCAACATATGATGTTTAATATTATTTATATACCAGACAAACTTATAATTTATTTTCCAATATTGTTCAAGATTGAACTTATCATTTTAAATGTTATAGGTATCCGATGGGTTTTTATTTTTCATACCATAATGTTGCAACATATGTTCATTGTATGTATTTTGTAATAATCTTATAACTTCTAAAAACTATTTTTATGGTTTTAAATTTCTAAACCAAACATGATCTATTAAGATCTTTTATATCAAAATTATTCTCATGAAATTTTTTGATCTCATAAAATTATTTTATCATGAAATGGCCAATAATAATTGAATTTTTTTTATTACACTTATTCTTACTATTTTAAAGTTTATAAACTTATTTTTTTATGTTTACTATCCACACAAATTGCGTGAGTACTTGTCAAAATAACAGACTTTCTATATATATATAAACATAATAGTTTGATTATATTTTTAGTTGCATCTTGAACTTACAAAATGCATAATTAATCTTCATAGACATATCATATTAATTAAATCTATAACTATAGTTTGAATTTTAAAAAAAATCATATTAAATTGAGTATGTCTATAATTGCACTCCAGATTTGTGAATACCATACTTAACTAATTGACTCACAAAAACTATGCATAGTGAACTTTGGAAGCATATTCATACTTAACTTACGAAAACTAAATTTGATTTATTTACAAAAAAATTAAAATAGCTGGTTTACAAGAATAATTCTTACAATGATTTTTTTTTTGTATTTACAATTTGAGTTGGTAAATAATAGTTCAAACTTGCATTGTTTTGATTTATTTTTTTGTAAATGGAAAGTATTTTCATTTGGTTTGGCTATTCCAAACAAAACAATTGAGATGGGTCCATCAATTTATTATAAAGATTCCATTTTTCTTGGTGTTTGTCTTTAATTTTTATAATTAAAGGTTCAAGCCAGATTATGGCCAAATCAATTATGAAGAGGAAATTCTAATGTAACCTACAGTGCTAGAAGCAGCAGAAAAATAGATTTTTACAATGATTTTTTTTGTATTTACAAATTGAGTTGGTAAATAATAGTTCAAACTTGCATTGCTTCGGTTTATTTTTTTGTAAATGGAAAATATTTTCACTTGCTTTGGTTATTCCAAACAAAACAATTGAGCGGTGGTCCATCAATTTATTATAAAGATTCCATTTTTAGTGTTTGTCTTTAATTTTTCAAATTAAAGGTTCCAGCCAGATTAAGGCCAAATCAATCATGAAGAGGAAATTTTAATGTAACTTACAGTGCTAGAAGCAGCAGAAATACAGATGGACCAACGAGGAGACCATCCATAGAATTTATAAAGTCACCACTGACAATCTACGAAAAAACAAAGGATTTTATTAAGTCTAGTCGACGTGAAAAGTTGTTCGAATCAAATGAAAACATAGGAAAAAGGAACATAATTTTTGTGATAACATAAGTAGCTTTATTAAATATACCCATAGATCTCAATTAAGACATGTTGGTATCACTCAACATGTTATTGTCACGATATAACGAGAACATGTTCAAATTCTAACGAGAAGGTTATCAGCACTCAACAAGTTATTGTCATGATCTTTGGACAAATGTCTACTATTATTCCAAGTTGTAAAAAGAGCAATACAATTCCAGTGGACTCCAAAATATGATGAGGAGTTCAAAAAAATAAAAAAATATTGGCTTCACGAAAAATATTAACGAAGCCAAAACAAGGAGAAAGCTTGTACATGTACTTGATAGTATCAGATGATTGAGTTAGCATGGTGCTAATCAGGAAGAAATGAAGGGAGTCCAAAGTCATATAACATGAAAGTAAATCTATTCTACGTGTAGAAACTAAATAGATATAATTAGAAAAAATAACTCTATCATTGGTAGTAACAACTATAAATTGAGACCATAGCTTTAAGCACACACTATAATTGTGCAAACGTTTTTCCCTTTAAGATATATATTACAAAAATCTGATGTCTTAGGAGATTGACCAAATGGTTAATATAATTAAAGGACCACTTCTAGCAAACCATACACCCTCTGTAGTTGTATCTTGAATAGCAAGAAAAACACTTTGTTTACATTCTAATTTGGGATTCTCATATGGTATCAATTCTATCATAGAGGGATCATCCCTATAATAACAAACTGCAGCAAAACGGCCATGCCTGCTACAGATCTAGCAGGTTGGCTTACTTTTAGAAAATCTACCTCCTATGCCTCCGTAGAAGTTACTTCTGGTTATAGGATTGTAGGTAGATATACCTATATAGATTCTATTTGATCTTCTAAATTGACCATAGGAGCCTCTCTCGGTTGCATCGTTTTCTAGTTCCCGGTTCACATTGATATATTTCAGTACACATAAATGGTCTACATGGGAAGTTTGAGAAAAACCTAAATCAGATTTTCTCATCATATGTAATTAAGGATATTCAAACATGCTGTTATAAGTCCAATACAATTAAAATAATCAATACTAAAAATACTAGACTTACGAATTATAATATTCTTATTATTATTATTTAGTCTCATGGTGGAATAATATATAATGTGTGGATATGAGTTGGAGTGAAATGTATTTTGAAGAAATGTATTTTAGTCAAATAATTTAGTATTGGGTTCTAAAAGCCCAATAAATCCAATAAGAATTGTGGTTTTTGGTATCGGTGAATCTATGAAGAATGTTGGAAGAATAACATACTAAGAGATCGATTTTGATAAATAATAAAGTACATAAAGTTAAATCACCTGAAAAATAATAATTAATAGATTATTGTGTAATTAAAATAATTATACTCTTAATATAAATAATCATATTAAAATCCTAATTCGATAGCGAAAGATTTATGCCATTTTTTGTGTTTTTTATAGTATTTGTTCGACCGAGTGTATGCAAAAACTTTCGATTATATTCGTACAATGATCAATTATTGGGTGTTATTCACAACTTACCGAAAATACATCACCTTTATTGTGTTGTTTCTAACCCTCAAAACTCCAAATAATTACAATTTTATTTTATATATTTTAATTTTAAAAATCAAATAATTAAACTTTACATAACCAATGCTCTAATATGGTAAAGGATTACGAATTCTTAACTTTTCATAGAGCTTCAAAAGTCTTTCATAAGAACTTGTAAAACAATCGTGTTATTTTTTTTCTAATAAAAGAATTTAATTCAAAAAAATCAAAATCAGAATTTTAAATAAATAAAAATCTCAACTTTTCCTAAAACATCTAAAATTTAACCACATATGAGAGAAAAACCCAAAATATAACCACGCGTGTTAAATCTAGTATAGTTATAAAATCATGATACTATGTATCCTACATTATACATTACAAATATAAATTTTATTTATTATTTAAATACTGATTATAGTTATATAAATTTAAATAATCGGTTTAAAATTTAATATTAAGTAGAATCTAAATAGTAGATGGTAAATTATTTTATCAACTTACTACCCTAACAAAATAGACTTATCATAAACAAAGATTAGGGTGTTCAATTGTCCAAAGGTACCTTTTCATCAATTAATTAAAAACAAATCGGAAATCTTAGCTAGACGATGGCAGAAAACAAATTAAAAATAAAATCAATGTTGGCTTGGTTTTCTTCGTTGCTTCCTTGTAAACTCCAGATCGGTACGTGTCCGCGTACGATACGCATTACGCGCACAATAGATCTCAATTATATAAAAATAATTAGATTCTGGAGTAGTAGTTAGTGTTGTTAAAAAATCCATATGTAGGAGGCATGATTGCAATGATTATCTGTAATTACCACGTTTGGTTCTCTTAATGGGTGACATCTTTCTCGCCATTATCTCTCTTTTCAAGAACATGGTTTCGTTTCCGTTTTGTTTTTCCCAACCACCGGTCATATTTGTGTATAATGTTCACAGCATCACAGGTGTTACTACCTGTACCTGCCAAGTGCAAAAGAAAAACGTTGGTCTAGAATGTTATAAAAAAATTACTAGTATGATGTATCCTCCAGCGGTTGTATGAATTACCAGACATTTGTAGACTTGGTACCCATTATAATGTGTTTTATACTTATTGAAGGAACAGTCTTATTAATAAAATAATCAAATTATTTATATAACTGAAATTTGGTAATAATAGGCGAAAATTTATCATAAAAATAAATGCTAACTATTATTAAGTTTGTTTGTTGAAGGATCGAATCTAAATAATTTAAATAATGAATAAACGTTTAAGATAATGATATGGAAATCAACAAATACGACGATAGTTTTCTTCTTTTGTAAAGGCAAAAGGTAATAAAATTGATTAATTAAATGTTAAAAATATTATGATAGAGTATTGGTAATAGCTTTATTAATAAACAAAATGTAAAGAAATATGATTGGTTAAATATGTTAAATGGTAGTGCTTCAAATATTGATTCTAGTGGTACTTTTGGTATATGTACCATGCTCATAAATCTTTGGCAAATGTCATACCATCAAACAAGCTTTTTGGTATCTGCCCTGATTGAAGCCTAATAATATTGGGTCAATATTACATTTCTCGTTAAAATTTTATAACCACAAGCTTCTTCATCACGCAACATATACAATATCCACTGTGATTCATTATCACCGAGGCATCGCAACAAATCCATACTAAGAGATTTTTTATAAAGGGTACCCCTAGGACTATTAACCCATGTGAGTTAAATCTTAGTTTTTTAGACGATAATTTATCCATAAGAAAAATCTTACTTGAATGAATTATTCAATCTCATATCTTCAATATTTGTTCCTAATAGTCGAAACTTGAAAACTTTCCTCGATATTCGTACCAATACCTGTTGATATCGACGAATATTCTTATATTAAGATCCACGGGTATGTTTCATTGTAAGAAATTGTAGCTAAAGAATCCACCATTAAATTTTCAGGTCGGGACACGTATTCGTACTCGAGATATTTGAAGAGGACAATCATCTCCCTTAAAACATTCAAATACTTAACCAAATGATCCTTTCTAGATTCATATTATCCTTTTCCCTGGTGTATAAGTAACTATGAGTCAATTATTAAACAAACTCTTTTGGCAAAAAAATTTGGGCAAGTTTTAAACTATGCTAATGTTGACTCATATTCTGCTTCATTATTTGATGTCCTAAAACTGAAGTGTATTTCTTGGTACATTGAATCTTCAAAGGGAGATACTAAAAAAATCCCCGCCTTACAACCTGGAAGACTAAACCCTCCATATGTTTGAACTATCCATTCTTTTGTGGATTTTTAATAGTTGATTCAATATACAATCGTTCTAGATGAAATTCTATCATAAAGTATGCCACAACTTGTGCTTGGATTGCATTTCGAGGACTAAAAAATATATTTATTATCTTATTTTAACTGACCACTTAGTCATCCGACTAGACACATTCGGTCTTTGTATATTTTTGAGTGGGAATAAAGTTCGAACAAAAATCGAATGAGCCTGAAAATAAGGTCTTATTTTTCAGACTGCTACTATTATAGCCAATTTTGTTTTTTAATTTTAAGTATATTTTCTCAGCCTCCAACAAACGTTTGCTTATATAATAAACAGGGCGAGGATAACCATCAAATTCCTGAACCAAAACCGATCGGATACTGCCAAGAAATGTATAATTTTTTGCCCATCACTGGTTTGGTTAATGTATTTAGAGATGACAAATTATCTTTGATTTTAGTAAAGGCCTCATCACACTCCAAAGTCCAATTAAACTCAGCATTTCTTAAAATTTATAAATAAAGTGCACACTTGTGTCGGATCAGCATAGATTTCCTTTTCACTAATAACATACCCCAAGAAATTTATGGCCCGTAATCAAAATATGCATTTCTCTAAGTTCAACTTCAAGTTGATAGCTTCCAAGTTGGAAAAAATTTCTTTTCAAAACAGATAAATGATCCTCATCCCTAATTCTATTACTAACATATCATCAAAATACACTTCCACATTTCTTCCAATTTTGCTAACAAAGGCTTTATATACCAAACGTTGATAAGTGGCTTCAACATTTTTTAAACCGAATGACATAACCTTATAGCAGTGGAGGCCATTTCATGTGATGAGCGTAGTGATATTTTGGTCCTCCATATCCATTTGTATCTGATCATATCCCATAAATGCGTCCATAGATGATAACATCTTATTATCAGAAGTAGAATCTATAAGTTTATCGATTCGGGGAATAGGAAACGAGTTATTCAGGTATGTTCTGTAGAGGTCTGTAAAATCAATACACACACGCCACTTTCCGTTCTTCTTTTTAACAAGCATCGGGGTCACCGTCCACACTAGATACTGAGATTCCTGATTGTGCCATAATTTTGTCAATCGATCTAGTTCTTCAACTATGGCTTCAGATCTTTCAATAGATAAACCATTCATTTATTTATAAGATAAGAAACATCAGGTGGTCTTGTTAACTTATGAAAAGTAACGCTTGTAGGGATCCCTGTTACATTCTTAGTACACTAAGAAAATACATGCAAAGTATTTTACAAAAAGGATAACAATTGTACCCTCACTGTTGGTGGAAATCTGTCTCATATATTGACACACTTTTTATTCGGAACGGTGTGCAACTCACATCTTCATCGGAAATAACTAAGTTATCGTCTTCCTTAGAATCATCTACCTTCCCATATTCTGAAGAAGAATCCAATAGTTTTAGTTCTTTCTTGGTTTCTACGGGGTGTAACGTTTTAGAAGCCAGAGCAGTGACATAATATTCTTTAGCCACTCTTTCGTCGTCTCGAATAACTCCGACCTAGTCTCCCACAACATATTGTAAACACTAACGCACTGTTGGAGCAACGCTGTGAATTCTTGACAACTAGGACCTACCAAATATAAGATTATATGTATTTAAGTCATCAACCACCATGAAAAGTACTTTGATTGTATTCTTAAATGGAATTTTCCCCATAATAGTTTCACCCTCTAACTCTTGTACGATATCTGCAGTGTTTTCCATAAACCCCACTATGGTTTTATTGGATCGAGGTATAACTAAAGGGTTTTTAATTTTCTTATAAGAGGAAAAAAATAGAATATTAGCATAACTACATGTGTCAACAAAAATCCTTCGTATTTTCATTCCCTTAATTACAACCCCAAATTATCACAACATCCTCATGAGGTCCAACAATGCCGCTTAAATCATTTCCATCAAAGACGATAAATGATATCGGATTTTAGTATAAATTAGTATAGATTTTACCTTCTAACTGGTTGGTCAAACTTACTACCAGCCTCTTTCGAGAACAACCCGTGCGGGTTGACACTATATCCCTTCCGAAGATGGTTAAAGATTCAAAAAATTGACAAAAACCTTTGACATCTCCCTTCTTTTCAAGCTCACTTATCATCATGATTTGACAGCAACCGGAAATATGCATAGTGTTTTCTTGTTTAAGGGTTTCTTCTATAGCTTCCTTACAGATTGTAGTTTGAGTAACAAATGGGGTTTGTGATATATTCCCCACTTATACTTTTACAAACATGGTCAATGTTTCATTCTCGAACAAAGTTTGGATTGTTTGCTTAAAACAAATACATCCCTTCGTATCGTGGTCAACATCATTATGGTATTTATATAATCGAGTATTTTGATTTTTTTGGAGTTTGAATGATATGTGGTCTTGGAAATTATACATAATGTTTTTCGGATTTTCAAAAATATCATCAACACCCTCACCGATTGATTCCCCATGGACCTATACTATTGTTGCTAGCCTTGTGAATGTTGGTTCTGCATGGGTCTAAAAGTATTATGATTAGATTCCTCCGGATGAGACTAGCAATTGTGTAGGCTTGTTGTTGTTGTGACCCTGAAGTACTATTCATTGATGATACAGTAATTTTAGGATCTTCATTTCTTCCAATGTAAATTAATTTCTCAACTTGTGATAGCAGTGTTCCAAAACAAATTTATTTCTTTCTGGTCACGATATCAACCAACTCTCCGAGCAAACATATATGATTAGGGCTGAATTAAAATTTGGTCACTCACTTGGTGGTCCTTTCTATAAAATCCAGACCGTTTGTCGTTTTTCACATTCTGTGTTTTGTTTATTTATATGGTGCTTTCTTTTACTGCACTTATGACATGGTCCAGAACATCTCTTCGGAGAACGTTCTCTACAATTACCTTTTCTCTTCTTACGGTAACGATCACTACTCGAAGAGGAAGAAAAATCTTCAGTATTAGATATTGAACCATTACTAAACTCCGAAGAAGTCGAATGGTTCTTAGCCTTATACTCTTTTTGGGAGGAGCGATGGGTTTTTCGTGAGTGATTTTTGTGACTATGTCGAACATCTGGGTTTATTGTTTGTTCATTAATACCCTTGCGTCCTTAGAATTTTTGAGCTTACATCTAGAATCTATCATGAGGAGAATTTATAAAAAAAATTAGAACTTAACACTTTAATTTCCCCTCAGAGTTGGTCACACTCCTCTTCTAAAAACAGTCACTCGTCTAGACTCTTCGACCAAATGTTGTGCTTTAGTAGACACTTCGAGCATAATTTTCTCATTTTCTTGAGCATATCAGTTGCATCTCAAATTTCATACTTTTGGTATGTTCCAAACATGAATTTTACACTCTATGGTTTTGGATATTGGTATTCGGGTACCCTCGTAGTTCTCCCACTATGGTCGGTAATCTGATGTGATCAATATTTGTGGAGAGTGTTTAGATAATAAGATAAAATGTAATTATATTTTAGATGGGAAGTACATAGATAATGATTAAGCTACTTAAGTTTATGTTTAGACAGAAAGTCTCATATGTGAAGAAAAAAGTCATTTTTTTATTAAATACCCTTAAAATATTATTTATAGGGAAAGCATGCTTAATGAGCTTGGTGGGTCAAATACAGTTCAAGCCAAATCTGATTGAGAATTAAGCCTAAATTTCATACATCCTAAGCCCATAAATATAAGCCCATAATAAGATAAAATATAAAAGTAAAAAATAAAAAGATAAAGTAAACTATTTTATGTTACGTAAATAAATAAGTACAAGTCAAATATTAGTGAAATCATTCTTATCTTTGATTTATCATTCAAATTTTTTTATCCTCATCAAATATAATATCCTGATAGTGTAATCTTATTATTCTTATTTGTCTTTTGAGAAAGCTTAATTTTTGATTTTTTAATTATCCAAGTTGTGTCTTCATTTATCGTTTTTACCGAGTCTTCGTCGATCATTCCAAAATAACTATTTAAGTCATATGGTCAAGAGTCTCAAAAGTCTTAAAGTTTGGTTATTTTAACTTTCCTAGGCAGACTGTAATTAGAGGTGTATCTGACTTGGTTCATATTTAAATGTTCCTTCATTTTTTAAAACCTTTCTTGACCAAAACCTCCTTAGAGGATAAAAAATCTTTTTTTTCCAAAGAGAAAAAGAGTACAACTATCATTTAGTATGTTGTTAGGGTGTTACCTGTTTCTTCGGCATGCTTCTATTCTTTACTGGATATTGATGAATATCCCTCATATTCGTTTTTGAAAGATGAAGTAAGGATTATATTTAGTTGTACTGTTTTTGTGTTGACTATGTTACGATGTAGTTTTTATGACCCTTGTTTTAGAGAATTTACCGACTATCAGGAACTATTGAAATATGCAAGACGTAACTTCCATTTGGTGTACCAAATGCCTGCATATGAATGCATGATAGGATATGGGACATCAGAGATCATAAATAAAATTCTCATCTCTTTTTTAGTTCTATTATGTCTAACGGTTACCATGAGCTCGACCTCTCTAACATACTTGATGATTTCTCCTCGTACCCGACTTGTGTTCGGTCAAATTATTTGTATGGTGGAACCTTATTTATTCCGTCCAAGCTGGCATTAAAGATTATATTTGTGGACTGTACCTGATCAACCAAGATGCGTGTAACCATCACTTCACCGATGTATGTGTTAATTGTCACGGCTTTCTTGTGGGGTTTTGTAGTCCTCCTTAAATCATCATCATTGGGTGTTAAATCGGCCATCGGGTCTCGATAATTATGGTAGGATGGCTCGTCAACCAAATGTACCTCAATTTATTTTTATGTCGTTTCTGGACGTGGGTTCTGGTCCTGAAAAGGTATCCCTGACTGAGATAGTGAACAACCACTATTATTTTCCCTTGTCATATGCTCTCTGCTTCTGCCCCTTATCCGTCTCAACCCGTTAGTCATATCATCTTAGCGCTCGTCCTCTTTGCATCTAACAAACTAAACCATATATTGATGTTGATTAACCGTTGAATTGATTCTTTGAGTTGCAATCAATCGTCGGTCTGGTGGCCATGGATCTTATGATAGGAGCAGAAAATGCTATTGGATCTCTTATACCTAGAGGCCAACATACTGCACAGGGGCTGATATTTACCTTGCCTTTTTCCCTACCTTAAATAGTGGATATGTTCTATCTCAGGGGTGTGCACTTCCATGCTAGATTTTTGTACTAAGAATCCATCAACCTGCTTCCAGTGCACTTGTACTCTCGTTGTGGCCAATGTTTTCGTACCATCTTCAGACTGACGACAACGTCTTCGATTCCTATAGTTTAGATACATGAGTAATATCTTTTATTTACGTCTACCCCGCTAAACTGATCTATCCACACGAGGATGTCTCCCATCATTTTCGCCGGAAATCTAACCAGATATGCGTATAAAGGGCCCTACCTCTTGAATTCTCTCTTATGCGATATTCTCGCCATTGGTTCATCTATATCTAACAGAGCATTCATCGTATGGACAAAACTTTTGTCGTATATTTTGAGGGACTCTTCTTTCCTCTGATATAAATCCAGAATAAAGTCGTTTTTCTCTTAAGCTCTTTGTTACCGATAAATTGGTATTTGAAAGCACCATACAAATCCTACGAAATCACGGACTGTTACTTTAGGCAACACATATAACTAATCCATAATATTACATTTAAGATTCATGGAGATTTTTCGGGATTTAACGCCATCATCATGTTTTATAATTGCTCTAGGTGACGCTTTCGATCTCCCATGCCATCATAGGCCTCCATCTGGTACAGATCAATTTTTGTGGGAGTTATAACTCTAGTAATTTACTAAAAACGGGGATTCTTTAAGAATGTTAAAGGTCATATTAGGTCTCTTTCCTTAGGTCGCTTTCCTTAGGTCGCTTTGTTGCGTCCTTATCTAACCGGTCGTCTTGCTCGTACTATCACTTTATTCTTCCCAGTTCTCATCTTGATCCTTTGTATTGTCGATGTGACTCGCTTTTATATCTTCCTGATGTATTCCTTGCTTAGTTTTGTCATCATTTAACACCTCATTCATTAACAGCTGCAATTGCTCAATCATCTTGGCCAACGTTGTCATGCCTTCTTGCTCCTTGTCCTCTTTCAACTGAAGTGCCTTAAGTGGTTCCTATTTTAACTCCTTAATCTACGATTCCAGAAGGGGAAAAATAGAGGGAGTAACTGAGATACCTTCATTCGTGATGTTTTCTCCCAGCGCGGGAGGGATTTCCTCATATGCGGGGGTAGTGGCGACATTGAGGTCAGAATGAACCTAGACTCTTTCTGGGTGAGCATTCTGGGGTCACCACAAGTCAGAACATAATTTACGGCGGTATGAAATTGGTTCACGTGGCCAAGAGTTGGGTTGACTTCCGGGTTGTTCAAGACAACCGGCGAGTTACCCGTTACGCCAAATACAATTGTCTAATTGTTATTGGAAATGTTCACTTCGAGAGCTTTGCTTTCAATTTTGATCTTTGTACCACCATTGGAAATTTTGGGACAAAAACTCTTTGTGATAGGATCATTTCCAGAGATCACACCAATTTGATGAGGATAAAAACCATAATCAAATACCAAAATAATCTAAAGAAAAAAGATAAAAGGAAAAGATAGTATACTAATATTTAGATATATAATTTAATTCGCCTTACATCAACGGTTCAACTCCTATAATTAGCAATATAATAATTTTTGCTATATCTTCATTTATTTTTATCTGTTATATATTTTAAATACTAAATATATAAAAATATTAAAAATTATTAAATTATATTTTTATTATTATTATCTGAATATTACTAACCCCTGTAATTCTAATGTTATTCAAGACTATATTACTAACCTAGTTTCTAACTTGGAGAATGATATGCTAATGGCCTTACCCTCTGTTTTTGAAACTTTTAGCATCACGAAGGGTCTTAATCCTAATGTTGTACATGGGCCTGATGGTTTTAATAGGTAGATTTCAAGAATGTTGGCCTATTATCTCAAAGGATTTATGTGAAGATATTTGTGATGTATTCAGTGGAAAGTCTATTCTTAAAGGAATCTATGCTACTCTGAGCTATCTCATCCCTAAAATTTAATCTCCAAACTCTTGGAAGGATTTTAGGCCTATAAGCCTCTCTACAATGTTAAATAGAATTATATCTAAGGTTATTAACAATAATATTCATGTTATTCTTCCTAATATTATTTCATATGAGCAAGGACCCTTTGTGAAGGGGAGGAGCATCCATGAGAGTATCATGATTGCTCAGGAATTGGTCTATGATCTCAATCTTAAGATAAGGGGCAGTTATGTTCTTCAAAAGGTCAATATGGAAAAACCATTTGACAAGTTGGATCATACTTTTCTTGTAAGTGTTCTGGCTGCTTTGGGTTTCGTCAAAGCTTCCTAAGCCTAATTGAAAGAAGTATTGGCAATGTTCACTATTCTATCATCATTAATGTGAAGGTGAAAGTATTCTTTAAATCTAATAAGGGGCTAAGACAGAGAGACCTCTTGTCTCCTAGTCTTTTCATTATGGCAGAGGAGTACCTAATTAGAGGGCTAAAGAAACTTGTCATGGATTATTCTGCTACTAACTACAAGAGCAGATGAAGCATTAACATACCTTGTCTGGATTTTGCAGATGATCTCATGATCTGTTGCAACGGATCTAATTCTATCTCATTTGTTGGCAATTTCCAGTCCCATTATGCAGATAACCCCTTGTCAACTTATCAATAAAGATAAATCCAAGATAATAGTGAACAAGGAGATCTTACCTCAAAAAATAACATGTTTGGAAAACTCTATGGAATTCAAGCACATCTTCATCCTAATCAAGTATCTAAGTATCATAATCAACAACATTAATAAGGCCAGTAACTTAGATGATTTAGTTTTTAATCTCGGAAACAAAATTTCTCAACGGGATTCAACTGTTCTGTCATTTGGGGGAAGGCTCACACTAATTTCAATCTATTCTATCTTCATTTCTTATTTTCACAATTCAAAAAACCCAAATCTCTAAATCAATTATTAGAAGGATTGAAACCTTTTATAATAACTTTATGTGGGGAACTAAAGAAGGAAATATCCCTATCAAATGGACTAAGTGGTATAAATTTTGCAAGCCATTTGAGGAAGAATGTCTAAATGTGAGAAAAATATCTGATCTCCATGTGGTTTTTTTCTGAGAAAAATTGGCTCTCTTTTAGAAGTCAGAATTCTCTCTGGTCTAAAATGTCATTCTCTCTAATGTAATAACCACCACCATCTTACTGCCCATCAACCTATATGGAGCTCTAAGATATGGATTAGGCTCTTGAAATTAGGGATAAAGGTGAAGGGTTTATAGTATGGCTTCCTGGCACTGGTAATATGGATTTCTGGGTTGATAAATGGTGCTCCTTGCAACAATTTACTCCATTCAATTTGAACAAGTGTTGAAATACTTATGAGGGAAGAAAGGTCAAAGAATTCTGGGACAATGGCTTTTGGAACCTGAATAAGCTAGAGTCAGATGCTTCTACTTTTGAAATCCTTAAAATACAAAAAGTTTCCCTTGGCTCTAATCTAGATTCTATCAACTGGACTCTTCCGATAGATGGACTCTTTAATTCTAATGCTTTTTAGAACTCGGTCAGAAATAAAGAAAATTGTTCAAACCTCTTTAAGAAACCTGGAATGCCATTACTCCCCTTAAATGCTCCTTTCTGCTCTAGAGAATTATTCATGGCTGGCTTCCAGTTAATGTTGTCCCATAGAAGAATGCTTTTGTTGGCTGCCACATGCTTGGGGTATTTGGGCTCACTTTGCAGCCTTGTTCAACATTCACATTTTAAGAAATATGATCGTTACTCACTTAGTAAAGTCTTGGTACTGGTCCACAAACAAGTCTGTTCATATCAGGACCATCCTTCCACCATTTATTGCTTGGGTTATATGGTATTTAAGGAACAAGAAAAAACATAAAGATCAGAGCTTCACTATTAAAGCAATGATCGATTATGTTATTCATATTGTATATGGTCTCGATAGAGCTAAACTCCTAAGGAAAAGTCAATGGGGTTTTGACAGTGACAAGCTACTTTATAGGTTGTGTTAAATCATCTTAACAAGCCCAGAATTCTGATTTCCCTTTCCTGGATTAACCCTAAATCGAATAGATTCAAACTTAATTCAGACAGGGGCTGTAACCAGTTTGGAGAAGCTAGTGGTGGTGGCTTAGTTCGTGACTGTAATGGTTCGATTGTTCAAGGTTATGGTCGACTCTATGGTAAAAAACTGCCAATTGTAACGGAATGTAGAGCGTTTATCAATGGTTTAGCTTTTTGTCATTGCCAAGGGAATTTCTCAGCTGGATATTGAAACCAATTCAAGTATTCTCACTCACATGATTCTTATTCAGAATTCTCTCTGGTTTCCAAAACTTATAGTCAGTTGTTGTCAAAATCCGAGCTCTTCTAGTATGGTTTTGATTCACATATTTTGTTAACAAAACCAAACGACTGATTGGATCGTTAAAGAAACCGTAAAGACATCTTAGAGTCTCGATTTAACTCAAGTACAAGCTCTCAATTATCTCAAACTTATTATCTTTTTAGAAAGATTGGAAATTGACTACATAAGGAAGGATCCCAACCCTTAATTTTTGTAAATCTCGTCTAGACTTTGCTTCTTCTGGATTTTATCTTGAATTGAAGATTTTTTATTATTGGAGGTAGTCTGCTGGTTGGGTGTTCAAATAAATTGATTTGTGAAGAAATGTTTTGGCGAGGCTAATTTGGGTCTAATTTTTAGCTACCGTCTTTTATTAGATGTTATGTAAGTTGTTCATTGAATTTATTCAATTTCTCGACTAAGGCTCCTAGTCTTTTTGGCGGCTAAAAACCCTGGTTAGTCACCGGCGTATGACACATGTTACATTCCTGCCACTAAGCTTCATTCGTCCCCGAAACTGATCATCGGTCTCCAAAAACGTTGCATATGTGCCATTGGCACGTGCAAATGAACCAGAAGCTGACACGTGGCATGGTATAATACCCAGTTTTTCTGTACATACAGCCCTCCTTACTTTTCTTCCAAATACACCCTTGTCGATGTATTTACCGTATTTAATTAAATTTTTACCTTTTAACCACTTACCTTAGCCCAGCCCACCCATTTAAATATTTACCCGACCCATCTTCTTTAATTTCACCCAAATATAACCCATCCACTACCATCTAACCCTAATTTTCACCACTCACCATCCCCTTCTCCCTGAATTAAAACAAACCCTAATTCTCACTTTCCACCATAGTCACCTTCTGAAATTCATTTCTTCTACAAACCCTTGCTACTTTACCTAATCGAATTTTCTATCTTCAACCAACCTAACGATGTCGACATCGTCCAATACTTCTCAACACTCGAAACACCCATCCAATTTAGGGTTTTGTGAATGTGGGCTACCAAGCATAACGAAAACGGCATGGACAGTCCCAAATCCTGGCAGAAGATTCAGTGGATGTTGTAATTACGGGGTGAGTTCTATTTGACAGTGAACCAGGTTATGTGTGGCTTCATTGGTTATTGTATTTCGTCACCTCTTAACTGATTTTTATTTACTCAGAAAGGTAAATACTGTAAATACTTTAGATGGATCGATACATCGGTTAACAATAGGTCAAAGTCCGTGATTAACGGTCTATTGAAGCAACGTGAAAGATGGAAGCAGAGATTGAAAGGAAGAACTGGATAATTAGGGTTCTTATTATATGTTTAGGTTTCTGTTTGTTGGTGATTGTGTGTTTTTAGTCTATGTGTTTAAGTAGACTGAGTCAAGCGTAGGTAATTTTGTCAGTGTGTCTGCTAAATTATTAAAGTTAATGTCAATTACAGTTTTTGTAATCTGAATGTAAACGTAATTGAAGTGAAATTTCTTGTTGTGATATTGGTTTTTGTAGTTATGAATTGATTTGGGACCTGTAAGTGTTTGTAATTTAAATGGAATGTGATTGAATTGAAATTTTTGGTTTTGGTATTGGTTTTTATTGTTATGAATTAATTTGAGACCTGTAATTTGAGACCTGTAATTTTAGACCTGTAATCTGAGACCTGTAATTTGAGACCTGTAATTTAGGTAAGCAAGTAAATGCAGCATTTGTGGTGTCTGTAATTTAGGTAAGCAAGTAAATGCAGCATTTGTGGTGTTTGTAATTTACGCATGAAATAACACCAATTAATAGTATTCAGTTTACAAACATGAACCATGAAATTAAACAACATCAACCATGAAATTAAACAACATCAACCATGAAAGAAAACCAACATCACCACACTGGCAGCTAAAGTTCCATACCAACATCAACAAAACCAGTCACATAAACCATGAAACATGAACCATGAAATTAAACAAAACCAGTAACAAAATATGTGATCAAACAAAACCAAGAGTAAGTACACGACAAAAACAATGAGCCACAAACAAAGAGAAAGATTACTACAGAATATAAACCATGATTACATAAACCATGAAATTAAGTCTTCAGTTCTTAAACAACAGCACCCAACATCGTAACATAGAGAACTATTATGTTGTGCAAAACATACAGCATATTACCAAAAAAAAAACCTAGAACATGGGTTGTCTACACAAAAAAAGACACTTTAACCTAGTCTTGTGGTAGGGTAATATTAACGACATGATTACCACTTCCTTCCACCGACGCCTGTGAACCACCAGTTTCCACTGCTTTGTTGCCCGATTTCCCGGTGGATCCACCAGAAGCTGCTGATACAGACCCACCAGCAGCTGCTGCAGCACCATGTGTTGCTGCAGCAGAAAAACGAGGTGCAGATGAAAAAGGTCCACCTACCCTGGGCTGCTTGAAAGGACCTCCAACTGTTTGAGGTAGCTTCCTCTTTTTACCTCTGTGTTGCATCTTCAGAGCGTCCTTGTAACCTTGCATACTTCCTCCACTAACCCAACCACTATGTGGTGAACTTATACTATTTTGAGAGGAATATATGGTAGCAGCCTGCAATTTAAAATATATTATAAAACTTCAAATGTGCTAGACAATGGACAGATCACAAAATCACTTTAATAGATAAAGTGTGGGAATCTTACAGGTGGGGTAGTGTGTCTGGTCAAGAGTTGTCCCTTCTTTCAAAACAGTGTATCACACTACCCTGTTCATACACACACCAACCAAAAAAAAAGTTAATGTAAATGTTAAAGTAATGGGAATACCCAAAAAAAGGACCACTATACAGCTCCACCAACTGGACCACAAATGATAATAACTTTAAAAGTAAATTTGGACCACAGTAACAGACAGAACTTACATCAGGCATTAATGTCCCTTGACTCCCTATAGAGGCTCCTTCATGCTGTTACAAGAGAGATAACATCAAAAACAGCAATAAAAGTATATGGAGCTCTTTCAACCAAACAAAGCAGTCACCACAAGCACAAGCATCAGAAGCATGAAAATAAAACCACAAGCATCTCAAACTTACCGGCAATCCAGTAGATCTTGGAGTTTGAGGAGCAGGTGTTGGGGTTGTGGATGCAACCTGTTATAAAGAATATACAATATCAACAACATTCACAAACAGAGGTACCAATAAAATGTTGTTATAGAAGACTCACCGGTGCAGAAGGAGTATTGGCTGTGGAAGTGGCAGCAACACTTGCTTGATCGGGAGTAGAGGTGCACCTTCGTTTGTTATGTCCTGGTGCCTTACAGTTGGAGCAATGGGCTATATTGTACTTCCGAGACAACCGTGTCACTCCAGATGTAGTATCTTGCAAAGGGGGTTGTAGTCTCTCCGAAGGATCCCTCCTCCTAGCAGTTTGTCGCCTTCCTCGTACTATCTTAACCGGTGGAGGCTGGACAGGTTGAAGATGGTTCATCGGCCAATGCTGGTATCCATTAATTGGGTTAACTATATTAGTATAAATCGCCTTCTGCGTAGCCACACGAAACCATTTAGCCACGTAATCCACCGGGTTACCACTGTTAAACCAAATACAAGCAACAACGTGACTACAAGGAATGCCGGAGAGCTGCCATTTACGGCAGGCACATTCCCATGCTTCCAACTCAACCACGAACTTATATTGAACCCTTCTCTCTTCCACCTGAAACTTGGGTCAACCAGAAGGAATAACATTGCAGTCACCGGCAAGCTTGTAGTTCTTTGTAAGTTTTTTATACACATAAGGACATATAGGCTGATCCCACTTTGGTATCTGGGTCATTTTCTTTACAATCCTACGAACTGTCTGCTCTCTTATACCCTCCAACAAACTTATTACCCCTTTAGATCTAAAATCTAAGATAATCGAGTTAAATGTTTCTGCCAGATTCGATGTTTGCATGAAACACTTGTTGTCTTCTCGGTAATGAGCTCTACTCCACTCAGATGGCGGCTTTTGTGCTAACCAGTCATGACAAGCTGTGTTGCACCTTCTCATCTCTGCCATGTGAAACTCAAATTCAGGTACAAACGACGACCTCGCACAAGCCCAAAACAGTACATGTTCTTCTTTTCCAGGGAACAATTTCTTCATGTTGGCGTATAGATGTCGAGCACAGAACCGATATTCTGCATTAGGGAACAACTCCTTCAAGGCCGGGACACGACCTTTTTGCTTGTCTGAAATCCAAGTGAAGCTTCCTTGGTTTTGAATGTTAATATCAATGGCCAACAACTCCAAAAACCACTGCCAAGATCCTCTATTTTCACTTTCCACCACAGCCCAGGCTAGTGGATACATCTGATCGTTGGCGTCAACAACAACGGCAACAAGTAGTTGTCCCCCGAAAGGCCCTTTCAGGAAGCAGCCATCTAACACAAGAAATGGCCTACAACCAGCAGCGAACCCCTTCTTCAATGCTTCCAGACAGACGTAAACTCTTTCGAAGACCGAATTGTTGCACTTGATAGCAACCGTAGAACTTGGATTTGTTTGTAACAGTTCTTCACCGTACTGTCTAAGCTTCCTGAACTGAATTATGTCATCACCGAGAATCATATTGAGAGCTCTCGACTTCGCACGGTACGCCTTTTCCCTAGTGATCTTTACCAAAAAATCCTTCGCTAACTCGGCCATCAAGCTCTTTACGGACCAGTCTGGATCAGCTTGCCATTGCCTCAAGTAATGTTTTGCAATCCATGTGACGTCAATGTATCTGTTTATGTGTGTGGTAACACATGTGTGGTTGTCGTTAAGAGTTTTGATCCTCCACGCAGGGGCACAGCCTTGGCAAGAAGCCCAAATAAACCATTTACATGACGCCTCGCTACACTTATAACTGTACCTCATTTTGTCGTTCTTGTACACCTTTACGCTACGATGCTGTTTGATACTGTATTGTTTGACAGCCTCTTTAAATGCATTGGCATAAGCGAATTCAAGACCAACTGTCAACTGTAGGTACTTCAATTCAGTTGGTGGCCTGAATGTTCTCAGCTTTGGTTTAAACTTCATAGGCCTACTCCTCCTAGATGCAGTAGCCTCATCTTCCTCTTCCGTATCGGGGCTGGTTAGGTTGTCTGAACTGACAAAATCCTTCTCTATACAGTACTCGCTTTCTAAACTCCCATCTGAACATATCTCATCATCTTCAGTTCCACTTTCGCTGTACTCCCCTGGACCGTAATTATTATCCCCGCTGTCCTCGGAGTCATTAAAAGGCTGAGCAGGTTGTGCTGGCTGAGCAGGCACCTCGTCAAACTGTGTCATGTCAACATCGTCGAACAAAGAAGCACCAATGCCTTCTAAACCATCACCTGCACCTTCATCTTGACCTCCACCTTGACCCCCTTCTTGACCAGACCCTGCATTCGTACCAAAATCTTGACCAGACCCTTCAATACCATCACATGCACCCCCATCTTGACCCCCACCTTGACCCCCTTCTCCCTCTACATTCATACCAACATCTTCGACCCTATCTTGGCCCCCATTTTCACCCCCACCTCCATCAGCAGACCCATCAATATTAGCCTTCACACCTCCACCATCAGTTTCTATAGTAGCCTTCACACCTCCATATTTTATACTTGCTTCAGCACCACTGTCTTCTACCCTATCAATATTAACACTATAATCTGCACCAGCCCCCACATTTTCATTTTCATTTACATCAACATTCACATTGTCTTCTACCCTATTAATATCAACACCGCGATCTGCACTAGCCACCGAATTAACAGTTACATCTACATTCAAATTGTCTTCTACCATATCCTTATCGACACCGCGATCTGAACCAGCCACCACATTAACATCTACCCTTTCTTCATTCAAACCAGTTGCACCATCGTCTACCCTATCATCAGTTACACCAGCTGTAACAGGTGCACCATCATCTACGACAGTATCATCTATCGTATCTACATCCTCAACATCACTCTTACCATCTAACCCATCGTTACTCTTACCGTCTAACGCCTCACTTTCACCAGAACCTTCAAGACTGTTTTCTGCACCTTTTTTGTTCGGGTAGAACTCATCGTACATTTCATCGATGAGTTTTTCAAGCCCTTCATCGTAGTCAACCTCTGCATTGTTCTCAACAGCATTAGGATCAGCACCACCCTCTGCATTATTCTCATCGACCATCAAACCAGGTGCACCATCATCTACCCTATCACCATGCACACTAGCTGTAACAGTTGCACCATCATCAACGACATTATTATCTACCATATCTACATCCTCAACATCTACCCTATCTACATCCTCAATATCTACCCTATCTACATCCTCAACATTACCCTTACCGTCTAACTCATCACTTTCACCAGAACCTTTTTTGTTCGGGTAGAACTCATCGTACATTTCATCGATGAATTTTTGAAGCGCTTCATCGTAGGCAACATCTGCATTGTTCTCAACAGCATTATGATCAACACCACCCTCTGCATTTGTCTCGACAGCATTAGAGTCAGGTGCACCATCATTATTTTCAACAGGTGCACCATCATCTACCACAACAGCAATATTTGATTCAAACTCCTTTTCAACAGCAACATTTGAGACAAATTCATTTTCATCAGCAACATTTGTTTTAAATTCCTTTTCATCAGCAACATTTGTTTCAAATTCCTTTTCAACAAAATCAGATTGAACATCGTCTCTACACTGACTTGAACGAATGTCTATAGGTTCACCCCTAAGTATGATGCTACTGGTGCCCTCTACGTCAAATATAGGCACTGTTTCTGGCACTCTTTCTCGCTTATTTTTCCGTTTCGAAGGAGACACAATCTCTAAATGAGGTGTCATGTCTGAGTATATCGTCACTAACCTGGTGTCATCCAACATCTGGGTCATTTCGTAAGAATCTGCATCATTGTTGATTAGATGGATTTTCTGATTCACACCAGGCAGCTTGTAAGCAAACTAGAAATAGCCACCCGATTCCGCTGCATCAGTGAGTGAGTGAATCTCATGGAGCTCCATGATGGAGAACTTGTCTGGGTTTATGAAGTCGATAGTCGTCGACTTCCCTCCAACGTATTTCAAAACCCGTTTTCCTTTAATCTTCCCATTGTAATGATAATCCACAGCAAAAAGGTGTTTGTTAGCAGCTGAAATCATAAAAAACACTCATTAGAACACGATTCACTAACGAATGACACTATACAAAATAAACTAAACAAAAGACAGATATCGTAGTCTGAAATTAACCTTGGTAAGAAGCTTTCGCCATTGTTGCCCTAACCAAACCCTAGGGTTTGGAATTAGGGGAAAGTAGGATACAACGAACTACGGTTTTACAGAAATGGATGGTCACAAGGACGAACAACGAACTAGGGTTTTCAGGGGCAGTGGGTGAGTGATTTCGGTTTGCATTCAGGGGCAGTAGGTGATAACAGATGGAATCACGATTAAGGGGGAGAGAGAGAGAGCAAGATAGTCAGTGGGGAGGGAAGAATGGCTATCGTTCGTTGAGTTTCCAAGAGTAGAATTCAGGAGAGAAAATGTTAGGGTTGTAAGATTTGGGGGGAAATCACAATTGGGTCAGATAAGGATTTGGTGCAATTAACAAATGGATCGGGTTAAGATGGTAGTGGATGGGTTATATTTGGGTGAAAATAAAGAAGATGGGTCGGGTAAATATTTAAATGGGTGGGCTGGGCTAAGGTAAGTGGTTAAAAGGTAAAAATTTAATTAAATACGGTAAATACATCGACAATGGTGTATTTGGAAGAAAAGTAAGGAGGGCTATATGTACAGAAAAGTTGGGTATTATACCATGCTATATGTACATATGGAACGTTTTTGAAAACCGATGATCAGTTTTGGGGACGAATGAAGCTTAGTGGCAGAAATATAACACGCGTCATACGCCGGTGACTAACCGGGTTTTTAGCCCTTTTTGTCCTTAAGTCTACACCAATGTAACCCCAGTTCACTAATGAAATAAAGCAATCCAATTAAGAAAAAAATAATAATGTTAGACATTCATATTAATAAATTGGAAGTTATTTATGACGGAAAAAAATATTGATATTCACAAGCCATGATTTTGGCTTCATCTCGTAAATAATTAATAAATCATAAATATATTGTTGACGGTGTTGGATTTATTGTTATAATCTATCTAATTAATTGGAGAAGGGAAAGGGATCTAAAATGTAAATCTCGTCTATTTGTAAAGTTGGTCAGTTTGACCTATTATTTGTTTTTATTCACTTGTCTATTAAAATCGTTACTTTTTTATGTCAGGGATCATTATCGTTGGTCATTTTTTACATCTTCTGTGTTATCGATAGTGACCATAAATTCAAAAAAAAAAAAATTAATAAAAATAATAATTTTGATACAAAATATAATTTTAGTGACAATTTTGAAACAAATTCCCTGATTAACAAGAATGCTTAGCGTCTGCAATGACTTAGAAAGATATGATAGAAGCAATAGAGATAATAGAAATGGAAGGATTAACACCTTACTTTTCTTATTCCATAATAGATTAACGAGTATCGATTTGAATTACGAATTTCAATATAATATCGGTTCTACTTTTGTATTGATTTGAGTTATAGATTTCAATATAATAGGGGTTCTACTTTTGTATATAACATATAAATCAAAATTTGTAAATCTCCTCTATTTACAAAGGTAGTCTATGCAATAGTCTATGCAATGCAGCTCATATATCCAAAGTTTTCAGAGCATATAATATAAATTGAACCGGTTGATTTAGCTGTGTTCGTTTTTAAAAAAATTAATAATATTTTAATATTATTTTTATGTATGATTTGATAAATATAACATTTTAGAAAGAAAACAAAAAAGTAGCACGATTGTTTTTTAATTAAAATCTTATTTATGTAATTTTTTTCTTTTATTTATAGAACTCTTTGCACTTATTTTGCAACTGAATTGTGTTTTAGTTGCGAAATTACGTAGGGTGGTTAAAAAAAAATTATGTTCCGATTGTGAAAATATGTACAAATATATTGCGAAAATAGAGAGAAAATAGTTGCATAAATAAGATTTGGTTGCTAAATAAGTGGTAGCGCCGAACTATGAGATGGAACAGACGACGATCAACACAAAGAAAAGAAGACGAAAACAAAGAATAGATAATCTCTAATCCTAGGTTAGAGTATAAGAGACTTTAGAGAAAACTCAAATTATATTCTAAAAAGTCTGACGACAAAAATAAGGTTTGAGAGCCTTTTATAGAAGTGCTCGAAACTCTACGTCAAAATTACAATTTGTTCATCACAAAATAAAATAAAGTTCAGCCCAATTTCAAAGCGATTGGAGCTGGTTAAGTATTTTAATAAAATCCAATAAAAATAGAAAAACGCAGAAATTTTACGAAAACAGCAAAAATAGGTCCTAAACGATGAAATTTTGGGCATGGACTTCATCACGAACAATGATGCTTTCGAAAATCGTTGGTCTTCTCGACGAGTTCGATTTGATTGGTCGCAACGCCTAATTCGGATAACCGAGCCCTAAATAAAACCCGTTTTTGTTTGTCCGAAAGGGCCATATAGCCATAGGCTTGTGCAACTACATCAATAAGTAGGATTATGTGAAAAAACAAAATATAAACTTGTTTTGTGAAAAAAGTATTAAGTGGTTTTAAAACACTAACTTTTCCTAGTTGCGAAAATATATGCATTTTTATGTTGATTTTTTTTTATAAAAATGGATTGTGTTCTAGTTGCGAAAATACGTACAATTCGTTTATGTAATATGTCTCGAAAAACTTTTTGTTACATTTGCAAAATTACGTGTAATTTGGTTGCTAAAAAACAAATGCGTTAAGATATAGAATTACATGCAATTTGGTTGCGAAAATAAGAAAAAAAATCTCCATGAAATGTCACTTATAGATATTATTTTTGCATCTTTAAAATATACTATTATATATGTTTTTAAAAAAAATTGAATTAGTTTTTGAAAAATATAGGATTTTGAATATTAAAAATAACTAATTGTTGAAAGTTGTACGTATTTGTGTGTTGATTGGTATGGTTAGAATAATTTATATTACATAAGTTAATTTATATTTTAATGATTATCGATATGCATAAAAAATCTAACTATTTAATTATATAATATTTATTATTTCTGATCTCTTGTTGACTATATAAATTATAGACTAATCTATAACCAACATGTTACATCATGAACTAAAATCCTTAATCACTACTCCTTCTATTTCAGAATATAAGTCTTTTTAGAAGTAGTTTTTTGTTTTATAATATATGTCATTCTCGTTTTTCAATGCAACAATGATTACATATATTCTACTTTCAACCAATAAAATAGTTAACCTTCTCCACAAGTTATTAACTCCACCAATCAAATTTATTTTCTTTTATTATTTCAAAGTCATCATTACTTTTCTTAATATTGATGAAAAAACCTTAAACGACTAATATTACGAAAATGAGGGAGATTTTCTCCACTTCATTCTACAAAGAAGACTATCATCAAGAAATGAGCCTAAATATTCCCTGAACTTATAAGCAATTCGGTATTCGACAACATATCTCCAACAAATCAACATAAAACTTATGGATCTCCCAATGCAATATCAAGATCATACACAGAAGAGAGAGGACTTCAAAAGAAATATTTCACTCATTTAAAAGTCTTCTACCATTCCAAAGGCGAACACAAAGCTATTACATATCACGAGATAGATAAGGAGTTCTTAATTTTTTCTTCTAAATGTATATTAATAGCTAAATTTTCTTTGGCCATTCTAAATTAGATGGTTTTAAAGCCTTTTAAGGTCGTTTAAATTCATAGGAATATATAGTTTATCTCTATTTGATTATAGGCATCTATTCATTGAATTTAATAATATAAAGGACATTATTTTTTTTAAAGAATGTATAGAGTGTAGCCAAATTCTTATTTAGGGTATTGAAATGGTCTCTCGATTTAACCTCATATTAAGTTTCCTCAAAATCCAGTATGGGTAACATTCCTTACAATATCGTAATACTTATACAATCAGGAATTTGTCAAATTGCAAAGGCAATTGGATTGCATTTGCTGATGTTTCATTGTTGTAAAGTTTGGCTCGTTACTGATGTTTCAATCCATCCTCTATAAAAAATATGGATACGTTTTGGAGAAAATGATGGCATCTAACATGATACCACCCATTTTGATCTACCTGCAAACAACCAAACATGCAAACACTTAGACCATGTAGAAAACAATTATAACAAAGACAAAAAACAAAGATACAACTGATATTAAAAACAAAACATATTTCGAGCATGAAGAAACATTAAATAAACGTACATTTACTTTAAAATAAAGGTGGGTTCAAAAGCTAAAATCTGTTATTGTTAATCCCAAACAAAATTAGACAAATGTTAAATACAAGTCCCTAATGCTAAGAACATATCAGAAATGGAGAATCTAAAAATACTCGATATTCCAAATATGGTTCATCTCAATTAGACTTACAAAATAATTAGACTCAAAACATAAATATCAAAGCAAAAAATATTGATGATATCAATAAATAAAATCACACTATAGAAGATAAGAAATTGCTAAAACACAAAACTGTGAAACAACTCAGATGACTGAAAATGAGATTAGTGATGTTCTTCACATAATAGATATAGTTAACTCATTTACTGTATTTAATGATCTGGCCAACTCAAATATTGAACAAGATTCTCCCAAAATTATTGCATCTAACAGTTTACCCTTATTACCTGAAATGAAAAAGTATCTGCTAGAAAAGAAATGAACAAACTCACCAGCCAAAGAATTAAAAAATCGAAAGTTAAAAATCTTAAACGACCTTCAATCAACAAATCTGTCAATTTGAAATGATCGTCAATATTCTTAAATTCTCTCTTTCAATGAATTTAGCGATCTTAAATTGTAATGCTAGGGGAATTTGTAATAAAAGAACATTAAAAAGAATTAAATTAATAGTTAAAATTGAACATATTTATTTCATTGTTCTACAATAGCCAATTATTTCAAATACATATCTTGACAAAATATCTAAAAACTAGGATTTAACTCAATCTATGATAATAACAATAATAAAACTTGGATATTTTGGAAAAATCAGTTTTAAATTAATATTATTATTTGCAATGACCAATTTGTCTATTTGATGGTGAGCTATGCTTCTTTACACGTAGAAGTTTTGGTCACCATTATATATGTCAAATGCACTAGTTCTAAAGAACTGAACTTTGGGATCACTTAAGATACATTTCTGCTACCAATCTACCTTGGCTTATTCTTGTAGATTTCAATGAAATTACTAAATGCATCCGAAAAATTGGCTTGCTTCACTCTCAGCTTAAGAGGAATCGATAATTTCAGTAATATGATTATAGACTATAACTTAGAGGATCTTAGTTACTTAGGATCCAAATATACTTGGTCCAATAAGCACAAGTAGAAATGGCGTGAAAAAGAATTGTACGATGTTGTCTCGAGGGATTTATTTGACATCACTAAGTTGAAGCATGTGGCTAGAACTAACTCAGATCATTCACCCTTAGTTGTAACATAATCATCATATACAAACAAGCCAAACCCACATTTTAAATTTTAAAATATGTGGATTCTTCATAATTATTTCCTTAAAAGAGTTGAACACAGCTGGCAAGAAAGGTTTTATGGTAACCTTATATATGTTTTATGGTCAAAATTAACAAGACCGAAGCACATATAAAGATCGTGGAATATATAAGTCTTTGGAAATATTTTTGACAGTATTTCCAAAGTTGAAGATGCTGTTAAATTTGCAGAAGTATGTATAGATGAATCAAATAACATGTCTAATAAAATAAATCTATTAAAAGCTAGATTCATTCATCTTAATTTACTGGCCATAGAAGAATCATTCTTGCAGTAAAATGAATATAGTACATGACATAAAAACTGAAATTCATGGATTGAGGATCAAACCTTATTTGGGAATCAATAATGTCAAAGTTAGACAATATTAATGAAATCATACCTGAGATAATAACTGAACAAGATAATGATTATCGAACAGTTATTTTACTTATTGATGATATTTATAGTTCCATTAGAACTCTTAATTCAAATAGTATATATGGAGTTGGTGGATTCAACTCCATATTCTATCAAATCTGTTGGCCTAGAATTCAAAAAGAGTCGTATGAAATAATATTTTCTTACTTCAAAGGTATAGTTGCACCAAATGACATTTTTACTACTGTAATCTACCTTATACCCAGAAATAACTCCCCAAAGTCCTGGCAAGACTTTAGACCCTTAAGTCTTGGTATAATGTTTAACATAATACTATCAAAGCTTATAAATAACAAACTAGCTATCTCTTTCCCAAAATAATTTATGAGAAACATGGTGGTTTTGTAAAAAACAAAGATATCCATGAAAACATCCTAATTGCTCAATAATTCATTCATGAAATCAATAAAAAAATAGGAAACACTGTCTTAAACTTATACATGGCTCAAATCTTTGATATGATAACATTCAACTTCACATATACTGTAATAAACGTGTTTGGCTTTAGTAACCAATTCATACAGCTTATGAAATATATGATTTGAATCTGTTAACTTTTAAATAATCATAAATGGTATATCATATGGTTATTTTGAGTCCAGCAATGGTGTCGGGTAGGGTGATCTTATCTCATCCAACATGTTCATTGGTGATGAAGAATACCTCTTAAGAGGCATCAAACAATTATTTCAAACCCACAACTCAATGCAATATAAGGCCAGATGATCTATCAATATCCATTATTTTTCCTTTGTAGATGATGCAATAATATTCATGAATGGTTCTCTAAACAATTTTAAGAAAATCTATGATTTTCTTTACCACTATCAATCAGTTTCTAGTGAGCAAATATACAAACAAAAAACAACATTCATCTCATCTAATCATATGAACAGAGAAAAGACTAATTCAATTGAAAATATTAATAGATCCAAACATAAAGTTTTATCATTTAAGTACCTTGGTATTTTAATTCACTCAAGTAACAACACATGTTATTTTAATGAATTATTAACCAAAATAAGAATTATAATTTTATAATGGGACAATAAAAATCTATATTTTGGTGGAAGATTGATACTAACACAATTAGTGTTACTATCAATCCTAGTTTACTATATAAAAAGTAGTATGCTCCCTAAAACTATTATATCAAGAATAAATAATCTTCTTAACAAATTCTTATGAAGATTTAAAGAAAACTTTAAAACCATTATATGGTCCAAATGCTCAACATTTTGTAAACCTTTTGAGGAAAATAGTTTAAACCTTATAAATATAAAAGACTTATTATTATTATTTTACTTGCAAGTTTTGGTTGAATTTTAGAACTCTATGGTCTAACCTTATGCATTCCATATGCTGTCTAACTTCCTAGCATATTCAAATTATTAAAACCTACATATTCTAAAGTGTGGAAAAGATTAATCAAATTTAGAGAAATAGTAAAAAAATTATATTATGGAAAGTAGGTTGTGGAAAATTTGACTTTTGGTTAGAAAGATGTAGTCATATACACCAATTGATCACTATATCATCTAATAATGACAATTCCTGGTATAATTAAGTTAAAATTTCCAAATTCTGGCAAAATAGCTCATATAACATTCAAAAACCTAAAGGAAATATGACTCAATCAGATATAAACAGAATATTAAAATTTACTTCAAATGTTGTCACAAAAGATACCATTCTTGGATTGTATCTTCTGACGGTAGATTCTCACTAAAAGAAACCTAAAAGTAAATAAGGCAAAATAAAAACAAATCAATCATGCAAAAAATAATTGTGGAACAATATTACTCCAAAGAAGTATTCATTCACTCTTTGGAGGATTATCAATGGCTATATATCTGTTGATACAATCTTACAAAATAAATTTTTTTGTTTAGTTTCCAAATGTCAAAATTATGATAACATAGAAATTGTAAATCACTTATTTGTTGTTTGTAATATCTCCTCGAAAGTATGAAAATACTTCGTAGGTTTATTTTACATTATAATAAGTAATTATATGACACTTAATCATATCATCAACATTTGGTTCATGTCTGATGATGTATGATATTGCCTTAGTAAATTGTTAAGAAAGAATTATAAAGAGAGAAAGAGCTAAAAAGTTTTTAGAGAGATAAAACACAAGTACAAATGAGTTTCAAAGTAAAACGTATTCAACCCCTTTATTAGAGTAGTCTTGCCCTTTATATAGAGGAGCCAAAACTTAGTCTCAAACTAAAATCTGTTACAAAAGTGGTCTAATTGCTGTTTAGTCCTCACCAATTATACATAGTCACAAATGTTCCCTAAAACTTGCATCATTTACAAATTAAGGACAAAAATTACATTACTTACAATTAAATCCTTAAATTTATTGCAGTTCGAGGGGCAAAATCAATGTCATAGTCTCTCAATTCTACTGACCATTTGGTCATTCTGCTTTATATGTCTGCCTTTTGAAGAACATTTTTCAAGGGGAGAGACGTCCGGACGTCAATAGAATGATACTCAAAGTAGGGCCTCATCTTTATGCTAGGGCTAGCTTTTCAAGTTTTAAATACCTTTTTTCAGCATCCATCAGGCTTTTAATGATGTAGTACACTGACGAGGATAATTGTCCACCTCTCTTACTACCACCGCACTTACGGCACATTCAGAGACTGCTAAATATATATACAACGTTTCTCCATCAACAGGTTTAAACAGGGTTTTAGGAGAGGATAAATGCTTTTTTTATTTCATCAAACGACTGATTGCACTGTGGAGACCAGTTGAATTCTTTGGCACCCTTTAAAGTTTTGAAAAACGGAACACACCTATCCGAAGACCTTGAGATAAAACAATTTAGAGCAGCTAACCTCCCTGTCAATCTTTGTACTTCTTTAATATTCCGAGGAGGATCCATCTGCAGTAAAGCGTCAAGTTGGTCTGGATCAGGCTGTATCCCTTTCTCACTTATCACAAACCCCAAAAAATTCCTGGACTGCACTCCGAAAACACATTTTTCTGGATTCAACTTTAAATTAACTTTTACCAAGTTGGCAAAAGTCTCTTGCAGATCTGCCAAATGTAACTCTTCTTCCACACTCTTTACCACCATGTCATCAATGTAGACTTCCATATTTCTTCCAATCTGATCAAGAATGCTTTGTTCACCAACCTCTGATAAGTAGCCCCAACATTCTTTAACCTAAAAGGCATCACCTTGTAACAATGAAAGCCCCTATCAGTAACAAAACTATTGTGCTCTTGGTCTTTCGGATCCACTTGAATATGATTATACCCGGAGAAGGCATCCATGAAGGACAACAACTTGTTCCCAGATGCGGAGTCCACTAACTGATCAATCCGGGGGTCTGGATATAGGTCTTTTGGAAAAGCCCTATTAAGGTCAGTAAATTCGATGCACATACGCCACTTCCCGTTTTTCTTTTTTACTAATACTGGATTGGCTGTCTATAAAGGTTACTGAGATTCCTATATGTGCCCCATCTTAGTAAGCCGGTCAACCTCTTGAACTATGACCTCAACTTTCTCCTTAGAAAAAGATCTTCTCTTCTGTACAACGGGTGCCACATCTCTTCGGATGGATAGCTGGTGTGATATAACATCTGCTGGCACTCCGGTTATATCAGCATTGCACCAAGCAAAAACATATTGATGGTCTGTTAAAAAGGATAACACTTTGCTATTTAGTTCTGATGTCATCTTAGATCCGATCTTGACACTTCTTCCTTCAGCCAGAGAGTGAGTTTCAACCTCTTCAATTGGTATTAAAACACCAGGGGTCTCTCTGGGGTCATCAATTTCACCCTCTCCCCTAGAGGGCCCCTCCAACTACTAATCTTCACTGATCCAAACTGCCTCCAAACTTCTAGGGGCCAGTGCTGTTGCATAACATTCCCTTGCTATCTTCTAACTACTCCGGACAACTCCCACTTGTCTTTGCAAAGCGTATTTTAAACATTGGTGAACTGTTGAAGCCACAACATACATCCTGGAGAGCCAAGACCTTCCCAAAATAGCATTGTAGCATGTGGGACAATCCACCACAACAAAAAGTACTATAACTATTTTCTTAAAATAGACCTTGCCCAACAAAACCTCCTCTTCAAACTCCCCGACTACGTCTACAGAGCTTCTAGTGAAACCCACAATAGACTTGTTCGAACGTTGAATTACTGTTGGATTATTAATTTGTTTGTAGGAAGTTAGAAAGAGGATATTGGCTGAGCTGCCAGTGTCCACCAAAATTTGTCTAATGTCATTGCCCCCAATGGATGCTCCTATCACCACAGCATCTTCATGGGGACCAGCTATGTCCCTCAAATCATCTTCATCGAAAACAATGAAGGGAAAAGGAATTTGCGATTGATAGGAAGTCATGCCTCCTTCCAACTTAGTAGCCATAGTGTCAACATGCCTCTTCCTCGAAGAAGTAGTTGGTGTAGTCATGGTGTCCCCCCCCCCCCCAAATATGGTAAGTGACTCAAAAAATCTTATGAGCCCGGATACCGTCTTGCTGTGTTCTGTGATAACGCCCACTTTATTCCGGGGTGGATCAGGATCCAAATATTCTGACTCCATATCGAATCTTTCAATAATAACCATGGCCCCGCGCGACGTCCCTGCATTGTTTGTTAGGTCAGTTTGATGAGCATTATCAGGCCTATTCCCACTTCTTCATTTAACGTAAGCACCCATTTTCCTCGTTCAATCAAATTTTACACCTCTTGTTTCAAAGCGATGCAATCTTCTGTATTATGGCCAATATCATGATGATATTGACGGAAACAAGTATTACGACTTTCCCTGGGAGATTGAAGCGCATCCGGCTTCCTAAAATGTACTTCGTCTTTT
Organism: Limnanthes douglasii subsp. nivea; assembly: GCA_036936605.1. Classification (NCBI taxonomy): domain Eukaryota; kingdom Viridiplantae; phylum Streptophyta; class Magnoliopsida; order Brassicales; family Limnanthaceae; genus Limnanthes; species Limnanthes douglasii. The sequence goes on along the minus strand of JAUPFV010000004.1, from coordinate 107,088,243 downwards.
GTTTTGTCATAGATGGTTGCCACATTTTCTTTCAATTCGGCAAACCACTCCGGTTGGACCCAAGGCCCCCGCTTATTTCTGGATTGTTGGCTCTAAGCTGGTGCTGGGTGAGATTGAGCCTTGGCCCTGTTGGGACCCTGTTCGGTTTCCTTAGCCTTGTACCCGGACTGATTCTGGTTCTGGTTTGGTGCAGCTGGGGCCGATCTCACTTGCATGTGCACCCTAGTCTTTTTTCGTTTCATCCACATTGATTTGCTTTCCTACCTGATTTAGTAAACCTCCCAACGTCGTGGTCTTTTTCCTGGTTACCGAATCGGCTAAGTTGCCAGGGTTCAGACCCTGTCTTAGAGAACCTATTGCTACTTGTTCAAAGCAATCAGCTAATCCATTCTTGGTGTTCACAAAGAGACTTATATATTCTTCCAATGATTCATTCGGTTCTTGGGCACAATGGATAATAGTGTCTACATTTCCATTCACCTCCTTAATTCCAACAAACTGCCTCCGGAAGGCCACCCAAAAGGTATCAAAATTTCTGATGCAACCTTGAGGCAGGCTATTATATCACTTCAGAGCACTCCCCGTAAAAGATTGAGAGAAAGCTCTACAATGAAACTTATCATCATCGTCAAAGTTCATCATAAATTTTCAAATTGTTCCAGATGATTATCTGGATCTTTGCTCCCATCGTATTTTTCCATCTTAGTATTGTCAAACCTCTTTGGAAGGTTTCTGGACAGTATATTGGAAGAAAATGGAGATTGTCTCCAATTCCGGCCACGACTGAACAAAGTATCTTTATTGGGAGTTGCAAAGATGCCTTGTTCATCATGGAAATCGAAAGGATCCATCAACACCTGGTCTATATGTCTCCGGCCATGGAGGTGGCTATAAGATGACCCTTTACCTAGATACCTTTTCAACATTCCATGCTTGTCCCTCTTTCGTGAATATTTTTTTACCAAATTTTGCTTCTTTTTAGACCTGCCTTCATTACTGGTGGATGACAAGAACTCCTCAACTCCATCTTCATCCGAGGAGCTACTAGAGGATTCTGAATCTGAGCTCTCCACCGGTTTAGACCGGTGAGACTTTTTTGAGCTAGCATGAGTCTTTTTAGTACTCTGATAGGTCTTTGCTGATGGGTCATGCTCCTTTGGATTGTCAGTGTGGTGAACAGCTGACACTTTTGATTTTTCTTTCAAGCCCATCCCCATCTTTTTAGCAGCCCTCAAGGCTTCTATCTCAGCTTTTAACCTGTCTCGATCTTCGATTGTATATTCATCGTTTTCTCCCACCACTTCTGCCACTGTTGGTGGCACTGCCTGCTCGTTCGGATTCATCCAAATTGGTTTTTCTTGCTGGTTTTGAATGCTAGATTTAGGCACCTTCTTCTCCCACTGTGGTCGTCAATTTGGTGAGAATTATTTTCGACTGAGGGTAATTTGGTCAGATGTTTTATGGTGTTTCAAGGTTATTAAATGTTTAAGTGTTTTGTAGTGAGAGATTTAAGCTGCCTGGTTGTATTAAATATTCATTACCCTCATTAATGAAAGTGGTTAGGTATTTATAGTTTTAATTATGGTCCTTATGGGCTTTCATGTCAAACTTATGAAATCGGGTCGAGTTCAAAAACCCATTAGGTTATTAACGAGATTAGTAACTAGCTTAGTAAAAAAGTGTTTAATGTTTTAATACTTTTGTCCTGTCCGGATAGTTCAGTGGGTGGTTATTGTCCGGATTGCCCCTGTCCAGTTTCTACGGTGAGTGGCGAACATTTCCGGACTCATCAGAGTATAACATCAATTTTGCATGTAAATATCACACACAAGAAGAACAAAACCTAAAGATAAAAGTAAAATATCAAACATGTAGTTGTCCTATGAATATTTAATCGTTACTACTAAATTCACCTAGATTTTACTATATAAAAAATCAGTTGTAACCAATTAACTATCAAGATAAACATTTAGTTTTCAATATAAAAGTTTAGTTGTCAAGATAGATATATAGCTTTCAAATTAGACAATTAGTTGTCAAAGTAAATATTTAGTTGTCAAGGTAAGCATCCAACTGTTAGATTAGACATTTAGTTGTCATGTTAAAACGTTTAACTTTCAAAGTAAACATTTAATTATTGTGTAAGATATTTAGCTGTCAAGTTAAAAATTTGATTGTCAAATCAAACATTTAGTTGTAAGGTCTTTAATTTATCTGAACTATGAACATTTGATTGTTAATCCTAAAACTACCTTGCTTTAATTACAAAACAATAGTTGTATACACTTAGTTGGCCATGGACCACAATACTCTACACTTGCCAATGAAATTATTTGTATCAGTTTTAGAGATGTATATTTATCCATGTTTCTTCATTTGTTGATTGATGTTTACATTGTGATCTACCAAAATTATTATCAAAACATTGATGAAGAAAGCTATGCGTTGAAAAAATGAAAAAATTATTATATTCAATTTCACAAAGTTATCATTGGTTAAAAAATAACAAAAATTTAATGGATATTATAAAAAAAACTATGCACTATTAACTGCATATATGCAAATTATAGCGGGTAGGATAATATAACTTATTTTTTGTTTGAGAAGTAAATATTCATTGTTAATCGGGATTCAAATGGAAAAAAGTGATGTAACATGTTCATGAATCAATATATTCAAACCGCTATCTGCCTATATACCACAGGTTAGTATTATTACTCTAATATGAAACCAATATTGCAGCATGAAAGAAATATTTTCTTACAGAAAAGTTCCAAATGCGATTGAATTTAATTTATTTTTTTCAATTAGCGTTATAAAATCATTTTTTTAAAAGAAAACTACCCATAAATATCTAGTCAACTTTGAAATATCAAAATGGTACATATTTTTAGACTAGTTTCATAAAATATTTAGAGCCATATTTTGGACAAAAATACCCTCTAGGGTATAAAAAGGGGCAATTTAGTTGCAGCCCACTTTTTTCACCTTCTAAACCTAACTTTTGGGTTCCAATTCCCCCATTTTCTAATTTCTAATTTTAAGGAGAGAGAAACACGAAAACCGAGAGCAAACCGGAGAATGAAACTAACCGTGAACCAACCGAAGTCGACGATTCAACTTCGGAGTCCGATCAACGGCCAGAAGCAGAGATTACCGGCGACACACCGTTGTTTTGATACAGATCCTGGCGCCGTTGAATTCGAAGAGGTTAGTTTTTAATCGACGATGGTTTTTATGTCGCCAGAATATGCAATCGATGCTCATCATTAACGCTTAAGCATTGAGGTTGGATAAATTTGGTTGAAGTATATGTGTTGATTGTGGACAAGATTTGTTTGATTGCTGAATTGATATCGCTGAAATTCAAAATTCAATCATAAATCAGTTGGGTTTTTGTGCATTAAGCTGTAGAAAAAATGAGTGTAGTGGGGTTTGATATTGGAAACGAGAAGTGTGTCATCGCGGTTGCAAAGCAAAGTGGCATTGACATTATATTAAACGATGAATCGAATCGTGAAACATATTCTGTGGTGTCATTTGGTGAGAAGCAGAGATTTATTGGTTCTGCTGGAGCAACTTCTGACACCATGAACCCAAAATCTATTGTTTCACAGGTTAATAGACTGATCGGTAGGAAATTTAAGGAACCAGATGTTCAACGCGATCTAAAGTTGTGTCCATTTGAAACCCTAGAAGGTCCTGACGGTGGAATTCAAGTCCGATTGCAGTAGTTAGGGGAAAACATATCTTTATTTGCCTGGTATAGGTTTTCTTCAGTGAATGGCCAACTGTTATTATTGATTCTCAGTGCGTCAATGTATTCATTTTAATTACAGGTCTTGAATTCGATAGGTTGGATTTCCAGATGCACTTAGAAGACATTTTACAGGCATATGAAAATTTAGCGAACAGGCTGCGATTTTTCGCTTGTATTTAGACATTGCTAGATACGGTATAATGAGATTGCTATATATATGTTATTGGATTTCCAGATGCACTCAGAACACATTTCTAGACACACTAATACAACATTGCTAGATACACTAATACCACATTGCTAGACATAATAGTTTAACATTGCTAGACACACAGATACATTATTGATAGATATGGGAATTCTTACTACGATTGTAATTCAAATATCATATTGCTAGATACATTGATATAAGCTTGCTAGATGCACTAATCTCATTTCTTACATTGCGATTGTGTTTGATAACTGCCTTTACAACTGCTTCGTGGAACTACTGACTCTTTAATCATTAGTGATACTGTAAATAAAGGCATTGCTACTGTTAACATCCATTGAACACAAAAATAACTAATTCACTACTACATTGTTAGATGCTTTAAAAATAACAATAATGAATTATTGTCCCAATACTAACGTCTAAAAAAGATTCGTACAAACAACATTCAATTTATAACCAAATAACAACATCAGGCTTACTTCATACACATTGCTAGTCATGAACAAGATTCACTACTACATTGCTAGACGTGTTAGCTGTTACTGTAAACACACTACTGACATTGCTAGATATGGCAAAACAAATTGCATACATTGCTGGATACGTGCAACATTTCCTGCATATGAGGCAAATACTTCCTGAAACACATACATTGCTATATATGGCTACAAACTCACGGCGAGGACCAACTACCCACTGCATGCTCCATCGGCACTCTCCGATATGACTGTCGGCACTAACTACGCTATCACTCTACCATTTTTAACTTCTAACTAACTACGTTAGACATATGTTTACATCCCTACGCCTGTAAGCCTAATATGACATTGAGAGTTACGTTCATCAGAGGTTGCTAGATACATTGTGACGCCATTTCAATATAACGACCATACTGTCATTTGAATTCTAAGATGACTTTTCTTGATACGTTGACATGAGGTTGCTAGATACTGCCGAAAATGACATTGTTAGTTATTTGAAATCATCAACTCTGTGGTACTAGTAAACTGTTAATGACGTTGCGAGTTACTAGTTAATCACACCCTTTACATTGATAGATACAACATCAAAAGCGTACTAGATGGGTTGTAACAAGGTTGCTAGATACAGCATGTGAGCATTGCTAGATACAATATAACGACTTTGATAGATTCAGCATCAAAACAATGGTAGATGGGTTGTAACGAGGTTGATAGATTCAGCCGCATATCATTGCTAGATACAGCATCTGAACATTGCTAGATACTGTATAAAGACTTTGATAGATGCAACATCATTTGTAGTTGCATTGAAATTAAGTTTATGATGCCACATTTCTAGATACAGTGTAATACCTCTGCGATAAGATTGCTAGATACGTGTATATGAAGTTGCTAGATACAACATTTTCCAGACATGAATATTCCACTAACATGAAGTACATGGATATCCTAATCAACATAAATAAGTGGTAGATGGGTTGTAACGAGGTTGATAGATACAGCCGCATATCATTGCTAGATACCTTATAACGATATTGCTAGATACAACATCTGAACATTGCTAGATACATTATAACGACTTTGATAGATACAACATCAAAAGATTGCTAGATGCGTTGTAACGAGGTTGCTAGATACAGCATGTGAACATTGCTAGATATAGTATAACGACTTTGATAGATTCAGCATCAAAACAATTCTAAATGGGTTGTAACGAGGTTGAAACATACAACTGCATATCATTGCTAGATACCTTATAACGATATTGCTAGATACAACATCTAAACATTGCTAGATACAATATAACAACTTTGATAGATGCAACATCAAAATATTGTTAGATGGGTTGTAAGGAGGTTGCTAGATACACATGGGAACATTGCTAGATACAGTATAACGACTTTGATAGATTCAACATCAAAATAATAGTAGATGGGTTGTAACGAGGTTGATAGATACAACTGCATAACATTGCTAGACATGTTATTTAGACATTGCTAGATACGTTATAAGGAGATTGATACATACAACAATGTAACATTTCTAGACACGATATAAAGACATTGCTAGATACAATAGTATAGGATTGCTAGCTATGTTGAATTTATTCATACAATAAAAATGGCAGGATCTCCTTATAAACTTTAGAAAACATAAAATTGGTAGAAATAATGCAATTTAACAGCAAGGTTGTCCTTCTCCTGTTGTGAGATATCTCTCATTGTCTTGATTTTGTATCCACCTTTCACAGAAGGTATGTATATTTTATTCATGTAATAGGCCAATTGAAAAAATCAAGGAACGCCTTATTATAATGCAATTTAAGAGACTACTTCGTTGCTAGATACGACTTCTGGCATTTGTAGATACAACAGGAGACATTGCTAGATACAGTGAACTAACTATTTGAGTGTAATTCTAATATCACATTGTTGGATACACTAAAAAAAACTTGGCCACAAACACTTGCAATATAACAATGCCACACATAAACCATATTCACTACTACACTGCTAGACGCGTTGTATGTTCCTGTAAAGATACTACTGACATTGTTATACATGGGAAGATAGACTGCATACATTGCTAGATATGTACAACATTTCATGCATGTGATGTCAAAACTTCCTGAAACAGATATATTGCTAGATATGGAAACTAATTCATGCAAAACGTTATGCACATTCTAAAGACAATACGAATCAAACATTCACTGGTTTTACTAACCACACAACAACATCAACTAACTTCATAAACATTGCCATACATAAAGCAGATTCACTACTACACTGCTAAACGCGTTGTATGTTCCTGTAAAAACACTACTGACATTGCTAGACATGGGAACACAAACTGTATACATTGCTAGAAAACCTGTATCAGTTGAGCAACTTAAACTCTACCGTAATAAATCACAAACCTCAACATTACGAATATTTAAGTACATACATGAAGAAAATCCGAACTGAAACATACTTAAACAAACTTTAATTAAAAGACACAAAAGAAGAAAGAATCAGATAGAAAGCTCATAAACTCATACATACACCATGATACCAAAATTTAAGTTGGATTCGACCAAATTGTTTGAACGAATTCATCCAATTGAGTTCAGTTTTGTGAAAATTCATTTGGTTTTCAGGAATTGTATTATTTCAATCTCATAAGAATCCGATAGGGATGTAATAATACCTAAAAGAAAGAGAGGAGGAATGGAGATTAAACCCTAGAGACAATGGAAGATGTAGAGAGAGTATTAGTAAGACTGTCTTTTGAAGAAACGAACTGAGTGTATGCGATTTGAAAATACTTGCAGTTGGATTTGATTTGACAAATTATATTGGTGACTTTTTTAGTGCCATGCCGGTACGAAGGAGAAGGAAGTAAAAAAAACTATGTTTTCTCTCGCCAAACACTTACTTACATTCCATGTCAGCAACATGTTGAGGTCGGTCGATTTCAATTTTATAGAGGAAAGTACCCTTCGTCGACGTTGTTTGGTCACTGGTGGTCGGAACGATGGTAGATTGTGGTTAGTTGGTTGGTCGGTTAATAGTTAGGTTCGCCGGTGGTTAGTTACGTTCGCCGGAAAGAGTGTGATCACGGCAAGGAAATTTAAAATGAACAGACCTTCTTGAAAAACGGGTTGTTTGTTAGGTTAGGAGAGAGGAGAGAGATAGAGTATAATAAATTCAAAATTAAAAAAATAGAGTGATGGTACTGTAGCCAAAAGGCCTCTTTTTCACAAATTAACCCTTATATACTAGGTTGAGGGTAATTATGGTATTAAAATTAAATTAGGTCTTAAAAGGGAATATATATATATATATATATATATATATATATATATATATATATATATTGAGGTGGGTATTAAGTGAGCATTAACCCTTTTTAGGTACTAGATAGTAATATGTTTGTCTAGAAGGTACTTAGTGTGTCATTTCCCTTTCTTTAATTGAGTAGAAGAATTATATATTTTTTTTTCAAACAATTATTAGAATATACGAGATTGACTTTGATCCGTTTTTCAATACGATATTATATTTATAATTTTAATTCTAAAGATATAATCATTAAAAATGTAAAAATAAAGTTAGAAAAATAATACAAATTAAAAAGAAGAAAACAGATGAAGTGTAAGACTTCACGCAACCGCGTATTTTCAACCAAATATGCGCATCAAACCCCTGCTGCAACAGGGCATATTTGTTTGGCGTGTAATTCCAAAGATGAAATGGGGTTCAAAAGATAAACCTCATTTCATCTTTTCTTAGACCAACTGCAACGTGCCATGTGGCACGCTGCAGGTTTACTTTTTTTGTTTAAAAAGTATTTTTATAAAAATTGGTTGGTTAGAAAAATATAAAATTTATACCATTATTTTTTATTTTTTCGATATCTACGAATAGAGATTTAGTTTGTTTGATTTGGACACCGATTTGTTTTGAGTTTTTTTATTTATTTAGTATTTTTAAAACAATTTTCGGAATATTTTAATAAGTTTTAAAAAAATAAAATTATACCATCATTTATAAAATTTTGAGATCTATTAATAGAGATTTGGTTTGTTTGATTTGGACACCCAAATTTTTAGAGTTTTTTTTATTAAGTTTTTTGAAACAATTTTTCGAATATTTTAGTAAGTTAAAAAAAAATATACTAAGATTTATAATTTTTTGACATCTATAAATAGAGACTTGGTTTGTTTGATTTGCACACCGGAATTTTTTAAGTTTTTTTATTAAGTTTTTTCGAAACCATTTTTGGAAGAGTTAAGTAAAGTAACAAAAATAAATAAATAATACCATGATTTATAATTTTTTGAGATCTATAAATAGAGATTTTGTGTGTTTGATTTGGAAATCAGACAAATTTTATTTTTATATTTTAAATTTAAATAAACTATATATTGTGTATTATTTTATTAATCATTTTAATTTTATAATTTATATTTATAAAGGAAATATATAATGTTAATTTATGAAAATTATTTATTTTAATATATATAACTAATGTTAATATATATTAAATAATAAGTAAGATAAATAAAAATATATGGTATGATTTTATACGGTAGAATAATGTGGAAGAGAGAAATATGGTGGGGTATGCTGAAAGATGAAATATTCTCTACTGCATGGAGTGAGAATTTTTGCAGAATTATTTGGAGATTATGCTAATGTGGCATTGATGTGGCATTGATGTGGCGTGCTTTTGGGAGATGAAATATCTTCACCGCTGCGTAAGGCAGCATGGCATTATTCATCCCATGTAGCACCTCAAGGATGAACCCCAGTTCATCTCCGCCGTAGTCAACTGCAGCGTGCCACACTATTGTTTTTTTTTTTTATAAAAATCATTTTATATAAATATTGGTTTGTCAAAAATATAAAAAAAAGTATACCATTATTTTTTATTTTTCGATATCTACAAGTAGAGCTTTGCGTAGAGCTTTGGTTTGTTCGATTCGGACACCGAAATATTTTGAGTATTTTATTTATTTTATATTTTCAAAATGATTTTCGAAATATTTTAATAAGTTAAAAAATAAACAAATTATACCATGATTTATATTTTCTCGAGATCTATAAATAGAGACTTGGTTTATTTGATTTGGACAACAAAAAATTTAAGATATTATGATGCGAAAGAGAGAGAAAAATGGTGGGGTATGCTAAAGATTGAATATGCTCTGCTGCGTGGAGTTAGAATTTTTGAAGAATTATTTGAGAATTATGCTCAGATGGCGTTGATGTGGCACACTTTTAGGCGATGAAATATCATCACTACTGCGGATGGTCTAAGAATAAGGATGTTAGTATTATAGATGGTTAGTTGTACGGTTCGCTAGATGATTAAGTCATTATGCTAGAAACCATATCTCGAGTCTATATATTATATATTGTAATTTATTAGTTTTTTGTAAAATATATTTTATAATCAATATAATTAATAAAATATATTAAATAAAATTAACTCAATTGGTAAAAAATATTATAACTCAAATTATGTTTTGTATTATATCTAAATGGTCACAAGCTATTAAAAGTTATCTAAATGGTCAATTTTTTAATAACAAAAAGTCAATAAAGTATTATTTTCGAAAGAATAACTTTTTTTTAGGAAATACTCATTACTCTTAAAAGAATATTAAGATTCTAATACTATTTAGATAAACAAAATATTAAATATTAATTTTTATTATATATATAATATAATTGAATTTTATGATTAGTTATAGTGAAATATTTTGTGATCAATCCAATGAACAATGGATGCATATTCAGACATAATATGTTTTGTGTTTTTTTGGAGTTTATGGATATTGATATTATATGAAATGTATCTTGTTAGTTTTATTAGCTGTACTGAGGAAGGATGCTATTCTTTTTGTGGTTGGATGAAAAAAATCATATGGTAAAAAGGACGACTTCCAATGCGAGTTGTATATACAGTTACCTATACTAGATGGAACATGGAAACGTGTGAGCATGAATTCTGTTTCTGGGGTTACTACAAATACAGAGAGATGTCTCAATTTTTGTGGTGGTTGGTCATTTTTTCTAAGATGGCTCATTTTTTACCCGTAACAAGACGACATATGCAGTGAATGTTGCTACCTTTTACTTCAGGAGAGTCTTTCTTTTTCATAGGTTACCTATCAAGATCATCTCTGATCGGTATCAAAAGTTTGTAAGACATTTTTAGCGAAGTCTGTGACAACTTACAATTACAAAGTTGAGTTTTACTTCTCGGTTTGAGAAACGGTGTAGTCCAAACGGTTCTTACTTGAATGTAAAGCCGAATGACTAATGGCGCTTACTTGCCATCATTGCTTTCTGTTTGGACGATATGTGGATGGAGTATACCTGTGACAGTTCTGACACATTTGTATTTAGAAAGTAGCGCATGACACTTGGATTTTGAAGAAGCGTGCGAGTTGTTGCTGACGTTTACCAAACGCGTCATACGTGTGCATCTAGCAAATTACCACATTACCTTAATTTTCAACCATAATATCCCTTAAATGCTTAATTTTTGGTGTATTTGCTAAGTCTATTGTTGTCATCTGCTTTCGAAAGACGTCTGCTTATTTTCAAACTGCTACCCACGTACGCCATTTTTGCTTGACTCTTGCATACATGTAGGGTTTGTTAGTTGTTGGAACTCTAGATTCTGGAGTAGTGAGGCTGCGATTATGGCAACAATCAAAAGAAACTTGTATATTCTGGGTGGTGAACCAATCGCCCCTCGCCTGCTTTAATCATGCTTATTCGTGACATTAACTCATTGCAGTCAAAGTAGAAAAAATAGCACCAAAAAGGGAGACAATGAGGAACTTAGAGAAAACTCCAATATCTGAATTTGAAGACCCCTTATTCTTGGAAAGATATTTCTCTCAAATAGCTCACAAATATGGGTATCTAGATAATGGTGGATTGCTCAGTTGTAAGGAAAGGTATGCCATTCTAGAAGATGTAACTATAAGGATCCCCTTGGTCGGCGAGCATCCCTATCATGCCCGGGAGACAGAGACTTGCTTGTTTACGACTATGTTCCTCTACGTCTTTTATATTAATTAGGTCTCATATTTTCGTCTTCATATATTAATTAGATTCTCTATATTAATTGAGTATTCTATATTAATTGAGATTTTCTATTTATGAGGTTTCTTATAATAATGGATTATGAGTTATTTTAATCATCTATTAGTAGGCTTTAATCTAGAGCGTATGATGAAGAAGTAAGGTTTCTCCTAAAAATATAAATAAGAAAGTATATTGTTATAGAATGTGCGATGTGGCGTGGGTGACTGTGGCAGTGTAATTTCGTAAGAAACATATTTCCCAGAAGAGTCAAATAGATCTAAGTATTTTATGAGATAAGTGAGGTGGAAGATAAACACTAAAGAGAGAATTATGTGAGTCATGTAATCTTTTGTTACAAAGAGTGATTGAGTCGTTTGTGTTTAAGGAGTCTTTTTGTAACCTACATGTTTATAAAAGAGTGTCAATTTACTATAGATGTATGATTTCTTCACAATCTAAAACAGGGTAAATATTATCTTGTGTACGTGGTTTTATTATTTATTGTTTGTCTTGAACATGGATATTAGATTTTTCTTCCATATGTTCAATTGTATATCGCTTATTGTCTCCGCTGAACGGTAGTGGATTCCCCAACAAGTAGTACAAGGAGCATAGAGCAACAGTGGAAGAATTATATCGATCACGATCTGTAAAATAGAGAAGTAAAATTCCATCTGGAAACCATAAAAGCCACAAAATATAAAATTCATAAAGCTTAGCCTCGAAAAACAATAGACAGATCTAACGATTTGAGTTCTATAGAATTAAGATTAAGGCTTACCAAATAAAAAATGGATTGACTGCTGATATAAAAAGTATATCTACACATGTTGATATCATGGTATTATCTAAATCTCATAGTACATGCATACTAAGTTTGGGAGATGAAGTGCTACCAGATGTATCTAATGAGCCTACGATGCTGAGAATATGGAATCCGGTTGAGACGATTTACATGAACAAATCCTTGGTGAACATATTATATATGAACAATCGAATTTAGACTTAGTTTATAAATAATAGCACAGAGATCCGAAGGCATGCAGATGACTAAAAGCACATCTTACTCGACTTGAATGTAGTTAGTTACTTTAGAAGAAGGGTGTTCTGAATGGTGGCTCCAAAAGGTATGGACTGAGTGTGAGCGGTTGTCTGGGAAAGAGATATTCAAGTAAGAGGAGATGAAACTCTCGATCAAAATTTAAAAGGTTTGTGACGGGTTCAAAAGTGATTTGTTGAGTATGCAAAAAGAAAATGCATATCAGTCAAAACTTCATGGACAAGAGATATAGCAACAATTATAAGAAAACTAAAGTCGGAGACGTTACAGTGCTTTCTGATGATTATGAGTATGTTGATTCTTTAATAATATATTGTTTTTGTACGTATAATAATAAAATGATGCTTAATTCGGGTGCATCATTTCATATGACTTGCTGTAAGCATCGGTTTGAAGACCTACAAATGTTTGATGTTGTAAAGGTCATCCGTGAAAATGAAGAATCTTATGATGTCAAAGGGATTAGATACGTCTGGCTCAAGTTATCTACAAGACTTGAGAGAGTTATTAACAACGTAAGGTATGCACTCGAAGTTATACATAACATTCTTTCTATTGGGATGTTAGATGAGGAAGGGCTTACTTATATGGGTGGTGATGGCAAACTTAGGGTTTAGTAAGGCTGCTATTTTGGTATAAAAACCAATAATACTGATACTATGTTAGTTCTTGATGTATATGTAGTAGTAGAGGGTGTGGCATCATTAAATAGGGTATATAAGTGAGAATACACACAACAAACTAAGTAAACATGGGTTGTTAGATAGTACGAAAGTTCAAAAGCTTAGATTTTATGAAAAAATTGTATTGGGTAAGAACAACAAGGTAAATTTTATGCATAGGAACCAGACATCCAATAGAGTTTGATTATGTTCATTCAGACATTTGGGGTCCTACGCGGGAACTGACCGTAGTTGGTGCAAGGTACTTTATATCGATGATTGATGACTATTGTATGAAAGTATAACTTATATTTTTGAAGACCAAAGATTAAGTTTTTGCTTCTTTTGTGAACTAGAAGACATCAATACAGAATCAAACTCATATAGTGCAAAAAAACGCTTCAAACTGATAATGGCTTGGAATATATGAATATGGAGTTCACTTGTTATTGTACAAAGTTTTTCATTACTAGACATTAAACTGTAAGTAGGAATCCTTAACAGAAGGGGATTACTGAGAGAATGAATCGAGCCTTGTTGGAAAAATTTAGATTTATGCTTCATACGGTTGGAATATGTTGAAGGTTCTGGGAAGAAGTCGTGATAACAACTGCACATATCATCAATCGGAGTCCATGTATTATATTTAAATTTTGTATCCTCAAGAGGCCTGAACTTGAAAGAAACTTAATAGGTATATATTTTTATCTCAACAAGAATATATACAAAAGATCATAAGGAAGTTCTTGATGTTCGAAGAAAAAATGGTTGGAACTTCAATGGGTTCCCAATTCAAACTCAGTTTCACTCAAATATCAATTGAAGCATCAAATAAGAAGTATATGCAAAATACATCTTATGCTAATTTTATTGGTAGTATTACGTATGATATGATTTGCGCGAGATCTGATATTTCCTATATTGCAAGTGTTTTGCGCTGCATTTTTTTCTATGCAATCCGAGTATATGGCTTCTATGGAAGGCATGAAGGAAACCACTTAGATGAACAGATTGTTGTATGAACTCATAGGTGTGAATCTATATGTGGTTTTGTTCTTTAATAACACTAGTACCCTTCATTTAATAAGAAATGTGAAGTTCTATGAATGAAATTAACATGTAGATATTAAGTTTTATTTTATCTAAGATGTAGTGGATAAGGGACAGGTGAAGGTGGCTAATATTTATAGCGATGAAAATTATTCGGATGCTCTGACCAAGGTATTGCTGATTTCCAAGCTCGTGAACTACATGAGACGAGTACAAGTCTAGGATGCAGGTTAGTTAGTCTCAAAAGAGTCGAACATTTGGGGAAATAGATGCTAGAGTTAATAGAAGCCTATGGGAAGAATTGTTAGGTGTAAGGTAGATGTAACTATCAACAAAGGCATATCATAGGACTACATGGGCATAATTGGAACTGCTAAAGACATGTAATAGGTAAAATCTATTGAAACTCTCTGAATCTTGAGTCGTGACTTACTTATAGAGACGTTTATTGATGCTAAGGGCTGAGATAAGCTGTCGTAGAGTGGTTACCATTATGTCAAATAAAATATATGTTGAACCATAGAATGGTGGTTTGAAGCGAACTGATCTGAAGCACCACTATGATCTGAAGTAAACAAGAATGTAATACCAAAATTAGACATAAGTGAAGTTCTCTATTTTCTACGTCTTATATATTAATTAGGTCTTTTGTTTTCTATTTATATATTAATTAGATTCCCTATATTCATTGGGTCTTTCATATTAATTAGGATTTGATATTTATGAGATTTTCTAGATTAATAGATCATGAATTATATTAGTCACTGATGATAAAAAAATTAAGGTTTTCTCTAAACCTATAATTAAGCAAAGATTTTATTATGCAATTTGTGATGTGGTGTGATGTGACTGTGGCGCTGCAATTAAATGAGCAACATATTTTCTAGAAGAGTAAAATAGTTATAGATCTTTTAAGTGATAAGTGAGGTGAAAGATAAACACTGAATACATGGTTATGTGAATCACGTTATCTTTTATCACAAATAGTGATTGAGTCCTTTGTGTTTGAAAATTCTTTTTTAACCAACTTGTTTTAAAAAAGTGTTTGTTGTCCGTGAACGTAGGATTTCTTTATCATTTGAACCACGTTAAGTATTGTTTTGTGTGTTTGGTTTTATTACACTTTTTTAGTTCATATTAAATATGGTAATTAAATCATTCTTTTATAGATTTGTATAATCGAATATGGATTCTTGACTCGGCCGAACTGTAATAGTTTCCCAACATTATCAATTAATATATATAACACGAAAAACCTATATGGGTCGTTTTTTTCTCATTTAGGGGCAACATGACTCATCCGTAAGTATAATGTTAACCATCATTTAGATTTATTCATGATACATAGCATGATAATTACAATATTTTATAATGCAACTTGAAAATTAGCAAATGTTCCTACTTATCCAAATTATTATAATTCAAACTAAATTATAAAAAAATCATGATAAGAAAGTAAAATTAAATATTATATTAACTTAATTAAAATAAAAATATATTAAAATTGGAAGTAGTATAATAGAAACATATACAAAACACTAAACTAGAAAGAACTCTCACTGAAACCAAATATATTCTCAAGAAAATATTCACATGCAAAAAGTATCATCGAGACAACCTTGCTTATCAATGCTTTAATGAGATTTTGTGGTGATATGCTCTGCCTTTGTCTATTTGGTAACATTTCTTTTACAAACATAAACCTATTCTACATATGTTTTGACGTATTCAAAATATTGTTACGATTAAAGAACATAACCGTTCAGTTTTCCAAAATATTATTACGAGAACATAACCGTTCAATTTTCCACGTTTGAAAATATATTCACGATGCTCAGTCTCCCAACAAATGTTTATGTCATATATTTGTTTGAGATTCATAATACATTAAATATATGTTGTTACCATACCATATTATACAAAAATTATATTGTAAACTATTCTATATAAATCACAGATCTTGCTGAAGAAATATGTTTCAAAAATATAGACTTACGACTATCCACACAACTAAAAAATCGTAGTGTAATAAGATTATTGTCTTTACGCTATATAATCTCATTTACTTCAATTTGTTTAAGACCTTCCATTACTCTATGTCTAGATTACTCAAGTAGTCACACAAAACCTCTTTTGTGAATGTTATATTTGGTATAGTACATATCGAACCATATGTAAAACTTTTAATAGCCAAAGCGTATGTAATGTATTGCAAGTTCTACTTTTTAGAACACACAATTAGAAAATATTATCTCTTTTTGTCATATCGATATTCACAAGCTTGTATTTTTATACTATAATGTTATAACAAGTTTTTAATGTGTGTCTTTTATGACATATCCATAGTACCCTGTAAGTGATCCCAAATAATATAGATATTTAAATCATAAGACACTTTATTGTCAAACTTAGTTGATACAAATTTATTTTTAGCATAACAAATTTTTATTGTTAGAAGCTTAGAGTATGTCATCAACGTATAATACTAAAAATATTGATTTTGTCTCTTTGAGTTTGTAATACACCTAATTCACAAATACTCAATACTTCATTATATACTTTTCTTATATGACATGTTATATATTCTCAAGTTGTTTTCCAAATCGTGTTTGATTTTAGATATTTATTTACATCTATTAATTGTTTATGTAGCAAGACAAAATCTTAAATCGAATCATCATGCATTGTTAAAAACAAAGAGAGAAGTAGCCGCATGAGGCGGCTAGGGTTTTATGTTTTATTAGAAAATGTTCCTTTTTGTATTGAACTCTTTTTTATTGAATCAAATCATTACAAGTTGCGCTTGTTTCACTAGCAATGGTAATAAGGCTCTCAATATATAGAGAACTTAGAGGCCTATACAAGGAAACTTAATACACTGATTTATAGGGAGAAGATTAAGGACAGTATGTGAAATCCTAAATTATAGTGGTCAATAGTTAACCCCAATTATTACTCCATGAATCCAGCTTTCCAAATTTGGTCGAATATTCTAACACTACCCCTCAACTTGTGTAGTGGGATCACCAATACCCAACTTGGATAAAACTGATTCGAATGTTCTTGCAACAACCGCTTTTGTCAAGATGTCTGCCAGTTGGTCTTCGGATCTAACAAACGGAAGTTCGACTGTCCCATCTCCAATCTTTTCTTTTATGAAGTGCCTATCTATTTCAACATGCTTTGTTCTATCGTGCGGTACCGGGTTCTCTGAAATTTTAATCGCAGCTTTATTATCGCACATTAACTGAGTTGGACACTTCAGAGGGGATCTGATTTCTTACATTATCTTCTTTAACCAAAGTATCCCGGTAATCCCCTTAACGATTCCTCTAAATTCTGATTCAGCACTTGACAGTGATACTAATTTCTGTTTCTTACTCCTCCAAGTCACCAAGTTACCTCCAAGAAGAGTAAAGTAGCCAGCAGTTGATCGCTTGTCTTTAGGATTCCCTCCCCAATCAACATCTGTGAATACTTCAACATCAAGGTGTCCATTTTTCTTAAAAATTATGCCTCTTCCTGGTGTGCCTTTGAGATATCGAATAATCCTCATTACTGCCTTCATATGGTGTTCCTGAGGATGATGCATGAATTGGCTAACTACTCCCATCGCGTATGCAATGTCGGGTCGATTGTTAGCCAGGTAAATCCATTTCCCCACCAACCTTTGATACATTTCCTTACTCGCTGGTCTGGCCTCTTCAATTATCTTTAGTTTGTGATTGACAACCATAGGAGTGTCATTTGGTTTTGCTATCCACCATGCCAACTTCAGCTAATAAATCCAATATATATTTCCGTTGGGAGATATAAATCCATCATCTTGACCTAAGAACCTCGATTCCTAGGAAATACTTCAATCCCCCAAGGTCTTCCATTTCGAACTCCTTGAAGAGGTTTTTCCTAAGAGAGCTAATTTCTTCTTCGTCATTCCCCGTTATAATCATATCGTCAACATACATTATAAGCCAAATAACTAATTCTCCTCTCTTTTTGTAAAACAAGGTATGATCCCCATTACTTTGTTTGTAGCTATACTGCTTCATTGCCATTGTAAATCAACCAAACCAAGCACAAGGAGACTGTTTGAGCCCATATAATGCCTTTTTCAGTTTACATACCTCATTTTCTTGAAAACCATCAGAGAACCCTGGTGGGGGTTCCATATATACCTCTTCTTCCAAGTCTCCATGTAAGAAAAAATTCTTTACATCAAATTGATGAAGAGGCCAATCTTTATCCGCGGCTATTGAAAGTAAAACTCTAATGGTGTCAATCTTTGCAACCAGAGAGAACGTTTCAGAGTAGTCTATACCACATGTTTGTATATATCATTTGGAAACCAATCTTGCCTTGTGTCACTCAATGGTGCCATCAGATTTATATTTTATATTAAACACCCATCTACACTCGACTGCTTTCTTCCCTTGTGGTAAGACACAATTCTCCCATGTACCATTCCTTTTTAGAGCTTCCATTTCGGTATTCATTTCCTCATGCCATTCAGTCATCTTCTTAGCTTCTTGAGCTGTTTTAGGGATTTGTTCAGAGAGAATAGTAGCTGAAAACGCCTTTGAAATCTTCGTCATTCCTTTTCTGTCCATTTTTACCAGATATGTAGAAGCACGAGGAACGTGTTCCGGTGAATACCGGTCATGAGGAACCCCTTTATTTTTCATGGGGGAAGAACTGGAGTTTGAGTTTCAAAAAATGAACTTCCTGAAATGTCATGGTTAGTAGAATTTTGTGAATTATAACATTGTAAATTGTTTACCTCTTGACGGACATTTTCTTCGGCTGATTTGCTGGTAGTATCCATGGCATTGATTTCTTGTTGGACATTGTCTTCGGGAGAATCATTGGTGGTAAGAACTGCCTCGTCAGTCTCCTTTATGTTAGAAGAGGCATGTTCGGTGGCGCCATCTACCGACTCTTTCGGCATATCCTCAAAGTAACTTTCATATAGCAACTAGTCGAGTGATTCACTTACTTTCTCCCCCTGAGCACAAGATTGATGGTCAAAAAAATAATCTGATTCTAAGAAGTCACAGTCTATGGTGACATGGATTCGACGAGTAACTGGATTGTAACACCGATATCCCATTTGATGAACATCGTACCGAACGAATACACACTTTTTAGCACACGGATTAAGTTTGTTTCGACTAGTTTTAGGGATATGAACAAACACCGAACAACTAAAGATATGAGGTGGTAAGGTCATAACAGATGGAATTGTAACTTGGGTGGCAAGCACTTGTAATGGAGTTTTATTTCCAAGACATCGGTTTGGTAGACGATTTGAAAGATATGTAGCTGTAGCAAGAGCTTCTGGCGAAAAAGAATGAGGAATTCTAGATTCAATCATAATAGCACGAGTTTTTTCAAGTAAAGTACGATTTTTTTCGTTCTGAAGTACCGCTTTGTTGAGGTGTGTTTGGACAAGTGGTTTGATGGATAAGACCATTTATTTTGAAAAAATTATGCATTTTTTGGTTGACAAACTCTGTTCCATTACCAGAACGGAGAATCTGTATTTTTTTCAAATTGAGTCAAAATCATTTTGTAAAAACAAACAAATATTTTTGGTACTTCCGATTTATATTTCATGAAGTATATCCAAGTCATTCTTGAGAAATCATCCACAAATAAAACAAAGTATCTGATTTGATTGTTAGTGGAATTTGGTGTTGGACCCCAAACATCAGAATGGATTAGCGAAAAAACATAATCAACTCTAGTATTACTTTGATTAAATGAGACCTTACGATTTTTTGCAAGTGCACGTTTCAAATTTCTAATGAATGGAATTATTCTAAAAAAGACTAGAAAACAAACTTTTAAGATAGTTAAAAGAATGATGACCAAGTCGTCGGTGCCATAACCAAAGTTTCCTTTCAGTTGTTCCGTGAGCAAGCATGACATATCCCTTATGAGCTACCTCATCAACATAATAGAGACCTCGTTGTTCAGTACCACGCCTAATGATCTCTTTCGTACGAATGTCTTGAAAAAAGCATAAAAATGGATACATAAGAACCACACAGTTAAGTTGTTTTGTCACTTGACTAATAGATAATAACTTTAAGGATAGTGAAGGAATGTAGAGGCAGTTTTTAATTTCCATTTTTTCAGAAAAAATAATTGAACCTCCCCCTTCAACTTCACAAATTTCTCCACTAGGAGTCTCAATATGGGACTTCTTTGGAGATGACATGTCACCAAAGTTTTTAGGATCATAAGACATGGTGTCCGTAGCCCCGCAATCAAAGATCCAATTCATTGATTTCTCAAACCCTTTACCTCTAAGTTTTTCATAGGAGTTCGTCGCCATTCCTCCAAAACCAGTGCCACTTCCTTGCTCATTTTTAGTCGGATCTTCACTGCCACTTGTAGACAAAACCCGTTTGACATTAGATTTGAAACGCTGGTTATTTTTCTCTTTATAACCCTCATCCCACCATTCTGGATAGCCAACCAACTGGAAACATGTCTCTTTAGTGTGTTTCTTCATCCCTCAATGAGTGCAATACAACTTAGATTTATCTTTTTTTTCTTTGGATCGGAATTTAAACCTCTGTGCAGAATATTTAGCAGCCAAACCCATTACAATTTCAATCGAGTCACTATCAGAAGAACTTGATTTTTGTATATTAAGTCTGGCCACTTCCCTTCGTATTGTAGCATATGCTGTTTCCACGGAAGGAAGAGGATCCTTTTTCAGGATATCTCTCTTAACTGGTTCCAGTTTGTCATTAATCGCCATTAACAATTGATAGAGTCTTTGTTCTTGAGTCTCCTTATTGTAGATCTGAATGTCTTCTGGGTCTTTCATAGGGTTCGGATCTCGCCTATCTATAGACATCCAGATGTTCTGCAGTTTGTTCCACAAGTCTTCTAGTGTATCGGACCCTTGCCTTAATGAATTAGCCCTCTTATGAAGGTCAAACACCTGTAACGAATCTGTAACAGAACCGTATGTGTTGGCTAACCCATTCCATAGGGCTTTTACAGTGGGATATTGCGAGACATTATTTACAAAGCTGGATTCAAGATTCTCGATAATCCATGTGAAACACATTGATCATCTTGTTCCCACCTTGTATATGTGTTGTCAGTTTTGGATGGAGGTGTCGGCTCCCCTGTAATGTGAGAACCTCTCCCCCTTCCCCCAATTACTTTCTTCATCAGGTTTGCCCATAGGGCATAGTTGTCACCACCGAGTTTAATCCATAAGGATAAATTCTCGGGGTTAGTTGTTTGCTGTTGTGTTCCGAGACCATTTCTCAGAATGGCAGCAATCTGCATTATTAATTCATCAGGAATTTGACTGACCACGACTTCATTGCCAGCCATCTTTGTTGAGGATGTTTAGAATTCCTACTCTGATACCATGTTAAAAACAAAGAGAGAAGTAGCCGCAGGAGGCGGCTAGGGTTTTGTGTTTTATTAGAAAATGTTCCTTTTTGTATTGAACTGTTTTTTGTTGAATCAAATCATTACAAGTTGCGCTTGTTTCACTAGCAATGGTAATAAGGCTCTCAATATATAGAGAACTTAGAGGCCTATACAAGGAAACTTAATACACTGATTTATAGGGAGAAGATTAAGGACAATATGTGAAATCCCAAATTATAGTGGTCAATAGTTGACCCCAATTATTACTCCATGAATCCAGCTTTCCAAATTTAGTCGAATATTCTAACAATTTGTTTTCTTTATTAGTTACCTTTATAAAAAAATGAGAGTTGATATATTGTATAACATTCTAAAAATTGATTGAACCATATTTCAGAATCCCATACAAAAAATTGTATTCTTTGAAATATGAAATATATTAATTCATATATTTCTCACTCTTTATCTTTTTCTATTAGGGTTGACCAATTAATTTCAGTTATGTTCGTGTATAATTTTTTATCGTTTTAGATTCTGACGGACCAGACCGCTAAGCTTTCGGTTCTAGTTTTTAGAAACGGACCCAACTGTTATGTTTTTGTTTTGGTTCGATTCGGTGTGTGTTTGGTACGTTCAATTTCGGTTCGGTTCGTTTTAGTTTGATCCGTTATCAATCTGGGTTTGGTTCAGTTTGGTCCATTATTAAAAAAATCAATTATAATATAATTTTCAAATTATTTACTTAAATAAATGATATAATAATTAAAGTTTAGAAGGTAATATTTGATTTTTTTTAATTGGTTGTTACCTAATAATTTTGGAAATATAGTGTATAAATAATAATAAAATTAAAAAAAACAATCGGTTCTAACGGTTTTATCAATTTGATTATGCATCAGTTATACGAGTTTATCGGTTTTATCAGTTCAGTTCTGCATCGGTTCGATCGGTTTACCGGTTCTATCTGTTCGGTTCCAAATCGGTTTTATTGGCTTACCGGTTCCATCGGTTTGGTTCCGAACTGATTTTATCGTTTTAGTTCCTTATCAGTTTTGAGTTTTAGAATGGAACCGCATAAGAGTAATCAGTTCCCTTTGATGCCATATTAGAATTACAAGGCATTTCGGTAATGACATCTAAGTATGAAAGATTAATATGTAAAGAGAATCAAAACCTAATGTATTAAACTACAACACAAAATATCTTTAAAAAACCTACGAGAAACGTTACATATTACAGTCATAAATGATAGCCTTTATTGACCAGAATAGTAGCAGCTAAAATACTAACTAATGTATCTTCTAAAATACTAATTCATATAACGTCTAATTATTAAATAAGATAATTAAAACAATTAATAATTAAATCAATTCCAACAAATCTCTCCTTTAAAATGGATATGCCTAAAAAACAACCAGTTTAATCTTCTATTGCTTGCATTCCAAGTGAACTTCGACAATTAACAAACATCTCCAGCGTCACTGGCTTGGTCATTATATCTACAATATTTTCTTATGTACGAAAATAAACCAACTTCACAACTTCTTGATTTGTAAGATCTTGTAGATAATGATACCTTACAATGATATGCTTCGTGCACCTATGCATCACCGAATTCTTCGAGAGTTTAATTGAAGAAGTGTTATCGCAATAGATTTCCATACACTCGGATTTTCAGATGTGATTTTGTTCCATAATTTCTTTCCTCCATACAAAATGACAAACACAAGATGTTGCAGCAATGTGCTTTGCTTCGGTTGTAGACAAAGTAACTACCTCTTGCTTTCTTGAGCTACAACATATTGCAGATTTATTGAACATAAAAACATAACCTGAAGTGCTTTTTTAAGCATCGAGATCACCAGCGTAATCATTGTCCCTATATGCTTTCACCTTTATCTCTGATCCTCTCTTAAAAAAATTCCAAACTCCATTGTAACTTTTAAGTATCGCAAAACTTTCTTAGTTTCATGCATATGTTCCTCTATTGGTTTGGCCATGAACTGAGATAATAAGAAGACCACATACATCATGTTATGTCTTATAATTGTGAGGTACATTAGACAACCCACTAACTTCATGTACATAGTACATCTACTTTGGTTTATTTTGGACTGGGGGTAATTTTGTAAAGTGTTTTGAGTATTAAGTGTTTAGTGTGTAAAGTAGTGAGAGAATTGAGCAGCCTGGTTGTAATAAATGTCCATTACCCCTATTAATGAAAGTGGTTGACGTATTTATACCCTTAATCAAGGACCCATGGGCTTACGGGTCAAGTTATGAAACTTGGTCAAGTTTAAGGACCCATTAATCTTTTAAGCTGATTAGCACATAGCTTAGTCAAAAGATGTTTAGGTGTTTATTCACTTTTGTCATGTCTGGATATTTCAGTGGTACGTTATTGTCTGAATTTCCCTTGTCCGGAAAATACAGTAGGTTGTGACTGATATTCCGAACTCATTAGCACCGACTTTTTCCAGCTCCTTTCTTTGAGAGTTTAGAATCTTAGACAATGAGATTTTTTACTAAATTAAAGTCTGCCATGTCAAACATTTCCAGCACCTCGTGAGCATATTTTTTCTGTCTTAAGTGAATCCCATATTGTCTTTGATGAATTTCAACACCAAGAAAAAACCTCATCAAACCAAAATCAGTCATCTCAAATTCTCGTGTCTTTGACAACTTAAACTCTTCAATTAACTGTCCATCATTTCCAGTTAAAATTAAATTATCTACATAGAGACTTACCATGATATACTTCACTCTTTCAATTTTAATGAATAATGTGTGATCATTATGACTTCTCACGAATCCCTATTGCTTGAAATATCTCTCTGCTCGACAAAACCAAGCTCGGAGAGCTTGCTTCAAACTATACAAAGCTTTCTTGAGTCGATATACTTTATCTTCTTCACATTTTTTTACAAACCCCTTTGGTTGACCCACACACCACTTCTTTCAACTCTTCATATAAGAAGGCACTTTCTACATCTAATTGATATACTTTCGAACTTGTGTGTGCAACAACAACCAATAAATTCTGATTGTATCTCATATTACAACGGGTGCAAAGATTTTATCATATTCAATGCCTTCTTCTTGTGCGTATCATTCCACCACCAATCTTGCTTTGTATTTATCCACTTCCCATCTTCATTTTATTTAGTCTTGAAAACCCATTTAACCCTGATTTTCTTTGCATTAGCAGGGAGAGTTACAAGTTCTCGTGTGTTGTTTTTCTCATGGTTTCTATTTTACATTTCACTTTTTCAACCTACTTTGTTTCTTTGACAACTTCTTTAAAATACATCGGATCAACATGAGACATAAATAGTGTCAATATCATTTGTACTTCAGCCTCTTCATCTGAAATCCTTTCTTCACTTTCATAATCTTGCATCCATATTAGTAATCTATGAACTCTTTACTGATGTGTTTCAGGTTGAGCTGACTTGATATTATTTTCACCAATGGCATCTTCCTCAACAACTTTGATCTCTTCATCATTCTCCTCTCTGGTAGTGTCTTATTCTCTTCATTCAAGAGTATCATCTGAATTTTTCACATCAGCATTCGAATCCCACTTATCTTCCTCTTCGAATATTACATCCTTACTCATGAAAATTTTCTTTAAAGTTAGATCATAAATTCGGTATGCCTTTGAATCCTCGCTTACTCCAGGTAAAACACACAAATGGCTCTTGTTATCTAGCTTTATTCTACGTTATTCAGGGATGTGCACATGACTTATGTAACTAAAAATTCTAAAATAGCTCACACTTGGTTTAATTTCACTCCAGCCCTCTTCTCGAACCATATCACTTACAACATATGTGCCACTTCTATTCAACACATGACACGTCCACTTAGCCGCCTCAACCCAAAATTCTTTGGCATACTCTTTTCTGCGGGTTCATATCTGACCATGTTCTTGATTGTACGATTGTGTCTCTCAGCTACTCCATTTTGTTGAGGAGTGTAAGCAGTTGTTAGTTCTCTTCTGATTCCATTTTCTTTGCAAAATTGGTTGAAGCTATTTGAAGTAAATTATCCTCCTCTATCAGTTCTTAAACAACATATAAATTTTCCAGCTTCCTTTTCAATAAGGCTTTCGAAGTTTTCAAAAACAACAAAAGTTTCATTCTTTTCTGACAAAACATATATCTAACTTTTGCGACTATAATCATCTACGAGCAAGAATATGTACATTTTTCCACTCTAACAAGCATGAGATATCGGCCCACATAAGTCTGCATGAACAAGATTCAATTTCTCTATTACTTGCCACTAACTTATAAGGGAACTCTATATTTTAGAAACACTCAAAGTAACTAATGTGGATGTCTATGGCGTTGATAGTGAAAAAAACATACTTGACTGATATTGTTGCCTTCGGTGTTGATTTATCTTTGTTTGGTTTAAATCATTAGTCGTCTGAGCTTTATATTAGGCATTTTATCTAAGACATGTATTTGCATCACGTGTGAAATTTTTAGTCTTTATAGGTTCTTTAGGTCAGTTAAACACTTGTAATATCTCGGATTGAAGTGGTTATAAACTGGAAAACATTCTGTGTTACTGTTTAATCAAAGTGTCACTTCGTTTATTGCTCCTTTTCATATTATTCATTTTGATGTATGGGGTCCATCTCATGTCCCCACAAAGGGTGTTTCATCATATTATCTATCTTTTATTGATGATTATACTCGATACACATGGATTTATCTTATGAAATGAAGGTCAGATGTATTTGGTATTTATAGAGAATTTAGAGGATTGGTTAAGACCCAATATTTTGTTGTTGATAAAATGCTTCGGGTGTGACTTATGGATGAATATACCTCCAATTATTTCAATCATTTACTTGCATCTGATGGTACCATACAACAATCATCTTGTACTGACACCACTCAGTAATATGGTTCTTTTGAAAGAAAATATCATCACCTTGTTTGATGAGTCCGGATTTTGTCACCACTTTTTATGAGGACCGGACAGGGGCAATTCGGACAACATCCATCTAACCGGACAGGGACATTTCGGACAACCTCCACTTACTGAACTGTCCGAACAGAACTAAAGTATTAAAAACTTAATCACTTCATGACTAAGCTGATTACTTGCTTACTTAAAACTAATGGGTCTTTAAACTCGACCCGAATCCATTAACACAACCCGAAAGCCCATGTGGCCCAAAGATAAGGGTATAAATACCCAACCACCTACATTAAATGAGGGTAATGAAAATTAAATACAACCAGGCAGCTCAATTCTCCCTCTACACTCTATCCAAACATTAAATACCTTCAAAATACCACAAAACTCTGGAAAAAATTACCCTCAAACGAAAATAAACCTCACCATTGTTAACATTGCTCGTTCGTTCCTTTTATCAGCTAAAGTTCCAACTTTTTTTAGGAAGAAACAATTCTTACTCTTGTTTATGTGATTAATCAAATTCTCACTGCTCAGAATGCAGGGATATCTTCCTTTCAGAAGTTCTATGGACAACTTCCAGATTATTCTTCCTTACCAATGTTTTGGTGTACATGTTTTGTCCTTCGTCCTCATATTGAACGCAACAAATTGGGTCCTAAAACAACTATATGTTTTGTTTTTAGCTTATGGTGTTAGACGGAAAGTTTACCGCTGTTATGATCCCACTAGTCAAAAGTTATATGTATCTTGACATGTCATATTTCTTGAGCATATCTCATGTTATTCGATTCCAACAAAACCACATGATGTAACAAAGGCAGATCTTCATGCTATTGCTCTTTTTGAAACTAATATCGATACATCTTTTGACATTGATATACCAGCTCACGAGACATCTATAATAGTTGATACTACTTATGATACATCAATACCTGAGCTAGCTTTTTCCTATGGTAAGATAACAGATACTCTACCTCTCATGAGATCCACTTGTACAAGTAAGTCTACCAAACTACCAGACTTCACTTATTCTTCTTACTCATCTTATTTTTCTTATTTCGTAGCAAACATTCATGATTTACATGAACCTTGGTCGTTTAAAGAAGTTGTTTGTGATCCTTATTGGAAAAATGATATATTCTAAGAGCTTACTACTCTTTATCAGACTCATATATGGGATATAGTTGAACCTTCACTCGATAAGCATATAATCGGTTCCCGTTAGCTTCTTAAAATTAAAACAAAGTCTGATGGTTCCACTAAAACATAAAAGACTCGTCTTGTAGCAAAAAGGTATTAGCAGAAGTATGGCATGCATTATGAGTAGACCTTTGTCCCAGTGGCAAAAATAACGACAGTTCATACTCTTATTGTTGTTTTATCCGTTCCCTAGTGGAAGATCTTCCAGCTGGATGTCAAAAATTCATTTCTTAATGGTGATCTTCATGAGGAGGTATACATGACTCCTCCATCGGGTGTGTCACCAATCAGGTGAAGTCTATCAACTTAGGAAAGCCTTAAATGGCCTCAAACAAGGTCATCATTCTTATTTGTAAAATTTTCTACGGTTTTTAATTCACTTGGTTTTTTAGATAGTAATCATGATTCCATTAGTTATCAGACGTACTAATGCAAGAAAAATTATTGTATCCATATATGCAGATTATATGATAATTACAAGCGATAGTATTGATAGCATTGAGGCACTGAAACATGATATGGCTTCGCGGTTTGCGATAAAGGACTTAAGATTAATATGTTATTTTTTAGGTATTGAGGTGGCTCACTCTTCAAAAGGTTATATCATATCTCAGAAAAAATATATATCTGATTTATATGAGCGAATGCAACTATCTAATAACAGGCTGGCAGATACCCCTCTTGAAACAAATATTTGGTATTCTCCGACTAATGGTGTTTATTTTTCAAACCCGACTCTATATCGTACTCTCGTAGGGAGCTTGGTCTATCTTACAATTACTCGACCAGATATAGCTGATGTGTTTTATGTGCTTAAACAGTTCGTTGTTGGTCCTACTTCTGTCTATGGGGAGTTATTCTTTGAATATTGAGATATATTCATGGCACTCAGTTCTAAAGAATTTTGTCTCTTTCGACCTCTTCACTTGAACTGCGCACCTATAATAATGTTGATTGGGATAGTGATCCTCATGACCGTAAACCTACTACTAGTTTTTTATGTTTTCCTTGGAGATTTATTAATCTCTTAGAAAACCAAGAAATAAGATGTTATCTCTAGATCATCTACTGAAACTGAGTATCCTGCTATGGCATTGACCACATGTGATATTTCTTGGTTACGATAACTTCATGCAGATATAGGGGTTAAGATTATTAAACCTACTTCTTTACATTGTGATAACCAAAATGTTATGCAAATAACAAAGAACTTAGTTTTTTATGAGAAGACTACGCACTGTAAAATATATCGTCACTTTACTAGGCATCATCTTCAGATTGGAACCATCTCGCTTCCATGTGTTTCATCAACTTTGCAAGTTGCTGATATTTTCACGAAGGCTCACTCAACAGCGCAATTTAGTTTTATTTGTGACAAACTCCTAAAGTTTATAATTGTTGCATTATGAGTTTAAGAGAGGGTGTTAGAGATATTAGGCCCAAGACCATTATATCATCTGTTTAATCTAATAAAATCTTTATACTCTATGTAATTTGTACACTTTCTAAATAAACTGAAAATCTAGCCGCCTCTTAGCGGCTTCTTCTTCTTCTCTTTTTTATCTGTCTTTGTTTATTAATAATTGGCATTCTGAGGTATATATTTTATCGTTTTTATGAGTATATAAACCATCAATCTCCTTTTAAAAGGCCAAACAATTGGTCACTCTACGCCGTATTGCACATTATCTTGTTTCTCGGGCCAATCTATGGCTCATATAATTATTCGTAAACTCATTGTTCATTTTCCCTTTCCTTTGGCAAAATTCTATAATTTTTTCTTGAGGGTCTTAGGTCGGCCTCCTTGTCTTTCAAAACTGTCAGACTACCCTCTAATGAACAAAACTATGGGTTAAAGTCTTTATAGACACAAATAGTATTTTAGATTTTCATGTTAACTTGTTGGGGTACATATTCCCTAGATGAAAGAACTCTTGGATTGTCATTCAGGATGATACTATTTTTTGGAATTTCTAACTGGTGTGAAAGATTGCTTAGATTAGTATTCTTACTACTTCTGGAATTTATCGACATCAATTAGTTTTGTCAGTGGAAAAAAAATTTTATGTTCCAATTAAAATCAGAACAACTCAAAAAATCCAAAAACCGATATCGGACGTCATTGAAAACATTGATATGACAGTGGACAATGATATCAAGATGGGATATCTGAATGACCTATCGAATAACCCAATGTACTAGTCGTGAACAATCGAAGTAGATTTGGCCATACAGCCAATTAAGATCAAGTGTTTAGCTCAGCAGTTAAGGAATGACAAAGCAATTTTTTTTTTTGCAATTCTAAGAACAACTACCATCGCAAGCTCATACACTCAAATATGTTATCCATTACATTGAACACGGGATACATGCGAAGAAGATTGTGCTAACCTAAGAATGTTTTAGGACAGATTCGAAAAATAAGCTCATGAAAATGAGACGAACTACAAGAGAGCACAAAAGAGAGAAAAATGACATTATGATCGAGGATCCAATGATAGAGATCAGAGGAAAAGAAAATTCCAAAGGAATAGATTGAGGGACATGATTATAATATCTAACTATCACAAAAACAGAAAAGAGTAGATTAGAGCCAATGGTAGAAAATAAAAAAAATAAACCATCCAACAAATCATGAATACATGTACAATTCGAATCATGAAAACAATATTGGGATACTACCTACCCCTAATAGGTTGTATATATCCACTGAGATATCCTTTATACCTAGACTACGTAGCAACAAATTATTCCAGTCAAGTCGCTCCACCAGGTATGGCTCAAAACATAAACAGAGTCCGGGATATCCACCAAATTTTGCCTACGGTCAACAATAATATGGGATACTTGGATGGACGAATAACATACCAAAATATCAAGCATGGTACATAAACCCAAAGTGTAAGGGGCCATGGTTCCAACATGCTTACTCGTTCATGGATATTCTAGATGAGTTTGATGAGGCTGAAGCACCTCAAGTAAACGAAGTAACCCTACTAGCCCATATATATTGATTTGACTCATAATAACGCTCTATAATAACCATAAGATGGAAAAATATGATGGAAAATGAGATCTGGAGAACCATATCCAGCAGTTCAACAATAAAATGCTACAATAGAAAGTTGATAATGGAATAAAATGTCGAGCATTTACCATTACCATGAGAGGAACAATGATGCGATGGTTCAATAGTCTGTCGACGGGTTGTATAAAAAATTACAAAACAAATTTGGAACCAAATTTAAAAATCATTTTGTGGGTTTAAAAATTAATGAGATGGGACTATATTATCTATTGCAGACAAAAGATAATGAGAGCCTCAGAGATTACACCAAAAAATTCATTGAAACAAAATCACAGTTACAAGATTGTCACAATCTAGTAGTTGTAACAACATTTAGGCAATAAGTTATGAATGAACCATTTCTGATACAACTATGAATAATAAAACACTGAACTTCAAAGATCTACTTGCACGGGTGGAATAATTCATAAAAAATATGAGGTGGATAGAGCAAAGAAAATAGGAAACACAGGTAATCCAATCAGAGGTGCGTTGATAAGTAAAGCATATATTGTAGTGCCGATAAGCGCAAAACATAAAGAGCCGAGAAGCAATGACGTTTCAGCTTTACCTACATTAAGGCTAAATCAATTACAAAGGGGAAATAAAAAGTTACCTACAATATTGTAAGTAGTAAAAAAACAGACCGGCCACTAAGGGAACCACTTAAAAAACTAACAGAGTCACCGGCAACAATCTATGAAAAAACAAACGATTCCATCAAATACAGTTGACTTGGAAATACATTTGGACCAAAAACGAACATAGACAAAAACAAGTATTGTAAGTTTCATGGTGACATATGTCCCTTTACTGAAGATTGTTGGGTTTTGCAGGACCAATCTGAGTCTTTATAGACGAAGGAATAATGAATGAATTCATTTAACACAAGCCTCAGTTGAGGCTCAATGATCATTTAATACAAACAGCATCATTGAGACTCTTCGAGAATAAAAATAAGATTACTTGATCCTTGATCCGAATAGAAAAATAATAAAAGTGATTGTTAGAGGAGATCCATGTTTTGGAATAACAAAACAATTAAAGAAAATATACGATGATGAAATTAAAATAGCGTGTAAATGGAAACCCTCCACACACTTGTACAAGAATCCGTACTTAGACCTATCATTCAAAAAGGATGATGTGAGAGGAGTAACATCTCCTCATAGTGATGCATAACAAATAACAGCAGAGTTGGCTAGCATAGAGAGCAAGAGGGTGATGATCGATAATGGCAATAGAGTTTGCTTTAGTGTCTACAATCCACCACTGTATAATATCTTTGGTAAACCATAGAGTGGTCGTAATAAGGGGAAATAAAAAAATAATGTTATGCATGATCCTCATCTCTCAAAACATTGCAACAACATAATGAAGGGATCGTCTTGGAAGAGGTAGATGACCCCAAATAGGGTCCTCGGCTAGTGCAGTCGGGGGAAGAAAAAGAAGAAGTTATCATGGAGCAAAGGATTATCATGAAGATCGACAAAAACATATCCATTAATCTTTGGTACAAAATTTTAATTTAAAATATAATAATGTACATATGTCTGTGTGGAGTACACGAGATGTAACAAGAGTCCCACCAAAAGTAATATATCACTAGTTAAATATCAATAATAATTTTTTACCCATAATACATAAAATAAGATCATATTCTCAACCAAAAGCGAACCCAACTATGTGATGCGGACTATAAATCATTTGTTGTTCAAAAATAAAAATGGGAAGTGGCGAGTGTGCGTGGACTTTAATTACTTACAGTTCAAGTCTGAAAGACCCATTTCCACTTCCAAGACTTAATTAACTCGTAGACTCAATATTAGGAAACAAAATACTATTATTTATGGACGTTTTAGCATGGACAATAACACACGACGTTCATTACCTTAAGAAGTCTACATAGTAATTCCCTTTGGATTAAAAAATATATTAGAGCAAACAATCAAAGGTTGGTAAACAAAATCTTCACAACTCGGATAGGCATAAATATACAAGTATATATTGATGATATGTTGGTAATAAGCCTACATGAAGAAAATTATATGGCGAACAATGTTGAAATATTTGGCAACCTTAGACATGTGAATGTAAAATTAAATACAGAAAAATGCACCTTCGTCGTTCGGTTTAGAAAATTCATAGAATACATAAGGAGAAAATAGAGAATCAAAGAAGATCGAAACTAGCTTTCCAACCTACAACAATGGAGGCACTAAGTAATATTGAATAAGTTCTAATTCTAAAGAGAAAGATAAAACACCCAATAGGGTCTTGTCACGGTCTAAAAGAAGTAGGGAAATTCCAATGGACTCCAGATAGTGATGAGGTGTTCAATAAAATCCAAAACTTCTTGGCCTCCCCTGAAATATTAACGAATCTGTAGCGAGAAAGCATGTATATGTACGTGCCAGTCTCAGATTATGTAGTTAGAGCAGTTCTAATTAGGGAGGAATGAAAGGAGTCCAAAGTTGTATACTATGTAAGTAAATATTTACTATCGCCATAAACTAAATATTTACACTTAGAAAAAAACAGCTCTAGCATTGATATTATCAGCTTGGAAAATTAGACCATACTTCAAACACACATTATATTTGTGTGAACCACTTTCCTCTTAAGAAATTTATTCTAAACGCACGATGTCTCGTGAAGATTTACCAAATGGTTAGTAGAAGTATGGGATTACGATATCAATTTCAAACCTAAAGTAGCAATAAAGGCCCAGACATTAACCGACTTTTTAACAGAGTTCCAATCCGTGCGCCTAATCATAGTAAATGATGAGGCAAAAAATATATGGAAAGTTATGATTGATGAACTAAAACATAATCAACGTTGGGAGCATGAATCCAACTTGTTTCCTCATGTGGAGATATTTAAACCAATCTATCTGGTTCGGATTCACAAATTTAAATAATGAAGCGGGATATATATTTTCCATCGTATGAATTCGGTTAGCAAAAATTTACGGATAAAAAAGATACTACTTCGAAGTGACTCTTAACTAGTAGTTATCCATATAACAAGTCAGGTCGAAATAACAAAAATATAAAATAAACCAATATATAAAGGAGCTACAGTGCTTTGCTTCCTAATTCGAGCATGTCAACTTTAAACAAGTGCCAAGGCCTCAAACATAATTGTCGATGTACTTGTTTCTTCGGTATGTACATCTTTAGATCCAAGAGTAGTATTACAAGAAAAAACATCTCACATTGCCAAATTACTTCTTCTCAACCTTCACATTCAAAGGGGTAATAAAAATCGAAGGAGAAGAAGATGAAGAAGATTGGCAAACACCAATAAAAAAATACTTCATCGAATGAGTCCTTCAAGAAGCCAGAAATGAGGCAAGAAAAATAAAATATATATATGCAAGGTATGTCTGGACAACATATATATATTAAAATGAAGATTATTATAACATTTACCAAGGTGCTTATGTACTAACGAAGCAAACTTCATAATGGAAGAATTACATGAGAAATAAGGTGAGGCTCATTACGGATATACAACCTTATAGAAACGAATATTACTCTAAATCTATTATTGGCCAACAATCATGAAATATGCAAAGTGAAAAGTAAAGAAAATGATACATGCCAAGAATAATTGAATTCTATCCAACTACTATCAATACTAGTAGAAACAATAATAGAGGCACTCTCATTTGATATATGGGGTACGTACATCGTGGTACCTTTCTCGATGGCGTATGGAGGAAGAAGATACATAATTGTTTCCATTGATTATTTTTCCAAATGGGTGGAAGCACAAGCAGTGCAAAACATCACGACAACAGAGGTAATTACATTTTAAAAAGTGAATATTTGTTGCAGATACGGGGCTCATAGAGTTTTAAGCACTAATAATAGAACACATTTTTAAAATGATAGTGTAACATAATAATGTGAAGAAAATATAATTAACAAATATTATTTTTTCCATTCTACCCTCAAACAATAGGAAAGTTTAAGTTAGTAATAGAATAATAACTGAGGACATTAAAAAGATGTTGGAATGAGTAGCAAAAAACTGATCAAATACTATACAAGAAGTGTTATGGCCATACCAAACAACACCTAGAACTGCCACTGAAGAAACACCATTTTCCACATGAAATGGAGGAAGTAGCACCATCATAAATATCCATACCATCCTACGGAATCACAATATACGACAAATCAAATAATTATCAAAACTAAAGAGTGGTAGTTGATCTCGTCGAAGAAAAAAGGTTCAGAGCACATATTCATTCCGAATATTACAAGGAAATACTAAAGAAAAAATATAATTATAATATTTGGTTCAGAAGCTTTGAACCAGGTGATAGATTGATACGAAGCATATTCCAACACACACAAGAAAAAATAATTGGAAAACTAGGCTCATGAACCGGGTGATAGATTGCTACGAAGCATATTCCAACACACACAAGAAAAAATAATTGGAAAACTAGGCTCAACATGAGAAGGACTGTGTATGGTAAAAGAAAAAATAAAACCATGAACTTATATGTTGTTGGACAAAAAATAGAAATCAAGTCCACCACTCTTGGAATATAGAGCATCTAAAACTTTATCATAGTCCCGCAGAATAAAAAAATATTATAACTTATTACTCATGTAAATCGTATTTATTAAAATATGATGATGTATTATTTTCTTTCTTGGGGGCACGAGAAGGTTTTGAGGAGTATCTCGCCATTGATAAAATAATTTTAGTGCAAAATATATGATTTACTTGTTATTTTATAAAATAGCATACAGTGCTTAAAATTAAAATTGTGAAGCCAAAATTACCTTTAAAAATGCATAATGTTATTAATAAAAATAGAAATAGTCAAACAAAAACGTTTCACCAAACTACAAATGCTAAAAAAATATGTTGAGTGTAAAGTGTACATAAGAATAAATTAGGCATACAATAAGCCTACAAAAATAAGTAATTTTTTTATAACTACAACAATGAGTCGAGTAAAAATATGCTTCACTAAGATACAAGTTCTATAGCACAATATGCAAAAACAAATATATGCTTCAGAAATAAAAGACACACAAGCGTCTGTCAATAAAAACAATTAGGCAACAAAGTGCTTCAGTTCAGATAGAACATTCTTAAGAAAAAGAAGCTAAACCAAGAGTCACCAATCCAAGTATAGATAATAAAAATGGATGACCAAGAGTGATCACCCATACATGGTGAATAAAATAAATATACGGATGACCATGGGTCAATTTGCAGCAATAAGTTATATTTTCTTAAAAAGAAAGGGAAACCCCTACCAGAGTTTACCCTGTGCGCACTCATTGCACTGTGAGTAGCGGCTGCGGGCTCCCTCCGAAATAAAAAACAAAAATAAAATAAAATATGGCAAAAATACAATCTATAAAAATATTAAAAAAGAAGCAATATGTTGTAAAGTAAGATTTGTAGAAACATCATATTCAATAATGTCAGTTACTGGGGCATATTATGCCTCTGACACGTCCTTATTAACATTATGATAGTCAGATATAATCTCATCCATACTCTTTTTTTTCAATATATTCAAGCATATTACAAAATTGTTTTCCCATATTAGTCAACCTTACAAATAGATATATAGTCCGGAGATTTATCAGTCAAATAATATCCTTTAACCATGTTGCATCAGGAACGTTATACAAAAAATTATCAAGATTTATCTCGGGATGATCCTCATGGATATCCAATACCATTTTAGAATGAGCTTCTATAATAGCCTATTGGGCAGAAGAAAACATAACATATTCATACTTATAAAAAACAATATAATAAGTTTTACGCTCAGTGACAAGCTTCTTCAACACAGTAGTATACTTGGTTGGCATAGAATCTAACTACTTTTGCACTTCATATGACTTTCTAGTAGCATAAATTGCCTTAGATCTTGCATTTAAAAGTATCTTTCAAACATCGGGCCCACATACCCCTCAAAAGTAGAAAGTTTGGCTTATAGAGCCAACAAATCTTCCTTGTATTGCGACAAAAAAATTAAATTATCTTTCAAAATATTAGTATGAGACTGAAACTGATGGGGTAAAAACTTTTCCTTATGTATGCTTCCATTAAGTATTGTTTGCAATCAATTTTCCCTCTCAAAACTATATGTAAGAGAAACATTCAAATTTGATCGTTCATCTATAGGATGGGAGGCACCATTGATTAATGACCTGAATATCTTATAACTAACTCGAAGAGTTCACTTGGGCATGATGACATATAATTAACCCATAAAAAATAAGTTACAACAAAAAATTAAACAATAAGTATATTTTTTTTAAAACTAGTTAAAACAATGTCACTTAATCTTATACAGAGGTTGATGATTTTAATTAAGTGCTGAAATAATTGGATGTATCCTAAACATAATCTTTGACCATGTTCACGAAAAAAATTAACAACATCCATTTATTGAAGTCGAATCGTTTTGTAGACATTGTTTCATTTTTTGGGCTAAACACTGGTTATAGGTACGGATGAGCGAGGGATTCATAGACCAAAATTCTCTTTGTGTGATCAAAGGCTAACATCTTATCAGAGTTAAAGAATCGAAATTTGGAATTTTTGTGCCAATGGTATCTCGGGATCAGCAGGGGTATTATTTATAGTTTCTATAGTAATTGCATTGTACAGTCCGAGTTCAGCCGCGGGAGGAGTGCCAAGCAGCTCAATAGTCATTGAAAGGTGTTGTTTATATTCAGCCTCGGGAAAAAATTGTCTAATGCTTAGCAACTACATAAAAACAACACCAACTCCCCAAACATTATGACATGCATCGCACCACTCCACTCCAACTTCGTGTTCAGTATTTTTATTAAACAAAATATTTTTCCACTTTGTAGACTCACTTCTATCACTCTTCTCATACGTCAAAATATTGATCCCACTACCAACTTCCGTCGGACCTAAGATATAAGCTTCAGGGTCAAGTGGAAGAGCCAATTCTGAGCATACTTAATTACCTATTCTTTGTAGCATACATAACGCAATAAGAAGTCTTATATTGAATAACATGAAAACTAGCATGGGAAAGTCTCATACCTAAAGCATTAGATGACATAAAACCATTAGATGCGCATATAACTTTCCTCGGACCATATTCTAAATATGAAAAAGAACCAGATCATTCATCGATTATTAGTATAGACAAGACACGAGCCCGTAATCATAAGAATGAAAAAAGAAAACAACTTCGTCTTCACAAATGTCAGTGAGAATCTCTTATTGTTTAGAAAATCTGAGACAAACGTCCTTCGAGATACATGATTATTCAAATTTCTTGAAATCTTACATTTTGATAAAAATGTATAGGAAAATATTATATAATCACATTTTTTATTCTCATTCAAACCATTAACCACCGAGTTAGGATCATAATCATAACATGTATGGTTATCATTATCAATATCTTGAGCATTAGAAGAAGCCATATTCGAAGATTACGAGTAAGAATTGAGAAAAAATAATTTTTTTATTTAATAAATGTAAAAAAAAAAGACAAGTTTGTTACTTTTCTAAGACAAACTAACAGAAAAAAAAACAAAGCTAAAAAAAATCAACAGGAAAAGAGAATGAGTGTTTAACACAAATAAAATAAAATTAAGATCAACCGTCAATCTCAAATCAACGACACATTATGTGAGCAAAAATATAGCTCGTATAGAAAAGAAAATAATGATTGAAGAAGCCCAAACGACGACACACGCATAATAGGTGAACACGTTATCGTCATGTGTAAATATTTTTAATATACTTGACAAGTCAAGTTTAAAATATAAAGAAATCATTTACTTTCAAGCGTATAATTACTTGAAAGCAAAAAAAATCCACTTTCTACACATTATACGAAGTACAAAAATATATTATTCACAACTATCCTTCGCCAAGATAAATAAAAATTCCCACGGTTTAATAAACCGATAATAAAATCATTAGATTTTAAATTTAACCTTCAAGAAAAATTAAGTGGGTTAATAAAAAAATATAAAGAATCCAAGCGTATAATTACTTGAGAATTAAAAATAATGATAAATCAATTCCTTCAAATAAAAACGCATAATTATTTGTAAATTAATAATTACTAGTAATGCAATGCGTATTTAATACATAAATACTTTCCTTAAAATTATGACTCGGCAAAATTAGCAACACTTTGTTTCGGTTAGATAGATAAAGGTAACAAACTTTCATACATTTTAACCTTAGACTTCAAGAGTGACTAAAAGGACTACTTATAAATCAAAACAAATAAAAAAAGTCCTTCAAAAAAATCATATTCATTCCCTTATCCTTCATTAAAGGTAAGGGGGCTACTAGAATACTAATGTGAATACGATTGGCAAATAACAGAAACCAAATTATAAAATAAACAAATAAAATAAAGACATAGATAAACAAAGTCAAAAACAAGGAAATAAAATTGAAACAAAAATTAAAAAATAGATAAAGAAAGAGAACTACCAATCAAAAAATAAAGCAGTTAAAGTATCGTGAACAACAAATTAAAGTTTTTAAAAGCAATTACAAATTCAAAAAACAATCATCGTCCAAGCAAAACAATAAAAAAAGATAAAGTATGCTTCGTCAAAGACCAAAGATGTTGCGGATAAGTGATAAGTGTCTCAACAAAGACCAAAATTTTCTTCAATCAATAACAAGAATATTTCAGACAGCACTAGGTTAATCTTCTTTCATTACTATCACCAAGACTAGATGGCTACTCATAAGGTTATAATTAGTACAACCCGAACCAATCAGCCCATTAGCTTATCCATACATGTAGATATTTACACATATCTAGTTAAAGATACTTTCAACTGCATATCTTAGTAGTTGAGAAATATTATCCATTATCTTCAAATATCTAAGAATAATTATTGTAACAAAAGGCATAAAATCTATATATCAATATTGTATGAAGAAACATGAAGTTTGCGAGCGACCTTGTAGGATGTTCTATGGTCATATAGAACGATACTAGGAACAGCTATAGAAGAAACATCAGTTTCCATAGTATATGAGATGAAGGTCGTAGTATCAAAATAAATAATCACACTATCCCATATGATTGCAACATACAATGAGGATGAGAATAAGAAAATAGAAAAGTGGCAGTTGACTTAGTTGAAGAAAAAATATCAACGCACACCTTTGATCAGAGCAGTACATGGTATTGATGATATATATAATTCCAAAGTTTATTTTGGGACTTTCGAACCATGGGAAAAAGTAATGAGAATATTGTTTTTAAGATATACAAAGAAAGTCTTGGAAAGCTAAATGCAACGTGTGAAAGACCATTTATGATCAAAGTAAGACAGGAAGACACACGTTTTTGATAGAGATGGAAACCAAGTCTTGCACCCTTGGAATATAGAGCATACGAAACTCTATTACAGTCGTGCAGACTAAAGAGCTTGTACCTTACTACTAATGTAAACGTATTTATGAAATTATGGGGATGCACTCTTTTCTCCATCGGTGGACGGGAAAGTTTTAATGAGGCATTCGAATCTAATAAAATGTTTTCCTCACTAAAAAATTTGGTTTAATTTTTATTTGATATAGTACAACAAAAGGTATCAAAAGCAATCAAGTGCTTAAAGAAAAATCAACACTCCATAAAAAATGAATACACCTAGGATGATTAAAGAATGATCAATCCTAGCATGGAAAATAGTATAATGATAAAATGTCACAAATATTAACAAATGAAAATAAAAATAGAAGGATAACCAAAGGTTAATCTGTAGTAAAAATATATATCTTCTTACAGAAAACGGAAAACCCTTACCAGGAAATCATGCATCCTAAAACAATATTTGCTAAAATCTAAAAAAATCCAAGTACAGAACCATAATGTTCTAGAAAAAAATTCTTGGCCTACTGCACCTGATCAATCAGTCAAAAAAAGAATACAAAATGTGTCATAGACACAAAGATTCCTCCATAAAAAATAAGACAAATATATATTGCTAAAATGACAATTACAAAAAAATATAAAGAGAAAACAACATTACAAATTATGTGCAAACTTAAAGGAAAATCTAGAGATTATGGAGAAATAATATTGGTTAGTTAGGTATAGTCTTCCGCGGGCACATCTTTAGGTACAAAACTTTATTCTCCACCTTCAAAATAGTTAAAAGCAAACTTATTTCCACTCTGATCAACCTTGATAAAAAATAAGGTTATGAACCAATACCTTTTGGTACCAGTACATAATGAGAAATCTCGAGCGCATCTATATTGACAGTTAAAAATATATTTGGCTAACAAGGAAGCCAATTATTTCCCACATCCTTAAACATCGAAAAAACAAAATCTCTTTTATATTTTTCATCTACAAAAAAGTTGTAAAAACTTGTTTGGGTAGCCTCTAAATCAGAAAGTTTCGACTGAAGAATGAATAAATCTGACTTTTCCTCCGACAAAACACGAGACTTATAGATTTTAATTGAATATATAAAAGCTTTTCCTTCTCTGGGCTCTCAGATAAAGCATTGCTTGCAACTTCCCCCCTCTCTCAACACTAGATGCAGAGCACCCTTCAAGTTAAGATGTTCATCAGTAGATGACGTGGCATCCTCAAAGAATAACCTAAATATTTGTTAAATTGGTCCAATCTGATAATATGGGAGTGATGGCGAATCATCAACCTATTTAAAATAAGTTGTAAACAAAAAAACATAAGAAAAAGAAATATAGAAACAGTCAAAAAATCTGAAGGGAAAAAGGAAAATAATAACCTCAGAACCTAGATCGAGCTAACGACTAGCTAGCTCCAAATAGGAAATAAGAATAGGTGAATTCTTATTCCCGGCCATAACATAAAACTGAGTAATAAACTCAGTAATCTGATTACTAGGAAAAATAAAGGAAGATGAAGCAAAAGCTTCAAAACTCAACAAAGATGAGACGTTAAAAAATCATACCACTACAAGAAGCGACATTACCATTGGAGACCAGTGGAATGATAGTCTTAGATATAGAGGAAGAACTTCTATGAGCAATTGCAATAACTTTCTCACTTCTATCACTCTTACTTTCTTTGGAAATTCCAAGGATAACATTATCATCAACCTTCACTGAAGCTAAAGAGCAAGTTCAATTATCAACATGAAAAGATGAATCAAAAGCAGGTGTAACTACTTGATCTTCAAGGATCTGAGAGAATAAGAAGAAGTCTGAATGTTGATTTGCAAAAACATCATATTAGAAACTCATGTTTTGTATGGCACAAAATCATCAAATAGGTATGTGATGTTTGATGGATCACCAATGAAAGATGAAGAAGAACGAATGTTACATGAGAAATTGCAATAACATGCTCACTTTTATCACTCTTCCTTTCTTTCGAAATTCTAAAGATAACATTACCATCAACTTTCACAGAAGCTAAAAGTGCAAGTTCCATTATCAACATGAAAAGATGAATCAAAAGCAGGCATAACTACTTGATCTTCAAGTATCTGAGAGCATAAGAAGAATTCTGAATGTTGACTCGCAAGCAAGTCAAGTTATAAACTCATGTTTTGTGTGGCACAAAACCATCAAATAAATATGTGATGTTTGATGGATCACCAATAAAAAATGAAGAAGAACCAGTGTTATTTGCAACCGGTAGAAGTGACGGATTAGGATCCGGTAGAAGAGTTATAAGAGGCCATAGAGGAGGAAGAGCGTCATTCACACTCATTACATCAGGAAAAAAAACTTAAAAAATATCTATGTTTGCTATAATGATAGAAGAATAAGTAATGATATAAAGAAAATGTTTCATCATTTACGTCATTTAAGAGGAACATAATCTTTCACAAATGGTTCGGGTTCGGGTACGGGCCAGAATGACCCATAATAGATGTTATAACTAGACATGATATGTCATGAAATATCATATAATCATACTACATACAAAACCAAGTTAAGATCTATAACTCAAGCCTCGTTCGTTTCATTTAGACTAGAATGGCCTAACGCTACACTAGTTGGCCGAATGGCCAAATGCTGTCAACTTGGTCGCAAATTGGCAAAATGGCCTAGCGCAGCCCGACTTGTCCTCACGGTCAAACAACTGATTATACATGGTTGTGCACTAGAATATGGCACTAATGCATGGTCTCACACTACAACATGACCATCACGACCAGAAGATCGACCTTTGTGGCCAAGTATTTGTTGGACTATGGTCATAATGTATGGCTCGAGCAAAATCTTGGTTGTTAAGGAAAAGTCGTTAAACATTGGTGACCGCGCAGTACGACATGACATGTAGCGCGTCCACACAAGCTGAGTTATGAGTACTACATAGTCACGTGATACGTTGTAAACAGTAGATTGACCTCTGAGGCCAAGACATATCCTGTGCCTGGCCATGCACCGTTAAACGATAAAAGGGTTGGCTACAATAGTCAAGAGGCAACTGATGCCTTATCAGATCTGATTTTTACTCGGATAAAGTTTATGTATAAGATGTTTGAGGTAAGTTTCGACAATCACCGAAGTGGGGAGTGCTATAAGAGGTACAATTTTTACAGGCTTTTCATGTTTAACCTCATCTCATTCGATATATTTTATTTTCAACATACTCTATTTTTATATCGACTTGTTAGTTTTCCCCATTTTAGTTCTGATGAATTAATATTTCACCTTAGTAAATTGTTAAGAGAGGAATCTAGAGAGAGAAAGAGTTAGAGAATTTTTAGAGAGATAAAGTTTAAGTACAAATTAGTTCAAGAGAAAAAGTAGCCATTTATATAGAGGAGCCAAGACTTAGCCTCAAAAGTGAAATCTGTTACAAAAGAGGACAAATTGGTCTTTAGTCCTTAACAATTATTCATAATTACAAATGTTCTCTAAAACTTATAATATATATAATTTAAGGACAAAACTTATATTATTTACAATTTAATCCTTAAATTTACATTATTCACAATTTAATCCTCAAAATTCTACTTCCATATCAGAAGCCCCCTAGTTCTAATGCAAGTAAATGAATGAGAACTAAAATGTCTTCGAATTCTTCCATATGTCGCGTCAGTTATTGCAAGATAAACTTGAAACAACCATTTGAAGCAACTATACGAGCAACTATTCGAAGCAAGTATTCGAAGCGACCACTAAAAGTAACCATTCGAAGCGAAGTCAAAAACAAATACCAAAATCTGATATATCCTCAAAGCCAATGAGTCTCCTCGAAATGCTATATAACAATAAAACTCCTCGAATTATTATGGAAGTACAATTTTAAAATATACTCATCGACTTTAACCCAAACAATATACAAAAGTAATCGTTTCATATAACTGTTCGAATCCATCATGACTTTATAGCTTTTAGACTCATAACTAGATATCTAGCCCGACAGTAGCCTGACAGATGTCGAACTTTTAATCCCCTCGCCGCT
This sequence comes from Limnanthes douglasii subsp. nivea, assembly GCA_036936605.1. Lineage (NCBI taxonomy): Eukaryota > Viridiplantae > Streptophyta > Magnoliopsida > Brassicales > Limnanthaceae > Limnanthes > Limnanthes douglasii. The sequence continues at coordinate 107,043,883 of JAUPFV010000004.1, read as the reverse complement.
TTGTATTCTACCATATATCTATCACAGTCTTTTAAACTTCACGCGTCTCTTTTTCTTTCTATAATTTCAATCAGTTGCCTTATTTTTTCATTCTCACAACACAAATCATTTCAGAGAAAACTCTCAAAGAAAAATCAAGCGCTTGGCTACCTTCATCGTATTCATAAAAAAAACAAACTTTCCGATCAAACTTCATATTTTCCGACCAACCTTCATCTGGTTTATGAGAAAAAATCTAAGAACCAGAAAATCCAAGGCTAACATACCCAAGAAGCCAAAATCTCTAGAAACTGATAATAACTTGGTCTTCGGATCATACGACTACTTTTGCATTACTCAAAGAGCAGATGAATATAGAGTTGCATGATAAATCAATAGCACTCATGTTGGAACAACCACCAAAACAATTTACTACAGTAATTTCGATCCAACCAAAGCTCCTCTTGCTTCTGCTTCTCCGATAATTGAAGAACGTTCCTCTTCGAAAGTCTTAGGTCCTAAAACACCTCGAGCCTCTTCATCTCAAAGTAAAATTTCTCCTTTGATTAGTGAAGAATCTCCTTTAAAGAAAAAGTCAAATACTCCCTCTTCGAATCATTTTTCAATAACTAGAAGAAGAAGAAATTGTATTGTCATGGGAGACAAATCAAAAAATTATCCCAACTCCTCCATCTTCAAATCCAGATACTGAGTAACTAAAGAAGTTACTCGAACAAATAACCCTTTACCAAAAGTTGTTAATCCAACACCTCAACAACCCCGAGAAGAAATATTGAAGGCCAACAAAGCTGATTCTGATACTACCAAAACCGATCTCAAAGCTGAATTTGATGATGGGAACTCAGCAACTGCCCATAAGCTTCAGGAAAAAACAGATACTTGCTTTGTTTCCGAAAAAGAAAGAGCTACAATTGGCAGAAACTTAAGGGGTCTTGAAGCTAAGTATATAATTGCTCTGAAAAAGTTCGATATATTTATTACAAGGATAGCCAAGCTTCGACTCTAAAAAAGCAATGGGGAATGGGAGATAATATCGAACTTCTCTACCTTCGAAATGTCAAAACTCTTCGGAAATGTCATGGAACGAATTTCACTTGTCAAAGGATAATTTCTCCAGTCGACACCTTGAACAAACTGATCATCTGTTCCCATTGTAACATATAGATTTCGATCAATTTCAGCATACTGATTCAAAGTGTTTCCTTCCTACCATGTAAAACGATGAATATTATCCCTTTTAGATTTACTCTCCTTTTTATGTTTCCTCAACTGATCTCTGTTTGATTCCTCTTTCAAAGAACCTTTGTATCTTTTAAAACCCGAAGCTGAGCATTCTACCTCGTCGTCACTGGAGGTCACATATTTCTGCTTATCTTTTTTCCCTTTACGAGATGAATATCGTTCTTCAGGAGACACAAAACGTATTTTTTTGTGCTCAGATTTAGCCCGTCGATCATCAAAGGATCAATTTGGCTGACCTTCCATCTCAGTCTTTTCTGTTTCTTGTCTAACCTCGGATTTAAGCTTCGCCTAATGGATCTCTTGTTCCGTTCGTTCATACTTCTCATTTAAAGCATTAATTTTGTCCAAAAGCTGGTTCATTTGGACCTCAATATCACACTGAGTTTGGATCAGAGATGATCCATCAGGTTTACTTCCGTCTCTCTGCAAATCATCTTTTAGAGTTTCCATCGCTGACCGAAGCGTAGGATTTTTCTCAGGATTCGTCGTATTAATTTTGAACAGAAAATACAACAAGATTGTATCAATTTCGAACATAATAAGTCACTGATTTCTTTTATTCAGTCCCCAGCGTAGTCGCCAATTTGATGAGTTAATATTTCACCTTAATAAATTGTTAAGAGAGAAATCTAGAGAGAGAAAGAGTTAGAGAGTTTTTATAGAAAGAAAGTTCAAGTACAAATGAGTTCAAGAGAAAAAGTGTTCAACCCTTTTATTTGGTTAGTCCTGCTTTTTATATAGAGGAGCCAAGTTTTAGCCTCAAAAGTGAAATCTGTTACAAAATAAGACAAATTGCTCTTTAGTCTTTAACAATTATTCGTAATTACTAATGTTTTGTAAAACTTACAATATATATAATTTAAGGACAAAACTTATATTATTTACAGTTTAATCCTTAAATTTTCATTATTCACAATTTAATCCTCAAAATCCTATTTCCATATCAAGTTCAATTGGATCGGTTTGCCAAACAAGTAGCAAACGTACTTTATGGATGTCAAAACATATGTTATGGTTGTCAAAACTAAACGTCCTTCTCAATACAGGAGTCTTCAAATTTCTTGAAAATCTCACTTTTTGACAACAATGTATTGGAGAACATTATCCACTCAAACTTTTTATTCTCATTCAAACCATTAACCACCGAGTTAGGATCACAATCATAACATCCATGGTTATTTTTATTGGTATCTTAAGCATTTGAAGAAGCTATATTCGAAAATTACGAGTATGAATTGAGAAAACATATTTTTTTATTTAATAAATATAAAAAAGGAGACGAGTTTGCTACTTTGTTATAACAAACTAACAAAAAAAGTATTTAATCCAAATAAAATAAAATTAAGATTAGTCGTCAATCTTGAATCAATGACACGGATTATGTGAGAAAAAATATAACTTGTATATCACGTGTAAATTTTCTCAATTCACTTGAAAATTCAAGTTTAAAATATAAATAGATCATTTACTTTCAAGCGTATAATTACTTGAAAGCAAAACAAAATTCTTCTTTCGAAACTATATAGAAAGTAAAAAATATAATACTAACTAGTATCCTTCACCAAGATAAACAAAAATTATTTTGTTTTATAGATAGATAATAAAATTATTAGATTTTAAATTTAACCTTAAAAAAACTAAGTGGGTTGATAAAATTATATAAAAGAATCCAAGTGTTTAATTACTAGAGAATTAAAAATCATGTATGAGTCAACTCCTTTAAACAAAAAATAGTTCGAACGCATAATTATTTTGAAATTAATAATTTATTGCAATGCATTTCGTATTTAATACACAAATATTTTTCTTAAAATTATGATTCGACAAAATTAACAACACTTTGCTTCGACGGAATACATAAAGGTAACAAAATTTCATAAATTTTAAGTTTGATCTTCAAAAGTCACTAAAAAGGCTACTTATAATTCAAAATAAAGATAAAAAAATAAATTCTTTTAAAAATCATATTTATTCCTTCGTTAAAAGTAGAGGCTACTAGAATACTAATGCGAATACAATCGGCAAAAATCATAAACCAAATTAACAAATAAAAAAATGAAACTGAGACACAAATCAACAAAGTAAAAAAATATAAAGGAATAAAATTGAAGCAAAGATTAAAAAAAATCGAGAAGGCAAAAAAACCACCAACAAAAGAAATAAAGGAATTATCAAAGTATCGTCAACAACAAATCAAAGTTTTTAAAACAATTGTAAATTCAAAAATCAAGCATCGTCCAAGCAAAAAAAAAGTATGATTAGTATAACCCGAACCAATCAGCAAAAAACAATGTTGGGTTAGTTTTCCTTCGTTACTCTCACCAATAACAGAGGGTTACTCGCAAGGTTATATGGTAATGATTAGTATAACCCGAACCAATCAGCTCATTAGCTTATCCATACCTGTAAATATCTACACAAATTTAATCAAAAATACATTCAACCGTATATTTTAGTAGTAGAGAAATGTTATCCATTGTCTTTAAATATCTAAGAAATATTTATGGTAACAAAAATCATAAAAAATACTATATCAACCAATAAAATTAACCAGTCTTTCAATAATTTTTTAATTTTTTAATTTATTTCAACCCTGTTATTATTACTTCAACTCAATTAAATCTTAATCTATTTACCGTTTCGGCTCAGCTTAACTATTCAAAAAAAAAATCGAATGACGATTATTTATTTCAAAAAATTATATTTTTTATTTTATTTTTTCTACTATTTATTGCATTTATACTAATTCTACTATTCGAAATCCAAATCAAAATATTAAATTTTTATAATTTATAATTTAAATATTTTAAAATTATCTGATATAAAGTCAATCGAATAAATAAATAACCAAAGACATCAAAGTCTAACCATATTATTTTAATTTTATAAAAATCAAGTAAGTGAGCGAAATAAATATTGAGAGAAAGTAGAGGTAAATGACTAAACAATAAATTACCAAACCAAATCTAAAACCAACCCACACTAAACCCAAAAGTCACAATCACGAAGATGACGCAGCTGTGTGCTCGCGTACGCCCATTTTTCTCCTCCCCATTTTCCCGCACTTTATCAATTCCCAACCACTTTCATCTCTTCAAACTCCGATCCTCCACCACCACCAGAACCTCACACTCAATCACCATGTCATCATCAATTGTCGACCACGTCGTGCTCTTAAAAGTCAAAAGCGACGCTGAACCATCTAAAATCACCGCCATGCTCACCGCCCTCAACGGCCTCGCCGCCCTAGACGTCGTCGCCCATATCTCTGCCGGTCCGATACTCACCACCACCAGCTCCTCCTCTCCATTCAACTTTACTCACGCCCTTCTTGGCCGCTACACCTCCAAGGAAAACCTTGGCGCGTACGCCGTCCACCCCCACCACGTCGACATCGTTAAGAACTCCGTCAACCCAATATCCGATGATCTCATGGCTATCGATTGGGTCGCCGATCCTGTTCCAGATCCGGTAAGCTTAGCTCCTGGTTCCGCCCTCAAAATGAAGTTTCTGAAATTGAAAGAGAATCTAGCAGATAATGTGAAGAAGGAGATTATAGAGGGAATTAAAGGAAGATCCGTAGGAGTCCAGCAAATTGATTGCGGTGAAAACTTCTGTACGAGAGCCAAAGGATTTTCGATTGCATCCATTAGTGTTTTTAGGGATCTAAGCGAATTGGAGGCTAAAGGTTTGCAGGGGGATTTGGAGACGGACAAGGTTAAGGATTACATCGAAAGCACGATAGTTGTCAATTACGTGGTGCCTTCTTCATCATCTAACCTTTGAAAAGGTTTATGTTTTATCGATAACTAACGAATAACGATACGACTATGATTGGTATTATGTTATCTAACATTTGATCCGGTTCTTTTAGTCCTCTCTTCTGTGTTGATCTTTTAAGACAGAAGCCAAGCTTAGAAATATATGTGTTCTTCCTGCAATTGGATTCTCCTTTTCTGCATTTACGCATCAACACTTTATCTTGAAACATATAAAGTATTTTTATTCATCACTTTAATCTCTACTTATTAACATATTCGGTTTTTAAGCAAACATATAACTTATTTACATATCGATGAAAATACAAATGTATCCATCCACAAGAAGATTGAAATATAACTTCCACTGAATTAACCAATATTCATTTGCTAGAAGTTATACCAAGTGAGAAAGAAGTAGAATTATCATTATCAATTGAGATCAAGCGTCCGACTCAGCATACCAAGTGAGAAAGAAGTAGAATTATCATTATCAATTGAGATCAATCATCAATTGAGAAATGAACAAATAAAACTCTATGCATCTGCATGAGAAACTCATTTCTCTCTGCATGAGAAACTCATTTCTCAGGCTCACAGATTCAATTCCGTCGTTTGGACAGTCGACAAAAGGATGTGTAAAAAGACGATCATGATATCTCATTGTCATTGCGTAACATGAGTAAGGAAAATCTCTCACCGAAGATCCAGCAACAGGATCAGAGGCAACGTAAGGGTCATAGGAACAAAAGAGTAGCTGGACACCGACATCAAGTCATTCAAGGAGGGAAAGAGTAAGTCGGAACAAAGAGTGGAAACCGAAAAAGAAGATTCGGTCATCCAGCTAATTAATGATGCAAAGTGCCATCAAAGATGGGAGTAATGCCAATACAAGCACTGCTTCCATAAAGTTTTGTGTCTCAACTAGGTTATCCTACATACTTAAACTATGTATAATTTAATTACAGATATTAAGCTACTGAACTCAACATGCGCCAAAGCGCAAAATGAGTGTTGTCAGGATATCCACCATATATTTTCCAGGGGAAACAACAATACAACGTACTTAGATGGACACACGATGTTTTACAGTATCAACCTGGATACGTACACCAATACTCATACAATCAGAGAGGCATAACAAATGACAGGACTAAATCAAATGACATAAAGTGGAAAGGGCCAGGGTCTATCAAATTTACTCGTTCATGGATGACATTGATGACCTTTATAAGGAGGAAGAAGCTATAACCGATGAAGGGTCTCCACCAGCCCTATAAATATTATCGAATCATGTCACCGCATCACAATAACCACAAAATGGATACATATAATGGAAAAGGAGACCTCGAATATGAGTAATTTAACAATAATATGTTACAATATGGAGAGGATGATGGGATGAAGTGTCCATCTTTTCCCATGACCCTAAGAGGAAGAACAATGTAGTAGTCCAGTAGCCTCCCACTAGGTTGCATAAAGAATTACAAAACACTTTGAACAACATTTGAAAACCAATTTCTAGGTTCGAAAAAAATAAAATGAGATGTGGACTACACATTTCATTGCAAGCAAATGGACAACGAAAGCCTAAGGGACTACACCAAAAGGTTCGCTAAAACAAAATCAAAGCTACAAGATTGTCATGGTTTAGTTGTCATAGCATCGTTCAGATAATGAGTTGAAGAAGGAACCATATATGAGGCAATTGTGAGAAACAAAAGCTGGATTTTGGAGATTTATTGGCCCAGCTGGATCAATTCATCAAAAGGGATGAATTAGCCGGAGTAAAGAAAATGAGAAACACTGATGATCTAACTAAAATCCCTTCGGTGAGCGAATATATATTATGACAAGTAAACACAAAACACGAAGAACCAAGAAAGTAATGATGTTTTGGCTTCAATAAACCGAGGTCAAAATCAATACCAAATAGCAAAACTAAAATGTAATTACAATCAAGAAAGTGCTAGAGAAACATATCGAATACCAAGGGGACCATTCACAAAATTAATGGAGTCACAACAGAAATCTATGAAAAAATAGAGGACTCCATCAAGTATAATAGACCTGAAAATCTCTTCAGCCCAAAGGAAAATAGAGAAAAAAACAAGTATTATAAATTTCACAATGAGATCGGATTGTTGGTCTTTTCAGGATTATATCCAAGTCTCGATAGATGAAGGAACATTAAATGAGTTTGTAAAAAATAACCCGAGAGAAGATAATAGACAGGCTTTAGGTAACAATGCAGCACTGACCTTAGCAACAGAGCAATAAACATTCAATACAAATGTCATAGCACACAAATAATATGGGTTTACAAGTGCAAATACAACAGTCTTATGAGAATTGACTTTAGACGTAGCATTGGAAAAATAATAATTTTGTAAAAAAGTAACATGTCTCTTTGTGGTAGTAGATGTACCATCCCCGTATAAATAATCTTGGACCGATCATGGATATGAAAAATTTATGTTGTAGTATGTATAGTACATGAATGCATAAGATACCTTGTAAATGGTAAAATGGCCATAATACGAGGAGATCGAAAACCAAGTAGTGAATGTTACGCAACATCATTCTCTCTAAAAGCATATCAATCAAAACACTAAAAAGGTTATCGCAGAGGAGGTGGATGACTCCAAAGAAGGTCCACATTTAGTTCAATCGGGTGGACGAAGTAGAGAAATTCATGATTAAGGAAGGAAAAATCCTAAAGATCAAAACTACTTGTCACAAATAACATCTTGTTGTTGCATCGAAACATATAAATGTTGAATAATTTGGCTAACATCAAACTTGGTAAAATAAAATGGTTGAATTGAAAAATGAGATTATTCAGGAATACACATTGAATGCGAAGATTGCATTTGTAATGCGATGGTCATCGATTCGATTCCGATAGTAGGCTTTTTTATTTATTTTAAAATGGATAACTTGATTTATAATAACATAATATTTTTCTCTTTACCTATAATTTAATTTTTAATTTTGTGTATAAAATAATGTAAACGCAGCTTCAAGATACAATAAAATGACTATTAGAGTTTAGACGGAAACTGGAATAGATATCCAACAGACTAGGTTCATGATTGAATATTCTGGTGGCGTCTCTAACTAATGACGAGGTGAAACCTTTGAGGGAGAGGCCTAAATTAGGATATCTTGCAGGAAATCTGGGCCGATAGTTCTGATTTAATCTTTTTATTTATATTTATAAATGTTTCATATAAATTGATCTTATGTATAAATTTTGATTTTTTTGAAAAATACCATATATATGATTGCATGAATATGATAATATAAGAGTCCCGAACGAGGTCATATGTCACCAGTTGAGCATCAAAAATAATTTCATACTGGTAATAAAAAAACATCACATTCTCAATAAAAAAAAAGGAGACAGATAGATATACTGACGACCGTTGGACATAAAAGAGAGTATAATTATCCTATGTGGACAACGAATCATATTTTGGTTAAAAATAAAAATAGAAAGTGCATAATGTGTGTGGACTTCATGGATTTAAATAAAGCATGTCTAAAGGATATATTCCCAATACCAAGAATTGAACAGCCCGTGGATGCAACATCAGTAAACAAAATGCTATCGTTCATGGATAATTTCGTGCGGTATAGCCAAATCCAAATAAAAGAAGATGACCAAGAACATATGACGTTCTTCATAGAAAGATAGCTATATTGCTAAAAAGTAATGCCCTTCCGGTTGAAAAATGTCAAAGCAACCTATCAATGGTTGGTTAATAATATATTCACAACACATATAGTCAAAATCGTACATGTTCATAATTACATCATATTGGTCACAAGCCTATATAAACAAAACCATCTCGTAGACCTTTTCAAAACATTTGGGAACCTCGTATCGCAAGTTAAATCTTAAAAAATACACGTATTACGTACGATCAAGTAAATTATTAGGGTGCATGGTAAGCGCAAAAGGAATTGAAGCAGATCCAGACCAAATCCCTAATCTAGCATCAATAGACGCACCAAAAAACGTAAAAAAAAAAATCTAAATCTTAATATGAAAATTAGTTTCCTTGAACAGGTTTATCTTGCGATCTTTAAAAAAATGTAGACCCTTTTTCCAAAATTGTAAAGAGTAGGAAAGTTCCAGTCAAATCCAGATTGTGAGAACGTATTTAACGACATCAAAACATTATTTACATCATTGGAAGTATTGACAAAACCAAAGCAGGGGAATATTTGTACTTGTGTCTGGGAGTATCATATTGTGCAATCGATGATGTCCTAATCAGGGAGGAATGAAAGGAATCCATATGTGTATACTATGTAATTAAATCTTTACTACCAAAAGAAGCTAGAGATTTGTAATTAGAAAAATTAGCACTATCATTGGTAATAGCGGATAGAAAAATGAGATCATATTTTCAAGCACACATTATGATTGTGTGAACTTCTTTCTCCTAAGGACTCTATTAAAAAAACCTGACGTTTCGAGAAGATGAACTAAACTTTTATTAGACTTTGAAGATTATGATATCAAGTTTGAACATAGAACGGTAATAAACGCCAAACCATTAGCCAAATTTTCAATAAAGTTCCAATGTAAAAAACCAATTGTTATAAACGAAGACTTATAAAACACACTGAGCTTTAAAATTAATGGAGGAAGCAACAATAAAGGCTTAGTATGGGGATACAACCTTTCTCATTAGATGATGACATTCTAAACCAATCAATTCGGTTAGGATTCTCAGCTTCGAATAATTAAGGAGAATGTGAGGTTGCTATCGGGGCTTCGTTTAAAAACAATTGATGGAGTAATAACACCCCAATTTGATCATGTTGAATTCAAACAAGTACCAAAGGAACAAAATGCAATCGTTGAGGTGTTGGCTTCTTTGGTATGTACAACATTGGTACCAAGCATAATATTACAAGAAAAATCACTAATCACTCATATCGTTTATTTTCAGCAGTTATGACTGAATGACTAATGGTTATTAAAGGAAAATAAGAGAGTGAATATTGGTGAACGTCGATAAAAAATTACTTTACATAAGGCACAATATCTGAAGACAAAAAAAAGACACAAAAATAAGAAGAATATCCTTAAGATAAATATGGATAGCGGATATGTTGTACAAAAAAGGACTATCGTATCCCTTGTTAAGGTGCTTAAGCGCGAACGAGACATTTTTTGTAATAAAAAAGAGCTACACGATGGAGAAAGAGTGCCCACTCGGGTTATAAATCTCTAATTAAAAGAAAATTTCTACAAGGTTATTATTGGCCAACAATTATGAATAATGCAAAAAGAAAAGTAAGAATATATGATATATATGCCAAAGGTTCGCAAATTCAATACAAGTGCTAACAAGATTACTGTAAACAATAACAAAAGTCACTATATTTAAGAGATGGGGTATGGATCTCGTATGTCCATCCCTGATGGCCTCGGGGGAAGTAAAATACATGTTAATATTTATAGACTACTTCTATAAATGGGTAGAAGCAAAAGTAATGCAACATATAACGACATCAAAGGTAAAAAAAAATTAAAGTAAGTATATGTTGCAGGTACGACACCCTAAGAGTTATCATCAATGATAATGGTACATAGTTGTAAAATAATCTCGTCACACAATATTGCGTTGAGAAGGGAATTAACAAATATAATCTTCTCATTTTCATACTCAAGAAAACGGACAAGTCGAAGTGACTAACAAGACTATAATCGAAGAGATTAAAAAATGTTGGATAAAGCAATAGGAAGTTTGTAAGAGACCTTGTAGGGTGCTTTATGGTCATATCAAACGACACCAAGAACTTTCATAGAATAAACATCAGATTCCATGATATACGAGATGGAGGAAGTAGTATCAACAAAGGAAATTACACTATCATATAGGATTTTAATGTACAATGAGGATGATAATGAGAATATATAAAAGTGGCACTCGACTTAGTTGAGAAAAAAAAGTATAAACGCACACCTTTTATCAGAGCACTACAAGACTTTGATAATATATATATATATATATATATATATATATATATATATAATTCCAAAGTCTGTTTCAAGAGTTTCGAACCATGACAGAGAGTAATGAGAATAATCTTTCACCATATACAAAAAAGACTTAGAAAACTAAATTCAACATGTGAATATTCATTTGCGGTCAAATAAAAAATTAAGTCATGAACATACACGTTGTTAGATGGAGATGGAAATCAAGTCTTGTACCCTTGGAATACAGAGTATATAAAACTCTATTATATTCCTGCAAACTAAAGAGCGTGTACCATACTATTAATGTAAAAGTATTTTATGAAACTATTTGGATACATTCTTTTCTCTCTCGGTGGCGTGAGAAAGTATTAATGAGGCATTCGAAATTAATAAAATTTATTTCTTGCAAAAAAAATTGTTAATTATTTTTTATATAGTGCAAATAACTATTATTGTTACATAATAAAATCTTAAGCAAAATGAAACTTTCAATAATGTCAAATGTATAATTCCAAAAAATAGTACAATAAAAGGTATCAAAAGCACTCAAGTGCTTACAGAAAAATCAAAACTCCATAAAAAATAAATACACCTCGATTTATTAAAAAATCATCAATCCTAGCATGGACAATAATACAACGATAAAGTGTCACGGATATTAACGAAGGATAATAACAAAAGGAAGGATAACCAAAGGTTAATCCGCAAAAAAACGCTACATCTGCTTATAGAGAAGGAAAAAACTCTTACGAGAGAGTCATGCATTTTAAAAACATATTTGGTAAATTCAAGAAAAATTTAAGTACAAAACCATGGTGTTCTAGAAAATAATTATCGGCCTACTGCACCTGATTAATCAGTAAAAAAGATAGAGAATACAAGATGTGTCATGGACACAAAGACTCATCGACAAAAAAAAGATCTCGAATAATAAAAAAGTCTTACAAAATATATTGCTAAAATAGCAATTACAAAAAATATAAAGAGAAAACAAAATTAAATATTATGTACGAAGTTAAAGGAAAATCTATAGAATTATGGAGAAATAATATCGATTAATTGGTTACATTATTCATCGAGCATATCTTTAGGTACAAAACTCGATTCTCCACCTTCAAAACAATCAGAAGCAAACCAATTTCAACTATACTCAACTCAGATAAAGAAAATTAGGCTATGAACCAATACCTTTCGATACCAACATCGAATAAGAAATATCTAGCGCATCTATATTAAGAATAGAAAAATATATTTGTCTGACAATGAAGCCAATTATTTTCGCATATCCTTCAACAAATAAAACAACAACATCTGCTTTATATCTTTCATCTGCAAGAAAGTTACAAAAACTTTCTTGTGTGGCCTCCAGATTAGAAACTTTTGGTTGAGGATGAAATAAATCTGACTTTGCCTTTGATAAAACACGAGACGTATGGCTAAAACATGAGCCTCACATTTTAATTGAAGTAATAGTTTTTTTAGGCTCTTATAAACCATTGCTTCTAACTACCCTCATTCTCAACAGTAGATGCCAAAGAACCCTTCAAGTCGGGACGTTCATTAGTAGATGAGGAGGGACCCTTTTGAATAACTTAAATATTTGGTAATGTATTCAAGCGATTAACATGGGAGGGATGGTACATCATTAACTAAATAGGTTGTAAACAAAAAAACAAACTATAAGAAAAAATAAAAATGGAAATATTATAAAAATCAAAAGAGATAATGAAAATTATAACCTCAAAAATTGATTGAACTCACAACTAGCTAGCTCCAAAAAGTAAAGAAGAATAGGTGAACACCTACACACGACCATAACATAAACTGAGTAATAACCTCAGTAATCTAAGTACCAAGAAAAAACAAAGGAAGATGAAGTAAAAACATCAAAACTCAACAAGCAGGAGACATTAAAACTCATGCCACTATTTGAAGCTACATTACCATTAGAGACCAATGGAATGATAGTGTTAGACAAAGAAGAAGAACTTTCATGAAAATTTTCAATAACATGCCCACTGTTATTACTTTTGTTGTCTTTGGAAATCCCAAAGATAACATTACCATCAACTTCTGCCGAAGCTAAAGATCAAGTTCCATTATCAACATGAATACATGAATCAAAATAACGCATAACTACTTGATCTTTAAGGATCTGAGAGCATAAGAAGAAGATTGAATGCTGACTTACAACCAAGTCAGGTTAGAAACTTTTGTCTTGGATGGCACAAAACCACTAAATGGATATGTGTTTTTTAAGGATCAGTGATGAAAGATAAAGAAACCCAGTGCTATTTACAACAAGTAGATATGACGGATTAGGATCCGTAAGAATATTTGAATGAGGTTGTAGAGGAGAAAAAACACCATTCACTGCATCAGGAAACGTTGTAAAACTTAAAAAACAAATCTATGTTTACAATAATGATTGAAGAATAATTTATAAACCAAATAATAAGTTTGAGAATTTACGCCATTTAAGAGGAGCATAATCTTCATCTTCATCAAAATTATCATCCGTATATACCAATCGAACAATAGGAACGAAAACTTCAAAAGCAGTGTCAGGCAAACCAGATGCTAATTTTGCCAACGCACATATATATGATTGGCGACCTTTACATTCGATACTAGTAGGTTGATTATATTTTTCTTTCTAAGAAAAGAAACAGTAGCAAAATTTCCTCGAACAAATTAATCACGCCAAAGCTTAGCTTATACAAAGTTATTAGAAATCATTATAGAAGCACACGAAAACAAAATTTTCCTTAACTTTTCTATTATCCTCTCGTATTTAGACTTAACTAGCAGTTCATGAAAGAGCAATCAATGATAGGAAATGAAATACAAAAGAAAAATTAGTAAATGAAAAAGAAATAATATACAAACAATTATGATTCTAAGAAATTCAAACTTACGATTAGCACTCTAGAAACTTTTGGTAGAACCATGGTTGTTCTCAACTTGAGTGGCCTACTTTCCACGACCGTACACAAAGGAAATAAAAATGACAAGAAAAATGAGTATTTAGCACAGAGAAAATTAAGTAAAATTTAACTGTGGATCTTCTATCAATTTAAAGCTCAAATCTGGAGATGACAATTTTTTCCAAAGCCACGGATATTTGACCTGTGCCGTCCCAGTGGGTTAGGGTACTCAAACTATATTTTTTTTGTCATAATAAGTTATGGGCTCGAAATTAATTATTCACTAAAATCGGGTCAGGTTGTGAGTTTTGAAAAGTTTTTCGGGTACCGATCTAAACCCGACCCACTGGATAATATCCAAAGGATACCTACTAATTTAATATTATTTAAATAATATATTATCTTTTTATTATGTATAAAACCTTAAAAATCTAATATTTTATTAAAAAAAATCATGATTGAATAAATAGTTACTCGAATGGGTATCCGAACCCGACATATTCGAACATAAAAAAATATTACTACGTTACGGGCTCCGGTTTGGGTCTGAGTTAGAGTGACACGTGAGCGATGGTATAACTAGACATGATACATCATGAAGTATCATCGAGTACGTGTAAAATCAATAAAGAGCTATAACTCGAGCCTCGTTCGTCTCATTTAGATTAGAATGGCCCAACGCTACATGACTTGACTGAAAGGCGAAATGTTGCCTAACTGGCAAAATGGTCTAACGCATCCTGGTTTGTCTTCACGGTCAAATACCTAATTATATATGGTCGTGTACCAGAACATGACACTAAGTCGCGATCGCACACTGCAACGCGATCCGTACGGTTATAAGTTTGGCCTTTGTGGTCAAGCTTTCATTGGACTATGGTGATAATGCATGGCTCGACCAAAAGCTTAGTTGTTAAGTCCAAGTCATTAAAAATTGGTGGTCGCGCAATACAACACGACAGGGTAGATTTTCCAGACAGGTTGGGCTATGACTAATATCTAGTCGCACGACAAATAGCTTGACCTTTGCGCCCAAAATATATTTTCTGCTTAGTCGTGCAATGTTGAATAATGAAAAATTCGGCCACAAAGGTCAAGCCGCAACTAATGCCTCGGTATATCTGATTTTTTTTCTCGGATAAGGTTTATGTATAAGATGCTTGATGGAAAATGCGGATCCATCAAGGGGTTGGAGCCTCTAGCTCCAAAGTAGGGCTTTGAACAGCGAGTCGTACCTCGACTATCACGCTTGGTGGCAGATAGTCCCTGGACTTTCAAATGTCCGTTGGCAGTCCCTGGACTATCGCGTTTGGATAAAATTAGTCCAGAGGATCCTCTGATCCACTAGATGCTGACACCTGTCCCCATACTCCCCAGTTTTTTGTGTCACCAGTAGTCCATTGACTTTAGGTCAAACCCCAAACTTAGTCCGCGACATTAAATGACCCACCTACCCCTTTTATTTCTAACTTGACATTGAAAATTAAGTCAGTTTATCCATGTGGTATTATTTAGCCTACGTGGAATATTTTTCTCCGAATTCATTTATAACATTATCAATCGGTGCGTTACATTTTATGTTTTAATGAATTTAATTTAATTTATTAAAATAATTAAACCAAATCTAAACCCTAGATTTTCTGCATCCTTGAACATACTATCTATTTTCGAATTCCAATCCCTAGACTTTCTCCTCTTCACTCTCTCTTGTTCTAAATCAAATCCCCAAATCGAATCCCTAAATCTAAACCATAATCTATACCCAAATCTATCTGCTCCTAAATCTACACCCAAATCGAAACAGAACCCTAAATGTCCTAAATCAGTATTACTCTCAAACTGCTGTTTTTTTTTTTAATTCAGTTCTTGCTTTGTATTACTCTCTCGTTCTTTTAAATGGCAGACAAATTTTCTTATCATGGTAAACGAATCATGAATCCGATCTAATTTGAACTTTATTTTTGTTTGAATCGAATCGAATAGTTTTTTTTATTGATTGGTCATATTTGAATTCGATTTCGATTTCGATTTAGATCCGGAGTTTATCTTTTTTTTTCTTAATTCTAGTACGATAATAAAAGCTTCTTATTGTCAGCATGCCTCAACTAACAGGCTAAAAGAGCAACAGACGTTTCATGGATAACAAACTGTTGATGGTGAGTAATTGAGTTTGTATTTTAGCGGATAATACACATCAACCTCTAAATCAATATTTTGTTTTTCTACCACAAATATCTTGTACAAGAGATTGATTTTCCGACAGGTGGTATTGAATATGTTCTAGGTTATGACCGATCTTCTCATCTAATGGTTTTTATACCAACTTTAACTTTTTTTCTTTTTTTCTACTTACAATGTCTTTTACACAAATGATGGTGAAAGAGTAATATAATGCCTTTGGAGTTCTTTCCACAAGCAAATGAAGTTGTGTTTGCTAGAGAATTAATCTTTGAAGGAGATTTTTTTAAGCTGGATTATCTAACAAAACCCTCTTTTTCTCGTATTTTGGTTTTGGCAATAAAGGAATTTGGAGATATACTAACTAGGCATGTGCTTAATGATCTAAAAACGAATTCTGTAAAAAAAATTTGGGTAGATCACCTTAAAACAAGAAACAACAAAACCAAGAATTTGATTCATGGATCGGAATGAAATAAAAGGTTAGAGAGAGAGAGAGAGAGAAGTAAAAAGCTTTGGGTCGGATCCAAACTTAATCATCAATTTAAGGTTAAAGCATGGTCACATTGAGAAAAAAGAAAACTTTAAAAAGAACCGAAAAATGTGAGAGAAAAGAAAGATTTAGAGAGGAAGAAAAAGAATAATGGTGGGTTAAAGCTTGGTTACAATATTTATTTAATCAAATAACATAAAAAATTATTTAGGTTTTGACACGTCAACTAAAATGGCCATCTAGCAATCCTAATGCCAACAAGGATTTTAGTCAAAGGGTAAAATCGTATCTAAAGTTAAGGGACTACTGGTGACACAAAAAACTAGGGAGTATGGGGACAGGTGACAACATCTGGTGGATCAGAGGATCCTCTGGACTAACTTTATCCAAACGCGATAGTCTAGGGACTGCCAACGGACATTTGAAAGTCCATGGACTATCTACCACCAAACGCGATAGTCGAGGGACGACTCACTGTTCAAAGCCTCTAAAGTAGATTCTGGTAGGATGGTGGGTTTTACTTTTTAGCATCCGGCACTATTAGAATGAGTTACTTTTTTTAATGGATGTATGGTTTATATTAAATGGTGGATTCTTTCGGATAGTTTATATTAAATGTTTGTGTTGTTGATGACTTTTATTTTCAAACAAGTAAAATTATTAGGTATTTATATACAAATAATTTTGTTTTAATTATTTTGTTATAAATTTATAATAAAAAAATATCCGTCAAGATGTGTCACTAGAAGTATGAAGCGCCGTCGAAATATTTCGGCGCTGTTTATGCTGCAACCTCATTTTAGAACACTAATTTTTAATATAGTTCAACCCTTCTAATTTCATTTCTGGTTCTGCGACTGAGGATTCGGCGGTCACCAAAGCGGTGAGTACTATTAAGGTACGATTTGTAGAGGTTTTTCATGCTTAACCTTCTCTCCTTCTATATTTTTATTTTTTCAACTACTCAATATTTATATCTATTTGTTATTTTTCCTCGTTTTAGTTCAATTGGAACGGTTTGCTAAACGAGAAGGAAACATGTGTTATGGTTGTCAAGACTAAAAGTGTCGAATGCGTTATCGGGTCAGTCAAATATCTTAAGTTGCTTCCTCTGCCCGCTATATGAAATGAGAGCTTAGAAGGTCGAATGTGGGTTTATGGAAAATTAAAAGAATTTTGTAAAGAAATTATTACACAAACCCTTTTACCTAACACATGCAGGTTAATAAAAGATGACGTGATATGAAACGTCCAAGAATAAAGCGTCAAACGTTTGTCGACGTTTAAAAAGCGAGGTATAAAACATAATTATTATTATAATGGAATAACAAGTTAATTTTTGAGTTGATTCATAGCTGATCTCATTTATGAGAGCAATTTGTATATATATGATCCATTAGGTCTAATAGGGTCCAATTTGGTTACTACAAATAAGATTTTTCACCCATTTAGTGGGGTGATCAATCATTACTATTCTCAAATGCATTAATTTCTCTATATAAATATATATATTTTTCTTTTACCTACCTTATATTTATCAAAGTGAGCTAGTTTCGGTGTCAGCAGGATTACCCTCGAACTTAACCAAACCATAGGTATTCTAAAAAGTACCATCCAAATCTATATTCATCAGTGGTGACCACAGTGAGAGTAATTTTCCAGCTGGTGCCTGCATTTTTATTCTCCAAAGGTTTCAAAATGAATTACTGTGTTATGTGACTTTAAAAAAATCAGCTATGTCTCTTACTCCAAGGAGTGAGGTCGTACGAGAAGGATCGGGAAACCCTATCAATCTAATTCTTTCACATGCCCAGATAGAAGAGCATATACAACAATTGTTAACTAAAATATTTGCACTTTGGTTTAAAAAGAAAACATTGGTCGGAGTAGCCACTGACCCAACTGAGAGGGATACACCAACTAACAAACGATAATCTGAAATACATATAGAAAATAAGGTTGAGATAATAGACGATAAAAACATTGACTTTATAAGGACTTACGGACCCGGCCATAGCTACAAACTTGATTCAATAGTATCGAGTGAAATATCATTATCTATTTCATACGACTAGTGAGAGTGAGAAATATATATATATATATATATATATATATATATATATATATATATATATTCTCATAGGTACATGCACCACCAAAGGAATCGTGAAGGTATGAGGCACATACGTCGAGGTCCGCGAGATCGAGTGATTTGATGAGGAATTCACAAAGGGTGTGTGAGTCTGAACAAGAAATAAACAACCCAAGATTACCCAGATACGATCGTTGGTGTTGAACGAACCGAGTATAATCCTTTCATTGTCTTGTTTGTATAAAATAAGTTGCTAAGATCTTTAATTGGAACCTTTTCAGCAATAATAAAAAGACTAAAGGAAAAAGGATCCCTTTGTCTAATACATCTTCTAAATTTTGAAGTAACCTTTAGCATCTCTCATTAATAAGAATGGAGATATGAACAATTTTAATCATCCTTTCAATTATGTTAACAAAACTTGAGTAAAAACCAAAAGTATAATAACTTTAATGATAAAGTTGTGGGACATTCTGTTAAAGGTTTCGGTCATGTCCACCTTAACCATGATGTTGCAAGATATTTTCTTTCTATTCAAGTCATGAATCATCTCTTTTGCAAGAAAAAACATTGTCATGAATAGACTTGTCAATACTATAACCACCATGAACATCAGAAATAATTATAGGAATAAGCTTAACAAGTCTGTTGTTAAGAATTTTAGATATAATTTTGTTTATTAATGTGCACAAGTTTATCAGTCTGTAATCATTCTATCTTGTAGGATTACATGACTTAGGGATAAGACAAGTACCAGTGCCCAAGATGTCTTGAGGTATTTGACTTTCGGGGCATTTTTGGTGCATGTAGAGTTGTATATTCGGATCAAGGTGACCATGCATCGTTATTTGGTTTTAGAGAATATACTCTTACAGAATTACCGGCCTTCAACTTTACTTCTAATAATTATCTCATCTACGTACATGGCACCTTAGGTGGTATAGCAGTAACGTATTACATATCCTCTCTTTTCACCTTCTCCAATGCCTGCTCAGCTTTGGTCACTTCAGGGTCATAATTAGAAACAAGATTTACCCGCTCTAACTTGGAATGAAGTTTCGGGTAGAGGTCGAGATGACCAAAGGGACAAATGGGTGAGACATGAGAAATTCACCGAATTGACTGAAAGTATGGCAATAATTTTCTAAAAGTCTAAAGATGATGTGTAGTTTAGACCTTCTCTCTTACTGACTAAGCCTGTGGAGAAATGAAACAACAAGTTTTGTAAGTTCCACAATAACATTGGTCACTAGATGAGAGATTATATTCCATTGAGGGAGAAAATATAAAATTTAATTAATAATAGGAAATTATTACATAGTAGCATAATCAACCCAACTCCATAGCAGCATAATCATATTTTAACCTATTTTTTTCTCAAAGAGGTTAGCATGGTAAATACTAGTAAGGATATACTTGATGTAATTGATAGTAGAAATAGAGGAGTTTATGAGGCCCTTGAGTTTAAGTTTGTTTCTTGATTGCCATATGACCCAGTAAATTATAGTAGGCAGGATAGTTCAAACATGAACCTCATTTTGAATAGACCGGAACTAGCTTCTTTTCATGTGAGCAATAATCATGAATATTCCAATGCTAACCTTGAATATAGCCTCAAAATAGTAATTACAAGACACAACCAATTGGTTAGGTGTTTCAATATTATCGAAAAATTGGCATTTGAATACCATAACAATGTGTCTCTTCTGAATTATAGAGTCTATTACTAACTAGTTGTTAAGGATTCTCAAAAGCAAAAAAGAAGTATTTCTTACAATTAAATGTTGTTCCAAATCCTGCTAAATAGATTGTATTTGTTGTACTTAACTCTGATATGGTTCCAAGTATCTTTAGTGTTGAAGATACCATCTTTACAGAGCAACCATGTGATAATTTCCTTCTCTTGATCTTTGATGGATATTATCTCAATTAGCTTAATATCAGTAGATGTTATAATGTCTCTAAGCTTGTTCATGTTTCATGTGTTATTGTCCCAAAAAGTCTTGACGTTATTTGCGTTATACCAGCTATTGTCAGTGTTCTCATCCAGTTTAATTATATGAGAGTACCTATTCCAATTATCCAGCCAGAAGTCTACATCACCTTTACCAAGCTTCCACTTATTAATCTTGTTCATGATTTTGTTCAGTAAAGGATCATAATTCCTAACCCTATTTTTAATGTTGAGAGTTATGCATAAATAGGTAGTAGGAAGACTACTGGTGTTGAAACTAGTATGGCTAACTAAGGTAGATGTTCTAGTATGAGGAAAGTTAGTATATGTGATGATCTTTGTGTTGTCTTTGTTGATAGCTTGACCCGAAATATCTTGATACTTCTGTAAGAAGGTATCCAGATCACTAATAGTATAATTAAGACCATTGGTGAATATTAATAAGTCGTCGATGAAGACACGAAAAAGAATGGTTACAGAGTTCTTAGATGCATTTTTCATTGTCTTGTTTGTATAAAATAAGTTGTTACGATCTCTAATTAGAACCTTTTCAGCAATAATAAAAAGACTAAAGGAAAAAGGATCCCCTTGTCTTATACATCTTCTAAATTTTGAAGTAATATTTAGCATCTCTAATTAATAACAATAGAGATATGAACAACTTTAATCATCCTTTCAATCATGTTAACAAAACTTGAGTTAAAAGCAAAAGTATAAAATACTTTAATGATGAAGCTGTGGGACATTCTGTTAAAGGCTTTGGTCATGTCTACCTTGACCATGATGTTGCAAGTTATTGTCTTTTTATTCATGTCATGAATCAGCTCTTTAGCAAGAAAAATATTGTCATGAATATACTTGTCAATAATATAAAGACCTTGAACATCAGAAATAATTATAGGAATAAGCTTAACAAGTCTGTTGTTAAGAATTTTAGATATAATTTTGTTTATTAATGTGCACAAGTTGATCGGCCTGTAATCATTCTATCTTGTAGGATTACGTGATTTTGGGATAAGATAAGTACGAGTACCCATGATGTCTTGAGGTATTTCTTGACCAGGTACGAATGAAACTATGGTTGCACATAAGTCTTTTTTAATGATTTGTCAGCAAGTTAAAAATAAACATATGTTGAACCCATCCATGCCTACGGCGCTCGTGGGATTGAGGATTTTAATGATACCATTAATCTCTTCTTCAGAAGGAGGAGTTATGAGTAAGTTACTGTCCTAATCAGTAGTAAACTTATGAATAGTGTTAAATATATTATGATTCATTCGGCTAACCTTATCATCATAATTAAGGTAGGAAAATTCTGTTAGGATATCTTTAAAATATGATTTAGTAGAGATGCCCAATAGATTATTATCTGTGATCCGGTCAGTTCCCTCTCTAATACTTAGAATTCTATTTCTCATTATTTTCTTCTTAGCAAAACTATGGTAAGTATCTGTATTTCTATCACCATTTTTTTATCCATTTAGAGTAGTATTTTTGGTACCACTAAGATTCTTAAATAGATTAGGCTTGAAAATACAAGGCATTGGCTTTGGAAAGGTTAATTCCATCATTCATGTTGTTAGTTTCCTGGAGCTTATTTTAAGTCTTTTAACTGAATCCTCAACCTCCAAAACTTTATCAAAGATATTACCGAAACTATTCATATTTTAGATTTTAAGAGCCACTTTGAGCCTCTTGATCTTGTTTCAAAAAACATATATCCATCCATATTTTGATTCTAGTTATTCTCCATAGTGTTAAGAAAATCATGTTTTGAGAACCACATATTCAAGAACTTAAATTCTTTTTTAGTGTTGTTCATGTCCTGAGATATGGTAATACAACAAAAAGTGTGATCAAAGCATGTTTTGGTCATGTGAATCACCTTAGTATTGTTGAAATAGTACTGTCAATCTGAGTTGTATAGGACCCGATCCAAATGTTTCTATTTAGTTTGTTTGACCAGGTGTATTTAATGTCAACATATTCAATACCCTCAAGGAAACGGCCTCTAATAACTTCATAAATATGTTAAAATCACCTATTACAAGCCATTATTTGGTTATAATAGAGATAGTTCCCAGTATATTTCAAAGTTCAATTATATTTCTTCTTTGACATTTGGCATAGACAGTAGTGAGTAAGAAAGCTTTGTCCATGGTTGTATGAATTATTTCACCATTAATACATTATTTATGATCCAATAGGATGTTAAATTTAAAATCTTCATCTCATAAAAGCCATATTTTTTATGTTATGTTTGCATAGACTTGACTACCTTGTTTCATTTTTTTCCCGCCCTTAGCTTTTTTAAATTTTTTGTTTAGTATTTCTTGAAAACCTTTATCAACCTCTATTTATTATAGAAGTGGTTGGCAAGCTTCCTATGTTTTTTACTGATTTAAGGTATAATTTCAGACACTAAGTTCTCATAATCAAGAGAGGATGATAAGGCATAGCCATATTTAAGAGTTTGAATGACTTCTACAACATCTTCATCTTCAAGGGTATTGTTACCATTCTCATGAATATTCTTTTTATATTCAATGAAGATCTATCTATATGGATATGGTATGATTGTTCAAGTCTGGGTAAGGATAGTCTCTTTTGGTGAGTAATCAGAGTTATTGTCAAAAACAATATTCTGATCTTTAGATTCTTTAATAATATTTTTGTTTATTTTTTAACTTTATTCATGTTGAGTCTTGACTATTATAAACTTAACTTTAGGAAGCCAAACCTAATTTGTTTTAGATTCTTCAATAACAAGTAGTGTCACGCTTCTTTCGATTCTCACTCTTTTGGGATTTCACCTGAGATTTCGCACAATTATCTTTTTTATGCCCAATATTATGGCATAATTGATAGTATTGTGGAAGTTCTTTGTAACTAATATCAAGCCAACACCCATCACTATCCTAGAATCCAACTCATACATGATACTAAAGTTTATTTGTTAAATCCAGCTCAATCCATACATAACAAGTATCATACATAACTCTATTTTTTAGCACCCATGTTTTAAGAGGTTGTCCTATTTTAGAAAAAATAGACTGAATGATAGCATCATTGTAGAGAAACTCAAGAACATTTGCGATGGCAATCCATACATGAGTTATATGACATTCGTATTTAGGATTAAATGAGGTTGTCAACTTGAATAATCTCATAAAATACTCACCCACGGTCCAAACATTCCTTACCTATAATTTACACATATCAATGTTTAAGGAGAATTTTATCATAACATGTCTTGTATCCCAGTTAGAAACGTTGTATTCTCCTGCAAATTTCTGGGCATCCAAGAACTATTTACGATATTGAGTTTAGGCATAACTTTATAAAACTTTCCTATTAGTGTGTATTTAGTTGCAGACATAAACTTATCTTTATCTTACTTTGTATATTGCATTGTGTTCCAGTTACGTGTAAACGTGTATTTTGGTTTTGAAAAAACTTTATTTTAAAATCAATGGATTATGTTCTATTTACAGAAGTACGTGTAATTTGGTTGCTAAAAATAATTATGTTCCAGTTGCGTAATTACGTGTAAACGAGTTGCGTAAATATTACGTGAAAATATGTTGTGCGAAAAAAATAAAATACAATTTATTTTTATGAAAATAAGTGTTAACTGAGTGTGAAAGAACTAATTTTTTGTACTTGCAAAAATATGTATATTTTTGTGTTTAAAAACATTTTTAAATGGATTGTATTATAGTTGCAGAAATATGTGTAATTTGGTTACGAATTAGTTTGGAAAAAGCAAATGTGTTATACTTGACGAAATTAGTATGGAAAAAACTATTATGTTACATCTATGGTATTATATGTAATTTGGTTGTTAAAAATAAATGTGTTACACTAATAAAACTACGTATAATTTGGTTGCAAAAATAAAAAAAAATAAAATTTTCCAAAACTATTAATTATAAATTAACTTTTATTCATTTAAAACATGTCTCTAACAAAATGAATCAAGCTTTAAAATATATGAAATTTTGAGTCTTAATAAATAAAAATAAATGGTGATTAAATCTAAACCTATTTGTTTGTTTTGGAATATTGTTGAATTTACTCCATATGTGACACTTTAGAACAACCTTTTATTTTATAATAAAATGTTTTCTCTCGTTTTCGAATACAACAATAATTACATATATTATATTTTTTTTACTAATAAAATATTTTACTCTTTTCACATTATTAACTTTACAATTTTTTTTTCTAATATTGATAAAAAAAACCTTAAACTATGGATATATGATTCTTTTTAGACTTCAAAACTTAAATAGTCGTATTTAATTGTCCTCCAGAAATTATCGATAACTTATATTGTAAATACTTTCTTTAATAGAATCGTGTCCAAAGTTATCAATAAAAGACTTTCTAGGTTGCTTCCTAACCTAATCTCAAAGGAACAAGGAGCTTTTGTAGTTGCCAGGTCGATACATGAGAATATAATGATAACTAATGAGTTATTACGGGATATAAACATCAAAACCATGGAAGGCATATTCTTCTTAAAATTGATATGGACAAAACTTTTGACAGACTAGACCATACCTTTCTTCTTAGTGTTTTGGCAGCCTTTGGGTTTAGCAATGGTTTTCTAAGGTTAATAGATAAATGTGTGGATAATTGCTACTTCTCTGTCCTGGTAGATGGTGAGGTCAAGGGTTTTTTTAAGTCCAATAAAGGTTTAAGGCAAGGTGACCCATTGTCACCCAACATGTTTATATTGGTTGAAGAGTACCTCATAAGGGGTTTGAAGATACTCTTCATTGATCATCCTAATACAAGATATAAATTCAGAGGTATAATGAACATACCATGTTTGGGTTTTACAGATCCTCATTTTCTGAAATGGTTCCTCTGATTCAGTTTCCAAAATCTGCAAGCTTTTGCATCATTATGAAGACAAATCTGGTCATTTGATAAATAAAAATTAATAAAAGTTTATTACTTCAAATAAAATTTCACGTCAGAGAATTTGTGACTTGGAGCATATTTTGGGCTTCAAGAACTCTTCCATACCATTCAAATACATGGGATCAGCAATAAACAACAGTTACACGGTTAGGAATTTTGAAGATTTGATTATGAAGATCAGGAAAAATATTTTAGAATGGGACCACACTATCCTATCCTTTGGAGGGAGGTTAAGCCTTATACAATCTGTCCTATCAGCCTACCATATATTTGGCACTCAGCATTCAACCATTCCTAAGACAGATGCTAAAAGAATCGATGTGCTCTACAACAAGTTCTTATGGGTTTTAAGGAGAATAAAGAAACTATAAATTGGGTCCAATGGACCAAGGTCTGTAAACCCTCTGATAAGGGGGGTTGGGTGTGAGGAAGATCAAATATTGGGAGAAGGTTTTTTCATACAAATTGTGGTTCAGTTTCAAAAGGAAGAAGTCCCTCTGGGCCAAGTTGATCTATACCATTTATTGCAGCAATTCGCACCCATTAACTACTGCAAAACCTCTTAAATGTTCAAAATTTTGGCAAAGGCTTTGGAAGGTCAGAGATAAGGCAGAAAGGTTCATCATTTGGAAAACTAAAGCAGGTAACATGAATTTTTTCATTGACAAATGGTGTTCTCCTCATCCATTTTTCAATATTGCTAATGTGGATAAAAGAAATAATTTTGTTGGTCTCAAACTCAAAGATTTCTTGGAATATGGTTGTTGGATCTTATCTCGAATTAAGAATGTTGTGGATTCTTATGAAATTCAAAACATTCTCAAGATATATCTCTCTAGCAATGAAGAAGATATGGTCAATTGGTCTCTAAGTCCTGATGAGGTGTTTAACTAAAATTCTATTCGGAATGCAATCAAGAAGAAATGTAATAACTCTAACCTCTATAAGAAGACATAGAATTGTCCAACTCTTCGTAAATACTCTTTTCTTCTATGGAGAGTGCTCATGAACTTGCTACATTGGATTCTGTGATGCAAAAAAAACATATTCAGTTAGTCTCTCGTTGCCAACACTGTGAAAGTAGTGAAAATATAAAACATGTATTTGTTAGTTGTCAAAAGGCATGGGACACATGAAACTACTTTGTTGCTATCTTTATCATTCACATCTTTAGAACCATGACCTTAACTCATCTAATAAGGTCATGGTATTGGTATATTAAGAAAGATGTTCACATTCGATCTATCATACCTTCAATAATTATGTGGGTCATTTGGTATGCAAGGAACAAGAAAAAAACATGATGCTAAAGATCTAAGCTCGATGGATATGATCAATTATGTTATCTACATTATAACGAGGATGGACAGAGCTAACCTACTCAAGAGAAAATATTGGGGTAAGGATGCTAGAATTGGATCTGTAATTGGTTGTCTTAATTAGTTCAACAGGCTTATGATTCTGGTCTCGCTAAAATGGAAGAATCCTAAGCTTGGGAGGTTCAAATTAAATACTGATGGCGCATGTAATCCTTCCGGCTAATCCAATGGAGGAGATGTTGTAAGAGACAGCGAGGGCAAGGTTCTTTTCGGCTATGGTCGTCTGTATGGTAAAGGGATTTCTATCGTAACTGAATGTAGAGCGATGTTAGATGGTTTAGGTCTTTGCTACTCAAAAGGGATATCCATGTTGGACATTGAGACAAATTCTCTCATCCTTACAGAAATTTTTCTTACAGGAAAGTCTTCTTGGTTTCTCTCAGGCATTGTTAATTGCTGTCGAAAGTTGTTCTCTTCAAACATGATTTTGAATCACATTTTTAGAGAACATCACATAGTAGCCAACTGGATTGTGAAGGCCACTCTGAAAACTCAGAAAGCTATCGATTTCAACCATTTTTAAGCTCCAGCAAGGCTTAAAGCCATTACTTTTCTTGAAAAGTTGGGGGTTGGGTACCTAAGAGTCAACTCTAATCAGTAATCTAGAATAAGAAGTGAGTCTAACCTTTTTCAGCTTATTCTACAATTCTTCATTAGAGATCTGGTTGTTCGTCTTCATCGGATCTTATGGGTTTGTGATTGTTGTGGGTACAAAGATGTATAAAGCTTCGAAGTCGGGATTGAAACTATTGGTATCGATCTGGGCAATGATTGGACTAGAAAGAAAAGTTTGTGGATTCAAGAAGGTTTTGTGGTTGTTGGACTTGTCAAAGATGAATATGGTGGCCGAAGATAAGAATTGTTTTGTTTGGTAACAATTAATTTCTGTTCGAAACCCTAGTACAAAATTATGGTACTTTTGTTACGCATTCAAATACATGAATAAAGTAATTCAATTTGGTTAAAAAAAATATGGTAAAAATTAGGTACGAGCAGAATAAATATTCAGAAAAGGTCAAGACCAAATGTAGGTTTGACTCAGAAGTAAATTACCAACTCAGGGTCAGGGTAAATCGAAAGTCACGATTAAGAAGATGACGCAGCTGTGTGCTCGTGCAAGCCCACTTTTTTCCTCCCCACTTTCTCGCTCTTTCTCACTTCCCAAACGCTTCCCTCTACTCAAACCCCGATCCTCCACCAGAACCTCACACTCAATCACCATGTCATCATCGTCAGTTGTCGACCACGTTGTCCTTTTCAAAGTCAAAAGCGACGCTGAACCATCCAAAGCCACTGCTATGATCACCGCCCTCAACGGCCTCGCCGCCCTAGACTCCGTCGCCCATATCGCCGCCGGTCCGATACTGACCACAACCAGCTCATTCTCTCCGTTTCACTTCACTCACGTCCTTCATAGCCGCTACACCTCCAAGGAGAACCTGGCCGCGTACACTGTCCACGCCAACCACGTCGACGTCGTTAAGAACTCCGTCCTCCCAATATGCGACGACGTTATGGCCGTCGATTGGGTCGCCGATCATGTTCCCGATCCGGTAAGCTTAGCTCCTGGTTCCGCCATCAAACTGAAGTTTCTGAAATTAAAAGAGAATGTACCAGATAATGTGAAGAGCGAGATTATAGAGGTGATGAAGAGAAGATTTGTAGGAGTTCAACAAATGACTTGCGGTGAGAACTTTTCTCCGGCCAGAGCCAAAGGGTTTTCGATCGGATCCATTGGTGTGTTTAGGGATTTAAGCGAAATGGAAGCTGCGGATTCACAAGTGGATTTGGAGACGGACAAGGTTAAGGATTACATCGAAGGCTCGATCGTGGTCAATTACGTGGTGCCTTCTTCATCATCTAGCCTCTGAAAAGGTTTATCTTTTATCGATTTTAGCTATGTTCTGTTGTGCAATGAATTCAAGTGATAATAACCAATAAATATACAGATTTGATATCTGTGTTTCCTATTTGTCAAGACTAGTTTTTTTCATTGTTTAGAAACTAATCATTATCTTCGGAGATTCAGATGCAAGGTTACTTGATTGATAAGTATTTTAAAAGGAAATTGTTTCGGAAAACCAGTTCTTGGCAATCTTTACAAGGCAGACAGTTGTTATGTCAAACAACGGAGGCTATAGGTGTGCCCCAAAGTTTTTTTTGTTACGAATCTCATAAGACATTGTTGTCGCTCTTAGGAGTTGTTTGGTAGGTTTAATACTAAGTTCCTTCTTCTATCTCGTATATAAAGATCGACAGTCTTGTCGAGTAAGCTTTTTAGTCCGGCTAGTGATTTGTTGTTGCTGTTATGTGAAATCGTTTTTATTCGCCTAACAAGTTTGTAATGTGACATGATTTTGTTAGTACTTACTGCTACTTGTTTGTTCGACTCAACTTCAAGTTTGTATCTTTAGGATCGACTTGCTTCCAACTTTACATGTTTAGATTGTTAATTTTAGTCGTCTTGTTTATTGGTTATCCATTACAACTAAAATATGCGAAAATAGTGTGGAGTTAAATTCTGATTCAAATGGCTGTTTAGAAACTTACCTGCTCAGGTCAGCTGTAACATCCAAGGGTAGTGTTAGGGTAGTATTTTGACTAATTTTATACCTTACCATATCTTTCTCTCTAGAGATGCAAACTCTCGATTCAGGTGTCTTGTATCTAATGCTAATAATATTTGGCATCACCCTCCATCTGATTCTGAAGTAATCTTCCCTCTCCATCTGCAATATCTCTCCTTCTTTGTGATTGTGTTTAGCACATCCACAAAGTCTTAACCTTCATCCAGCTGTAGCCTGTATCATTAAGACACTATAGTAAGCCAGAGGTCATAATAATATACAGAAGAATAGACTAACCTTCTTTGGTATTAGATAGATAGTCAAAACTCTACCACAGCCAGGAATACCAGCTCATTTATTTTAGGCAGAGTAGTTTCAACTTAGTAGTTTTGACAGATCCTGCAAAATTCCTGTTAATTGTGGGAAGTTTTAATCTCGCCCTTTGTTTTGTTCTTTCGGATAGTTTCCAACCATAGTCTATGATTCTAGTCTATGTTATTATTTTTCGTGTACTCGGACTCTTCGTTTCTGCATTTCCTCCGCAACAGAAGTTAATCTGTTTTATCCTGAGACAGATATCATAGGATATCAAGTATATGTAACAGCCTCCTACTTGATACCCAAAGTCTTAAAAATCTAGAAACAAACTCTCGTGCCTCTTATTTGGCACATATGAGTTAACATCAAATTCTTAAACGTGTTTGGGTTGTGTTACGGCCATCTCCAGCCCGTGCTTGCGGAAGGGACCTGATTTCGTATATAATATACGGTAGTATATTATTATTTATTAGGATAGGTTACCCTTACCTATCAAAAAAAAAATTAAAATTACTCATAGCCACATAATTTTGAAAAAAGTTCAAATTATTCATATTATATGGATTTGGAAGTTTATAAAAAATATGTGCAATAATAAGTAGTTATTTTTAATCTTCAAAACAATATATCTTTCAAATTTAAATTTTTAAAATGAAATCACAAAAAAAATATTTTTTTAAACGAAAAAAAAAAACCGATGAGTTATATTTTTGAAGATATATTTTTTATTTTCGCATGCAAATAATTACGTAATTCGAACACAATTATTTTGTAACAATTACATTACACGTAATTCTGCAACTAAAAAAAATTCTGACTTATCGCAACAAAAGTCATATTTATCCAACTATTTGTGCTTATTTACAAGGTTAAGAACCTTCGTTAGTCACTTGTTTCAAAACTGTCATTCCAGTTATATTCGTATCAAATTGTCGCTTTTGTTGGTTTTCTTTACATTTATGGTCACTAGCGGTGACTATAAATGCAAAAAAAAAGACCAACACTAGGGACCACTAGTGAAACGAAGTGATTATTTTGATACAAAAATTAAATAAGTGGTTGTTTTGAAATTAGTGACCAACTCTGGTGACTAACCATGATTTTTAGCCTGCATAATTGGAACACAATTTTTTAATAACAATTACATTACACATAATTCTGCAACTAGAACAAAAAAAAAATTCAGACTTATTTCGCAACCAAAGTCATATTTATCCAACTATTTGTGTTTATTTACGCAACTCATTTTGCAATTGATCACATTTGTTTTTTGGTTAATCTACCAATAACCACTCTACAATAAATTTATTTACCAATAGCCACCCAAGGTTTGATAAAGTACAGATAACTCTTTGATTTTGAATTAAAAGTATAGATAACCACATGGTAGTCTCAAGTGCCTCTTAACCATTTTCTCTCTTATGTTTTTTGAATTTTTTAAATGTCATATCTTTCAAACAATAGTTTCAAAAAGAATATATAAAAATACAATTTGTTATGTTTAAGATAAACAAAACTAGATCCATGAAATATTTTTGTTGAATTTTTTTAGTTGTGTAATTGGGTTGCGAAAGAAGTCTAGAAATGTTCCAGTTGCAGAATGGCGTGTAATAAGTTGCGTATATAAGAAGAAAATAATTGCAGAAATAGGGATTTTGTTGCTAAATAAGTTCGATTGTGTGAAAAAAATAAAATACAACTTGTTTTTGTGAAAATAAGTGTTAATTTGATGAGAATTACTAAATTTTTTGTAGTTGCGAAAATACGTGTATTTCTGTGTTTAAAAAACTTTTATAAATTAAATGTGTTTTGGTTGCAAAATTACGTGTAGTTTGGCTGGTACAAAAAAATGTGTTGAAGTTGCATAATTACGTGCAAATGAGTTGAATAAATAAGAAAACAATAGTCTTGGAAATAGGATTTTAGTTGCTAAATAAGTCTGATTATGTGAAACAATAAAATACAACTTGTTTTTATGAAAATAAAGCTTGCTTCGGTCTGAAACAACTAATCTTTTTTTTTGTAGTTGTGAAAATATATGTATTTTTGTGTTTTAAAAAGAAATACTAAAACAAAATTCAATTGCGTTCTAGTTGCAAAAATATGTGAAATTTGGTTCCTAAATTAGTCTTGAAAATACAACTGTATATGAGTTGTGATATTACGTGTAATTTGGTTGTTAAAAATCAATTGTGTTCGAGTTGAAATTATGTATGGTTCGGTTGCGAAAATACGAAAAAAATAATTTAAAATTACCACTCATGAATTTTTTGTTGATTGTCTTTTAAAAAAATAGAATATGTATTGTTGAAAAAACTAATTGAACTAAAATATAAAAAATATAAAGTTGAGTTTTAAAATAATTTAATTTTAAATGTGCACATGTTTGTGTCTTTGATGAATATTACATAGAATAATTTATGTTTTAAATGTGATCGGTTCTCTCCCTCGTACAGTTTTAACCGGTTTGACGAATGCAAAACTCAAAAATATATCCACGTACGTAAAATTTATAATATAAGACAAATAAACAATATGTTCGACATGCGCGATTAGTCGCATATGTTATTTTGGTTGGGTAAGTTGAGAGAGAATCATTACACTGTGTGGCATCTGACAAAAGCACCAGAATATGAAGTTATCACATATATATTTTTTCACGCGTTTTACATCCATCGTTGGGGTTTCGGTATGTTTATATCATTGTTTGAAACCATTGGGATTTCGGTATGTTTAACATTTTACATTGCATTTATTTTTATGGGTGTTAGAAAAAACTAGACAGCTATGTTTTAGCGATGAATCGTCTTTGGTTGCTCATGAAAGAAAACGATTGTCCATTACCTAATTGTATGTTAACATATATGGAATCGGCATTGATGGGCGCAATCAACAAGATATTTCCAAAAGTTACACACATGTTATATAAATGAAAGATAAGTATGAATAATATTGTGAATATAAAGAAAATATTCGAACAAGAAATTATGTCAGACAAGTTTCTTATTCTTGGAATTCGGTCATGTATTCGGAAGTATTTCTGAGTTGCGTACAAACTCAAAAATGAAGGAGACATATAAAGCCTATCGAGAGGCGTTAGAGTTATAGTATATGATGTCCGCCACAAGTTTGAAAAGAAAAGATTATTGATTTGAAATGGTTCAATAATATTTTTACAACTAATGAGTATCTAGATTCAAATCTAGCTAGATAAATAAAAAATGGTTCGCCGCGGTTACGTGCATACCTTATGTATTTCTTCAGATGCACAATATATACTAATACCAACCAGAAGTCTGTTAAGGTATATCTTCTCTTGTCTTTGAAAGAAATGTAAGGTGGAACGTAACAGATATCTTGGGGATGAGTGTGTTAGACTTTTTTTTATTGCGGTTTAATACGTCAAAGTCGGCACGAAAGAAGCTTTATATTTTTATCAGTATATCAAAATGTTGAATTTACGACCACTTCCCATGTTTCTGACCTCTAATGAACTTATTTTATATCACGTCGACAAAAAAACTTATTAGTTAGTCTCCAACGAATTTGGTAGGGTCGCGGGTACGATAAAAAAGCTACGACCACGATATTCACTTTTTCTCATGGAGAATGATGTTAGTAAACTTATATTTATTGTTGTTAATAATAATTAGAATGTTTTTTATCGTAGTATATTATATTTTTATTTTACACGTTATGTTTAAGCTGTATGCTGACCTGAGATCTCATTTTCCAACACATGAGATTCGTCTAAAGACTATCCGATTATAGTGATGGACACTGTAAAAGTTATATGCCTGATAGAGTATGCAAAAAATTTGGAATGATCTAGGACGCATCAGATCCTCATCAACAAGTTAGAGTGTCCTCGAGGAAGGGGGACCATGCCCGATACAGTAGGCGGCACTACGCTTGGATGGGATGACATAAGCATTTATTTTCTTGAAAATCGTATGATCTTCCCACTCCATGATGATTATGTACGTTGAATATCTAATTTAGTAGGGATGGTATATCATTACCTTGAGTGATCTCGGTAATGGTAAATCGTTTGAGGTTATTTAACATATTAACAGTATATGTCTTATTGACGAGAGTGATACGAAATTGAAGCTCTTTATGCGACGATTGTCTTATTGTTATTTTTTATTTCTTAGTTGTTTTCTTATTTTATTTATATAAAATAATATTTGATAATGTTTTTTAGACAATTTTTAACAAATTTTTGTTTCAAATAATACTATATGGGGATTTTATTTGTTTTTTATGATCATGTACTCATTAACTACGATTCTTAAAAACTATGTTAGTAAAACTATTTTTTTAAGTTTATTCAAGTATCAAAATTTATAACCTATTTGAAGTTTGCAATTAATATTTCCAAGAAAAGACTAACGGCTAATTGTTTTGATGAAGTAATATGCAAAATTTACTACATGTACAATAATTGTACATGAAGTTCATGTATGATGTCGCATAGATAATGGCACGCATAAGTCTCTGTCAGGTTCGAATATTTGAAATCAATTTTAGTTTTTAGGTTTTCGATCTGCCGCATGAAGGCAAACATAAGGCGTACATGGTGTTATCTTTGTGTTTTATTGATTTTTTAAGAACATATGTTGGACGAGGTGGACATGAAACTCGTTGAAAAGAGGCTGGAGCAAGTTCATGAGGATGTTTACATCTTCGAACTACAGATATAAGGATATAAATCTTCCTAAAGTATTCTATTATTTATATTAGTTTATGATGTGTTTTTTTATTTTATATTCTTTAACTATTATACTAGCTTATGATGTATTTTTTAATTTTATGTTTAATGTTATCATTTTATGTTTAATGTTTGCATGTAGATGGGTGTGTTAAATTAAAAAGTTAACACAATAACATTAAACGAATACATTACATGAACAAGTCTTTGGTGCAAATAAATTACAATGATAAATAGTTCCAAAATAGATTGAACTTAATCTTAAACAAATTCGTATGAATCAGTCACTCCAGAGCTGATGCTCTAAAGCTTACATATTAATTTCATAATATATTTTGTAACAAGCTATAATTGGTAGTTCTCAATCTTTCATTTTTAGCTATCAAATATGATACAACAAGGATTATATGTGTGCATGGTGCTGCTATCGCAATAGAAAATTATAAAAAAAATATGGATGCAAATATCACATTTATCAAACAACAAACTTCAAATGTAAACATGAAATACTTATATGGATAAAGTGGTTGTTATTAACAAAACTAAAAAACATTAGAGGGAGTTCATTTCGTAATCGTAGAAAAGTGAAACTTATATCCACCTACTACAGCTCAAAATAGAAGATACGGTTAAACTTTGATATGATCGCGACTTCCAACTCTGGAATTGTCACCCATTTTGTTATACCTACAATATCTTCATAAAAGTGTATACTTTCTGCGAATTTTATCGTTTATACCATTAAATTTCTGCATATAAACTTCAGTGTTTTCCATAATCTCATTGTAATGGTAATTTCTAACCATCTTTCACTCATATTATTGGTCGTAAAAGCGATACAAATTTGACCGATAACTGCAATACACATTGGGTTTAATGTCCTTAACCACAATTATAGAAGGTCTATAGTAAACCTAGAAACTTCATATGAACCTTTTGGATCACGAAGTATTAGTGTAGAACCAATATTGTTGGTCGTTTTTTTTACTATTAGCGGTTCACCACGACTAATCGTTCTACTAGATGGTGATAAAATCATAGAGGTTCCAACTACCAAAGGTTTATTATGCATATATCTATGGCTACTAGCTTGTGTTGATGTTTCGAAATGAACGAATAAATTTTTGTTTCATCTCCACATACTGATCGACAGAGTTCTAAAAATCTTATTTAACGCACGTGAACTTGTTTTTTTCTAAATCTAGCATGTGTTCGAAATGAAATTATCTCGTTTAGTGAACAACGCGACTGGAAATTTACGTCTAACTGATTGACGACTATAGTGTTTCCGTTTCTCTAAATGCTCTAAAATAGAAGATGTTTCCGGATAATGTATTTCAACTATTTTTTTTGTAAATATGATCTATGAGTCATGTATTGTTGGTTTCCATGACAATGTGAACAAGTTTATCCAGTTTTTATTTTAAGAGCTATGTAATCATTAGAACTGTACATATCATTAAATCTAACATATCTAAATGATCATCCAAAGATTTTAAAAGTGCCACAATACATTTTATTAATAACTCGTGAATCTCGTACCAAGACGGAAAATCTTGCATAACTTGTATCATACAAGTGAAATTTTTATTTGCCATTTTAATATATGTACCACTTTATAATTCTTCCAAAAGATATCTAAAATAGTGTTTGAGGTGTTAACTTTGAGTTTTTCGAACATTATGTGTCCAAATTTATGTTGTGTTATAAAGTGATTATTTCAATCGATCATTAATTGCCTCATATTACATATCGACTAAAGAATGCACCTTAACCCAAGATAAATCAAAATAAATCTTACTCGTAACAACAAACCACTTTAGGTTAGAATGCGAGTTCTCCACCCAGATAGTGTTTGTGTTTCCGAAATGTATGAACTTATTAGTTTTTTATATGAAAAAAATATCGATGTAAGAAAATAACCAAAAGTTTTCAGTTTTTAGGTTGTTTGAGGATAACCTTTGAACTTAGGTTTCATTTTATTTAGATAGATATCGAATTCACATTTTATATCAGAGTACATTATCTAATTCAATGAACCTATAAAGTCATTGAAATTTTGTTTTCAGTTCATATACTTCTTGTATCCATAAATCCATTCACGTTAATGTGTTAAATACATAACATGTGCATTTTTTTCAGGAACACATGTTCAAGAGCATTCATCAAAGTTAAGTATATATATGTCAAGACAATAAATGGTTTTTCAATAGAGTTAGCTATCATCAATGATTGTAAACAATCTAATATTCCCTTAAAATGGCTAACTCTATCCTCAGACATAAAATAAAATTTGACGTAATTAGTCCAACCAGTAGAGCTTTCTCCAACGATCTCAGAAAATGACACCATGTACCTTATAACTTTTAAGTGTTATCTACTATTATCACTTTTGGAAACGTTTGTAACAAGTCGACACTAACCGGGTGTGCAAAGAAATATCACTTTGATCTTCGTTGGATCTATGTCACTCAAAATAATTAAAAATTTGAAGATCATCCAACAAGTATTATAACTGTGGCCGGCCGACCGACCAATATTTTATACAATGCACATGGACGACACATTTTTATTGTTCAACTTTTTAACTTCACTCAAACTTTCTCGAGGGAAATTTTTATGGATGTCAACTCTTTTTTAGAACAACGTCTCGTGTATCAATGATCTTCAAAGTATTTCTCAATTTCATGGTTGTGCATCATGCATATAAATTTTAAGGAACATTCATCTGAAGGACCATGGTTCACTAAGCTTGCAAATATTATCTACACTTTTTTACCTTGTCGACTTTCTTCTAAGATTATTTTGATCTACCAACCTTTTACATCATCTGAATCTCTCGTATTCAAATAATATTTAAGGATTTTTTTGCATCATCGTAACGTTTTGATATGATAACTAACCTGTTTTCTTTCATGGTCTCTTTAACCTATTCACACAATTCAGTTTGGGTATAACAATTTATTGTGAAAAATACGTCATGATGTGTAACGCAATCTTGTACCATTTCCCTCTTTTATTTTAAATTATATAAATAAAAATAAAAATAAAATGTAAAACACAAAACTAATAAAAAGGATCGTATCACTGGTACATAAAACTATATCTAAAATACGTAAACCATAATAGTGTTGGTACAAAAACAAAAATATTACTCATACATAAACGAAAAACCAC
This sequence comes from Limnanthes douglasii subsp. nivea, assembly GCA_036936605.1. Taxonomy (NCBI): domain Eukaryota; kingdom Viridiplantae; phylum Streptophyta; class Magnoliopsida; order Brassicales; family Limnanthaceae; genus Limnanthes; species Limnanthes douglasii. The sequence goes on along the minus strand of JAUPFV010000004.1, from coordinate 107,006,145 downwards.
TAGTAATATTTTACGCACGGTCGATATCCAACCTTATATGCAGACCATAAGATACTGCACACTAAGATGGAAAATGATTAATATTAAGTTTTCACACCCTAAACAACAACTACAAAGATAATAATAAAGTAACTAATTTTCCAAGCTACTACTTGAACCTAATAAGGGTCAACAGTCCAGGCCAATGGGGAATCAATCGGTCCAACCTAATTATCATGTATAGCTAATTGAAAATGTAGCTACCATTTATGATAGGGCCAAGAACATTGTAGAGTTCTAAAGGTTAACACATATCCATATTTTCGAGGGAAAAAGAAAAACACACGGTTATGCAGGTATCATAATGATGCGGGACATGAAACTAAATATTGCATTGCTTTTAAAACAAGAGATACAAGAGTTTGTCAAGAATGAGAAGCTAACTACATTTGTTAAGTCACAATTGGGAAATAAGAAAGTGAAAAATAGGTCACAACCTAGCACAAGTGGGGCTCAAACTACACCACCCAGTGCTTGAGGGTAGAATATGAAAGTTTACAAACAAGAAATTAAAATGGTAATTATTGAAAAATTCGATATGGATTCATAATATCTAGATCCTGATCCAGATCAAGGTCAAATCAACGTGGTGACTGAAAAAACTGGAAGGGTTTCCAAACGATGTCGTTTTTGAATCACTAACCATTTTCAGGGGAGATCCAGTGAAAACACCTTTGAGTTACTTCAGGAAAAGACATGTGGTTAGTTCAACCAAACAATTGAAAGGGAAAATATTTACACACCTTTATCAAAAACCCTGCTCCTTTCATAGTGTTTGACGAAGACGAATTAAGTGGCGTTACATGCCCACATGAGGATGTTGTGGTAATAGGGGCATACTTTTTCCAACCATGGTGGTGCAGTCAGGTTTTAATGAGGTGTTTGAATCATTATTAATATATCATTTTTTCCTATAAAAATGTGTTTGTAACTGTATCAAGTTTTTATTGACTTCGAATGGATTACATTCGAACGGCTCATGTGTATCATTTTTGTATTGCCTTCAAATGGATTATATTCCAATGGCTCGTGTATATCAGGTTCTTATTACCTTTGAATGGTTTAACTTCGAATGCCTCACATGGATCAATTTTTTACTGCCTTCGAATGGATTAACTTTGAATGGCTCAAATGGATCAAGTTTTTATTGCCTTTGAATGGATAACCTTCAAATGGATCAGGTGGATTAAGTTTTTATTGCCTTCGAATGAATTACCTTCGAATGAATCAAGTGTAAGTTTTTATCACCTTCGAATCAATCATGTCTTCACATTAATTATATTTAGATAAACTAGTATTAAGTTATGAAGATAAGAATATATGAAGAGATCAAACAAGATGATAAAATGATAGATAATATAGTGTCTTGGGTGATCCATGGCCTTAGAAAAATGTAAGGATAAAATTACAAAATTCTTTGGTCGTGCCAAGGACTTGCACCAAAATATCCGATTTGAAATTAAAATGAAAAAAAACCTTTCACACATTAAGGGCTTGCATGGAAACAAATGGATTAATACATACTATCCTTAGGGCTCGTTTCAGTCGGTTTTTCCTCATTGTTTCAATTTCGAACTGTCAGTATTAGAGCCCTCATCGTCAAAACCTCCATCGGATGAATCGTCAAAAATACCAATCTAATCGATTAAAGGTATGTCATTAAGCAGCAAATTAACTGAAATATGTCCCCATATTTCTTTGAGTGCTAACTTAGGAAATCTCTTGTGAAATAGCAACACCATGTCCGATTTGATTGAGTCGTCCCTCCATTGCAAAGTATATTACTGTTTCGATGTATGCATCCACAACATCGGCTACCTCTTGAGTAGATATAGCTTTGAGAGAGTTAATCTCACCATCTGGCTTCCTGATAAAGCCTCATGGCTTTTCTTTTCATCCGACAATTTCTTAATGGTAGTTTTTTCATCCATTTGCTGATTATTAAATGAGGTAATCTCCTCGGAAGTGATGTCTGCAAAATTTTATAATCCACTTGAAGCTTATCATGATCAGATTTCACCTGGACAATTTATTCTTTAATAGAGTTCACCTCTTAATTTAGACTATTAATCATGCTCTTCTATTCCCCAACTGAATTCTTCAAATTCTGATTTTCATCTCGAAGAGAAATGATTTCTTCAACTTGAGACCTTACTTGTCTCTCTAATTCGACTATTAATCTTACATAACCCAGAACTGAATACCATGACACATCATTCTCCCTTCATAACTCAAAAGGAACCCTATTAAATACCACAGTAGTTGCACTACTTGTAAACTCAAGGAAGTCAGTCTCAAAGGCTTCAAAGGCTTCAAAATCGAAAGTCCACATGTCTCCAGTTGGACTACCGTACCTAAATATTTTAGTCTCAGTTGTGCGAAGTAATAGAGAAGAGGGGAGGGATTCTGATACCATGTTCGTAAGAGCAACAACCACTGAGATTGTTAGAGAAGGGAGGTGTGCACGAAGTATTATCTCTGAATCTGTCAAAGTATTCTTCTTTTTCTTATCTCTTTTATCACTATCCTGGTTGCCCCTCTTATGTCCTTTTTTATTCTTAGGCACAAGAGATGCTAAATACATTTTACCCTTCTCATAGTGGAAGTGCCAATATGTAACAAGGCAACGTCAATTTCATATGATTGCCCATCATTTTCTTTTTCAGCAATGAATTGTGATGAGTCTTATTTGCCCTTTTTGCTCTTATTCCGATGATTGGGAGCCCTATTACTGGTTGGCATAAATAATTTACCATCATCTGCCTCGGTCCTTTTAATAATTTCGGTAGCTCGAGGACGAATAATGAACTTCTCTCATGTGAGTTCTCGAACATGAATGGTCCTCCAGAGATGGGACCTCACAAAGTTACCTAGGGTGAAACAATTATGGAGCTCATTGGACCACCTTTCACTGACCCATTCATTCATCTTCTTGAATATTACTTTTGCATCATCCAAATGTTATAGATAGGACTTCAAAATATCTGATACAAAGGAAGTTAGATATAAATGATAAATGCTACAGAAGTAGTATAAATACAAAAAAAAAATCTGAGAAGACTTATGTGAATTTTTCCAGTTTCTAGTGAGTTGGCTCGGATTCCCTTTAGAGGTGATCTTCCTGCCATTTTCCCAATGACCACTGATAAATAGGAATTGGGTTTTCCAGATCTTTTCTGCCTCCAAGAAGTCATCTACCACTTTGTAGTTATAAAAATAATAAAAGGGTATATAAGTATTGTGAGATAGACCCGCTACAATAGCCAGTTGCTTCATTGACATCATAATTTTCAAAATCCTTGAGGTTATGATGCATGCCATCAGTGAAAATCAAGTATTTAAGCTAGCCAGGCTTTGGTACAACCTGACCATACTAAAATAACTCACTAACTCAGGGTCCAAGGAAAATCGAAGGGCCCAGTTGATCACATTGGTGTTAACCACTAACTCACTAGCCCCACAGTCCATCGAAGTCTCTTTAGGTTGGGGCCGCTTAACTCTAACTGAATTAGATAATCCTTATTTGTCTCGGATTCCCTCCAATTCAGATTCGTGGAAGTAAACATAAAAATTGTATCCAAGACTAAGAGGTACTTAACACTAACTTTGGTAAACTTAGGTCTGACATGCCCTATAAGAGATGAAGGAAGAGGTTTGGTTTATGCTTCTCAGAATTTTTTGTTGCTTGTGTCTTGGTTATTTATCACATTTTGATGCTTTTGGATTCTGCTTCTCAAATGGCCTTAGATTTCATCAGTCTAACCAAATATCTCAAGAGGGGAATCTTCATCACTGTCCTCCGCATTTTCGTTCATAACCCGTGGTCTGAAATCTGAAGCCTCAGTAGAGTGAGCACCAAGGTTTTCTTCTTCAGATAGAGAGGGTTCGTGTACTAAAGTTGTAAGGGTTTTCTCTCATATTTAGGTATGATGGGAGCTCGGTTACGAGAACAGTAGTATCTTCATCCATGTTTGGAACTTTTGGTCAGAGGTTATTAACAAGTGTGGGTTGATCTATTTTCTCAGTTTTGGTAGAAGGTTTATTTTTTTATTTAGAAAGTCTAATGACTATACGCGGAGTACTCTCATCATTTTCCGATCCCATAGCTTTGAAAGTAGAAAGATTTCGATGGCTAATGACCCATTGGGATTGGGATGACCTGATTGTTTGAGAAGAATGACTGGGTGACGTGAACGAATGGGCAGTCAATGTTGGTTTAGAAGTAATATTCCATATGTTGTAAGGTAAACCCCTCCATACTCAGTAGATTGAGTAATAACAATCGTGCCCTAGAAGCTAGGTAATCTAGCAGCGGATCTTGCTTTTAGATGTCAACATACAAACCCTGTGAAGATATTGGAAAAATTGATTTAAGGTGGCTAATATGGTGGGGAAAGAGAAATATCACCATAAAAAAATTTATATTTAATAGAGAAGATTTTCTCTGTCTAGAATTAAAATACAAGCTCTCTCTCTCTAGAATTACCTATAGTGAAACAGTAAGAAGAAGTTTATATAGAGACTAAAAAACGTTTGAGTGCCTTACTGAGGGAACTGAAACTGATGGTAGTAGCTAGGGGGCTCTAAAGGAGTGTAACCATTTCTCTCCTTTAATTGGATTATTTTACCTAGGGTAACACGAGTTTGTGGGTCCAATAAAAAACTGACATGTGTCTCAAAAAATAACTGGTTAAAACTTGTGACCTTTGGATATTAACCATTCTTGAATAAACTCATTGGAAGTCGTTCAGATATGTGTCGAGTAGCTCTCCTAATATACCATTGAGAGAGCTAAGGGTGCTAGATGATAGGGTCGGAAATCCTTTAAGGCAACGAGCATGAAGTCGGTCAGATTTATCTTAGGAGTCATTGTAGACTCGGAATAAAGATTATGTTGAGTAAGTTGTGTGCGTACTGACTAAGTTGTGTACCAGCTATATGTTTAATTATAAAATATGTATAATGAGTAACAGTTTGTGCGGCTGGGGGATCATAAGTTAAACCCATATATGTGACCTAACCCGGTTGGCTTATGGATCCAAAATTATCCTATAAATAATATAAAGAACAATATTTAGTAGGGTTAGAACATTCTCTCTCTATACATTAAATACAAGCACCTTGATTATCTCTCTACCCTCTACCCTGAATTTAATATCCCATCTAAACATTTACTGAAAATACCCTTTGAACAGATTTTATCTACACCTATGGTGTAACACCTAAAGGTTATTGTTGTTATGATCTCACCACTTATAAACTATATACATTATTTCTATAAATCATGGTCATTTAAATAAGTTGTATGTGATCTTCATCAGTAAAATTTTATGGTCGAAGAGCTTAATTCTCTTTATCAGACTCATACACTGAATATGGTTGAACCTCCATTCATTAAGCATATAATTGGTTCTCGTTGGATTTGTAAAATTAAAACAAATTCTGATGGGTATATTAAATGATATAAGGCTCGTATAGTAGCAAAAGAGTATTCTTCAGAAGTATGGTATGGATAATGAGAAGACTTTTTCCCAGTGGCAAAAATGACAAAAATTTGTATTCTTATTGGGGTTGTATATGTTCACCAATTGAATATATATCTCAACTAGATGTCAAAATGCATTTTAAATAGTGATTTTAATAAGGAAGTTTACATGACTTCGATCTCAGGTGTTGCTCACCGACTAGGTGAAGTTTTTCAACTTATGAAAGCTTTATATGGTCTCAAACAAGCTCATCTTTCTTGGTTTTAATCATTCGATATAGTTTTACTTCACTTGGTTTTCACGCTAGTAATCACGATTCAGATTTATTTATCAGATGTGTGGGTGTAAGACGAGTTATTTTATCTCTATATGTAGATCAATAATCATTAGTGGTGATGATATTGATGGCATTGAGGTACTAAAATGTGATTCAGCTTATTAGTTTGCGATGAAGGACTTGGGACTATTACATTATTTTTTAGGCATTGAGGTGGTTTAGTCTTTGAGATGTTATATCATTTTTAAGATAAAATATATATTTGATTGATTTGGAAGAGCGTGACTTTATGATATAGGAAAACATATACCTCTCTTGACACCAATGCTCAGTATTCTCCAAGTGATGGTATTATTTTATCAAACTCAACTCTATATCTACTCTTGTGGGTACTTAGTTTATCTTATAGTTACTCGCCCATATATAGCTAGTGTTGTTCATGTGGTTAGTCAGTTTGTAACTGCTCTTCTCTCTGTCCACTAGAGAGGTGTTCATCGTATATTAAGATATTTTTGTTGCACTTAGTTCCATAGCATTTTGTTTCCTTCGACTTATTCACTTGCATTGTGTCTATTGTGATGATAATTAGGATAGTGATCCCTGTGAACGTAAATCCACTATTGGTTTCTGTATTTTCTTTGGAGATTCATTCATTTTATATAAATATAAAAAACAAGATGTTGTTTCTAGACTGTCTACTGAGGTTGAGTACCATAATATGACATTGAATACATGTGATAATGTTTAGTTACAATAGCTCCTTGCAGATATGTGGGTTAACATTACTAAGCTCTCTTACTTACATTTTGATAATAAAAGTGTCATGCAGATTGCAACGAATTATATTTTTCATGAGAGGACAAAACACATTGAAATTGATTATCATTTCACTCGTCATAATCTTTAGTTTCATAACATCTTGCTTCCATATGTTTCATTAGCCTTGCAGGTTGATGAAATCTTCACGAAGGTTCGGCCGACATCGTAATTTTCTTTATGACGAAATCTCAATGTTTATTATTGTTGCATTATGAGTTTCAGCAATGGTGTTAGTGTTAGACATATTATGTACATTAGACAATTTGTTTCATCTATAAATAGTAGTTTAAACTTTATGTAACGTCATCCATTTAAACTCTAATAAAAAAACACTAGTCCTGTTTTATTCTTCATCAGGTTTTGACGACAACAAGAGCAGGCGGCAGCAGGGACAGCAGGGGCAGCAGCATCGACGACAACAACAACATAAACATATGAGAATATCATAATTGCATTTCCAAAATTGATACATTAATTTATTTCAAATATATAAATAATAAAAAAAATCTAAACAAATATTTATCCAAATCTAAGTTTAAACTTGGACACGGGTACTTAAGATTTTAAAAACAATTATCAAAATAATTACATAATTAAATTTTATCCAACTTCTTTTTTGTAAAAGTTAAAATGATTGTACATTAAGAACAATACTTACTTATACAAAAAATCGTAAATGCACGATTATCGTCCTACGAGTGTTGAAACTCGAATATTGTACTCAACGGATTTTAATTATTCCATTCCAACAAATTTCGAGTTCTATACTATTATATTATATTATTTTAATGAGTTTCAGTTTTTTATACGAAAATCAAATTTAGTTTTTTTTATATCTAATGAAATAAACAAAACATATATGAGAATATGTCAATGAAAATATTAAACACAAATGTTGAATAAATGACCATAAAGTTTAAGCAAATAAAATAATTTAACTTATATATATCGATGTTTACTTTCTTTCTTGCATAAAGATATGATCAGAAGCTCCAAGAACAGAGCCTAAGAATCAAGAATGAATTATTGGTTGCTTGCCAATCGATAAGAGATCAGATTTTTCAAAATATATTATAAGGGTTGTAAAGATAATCTACAATGAAGAGTGATCATGCTACATCACAAGAATTGTTACAAAAGAACAAAGCTCCATCACAAGATTCTCTGAAGAAGAAAAATCAGGAGGCGAAATTTCTGTATTACTAAAAAAATAGAAGGAATCTCAATATCAGAAGAAACACTAATCAAACAAGTAAAAATCAAAGTTTTAACCTAAGAATTAATCTTATATTTGATTCAACAAACAAGGATGAAAGTATATCAATCAATTCAGTCAAAACATATGCCAATACTGCTAAAGCTACCATTGAACAACTAGTTCATGGACACTTGGGAATTTAAGAAAGAAATGATCACATAGCAATCTAATTCTTTGTAAAAGACAATGTTAAACTACTTAAATCTTCAAAATTCACATTAATTGGAAATTTTGCTAAAGGTAAGCCTAAACTTTCGCTTGAAATTAAAGATGATGAACTAAGCTATAAAGGAACTTCGTAGCATGAACGGAAACCAACTCTCTATATAAATGGATTCTAAATAATGAAAAAAGATCAATAGATTATCGATAGCTTGGAGCTTCACCTATAATCTTTTGATAAGACTGAAACCAAGACGAAGTAATTACCTTACCTTCAAGAATTTTTTTTCTTTCGATGTTTCAATCTTCTGGCTTTTCCAATTTCAAATTGGCTCACAAATTTTATTTTTAACGCTTTGTTTTCAATTGATACCCTTTTTAATACTATAGAATGACTCAATATTTTGTTGCTATACTAAATTGAGCCTCGTAAAAATATGTAAATTTCTCTTTCAGGGTGTTGTTTTTATAACCAATAACTAACTTTCTTGTATGGCTGGTTGTATCACTATGCCCTTATCTCTTACATTTGGATCATGCAATCTAAGTACATAGATCAGACATTAGTTGTTATGGATGTAGCACACTACTCATTCAACCCAGTCGTAATGATATGACTTTGAAATAAACTTTATCTCTCGATCTGAATCATAAATCTAAGAGGTTTTTGAACCTGTAGATAATTACAGCATACGATCAATATTTAAAAATATATATAAACATAATTAAAATATAATACCTTCGTCATTTTATTATCACTATTAATTTAATTTAATTTAATTTAATTTAATTATCTATATTATTTTTCAAAATCTGGTTCACTATTACAATGTGTTATTAGTTTTCGATCTCTGCCTAAATTTATTGAATAAACAGTTTAATCAGAAAAAACATGCAACAAAAAACAATACTAATACTAAAAAGATAAATGTTAAATTAAACCAAATTAAACATGCGATTTTAATTAATAATAATAAAATAATGAATTTAAATTTTTTAACAATTCTAAATTTTTAAATTTTAGTTATAAGTAAACCTTGAGATTGACCAACTAACCTAAAGCTTAGTTTATAATTTAGCAGATTTTCGTGGTATGTTAGATACAATTGATATATGTATTAATATGTTTAAAGTAGCCTCTAAAAGGGTAAACCGAATTGGTTGGATAAAGCATGTTTGTTATCAATAAGTGTTTGTGAAGACGATAAGCTAGGTTTCAGTTCAGAGCCAGCTCAACACTTTGACAACATATTGAAACCGATACTCTTCTTGATGCATCTACTTACATCGGTTTTTTAACAAACAATGTACGAATTTTTTTCATTTTTTATTTTGCTTTTGTTTTTCAAAACCTTTGAAATGTATTTTTTGTTGGATTTTTTTAAGGAGATACAGAGATTGAGAACAAAATCAAAGAGATGGAAATTGTAAAGGAGAAACTGGTAGTGTTTGCTGTTGATGTTCTTGTATACCGGATCGTTGTTTTCTAAAAACTGAAGTATCGGGTGTATATTGTTTTAATTTGAGAGATTTAGGATAAAACTGTGGATTAAGAAGGAAGAGAAGCTATCAATGTAGTAAAAAATTGTGGACAAACAGAGACAGTGGAAAGGTTGTGTTTAGTTCTTCTTTAACTGCTGCAATGTGGAGAGAGAATATCGATTCACAAAAAGATGCTGATGAGCGATCTTGGTGGGATCAACATTTTTGCAATAAAACAAACGTTTGTAGTAATTTATATTTTAATCATGTCCCTCTGTTTTAGCCAATACAGATGAAACTAAAGATAGTATAAAAGGTCCAATAAGTTTTAGTAGGGACTGATTTTAGGAGGGTGAGGTCTGGGTTTGTACTAGGATCTTCTGTCAATTTAAAGAAGAAGTAAGCCAATTTCTTATAGACTTGAGTTTTAGATCAAGACCAAAATCAATGGCATATAGGAACCAACTGCTGGATTTAGATAAAAGTTTTTCTTTTCAAAAAACAGAGTATATCAAAATTTAGGATACTCTGTTTTCTGAGAGCGAATATATTTTAGAACAAATTCAAAAGAAATATATTAATTTTAAAGTAAAAGTAGAAAGGGGACAAGACTTCCCAAATTAATTTTAATTTTATATTAAGGTAAAAAAATCAAAAACTAAACTTATAAAAATTGTTTCGAAATCTAAAAACTAAAAAAAATAAAAGGATTTACAAATTTAAATCCTCTCTCTACCGTATCTTATGCCTCCAAGAATAATGTTATAAAACTTTAAATATTATAAGCTAGGTATATATTCAATATACTGCAAAAACTTACATCGTTTAAATCATATTCAAATAGCTCTAAAATATGGAAAAGATTTAACACTATTGGGGACTCTATTAAACCTTATGTTTTATGGAGCTTTCAAGAAGATAATATAGACTTTTGGTTACACAAATAGTTTACCGATAAACCACTAATTAGCTTTCAAAATGGTAGCAAACTATTTTAATTGCTGAATGTAGAGTTTTAGTGGATGGCCTAATTATATATTTTCAAAATGGTTTAAAAAAAAATAGATGTTGAAACTGACTCAGATCTATTAATTGAAATGTTAGCCAAGTGTAATGTCCTTGGTATTTAATTCTTTTGATAAAATGTTCTAGGAATCTAATTCACCCGACATTGGCTATAGGAATCAAAACCAACATGTTGTTTGGCTAGTTAGATGAATTCTAAAATGTAAAATGAAGCAAGATCTCAGAACTATTTTATGACAATCACTCTTTTAAAAAAACTTGTTTGGGCTATCTAACATTATAAATATTATATCAAGCTTTATTCATTTATTTAAATAGATTTTACTTTAAAACAAAAAATATATTTTTATATATAATTATTTGTGTTATAGTCTTGATTTAGAGGCATATATCATTCATCCTTCACTTTAAAAAGTAAATGAAGCAATCTTCAACATGTAGAGACGCAAACATATGAAAACTGAAATAAAAAGAAAAATCGAAAATTAGATTAAAAAAAATCTGAATCCCTATAAAAAAAAAGTATAAAATGGTCTTCTTATAATGTCCAAAATAAGCTGTACTCTAGATGGAAATGGAGAGAAACTTCATTCGAAATCGCTTAATATTTTTAGTGGGTAAACGATTACTGTTTTAATACAAATGTTCTTCCATTAAAAAGAAAATCCTAATCATTCAGCTAATAATAATAAATATTAAAAATTATTATATAATTATCTAATTAATCATAACAAAAATATAAAAAAAAAAGTATTATAATTAACATTAATTTAGACTTTTAATGGAACAAAATTAAATAAAATAAAAAGTAATATTTTTAGATTTCATTTATACAAATTGGGTAAAAAAACGTATCCAATTTACTAATAAGTCCGGCCTCAAATAGATTTTACCAATATCTACCAAAATATGATTTTATTTATCTATTAGTCCAAACTTAAATTTTAAATACAATTTTATCCTTAATGAATTTGATAATATTTCTAAGAAAGTTTGAGAAGAAAGAATTGATTTTGAAATTGGGGTTAAATATTTTAATTTGAGGATTTAATTATTTTGTTTTTATAGATAATTGAGTCTTTGGATCTGTTGGGATATACTTGCGTAAATAGAGACAAATTTTAGACCCATTACATAAGTCTCCCTTCATTAAATCGTATTTTATATGGCTAATTTTTATAATTTTTACTCTCGGTTTTTTCCCTCTTTATTGTTTTTACTCTTTAACTACTTTTTCTTTATTTTGATCCCCATATAGTCTTAAGTCTTATCTTATTTTTTTTCCTTTTCGCTATAAATCTCCCAATTATTTATAGAACATAAAAGTAAAAAAAATCTAATTTATTATTTAATCAAATTAGCAGATTCCATTTAAAGCCGTTATGATGAAGCCGAGTTCTAATCTAAACAAAGAAACATCTGTATATCATCTCACTCATGCACTATCTTGCAGATCAGGTGAATTTTCCTTAACAGGGCTACCCTCTTGCCTTCCGTCATCGTTATCATGATTATTATCATCATCCGATTCGAAGGCATGTTTCCGTCGACCTGCCGCTGATGAAAGTGCACCCTCATCTTCAGCGTCAGAATCGTCAAGCCCAGCAGCTACAAGAACATCCTGAGGATTTTCGTCTGCATCATCCACTTCATCATTCATCTGCTGCTGACCATAATTCGCGTTGGCATCTTCGTAATCCATTTCTTCATGATCATCCATCGGGCCAACTTCCCCTTCCTCTGTCTCATAACGTGATCTTGAGCTCTTATCCTTCCTTCTTTTCTTTCCACTTTTTCTTTTTCTCTTCTCATTATTATGCCTACCCTCATCGTCATCATTTTCTATCCTCTCTTTTCTCTTGTTAGATCCAGGTGTGCTGGTCTTCCATTGTTCCTACAAATGCAAGATACAACTTACAACTTTCTTTCTAAAGCAGTGCTTGTATAGATGCAAGCTTTATAAGACAGAACCGACTTATAGAGTCTGTGTTTTATCTTACCAAACAATATTTTCTAAATCAGGTTACTTTTAGACTTCTTCATCATGACCAATTGACAGAATTCCAAAAATACACAAATGGCACAATGTAGTTGCAGCACATTGAAGTGCTTTATATGATGAACAGCTATTACCTTTACACGCTCAAAATTTTCTTCTTCTTGCTTGAGTCGATTCTGTTCTTCCTCTTGTTTTCTCCTCTCCACCTATACCAACAATGAAAAATATCAGCACGGTTTTATCGGAGCAAACTTTTAAGCAAGGAACTTGAAATATTTGCGACTGCATACCTGAAACTTCCTCTGTTCTTCGGCCTTACGACGGGCTTCCTCAGCTAAAGCAACCTGACGAGCTACTTCTAACCTTTGCCTGTTCTGTTGCTCTTCGCGCTCAGCTGCTTCACGATGAACTTTTGCAGCCTCAAGTAAGTGCTTGCAATACTCAACATGGGTATTAATTTTTTTATCATCAAACCCATGAATATGGAGGTTGGAAGCAGCAGATAACTGACTAAATACACGAACTGCATTCTCTAGCTCTGCAACTGTTGATCGTACCTATGACGTCATCAAAGGGAATTTCAGTGAATTATGGAGAGGAGATATCAAACTAAGTTCAGTAACTCAGACAATTAAAATTGTGAAACAAGGAATTTAAGATTCCGACAAATGATAGTTGTGTATAGCGCGAGTGAGATTATTGAGAGCTTGACTGTAGCAAAATAAGAAAGCAAGAACATGATGATGGCAAGAAGCAGAAAATAAATATCATTATATACCTCATCAGCAGTCCTCTTTGCCTTTTGTAGTGTTGATGCTGAGAACTTCTGCAATGCAACACCTGCGTCAAATCTAAGAGTGTAATTTGAAGGTGCTAGATGAATGGCTCTCAGAAGAGTCCTTCTGCATTCTCGCCACTGTTCAGCTTCATAGTGAGTGCGAGCCAGATAGAGAAGAATCTGAGAGTCCGTATTAAAATAGAACTTCTGCAAGCAATTTTGATACTGCAAAGTAATGTGTTGTTAACAGCATGCATACAGGTAACGTGGATTGTAACACATAGGAAAAGCATAAATTTTAATTGAAGACGGATGACAGACCATCTTCACAGCCAACGTAAAATTCCCCTGAGCAAAGTAGACATGTGCCAAATTTATCCACACCTCAGGCAACTGCGCAAAGATGTTTCCACTTGCTGCTTCTTGAACCTAAAGTATAAACAGACTTCAGAGTTTGAAACTTAATTTTAGGTATTAACCAGTTAAGGTAAATCATTCTGCTAACCTGAATAAAGAGATCCTTTGCGACATCAAAGTGCCCTTTTTCAGCCAGTACAACTCCAGCACCATTGGCAGCGTATAGATTGGAATTATGCTGGACCAGAACCTGTACAACACAAAGAAAGCAAAAAAACAAAAGATTAAAATCTAAAGTCAAGAGTTATCGGATCCAAAAGCAGAGTAGCTAAATACTTAAGGAGCTGATATTAAATTTCGCTGAAACTCTTGAGTAAGCACCAAGTTAGTAACCAAAATAATCCATCTAGCAAGCTAATAGCTCAAAGATAGTTGATTGAACTCGACTAGAGTATTTTGGACCCTTTACATAATAGTTCCACCAATTTTCCATACACTCACCTAAACCAACATTCTTTTTTATTTTGCAAGTGCTAACTTGGTAATGGTTCGTACATAAAGCTCAACTTTCACAGATGGGTAAGTTCAAGTAGAGCAGACCACCAACTTTATGAATTTGAAGCAGATTCTTATTTTTTTCTATGGTGTGCGATAACTATAGGCTTGTCATACACTGAAGCATACATAAGTACTGTCTTGTTTCCACCTTTATCAACCAAGCACCAGTGAATTTATATTGGCTTTTCAATTACCATTTTAACAGAGCCAATGACCATAACTTGTATGTTAAAAACTATGGAATACAATTAGTAGTACCCCACAAGATACAAAACTAACAGCTCTGACATGGATCAGATTCCTAGATTAGAAGCTTGGCTGGATAAAGAAAGGACAAATTTTAAAATACTTATAACCAAACCTTTATCCATAGGAAATGTACAAAACAAAAGACCAGAAACAATAGAAAGATATTTATTGGCATTCAAGCAGAAGAGCAGAAGGGATAGCTAGAAAATCATACCCTTGTGTAGAGCTCCTTGGCCTTTTCCAGATGCGTAGCTTCCAACTTGGGATTTCTTTTCTCATTACGAAGCGCCGCATAGTAGTTCCAGTTCCCCTTCCCAATATAAAGTCAGCACATTAGAGGAATAAAAAAGGTCTGGAATGAAAGTGCATATATGCATACAACACATGAACTACTACTTTAGCTGATGCACTATAATTGCAGTAATATATGCAGAGATGTGATTAGATATTTTTAAATGCATCTTTTCAAAATACACACATACCAGCGTACACACAGATGTCAAAAGATAACAAAAAGAAAGTATCATGTAGTACCAAAGACAGCATAGCATAAGACTCCTTCCCATCGGTCGCGTCACTGGCAGCGCGGAAGGTTTCTTTTGCTTTAACCCAGTCATCTTTTTTAAGCTCCAAGTCACCAAGCATAGATAACGCGTTTGGAGACTTATCATCCACCTTTAGTGCCTCATGAACCTATCGGCAGAAGCGAGGTTAGCCTAGCTATAACAAAATGGGATAATAGAATAAAAGAATTAAGTGAAAGCTTAAGTGTAGTAGCAACCAGTTCGATACTCAGTTGAAGATTGTTACGAGCTTTCGCAATAGCAGCAAGTCTTAAATAAGAATCCATGTAGTTAGGATACTGCAAAAAGATAAATACAACTTAAAAGAGTCCATATCAATCATGTAAACAATGGTGTACAGGAGCCCATACTTAAATAAAACACATTGTCATACAGCATGCAAAAGTAGATGTATTGTAGTACAAACTTTCATGTCGTTAGCATCATGTTGAATCCAACAGCATGTACTACTTTAATGATTCATAAGTTGTGAATTGTTTCAAACTTTTTATGCTGTCCTTCTACTCCTTTGGATAGGATTATACAGATGATGAAGCATAAGAAGAAAACAAATACATACCTTAAACAATATTAGACGATACAATAGACTAGCAGTTTCAGTGTTGTGCAACTGCTCAAGCAATCTAGCGAGGTTAAACAATACTGTAACCTTATTCCAAGGAAGTTCCACAGAATAACCATCCTCCTCCAGTTGATGAAACAATCTTGTATTCTTGTACTGTAAAATGGATAAACTTGCCTCAATGGCGTAGGATTTTTCTCTCTCATCAAGGAAAGTAATCCATATCCCATCACCTAAAGCCTCCTTGAATATATTCAGCGCTGGCTGAAAATAATAAATTGCTTAAACTAACTAACAGCCAAAACAGTAAACATAAGCGCAGGAGGCTAAAAACAAATCTGAAGAAATATGCAATCATAATCACATTGCTTTAAAGATAGATTGTTGTTTTTGCCTCGCAGAGATGTTCTGACTGTACAAACCTCATATTCTTCCCTCTCAAAATGTAGAACCCCAATATTGTTGAGAACTTCTATAGGTACTTCACAGCCTCCCTTTTTCATAAGACTACGTGCCTGGAAAAAAATGATGCCTTCGAATCATGAAAAAGGTATCGAAGGACAATTAACATATGATTGTTGGTGTAGGATATCTCTAAGACAGATTTTCGGTCTATATAAACATCTAACTGACAGTTTAAGGAAAGCAAAGAAAGACTAACGTTTTTGAAGGCGTCAAGGGCAGCTGCGCTGTCCTGAGGTATCAACAACTCTCCCAAGTCAAGAAAAGCCTGCATGATAGATGTATAATTAGAGAATTGATACAACCTAATCCTGATTAACAAAAAGCAGCTAATTGAGAATGCCTGTTGTACAATAGAATCGTAGAAAAAGACACGATGTGTACTGCAAATGGTTACTTGCACAAACCAGTTTATTTAATAGAAGGCCCTTGTTTGACCACTGTATCTGAAACCAATTATTTTCAGAAAAAAGGGGACATAAATTATATTCTTTTGGTTCGTTTAATCTGAAGAATCAGACAAAAAAATTTCTTCAAACCAAACCAAAAAATCTTCTAAGCAATGCAAATATAGACGTTGATTTGCAGCAGGATTAAAACTCTATTTTACAAGGTAAAATAGTATGTTGTCTAGCAACACAGCCTCATAGATAAAATAGAGTATAATTCCTAAGAGTCCTTACTGGAATATCATAATTTATGATGGTTAATGCTCTGGTGTTCCCGCATAAATACACTATAGATGCATGACAACCAGAACATGAAGAGGGGGAAAGAGATCCCCAGATCCTGAATTTTATCTAAAATAGTATGTTGTCAAGCAACACAGCCTCATAGATAAAATAGAGTATAATTCCTAAGAGTCCTTACTGGAATATCATAATTTATGATGGTTAATGCTCTGGTGTTCCCGCATAAATACACTATAGATGCATGACAACCAGAACATGAAGAGGGGGAAAGAGATCCCCAGATCCTGAATTTTATCTGCTAACACTATATTCAATGATACACTTTTAAGTAAATTTGCAAAACAGTAAGTAATCAGTACCGAGGCATCACGTGGGTCAATCTTTGTTGCCTTTCTTATGTATTCCAAGGCTTTTTCAGACTGGCCAAGCTGAGAGTATATGTGGCCAAGAGCCTGGATGCGATAAGAAAAATAAGTTTTAATGGAATGGAAACTATTAATAGAACGATGAAAAGAGCAAGTGTGCGACTTTAACATTCTTCACTCACCTTAAGTGTCTCGCAGTTGTCAGGATAAACTTCCAAAACTTTCTCTAAATTTGATAGAGAACCTCTGAATTCTCCTAACTTTAGCTGCACTTGTCCTAAACCTGTTCCCAATACTCCAAATGTAAGCATAATAACAACTAGACAGCATATGTAGAAGACAAAATCCATATTTGGAGACAAGATATATAAAAATAAAAAGTAGGACAACTTTGCTAGAACCACAAGAATATGGCGGTAATTAGCTTATATCGTGAACCAGAAAGATCCAACATGAACCTTAATCACTAAAGCTGGCTGTGTTTATGCTTGGAAATGAAGAATAAAAGTAGATATTTGCGATGATAAGAATAGCACGATAGCATTTCATGAGATTATAATACACCAACTCCCCTCTTAAGACAAAGAAAAATGAATTAAAGAGGGGAGAAACTCTGCCTCGTAGGAGGACTCAGCCGGCAGAAGCAAACAAACATCTGTAGTATGCCAATAAAAAACAGTGTAGTTGTACAAGTAAAATATGAGAGTTACGGCCACTGACCAAAATACGGAAATATAAATTCCTCAGGCTTGTTATTAATTTCCTTGATGGATGCCATGTAGTACATCCCGGCCTTATCGTAGTCCCCCTACAGTCAAATAATGAAAATTAATCACCTGCGTTAGTAGTACAAAATTGTAAAACCTACCCGCAAAAGGACTACAAGACTCAACTAAGCCCTACTCGGAACGATAGGGTCCTCTTCTAATATAATGCTCCTTGACCAGCTCATTCACATGCACATTCATAACAAGAGCATAGGTTAAAGTTTTCTTTGCTGCTCCACAAGTCGTAATAGGAAATCATCTCAATCCTAGCCCCTGGCATTTCTAGAATATAATATAATGACCTATGTCGCACACAAAGAAGGCAGTTATAACAGCCCCCCAACATCATGTTTACTTTCTTATGAATCTTAGCAGAATATCTATCGTTTCTATTTGTCTTTATGTCAACTAACACATCATCTGCACCATCCAGATGGCAAATGTTCATGCCTACCAAAGAATATAAACTCACCAAAATGTCTATATTCTAAATGACAATCAAAACATCTCCTTCCAGCAAGAACTACCGATAAATGCAGCAATAAGAATGTGAAAACAATAACAAGAAACAATGTTAGTGCAAAACAATGCATGATGCAAACTAATAACAGGTAAGGGTGCAGCGGAGTCACCAAATTGCTTCCTCCACCTAGCTTACTCATAATCTACTTCATTCAATAAAATTAACACTAGTATCTCATATTAAGTTAACTTCAGACAAAAACAGGATATTTTTGTGATGATTGTTGTGCTTCAGCAATCAGAGAATGTATCGCCCTTATCTGTATGACTTCCTTTAAGTTAGCAACAACAGAGACAAAATTATGCACCTTGCTATGGTACGATCGTGCTAGATTATAGAAAGAATGTGATTTCTTCAATCCATGATTCGTCACAGCAAGAGCTGTTTCAGTAAGCTGCTCCACAAGAAAATGTTGACCAGTGAAGAAGAAGTGATTTGCGAGATAATTCAGCGCCGTGGCACAGTAGGGATATATCTCGAAAGCTTTCCTCATTTTCTCCATTCCTTTCCTTATTCCAGACGCTGCGGGTGTATAATGTAGCACAAGAATCAACAACTCGTAAACAGAAATATTATGTCTTGACAAATGTCTGATCCATAATAAGAAAACAAAAAAAAAAGACAGATAGCACAATAGACTTAACCTTCGTTCACTTGCAGATCAACAATTGCAAGAGCCACAAGAGCTTCAACATTATCTGGATCCAACTGCAAACACATAATAGCTAAACAACTAAGAGATGTCCAATAGTGCATTTAGTTTTTTGTTATCTTTTGCAGCAGAAATAATTTAAAGCAATCATATTAAAAAGTCAAGAATCCTTTGATCAACTTGCCTGCAAAACACGCTGGAATGCTTGCCGAGCTTTGTCAAATTGACCTAACTTATAGCGACAGAGACCAATCCCAAGTCTTACAGCCGCAGGACCATCAGGGTAGACTTGCAAGGCCCTCTTACAAAAGTCAAATTAATGAATTAGTAATATAATTAAACATGACTTGACTGGAGAAACCTCCGGAAGGACTATTGAGTGATGACAGTCACATTCAGTAAATGCAGCACCTTATAAAGTATGTGAACCAACATACCTTATACAACTGCAAAGAATCAGAATAGCGTCCACGATTGAACTCAACACATGCCTGCAGAGGTCAGTTGGAAACCCTTATCTACAGGATAGGTAAGCATACCAAAAAAATATGTGCTAGGCCGAGCAAAGGTATCCATTATGGCATCAACCAAACTGGATACAGATTTATGCACACATTGTACTCATTCGTGATAAGATTTTTCTAGACTAACCAACCAACATGAAACTAGTTCGAACTATAGTTTATTACAAAAATAATTATTAACTATAGTTAATTACAAAAGTATTTATTAAGTGCACACTGGTAGATTATATAACTCTCTTCTGATATCAAAGAACTTGAATATTGTAGATTATTATTCGACATAATAATAAATCAGACAGATGGAACAACTGTGCCCTATATGATAACTTCTGATTTAATTACCTAACATTAAACTGCAAAGTATAGTACTTCCAAGCAAAAGCAAGGGGATAATGCTGACCATACCAATACACAGTGAATCTGCCAACAGAGTGACTAGGGTAGATAATTCAGTATACCTGACCCAGAAGACCAGGAACATTATCGCAATTTCCTTCCAATACAATCTTAAATGCAGCATATGCCTGCTCTATCTCACCCTTAGCAAGTAAAAGCTGACCTATAAATGAACAAAAAAATTATGTTTTAGTTTCACAATGTAAAACCTGAGCCACATTCACCAACTTGCTAACTAAAAGAATACTTCGAGCTATCTCTACTGACCAAAAAAAAGAAATCAAGCAATCTCTTTCAAGATCGGCAGTGATAGATATCCTCCGAATCAACAACATCAAGTGCCATCAATCACAAAACTTGCATGTAATGAAGAAAGAACAAGATTAACACTTGCGAAGATATTTTCCTAATTAGAACAACAATAAGAAAAGGCAGAAATCACTCAGTCCAGCACATATAGGATATATTAATGATGTCATGTAAGACTACCTCTACTAAGTTCCTACTAAAGTTTTAGTGAACTAAAAAATTATGTATGTTTAGTAGTCTAGTACGTTTCATTTAAGCAGAACTGCCTATGTTAAAGGGCTGAAAGGAATTCTCGTTAAAAAACTGTAAGGGAAAATTAAAAATGGGAACAGGTCATTGAATACAATCCTATCCTTGTGGTGAAAATGCCCTACAAGACCTATGGGTTCAA
The DNA here is from genome assembly GCA_036936605.1 of Limnanthes douglasii subsp. nivea. Classification (NCBI taxonomy): domain Eukaryota; kingdom Viridiplantae; phylum Streptophyta; class Magnoliopsida; order Brassicales; family Limnanthaceae; genus Limnanthes; species Limnanthes douglasii. Next base: position 106,985,428 of record JAUPFV010000004.1, on the reverse strand, counting down.
GGAAATCAATAGGCAAAACTTAAGAATAGAAAACCAATTCGATTATAATGCAAAGCAGTCGTCTCTCTAAATGAAAATAGAATTTAAAATAACACAAGGGATCTATGATGTTCACCTTTCCCAACCCAAGTAGAAGGCTCGTGCATGTCGATTCTTGACGCTTTATTATAGTATTGGGTTGCCAATATGAAATGATCTTCCTTTTCCCTATGTTTATTCTCAATTTTTCCAAGGTAGCTGTAATAAGCTCCTAAAGCATTCAAGATGGCTATCCTTTCGTATTTAACATCAGAATAATACTCATCGATTTCTGCCCAAGATGACAAATTAAATGTGCAAACATCAGAAAACACTACTAATTTAAACGACCAAAGTGATGAGAGACTAAAACATACCAGGACTTGAACCTTCCTCCAGAATTTGGCGAAACTGATCAACCTTTCCTTGTTTAAAGTATTCTCTCTGCGCCATCGTAACACAACAAACAAGAAATAAGTCCGTCAAAGACCATAATGCAGCTGCTTTTGAAAGGCAAAACATAAACTATATCCAGAAAGAGAACTATGTAACTAGGCTACAGAATTCATTCTTCCAATTCCTATCTGAAAAAGTAGAGACATTCGAAAACTATGTAACCTAACCAGGATTCGAATTGTAAAACAAAAATAAAAGATTCAACATCGGATAAGAGCGTAAGAGAAAAATAACGAACAGCAATGATGAGCCAGAGGTCGAGAGGAGCTTGCTCGGCCTTGAGGATGTCGAGGATGTCGGAGGCATCTCTTGGGAGTTGATCAAGAACAACCCTAACTTCCTCCTCTGAGTTTTGCACCGGTATGTAGACGCTCGCCATTGATTTGCCGATCGAAATCACAGGTAATTGGAAGATGCACAAAAACCCTAGCTATGTTGGTTTAAAAGAGTCTACTCTAGCTTTTTGTGCACGAGAGTGAGTCTGAACGCTAAACCGCTGCAGTGAGTAAACTAGTCGGGGGCCGATAAGTAGCAAATTGATGTCCGATTAACGCCGAGATAGTAAAGAGTTGAAAAGGGAGCAAAAAGAACGAGACTTTATCGATTTATTTAGTAATGGCACAATCGTATCCAATGGACTATTAATTTATGTTTCTAAACTTTTAAATACCAATACTTTTTTACCGTTAAATTTATTTATAAATAAAAATTTAAAGTGTAATAAAATCTGAATAATCAATTAGCGATAAATAATACTAATAGATAACCACTTGTTAATTTGAAATATGTTTTTTTAAAATATTATATTTTTTATTATAGTCTAAAAAAATCTAAAAATAGTAATAGCTTTATTTTTTTTAAGACACAAAATTATATTTATAACAAAAATTGAATTTTTTTTAAATGCAAAATTATATGTACATTGGTTGGGAAAAAATAATTGTTGTTTAGTTGTGGAGTTACGTGTAAATGGTTGCAGAAAACACAAATGTTGTTTAGTTACATAATTAAGTGTAATTCAGTTGTGAATATATGAGTTTTGCTACTCTATAAGTCAAACTATGTGGAAAAAAATTGTTAATTGGATGTGAAACAATTAATTATTATTATTATTATTTTGTAGTTGTGAAAATATGTGTGTTTTGTGGTGAAATTCGCTTTGAAAAACATTGTTTAGTTGCAAAATTACATGTAACTTGGTTGCGAAAAAAAATTGTTGTTTTATTATAAAAATACGTGTAAATGTGTTACGAAAATAAGAAAAAAATAGTTCTAGAAAATAAGACGTCGGTTATTAGATAAATCTGATCGTGTAAAAAAATATAAACTTGTTTTGTGAAAATAAAAGTTAAGTGCGTGCGAAACAAGGAGCTTGTTTTAGTTGCAAAAATATGTGTCTTTTTATGATTAAACCATTTTTATAAATGACTTTGTAAAATTATGTACAATTTGCTTGCAAAATAAGTGTGAAAAAAGTTTTTTTAATTGCAGAATTACATATAATTTAAAGGTAAAAAAACACAGGTCTCTCAATTGCGAAATTAAAAACAATTTGATTGCGAATTTGGTTTTAAAAAAATAATCTTCAAAAGAATCAAAACTTCTTTTTGTTAACTTTAGTGTCATAAAGATATCGAGTTTTGAAAGTTAGAAATAACAAATTGTGTCTAACATCTATTATCTATTGGTAGTTTGATTTCTACTAAAATAATTATGAATAACTTATCGTTTTTTTAGTTTTTTATTGATTTGTCTTTCACCATAATACTCTTATATGGTTTCATTAATAACACTAATTTTGAATTTAACTTTTAATCAATACAAAATTTAGTATAAAATTAATGTGATATTGTTTCTGAAAAAAAAAAACTTTCTTATACTTGAAAAAAAAAACTTTTAAAGTAAACTTTATAGGTTGAGATAAACATTTGAATAGAAAACGAAAATTTTATCTAAAAAATAAAAAGAAATAATTATTATAATTGAACCGTTCTTTTCAGTAAATATTAAAATTTATTAACGAAGATGATTACATAAGGTTTGGAGATCTAGAGTTTAAAAAGATTCAGAACATTGAAGAATCTGACATCTAAAATTGGGAGGGAACAAAAATTCGATAAGTTGTTTTTTTTTGCTAAATTTCAAGTGAGCGAATATATGGATAAGCTCTTTATAACCCCCAAGGGGGTAGTCGAGTTAGTTGAGTATGACATTCTTATGACCAAAAGGTTATGAGTTCGAGTCTCTCTACATACGCTTTCTCGGCTGAGCCTGTCACCTTGTGTGGTTTGGTTTGCAGGCTATCGCGTCAGACTGAGGGTTTACCCTGTGCGCACTCATTGCACTATGAGTAGCGGTTGCGGGTTCCCTCCGAAAAGAGAAAAAAAATAAAAATAAAAATAAGCTCTTTATGGTGTGCTAAATTTCAATTGAGAAAAGCAATTTCGTTCAAATTCTAATATTCATCAAGAAAGCTATTCTTTTCTTCAATTTTTTGCGGATTTTTATTTCTAAAAAAAATTAATGGGATCCATAATCTTTTCGAATTCCTTTGCTCCAAATTATTCCTTTTCATCCAAGATATTTTCCGATGCGTGCAAAATAGAGAGATTAGATCGTGGTCAAAATTTATATTGTTCAGATTTTAGTTGTGTAATGTTTGTACAATCTTTTAATATTACCGATAAAATGCGCATCCGTAGTGCAAAACCTATCAATATAAATTTAAAATTATTTTTAAAGTTAATTTTAATATTTTTAATATATTGTATATAAAAAAATTAAGAGTTATTTTTTTATAATATTTTAATAATAATAATTATAGAATTAGTATAAACTATATTTATTTATTTAGTATATTATCATTCAAATAAGTTTAATACAGCCACTTATGAACCAATTTTGAATGATAACTTTAGTATAATATAAAATTAGTTTTAATACATTTTTATAAATAAATTTTATATATTTGAATTTATAAATGAAATATCAATATATTTAATTTTCATATATAATTTTATATAATTATTTAATTAGTCATTAATACATTAATTGATTTATGTGGTTTTTTAGTAAGTGAAAAATATCATTCAAGTAATTTTATAGTAAGTTTACACAACTTTTATAATTTCTATCTATTGTATACGTCTTTTACAAGTACAAATAAAAAAAACTTATCATTAAACTCATTGTTTAAAAGAACCAACAAAATCATTTACTAACAATCACGTTTCGCTCAACAAAGCAACTCTGTAAATGAAGTATTTATGATTATACCCAAACAAAAGTTTTCATGCTTCACTAAATATTTTTCAAAATTTATTATTTATCAATTCTCCTAAGCAACCAAAATTTATATATTTTTCAATATTTTCGATTGTTATGAAATTTTCTCACTATTTTAGGTTTTGAATATACCAGTTCTTAGTCAAGTGTTTATTGAGGATAAGTTTCCAAATTTAAAAATATTAATCGTTTTATAAATACTATAATATATTGCATTAATATTTAGTGTGAGTATAAAATGAGATGTGATTCTATTCTTTTTTTATTTTTACTAATAATTAAAATTATATCGATATCCAGTTGATTTGCTTAAGTGTTTTGATCATTTTGCTACCATCCATTGACAATTTGTACATTTGTTTCTTGAGATGTATTATATTAGCTAGATATTTTTTTTTATGTAAATGACTTCCAACCGAAATATTTGGCTTTTCTTTTTCGTGCTTTGGGAGATGCTTCGAAATATTTGAAGCATAACATATACGGTTTTGTAGCCATGTTAGACTGTTAGGTATACGATCACTTTTGAGCTTTGAAAACTCCATAAAGCTCAAATTATGTCCTTAGGAACCCAAAGATTGTTAGTTGGATACCTAAGAGAAATATGGGATGAAACGTGCACCCCAAATCTATAATACGTCTACTTTTTGCATATAAAAAGAGAAAGATATAAGAAATCCAATTATATTTAATATATATTTTCCTTAACTTATTTTTTCTAATTACATGTATTACCATTTCTTTTTACAAGTCATTTTTTATTCGTAAGAGCGCATTAGAGATGAGTTTCGTGTTCATGATATTCATCTACTTGCTTATCCAATTCGGATGATGAGCATGCTAGAAAGATATATGCCTGATAGAGTCATGCGCTAGTTCGGATAGATTCGAGATGCATCAGCGGGTATCGATGACGACTAGGTATCATGACTATATTGCTCGCTACGGCTGGTATGTTATCACCCCATCGACGCAGTCCGGTGATGATAGACCGCTTGAGGCAGTTCGATCGTTCACCATTATGCATACCAGAGATGATTTGGATGGTTTGAGGCTTTCAAGCGTCAAGTGCTGCAACTTTTTTTTCTCATTGGCTCGTTGTTTTAATTAGCGGATGTTTTTTTTTTTTATGTTTTTGTATTGCATTGGACGACATATGATTTGATAAGTACTTTGTGATTATGTTTAATTATTTTTATTGGAACGGTTATGTTTATTCTATTATCCATTATGCAAAATTAAAAACTTGCATTAATACGTTTATTAAAAATTACATTTGATGAGTCCGAAGTCTGCACGCTCCCCGGACAAGGACAGATCGGTCCAAGGCCTCCGGACCGGACAGATCACTTTGAACACTATGACCATAGGACCGTACGAACTATGACAAAAGTACTAAAAAACCTAAACACTTCTTGACTAAGCTACTTGCTCTCCTACTTAGAGCTCATGGGTCTTTGAACATGACCCGAGTCCATTAAATATGACCCGAAAGCCCATAAGGGCCCAAACATCAGGGTATAAATACCCAACCACCTGCATTAAGTGTGGGTAATGAGAATTACCAGCTACCAGGCTGCTTAATTATCTCTCTACTCTCTACTCTAAACATATATTACCCACATCCTACTATAAAACACCAACCAAATTACTAGCCTACCCTCAGGCGATTCTTATCCACACCAAATTGGCGACCACAGTGGGAGGAGAATGTGCTTGAATCAAGCATTCAAAACCAGCTAAGAAAATCTGTCCGAATGAATCCGGACAATCTAGAAGTACCACCAGCTTTGCTCGAAGTGGTGGGAGAGAACGATAAATACACTATCGAAGAGCGTGATAGGCTAAAGGGTGAAATAGAAGCTCTGAGGGCAGAAAAGGCCAAGATGGGCGTGAAAGAAAAGTCCAAAGCATCAGCTGCTCATCACACCGATAACCCCAGAGAGCATGAGTCTTCAAAGACTCATGTGAGCACCAAAAAGACTCATGCCAGTTCCAAAAAGTCTCACCGGTCTAAGCCAGTGGAGAGTTCTGACTCAAGCTCGGAATCTTCTGATAGCTCTTCGGACAGTGAGGGAGTTGAAAAATCCTTGTCCTCTAGCAGCGATGAGGGTCGAACTAGAAAGAAGCAAAAGCAGATTAATAAATATTTAAGAAAAAAGGGATAGACAAGGAAAGATGAAGAGGCATATTGGTAAGGGATCATCTCATAGCCGGAGGCATGTTGACCGGATGGTGATGGATCCCTTCGTTTTTCACGATGAACCAGGTATCTTTGCAACTCCCAATGAGGGTACTGTGTTCAGTCGTGGAAGAAACTGGAGACAATCTCCATTATCTTCTAAAATTCTGTCCGGAAACCTCCCCAAGAGGTTTGACAGCACCAAAATAGAGACGTACGATGGCAGTACTGATCCGGACAACCATCTGGAGCAATTTAAAAACTTCATGATGAACTTTGACGACGACGATAAACTACTTTGTAGGGCATTCTCCCAATCATTTACGGGAAGTGCTCTAAAATGGTACAACAGCCTGCCTCAGGGTTGTATTAAAGACTTCGATACTTTTTGGGTAGCCTTTCGAAGGCAGTTCGTAAGGATTAAAGAGCTAAAGGGCAATGGAGACACGATAATCCATTGTGCCCAGGAGCTAAATGAGTCCTTGAAAGAATATATAAGCCGTTTTGTGAATACCAAGAATGGGTTTGTTGATTGCTTCGAACAGGTGGCAATAGCATCCCTAAGGCAGGGTTTGAGCCCAGGTAATCTAGCTGATTCAGTGACCAGAAAGAAGGCCATGACATGGGGAGGGTTGCTGAATCAGGTCGGAAAACAAATAAACGTCGATGAAACAAAGAAAACCAGGGTGCACAGGCAGGTGAGGTCTACCCCAGTGGCACCAAATCCCAATCAGAATCAGTCCGGAAATAAAACAAGAGAGACCGGACAAGGGCATGGCAGGGCAAAAGCTCAGTCTCAGCCAGCTGCTCCTGCTCAAAGTCAGCAATCCAGAAACAAGAGAGATCCATGGGTGCAACCAGAGTGGTTCGCGGAGTTGAAAGAAAGCGTGGCCACTATTTTTGAAAAAACAAAGGAAGAGGTGCATTACCGGAGACCGGCTACACTACAGTCTCCCAGAGAGCATCGTAATAACACCTTTTGCCAGTAACACAACGATATTGGTCATACCACTGATGACTGCATAGCATTGAAGCAAGAAGTTCAGAATTTGATTGAAAGGGGAAAGCTGAGAGCTTACGTGAAAAGAAGAGGGGGTAACAGGCCATATAACACTCACCGGGTTGGTCCAAGTAATGCTGCTCCGGAGGGAGCCATGGTTATAGTTGAAAAGTTTGACGTGGAATCTGAGTACTTGGATCCTGATCCAACTCGAAACAGAGTAGGTTCAATTGAAGAATGTTCTAGGTCGGTCTCCGGGCTCATTAAGTTTTTCGAGTCACTTACAATTTTCGGAGGGGACACTATGACAGCTCCTACTACTTCTTCGAGGAAGAGGCACGTGCATACTTTAGCCTCCCAGCTAGAAGGAGGCATGACTTCCTACCAGTCACAAAACTCGTTCCCCTTCATTGTTTTTGATGAAGATGATTTAAGAGACATTGCTGGCCCTCATGAGGACGCTGTCGTCATAGGAGCATCTATAGGGGACAATGACATAAGACGAATCCCGGTGGATACTGGAAGCTCCGCCAATATCCTTTTTTTAACCACATACAAGAGAATGAAGAATCCAGCTGTAATTCAGAGTTCGGACAGATCAATTGTGGGCTTTACAGGCAGCTCAGCAGATGTGATCGGAGAGTTCGAAGAAGAAGTTCTATTGGGAAAAGGCCCTTACAAGAAAATGGTTAGAATACTATTTATTGTGGTGGATTGTCCCACTTGCTATAATGCCATTTTAGGGAGGTCTTGGCTCTCTAGGATGCATGCAGTGGCTTCAACAGTCCACCAGTGCTTGAAATATACTGTTCAGGGACAGGTTGGAGTCGTCCGGAGCAGCCAAAAGATTGTAAGAGAATGTTATGCTACTGCCCTGGCTCCCCGAATGCTGGGGGCAGTCCGTATTAATGAACAATAGCAGTTTGAGGGCCTTTCTGGGGGTAAGGGTGAAATTGATGACCCCAGAGAGACCCATGGAGTATTGATACCGGTTGAAGAGGTAGAAACACACTGTTTGGAAGATGGGAAAGTGTCAAGATAGGGTCTAAGATGCCACCTGTTTTGAGAGATGAAATGTTAAAGTTTTTGAAGAACCATCAGCACGTTTTTGCTTGGTGCAATGCTGATGTTACTGGGGTCCCATCAGAAGTGATATCACATCACCTATCCGTCCGAAGAGACGTAGCTCCGGTGGTTCAAAAAAGAAGAGCTTTTTCCAAAGAAAAGACTGATGTCATTGTACAAGAGGTTGACAGGCTCACAAAGATGGGGCACATCAAGGAGTCTCAATACCCTTTGTGGACTGCCAATCCTGTCTTGGTGAAAAAGAAGAATGGCAAGTGGCGCATGTGCATTGACTTCACAGATCTCAATAGAGCTTGCCCAAAAGATTTGTATCCAGTTCCCCGGATTGATCAGTTAGTAGACTCCACCTCTGGGAACAAGCTGCTTTCCTTTATGGATGCTTTCTCCGGGTACAATCAGATTCAAGTAGATCCAAAGGATCAAGAGCATACCACATTTGTCACTGACAGAGGTCTTCACTGCTTCAAAGTAATGCCATTTGGTTTGAAAAATGCTGGGGCTACTTATCAGAGGTTAGTCAACAAGGCATTTGCTGATCAAATTGGAAGAAATATGGAAGTGTACATTGATGACATGATGGTGAAGAGCGTAGATGAGCAGTTGCACTTGTCTGATCTCCAAGAAACTTTTGCCAACTTGGTAAAAGTGAATTTGAAATTAAACCCAGAAAAGTGTGTGTTCGGAGTGCAGTCCGGGAAGTTTCTAGGCTACATCATAAGTGAGCATGGAATACAGCCCAATCCGGACCAGCTAAATGCTCTTTTCCAAATGGAGCCTCCTCGAAACATTAAAGAAGTACAGCGGTTAACGGGGAGATTAGCTACCTTAAACAGATTTATCTCAAGGTCTTCGGATAGGTGTGCACCTTTCTTTCAAACTTTGAAGGGTGCAAAGGGATTCTATTGGACCCCACAGTGTGATGAGGCTTTCAATGAAATCAAGAAGTACATGTCCTCTCCCAAGACTTTGTTTAAACTAGTTGATGGGGGGACCCTCTTCGTATATTTGGCAGTTTCAAGTTATGCCATCAGTGCTGTGTTGGTAAGAGAGGTCGGTGGTCATCCCCATCTAGTATACTACATCAACAAAAGTTTGATAGATGCAGAAAGGCGTTACTTGAAACTCGAAAAGTTAGCATTGGCCCTGGTAATAGCTGCCAGGAAGATGAGGCCTTATTTCCAGGCTCATCCCATCATCGTCCGGACTTCTTTTCCCCTGAAGAATGTCCTCCAAAAGGCAGACATTTCAAGCATGATGACTAAGTGGTCAGTAGAGTTAGGAGACTTCGACATAGATTTTGCTCCCCGAACAGCATCAAGGCCCAAGCTGTGGCAGACTTTTTGGTTGAATTCCACTCCGACAGGGATTCGGAGCAAACTACGGATATAAAAGATAAAAAGGTGTGGGTCGTCCGAACAGATGGTGGGTCTAGCACTATGGGGTGTGGTGTAGGGGTGTGTTTGACTTCCCCGTATGGAGACAAAATGTACCAGGCTATTTGTTTTGCTTTCAGGGCATCTAATAATGAGTCTGAATACGAAGCAGCTATAGCTGGTTTAAAGTTAGCCTACATTTGTGGGGCTAAGAGGGTCAAGCTGCTAAGTGACTCCCAACTACTTATCCACCATGCCCAAGGCCAATCTGAGGCTAAGAAGAAGTAGCTTGTGAAATATTTACTCCTCCTAAAAAATGAAGCACTTAAGTTTAAATGTGTTGTCTATGAACATATTCCCCGGGCAGAAAATGAGCTAGCAGACTCATTGGCAACCATAGCATATACGGAGTCATATCTATGGATCCATGTGCTTGAAAGCCCCTCCATCCAACTTTGTAAGGGTAAAGAAGAGGAAATTTTTAAAATACAAGCAAAACAACCTCAAGACTGGAGATTTCCTCTCCTGCAATATCTCTCTGATGGTGTCGTACCTCCAGATAAGTCACTAGCCAGAACATTGAAACACAAGGCTCGTGGTTTCATCATATTGAGAGAAGTGTTATACAAAAAGTCCTACAGTAAACCTCTCATGCGCTGTTTGGGGGATGAAGAATCACAAGTGGTCCTCTCTGAATTGCACGATGGTGAGGGATCAGCCCATTGTGGGTTTAGAGCTTTGACAAGAAGAGTTTTACTCTCCGGTTATTATTGGCCATCAATCATGAAAGATGTTAAGGAATTGGTAAGAAGGTGTGACCCATGCCAGAGGTACAACAATGGAATTCATGTACCAGCCATTCCTTTAGAGTCAATTTCTGAGCCTATTCCTTTTGCTCGATGGGGATTGGATTTAGTAGGGCCTCTCCCTGTGGCGTCCGGAGGACGCAAAACTATAATTGTGGCCATAGACTACTTCTCGAAGTGGATAGAAGCAGCCCCTCTAGCAGGGACAACATCAAAAGCTGTTATAAAATTCATTATATCCAACATTTGTTACAGATTTGGTGTCCCACAAAAGATAACCACAGACAATGGGCCACAGTTCGACAATAGGGAAATGGAGAGCTTATGTGCCTCAAGGGGTCTACAACATTGTTTTTCTTCACCTTTCCACCCACAAGCAAATGGGCAAGTTGAAGTGGCTAATAGGACTATACTGTCCGGTTTAAAGAAGAATTTGGAAGGGGCTGCTGGGAAGTGGCCTAGTTATCTACAAGAGGTCTTGTGGGCCTACCGGACAACACCTGGGGCTGCAACACAAGAATCACCCTTCGCTTTGGTCTATGGGATGGATGCATTAGCTCCCATAGAAGCAACTCTCCCCTCCTTTCGTGTTCACAACTTCTCCAAACACGCTAACGAAGTGGCAATTAGAGGTCAACTTGATTTGATAGAAGAAAGATGAGTTAAAGCTCACCTTAGAGTTGCACACTATCAAGGCTTGATGAGAAGCAAGTTTGCTTCCAAAGTTAAAAGAAGAGATTTCCAACCAGGGGACAAGGTATTGAGGAAGGTCTTCTTACACACTAAAGAAAAGTTGTTCGGAAAGCTGGCCCCAACTTGGGAGGGTCCGTATATGGTTGTTGAAAGAATTAAACCTGGAACATATTGGTTGGAAGACAAAGATGGCAAAATTCTAACTCATCCGTGGAATATCGAGCATCTCCGGATGTACTTGGAGTAGTACTTGTGTAAATATTTACTTGTTTAAACATCCATGTAAATATTTGGGGGCATACTCTCTCCTCCCTGGTGGCACGGGGAGGTTTTAATGAGGTATCCGGGTTGTTGAATAAAGTTTGATGCCTTCTTAAAAATTTTCTAAGTGTTTTTAAAGTTTTGTCCCTTGTCATACTATCCGGATTGAAATAACTAAGGGCTATTTAAACTCTAGCCGGAGAACTTAAACACTCTCACTATGAAACAACTAAAGGCTACTTAAACTCTGGCTATCAAAATTAGAACAAACAATGAAAGAAGATGATAGTTGTGCAGAACAGAAATATTCATTGAAATAAATAACTTAAAATTGCCTTGGCCTTCCAAGGACTTTTAAATGATCAAAGTAGAACACAAAAAACCTATCCGGTCAGATACCGGATACCATTACAAAAAGAGTGTCTTGGCCTTCCAAGGACTTTAATCTGGATAGAAAATAAACAAAATGGATCATAAGTTAAGATTGAGCCTTTGAAGATGGCTCACCTTCATCTACCTTCTTGCCCTTAGGATCGTCTTTCTCTTCATCTGGGCTCTCCCCAGTATGTTCTTCATCACCTGAGGAATCACTAGAGTAGCCATACCTATTGCCTTCGGCCATCGTGTGATATGGGAGGTCTTCAGGCTCAACATAAAGCCATAAGTCCCCTAGGTTCTTTTTCGGAAACTTTTCATGGAAAAGTAGAACCATGTCAGACCTCACCTTCTCAAGCAGTTGCTCTTCGCTTTTGATCATCTGGTTGGCATAAGCATTGATCTTGGCCTGGATCTTAGCCTCTTGCTCCTTTAAAAAAGTATTTTTCTCCTCGACAGCCTTGGATACTGCATTCTCAAGAGCAATCTTGTCAGTAGTTAAGTTGGTGATGATTTTGTCCTTTGCCTTGGTTTCTTCCTTTGAGGCAGTAAGGTCTTTCTCCACACCGGACAGCTTCTCCTGGAGATCTCTGATGGTTTCCTCTAAAGTGACAACTTTTGTGGTGCTTTCCTTCTGATTTCTCTTCAACTCCTCGTTTGCTTCATTTAACATGTCAGCATTGGAAGTGGTAGTGCGAAGGTCTTCGGACAGCTTCTCCTTGTCAGACTTAAGGTCTTTAATGATGTCTGCCTGACTCCGAACTTGTCTCTCCAACGTAAGTACAGGTTGCACGTTGCTTAACAAGGAGTGGGCTATAGTATCCCTTTCACTAGAGACAATAAAAGTCTTACCATTAAAATTGACTGTGTTGGAGCTACTCGGAGGAATGTAAGGCCCTGCAAAGTCATCTTTAGGGAGATTGAGGAAGTATTCACTAAGCTCACCAAGACCGGTGATGTCTACTCCATCAATGTTGAGATCTCCTCCCTCAACCTCATCAGTGTGAAAATCCCCCGGAATCTCTTCGGCATGCGTTGGGTCAGAAGGTTCAGCTTGGAAAGAAGGCTCTGGAGCCCGGAGAGAAAGCTCGTTTCCCTTAGAAGTCTTTTTCTTCTTCGCCTCCCGGTCTGCGCCTTCGCTTCCCTGTTTGCGATTTCTCTTGGAATCCCTTGGAGGTTTTGGAAGTTTCGTTTCCTGCCTTTCAGTCTCTTGCTCCACTACTTGCAAGAGAGCAGCATCAATTTGGCTATGGGCTGGCCCCTCCGAGACTGTTGGAGCATCCTTCTCAGCATCAGCAGGGTTGGCATCACCCACCACCCTTTTGCCCTTCTTCTTCTTGCGTTTCATCTTGCTCGGGGCTTTGGCCCGGCCTGGCAGGAAGAGTGTCCCATCTGGTTCATGGGTCCTCTTGAACACAACATCTGGAGAAGGCTGGGTGGTGAGCTCCTCCCAGGTCAAGTCTCTCCGACCTGTGGTGTTCCACAGGTGAGACCTTGCCAAATTTCCACTAGTGAAAGCATCGTGGAATCGGTTCCCCCAGTTCTCAGCAGCCCAGGCATTAATCTTGCCACAAGTGACCTGTCCGGCTTTCAAGTGGTCACTAAACTCCTTGGGCAGTTCTGCTAAGACAAAAGTAAGACAAATTAGTATAAACTAAGTCCAAAAAGAAAAGACAAGAGAGACAAAAATATAAAGGCAAGATGCTTACGATCACTCCTCCATCTGCTTCTGAGGAGGCTTGGGTTCTCTCCGGATTTTATCTTCTTGCCATTCTCCCAGGCACCATTGACAAATAGGAACTGGGTCCTCCAATTCCTCTCTGCCTCCAGCAAATCGTCCACCGCCTTGAAGTTATCCCCCATGTTTAAGTGGTAGAAGGGGATGTGGTAGTTTCTACACAGGCTAGCCACTGCAGCAAACTCCTCCATGGGCAGAGGAATCCCGGACAGTCTTGATGCCATGATGCATGACATAAGGGTATACCAAGCGTTGGGGCTCAGCTGGCTTGGACAAAGTTTGATCAGATGGAAATATCTGACAATCTCTGGGTCTAGTGGGAACCTAAGCCCCCAGTTGAACAGCTCCGCGAACATGACCACCTCACTCAAATTGCAGTCCATGGGGGTCTCCGGATGTATAGGAATCCTGATCTTTACATTCTCTAGAATGCCCCATTTCGAACGCATCCTGCCCAACTCAGCAGTGTGGATGAATGCATAGTTGGTTTTTTGTAAGGAGAGGAGATAATTAACGCTGACCTTGTGAAAACAAGGCCCTACTTTTCCTTCTAGGCTCTCCGGCAGATCCGGATGCCTCAAGTACAACTTCTCCTTGCCCTTATCCTTCTTGGCAACTATTTATTTGCTGGTCTGACCGGAGGGCTCAGACTCAAACGGGGCCTCTTCAACAGAGTCCTCCATCACTTCCTCCATGATTGTTGAACGGATTTCAGCAGCTGTAGTAGGAGGAGGGTTCAAACTTGACTCAGCCTTATCTCCGGACTGATAGGCCTCAGTGCTCCTTTGATTTATGCTCTCTGGCAGAGTGTTTGGAACAGAAGTTTCTGGTTGAAGGTTTGGATTGGAGCCCTCCGGTCCGGACAGCATGTCCTTAGGGGCTTTAATAGGCACCTCTGATCCGGTGCTGCTGTCCTTTGCCCCCGACCTAGAGGGAGTATTTTTGGTCCCCAGGCCTTTAACCAACCGGCCTTTCCTCTTGTCAACCAGCTTCTCAGGAGAGTGCTCCGTATCCGATCCCATTTCAATAAAGGGAGAAGGTTTTCTAAGGCTAGTGGCTGTAACTCCTGGCTCGACAGCAGGCACCGATTCCTGAACTGAGGAACCAGAGATTATGGGGGAGAGGTTGGTTTGAAATAGTTTCCTAGGCTTAGTACCTTTGGAAGAGGACGAGCCTCGATCTGACTCGGTAGCAGAGGTGTTTAGTCTCTCAACAGGGGAGGTGGGCAACCCTGCTGCGATCCGTCTTTCTCTTTCAACTTTTTGAGCCTTCTCTAACTCAGAAAGATTAAGCCACCCGCCTTTGACAAGAGCGTTCCTTGCTGTAAACATAAACTATTGAACTAAACTTTTGCTTTAGAGAGAGAAAGCTTTGAGAGTTTTTGCAGAAGTAAATTTGAAGGAGATGGTAAAACAGTAGAAATGAGTTTGTATTTATAGTAAATCTGAAAAAGGAAGTTGATTCCTAGGAGAATTCGAAAAGTTTGGCAATGATTAAAAGACGGCGCTGATGTCACCACCTGTAATCAAAGAGGTTACTTTTCGAAGAAGGTGGGTTCGAAATTCAAGGTGAAAAAACGGCTGAAGCAACCAATCAGAGGGTGACACGTGTCCCACAAACTCTGGCAAAAACCATTTTGAATTCGTGAAGCTTTATCTGTCCGGATAAACCCAGCCCGAATTGATAGACCTGTTCGGATTAAAACTACCCCTGACGTCGGACTGTTTTTCAGGTCTTTGACAAGAATATTTGCACAAACAACTAAGAAAGGGGCTCCTGATGAGTCCGAAGTCTGCACGCTCCCCGGACAAGGACAAATCGGTCCAAGGCCTCCGGACCGGACAGATCACACGGACCGGACAGATCACTTTGAACACCATGACCATAGGACCATACGAACTATGACAAAAGTACTAAAAAACTTAAACACTTCTTGACTAAGCTACTTGCTCTCCTACTTAGAGCTCATGGGTCTTTGAACATGACCCGGCTCCATTCAATATGACCCGAAAGCCCATAAGGGCCCAAGCATCAGGGTATAAATGCCCAACCACCTGCATTAAGTGTGGGTAATGAGAATTAACTGCTACCAGGCTGCTTAATTATCTCTCTACTCTCTACTCTAAACATATATTACCCACATCCTATTACAAAACACCAACCAAATTACTAGCCTACCCTCAGGCGATTATTATCCACACCAACATTAATACTTATATTAAAACTTAGATTAAAACATTGATTACAACTTATTTACTTCTTGTATTAAAATTTTTATAAAAACCTACATTAATTGTTATATTAAAACTTAGATTGTAAACATAGGCGGAGCCACGGTGGGATCCGTGGGTGCCGAGGAACCCACAAGTTTATCTATATTTTGTTAATAAGCTAATCCAGTATTCAAAATTATCGTTTCTAGTGGAAAAGAGTGAGATATGAACCCAGAGATCTTAGGTAACGAATCTAGTTTTGTTAAAAAATGTTTTATTTTATTTTAATTAATGATAATCGAATTATAGAGCCCATTATAATTTTATCTATATGGATACATTTCTTGCGCAGATGTTTTTAATTAAAAAACAGTCGCTTTATTTTATTTTAGTCTACCAAATTCTGATAACAAATTTAGTTTTGTTAAAAAAGGTTTTATTTTATTTTAGTCTACCAAATTCTGATAACAAATCTAGTTTTGTTTAAAAAAGAAAAAGAATTATAGAGCCCATCTAGGTTTTATTTTATTTTAGTCTACCGAATTCTGATAACAAATCTAGTTTTGTAAAAAACATTATAGAGCCCATTTAGGTAAGTAATTTATATTTATATTTAAATTAAAATTTTATAAAATAATTTTGTCTGTATTAATTTAAAGAGAGGTTAGAAAGGACTGATTCTAAAATAAAAAGGATGGAGAAATTCGAGTACAATTGTTTTTCCTTTTTCGCGCTATTAGGAATATGTAATGAAAATATATAAATAAAAATTGGATTCAATTGTTAACGATTCCATCAAATATATAATTAACTACAGATTCAAATCATAGCAGATATAAAACCGTACGATTTCCTATCAAATATATAATTGACCACGGATTCGAATTATAACAGATGGTTTCATTAAACATTTATAAAACCGTACGATTTCTTCCATCTAAATTAAGTGCGATCTAAATTTCAAAGTCCTATATACTAGTTACAATGTATATTAGTTAAAGATAATTTAAATTTCAAAGCCACAAAATGTTGAACTTTCATATGACGAAAGGAAAACATAATTAAACACGAACCTAAGTAATTATATATGATTGCATATCTCCCTTAGAAAATTTCAGGGATTGCTTTAAACCCTTTCTATGTATACTGTTTTTTCCCTTTAACAAGAACCTAATTTTAACATTGACTATATCATAGATTTTTCGTCTCCTACAAATCTCAACGCAATCAAAGACGTGTCAAGATACACACAATACATGAAGATAAGTAAAAAAAGAATAAGATGAAAATACCTAAATGTGAGGCAGTATCGTAAAGCCCGATAATTTTCGTGTGTTCATGATTATAAATTAGAAAAATACCCAAGAAAATAACCAATAGATAATGGATTTATGAATATGAAAAACACTAGTTAACCAAACTAACCCAAAAAAATCATACATGATGCATAAAAACCTAAAAACTTTTATTTTATGCTATTTTATTTTTGGACAATAACCAGGACCCCATAAGGATCAAACCATGGCTACGCCACTGATTGTAACATAAATTAAAACTTACATTAATACTAAAATTAAGTACGCATTAATACTCAATGTTCCCATTATACGAAGTACTCCCTTAAGGTCGTCAATATCTTCTTCACTAGATCCCATCAAATTTTATCATATTTTATTTGTTTCTCACCCTTTGATGGGGTCTATGATTGTTATGCGATGAATTTTCTTTGGAATAATGAAATCGAATAACATTCCCTAGATATTTCATGACTTCCTCCAATAACTTCAGCGCTCATTCTAACAAAATATTTCACATATTGGTTGTAAGATGGTGTTAATTCTTCCATTTTGTGTAGCTAAAAATGACCTAGTATAACATTATACGAACTCGGTGCGCCAATTATCATAAACAGGGTTTTGAAAATTTTCTTTGTATTATCGTACCCTACAACAATTAAGAGCTCCACTTCCTTGACATAGTTGATATGTCTTCCAACAAAACTGACCAAAATTGTTTATGTTTTTCTATATAGAGTCAACCCAAATTATTTTATCATAACCACTTTGAAAAATAATATTCACTAAACTTATGTGTCAACCATTACTCTTCTCAAGATTACACCAGCAATCTCGATTGTTACCAACATGGCATACTCATGAGGAGTAATCAACCCTCGTATATTATCATCTAGAAAACTTAGAAATAAAGACAAATATCTATTGAAGTTCATAGCAGATTCATAAAAAAATGAATCTCAATATCTTTTAAATGTCTCTTCCTCAAATTACTTATTGTTCATGCCAAAATGTCCTCTCCAACAATGATACTTATCACTTGATATCCTATTTTTGCATTTTTTTTCTAACTTTAATTTTCTTTAACTTCTTCTTTACTCACTTCTTTGTTTTCTTGACGAACTCGATTAACTCACCATTGTATATTACTCTTTGAATTCATCCTTTAGATGAAAACATTCCATTATAACATATTCGTGATCACGATGATAATTACAATATAATCTCATATATCTTTGATCATTTGGAGTCAACATATTTTGCAGAGGTTGATAAGTAATCATATCTCATGTCCTTTAAAAAATAGTCACAATAAAAAAATTCAAAATGAGTAAATCTTCTATTTGTATTTTCGTAGTATGAATACCTAGGCTTGTTTGCTACCTTGAAGACATCTCTCAACAAACTTTGATCTTTTATATGTTTTATATCGAACATACCACTTCTTTGAGTAAAAGACTCAAACGATACAATCTATCTCGTTTTTATTTTCCTCTATCTTGCTAAAAACCTCAGATTTTCTTACCAGGTTTCCCGTATTATTTACTGGATATATTATCAAGTCTTTAAGAAATTTGTTATCCATGGAAGACCTATTTTGAAAGTTTTCAAAGCTAATTATTTAACACAACCATTTAGACCATTCATTTATTGAACAAACCCGTGTACATAAGTCTTCAAAGATTCATCTTGCTTTTGATACAAAGTCATGATATTGTCATTATTTCTTAATTGCTTTATTTATGATGCATTAGGTCTTAAAACAAGTCCTCAACTCCTCAAATATTTTAATTAATCCATGAGATAGAATATTAAACCAAGATAAATCATTTCTTTTGAGAGTCGTTGAGAAATCTCTACACAATAGAATGTCATATGGAATAACCTAACATAATATTATTGAATTGATTTATGCGATGCTCTGGATCCTTTGTCCCACCATATTTATCCATCCTATACGCATCAAATTTATTGGTATATCATTCTCAAGGATTTGTTGTGATAACAAGAATTACCTTATGGTGTAGGGAGATAACTTTAGTTTTTTTAAAGTTTTTTTAACTTATCAACTGTTTTTTTCTTTTTCCTCTAGAATTAACCTCGATATTAGATTGTTCGCTAATTTCTTTATCCAAATTTCCCTTTTTTTTGTTCAAAACTTCTTGAATAACCACTTATTTTAAATTTTCATTTTCTTTTCATATAGTAGTCGTCACACTATATCTTGATTTTAGGATCGTCATCAATCATACTAGTGCAACGTAGTATTAGAGAAGGGTCATTATCTCTAGCATAAGGATATACGACTCATAAGAAAATATGACATTATCAAAGAAGTCACCAAAAAAATAGTTTGTGAAAGAAGAAGAAGGATGTCTTTCGAAAATGAGAATGGATAGTATGTTTGTGAGATAGGTTAGTTTTTAAAAGAGTGGTATTTTGGGTAACAAATTGGAGATGAAAGTAAAATATACGGGGGAAGCTCAATATAAGAGAACTTAAAAAATAAGTCAATATAATAGTCATATCCTTTGGATAAAACCATATAAAATTTTAAAAATTTATTTTTTTTGACTATTGGCTAATCCACCATAATATTTATAATTAAGTAGGTATATATTTTCAAAGTGAATTTATATCAAATGTGTATGCTTAAGTAAATATTGATATTAAAAACAAAATCTCTTAATATATATATATATATATATATATATATATATATATATATTCTTCTACGTTAGTTGTGTGAAAGTATTATTTTACATATAATATATATATTTTTATCAAGTATGAAATATAATGTCTCTTAGGATGTTTTAACCTGACTATATTTTGTTATTTTGGTTATTTTTATGTGAAGTGTTAGAATAAATAACATTAATTAATTAACCACCTGTATCAATATTAACCAGATATAATTTTGATTTTTTTTAAAACATTATCCAAATTTGAAGAGTCGATTAAATTAAAAATATAATATATGTTAGAATATTTAATGTATTAAGTTTCTTTGTATATGCCTCTAAGTTCTTTATATATTGAGAGTCTTACTATTGAGTTAACATCTCTAATGCATCAATAAAACAAAAATGAACATTTTCTAATAAACACAAAACCCTAGCCGCTTCCTGCGACTACTTCTCTCTTTATTTTTTAACATGGTATCAGAGCACGTGTGATTCTGGGAATTCTGAACATCCTCAACAAAGATGGCTGGCAATGAAGTCGTGGTCAGTCAAATCCTTGATGAATTAACAATGCAGATTGATGTCATTCTGAGAAATGGTCTTGGAACACAACAACAAACAACTAACCCCGAGAATTTATCCCTAGGGATTAAACTCGGTGGTGACAACTATGCCCTATAGGCAAACCTAATGAAGAAAGCAATTGCGGGAAGAGGGAGAGGTTTTCACATTACACGGGAGCCGACACCTCCATCCAAAACTGACAAAACATATACAAGGTGGGAACAAGATGATCAATGAGTTTTCACATGGATTATCCAGAATCTTGAATCCAGCTTAGTGAATAATGTCTCGCAATATCCCACTACAAAAGCCCTCTCGGATGGGTTAGCCACCACATACGGTTCTGGCACAGATTCGTTACAGGTGTTTGACCTTCATAAGAGGGCTAATTCATTAAGGCAAGGGTCCGATACACTAGAAGACTTGTGGAACAAACTGCAGAACATCTGGATGTCTATAGATAGGCGAGATCCGAACCCTATGAAAGACGCAAAAGACATTCAGATCTACAATAAGAAGACTTAAAAACAAAGACTCTATCAATTGCTAATGGCGATTAATGACAAGCTGGAACCAGTCAAGAGAGATATCCTGAAAAAGGATCCTCTTCCTTCTGTGGGAACAGCATATGCTACAATACGAAGGGAAGTGCCAAGCTTAATATACTAAAATCAAGTTCTTCTGATAGTGACTCGATTGAAATTGGAATGGGTTTGGCTGCTAAAGATTCTACACAGAGGTTTAAATTCCGATCCAAAGAGAAATAAGATAGATCCAAGTTGTATTGCACTCATTGTGGGATGAAGAAACACACTAAAGAGACATGTTTCCAGCTGGTTGGCTATCCAGAATGGTGGGAGGACGGTCATAAGGAGAAAAATAACCAGCGTTTCAGATCTAATGTCAAACGGGCTTCGTCTACAAGTAACAGTGAAGATCCGACTAAAAATGAGCAAGGAAGTGGTACTGGTTTTGGAGGAATGACGGCGAACTCCTATGAAAAACTTGGAGGTAAAGGGTTTGAGAAATCAATGAATTGGATCTTTTATTGCGGGGCTACGGACACCATGTCTTATGATCCTAAAGACTTTGGTGACATGTCATCTCCAAATAAATCCCATATTGAGACTGTTAGTGGAGAAATTTGTGAAGTCAAAGGGGGAGGTTCAATTATTTTTTCGAAAAAAATGGAAATTAAAAACTGCCTCTACATTACTTTATTATCCTTAAAGTTATTATCTATTAGTCAAGTGACAAAACAACTCAACTGTGTGGTTCTTATGTATCCATTTTTTTGCATTTTACAGGACATTCGTACGAAGGAGATCATTGGGCGTGGTACTGAACAAGGAGGTCTCTATTATGTTGATGAGGTAGTTCATAAGGGACATACCATGCTTGCTCACGGAACAACCGAAAGGCAACTTTGGTTATGGCACCGACGACTTGGTCATCCTTCATTTAGCTATCATAAGAGTTTGTTTCATAGTCTTTTTCTGAATAATTCCATTCATGAGAAATGTGAAACCTGCATTCTTTCAAAAAATCATAGGGTCTCATTTAATCAAAGTAATACTATAGTTGATTATGTTTTTTCGCTAATCCATTCTGATGTTTGGGGTCCAGCACCAAATTCCACTAACAATCAAATCAGATACTTTGTTTTATTTGTAGATGATTTCTCAAGAATGACTTGGATATACTTCATGAAACATAAATCGGAAGTTTCAGAAATATTTGTTTGTTTTTACAAAATGATTTTGACTCAATTTGAAAAAAATACAGATTCTCCGTTCTCATAATGGAACAGAGTTTGTCAACCAAACAATGCATTATTTTTTCAAAACAAATGGTCTTATCCATCAAACCACTTGTCCAAACACACCTCAACAAAATGGTACTTCAGAACGAAAAAATCGTACTTTACTTGAAAAAACTCGTGCTATTATGATTGAATCTAGAGTTCCCCATTCTCTTTGGCCAGAAGCTCTTGCTACAGCTACGTATCTTGCAAATCGTTTACCAACCCGATGTCTAGGAAATAAAACTCCATTACAAGTACTTGCCACCCAAGTTACAGTTCCATCTGTTATGACCTTACCACCTTGTGTCTTTGGTTGTTCGGTGTTTGTTCATATCCCTAAAACTAGTCGAAACAAACTTAATCCTTGTGCTGAAAAGTGTGTATTCGTTGGATACGGTGTTCATCAAATGGGATATCGGTGTTATAATCCGGTTACTCGTCGAATCCATGTCACCATGGACTGTGACTTCTTAGAATACGATTATTTTTTTGACCACCAATCTCGTGCTCAGGGGGAGAAAGTAAGTGAATCACTCGACTGGTTTCTATATGAAAGTTACTTTGAGGATGTGCCGACAGAGTTGGTAGATGGCACCACCGAACACGCCTCTTCCAATATAAAGGAGACTGACGAGGCAGTTCTTACCACCAATGATTCTCCCGAAGACAATGTCCAACAAGAAACAAATGCCATGGATATTATCAGCGTTTTAGCCGAAGAAAATGTCCATCAAGATGTAAAAAATTTACAAAGTCATAACTCACAAAATGCTACTGATCATGACATTTCAGGAAGTTCATTTGTTGAAACTCAAACTCTGGTTCTTCCCCCAAGAAAAAATAGAGGGTTCCTCCTGACCGGTATTCACCAGAACACGTTCCTCGTGCTTCTACATATCCGGTAAAAACGGACAGGAAAGGAATGACGAAGATTGCAAAGGCGTTTTCAGCTACTATTCTCTCTGAACAAATTCCTAAAACAGCTCAAGAATCTAAAAAGATGACTGAATGGCATGCGGCAATAAATACCGAAATGGAAGCTCTAAAAAGGAATGATACATGGGAGAATTGTGTGTTACCACAAGGGAAGAAAGCAATCGGGTGTAGATGGGTGTTTAATATAAAATATAAATCTGATGGCACCATTGAGCGACACAAGACAAGATTGGTTTCCAAAGGATATACACAAACATATGGTATAGACTACTCTGAAACGTTCTCTCCGGTTGCAAAGATTGACACTATCAGAGTTTTACTTTCAATAGCCGCAAATAAAGATTGGCCTCTTCATCAATTTGATGTAAATAATGCTTTCTTACATGGAGACTTGGAAGAAGAGGTATATATGGAACCCCCACCAGGGTTCTTTGATGGTTTTCAAGAAAATGAGGTATGTAAACTGAAAAAGGCATTATATGGGCTCAAACAGTCTCCTCGTGCTTGGTTTGGGAGATTTACAATGGCAATGAAGCAGTATAGCTACAAATAGAGTAATGGGGATCATACCTTGTTTTACAAAAAAGAGGAGAATTAGTCACTTATCTTATAATATATGTCGACGATATGATTATAACGGGGAATGACGAAGAAGAAATTAGCTCTCTTAGGAAAAACCTCTTCAAAGAGTTCGAAATGAAAGACCTTGAAGGATTGAAGTATTCCCTAGGAATCGAGGTTCTTAGGTCAAGAGGAGGGATTTATATCTCCCAACGAAAATATATATAGGATTTATTAGCTAAAGTTGGCACGGTGGATTGCAAACCAAATGACACTCCTATGGTTGTGAATCCCAAACTAAAGATAATTGAAGGGGCCAGACCAGTGAGTAAAGAAAGGTACCAAAGGTTGATGGGAAAATTGATTTACCTGGCTCACACTCGACCCGACATTGCATACGCGATGTGAGTAGTTAGCCAGTTCATGCATCATCCTCAGGAACACCATATGGAGGCAGTAATGAGGATTATTCGATATCTCAAAAGCACACCAGGAAGAGGCATAATTTTTAAGAAAAGTCGACACCTTGATGTTGAAGTATTCACAGATGTTGATTGGGGAGGGAATCCTAACGACAAGCGATCAACTGCTGGCTACTTTACTCTTCTTGGAGGTAACTTGGTGACTTGGAGGAGTAAGAAACAGAAAGTAGTTTCAATGTCAAGTGTTGAATTAGAATTTAGAGGAATTATTAAGGGGATTACCGAGATACTTTGGTTAAAGAAGATAATAAAAGAAATCGGATTCCCCCTGAAGGGTCCAACTCAGTTAATGTGCGATAATAAAGCTGCAATTAAGATTTCATAGAACCCGGTACAGCACGATAGAACAAAGCACGTTGAAATAGATAGGCACTTCATAAAAGAAAACATTAAAGATGGGACAGTCGAACTTCCATTTGTTAGATCCGAAGTCCAACTGGCAGATATCTTGACAAATTCGGTTGCTGCAAGAACATTCGAATCAGTTTTATCCAAGTTGGGTATTGGTGATCCCACTACACAACTTGAGGGGGAGTGTTAGAATATTCAGTGCACAAGAAACGAAGAGAGTGACTATGAAGGTGATGGAGGGAAGTGTGTTACTGAGATTAGTATGTTTTGATATTATAATGTGTTAGAATATTCAGTGTATTAAGTTTCCTTGTATAGGCCTATAAGTTCTCTATATATTGAGAGCCTTACTTGGGTTTGCATTATAATAATAAAAAGGATTCTCTAATAAACACAAAACCCTAGCTGCTTATGGCGGCTATTTCTTTGAGATGCTATGTAGAACATGTGCATGTTAACAGTTTGTTAACCAAACAATGCATAATTTTTTCAAAACAAATGGTCTTATCCATCAAACCACTTGTCCAAACACACCTAAACAAAACGGTACTTCCAGAACGAAAAAATCGTACTTTACTTGAAAAAACTCGTGCTATTATGATTGAATCTAGAGTTCCTCATTCTCTTTAGCCAGAAGCTCTTGCTACAGCCACGTATCTTGCAAATCGTCAACCAACCAGATGTCTAGGAAATAAAACTCCATTACAAGTGCTTGCTACCCAAGTTACAATTCCATCTGTTATGACCTTACCACCTCGTGTCTTTGGTTGTTCGGTGTTTGTTCATATCCCTAAAACTAGTCGAAACAAACTTAATCTGTGTGTTGAAAAGTGTGTATTCGTTGGGTATTGTGTCCATCAAATGGGCTATCGGTGTTACAATCCGGTTACTCTTCGAATCCATATCACCATGGACTGTGACTTCTTAGAATCCGATTATTTTTTTGGCCACCAATCTCATGCTCAGGGGGAGAAAGTAAGTGAATCACTCGACTGGTTGCTATATGAAAGTTACTATAAGGATGTGCCGACAGAGTCGGTAGATGGCACCACCGAACACGCCTCTTCCAACATAAAAGAGACTGACGAGGCAGTTCTTACCACCAATGATTCTCCCGAAGACAATGTCCAACAAGAAATAAATGCCATGGATACTACGAGCGAATCAGCCGAAGAAAATGTCCATCAAGAGGTAAATAATTTACAATGTCATAATTCGCAAAATGCTACTGACCATGACATTTCAGGAAGTTCATTTGTTGAAACTCAAACTCTGGTTCTTCCCCCAAGAAAAAATAGAGGAGTTCATCATGACCGGTATTCACCGGAACACGTTTCTCGTGCTTCTACATATCCGGTAAAAACGGATAGGAAAGGAATGACGAAGATTGCAAAGGCGTTTTCAGCTACTATTCTCTCTGAACAAATCCCTAAAACAGCTCAAGAAGCTAAGAAGATGACTGAATGACATGAGGCAATGAATACCGAAATGGAAGCTCTAAAAGGGAATGGTACATGGAAGAATTGTATGTTACCACAAGGGAAGAAAGCAGTCGGGTGTAGATGGGTGTTTAATATAAAATATAAATCTGATGGCACCATTGAGCGACACAAGGCAAGATTGATTGCCAAATGATATACACAAACATATGGTATAGACTACTCTGAAACGTTCTCTCCGGTTGCAAAGATTGACACTGTCAAAGTTTTACTTTCAATAACCGCGAATAAAGATTGGCCTCTTCATCAATTTGATGTAAAGAATGCTTTCTTACATGGAGACTTGGAAGAAGAGGTATATATGGAACCCCCACCAGGGTTCTCTGATGGTTTTCAAGAAAATGAGGTATGTAAACTGAAAAATGCATTATATGGGCTCAAACAGTCTCCTTGTTCCTGGTTTGGGAGATTTACAATGGCAATGAAGCAGTATAGCTACAAACAGAGTAATGGGGATCATACCTTGTTTTACAAAAAGAGAGGAGAATTAGTCACTTGTCTTATAATATATACCAACGATATGATTATAACGGGGAATGACGAAGAAGAAATTAGCTCTCTTAAGAAAAACCTCTTCAAGTAGTTCAAAATGAAAGACCTTGAGGGATTGAAGTATTTCCTAGGAATCGAGGTTCGTAGGTCAAGAGAAGGGATTTATATCTCCCAACGGAAATATATATTGGTTTTAGTAGCTGAAATTGGCATGGTGGATTGCAAACCAAATGACACTCCTATGGTTGTAAATCACAAACTAAAGATAAATGAAGGGGCCAGACCAACGAGTAAAGAAAAGTGCCAAAGGTTGGTGGGAAAATTGATTTACGTGGCTCACACTCGACCCGACATTGCATACGCGGTGTGAGTAGTTAGCCAGTTCATGCATCATCCTCAAGAACACCATATGGAGGCAGTAATGAGGATTATTCCATATCTCAAAGGCACACCAGGAAGATGCATAATTTTTAAGAACAATGGACATCTTGATGTTGAAGTATTCACAGATGCTGATTAGGGATGGAATACTAACGACAAGCGATCAACTGGTGGCTACTTTACTCTTCTTGGAGGTAAATTGGTGACTTGGAGGAGTAAGAAACAGAAAGTAGTTTCACTGTTAAGTGCTGAATCGGAATTTAGAGAAATCGTTAAGGGGATTACCGAGATACTTTGGTTAAAGAAGATAATGAAAGAAATCGGATTCCCCTTGAAGGGTCCAACTCAGTTAATGTGCGATAATAAAGTTGTGATTAAGATTTCAGAGAACCCGGTACAACACGATAGAACAAAGCACGTTGAAATAGATAGGCACTTCATAAAAGAAAACATTGAAGATGGGACATTCGAACTTCCATTTGTTAGATCCGAAAACCAACTGGCAGATATCTTGACAAAAGCGGTTGCTGCAAGAACATTCGAATCAGTTTTATCCAAGTTGGGTATTGGTGATCCCACTACACAACTTGAGGGGGAGTGTTAGAATATTCAGTGTATTAAGTTTCTTTGTATAGGCCTCTAAGTTCTCCATATATTGAGAGCCTTACTATTGAGTTAACATCTCTAATGCATCAATAAAACAAAAAGGAACATTTTATAATAAACACAAAACCCTAGTCGCTTCCTACGGCTACTTCTCTCTTTGTTTTTTTAACAATATCTATCATTTTAAATTGAAGTGTAAAATATGACAATCAATCTTTTTTTTTGGCAAATTTATATTAATTATGTTTATAACTAAACCATTATTGTGAATACATTATTTGAACTTATCAATGTTCGACGTATCTAATTCAGAATTTCATTCAACCTTGATATAATTTGTAGAAACAAAGCTTTCATAAAGTTATCAATAAATTTAAAATATTTTTTAATTCAAATAACCTAAATACGATCATGTTAAAGTCATTCATTGTTAAACCCGACTTATTTGGTTATTTAATTGGTGAATCATTTGTGGTAAACTAAGTTTCTTTTTTATTTGGTTTCTTGTGGGTGATTGATATACTACTATAGGGGTTATACAATTGGTATCCGAGCTTGTGGTGTTTTAGCCATTTAATATGGAATATAATAGTGGTAAGTCCATGATTAAACTGACATCAACCAATTATTCTATTTGGAGACCGATGGTGGACGATCTATTGTATTGCAAAGATTGGTTTGATCTAGTTGATCCAATAAAAGATGTTTCATGTAATTCTACTAAACTTGTAAAACCGTAAGAAAAAAAGGAAAATACTAGGAGAATTTGAAAAGAAAGACTTTGGGAACTATAAACAATGGGTTGATATTAGCATCTTCGACCATGTTTCTGAAGAGTCTGTCCCGTATGATCTTTGGAAGAAATTGGAAGGTCTTTATAAAATGAAGAGTACTCATAGTTTTTTATTAAGAAACTTGTTAATTTAAAATTGAAAAAAATAAGAATTCAGTTTCTGAGCATCTCAATAACTTCCATGATATTATTAACAAGTTAACTACTATAAAGATTGTTGTTGATGATGAACTGCATGGTTCGTTCTTATTGAGTTACTTACCAGATAGTTTAGATACCGTGGTTGTAACAATTAGTAACTTTGCTCTAGACGATGTTTTATCTTTAGATGTTATCAAATAAAACATGTTCAATGAAGATATTTGAAGAAACGAGATGAGAGTTGATCATTTAAAACCTCTTGTTATTGATAATAAATGAAGAAACAAAAGTAAATGTCCTAAATTTCATGGTAACTCAAAGAGAAGATCAAAGTCCAAATATAGTAAAAAGACTAGGACATGGTACTATTGTAGTAATCTTGATCATATACGAAAGTATTATTATCAATGAAATAAAGAAAAATATAACAAGTTAGATTCATTGAATAAGGGTGATAACAAAAATACTGTAATTATAACTTCTATTGATAATGATGATGCATCTTTTGTTTGTGCTATTGGTGAGTGTCATCATGTTGATAGTTTAAATTCAAAATGACTTGTGGATACATGTGCTTTATATCATTGTATCCCTAATAAGGGATTTTTTTTGAATTGCAAAACTGAAGGTATTGCTGTCTAGATGAGAAATCAGAGTGCGACTAACATTATTGGGATGAGTGATATTCGTGTGAATACATGTGTTGGGTACATACTTACACTGAAAGATGTGTGTCATATTCCTGAACTACGTCTGAATTTTTTATATGCAAATAAAAAAGGTTTTTGTCAATATTTGGTGATGGTAAGTTGAAGTTGTCCAAAAGTTTGATGATAGTTGTTCGAGGTGATTTATGTTTCTCTTTGTATAAAAAATATTTTGGTATATATTGCAGTAGTTAAAGGTCGTTGAGGAAAATAATTCTTCAAACTTGTAGTGTCGAAGACTAGGATATATGCGTGATAAGAAGATAAAAAACTCGGGTAGTTAAGTCACTTGTTTCCATTAATAAAACTATTATTATTTACTCTTGTGACATTGTTTGGCAAGAAAGCAACACAGACTTTTGTTTTCTAAGAAGTCCACTAGAAGGTAATGAAAGTTAGAGTTAGTACATTCTAATATTTTTGGTCCTATAGATGTTGTATCTATTAGTGGTCACAATTATTTAATACATTTATAGACGATATTACTCAGAAAACTTGGGTTTGCATAATGCAGACAAAAAGCCAATTGTTTAAGATTTTTCAGAAATTTTATGTCATGGTAGAAAGGGATACATGGTGAAAGTTAATATGTCATTGATCTTACATTGGTTGTAAGTATAATTTGTATGATTTCAAAAGTTGTAACTCACATTGTGGCGTTAGGCATGAGAGAAAACACCGGGTACAACAGAACATAATGGAGTTGTATAGAGAATGAACCAAACTATTGTAGAGAATGTGAGATGTATGTAAGAAATTTCTAAGCTTATTAAGATATTTTAGATCGAATAAGTTAATTGTGTTGTGTACATAATCAATAGGGCTCCATTAACAGCTCTTGAGTTTGATATTGCTCGGAGAATATTGAAAGGAAATAATCGTACACATTCACATATTATAGCTTTTGGGTGCAAGATATACATGCATGTTTCAAAGAAACACCGATTCAAACTGGATCCAAAAACTAATCCTTATGTGTTTGTTAGATATGATAATAAATAGTATGACTTATGACTTTATGATCTTGATAAGACGAAAGTAGTGAAAAGTAGAGATGTGGTATTCTTTAAGCACGAAAATGATGCAGGTCTTTTGAGTGCAAGATTCACTTATACCTCTGATATACCATTTAATATTACTAATGATTTTTATTCTTCTACTATTCCTTATGTAAATCCTCAAGAAAATGAAAATTTGAGGTAGTTCTTGATGGTATTGAGGATGTTCTAACCAGTGTGATGTTAACGACGGTGATTATAATGACACATTGTTTGAGGAAGAATTCATGATGAAGAATTTCATGAGCAATGAAAGAAACATACCCATCATGTGGAGGGTCTATAAGTTTAAAATTTAACTAGAGAGAGAAAACCCTCAAAGAGTATCCAAGCTCGAAGTTTATTCTAGTAACTAAAGATGGAGAGCCGTAAAATTATCAATATGTGTTATCTCATGAGGACAAAAGTATGTTGCTTGATGATATGAAGGAAAAGATGAATTCATTACAACAGAATTATTCTTATAAGCTAGTAGAACCTCATAATGTGAAATAAATTCTTGAAAAATAAATAGGTTTCCAAGAACAAGAAATACGCTGAGAAGATTTTCAAGAGCAAAGCTAGATTGGTAGTAAAAAGGATGCAATCAGAATAATGCATTGATTTTTATGAGATCTTCTCTCATGTTGTCAATATGACTTTTATCGAAATCATTATAGGTTTAACTGCAAGTTTTAATCTTGAGTTAGAACAACTCGATATACAAACCACATTTTTACATGATGACTTGCATAAGGAAATCTACATGTAGAAACCTAAAAAATTTAGAGAGAAAAGGAAATAAACATATATCTGTAAGCTAAACAAAAGTCTGTATGAGCTTAAACATGAGCCAAGGTAGTGGTATTAGAAATTCGACTCGTTTATAAGAAATAACAGTTACAATCAGACTTATGTGGGTCCTTGTATCTATTTTAAATTTTTTTATGAAGGTAACTTTGACATACTTCTTCTATATGTAGAAGATATTGAAGAAAGACTTAACTAAATCCTTTGACATGAAAAATATTTGGGTCCAACAAAAAAACTCTTAGGCATAGAGACTGTTTGTGATAACAAAGATAGATTTTATGGCTATCACATGAGAA
This sequence comes from Limnanthes douglasii subsp. nivea, assembly GCA_036936605.1. Classification (NCBI taxonomy): domain Eukaryota; kingdom Viridiplantae; phylum Streptophyta; class Magnoliopsida; order Brassicales; family Limnanthaceae; genus Limnanthes; species Limnanthes douglasii. Next base: position 106,954,497 of record JAUPFV010000004.1, on the reverse strand, counting down.
ATATATTGAACACGTACTTGAAGATTTCAATATGAAGAATGCCAAACCGGTTAATATATTATTAGTTACTTACTTTAAGTTAAGAAAATAAGGATGTTCTACAAAAGAGAAAAAGAAATAAGTTATGCCGACTATTCCTTACTCAATAAGTTATGTAAATTATTCCTTACTCAATAAGTTATGTAAACTATTCCTTACTCTTTGTTGTTGGTTCTTTGGTGTATTTTATGGTGTGTACAAGATCAAATATTGCATATGTTATTGGTTCAGTGAGTAGATATTTATCCAATCCGGGTAATTTTCATTGGGAAACACTGAAGTGGATTTTCATATACTTATGAGGTAATTTTTCTATGAGTTTATGGTATGGAGGTTGCAAACCTATACGTGAAGGATATACAAATGTTGACATGACTGGTGATCTTGATAACCGGAAGTTTACATTTGGTTATGTATTCACATTTTCAGGGAGAGCCATTTCCTGGAGATCCAAGCCACAAAAATGCATATCACTATCAACAAAAAGCAGAGTATACTGCAGTAGTGGAAGCAAACAAAGAGATTCTTTGGCTTAAGAGGTTCTTTCGAGAGTTGGGGTTGAAGTAAGATGAGTATGCATTATTTTGTAATGACCAAAGTGTTATGGACTTGAACAAGAATCGAGTGTATCATGCACACACCAAACATATTGGTGTGAGATATCATTGGTTGCGAGATATGATCGAGATAAAAAAATAAAGTTGAATAAAATTCACACCGATAAGAATATGCTAACATGTTGACGAAACACTCTTCTTTTGCCTCCTTAGCTCTGTACCAATTGTAGAATATGAAAAATATACGAAGAGAGATAGAAAAAGATAAATTTATTAAAACTTTTGTGATGTTGTTGTTTGATACATTGTTTATCCTATATTTATATTATTACATTATTTTGTTTTAATGACAGAATAATATTTTTGACTAATATAATATTTTCTCTAAAATACAAAATCAAATTTTTAAAAGAAATGAAGTCTAAATCTTTGAGCAATGTATTAGTTAATTTAATTAATTAATATATTTCTTGCTTAATTTAATTTGGTTTATTGAATGGTTAGCAACATGGATAAGTTAGATAATCAAATACAAGGCCATATGTTTCCACCTATTGTGATAGCTTTTGTGCTTGTTGACAGGAGGACAGTCAAGTTCAATAACAACCTGTGCTGAAGTACAAACATTACGAAGACTTTATTACAAGCTTGGTGTCGAAACACAAGACAGAGCAGGATATAATTTACGATACTAAGGAACATGATCACACAACTAAGATTATGATGACTGATTACAACACTGATATTATTTGTGACACTAAGCCTCGTTTATTTTGTAAGACAGTGGGATCTTAGCTTACACTCAAAGTTTGCGTAGTATAACTTGAGCTCCGTGCTGTGGCTGAAGTGTAATCACTGTAGAAGGAGCATGAGTGTATGCAGGCGAAAGCTCAAATGAGAAATTCCGGAGAATCATAACCAAAGCCACCTTAGCTTCTAGCATTGCAAAAGTCTGACCGATACAGGTTCTTGGGCCCCAACCGAAGGGAAAGAATGCTAGCCGATCTTTAGATGCTTTTGACACACCTTCAGAAAATCTTTCTGGTTTAAATTCATGTGCATCATCTCCCCAGAGTTCAGGATCATGGTGAATTAGCAATGTTGGTAGTGTTACATCAACCCCAGCCGGAATAATGAAATTCCCTATCTTAGTTTCCTTGTAAGCATGCAAGTATAGGGCTATAACAGGTGGATATAGCCTTAAGACTTCATAGAGTATCATCGTCACCTGCAGGTAGGATAACCATCTTTGTTATCATAAAATTACTTATGGCTATAACATTTATATTTTCTTTAGTCTTTTATTTTTGCAAGCAGAGAACCTCCTTTTCTATTTTAGTTTGATTAGTAATAAGGAAGTAGTCTCACAATCTTGAAGTGGCTTAGAGCTTCAAAATCAAGGTGGTCATGTTGAACTTCCTCTCTTGCCTTGTCTTGCCATTCAGGATGCATAGCTAGGACTATAATTGTCCACGTTAACCAGCTGGATGTTGTTTCTTGACCAGCAAGGTAAAACTGCTTGCATTCCTCTATTATTTCTTCCAGTGTGATGCTTTTCTCCTTAACACCATCAACTGCACTCAGATTTTGGTTCAAGAGATGGCCTAACAAGTCACTGTGCCCTGCATCGATTGAGGCCTTCTTCCTCTGGATTATATCCCTTATCATTGATGTGATATCTTTGTCCAACTTCTTTCTTCTCTGGTTTTTCTTTGTCGGAACAAACCTATACATGACAATCGTACTAGTAAGTGAGACATAGTTTGCACTTATGTATTATTAACAATATCTAATCAATATCCAACACGATTCCAAAGCAGCTGATACTTGATAGTATAAACAATAAAACTGGTTTAGAGTTATCATATAGTAGTACCTCAAACCAGGTATATACAACGACTGCATTGCTTCCACGACATATCCCAGTAGCTCTTTTTGAAGTTGGAAGATCTTATTACCTTCACCGTAGTTGCCACTGAAAGCTGCTCGAGAAATAATATCCGCAGTAAGTTGTGGAAGATGTTGCCAGATGTCTACTTCCAACCTTTCTTCAACGCCAATCATCTTATTCCATTCGTCTATCATGTTTCCACAACTTGTTACAAATATCGGTATCATTTCCTACAACGCACCAAGGTTAGTAAACGTGGCTAATACGAGCGCTTAAGTGACGAGTTATTAAGTAAAACCTTTAGTTTATCAATGTGAAACGCATGATTGATCATCTTTCTACGTCGAGCCCACTCCTCGCCCTCTAAGGTTGTTAGTCCTCTTGTTAGAATAAGAATAAGAGGATTCAGCTGTGGCTTTGAGAAATGACCTAACTTGTTTGACAAGACCTCCTTCATAAGTTCTGGATCCTTGATGATCAACCTCGGTGTTTTACCAGCCCAGAAAAATGATATATTGCCTACATATGTTATAAGGGAAGGTAGTCATTTAAAGGAGGCCATTAGTAATTAACGCAACATCATATTCATACCGTATTTCTCGACAATATAGAGAGTGAACGGGTCGACCCGTGAAACAATCTGGTGCGTTAGACTGATTGGTTTGGACCATGCTTCTTTAATTAGCCTTATGAACTCTTTCATGTCTCCAATAAGTGGTGTATAAGATGTCCCTCTTATTCCTTGTTGCTTCAAACGCCTTTCAAGCGATTTGGGCCGGAACCATATTGAATTTGATATTTTTCCTACTCCATACAAAAGCAGAAGTGTCAAAGGAATCACTATATAGTAGAAGCCTGATACTTCAGCCATTGCAACTGGAAACTTTATCTTATCTTGGTTTATCTGATAAATTAGTGTGAAGTTTATGTTCTTATAGATATAGATAAGTCTTATGCTTTGGTAGTAGCTTTGAGATTATTTGTTCAACGAGACAAGCAAAAATATAGTATTATTTCGGTAGATGACTTTGACTACTTTACTTGCACAAGGGATAAAAGTAGAAAATTTATGTTATATTAGCGTTTTATAAGGGATAAACAGTGTTGATTAGTCCTCACTAAAGCACAGGTGTATGTCTCGATGGAGACAAATACAATTATTATTTCAGATGTTTGATATTGGTAGAGGCGTGCAACTATGAACAAAGGGTAGGTTTCCTTGTAGATCAAGGAGACAAAAACTATAATATAAGAATCAACGTTTCAGGTGAGATTTGTTTTTTAATATAAAACATTAAGCAGATACAAATGTTGTTTTCGTAAGTATCATGATATCTGAACAAGATCCGATCCCCAATAAATTATGGGACATATCCAGGTGAGAGACTAAATAATATGACAATAGTGGACATAACGAAAATATTAGATGATAATATCGGAAGGAATTAAAAAAATAAAAAGACAATGTAGGCGAGGGTCTAAAAATCTAGTTCAACATAAAAAAAATATAATGACAAGATAAAAGCCTACGCAAAAAGAAAAACAACATCTCTATGAACAAGATAAAGTACATAAAAATACATAACAAGATAATATGCATAAAAATATACAAACCTAGATATGAAAATCTAAAATCTAGAACCGAAAAATCCAAGAAAAAACTCAAAATCCCTAGATCTAGAAAGAAAATCCCTAAATCTTGATAAGACTAAACCTTCGATCGGGATGTGTCCATCACAAAAGACAAGGTGAGCTCGGTAAATCGCAATAAAACGACTGAGCAGAATGGAGATAAATAGACAACCTAGCAAAGCTGAGAAAAGAACACCCGCGGTCGTAATAAGAAGGAAGAATTGTCGAACATAAGACAACCAAGCAAAATTATAATATTATAGATAAGCAGTATCAGAACGTGGGCATTATGCCATTAAAAGCATTATCGAAGAGAGGTGAAGAACATGAGAATTAATACTCACCCACGAACACCATAACGAAATTGGCAATTGCTCTATATATAGTGGGAGTAATTGAATATCGATTACAATGTATAAATATGCATACAACCTTAAATGATAATGTATGAGTTATTGAATATATAAAAAAACATATTATAAAGATTGTTTCATTTCTTGATTTCTAATATCATATATCTTAAAAATCCCTTATCGGATTTTGGCGTCGTCTATGGAAATGACAATTAATCGCTTTCTGTAATAGATTTTTTTTGTATCCAAAGATTTATTAATGGTCTTAACTAGGTCGAAAGTAGAAAGGGAGGTTCTAAGAGCGCATTATGGACAAGTAACCAAGCCAATGATTAGGGAACTATTGAGAACTCGCCAAGCGGCGAAAGGAACCCTAGTCTCGCTCCAGCAACTAACCAAGCAGCCTCAGGAGTAGCTGTTGAAAACGACAACCATCCCAAATCGATATTGAAAGTACCACTGACGAGGCGGTCCAGGAGGATAACCCTCTTAATTTAGGTATGAAATCTACACTATCTAATGTACAAGTTTTAGAATCTCATATAGAGGAGCTCAAACGGGAGCAGCTCAAGGCAACTAAACTTCAACTCGAGAGAGACGAGAAGGCCAAAGGAAGATTAAAAAAGATAAATTAGGCTCTATAACGCTTGACTGAAAAAGTTATGTTAGAGGACAAGGGAAAACAAGATCTCCCTCGAGAGGCTAGCAAAAAAGAAGAAGGAAAGTGAGTGACTCTAACCGAGATGATCAATCGAGCAACAAAATTACATGGAAAGTCTAGGGGCATGAAGCAGTGGAATATGACCAGATAAGGAAAATTATGGTAGCTTATGTGTTATATGATTCTCTATTCGTTAAAGGAATCTTAGAGGGAAAGCTCTCCCTAAAAGTCATAACCTCACAAGATGGACTCGTACGACGGTTCAGGAAACCCAAAATACAATCTAGAATAGTTCAGAAACATGATAATGGATTTCAACCCCGATGATGTCTTGATGCTGAGGGCCTTCACCATGAAATTTTAGATAAATGCGCTCATCGGGTTCAACAGTCTCCCCAAAGGAGCAATCAAATACTTGAAATTCTTTGGTTTACATCCAAAAACTATTTCGTAGGGAACTAACACAAATGAGATAGAGACTATATCATAGATCTGTACCAGAGAAGGAAAGAGCCAGTTAAAAGCTACGTCGAGAGGTTTGTTCGCGAAATGAACTCCATGTCAGCCCGTGAAGAACTTGTAGTTGTCGCTGCCTTCAGAAGAGGATTGGACAGCGAGGGCCGCTCTACACAGGTCTCGATCGCTTCCCAATTAAAACGATGGGAGACGTCCTAGCCAATTCTAATCAGTTTATCAGATTAGACAACTCAAAGAAATGGTATTTCATCTATCCTTCTCACTAGAAAACCCAAGAGTCCAGAGCCTCGATTGGATATAATAGACGCACTGACGAGACACCCCAAAGGAACACCATTATACCACAATTAAGTAGGACTCAACCTTCATCTTTTGATAACCTCACTCAGAAATCCACACCTCTCACAAAGAATATAACCACCATATATGAGAAACCCAAAGGTCGAGCTAGGTACCAGGCTCCACAAAGCATGTTAGCCGACAGCTACAAAAGATCCCCTTGGTACTTCAACGCGTATCATAATGACCATATTCATCCCACTGACAAGTTCTTAAAGTTAAATGAGGAAATACAACGAATAATTAATAGTGGTGAGCTTGTCCAGTTTGTTCTATAGAGAGAAAGTGGGCCTCGTGACAGAAGGGAAGAAAATGGGCCAACTCAGAATGCATTAATAAAAATGAAGGATGCGAAATAAAAGCAACAGTGATTGTGTATAATTTTTGGAGGAGATACCTTGTCAGGAATTGATGCCACGTCTCAAAAATAGAATAGGAAGAACCTGAAGGTCCAGTCAGTGGATGACTCTTCATATCACAACTATCGAGAGCTGGTGGCAAACCTGAAGTTCAATGACGATGATTTGAGGATGATCCTTATACTCCATGAAGATGCCCTAACCATTAATGTGGACATCTCAATAATTATGGTTATGCACGTCTTAGTAGATAATGACAACTTGACTAACATTATTTTCAGAGCTAGTTATGAAAAGATGATTGAGGTACCACCGTACAAGCCCAAAGACAGGTAACTGGTCAGCTACGAAGGAAAATCAACCCAGTGCATGAGTGAGATAGAAATCTCGGTTATAGTAAGGCATGGGAATGCAAAAGGGATGGTGAGAATAATGTTCATGATCGTTAATGCATCTAGATCTTACTATGAAAGAGTAGGCCGATTGTGGCTCCATAAGCTCAAAGCAACCTCATGTTCATTTAGTCAATCTGTAAAGTATTCACCCGACAACCTTGTTGGTATTATACAAGGCAGCCAAAGAACCTCAAGAAACTGATACACCAAAACCTTGGACCCTAACCCAATAAAAATCAACTATCCTATTGGGTAGGGATCGTCAACAATAAATCAGAACCACTCATTTATAAGTCAATGATCCTAGAGAAGACGATCCGAGTTAAAATGCCTCGGTGGAAGGTGTGAACGTACCACTAGTAGAGGGGAAAGTGGTTAGCATTGGAAACAAACTTGACACTTTTTTCAAAGACAAACTAGTGACACTATTGCAAAAAAACTCATACGTGTTCTCTTGAAGCGCTGAAAATTTCGCGATGGTCGATCTATAGTCATGTGTCATGAGCTATCCATTGATAAAAACGTACGACCTGTTTGGCAGAAAAGACAAACCTTTTCCAGGAAACGTCATAGGAAATCTTCAAAGAGGTTGACAAATTCATTAAGTTGGGCCACATTCGGAAAGCACATTAACCAACTTGGATATCTAACCCTGTTCTAGTCAAGAAAAAGAACAATCACTCGCGTATGTGTATAAACTTCATTAACCTCAATTGGATATGCCCAAAGGATGTATTCCCTCTCCTGCGAAATGACCAACTAGTAGAGGATGCATCAAGAAATGAGCTCCTCTCATTCATGGCTCCCTACTCGGAGTATAACCAGATTTGAATGCACCTGGACGACGAAGAACATCCAATATTTCAGACTGAAAGAGATCTCTACTACGACAAGGTTATGCTAAGATATATGCAAAAATGCAAGGTCAATGCTCACAATATGCAAAACTTTTATGACATTTTTGCATATTATGTGCAAAAATATTGGGTTATTTTGTACAACATGCACAAAAGTGTTCATCTTGTTTGCATATATTGTACAATTATTTTTGAAATCTACAAAAAATATTTTAACACCGTAAAAACAACTCAGCACGCAAAAATATTTTATCCAATCATAGATTGAGTAGATACCATCATTTAACAATATAAAAATCAAACAAAAAATAATTTAAAAGCTAAACGGTTCAGAGTTCTAAATTTTCGAAACTTCAAACTTGAATAACTAACAATTGTATGTAGTGAAGCTCATAAAAATTATATAAAAAAACAACAAAACCATACTTTAATAGTTGTGTAGTCAATTTGATAAATATAATTGATTTCAAAATGATTTTGTTAGAGATATTTTGAGGAATAGTAAGATAAAAAATAACATGTATTTAATCAAATGACTATTTATATATCATTTTTCTAGAACAAAATGATATTATTTTAATAAAAATAAATAATGAAAGTTTTAAAAAATAGATTAAAATTATCAACTACAACTATAATGAAAATATATAATAAATTCTTTATATTTTAATGTGACTCCCATATAAGTCCCAACATTATTTCAAAATCCCTATTTGATACCGAGTAAGATGATTATCCATATTTGATACCAAACACTTAAGAAAATATTCTAATACCCGTCTTTGTAGTATTGTACAATAACTTCTAACAAAAAATAAGTTTTTTTAAGTTACGTATCTTTTGAATTAAAATTTCAAAAATAAAACTGAAACTATCATTGATATTAGGCATGAGCAAATTAACCGGAACCGAAAGAACCGAACCGAACCGAACCGAACCGAAAGAACCGAACCGAAGTAGATTTGGTTCTTTCATAATACCCGAATGGTTCCAGTTTTCAATTACCCACGATTTTCGGAACCGAGCCGTACCGAACCGAAGAACCGTAGGTACCCGTTAGGAACCGAACCTATGTATTAACCTTTAATTTTGAATTGTTTTAAAAATATATTTTCTTTTTCAAAGTTAGATTCCCCTAAATTTGCCTTTTATCATTGATCTCTAATTATGTTCACTTGAATAAATGACAACATACTTTATTCAAAGGGGCGACATATTTACAAACCATTATGCGTATAAACAAAATAACAAAATACAAACCTTTATATAATTTAATAAACTTGATATCATCTCTCTATTTTTTTATATTACTAATATTATTTTTTAATATATTAGTTTTGAATATTTCTTATATTTAGTATTGTTTTCTTACAATTTAACATAGTTTTATTTTTTTAAAGTGTAAAAAGAGTTTTATATACGTTGATATTGCTAAGCATTTAAAGTATCCAAAACTACCCGATTGGAACCGAGTTAAGTACCCATACCGAACCAAATTAAGAGGAACCGAACCGAAATTTATTCGGTTCCTAAATGGGTACTAGTTTTAAAGAACCGAAAGAACCGAGAACCGAAAGAGCCGAACCGAACCGAACCGAAGAACCGAATGTCCATGCCTAATTGATATGTTTCGAAAAAAAAATTAAACTGTTAATAAATTTATATTAATAATGTTAAAAAATAATATTGATACTTAATAGTATTAATTCTTTTAATACTGAAAATTAACAATATTAAACAACTTAATACGGTTAGTTAGATGTATTATTCTTTTAATACTGTTAATTAGCCGTATTTAAAAATACGAGAATTTTTTTTTATATTAGTATAAATTAATGGAACCGGTACACTTTTAGGAGCACCCGAATCAAATTCAAGTCTCAATTGAAGTTTTCGCTGTAAAAAAATAATCGATTGAACTAGTAATGGCCAATAATAAAAACAGTTCGAATCAGAATATAAAAGCTATACATATGAGGCTTCCGGGCATCGGTTAGATGCCATATCCTCCGAGATTTGCATGCATGTCCTTCAGTTCTACTTTGAGGAGTTTCTCGGTGATCTTTTGCTTCTTCTTGTGTTTTTCTTCATATTCTTGTAATGAACCTTGGAGTTCTTCAATCATCATTTACTCCAAGTCTTTAGTTTCTTCAATCGTCACGACGATATGCTCAAATTTGGGATCCAACGAAGGGAGTATTTTTTCTATTACTCTCACATCTTCTAACTTCTCACCATTTCTTTTTAATTGATTGGAAACAGTTGCTACTCTTGAGAAATATTTCGAAATAGATTTGGACGCTTTCATATGTAAAGATTCAAATTCACCTCTTAATGTTTGGAGACATACCATTTTCACCTTTTCGACTCCTTTGTAAGATATTTGTAATTTCTCCCACACTTGCTTGGCGGAAGATGCGCTTGAAATGTTTTCGAATCCATCATCATTTAATGCTTGATAGATGAGGAAGAGAGCTTTTTGGTCTCTCTTTTTTAAATCCTTTAAATTTGTTTTCTCCTCTTGAGTAAGACTTGCTTCATCTTCAGGTTCGTTAAACCCTTTTTCTACGGTATCCCACACATCATGTTCTCCAAGGAGAGCTTTAATCTTGATACTCCAGTTTTCGTAGTTGTTGTTGTTGAGTGTTGGAACTTGGAAGAATGATACACCATTTGCCATATTTTTAAATGTGTTGAAAATTTAAAAAACAAATTTTTCGGATAGAGCTTGTGGCTCTAATACCACTTTGTTGGCGGAAAATATAAAACAACACTCACTAAAACAAACAAACAAATTTGATGTAGATTAAAAAGAAGAAATGTTACAAGAACACTCTTAGAACTCACACTACAAGAGAAGTATTTTTTTTCTAACACTCAAGAGAGCATTCTTGTCTCTCTTTTCTCGCACTCTAACTTTCTCTCTAACTTTACTTCTTAGTATGTTTGGTGATACTCTAGATGGTGGGAGAACTCTACTATTTATAGAACCATAGTGGAGACAAGTATCCACCATCTAAGATCTTATGGATAGTTAAACACTCAACCTCAACACTACATTCAAGGTAAAAGTGTTTCTTACACTCAACATAAAAGTGTGTCTTACACTCAACCTAAAAAAGGTCTTACACACAACCTCCATTACTAAATAAATATTAATTTAATTGGTTCCAGAATGTGCTTTCTAGATGATCTTTATTGAGTGGGTTGTACCCTTTAACCGGGTCAAGTTTATGATCCAACATCCCCTTTAAACTTGATCCCGTGACCCATAGTAGTTTCCTTAATCGTTTGAAGTCTTCACTTTTTAGTGGCTTGGTGAAAATATCGGCAGCTTGTTCTTGTGTCTTCACATATTCAACTTGCACATCCTTTCTTGAAATACACTCTCTTATGTAGTGGTAGCGAACATCGATATGCTTTCTTCGATCATGGAATACTGGATTCTTGGCTAAGGCGATGGCTGACTTATTGTCGACATAAACTTTAGTTGGCTCATTCTATGTTAGGTTTATCTCCTTCAATAGATATCTAAGACAAATCGCATGACTAACATATGTAGTAGCAGCAACGTATTATGCCTCACAAGTGGACAACGTGACAATCGGTTGTTTCTTTGACATCCATGTGAAGGTAATATTTCCTATAAAAAATACAAATCCAGTAGTACTCCTTCGATTGTCTATGTATCCACCCCAATCACTATCGTTATACCCAACAAGTTTGTAATCATTAGAAATGGAATAGAGTAATCCAAAATCAATTGTATCTTTCAGATAGCGAAGGATTCTATTTGCAGCTTTGAAATGAGTTGTTGTTAGAGATTCCATGTAGCGGCTAACCAATCCAAATGCATGAAGAATATCCGGTCTCGTGCAAGTTAGATAGCGTAGAGTTCCTACCAAACTTTTGAATAATGTCGGATCTACACTTTCGCCTTCTTCATGCTTGGACATTTTGACTCCAAATTCCATGAGTGTGCTTATCGGGCTACAGTTCTCCATCTTAAACTTCTTCAGGATATCTTTAGCATAGCTTTCTTGTGAGATGAAAATTTCATCTTTTTGTTGCTTAACTTCAATGCCAAGGTAGTACGCCATGAGCCCCATGTCTGTCATCTCGAATTCCTTCGTTATTACCTCCTTAAATTTGTTGAACATACTTGGGTTGCTTCTGGTGAAGATCAAATCGTCCACGTAGAGACACACGATCAAAATATCTTCATCTTTGATCTTGGTGTATAGAGCATGATCGTATGGACATTTGTTGAAGCCGTTCTCTTGGTAATAATTTTCGATTCTACTGTTCCATGCCCTTGGTGCTTGTTTTAGCCCGTAAAGAGACTTATTTAGGCTCAACACCTTATCTTGGTGGCCTTTGATCTCATATTAGGCTGTTAAATGTAGACTTCTTCTTCAAGGACGCCATTTACAAATGCTGACTTTACATCTATTTGTTGTATCTTCCACTTGTTTTAAGCTATCAAAGAAATTATTAGTCTAATAGTTTCTAATCGGGCAACAGGGGGCGAATACCTCATCATAGTCAATTCCCATCTTTTGACTATAGCCTTTTGCAACAAACCTTGCTTTGTGTTTTTTAATATCCCCCTTAGCATTTCTCTTAGTTTTGTATAACCATCTGACGTATATTGTCTTGTACCCTTTGGGAAGTGAGGTGAGTTCCCATGTGTCATTCTTCTCGATGGCTCTAATTTCTTCATCCATCGCGTCTCTCCATTGTTTCTCTTCTGCAGCTTCTTGAAATGCCATTGGCTCACAATCAGGAAAGAGAAAAAACAGTGTAATGTTATCCATTGGTTCCGTTACCTCATAAAGATCACTAAGGCTTCTTGTACGTTCCACTACTCTCTCATTTTGACTACCATTTGACAATGATGAAGGTGGTGAGTCTCCATGAGTAGTTGCTATTGGTGAAGCATGTGGGTAGCAACATCTTCTGATTGCTCATTTGGTGTCTGCTCATCTTCTTCAATTTGAGGGGAAAATATGAACTCATTTGTATGAGACCCAAAATCCCATTCTCCTTCTTCATCAACTATCACGTCTCGGCTTATCACAACCTTCTTATTGTTTGGGTTGTACAACTTGTAGCCTTTAGAACTTGAGTCGTAACTGATGAAGATAAAACTCTTGCTTTTATTATCGAGTTTGGTTCGTTGTTCGTCTGGTACATGGACATGAGTTACGCTTCCAAATACTCTCAGGTGGGAAATTCCGGGCTTTCTTCCACTCCAAGCTTCTTGTGGTGTCTTTCCCCAAACACTTCTTGTTGGAGATCGGTTGGACAAGTAGACCGGACATGCCACGGCTTCCGCCCAAAAGTCCTTAGGCAGTTTCTTGCTTTTGAGCATACTTCGCCCGCCATATCAAGGATTGTTCTGTTCTTCCTTTCTACCATACCGTTTTGTTGAGGTGATCTAGGAACTGTCAAGCGACGACAAATTCCACGTGCTTCACAAAACTCTAGAAATTTATTGGATGTGAACTCCCCTCCTCGGTCAGATCTCATGGCTTTAATCTTATTTCCGCTTTCCTTTTCCACTACTGCTTTGAACTTCTTAAATACTTCAAAGACTTCGGATTTCTGTTTCAAGAAATATACCCACGCTTTTCTTGAAAAATCATCAATCAAGAGAAGGAAATAGTTACTTTTACCTAGAGAGCTCGGCTTGATTGGACCACACACATCGGTATGAATAAGCTCGAGAGGTTTATTGGCTCTTGACTCTGACTCCTTTGGAAATATTTTTCTGAATTGCTTTCCAAGTAAGCATCCTTCGCATAGTTGATCAGGATGATTGATACATGGTAACCCTCTCACCATTTCCTTCTTGGACAATAACTCTAAATTTGTAAAGTTTAGATGCCCAAATCGATCGTGCCATAGGCGCGACGAATCTTTGTAACACGCCTTAAGACACTTTGCAACATCATTTTGAATATTCAAAGGAAACATTCTATTCTTTGACATTTAGACTTTAGAAATTAAGTCTCGTTTGTCGTCTCTTAGAAAAAGACTATAATTTTTCATATAATATCATAGCCCTTTTCTAGTAGTTGTCCCAAGCTTAAGATGTTGTTTTTCATACTAGGTACGTAATAGACATTTGAAATTATTTGGTGACTACCATCTTTTGCACGAATAAGAATGTTACCTTTTCCTTTCACCGATATTTTTCTATCATCTCCAAAAGAGACATTTTCACTCACTTCTTCATTGATTTCTACAAACATGCTTCTTTTTCCACATATATGGTTGTTTGCTCCACTGTCAAGATACCAAGTGTTCTCTTGACCTTCATTAGTGTTTTTTTATTATAGTAGTAACATATATTTTTCTTCCGTCTTCTCCTCCGCATAGTTGGCCCTCTCCTCAACTCTATTGTTGGGGCCTCTGCATTCGGAAGCATAATATCCAAACCTTTGATATTTATAGCATTTGATTTGAGATTTATCAAACCTAGAGTTTGGATTTCTTCTTCCACGAACTCGTGTTGAGCTTTCTCGTTTCTCATAGTTGCAGTTGGAATTATTGTTGTTGTAATTCCAGCCACGTCCACTGCCATGATAACCACCTCGTCCGCGGCCTCTGCCTCTGCCTTGACCACGTTGGTTTCTATCATCTGTTTGATTTGCATGCATGTCCTTCAGTTCTACTTTGAGGAGTTTCTCGGTGATCTCTTTCTTATTCTTGTGCTTTTCTTCATATGCTTGTAATGAGCCTTGGAGTTCTTCAATTATCATTTACTCCAAGTCTTTAGTTTCTTCAATCGTCACGACGATATGCTCAAATTTGGGATCCAACGAACGGAGTATTTTTTCTATTACTCTCACATCTTCTAACTTCTCACCATTTATTTTTAATTGATTAGAAACGGTTGCTAATCTTGAGAAATATTCCGAAATAGATTCAGACGCTTTCATATGTAAAGATTCAAATTCACCTCTTAATGTTTGGAGACGTACCTTTTTCACCTTTTCGACTCCTTTGTAAGATATTTGTAATTTCTCCCACACTTGCTTGGCGGAAGATGCGCTTGATATTTTTTCGAATCCATCATCATTTAATGCTTGATAGATGAGGAAGAGAGCTTTTTTGTCTCTGTTTCTTGAATCCTTTAAATTTGTTTTCTCCTCTTGAGTAAGACTTGCTTCATCTTCGGGTTCGGTAAACCCTTTTTCCACGGTATCCCACACATCATGTGCTCCAAGGAGAGCTTTCATCTTGATACTCCAGTTGTCGTAGTTGTTGTTGTTGAGTGTTAGAACTTGGAAGAATGATACACCATTTGCCATATTTTTAAATGTGTTGAAAATTTAAAAAACAAAATTTTCGAATAGAGCTTGTGGCTCTAATACCACTTTGTTGGCGGAAAATATAAAACAACACTCACTAAAACAAACAAACAAATTTGATGTAGATAAAAAGAAGAAATGTTACAAGAACACTCTTAGAACTCACACTACAAGAGAAGTATTTTTTTCTAACACTCAAGAGAGCATTCTTGTCTCTCTTTTCCCTCACTCTAACTTTCTCTCTAACTTTACTTCTTAGTGTGTTTGGTGATACTCTAGATGGTGGAGAACTCCACTATTTATGGGTAAAAAACACCAGTCATCCTCCACGTTTGCAGCTTGTAACAAGTTAGTCCTTGTCCTTTGAGGCCGTAATAAAGGGGTCCTTATCGTTTTATTGGGTAGAATAAAACCATCCTTTTCGAGTCCCGCCCAACATTTGTCTCCATAATACCCTTTGACCAGCCACATCAGCGATCCACTAGGATGCTGATGTGGCAACCCTAAAAATTAAACCCGGCCCAACAACCAATCCTAACCCAATAACACAGCCCAACCCTAACTAATAACCCGAAATCAAATCGAAACCCTCATTTACTCCATCTCTTCCTCTTTTCCTAAAACTTAAACCCGGCCCAACAACCAATCCTAACCCAATAACCCAGCCCAACCCTAACTAATAACCCGAAATCAAATCAAAACCCTAATTTACTCCATCTCTTCCTCTTTTCCCAATTAACGATGAATTAAAATCAAGAGAAGCATACTATAATTTCCTCTCGAATCATTGATACAATTTGTATGTTCAACAACCAATAAAACGACATGAAAAGATAAAACTAAAACCCACAACTTCAATGAAAAACCACTGTACTTACGAGGGGTTCAAATTCATCTAAATTGAAAACTAAAAAATATTCAACACAAATTGACCCATTTACATACACATACATATTCATAACTCATAAATAAAATTAACTAAGCAGCAGGAGTTGATGTCCATACAATATCCTTCAAAGCAGGTCTTAACTCCTTACTACAGAAGTGATTATACTCCAATGTATCACCATGATCTTTCTTCACCTCCACCACCAGAAACGACGGCGTCAGAGCAAATATCTCCGCCGCAACCACTAGTTTCCCTTTTCTTCCACACTATTTCCCTTGCATCCTCACTCTACTCTCGCTCGTCTTCTTGGTCTTGGGGTTTCACTTTGTTTTTCGTTGGTTTCCTAAACCAAGTTAATCGTACTACCTTATCAGTAATGATTCGAGTGTTCGGATTCGGGTCTAAAAGCTTCGTGATTAACCTCCTCGCTTCCGGTGAAAACCACGGTGGACACTTGAAGTCACCTCTGTATATCTTCTTATACATGTTCACTAGATTCTCATCATGGAACGGTAAAAATCCGGCAAGAAGAACGTAGAGGATAACACCGCAGGACCACAGATCCGCTTTAGCTCCGTCGTAACCGTTTTTCCCGATAACCTCCGGCGCAACATATGCAAGTGTTCCACACGTTGTGTGGAGTAGCCCGTCTTGTTTTATATGATCGGCGAAAGCAGAGAGACCGAAATCAGTCACCTTAAGGTTACCTTCCTCGTCCAGAAGCAGATTCTCCGGTTTCAAATCTCGGTGGTAAACATTGCGGCTGTGGCAGAAATCCACGGCGGAGATCAGCTGCTGGAAGTAAACTCTAGCGACGTCTTCCTTTAACCGTCCTCTTGCGACTTTAGCAAAAAGCTCGCCGCCGCGGACAAGAGGAAGAGATGGAGTAAATGAGGGTTTCGATTTGATTTAGGGTTATTAGTTAGGGTTGGGCTGGGTTAGGATTGGTTGTTGGGCCGGGTTTAAGTTTTAGGGTTGCCACATCAGCATCCTACGTGGATCGCTGATGTGGCTGGTCAAAGGGTATTATGGGGACAAATGTTGGGCTGGACTCGAAAATGATGGTTTTATTCTACCCAATAAAACGAGAAGGACCCCTTTATTACGGCCTCAAAGGACAGGGACTAACTTGTTACAAACTGCAAACGTGGAGGATGACTGGTGTTTTTTACCCACTATTTATAGAACCATAGTGAAGACAAAGATCCACCATCTAAGATCTTATGGATAGTTAAACACTCAACCTCAACACTACACTCAAGGTAAAAATTATACACTCAACATAAAAGTGTATCTTGCACTCAAGCTAAAGAAAGTCTTACACACAACCTCCACTACTAAATAAATATTAATTTAATTGGTTCTAGAATGTGCTTTCTACATGAACTTTATTAAGTGGGTTGGACCCTTTAACCGGGTCACGTTTATGATCCAACAAACCTTACTGTTATTATTCCCTCCTGTTCACCAACCATGCGTCACACTTTAACTGCATCTTTCTTGGACTTACATTTATAAGGACCATATAAGTACACTGCTTTGCTTCATCATCCAGCTACGGTGCTCCAGAATTCGAACTAGGGTTTGTACTAGGAAAGAAACAACAGCTGCATTGTTGTTCCCTTGAGCCTCTTGATACCACGAAAGGTTCATGTACTAGTGATTATTAGGGTAGTAGCATCAATAATGGTGAGAGACTTCCGACAACATATTTCCAGATTAAAAAAAAGTAGGCTTATGAATACTCCTGTTAGTGTTAACTCTAACATCAAATCAAACTCTTTCAAGTTTACCAAGGAAAATATTTATTCTACCCAACTTTACAGGCACAAAATCTTCTATTTATGTCATGGTCTCCGTTATACCTGAGTTCAACAAATTAAACACCAACTGAGCTTTTATCTCTTCATCTTCAGGGGGGAAGCGACTCAAGCTAGTTATTTAACAAAAACATAGAAACCCAATTCTCTTTCTGGATAGTGATTTTCAAAGAAAATCAAGAATTTTACTATGTTTCAATAAGTTTACATACACCAAAATAAAAAAGAAAGCTTAAACGACTTCTGAACTTTTTTATTATAAATAAATACTCAAGCGTAGCTAACAGAAATAACTAAGGTATTGTTTCGGTAAGTGTACTGGTTAAGAATATACTATACATTAACATGAACAATGTGTACAAGCAGTGAACAAAGAATAATAATTCTACAAAAGTTGAACTTGGATGAATACTGAAACTAAGCTTGTTATTGGACAATTGTGATGGTTGTAAGAAAATGAATGGATATTTATCCACTTGGCCTTAAAAATATGCATCTTTAGCAGTTATTCGAATTTTAACCGAACTTAAGAATAATGATTTTGAGCAATCATCAAGTCAATTTGAAGTCATAATAGTCAACTTAAATAAATCCAACCTACTTTTGGTTAGATTTATCTTCTCTTCTACTTCAGTTGTTTTTTCACTTATTCCTGTTAGTTTTTATTCCAACATCAACTCAACTCTCCCAAGTTGACCAAAGAAAATAACAACATGGAAATTCCAGCAACATTGACATTTCCTAAAACTTTAGAAGATGATAAACAAGTGGTCACGGTCAATTCCAACATTATAGCATTTGCTTGATAAACAAGAATTTTTTGTCAGCACCAATAATACCAATCTCAATATTGTTGCTCGACATTTGTTTTTCAAATCTATAATTTATGAAAAAAAACTACAATTTAATCCTTTAAAAGGTTTAATTATATTAACGGTATGCATAAAATTGCAATAAACAGATAAACCTACCTTTCTTTCTGTGTCAATATTGTTATGTGGACAATATCATCAAGCTTCATATCCTCTGTATAACGGCCACAATTATAACAAAAATGAGGTAAAGTTATTTCTCCCATAAGTTTTATTATAATCCTTATCTCAAATTTTCAAAAAATACTCAACTTTTGCTTTTATCTTGTCCTTTATTTACTTTCTAATTTATATCTTGATGCCACTATGCACTACACAGATCTTATTCCAATAAACAGATCATTAAATCAATTTACACCGAACATATATCTTTTAACATCTAAAATTAAACCCTAAAAATCTAAAAAATTCAAATTTTCAAAAAATTACTTATAACCTAATGGAAAAGGAAAACACACAAACCAAAAATTCAACACCTGAGAACATCACCCAAACATCCAGCAATCTAATATAATCTTATATTTTAGTTCTACGGTCATCTAACATCAAAAGGTGTTTGGAATCGATTTCCAGAAAAAAAACAATTTTTTCGAAAGTTTATCAAATAGATTTCCAGAAAAAAAGGGTTCATGGAAACCGATTTTATGAGCAAATGATGGAATCGATTTCTAACAAAAAATATTTAAATAGTTTATATGGGTATGAATTGTTGGGTATTAGTTGCTCGATTATGATAATTGAATAAAGTTTACTTGGGTATGAATTGTTGGGTATGAGTTGCTCGATTATGGTGGTTAGAGTTTGCTTTGTTAGGTTAGAAGGTCAAAGAAATTGGTGTTTGGATAGAAAATTAAAAGAAGTGTAAAATATGATTTTCCCTTATAAAGGAAATAACAAGGGGATGTTTCTATTTGAAACATGAGAGAAATAATAAACGTTATGTAGAAAACAGTGTTTAGATTTCGGATAATCTCTGAAGTCTTGTAAACAATTTCTTATTGAAATATTTTTGGAGTTCTCCAAAAAATCAATTGGATAAAATCAGAGATATTCAATTTGAACATAGAGTATGAAATTGACGTGTTTCATTTTTCAACATAAATCATTCTTTATTCGATTCGAGCAATAAAATCAGTTAGGCCAGTTAAGGTCTTTAATGAGAATTGCATTAAAACAGCTGAATATTTGAAATTTTAATAAAACGTTCAAATTTAAAATTTTGAAAATCTGTTGACTTGCAACAAATCTGTTAATCATGATATAATCTAACAAGCGTGCACTCCGCACTCTACGACTTGTTTGATAATGTATCATGATTAAATTGGTCGACTAGTCGATCCAAATACACTAAAATTTCTAACACGTTACGAGGAAATAGCTTTATCCTAAAATATACGAATAATATATATATATATATATATACCAATAAAATTCTAAGTTTAATTACAAAACTTTTTAAAATTGTTGTTTTCCAATAAAAAGTATACAATCAATTTTTTTTCTTTTAGCAAATTTATTTACTCAAAACTAATGGTTGGTAATATAATTTTATTGAAATTTTAATTTTATAAAATATATATTAATATATAATATATATTCGGAGGCTCAAAGATAAATTTTATATATTAGATCAGCTTAGTTTTAATTTATTTATTATTTATAAATATTTTTTATCAAACACTTTTAATTTAATTTTTTTGACAATGCTATCGTCGTCAACCTAAGTCTAGTTTCATGACGTATCGCGAGCTAACTATAATATATGCATGGGTTATTAGTTCAACCTATGAGATATCTTAGTTTCATTATCCTTACTCGTATATTTAACATTATTGGAAAACTTTTATAATGGATAATTGTATTGTTACACTAATAAATACGATTATATGTTGAAGTAGATGTTATAGTGGATATGATCAAGATATATAGAACTTAGAGCATCCATATTAGACTATTTGAATTATAGTTAAAATTTAACTATAGTGATGTTATATGTTGATGGTGATTTTAAAATTATACGTTAGATGATATATTTTCAAAATTAACAGAAACTTCATCCTCATAAATTTTAAGCTAGCTTAGAACTTTCTAGCTACTGTTGGTGAGGATTATATATGATGGTACTTTAAGTAGCGCAAAAATAAGTGAAATGTAAAACTTTTCACAAACGTCTTTATGGCTAATGCGGATGCTCTTACTAAATAAATATGTTGCTTCATCCAAAAATTTATTTATAAATCTTTGTTATTTATTGTTTGTAATGTCATCTTTATCTTTATAAGACTTAGTGAAGAAAAATAAAATTTGACATATGTAGATGTTTTGTTTGATGCATTTATTTCTTTAATCATATTTGAAGACTAAAAAGTGAACTCATAGTATGTTAGAAAAATAAGAATATGAAATGGATGGATTAGTGGAGGTATCGATAATATCACACATTTTAAAATCTTGATTTCTTCCTCTTCTAAGCTTTGGCAGACATCGACTCACAACGAACAAATAATTTTTTTAATATGATTATTACACTAGATAAAAGATTTTAAAAATACCGAAAGTACTCCATAGAAAGATCATATGGTAAAGATTTATCCATCTCAAAGTTTCAATTTTATTGAGGGTAAATCAACTACTCCTTTATAAGTTATTCTTCTAAAAATATAGTAAGTTTATACAAGATCAGTTGGAGCTAATAGTAATCTTGTTTGTTATTTCTTATATTTATCATTAAAATGTTACCTATTAGAAAATTAGTAGTTTAATTTAAACTAATTAAACCATTTAACATTTTTAATCATATTATGTTATCAATATATTCAAATTGATAATATTTTTGTATGAGTAGTTTTATCATTTTATGCATTACCAACAGTTAAAACATAATGTTTAGGTGGACTAGTAAGGACATACAATATCTATGATACTATGACAACTACCCAAGATCCGATGAATAGTAAAAAAAAATGACGATGTTTACTAGTTATTTTTTGTTTTGTTTTCCAAAAACTTTATCGACATGTATTCATTACCAACTATTGGCCAAGGCTTAGCAAGTTAGTACGAATAAAATGTTCGTAAACCTTGTTGGTATATCATTTTTATGCATTTTAGGTTCGATACCTTTCATTTTCTTATTTCTCCTTTTTTTCTTTCAAAACATATTATAATCAGTTGTAATTTTTTTTAGTTTAGTACGATTTATATATAGTTTTTATATATTTTAATTTTTTATAATGACAATTAATATTCTAAATGTTATATTCTAAATGCGAATAAGCTGTTATAATTTTTAACCAATAATTTAGTAAAACATTTGTGATTGAAAACATAAATCTTTATTAATAAAAAATCTCATATTTTAAATCTAAATGGTTCTCCAACTATCTATTTTTTGGACAATTAATTCGTTGTCTTTTATTTGACAAATTGATATGAGTTTTTAAATATGAAAGTTTGGTTCTCACATCTAAAATTACCTCGGTGCTAACATGTGACATCATTTTAGTGAAGCTAAATATATGTCCACAAAATCTTTGACATGAAGTTAACCCCTCTATATAAAATAAATTATGTATCATCAAGGATAATTCGAGTATATTTTTTTTTTCAAAATCTAATCAAAACCTTCAAATTAATATATTCTATATTTAAGTATGAAGTAGGCTCTTTAATACTTTCTCTTGATTCAAAATAAAATCTAACCTAATTTCTTTAATTTTATCTAAATTGATTTTTTTCTAAAATATAAATCAATATCTGTTATAATTAAATCTAATTAATATTCTAAATGTCATATGTTAAATGGGATCGCGTGGTTATAATTATTTAACAATAATTCAATCATTTTTAAAAAGCATGATAGAAAAAACTCAACCATCCTTATCGATAAAACATTTTAAATGTTTTTCAAACTTTTATGAAAATATTAAGACAATTTTTTAAAAACATCTTACAAATTTATTTAATGGATAACTAGATTTTGTTCAGTAATTAGTTCTATGGCTATCCACCTTCCTGACCGATAGTCCTTCGACTATAGAACATCCGGGTTTAGTATCCATTTTCGTGACATATAGTCAATCGACTAAACATTGTCCACTTTAGTTCATTGACTATCCATTTTGGATAATATTAGTCCTCCACACATTTTTATTTAAAGGATTAATTTTATCGAACGTGGATAGTCAAATGACTAATTTTATCAAAAATTAATAGTTGATGACTATATGTCACGAAAATAGAAAGTCAACACACGTAAGGGACTAAATTTATTCAAAATGGATAATCAAAAGAAAAGATTTATTGTCCAAAACCAGATAAATTGCATTCATAATGTCAATATATAAAGAATTATGCTTTAACACATTTAAAAATAAAAATTGAGTGGAAATTCATGATTGTTTTTCTCCTACCAAATTTAGTTGTACTTTATTTTTATTTTTTTATATTTAATATATATATATATATATTAGAGACACCAACGTATCTTTAAATTTTTATTTTATTATACATTTATGTTAATAAACAATTGATTTATAAAAAAACAAAAACTTAATAATAATAATAATAATAATAATAATAATAAACAATTTAAAAAACATTTTTTTTCACTTAATTAGAAAAACCATTTCTTCACTTGATTAGAAAAACAATAACAATGTATTTACTTTGAATGGAAGCATGTAAATGTTTCGATGCAAATTTAATATAAATAAGTGTGGGAGAAAACTTTTTTTTAAAAATATAAGGTTTTTTATTCTAATTATATGTTATCTTATTTTATTTTAATTTTTTTATTTTTTAAAAATAATTTATCAATAACCAATCAATATGAAACTTATTTACGAATAACTACTTAAGGTTTAATAAAGTACGAATAAACATATAATTTTGACTTAAAAGTACCGATAACCACTTGATAATCTGAAATATCTTTAAACCGTTTTTTAAATGTCATGTAGTTTAAACCATAGTTTCAAGAAAAATATTTGAAAATATTATTACTATTTTTAGAAGAACAGAATTAGATTCATAAAATATAATTTTTAAATTTTTTTAGTTGTGTAATTATGTGTAATTAGGTTACCTAATAAATCTGGAAAATCAATTGTGTTCTGGTTACGAAATTACATGTAATTGGATTGTGAAAAAGTAAATGTGTTATAGTTGCAAAACTACGTGTAATTAGGTTACATAATAAGTCTAGAAAAGAAACTACGTTCCACTTGCAGAATTACGTATAATTGAGTTGCAGAAAAACAATTGTGTCCAGTTGCAGAATTACGTGCAAAATGAGTTACATAAGTAAGAAAAACATACTTGTGTAAATATGACTTTGATTGCAAAATAAGTCTCGAAAAAGTGTTCCAATTGCGAAATTACTTGTAATCTGGTTGTTTAAAAACAACTATGTTCCAGTTGCTTAATTACATGTAATTTGGTTACGAAACTAAGAAAAAAAATGAAATTCTCCAAAAATATCACCCATAGATTTTGTTTTGTTTGTCTTTAAAAATTAGAAACATGGTATTGCTATATATACCCAAATGTGGTTTAAGTTTACCCAAAAAACACAGTTGACTTTTGTTTGACTTTTTTAGGACGAAAATACCCTCAAATATCCATTTAATTACGGAACTGACATTAAGTAAAAAAGAAAACACTAAGTATATCCTAAATATACCCAAATCACAAAATTACATATGTTACTATCTTTACCCAAAAAACACTTTGATTTAGTAGATCAAACCCCATATTATTAAAATTTTGTGAAGTGCTTCAAAGTGTTTTTGAACATTCAAAGTTGCCTCAAGAACATTCAAACTCTCTTCAACAAATTTAAATTTTTTCTAATAAAAACACAAAATCAAACATGAATCAACCCGAATTAAGGTAAAACATGATTTTTTTTTTGTTTTTTTTTCGAACCTCATGAATCAAAATTAGATTTAAGTTTAAATAAGGTAAAAACAAAATCAATTTTTTTTCTATTTTCCAGTCCGGAAAAATGGCCGGCACCGTGCGTTGGTTCTGCACCAGCCTATTTTTTTAATCAAATCTTTAAAATTTTATTTTTTTAAAACTAACGTCCTAAAATTATTAATTTTTTTCAAAAAATTTGTTATTTTAGTGTTTATGTATAATGGTTATAATATTTTTATGTGTTAATTTTTTATATAATTTTATATATCTAAAATAAATAAAAATTTATAGTTAGTCATACAAAATTATATAAACAATTAACACATAAAATTATTATAACCATTAAATACATAAACACTAAAATAACAATGTTTTTGAAAAATAATAATAATAATTTTGGGACGTTAGTTTTAAAAAAATAAAATTTTAAAGACTTGATTTTAAAAAAGTATTGTTTTTTTTTTAAAAAAAGCCTGCACCATCGGTGCAGGTCTTGTCGTACCGATGGTGTAGGCTCAACACACCGGAGGTGGGGTGCGCCAAACACCCCATCGGTGCGTAAGCCCAGTATGGTCGGTACTGGGCTTACGCACCGATGGGGTGCCTAGCTCACCCCACCTGTGCCGGCCATTTTCCGGGCTGGAGAATGGGAAAAGAAATTGCTTTTTTTTACCTTATTTAAAATTAAATCTAATTTTGAAATTAAATCTAATTCTAATCTATATTTTTTACTAAAAATCCTAACAAAATCACAAAAATTAAAGTCTAAACAATAAAAAAAATCCATAATTAAACAAGAAATTAAATTTAAAAAATACTTACTTCACCGGAAAATTTGTCGGAAAATTTAGAGAGAGATATTTTAGAGAGAAGGAAGAGTGAATATGGAATCTTAGAGAGAAAATGAAGTGGAGAGATTTAGTAAAAGAAAAA
Organism: Limnanthes douglasii subsp. nivea; assembly: GCA_036936605.1. NCBI lineage: Eukaryota > Viridiplantae > Streptophyta > Magnoliopsida > Brassicales > Limnanthaceae > Limnanthes > Limnanthes douglasii. The sequence goes on along the minus strand of JAUPFV010000004.1, from coordinate 106,929,182 downwards.
AAAAGCTTATATACCCCCAAATGGGCATTTTCGTCTAAAATTAGGTAAACTTATACCAAAAATGGGTAAACTCAAAAATTGGGTAAACTTAAACTAGTTTTGAGTATATATAGCTTGACCCAATGGTAGATTGGTTATTCTTGATTTTTATACTACCATATTTAATTTTTTCTTATGGATAAAAAAAATTGTTTCTTATAATTTTTTTTTCATGATTATTTTCTAGATATCTTTTTCCTAATAGAGTACCAAGAATCTGTGCACCATCTTCTTCCTTGATGATTGTACCTACTGAGTTTGGCCTGACGTCATTCCTATCCGGTCATGATGACTGAAGATATAATCCAGACTCAAACATCACCAATATCATCTTCAAAAACCTCCTTCCCCCAACCAAGAAAAAATATTGCTCTGTTTCAAAAAACAAAGACCTAAAAAACGGTATATTAACCCATATTCAACAACAATCAAAGCCTTAAGAAAAATATCATGTTTTACCAAGTCACAAGAAACCTCAGCATCATTGTGGTGCTGAGCATTTTCCAGCCTTAAGATATAATCTAGTCTATGACCAAAATTCACTAAACCTGCTGAACTCTCAACCCTGCAAAACAAAAATCATATCATGTCATACACGGATGCTACAAGAAAAAGACAAAAGGAAGGTGATAGAATTCACTGAAAAAATAAAGAACATCTTGTATATATCTAAATTTACGCTTATTGGAAAATTCTCTTTTAGCAGGCCTCAAATGATTTTTATCCAAAAATTCCTACAAATTTTTCAATTTCATGGTGCTTTTAATCTATCTAATTGGGACCCAAAACATGTAATTATAGAGTTAGATCTTTTAGATGACCTTAGGAAACTATGGAAACGTAATGTTTGGACTATACGCCAACATTCGTTGAGATTTTTAAAATGGACTCCTGAGTTTAACCTAAAAATTGAATCGATCATAACTTATGTCTCGGTAATCTTCTCAAATTTACCATATTTAACAACAAGGATTTGGTGACAATTATGATTTGTGACAAGAAATAATCTATGGATATTATCCCTCGTATTTCCTTGACTCCCAACATTTTGGACATAATTCATCAACCTGCAAGAAAGTTTTGAAAACCAAAGATCAATAGTCCTCAATGAATAATACGTTAATTTCTCATCATATAACCAACCTAAGACAGAATCACTTTACTCATAATGGAATATGGGTTCCCAAAATAAAATCTATAATTATAAAATGTAAACAAATATGAAGGAATAACATCATCTCATCCAATTACTACCCCTTCAAGAAATGATGAAAGTCAGTCGGTCCAGAAGCTTAAATTAAGAACTTCATCAGATTATGGATTATCTTCTAAGATATCTCTTCTATCTCCCCATTTTCCAAAACATAACAAAAAATCACCTAAGGTTTTCACCAAAAAATAAGAATAAACTACTAATGATAATATTAATAGTGACAATGTTATGGTGGCGACCAAAGTGTGTCACATCCCACATCGGTTAAACATGGGAAAGATCAGTGGTATATAAGTAAGAACATACCTCAACTAGTATGAGGCCTTTTGGTAGTGGACCAAATGCAAAGCCGTGAGAGCCTTCGGGTGCCAAAGCGGACAATATCATACTAGTGTCGAGACCGGTTGTGTTCTTACTTATATACGGAGGCCGAATATGCGGACCAGACCCCTAATTCACAACACCCATATTCCCAAAACGTGGTATCAGAGCGTCAGGCCCAGACGGAACGCGATGGTGGTGAAATTCTCGGAGGTCGAACATGATGAACCAGTAGCCATATGATCAAGGTGATCTGCTCTAGAGATCCTAGTTCGGAGTGCTCGTGGCTCATCAAGCAGTGTGGCTTGATTGGAGTGGCGCTAAGGAACAAGAAGGAACAAGACAGTGTGGTCTAAGAGGAGGTGAGCAGTAACATCCGTAGTGCCTCTATGGTCAGGTGGTCTCCAACCTGATTAGAGTGGGCGGATGAAAGTCAATTGAGAGGAGGCTAAGTAGTACTTTGTTCGAGAGGAGGATTTGTTATGGTGGCGACCAAAGTGTGTCACATCCCACATCGGTTAAACATGGGAAAGATCAGTGGTATATAAGTAAGAACATACCTCAACTAGTATGAGGCCTTTTGGTAGTGGACCAAATGCAAAGCCGTGAGAGCCTTCGGGTGCCAAAGCGGACAATATCATACTAGTGTCGAGACCGGTTGTGTTCTTACTTATATACGGAGGCCGAATATGCGGACCAGACCCCTAATTCACAACACCCATATTCCCAACAGACAACAACAAGATATACTAGACTATGAATCAATCACCAAATAGGAAATAAACATATAAATAATTGAAGCCCTACAAGCTACAAAACTAGGAAATTATATACCTCAAAAATGAATTTCTATATCTGGAAATAGCATCTGATTCACCCAATCAAACAATTAGTGACTTATATCTCCAACCTTTAGTAAAACTAATGAAGGAAAATAAATAAAAATAGATCTTAATAAGAAAACAAAGAGGATTAATACCACAACAATAAAATAATTTCTTACCACCCTTCAAGGCTTGAAGACTATAGACTTACTCTCAATTAATACTTTTATTCACAAAGTTCTCCTAAAGAGATTGTATCTACACTAACTTTTCATATTCTCTTTCTCTTACACTTTATATATTATTAAATAATTTGGCATGTTCACAAATCCACATCAACATTTGATTCAACTTTAAGCAACATAAATATTAAATGTCATCAAATTATTACTTCGTCTATAACGTTCTTTCTAAGCACGTAAGCATACATGACTTCCATTGTGATTTTAATTATTCGATTTTGGAGGAACATATTTAATCTCTTTAAGGACACCATAGAGACTCTCTTGGAGAAATGCTGCTATCGATAAAGCTGAATCACTGCAAAGATAAATAAATCAATAAGAAAAGACTCAACTCCAATATTTTAAACAAAGTGATGTTGGTTCAACAACCCTAAAGCTGTCCATCTTCTTAAAAAAGCTTCATCACTAATAAATCGCTATAACGAATAATTGAATCATTTACTCTCACTTTGAAGTTCAAGCTAAACTCTCACATGTTTATCTCTTGGAATAGATCACAACGTGTTATTTTTTATTACATATTGAAGAAAATAAACACCACAAAGACTTCATTGGAGAGATGCTGCTATCAATAAAGTTGAATCACTGCAAAGATAAAATCGATACGAAAATACTCGACTCCAATTTTCTAAATAAAGAGATGTTGGTTCAACAACTCTAAAGCTTATTCTATTCTCAAACAAAACTTCATCACTTATAAATTTCTACAAATAAAAATTGAATCATCTACTCTCGGTTTGAAGCTCAAACTAAAATTTCACATGTTTAGCTTTTGGTGTAGATTTAAAAAAAAACAAGTAAGTTGAACCTAACGGAAAATGTGATAATTTTCATTACCTGCCGAAAAAAACAATATATCCCTAAATATGAAGCATTCTCCTTCCAAAACAAATATGAATACAAACAAAACCTTTAAAAAAAATCGTTTTCGTATTGCTTTTAAATTTCTTCTAATTTCCTATAACTATTTTAGATTTGATTTTGTTATAAAAATAACTTAGATAAATTTTACTACATCAATTTATCATCATAAAAATAATATATCATTTTATGTATTATGGAAGTCCGAAAATGTCTTTGTAATATTTTATTCGTTATAAAATAATCTTAAATATCTATTTTGTTAATTAATACAATTATACGAAGCATGCTTTGAGTTTATGAGAACTTTTTGAGTAACCTTATATTGTCTTGGCTGAACAAATTGAACTCTTAAACTAAAACATCTCGAGAAACCATAAATAAGTCACAAGCTTTATTTACCATTTAGGAGTCAATCGAATCTCTTTTATTATAATGAGACATATATTGAGATCCAATGACCCACATTCTCTAGACTCAAATTATCACCCCTAATCTTTCAGCATTTCATCAGCTAACATAAGAGGCTGAGGCGATAAACCATTTTCTATATCAGAAAGAAGATCAAATAAACAAAACTCAATGTTATCGAAATCCGGCATGAAGTCATTCGGTGATGAACTCGGATAATTTTCTTTCAATGTCATTTCATTTTCAACGTTAATTAGGGGTGTCGTCTTAGCACAATGAAAAATCTCATCTTCAAAAGTTTTGCTGAATTCTCCAATGTTAATTTCAGCGTTGGTCATGACGACGTCGTCTGAAAGGAAACCGATATGGTCATTTCTGTTTCCGGTTGGGACAATTCCACATTCCATATTTGTTGAGGGTACTACTAGTTTGGTACCGTCGTAATGTCGATCTTCAAATGTTCGCGGTTCAACGAGAACTTTGCTAGGCTTGATTGCCTTGGTCCGTAAGACGCTATCGTGAGATGGATCTAGTTTTGAAATATGTGAATCGTTATTACTCGGTTTGGCCTTTGATTTTTTATTGTCCTTAACTTTTCTGCTCAAGTTTGTGTTCCAATAATTCTTGATTTCATTGTCTGTTCGCCCAGGAAGTCTTCCGGCTATCAACGCCCACCTATAATATAAAACACTCAAAGGTACCAGTTTAAATGAACCGTGAATCATGTCGTATCGAATGTGGAGAAAAAATATATCGAAACTTAATTGGATACCTGTTTCCTAAAAGCTTGTGTAGCCTGATGATAAGCTCTTCTTCATCCGGCGTTATGTTGCCTCTCTTGATGTCTGGTCGTAGGTAGTTCAACCACCTCAGTCTACAGCTCTTGCCACATCTCTCTAAACCTATTTATTTACCATCACATCCTTATCAACAACCTTTTTATCTTTTAAAACTAATTTACAAACATATCAGCTCACTCCAATGTTTACTATAATAAATCCAAAAAAATATCAATCCTACCCGTCAACACCAAGGCAAATTCACGCATGAACGAACATTTGTCCAGACAATGGACACATGCAAAAAATCAGATTGTACGTTTTGAATATATGTCAATTTATTATATATGATGTTTTTAGAAAATTTTGTTAAAATTAAAGTTTTGAAAAAGAAAAAAATAAATATAAAACCTGCTTTAATAGGGAGATCTCTCCATTTGCCTTCACCATTAGCAATGACAAAATCATGAAGTGTTTTGTCTTCAAGAACGGTCCATGCGCCTCTCTTTAACCCTTGTTTTGAACAACATGGTCTCCTCCCCATTCTCTCTTGTCTCTTGATATGAATGAATCTAGCTTTTGGTCCAGGCAGACATATATTTATACTGGATTGCTTTGTCACGTCATTAGAAAATAATAACATGATCAATTACGAAAGCAAATAGAAAACAGACAAAATAAATTAATAAATAAATAAATTTCATATAATGGGTTTCGTTGCATTACATGTGCAATGAGGGGACCGTTTGTATAGAAAGAGAGAAGTACCCGACATTTATTTGTTTCTTCAATTCGTAGCGACTTGTCTAGTACTTAATATTTAATTTTCATTACCCTACTCCTACTCGGTTAGACTCTACCAAACGAATCTCTCGCTAATCTTGATTAGATGAGGATTATATATAAGACCTTGAGCGTTCAATCAAAATTCAGAATTCCGATTTCTTCTAGATAAAAGGTTTGGTGGTTGAAATTGACAGCTTTTTCAGAATTTTATGGTTTTAATTATCTTCACTAAAATGTGATATATATATATATATAAAACGACGTCCTAAATTTTGTCCATTTAATTTTATAAATAAATTATAACCATATATACATGATACATCCGTTGATAAACAAAATATAACGAGTAAAAATAATTAAGTGATAAAAACTATAATTATTATATATTATAATATAAAACAATAGGAAGAAAAAACTTAATTAGACTCTTTCTTTAATGTATATAATTCGTAAAATATTGTTTATAGTATAAAAGAAAAACACTTAATTTTTAATATTTAAAAAAACCGTGTATTTATTTTGCATAGCCGTTAATTTTTTTTGATTTTTAACTCTAAGCTCAAAAGATTTCATCGTGCGCTTTTTTTCTTTTCTTTTCTGAAACCATCCTTTTTCAATCTTTGCATTCGAGTGAACTGCTTGAAGTCGTGTTTTGAGAATCTACGTTCTCAGGTTTAAGATTTTGAAAAAAGAAAAACAACAATACCAACGAAAGTTTTCCTAACTTTGATTACAATTTTTTTTTTCAAGTTGTGCACGACGATCCAGCTTAATTTCTTCCTTATGCTGGTGAGTTCAGTTTCCAAACTTACTTAAGAAGAATACTTTCAACGGTATATCAAATGATTCCAATACAAGATATGTTGAAGCAATTGATTTTAGTTTTAGGTTGATTCCTTTATTTGAATATGATGGATCCATCTTGCTTGTTGACGATTGTAAAACGCGATTTTCTTAAGACTTGCAATTCAACTATTCTCTTCAATGACCTGCAATTCAGCTTTCCATAATATCGAAAGTCAGGTAATACATTCTTATAATTGTTGGTACCATAGAAAATTTTATAACTATTATCTCAATATCTTTTTATATTGCATTAAAACTTATAGAAGAATATGAGTTAGTCTTCTATCCATACATAACCCAAACCAATGTTGTCTAACATGGAAATGGTCATGAGATGATTTGGTAATCGATTGTGATTATAGTCTACTTTCATTTTGTATTTTTTTGTCCATTTGGCAAGCTAATGAGCCACCTTATTTTGATTTCTAGATATATGCGTTATATTCATATTAGACTTGATTAGTTTCCTACAACAGTTAAAAAGGGGTTAGAGAAACCAAAGAGCTCTACCATTGCTCAACATCTTAATAGAATTAAAGAGTCTGTTTCAATACCCAACTTGTTGATATTTAGATTCTTACATAACAAAATACCGTCTAATAAAGCCTTACTTCCAGTCAATATAAGAGTTAACGTCTGATAAAGCCTACCTAAACCAACTATAACCTCTCTGTTGTGATCCATTAACAGTCCACCTCCATTAGCATCCCCATTAGTTCCACATGATCTATCCACATTTAGTTTATATCTGTTTGGAGATAGAGGGATCTAGTTATAAATTTGCATCTTCTTTCCTTCGATAAGTGATTATAAAAATTAAGTTCAGAAGCTGTCAGATACTCATTTGTCCAATGACTTCTCTTAAACAAGTTGCCATGTATCTTTTGTGAAAAAAACTAGTAGATCTAGATAAAAACCACTTCATAGTATCTTATATATTCTCTTTTATAGTAGCCTTTTATCTATTCGATATATCAGAAGATAACATCGAGTCTTTTTAATTTTTTTAAGATTCCAGCCATCTATATTCAAATAGTAGTTTACTTTTTTCTTGAAGTACTAGTTGTTTTCCTATTTATAAGATAGCTTGATGAAAGGAGTATGTGTACACCACCTATCCAGCCAAAATCAACATCCCATTTGCATATATTCTAGTAAATAAAATCCTCACCAGTTTCTCTTATGTACATTAGTCTTTTCCAAGATCTAGAGTGGTGGTTTTCAAACTTGACTTGCAATTGATGTTTATCATTCCAGTATACGTTACTTATATACGTGGACCATAGTGTTTTTTGCTCTCTTAAGTTGTATCAGAGCTTACAAGAGAAGGTATTTAATTTTTCTAAAGTTGAGGCCACCTTATTCGTAAGCTCTACCTAGACTGCCCTACTTAGTACGGTTAATTATGTTAATATCTCAACTAGAGCTTCAAATTATATAGGTAAAATATAGATATAACCATTACAGTTTTTGGTAAAATACAAGATTGAATCTAGTATATAGGTATAACCATTAGGACTGACTGAATAAGAGTCAATCTGCATCAAAATATAAATGTTTTCCTTTTCCATTCAAATATCTTATTCATAGATATTAGAAATTCACAGTTGATAGATTTGTTTTTGGAATTAATTGTAATATCCAAATAAGATTAGGGAAAATTTCCACTCCAAAAACCAAAATGAGAACTAAGTAAACTAGTTATGGATTGAGAAAAATTATTAGAGGTAATAACTTTTGTTTTCTCTTGTTAATAGTCTGACCTGATAGGTATTGGTCATGCTGTAATAAATCTCCAAGTCTATCTACGTTATTGGAAGAGTCATTCGTAAAGATGACCAGATCATATGCGAAGGATACACAATGAATTACCTTTGAATTTCTTATGTTGAATACCATTTATTTCCTCAATTTTTAACAACATTTTCAAGCCCCTGATCAGATACTCTTGAACCATAATGTATAGGCTAAGGGATATATAATCCATTAGTAGCTTTAAAGTAGCAAGAAAACTCACTATTAACTAACATAGAGAAGTAAACCTGAGTTATTATCCTATTTATTATGTTAAGTAAAAGCCTACTAAATCCAAAGTTTTTCATTATTTTTAATATAAAATTGTAAGACAATCTACCAAATGCATTGGACATGTCTACCTTAATTAGAATGTTATTTACTCTTAATTTTTTCCTAAGATCAGAGATAATTCCATGGTCAAGTGAATGTTATCATGAATATTCCTTCCTTGTACAAAGCCCATTGTTCTTCGAAGATTATTTTAGGAAGTACAACTTACAACCTATTGCTATTGATTTTGGAAATTATTTTATTCAAAAATGCGTACAGACTAATTAACATGTAATCTTTCCAAGTTTGAGGACTATTTACCTTAGGTATTAGATAAATAAGTGTAACAGTTATACCATGAAGGACAACTTGTCCTTGGAAGAAAGCTTGAGTTATAAAACAAAGATCTTCCTTGATGGCATTCCAATAACTTTGGAAGAATATTCCATCAAACCATCAATACCAACAACTCTCGAGAGATTAAGACTTTTGATCACTTCGTGAATATATTTCTCCTCAGGTAATTCCATTAATATTTTATTATCATCTTCAGTAATCAGTTTAGGAATTTAATTTTGAAGATTATCCTCATTGAGATAGTTGGGCTGACTAGTTAGGATATTTTTAAAGTATGATCTAGCCGAAGTTCCTAACTTTGTTCATATCCCCGTCTCTGAGCCAAATGGAATTACATTTTTGTTGCCAATATGTTTCTTCTATAGTTAATAGTCAAGATAAACAACATGGAATTTGGCTAATCTATTTTTGTCTTCTATGTCATAAGTATCTTCAAATATTGATTTTTAAGTTTTAACTTCCTCTTTAGCTTGAAGATTTAAGTAAAAAATGTTCTCAAAATGCTCCATATTCGATATTTTGAGAACCTGTTTTAACCTCTTTAGTTTGTTTTAAAACAAAAACAAAGTTTGACAATTTATTTCCAACTTTCAATTCGGTTTAACTATGTTAAGGAAATCCTGGTGATGTATACACATGTTCTGAAATATAAAGAAATATTTTACTTTTCTAATATTGTCTCTAATAGTAATACAAATGAGGGTGTGATCTGAGAAGGTTCTAGCCATATGCATCACTCTAGTTTTATGAAAATAATCAGCCAAAATATTGTTAACTAATACTCTGTCAAGCCTATTCCATTTTCGATTATTGGCCAAATATATTTAGTACCAATATAGCCAACATCCTCAAGAGAGCAATGAGAAATAACATTGTTAAATTCTTCTAAGCTTCTCTAACATAAGGATAAACAGGAAAGATGTTCATGAGCAAAATATATGATATTAAAGTCCCCCACTAAGATCCACTCTCTAGAATTTTCAGTTATAGACCTTAAATTATTCCATAGGCCAATCCTAAGTTCTCTCGAGCATTTAGCATAAGCTATGGTCACTATAAAGTTTATGCTTAAATGTTCAAGACTAACCTTAAGATGGATAAATTGAGTATGGTTCATTATTAAATCTACCATGAACTCATCCCTCCATATTATCCAAATTTTTCTATTGTTATTAGTTAAGAAATTATAGTATCCAATGCTTTTACTGACTTTAATAAAATTATCCGCAACAACTAATGGTTCTTGAAGAGCTATAAAATCGATATTTTAAAATTGTTTATGGACCTTAATCTTATTTTAGTTGCTTTGTTCTTAATTCCTTTTATATTTTAACTCAATATATTTATTGTCATTTAAACGTACTAGAGGATGTACTATTTGACCCTTTCATATTAGTAGCCTTGATCATGGCTGTACTTTTTCCAGCATTTCTTTTACCTTTCTTTACTCTCTTACTCTATATTTTCTTTAAGTATTTTTCCAACTTCTATTCTACTTATATTTTGAGAGAAAGGTAAGCTACCTATATTTATCTTCTTAGGAGATTTATGTTTAGATGCTAGGTTTACATAATCATTAAAGTCGGTAAAAGTAACTTATGTCTCAATAAATTGGATAGCCTCTATGAATTCAGATTCTTTAAGTTCTGAGTTCTTCTCCAATTTGTTATCCAAGTTATTTTATTTCTTATGAATTTCTTGACTATCCTCCATATTACCTACAATAGTTATAAATATTTCTTGACTATTGTTTTGCCTTTGTTTTTTCCCAATATTGACTTGTGTTTTTGCAAAATCATCTATTTTTGAATTGTTACCTTTAAGCATGATAAAATTAATTTTAGGTGGACCATTACTTGTTTGATTGTATGGTTTAGTAGGTTTAAGGGTGTTTGAATATTCCATGAATTCAGTAATCTGATTCCCATCAGAAGCTGCAGATTTTTTACAAGCTATATCTTTATGAACTTAGTGTCTATAAGTATATTAGTATGAAAGAATATCTTTATAATTATTATTTATCCAGCACTCATCATTTTCCTCAAATCATATCCTAGCTTTGTACGTAAGGTTCCTAGTAACATCAAATTCAATTAGGTCTTTACAATAGTTGTTCTTAGCCATATGTTTCTAAGAAATCCAAACTTTTAGTGGGTTACCTATCAAGGAAGCCACATTTTATATGATTCCTTTATATAAAGAAAGTTAAGAAGATTTGGAAACATTTATCAAACCAAATTAGTTGGGAATTCTATCTTAGGATTAAAATAAGGTTGTTACTTGAGGAATCTCATAGAATATTTGTCTAGTTGCCATACATTTATTTTCTATAATTTACATAAATCAGCTTTCAAAGTGAACTCTTCTAAAATGTGTCCAGGGTCCCGCGAAGCTAAATTTACATCTCCAACAAAATGAAAAGAATTAATAAGTTTTGGACGTAGATTAGTTGAGGCTTATCTTTTGTTAACTTACCAACTAAGGTAAATTTTGATGATTCCAAAAGCTGCTCATTATCTTTGTTGTTAATTGAAGAGCTGTGGAATTTCTTCTTTTTTGGATAAGAGTATGTTTAAGTTTAGTCTCTCTAGATGTAACTCTTGTTACTTCAACATACGTTTTGACTGAGTTGTTTCTCAATGCTTCATTCTTATTAGACATATCGAATATAAGAATATTTATAAGATCATAACTATGGATATTCCTACTTTGGTGAGTAACTTCTATAAGCTGATTATTTCCTCTGTTTTTTTTTGCAATGCATGATAATCTATTTCTTACTTTTCTTCCAGCAGATCTTTTGTGGTTCATCTGCTATCTTGATTTAAGTTCATCAAATAATCAAAACTAGTTTCATTGATTTTACTTTCGCATTGTAAATCTTTTTTCATGTTTGGATTTACTAAAAGCTCTTTAATACTCTAGCAAGTAGTCAGCTTTCTTAGCTTGAAGTTTCAAGAGTCTATCCTTGAGTAAACTTTAATTATTAGAGATTTATATTAAATCAAGATTTAAATTACCAATAACACTACTTATTAACCAAATTATTAGATAAACAAAATATTAATAATTAATGGAAGTGTACTAGCTTTTACATCACTGATATAATATTTGTTATGTTGTGTCGATTATTATATCAATATTCAAAGTGGTTAATTTTTTTTTTGTCAATGTTATATCTTCTTTTATTTAAACAAAAGAAAATGAGAGATAAATTTGAAGTCATCCATCTAAATTATTTTTTATTTGTTATATTTTTTGGTTTTTTTACTTAAATAAAAACGTATAAATAACTAAAATGAATGATTAAATATTTATTAAAAATTTAAAAGTATACTATTAAGTTAAAAATAAAATATCAGAAAAAATAATTACGTCACATCCGACGAATAAGAAATAATATAGTTTTAAACGAGAAGATAACGATATCACCTAATAAAAATGCTATAATTTAAACTTGTAAAATATTTTTTTAAACTAATATTTGTTGTGAATGAGTTGAATAGTGTCTTGACAGTGTATTGTGTCCGGCAGTACAATTTTGTGTCTGTGATAGTGATATTGTGCAATCACTTAAGTTAGTTTTGTGGTATGAGCCCATTAGGCCCATTGTCTAGTAAGTCTATTAATTCCCTATAAATAGATTACTAGGACGACACAAAACACAATCTGAAATCTGTAACCTTTTCTATCATAGTGAAACTCTTTTCTCTGGCGGCGCCCGTGGACTTAGACAATTGACGAACCACGTTAAATTCTGTGTTTCATTTAAATATTTCCTTCGTATATGTTTTGTGCTTGAGCCATTTTGATAATTGCATAGTAATTTAATAACAAAATTGGTATCAGAGCCAAGTGGTGAAATTAGGGCTTTTGCAATTAGGGTTTTTCACAATGGCATCTACAACAACAAAATACATGATTGAAAAATTTGATAGGGGATCCAGCTTTGCGTTGTGGAAGATTAAACTGAAATCTTCATTGGTACTGCAAGGGCTGTGGAAGGCTGTGGAGAATAAGTCACCATAAGAGATGAAAGAAGAGGAGAAACAAGATCTTCAAGAAAGGGCTTTGTGCTGGATTTTAATGAGTGTGAAAGACTATGTGCTTCGCGAGATTAGTGGTGAGAAGACTGCTGCCTGCGCATGGAAAAATCTAGGAGATCTTTACTCAGAGAAATCAGTAGTAAACCGATTATACTTGAAGAAGCGTTTGTATGATTTCAGATTGAAAGAAGGTATGTCCATAACAGAGCACTTAGATAATTTCAAATCAATTATAATGGACTTGGAGAACATAGATATCAATATTGAGGATGAGGATCAAGCTTTGTTTGTATTGAGATCGTTACCAGCTCCCTATGAAAAATTAGTAGATACCATTATGTATGGTAATGATAAGTTATCACTAGCAGATGTCAAAGGGGCACTGAAATCAAAAGAGATGAGACAGTTGCAGCCAGACAATCAAGCTGAAGGGGAAGGTCTTATGACTAGGGGAAGATCTAGAAGTAAAGCGAGTTCTTTAAGAAGGAAGAACTGGAGGTCCAAGTCAAGGGTGAAGCACTCAAACTTTTATGAATGCGGTGAGCATGGTCATTATAGGAGAGATTGTCCGAAACTGAATGGTAAGAAGGGAAATCAAAAGGAAAATACAGCAAACATTGTTGAAGGTGTGAACGATTCCGACGATAGTGAAAATAGTGGTAGATGAGATGTATTGTCCGTGAGTTCATACTTTGGGCAAAACTCTTGGGTACTCGATACTGGCGCTACATATCACATGTGCCATTTCGAGCAGTGGTTTGATACGTACAAGCTAATGCAGGGAAGTGTCTATTTAGGGAACAATCATTCGCTGACTGTTGGTGGTATTGGTAACGTCCGAATCAGAATGTTTGACGGGGTTGTTAGAATCTTGACGTGCTGGCATGTTCCTGGGTTAAAAAGAAACCTGATTTCTCTTGGGACTCTAGACTCTCGGGGTTACAAGTATCGTGCAGAAGATGGTGTAATCAAAGTGACAAAAGGCTCAATGGTATGCATGAAAGGCAGTTTGCAGAAGGGTCTTTACATTATCCAGGGGAGTGTTTTTATGGGCGATGCTGCAGTAGCATCATCAGGGAGTAATAGCCAAATTATGCATGATCAAAATACGTTGTGGCATTGGCGTCTTAGTCACATGAGTGACAGAGGATTATCTTTTTTAGAAATAGAGATTTGTTGAAAGGGCGTAAAGCAGAATCATTGGGATTTTGTGAGCACTGTGTGTTTGGTAAACAAACTAGAGTCAATTTCAGCAAATCGGCTGTAAGAAAGATTAAAGGGACAATGGACTACATTCACTCAGATCTTTGGGGTCCAAACAAAATTCCATCCAAGAGCGGAGCCGGATACTACATGAGTTTGATCGATGATTATTCAAGGATGGTGTGGGTTTACTTTCTGAAAACGAAAGATGAGGCATATTTAACCTTTGCAAATGGAAGACGATGATTGAGAAGCAAACCGGAATAAAAATAAAACGTCTTAGGACAGATAATGGGATAAAATATTGCAGTCGTGAGTTCAACGAGTTCTGCGAAGCTGAGGGAATAGTGCACCATCGCACTTGTTCTAGAACACCACAATAAAATAGAGTCGCAAAAAGAATGAACAGAACACTTTGTGACAAGGCACGAAGTATGCTCTCGCATTCCGGTGTGGGAAAGGATTTTTGGGCTGGAGCTATCAATACAGCGTGTTACTTGGTGAATCGGTCTCCATCAACGGCTATTGATTGTAAAAATCCTTTTGAGATTTGGTCTGGATCGTCGGCTGATTATGAACATTTTAGGGTGTTTGGTTGTCCTGCGTATGCTCATGTGAAAGATGGTAAGCTTGAGCCGAGGGAAAAGAGATGCATATTTCTAGGATATGCTACTAGAGTGAAGGGATATAGGTTATGGTGTACCTCTCCAAAGTCTCCAGGTTTCCTCATCAGTAGGGACGCTACTTTTAATGGGTTTGCTTCTATAGACAGTCATAAGGAAGTAGGAGAAATGGTCGAATCAGGATCGGTTGTTAGTAAACAGGTGGTGCTTGAAGTAGAATCAGTTCATAGCAGGTCCAATAATTCAAGTGGTTCTGAGGTGGATCCAGAATCAGGAGGTGAAGCGTCAGTATTGGATGATAGTGACGATGATGCGCCTGAACCAGAACAACAACCTTATAGCATAGCATTGGGCAGAGAAAGAAGAGATATTAGACTTACAAAAAGGTATGCGAATCTAGTTGCATATGCTCTGTCAGTTGCAGAAGAAGTTGAGATACAGGAACCTAGTAGCTACAGAGAAGCTATAGCGAGTTCAGAGACAGATGGATGGATTGGTGCTATGGGGGAAGATATTGAATCTCTTCAAAAGAATACTATGAATGTTGGCTTAACTTTTAACAAAACTGATATTGATGAATCGCCGAATGATGTTGCAGGATCATTGGTTGGTTTTGTTGATTCTGATTTTGCAGGTGATATGGATAAAAGAAGATCTCTGAAAGGATATGTATTTACTCTAGCTGGGAGTGCGATCAGTTGGAAAGCACAGTTGCAAGCTACTGTAGCTTTGTCTACAACAGAGGCAGAGTACATGGCGGTAACATAAGCAGTTAAAGAGGCAATATGGTTGCAAGGTTTGGTAGCAGATTTGGGCTTGGATAGGACTACTACAAAAGTGTTTTGTGACAGTCAAAGCGCCATACACCTTACAGGGAACCAGATGTACCATGAGCGTACAAAGCACATAGATGTCAGGTATCATTTTATTCATGATATAATATCAAAGGGAATTGTTAATGTGAAGAAAGTGTCTACACACGATAATCCAGCAGATATAATGACCAAGGCAGTATCAGTTCGAAAGTTTAGGGAGTGCCTAGACTGGATCGGTGTTCGCAGTATAGATTGAATGCCTTAAGGGCATTTGGTGAGTCAGAAGAAGACAAGGTTCTTTGTTGATAGTGAAGAAACAATATTCGCCTCAAGGGGAAGATTTGTTGTGAATTAGTCGAATAGTGCATTGACAGTGTATTGTGTCCGGCAGTACAGTTTTGTGTCTGTGATAGTGATATTGTGCAATCACTTGAGTTAGTCTTGTGGTATGAGCCCATTAGGCCCATTGTCTAGTAAGTCTATTAATTCCCTATAAATAAATTACTAGGGCGACATAAAACACAATCTGAAATCTGTAACCTTTTCTATCATAATGAAACTCTTTTCTCTGGCGGCGCCCGTGGACGTAAACAATTATCGAACCAAGTTAAATCCCGTGTTTCATTTAAATCTTTCCTTCGTATATGTTCTGTGCTTGAGCCATTTTGATAATTGCCTAGTAATTTAATAACAATATTATTACATATTTGTCGAGTTTTGTTGTGTCTACTTATTATTAAAATGATTTATTTTTTTATAAGACATTATTTCTCGTGGCGATTTCAATTATATAATGAGTTTTCAGAAAATACCTTGATTGAAACTAAAAGAAACTATAATTATCTATATGGATATAATACATTGTATATTCTAAAATATTTGATTCTCTACCAGTTGATGAACAAAAGCTTCAACACTCTCATGCGTACAAGGTTATGTCTCTAAACACTACTAATCTTTATTCAGGTTTCGATTAATATTTACCTTCATTTTGGTTGAACACTTATCAAAATAAAATAGTTCAAGACAAGTCTTTAGATCAATCCGCATATTCCAGAAATGGTAGCTAAACTTGAGCCATAATATATTATGAATAGTTATCTACCTTAACGTCATCCCGACCGTTTGAAGTAATCATTTAAGATGTATGAATATTTTTTATTTTTTCTATTGATGGTTTTAAGTACTACATTATTTTTGTTGATCATTATACATGATATATTTGGTATTATCCCCTTAAAATTATATATCATATGTATGATCTTTCTCCCAATGGTATACTTCATATCACTACACCATCATATATACCATAACATAATGATTTTTTTGAACAAAATTATCGTCATATTGTTGAAAATAATTTGTTTATTTTCACACATGCATCAATACATTTTAATTTATAAGATTTACACATTTATAATTACTGTATATCTCATCAACCGAATGCCCACACCTACACTAGAACTTGCATCTTCTTTTAAGAAAATATTGAAGTCTCAACCTAACTACACTATACTTTGGATGTTCGGTTCCTTATATTATTTATGGCTTTGTCCTTATTCTTCACATAAATTTGAATGTCGTTCCACTCCTTGTGTCATTTTTAGCTACTCTTCAACACAAAATTCTTAGATCGATCTTGTTGCATTCAATTCTAAGTTTTATATTTTTCTTCATATTAAATTTCTTACAAACTTCATTCATTTATCATTCACCAATCACATCACGCTTTTCCTAACCTAAAGATCATTTCTAATTGGCTTTACTCAGTCTAAATTATACTAATTTCAAGTGGCTTACTAAATATGTCTCTATAAATGAATATCTCATATCATTCTCTTTTATAATATACCCAAACAATCCACTATGTTTTCTCACTAGTTGACCGTCAACCGAGTCCACAAACCTCAATGTACTCGAACATGGTTCGGCTAATCATCAAGAAACCACTATCAACGGTTTACTAATTAGAACAAAAAACATTAGAAAGTCTTCATCAATATAGAACAACCCACCCATCAAAATATTCATCTCATGACAATTAGAGTAATCAATAACATCGACAAACCTAGTCAAAGATGAATCTAATTCTTATATTTTCTCAACCATCATGTATTAAGCCTCGTACTATTTCGCAATCAAAGACAAAACATGAATATGCTTTTGTTTGAAATGAAACATGAGAGCTTATTCTATCTATTTTCTGCAAAATCATGTTGCATGTAAGTGGGGTTTTCATCTTATTATCTTTTTTAATGATTTCGTTAGCAGGCACAAAGAAATATAATGATCTCTAGTGTGGACTAAAATTCCAATATAAATCAGATCGTCAAGCCAACAACAATACAGCTTGTAGTGAGCTTCACAAACAATAGACGTTGACAATTGCGATAATTAGATGTTAATAATACTTTTAGTCACAAACATATTTACGAATATATCTACATGACATGACCTTAGAAATCTGTTGATAACAACAATCCCACATATGTATGCAAACTAAAAAATACTATATATAAACTCAAGCATACCCCATAAGTTTGATACCTTAAATTTCACCAACTTATCTTTCAGTTTAGGTTCACAAATTCTCACGCACACACCTCTTTACCCATTATTCACTCAGGTGACACTACTATATATCTAATTGGTTATATTGATGATATTATTATCACACATGCCAACACTAATGTTACTCACCGTTACATTGAACTTTTGGCACAATTATTTTCAATCTAAAATTTGATACTTTTGCTTATATTTTAAGTATCAAAGTTTTAACCGCTCTATATGATTTGTTGCTTACTCAAAAGCATTACATCAATGATTTTTTTTACCAAAGAAAAATTATTGGTGCAAAACCTTTTGCAATACCACTTGCTACATGTAGAAATTTCATACTTCATTCAGGTACAACTATGACTAACTGCACATATTATGGATCAATTTTGACAATTTACAATATCGTTGCTTCACTTTCTCATACATAACATATGTTACTGACAAGCTTTTCTAATTCATGCATTGCCCAACGACTAAGCATTAGTATGTTGAAAATCGATTGCTTTGATATTTTTATGACATATTAAGTCATGAATTATTCTTTCACAAAACAAATCCACTTCATCTTTATGCTTTCTAGGATGTTGATTGGGTTGGAAAAACATATGACTATTGATAAGGACACAAATTATTAGTGACTTAAGATAATAACATTTTTTAAATGATTTGTAAAGTAATGAGAGGAGATTGTATTATTTGTAAATATAAAAGACCACAATGAAGTTTATCTATTTTTGTAACTAATTCAGTTAAAGTCTTCTCGCGTTCCTATTCATCAAGATATCTCTTACACTTAACTTTGGTAACCACAATGGGTGAAATAGTAAGGTACCTTGACAACACGTCTAAAACCAGAATAGATGAAATTCATAGTTAATAGTGTTTTTTATAATGGAAAGAGAAGAGACAAGATCTGATCCATCAATTCGTGAAGTAATTGAAACCATTAAGTCAGATTTGCACAGGGAAGTAAGTAGCATGGAAGAAAGTCGAGGTAATAGTCAAGTTTTTGAGCTGTTTTAAATTATGAATATGCATGGAAAGAACAACAAATTTAATATAGTAGATTGAAATCCAAAGTGTGTCCAGTTGAGAAAAATATGAGTCTGGAAATCAATCTGATGAGTCCTATATAGCTCATAAGATTCGAAAAGATCATAAAAAATCACATTTTCAATCAGACAGAGAACACCGTTCTTTGCGAAAGATAAAAAAGATAAACAAAAATATATTTCATCTAGTGATAACGAATTTTCTTGCTCGAATTCCGAGGGTTATTTGTTTAAACAATGAAGATACCAAAAACATTTGAAGAGGGAAGGAAGTCGGTATCAAAAGTCAGGTAAATAATATAGATCAAAGAAGGAAAGTAAGCTACGACATGTAAGGAACAATTTATTCTATGAGGGAAATAAGACCACTCAATATGTTAATACAACAGATCAAAACTTGTATGTAATAATGTGAACTAAAAGAGATTATCATTATATGTAAGGAGTAGACTGGAGAAATTCTCGTTTATCTACTAACATAAAGTCAATATTGCTTCCGAGACATTTTGATATTTCAAAGGTAGAGAATTTTGATGGAACTCAAGATCCTGATGACCATATTGAGTTCAAATATTATCTGATGAATTTTGAGGATGATGATAGGCTGGTTTGTAGATCATTTTCTCAGACTTTTAAAGGTATTAATTTGAAGTGGTATAACAAGATTCCGAGGGGATCTAGTACAAACTTTAGAGTTTTTTATACTACATTTTAAAGACAATTTGTAGGAAGTAAGGAAATGCGAGCTAACGGTGGTATAATAATACAATGAAATAAAGTTGTGGGGGAAATGTTAAAAGACTATAATAGATGGTGTGTATTCATGAAAACAGAGTTGGAGGATTGTGAAGAACTTGTTGCTATGGTAGCTTTTAGACGAGGGTTACTTCCGGGGGATTTGGAAAATGAGACTACTAGAAGAATGGCTTTGATATTTGGAGCTATGATGGCTCAAGTTGAAGAGGAAATTAAAATTGAAGAGTGTATCAGGGTTGGAGATAGTTTAAGTCCTACTCCAAGAATTTCAGGACATGCATTTACTGGTCAAAGGAGCCAAGTACATGCTTCAAATTTTCAAGCATCACCCCATCCGATGATTAATACTAATTTACCTCATTGAATAGGAGGGTCTCCAACTCATGAGAATAACTATCAACCACACCGGCCAAGACCAAATCAGTGGATAAGACCATAATATTTCGCGGACCTAGCTGAGAATGTAGTTGCAATCTATGAGAAATTTAAAGGTCAAATGAACTTTAGAAAGCCAGCGTTGATAAATAGACCAATGGAAGAGTGCAGTAATAGGTATTGCAAGTATCACAATGATATTGGGCATGACACTGCATATTATATAGCGTTAAAGAAAGATATACAGATTTTGACAGAAAATGGAAAGTTTACAGATTTTGTTAAAAGCCAAAGTAGTGGGTCAAAAAATCTGAGTACGGTAACACAACATATTGTTAATCCAAATTCAAAATAGGACAATTCATTAATGATTTTTGATTCTAAATATGATAAGTTTGATGCGGACCCGGATCGGTTAATTTTTTTAGTAGTGGATGAGCCACCGGTTCAAGGACGGGCTCGAAGATTGTGTGAATTGTTTGAGTCTCTAGCAATTTTCGGGGAAAATACCATGACTAGTAGTACTAATAGCTCTAGAAAAAGACATGGAGTGAGTTTGACTACCCAAATAGAGGGTAAAAATGTCCACTCATTTATATGGAAAGATAGATACACCTTTTATCTTGTTCGACGATGACGATCTTCGAGGAATAGCATTACCTCACAAACATGTAGTGGTTATAAGGGCAGATATTACTGGGTTGAAATTCAACATCTTTTTATTTATACAGACAGTTTAGCAAATGTATTTTTTAAGTCTACGTATGATAAGATTCGTAATCTACCTAAGATTCTTTGATCTGATTGTATCATAATTAGGTTTACAGGACTGACAGCTCAAGTGATTGGAGAATTCAGAGGGGAAGTATGTTTGGGAAAGGCCCTTTTAAAAATAGGGTCCAAGTATTGTTTATGGTGGTCGTGTAAATAATTTACAAATGGGAAAATCTATGAATAAAGACGTCACTATCATCCACTTTGCATTTTCAGTTGTTACAAATTCAGTTCGATAATTTGGATGTTTTTTCTTGGAAAACAGAAGATGTAGTACGAATTCCACCAAAGTTAATATGCCATAGTTTAGATTTAAATCTGAAGGTCAGACCTATTATTCAGAAGATGCGAGCTTTTTCTGTTGAAAAATCTGAGGTTATTGTGGTAGAAGTGGATCAGTTATCTGAGGTTGGATGTATCCGGGAGGTACAATACCCATTTTCGACTGCTAACCTGGTATCGGTTAAAAATAAGAATGACAAATGGAAAATATGTGTTGACTTTACAAATTTGGATCGTGCATATCCTAAAGATCGATATCATGTTCTTCGAATAGATTAACTGATTGATTCCACTTCAGGAAATAAAATTATCACTTTTATGGATGTATTTTTAGGGTATAACTAGATTCAGATGAATCGAAAAGATTAGGAGAGTACTACATTTGTAATTGATCAAGGATTACATTGTTATAGATTTATGCCATTATAACTAATCGAGGATTGTATTGTCATAGACTGGTGAATAAGGTTTTTTCTTTTCAGATTGGGAGAAACGTAGAAGTTTACATTGATAATATGCTTGTTAAAAGTCCAACAGATAGTGAACATTTCAAATATTTAGAGGAGACATTTTTGAATTTAAGAGCTATTCGACTGAAATTAAATCCATAAAAAATTTACTTTTGGTATATAGTTGTTAAAAGTACAATTGTTTTTGTATATAGCTGTGTCGGATTTTTATATTAGCGTTGTTTTGATACGAGAGGAAAGGAAGCTTCGAAGCCAGTTTATTATGGTAGGAAGAGTTTGTTGGCATCGAAGAAAATATATATGAGGCTAAAATAATTGACCCTGGAGTTAGCGGTGACTGCTAGAGAAATGTGTCCTTATTTCAAGCTCACATAATTGTTGTTCGAACTTTTTTTCCACTAAAAAATATGTTACAATGGCCATATATTTCTGGTAGTATAACCAAGTGGTCAGTTGAGTTGGGAGACTTTCATATAATTTTTTCTCCTCAAACAACGATTAAGGCTAAAACTTTAGGAGATGTTTTGGTCGAATTTCATTCAAGTCGATCGTATGAGGGGAAAATTAAAGAATTACTTCCAGAATTTTCAACATGGGTGGTTCGAACTAACGATGGTCCCAATATATTAGGTTCGAGCACGGGGGGTTCAATTGATTGCTCCTTCTGGATAAGCTATGAACCATGCTATTCGATTTGGGTTTTATGTGTCGAATAATGAGGCCGAATACGAGGTTGTATTGGCTAGTTTAAGGCTTGCAAGTATTTGTGGTGCAAAAATAGTTTGTTTGGAGACAAATTCGGAGCTATTGGAGAATCATATGATAGAGATATACGAGGCTAAGAAATATTAGTTAATTTTGTATCTTCGTGAGCTTCAAGGCTTAACGTTTTTGTTTGATAAAGTGATTGTTGATCATATCAATCGAGAAGATAGCATAGTTGCTGATTCTCTAGCAACTATTTCTTACATAGAGCTATATCCATGGATATTATTACAGTAAATCCCTTCGTTTTTGACACGATCATAACAATGTAAACAGGCTAATGAGGTATTTATCAAACCAAGAATAATTCGAGGCGATTAACGATCTGATATACTCAATTTTTTAATTAGAGGTATGCTACCTCAAAATATAAAGTTAGCACAAAGTTAAGATACAAGGCTCATGGTTATTGTGTATTAGATGGAGTATTGTATAAGAAGTCCTTAAGTAGACCATTATTACGGTGTTTGGTTAAACAGGAATCTCAAGGGATTTTATCTGAGTTACATGATGGTGAATGTTCAGCTCACACTGGGTTTAAGTCTTTGACGCATAGAGTTTTGTTGGCAGGCTATTATTGGCATTCGATTATAAGTAATGCTAAAATTTTAATACGAGGCTGTGATACTTGTCAACGTTTCTTCAATTCCATTCACAAACCGGCAGTATCACTTACTTTCATATCCGAAGCCATTCTCTTTTATAGACGGGGAATAGATTTAGTAGGTCCACTACCTATAGTTTATGGAGAATGCCAAATGATTATTGTGCCGGTAGATTATTTTTCAAAGTGGGATGAAGCTGAACCATTATCTGGTACAAGATCCAAGGATGTGATCAAATTCATTATGAATAATTATCACTTTGGATTTCCTCAAAAAAATACTACAGAAAAGGCCCTCAATTTAACAACAGAGAAATAGCTTCTTTTTACAATTCGAGAGATATTACATAATGTTATTCCACACATCTCATCCTCAAGAAAACGGCCAAGTGGAAGTAACTAATAGGTCTATTTTGGAAGGCTTAAAAAAATTAACAGGTGTTGCAGGGAAATGACCTAATTATTACCAAGAGGTGTTATGGGCTTATCGAAGGACTCTTAAAGAAGCTACTCAAGAAACTCATATTTCCTTGGTATATGGTATGAGTTTTGTAAGCCACACGGAATCTAATTTACCTTATTACAGAATACTCCATTATTTCGAGGAGTCAAATGAAGAGGCAAGAAAGACAAACCTTGACTTGATTGAAGAGAAGAAAGTTAGAGCACATTTGAATTTGACTCAATGTCAAACTTTGATGATGAGCCGTTATAATTCGAATGTAAAACGAATGGATTTTAAGGTGGATGATAAAGTTTTGAGAGAGATCTTTCTCCAACCGGCTTGGAAAAATGGCCCCAAAACTGGGAAAGTCCCTATGTAGTAGTGGAGCGAGTAAAGCCGAGTAAATACCGCTTCCACGATAAACAAGGCAGACTTCTACAACATCCTTAGAATATAGAACACTTGAAACTATACTAGGAATGATTTATTCTCTTGTCAAACGTTTTATATGATTTAATGTTTTTTTGGATAAGTGGCATACTATTTTCTATCTTGTTGGCCTAAGAAGTTTTTAATGAAGTGCCACATGTACATTCGTAAATATTAATAAAAAAAATTCTTGGCTAGTGGTTCTTTTAGACAAAATACATAAATTATTTTGGCAACTATGCAAAAATTGTTAATCTTTAAATTAGTTAACCAAAGGTAACTTAAGTAATTATTTTTATTCGAAGTGATACACTTTCATTTAGATAACTGATTCGAATAGATAACCATAATTGAGGTGTTATACGTTCATTTAGAGCACTGTTCGAAGAATAATCATACTTGAAGTACTAACATTCTTTAAACACATTGATTTATTCAAAGTGCGACACGTTCGTTTAGAGCACTATTCGAAGAGATAATCATACTTAAAGTGCTAACATTATTTAAATGCATTGTTTTATTCGAAGTCCCACACGTTCATTTAGAGCATTATTCGAAGAGATAGCCATATTCGAGGTGTTAACGTTCTTTAAATGCAGTATTTTATTCTATGTGATACATGTTTTCTTTAGAGCATTATTCGAAGTGATGTTTATATTGGAAATGCTACACATTTATTTAAATAAATAATCTATTCGAAGTACTATATATTCATTTAGAGCACTGATTTAAAGAGATAATAATATTCGAGGTGCTAACCTTCTTCAAACGTGTTGTTTTAAGTCATAATAGTATTCAAAGTGTTAATGTCTTGTTCATAAAATATAAAATCATTCAATATGACATATAAAATTGGCAAGTATTTGAAAGATAAAAAAGGCATTGTTCCTCGAACAAATTAAAACGCATTTTTTAGCCTTACAAAAATATATATTCAAGTTCTAAGCAGTTAAGAACTTACAAAACATAGAACAAAAAAACAAAAACTGGTGATTTAACAACATATAAAAAAAATTCATCTTTTTAATACTCTTGATCTTCATTGGGAGAGTGATCTGAGCTTCATTCCTATGAAATTTTTCATGATCATAGACGTCTTCATCTTCCTCTAACTCAGTTTCCTCAGAGGATTCATTGGGTATATGTTCAAATGCTTCACTAGGATGATTCTTTTTAGGGAAATAATTTTTAGAAGCCTAACAAATTTTCCTTTGGAAACGCTGCATGGAATTCGCAGAGCAAAATAATTATTTTTTTCTCCTCGGTATTTTTTATAAGAGAAAGACTGCTAGCCCACTTTGGGTCTTGGCAGCTTTTACAGCAAGGTGTTTCTCTTCTTCGAATGCCTTCTTGAGTTATGTTAATTCATCATCTATCTTTTTCTTCTCCTTCTCACTTTTATTAAGTAACTTTTGTAACGAAGTGTATTTCTTTTGTTCTTTGCCCATTTATCTTCCATGTTTTGTTTTGAGTTCATCCAGCTCACGTTGATGCGAAGAGTTCAAATTCATTTTTTATTTTTCATGAACAACTCTAAAATAACGTTTGCGATGGACAAATGCTTTTATGAACTTTAATCTATCATCCTAGAAAACTTGGAATTGATCGAGGATATGTCAGCCAAAAATTTCTCTCATATATTTTTCTCATGCATCATCTTTTTTGCACCGAATCATATCTTTATACATAACCTCTAGTTTGCTTCGAGCAGACATAACCGTTGTGCATAAATGCTTTGCTGCTTCTTCGAGGTTAGAGAATGGTTGAAGTGCATTTGATACTACTTTAGAGGGATCCTCAATATGGATAGTCGGAGGAGTAGTAGTATTTTCATGAATCATAAAAACGGATGATGAGGAACCAGGTGAAAGATTCGAAATTATAATTTAAGGCAGAAGAGATGCGGTAACTTGATGAGCAATTTGTTAAAGTTGTTCTTGGATTCTTTGAACTTCAGGGTCGATGTCCTTATAAAGATCTTGAATTTAAGCTTCACCAATAGTCTCTTTGTTGATGAAGTTATCATTTTCTTGATGATTAGTCACTATAAATTCTTTTGTTTCTTTGGCATTTAGATTTGAATTATAGGGAGGAACTTTGATGCGTTTCTTTGTATTTTTTGTTTGAAGAGTTTTCGAAGAGACTTTCTTATTTTTTAAAGTGACCGTCTTTTTTATTTTGGGATAAGGTTCAACCTAGATTCCTTATTCAATGGTTGGAAGATTTATTTCGCTTGCTTGCCTTTTGGTTTGTCTCTGTCTTTTCTGTGGCTTCGAATTTGTCAAAGAGCTCACATATGATTTTTTCCCTTCTTCTTTGGAGGTAAGTATCTTTGAGACCGATTTTGAATCGAAAGTATGACTTTTGCGTGAGGTGCTAATAGTCTTTTTATAGCGTCATTTAGGTTTGGGGGCTCCATTGACTATTCATCTGAAACGATAACATCTGGAGAGATCCTCTATAAGTGGTTGTTGATAGAATTTATGGGCATGAAGGCACTATGGAACTCGTTACCCCATGCATTTTCCGCCCAGCTAGAAAATTTTTCAAAACATTCTTTGGCAGTCTTTTTCCGAGCTTTATACCACCTCAGAATTTCTACATGCAATAACAATACATAAAAAACGAATTGGAATATAAGATACAAAAAGCAAAAGAGATTGATTAATTTATTAGTAATTCTCCAAACAAGGTTGAGCTTTGACGGATTCTCTTCAAAAATCTATTTGCCATTTTCCCAGGCTCCAGAATCAAAGAAAAATCTTTGTTTCCAAAACTTATCAACTTCGAGGAGATCGTCAATTATCTTGAAGTCATCTCCAATGGTGAGATAGTAGAATGGTAGTACTAGTTTTTTGAAAGACCAGTCGTTGCAATGAAGTTTTTGATTAAAAGATAAATTTTGCCTAGTTTGGAAGCCATAATGACAGGTAGGAGGGTGAACCATAAATTCGGGCTTGGTTGTATTGGGCACAGATCAAGAATTTCAAAGTAATCCAATATCATTGGGTCTAATAGGAATCGAAGTCCCCAATTGATGATCTCCGGGTAGACCATAATTTCATTTACTCCACAATAGAGTGGAGTCTCTCCTCTTTGTGGTAAGCGAAGAACGACATTATCTGGCAGACTACATTGTTTTTTTAATCGCTAGGCGTTGGCTTGACTGTAATATTTATATGGCATGTTTTTCAACGCAATAATATATTCGGGGACTACCAACTTCAGGTTTACACTTCGAGCTGCAAAAATGTCCTCGAGTAGTTCAATTGGCTCTTTTTTTTCCTTGCCCTTTTTCAGGAACTATTTTCATTGAACCATTGTCTCCGAATTATCACCACTTCTGTAATTTAAATATTGGAATCTGTTTATGTTCTCGACTCTAATTCAGCTTTTTCTTCAGACGCTTTGTCTCGCGGTTGAGGTGGATCTTTGTCACTAGTATTATCTTGTAGATTAGAGGTTGTTTTGTGTTTTGTTAACGGTCTTCGAATGATTTTGTTGTGACTCTTTGTTAGTCACAACTACCTTGTTCGGGGGAGAAGAGAATGTAGGATTCTATGGGGTATTGTTGTCTTCGAAGTCTCCCATGGCTACAAATGGGCTTCTTCTAGGAGGTTGAGTCTGGTAAGAGTGAGGCTTTGGTGTCTCATTGTGAGAAATCTGATGAGGTTTAGTGTTAACTATAGGAAATGTTTTTAATGCTCTCTGAGAAGATTTTCTTTGCGTCTGTTTGCAATTTGTTCAAGAAAGAGTGGGTACGTTGCCAAATAGTGTTGGTAAATTTTTTGAAGCGGTGATTGTTCAAGAGATTTTAGTGAGCAGCTGTCAAGAACTGGGTTGGATGGATTTCGAGACCCAGAAGAATTCGAGCCATAGTTTGAGTTAAATTTTTTAGAGAGTTGTTTATTACTCTTGTTGCACGATATTCAACAAACCTCTTACTAATACACAAATAGTCGTATATACCAAAAATTCGTTTTTAAGTAGATGGAGATTTTTTTAAAAAGTAGAATAAAGAAGAACCCTCAAATTAATCTATAGAATGATGAAGGTAAACCAGGAACTTAAATTTTCCGGTGAAGGTGGTGGGAAAAAATGTTTTCAAATGATTCTCTCTTTCTCTCACTAAAAGTTGTATGCGAAGCAAAAAATAAATAAGAGGTAGTATATATAGAAGAATAATGAAGGAGAAAACAGGAAGAGAAGATGAAGGGTTGATGATAGCTACTGGATAAAAGAAGAATCACTAAACGGTCGCCTATTACCAACTAGGGTAACATCTGTATATTGTCATATCTAACGGCATTCTGCATTCGCACTAGAGTATTTCATACGTTTCTAGTAGTTAGTAGAGAATTGATTGAAAACCACGTGTACATCGAGGAAAAATTAAAGACAATTTTGTTCGAAGAAGATAAACAGAGAAATAAATTGTTTTGATGCAAACTTGAAAAGATTGCATAAAGATTTGAGAAACTTTAAGTATAATATTTAGAAGTCTTAATTCAAGGAAAATTTTACAAAAGTGCCATTCAAAGATGATAAACGTAGAAATAACTGTTTCAATGCAATATTGGGGGGTTTATGTTCGAAACAACTAAAGTATGACAATTTGTAGCTTTTATCTGACACGGCTTCGAAGATTTCTAGTTCTTATTTGACATTCTTCATAAGAACTAAATGGGCTACTGATAAGAACGCGAATTATCAGTGACTTAAGACAATAAAATTAAGCTTATTTTAAATGAATTGTAAAGTCATAAGAGGCTATTTGTATTATTTGTAAATATAAAGGACCATAATACAATTTGTCTCTTTATGTAAAATATTCAATTAAAGTCTTCTTGCATGCCTATAAATAGAGCAGAAGATAAGGAATAAAGGGTTCGACTTTTATTTCTTGAGATAAATTATATTTAGTTGTTTCTCTCTCTAGAATTTCAATACTTTAATTCTCTCTAAATACTTTTATTTTATTTTCCACAAACACAAATTTAATTCAATCTATTCACCAAGTTATCTCTTACACTTAACAACTATAACTCAACAAATGTGTATATTGTCAATCTTATCCGTCCTCATATTACTTGGTCATATAAGAAACAACGTGCAGTTGCTCAATCATCCACATATATCGAATATCGATTAGGTACCATTACGACTTCTGAACTCAATTGGATTTGTTCATTTTTCATATAACTTGACATCACTTTTCTTATCACGTATGTTATCTATTGTGACAAAATTGATGCCCTTTATATTTGTTCTACTCTAGAATCTGATTCGAACATGTAACATGTGATGATTAATTATCACTTTATTTGAAATCAAGTTCAGTGAGATATTTTTCGTATTACTTACGTTTTTTCGGCAAAGCAGCTTGCCACCGCTTTTATTAGATTATTTCGACGAAACCGCCTCTAAGATGTACCACTAAATATATCTTGAAAAGACATATAAAACTATTAATTTTTTAAAATATATATTATAAATCATTATATAAAAATAATAATATAAAAACCTTCTAACCCTTTTAGAGTGTCACGATTAGAATAAAATGTATATGAGCTATTAGTCTGTATATGATATACACTGTAATTTTGATATGCTTAGAGAGGTGATTTGGTTTATATGTTGAAATGGTGAAGATGTGAGAGACACATTCACTCAACATTTCAAATGTTTTCATTTTGTTTCTGGATTATTCACTAAATGATATTTTCCTGCTCAATATCGATCCTACCAAAATTAGTTCCATACATATTGCATATTCGCAATTCTCTTAACATGGTATCAGAGCCATAGCCTCCAAAACCCTAATCTTCAAAATTTTAATCATGCACCGACGTATTCCGGCATAGTCTTCATCAGCCGACGTTTATGCGGCCTTTATTCTCTCAAGACCGACGTATTTCCGGTCTTTTTCCTTTTGCGCCGATGTGTTTCCAATGTAGCCTTCATCAACCAACGTTTTTCTGGCCTTTGTTCTCCCGAGACTGATGTATTTCCGGCCTTTTTCCCTTTGTGCCGACGTGTTCCCGTTATAGTCTTTATTAGCCGATGTTTATCCAACCTTTATTTTCTCAAGTCCAACGTATTTTTGGTATTTTTCCTCTTGCCCCAACGTATTACCGGTGTAGTATTGTTTATATTCTTTTCACCGACATTTTTCTGGTTGTTTTTTAAAGTCCCTAATGGCATTTGCGGTTCAGTCTACTCCTTGAGGTACTTTTTTGTTTGCCCCATGTTATTCTCAACGTTTTTGTACTTATAGTCACAAAATTGGTCATGAGGAATCCACTTTCTATGGAAAACATAGGTTTCGTGCAAGTTGGGTGAAACGTCCAGGCGCTACACCGTCTAACGGTCTTGGAGAAGAAGGTCCACGCGGGCTATTACCGAATTACCTACTGACGAGGCTTCTCGTCTTTCTTATCAGTTGCAGCAGTTGCTTTCATTTCTTTCAGCAGACAAAGTTTCCCAGACTGATGAGCTTCTGAGTAATGATTTCTTCAGTAGCCCTTGGATTATTGATACTGGGGCTTCTAATCACATGACAAGTGACATCTCTCTATTGCAAAATTTTACTTCTATGCCAACCTATATAGTATCTCTGCCCGATGGTTCTCAAGTTACTACTATACATTATGGTAGTGTGCATTTATATTGTTAGTTGTCTTTAAAGAATATATTTTTGGTTCCCAAGCTTACGTGTAATATGTTTTCATTATCCCACTTGACTGATGATCTCGACTGTATTGTTTGTTGTGTTAAGTTTAGTTGTGTTATTTATGACCGACGATCAGGGACTGTGATCGGATTAGGTGAGCGGAGCGGTGGAATGTACTACTTCAGCGGTGTTGAGAAAACCGAAGGTTGTAGTGCTGTTGTAGATGATCGTGATGTTGAGTTATGACACCGTAGGTTGGGACACCCTTCAGCTAAAATAATTCAATCTTTACCTTTTGTTTCTAGCACTGGTGATAGGAATGTGGCTCACCCGTGTGATGTTTTTTTCATGCTAAACAGACTCGTGAGTGTTTTCTATGAGTGATTGTAAAGTGACTGCTTGTTTTGAATTAATTCATTGTGATTTATGGGGTCCTTATCATACTTTGTCCTCATGTGGTGTGCGGTATTTTCTCACTATTGTTGATGATTACTCCCATGCAGTATGGATTTATTTGTTATCTGATAAAACAGAAGTAACTTCAATATTTTTACATTTTATCGCAATGGCTAAGAAACAACTTAATAGAGTTTTTAAGACAATGCACAGGGACAAGGTAGTGAATTTTTCTCTGTACGCCGTATTTTTGATGAGTTGGGTATTGTTTTTCAATCTTCATATATGGGTACTCCTCAGCAGAATGGTAGAATCGAACGAATATATAGACATATTTTGAATGTTTCCTATACTCTTAGGGTTTAGGGTAACTTACTTATTAAATTTTAAGAGAAATGTATTTTGACTGCCAAGTATTTACTTAATAAAACTCCTTCTCAATTTTTGGGTTCCAAGATTCCATTTGATATGTTTTTTGGTGTACCTCCTGTTTTATCTGAGCTTCGTGTGTTTGAGTCTCTATATTATGTGCATGATCAAAGGTCTAAGGGTGACAAGTTTTCAAGTCGTAGTCGTCGGTATGTTTTTGTGGGCTACCCGTATGGAAAGAAATACTGGAAAGTATATGATTTTTGGAGAATGAAGATTGTTTTGTTTCTCATGATGTGAATTTTTTTTGAACATATATTTTCATTTCCATTTGCATATTTTACTATTCTTTTGAAGTTGGCTTGTCCAGAGATTGGATGCATCTCTTACTACTGCTCTAGACTTTTGGGAGGAAGTTAAGAAGGCTTCGACGATTGAAGAGGGGGTTCGCAGCATTGCAGCGTCCCTTTGGTAGCTCCACTCGTGGAGGTTGCCGAGGCTGGTGATGTGCAATCTTCGTCTCCGGTTGGTGGCAGCAGTGTCTCAGATTCGCCAGTAGTTTCAGATTTTGTTTTGAATAATCCATGAATTTCTTTAGATCTTGGACGAGGCAAACGTAGTAAAATTCCTTATACTCATTCGAATGATTTTGTGATAACCACAATAGTACATTCAATGCAATCTGCTCCCCATGCTCCCGGCTCTAGTCCTTTTCCAGATCGCGATATGCCTTATCCTATCACTCATTATATAGACAGTTCTCATTTCTCGTTGGCACACTGCTCTTTT
Organism: Limnanthes douglasii subsp. nivea; assembly: GCA_036936605.1. Lineage (NCBI taxonomy): Eukaryota > Viridiplantae > Streptophyta > Magnoliopsida > Brassicales > Limnanthaceae > Limnanthes > Limnanthes douglasii. Next base: position 106,897,005 of record JAUPFV010000004.1, on the reverse strand, counting down.
CTTGCATCTATTATATCTAAAAAATGAGCCTAAATTATTCTGGGAGGCTATGCGGCACTCTAGTTGGAGAGAGGTAATGCAATAGGAAATTCAGGCACTATAGGATAATCATACTAGAACCTTGTTGCATCTACCTCCAGGGAAGAAAGCTTTGGGGAGTCACTAGATTTATAAAATTAAATATCATGCTGATGGAAAAGTAGAGTGCCTCAAAGCTCGTTTGGTCGTGTTTGGTAATCATTAAGTAGAAGGGGTTGATTATACATAGACCTTTTGCCGTGTTGCCAAGATGGTTACTGTACATATTTTCTTGGCGATTGCAGCTACTCATAATTGTGAGTTACTTCAGATGTATGTACATAATGCCTTTTGCTTGGTGATCTGGATGAGGAGGTTTAGATAAAAATTTCTCTAGGTTTTGAAAGAGGGTGCGAAGGATAGGTCTGTCGCGTTCACAAATCATTTTATGGGCTAAAGCAAGCACCTCGGTGTTGGTTTACCAAGTTAGCGGTTGCACTGAAGAAGTAGGGGTTTGTTGAGTCTTATTCAGATTATTCTTTATTCTCTCATTCCACGAGTGGTTGTCGTATGCATGTTTTGGTGTATGTTGATGATCTTATTCTATTTGGGAATGACCCTGGTGCATTGGTGGAGTTTAAGAAATACTTGAGCACTTGTTTTCATATTAAGAACTTAGGTCATCTCAAATATTTTATTTGAGTTGAAGTACCATGGAGTCCCGTAGGTATCTTTCTTTACCAACGTAAATATACTCTGAATATTATTTCAAAGCCAGGTGTAATTGGCAGCAATTCTTCACCATTTCCTATGGAGCAAAACCACCAGCTCGAAAAATAAACATCTGAATCAGAGCTTTGTTACCTAAGAAAGTTTTCTCTCCAAGAAAGATAATTGAAGCTGAAACAATCTTCAACCTGCATGATAGTCAAGCACTTGTAGCGTAATCCATCCATATCTACTTCAAACTTCGATTCAACATTCAATTATATTGTTGAAGAATGGAAGAGTACCCTGTTTTTTGTTCTTCCCATCGTCAACACCTGCAAAACAAGGTAAAAATGGTGAAACTCTCAATCAACAAAGGACGTATTCACAAGTTGTTCATCAACCTAAACTTATCAAGACTACCAGAATCAAGCCTTCTTATACACTGTATAAAGATGACCACATATCCATCCAATTTGAAGATCAGATCAATGAAGAACTACTGCAATTTAAATCTTATATTAATAGGAAAATTTGCTAAAGGTCTGCCTAATAAAGTTGTTTTTGATAAATTCTTTGAAGCTAGGAAGTTCAATGGTGATTTCACTTACACCAATTAGGACTCAAGACATTTGTTTCTTGAATTTTCCTTAAAATAAGACATAAGAAAAATATGGTCGCGTGGAGTTTGGTCTGTTGGTGAATACTTCATGAGAGTTCTGAAGTGGTTACCTTCATTCAACATCAAGAGGGAATGCCCACTAGTTCCCATATGGTTGATAATCGAACAACTACTGGAACACCTGTATAACAAAGACATCATTAACTCTATTGCTTCGTCAATTGGAACCCCTCTATAATTTTGAATACCACCCAAGTTAAGGTCATGCATAATGCGTGCTACACATGGGTGGAAATTGATATTTCAAGAAAGCTACAAAATCAAGTATGGCTTGGTTTTGGAAGTAACAAGGGTGCTTGGATCACTTTAAGTTATAAGGATCTACCAAGGTATTGTGATTCTAGTTTTCATGTAAGACATGATTCTTCAACCTTCAAAAGAAGCAGAGATGATACTGCAGATCGGAGCACCTATAAAAATGAAATAAAAAAAATACAAGAACCATTTATCCCATACAACAAACCTGATCCGGAGAACATCAAGGAAGTAGCAGCTGTTAACCTCAATCAATCATAGTTACCGCTATGGATAAGAATGATAATGATCCTGAACTTGTAGCTTGTGGTGCAGTTGTTGGAAATCAAGTCACCTACCTGATGACAATAAGGAAGAGACAAGCAGAGAGCCTGAACAAATGCATAGTGGAATACTGAAAGAAAAGCAAGCTAACAAACCTGAAGAAAAGGATAATGAAAATGAAGATATTAGTCAGAATGAAGATGATATAATAGATGTTATCAGACTTTCCACAACAAGCTGATGAAACTATTCCCCTATTGTAAAAACAACTCCTAAAAAGGATAATACAGGAAGCCTTTCACCATCTCCTACTCTAAAACTCAAAAAAGTAGATCCTAGTTTCTAAAACATTATGGACCAAAAACTTAAACAAATAAAGAGAAGCAAAATAAAGAAACCACTAGTTATAAGATCTCTTTAATTTGAAGAGACTCAAAGATCATCACTTGTTAACCCTAAATGATAAAGCTCTTAAGTTGGAATATCCGTGGAGTGGGAAATCAATCTTCTGTTAGAAGACTCAAATCCGTAGTCAAGAACGAAGGAATAAAAATATTGTTCTTACATGAACCTATGATAAGTAGTGACCAAATTACTACTCTCTCTGCTAAGCTTAATCTTCCTCACTTCTTTACTAATACTTCAAACAAAATATGGGTGGTTTGGCATGATGATATGGAGATTACGATACTGGTGGATAATATCACGTGCATTCACATTGAAATCAAACATTCTGAGTTATACAAGACTCTCAATATCACATGTGTTTATGAAAAATGTCAAAGGAATTATAGGATGAAGCTTTGGAATGACATTAGATCTTTTGAGTCATCTGCAAAGGAATGACTCCTTCTGAGTAACTTTAATTCTATCATATCTCCATCTGAACAACCTAGTTGTTCAAATTTTAGTCAGCAAAATGCTAATGATTTTCTAGACATGATTAAAGACTGTCACTTGGAGGATACACGATTTGTGGGAACTAGATTCACGTGAACAAACAAAACAAGGTGGAGGAGATTAGACAGAGCTTTATTTAACCATGAATGATCTGAGTATTTTGCAAAAACAAAAGTAATTTACCTAGCCCGTATGTGTTCAGATCATACTCCACTATGCATTACAATAAACAAAGACAACAGGAAATTGAGTAATTCTTTCAGGTTCCTCAACATCTGGACTATGGACAAAGAATTTGAAGTTCTATTGAAGTTAACTAGATTGTACAAATGATGGGATATCCATTATATGTCTACTGGAAAAGTTGAAGAGGTAGAAGGATGCTCTGAAAGGACAAAATAAAAGTTACTTTGGTAATTCGTTTGATAAGATTAAACAAACTGAAGAAAATCTACATATTTGTGAAGACAACTATAGAATCCTAAAGAGTATTCAGGATAAATACAGTCTCTCTAAAGCTACTACAAAACACTTGCTAGCACTAACCATGAAAGAAGAATACTGGAGAGAAAAACATATGCCAACTGGTTAAAGGATGGAGACAGAAACACAAAGATCTATCACGACTTCATAATGAAGGAAGAGCATAATATATGGAATAAAAATCAACAACATGGGGAATTTAGATGAAGATGTTATCAACTCCTCAGCTGAATCCTACTTTACAGATATTATTTCCTCTCCTTCCTACTCTAATAGAAATGTTGAGCTTAAAAGTATGAATAACAATGTCTTTAAAAGTATGAATAACAATGTCTTTACTAATGACTCAAATGTTTCTCTAGAGAAAATAACTTAGTTTTTACAGATTTACCAAGATGTTTCTGGACAATCCATAAACAAAAGGAAAACAAAGATCATTACTTCATCCAACATACCTCATAACAGAAGAAATTGTCTTAGTATTCAAACAAGTTTCAATACAACACTCCTTCCTACAACATACTTAGGTGTAACACTTAGTCCTTACAACAAATCAACTAAATTTACACCTTTACTTGAAAAAATCAAAGACAAAATCTTAAACTGGGAAGGAAAAATGCTTTCATTTGGTGGACGTCTGACACTGGTGAATTTTGTTCTAATGGCTATACCTCTATACTGGCTTCAGAGCTGTTGGTTTCCCACTTCAATCATAACAAAAATTGAAAAAATAATGAATAGATTTTTGTGGGGATCCAGCAGAGAAGCAAACAAAACTCATTGGACTTGTTGGCTAGCTATTTGCAAGCCTTTTGAGGAGGGTGGACTTAATGTGAGTAGCTTACTGGACATTCAAAAAACATTCTCATGTAAGCTCTGAATAAGATTTAGAGAAAAAAATTCTCTCTGGCTAGTCTACTTCACAATATGTACTACAAAGACAAGCATCATCTTCAACTTGATTCCAAACATGGCTCTCAAACATGTAAGAGATTGGCCAAAATAAAGGATTTTACTAAAGCTCATATTAAGTGGAAAATTGGCTATGGTAAGATGGATACATGGCTGAACAATTGGTACGGTAGGCCTCCTCTTATCAATCTTCATTCTAATCAAAACAATAGCTGGTTTAAGGGTAAGAAAGTATGTCCCCCGTGGAAGATAACTGGTAGAATACGAGTAAGCTTAAGCCTATTTTAAGTGACTATTGATGAGTCCGGATTCTGCCACCATATTTTATGCGAACCGGACAGGGTCAATTCGGACAATGTCCACCTTACCGGACAAGGGCAGTTCGGACACCATCATCCATTGAACTTTCCGAACAGAACTAAAGTACTTAAAACCTAATCACTTTTTGACTAACCTGCCTGTTCACTTAGAACTAATGGGTCCTTAAACTCGACCCGAATCCATTAAACACGACCCGTAAGCCCATGTGGCCCAAATATAAGGGTATAAATACCCAACCACCAACATTAAATGAGGGTAATGAAAACTAAATACAACCAGACAACTTAATTCTCCCTCTACATTCTACCCAGACATTAAATACTCACAAAACTCCACAAAACTCTAAACAGAAATTACAAACTTACCCTCAGACAAAAATAAACCACACCAACTGTAATATAAGATTAATCACTAAACTAAGTATCAAAAGTCAAACCAATGATAATAGTATATAGACTCTATCTAAGGATGAAATATTTAACATTGAAAACACTATCAAAGCCTTAAGAACCTCCCACGGTAGTTCTTCCTTGTTTGGTAATCTGTGGAACCAAATTTATCCAAATAAGTGTTCCTTCATGGCTTGGAGACTTATTTTAAATAAATTTCCTACTGATTCTGTACTTCAATCTAAGCACTTAACTCTAGTATCAAAATGTTATTTTTATCTAAACTCAGAGACTACAAATCATCTATTTGTCTCTTGTACTTTTGCTTGGGAAATCAGGTCTTACTTTGCATGTGTTCTAAAGGTTGAAATACAAAGGTTCATGAATATTAAACACATGTTCATGGCATGTTTTTGGTCAAACTGTAACATGACTCACATCAAAACAATTATGTCTACTATAATTAGCCGAGTTATATGGCAGCAGAGAAACAAACTCAAGATGAGCTCAGATAAAAGTTAAACAAAAACAGCAATAAAATACATTATGAACATGTTGATAGGTCTAGACTACTCCAAGCTACTGAAAACTAAACACTGGAAGCACTGTGAAAATGAAACTGTTAATCTTGGATGCACTAACAACTTACGTATCAAGAAAAAGATCATTTACCTTACATGGACTCCTCCAAGTCTTGGAAGATACAAAGTTAATTCTAATACAAGTTTCTCTCTCTTAGGTGAAGACAATGGTGCAGTTATCATCAGGGATTATCAAAGCAAACTTATTATGGGATACGAGAACAACTATGGAATGTTAGCCCCTCTTCAAGCTAAAGCTCGAGCTATCTATGATGGCCTATAACTATACTAAATAAAAGGATTCGGGGAAGTCCGATTCCAATTCTGTTATCAAGGCCTCTTTGATGCTCCTCGAAATCATCTCAAGGCTTGGGAAGTCTGTTCTTCATCAAAACAGAGTCAGGTAGCCATGGTGTCTGTTTCATTTGAGGTTTAAGTTGAGATGAATCAAGATATTAGCAAAGGAGATAGAAGGAACCTTGAGGGATCTACTGTTATTGTTAAAGTCAAGTTGCAATTATTTCCTGAAATTTCAGATTAAATGAAGGAGGGAAGCTTAAAATTCAGCTCAAAATTTGGCGCTGAATTTATTTTAAGGACTAATTACTGTTCATTCTAATACTTTTAAGGACTTTCTAATTAAGTCCTCAATTTTGTAATTTTATCAATTATGTCCAAATAAAGTTTTTTAGCTTAAAAAACCACCAGCTCGACATGAGCGAGTCGACACTACTCATTGACGGGTCCGCGTACTACAGGTTGGTGGGCATACTGATTTATCTGGCATTTACAAATCCAAATATATATTTTTGGTACATATTTGATCTTAGTTCATGCGGAAACCACAGGAGGATCATTGGCATGCTGCATTACGAGTTTTTTGTTATTTGAAAGGGAACCCGGGTCATGGAATTCTTCTGCCGAGTAGTTGTAATCTTACTCAAATATGCTGGTGTGATTCTGGTGGGGTTGGATGTCGTAAGACTCCGCTCAGTATGAGTGGTTGGATGGTGTTCTTGGGTGATTCCATTATTTCTATAAAGACTAAGAATCAAGGTTTTGTTGCATTATCTTCCGCTGAAACAGAGTACCGGCCTATGGCAGGATTGACTTGTGACTTGAAATGGTTGCACAGTTTGCTCAAGGATTTTAGGGCTTCACACTCAGGAGCTATGCAAGTTTTCTGTGATAGTTATTCGACTTTACATCTTGCCCACAACCCTGTTCTCCATGATTTTTTAAAGCGTATTAAAGTAGATTGTCATTTTCTACGGGATGCAACACTTGATAGGGTTATTTGTGCATCTCACGTGCCCACTCAGTCTCAATGTGGCACATGAGATGATTCTCTCTTTCTCTTACTAAAAGTTGTATGTGAAGCAAAAATAACTAAGGGGGAATATTTATAGAAGAATAATGAAGGAGAAAATAGGCAGAGAAGATGAAGAGTTGATGATAGCTATTTGATGGAAAAAGAACCGCCAAATGGTTGCCTACTACCCAGTAGGGTGACATCTGTATATTTTTAGATCTAACAGAATTCTGCATGCACACTCGAGTATTTCATACGTTACTAGTTGTTAATAGAGAAATTATTGAAAAACAACGTGTACATCGAGGCAAACTTAAAGACAGTTTTGTTCGAAGAAGATAAACAGAGAAAGAAACCGTTCTAATGCAAACTTGAGAATATTACATAAATATTTGAGAAACTTTTAGTATGATATTAAGAAGTCTTGGTTCGAGGAAAATTTAAAAACAGTTTCGTTCGAAGATGATAAGCGTAGAAACAAGCCGTTTTGATGCAATATTGGGTGGTTTTTGTTTGAAGCAACCTAAAGTATGATTTGAAGTTTTTATCAGACATAACTTCAAAGATTTCTAGTTCTTATTCATCATTCTTCATAAGAACTAGGGGGCTACTAATAAGAACATGAATTATCAGTGACTTAAGACAATAAAATTAAAGTTATTTAAATGAATTGTAAAGTCATAAGAGGAGATTTGTATTATTTGTAAATCTAAAGGACCACAATACAATTTTCCCATTTATGTAACAGATTTAATTGAAGTCTTCCCGCGTGTCTTTAATAGAGAAAAAGACAATGAATAAAGTGTTCGAATTTTACTTTTTGAAATAGATTATGTTTAGTTGTTTCTCTCTCTAGAATTTCAATACTTTAATTCTCTCTAAATACTTTCATTTTGTTTTCCACTAAGACAAATTTAATTCAATCTATATATCAAGATATCTCTTACACTTAACAACTATGACTTAACAAGTGTGTATATTATCAATCTTATTCGTCCTCATAATACTTGGTCATGCAAGAAACAACGTGAAATTTCTCAATCATCCAGAGATATTGAATATCGATTAGTTACCACTATGACTTCTGAACTCAATTGAATTTGTTCATTTTTCATTTAACTCGATATCACTTTTCTTAGCACGTATGTCATCTAATGTGACAAAATTGATGCCCCTTATATTTTTTCTAATCTAGAATCTGATTCGAACATGTAACATGTGATGATTAATTATCTTTTTATTTGAGATCAAGTTTAGTCATATATTTTTCGTATTACTTACGTTTTTTCAGCAGAGAAACTTGCCATCGCTTTTACCAGATTGTTTCTACGAAAATGCCTTTAAGATGTACCATTAACTATATCTTGAAATGAAATATAAAACTATTAATTCTCTAAAGAAAAGAAATCTAAATCATTATATAAAAATAATAATATAAAAACCTTCTAACCTTATTGGAATGTCACGATTATAATAAAATGTATATGGGCTATTAGTTTGTATATGGGTCAGGGTTTACTTTCTGTCACACTATATATAGATATTGAAATTGTGATATGATTAGAGAGGTGATTTGGTTTATGTGTTAAAATGGTGAAGATGCAAGAAACACATTCACTCAACGTTTCAAATGTTTTCTTCATGCTTCTGGATTATTCACTAAATGATATTTTCATGCTCAACATCTTCAGATCCTACCGACATTTATTCGATACATATAACACATTCACAATTATCTTAACATGGTATCAGAGCCATAGCCTCCAAAACCCTAGCCTTCAAAATTTTATTCTTGCATCAATGTGTTTCGGCATAGTCTTCATCAGCCGATGTTTATCCAGCCTTTTCTCTCTCAAGACCGGCGTATTTCTGGTCTTTTTCTTTTTGCACCGACGTGTTTCTAGTGTAGCCTTCATCAACCGACGTTTTTCCGGTCTTTGCTCTCTCGAGACCGACATATTTTCGAAATTTTCCCCTTTGTACCGACATGTTTGCGGCATAGTCTTCCTCAGCCGATGTTTATCCGAACTTTGTTCTCTCAAGTCCGACATATTTTTGATATTTTTACTCTTGCGCCAACGTATTACCGTTGTATTATTGTTTGTATTCTCATCACCGATATTTTTTTGGTAGTTTTTAAAAGGCCTTTAATGACATTTGCGGTTCAGTCTACTCCTCGAGGTACTTATTTGTTTGCCCCATGTTATTCTCAGCGTTTTTGTACTTATTGTCATAAAATTGGTCATGAATAATCCAATTTCTATGGAAAACATGAATATCCTGCAAGTTGGGTGAAACGTCTGGGCACTACACCGCCTTACGATCGGGGAGATGGAGGTCCGCGCAGACCGGCAGGTGGCGACGACGCTCCAAGGCCGCGCAACACGACGGCAGGGGCAACCATCATGGGTCTGTCAGCTATGACTATTACCGAGTTACCTAGAGACAAGGCTTCTTGTCTTTCTTATTAATTGCAGTAGTTGCTTTCCTTTCTTTCAGCAGACAAAGTTTCCTAGACTGATGAGCTTATGAGTAGTAAGTTATTCAATACTCATTGGATTATTGATATTGGGGCTTCTAATCACATGAAAGTTGACATCTCTCTATTGTAAAATGTTACCGTTATGTCAGCCTCTGTAGTATCTATGCCCGATGGTTCTTAGGTCACTGCTACACTTTGTGGTAGTGTGCGTTTATATTGTCAGTTGTCTTTGCAGAATGTATTTTTGGTTCCAAGCTTACCTGTAATCTGTTTTCAGTATCCTACTTGACTGATGATCTCGACTTTATTTTTTGTTGTGTTAAGTTTGGTTGTGTTATTCAGGACCTACAATCAGGGACTGTGATTGAACTAGGTGGGTGGAGCGGTGGAATGTACTACTTCAGCGGCGTTGAAAAAACTAAAGTTTGTAGTGCTGCAGTGGTTGATAGTGATGTTGAGTGATGGCACCGTAGGTTGGGACACCCTTCAGCTAAAATAATCCAATATTTACCTTTTGTTTCTTGCATTGGTGATAAGAGTGTAGCTCACCCGTATGATTTTTGTTTTCGCGCTAAACAGACTCGTGAGTGTTTTTCTATTGGTGATTGTAAAGCGACTACTTGTTTTGAATTAATTCATTGTGATTTATGGTGTCCTTGTCATACTTTGTTCTCCTGTAATGCATGATATTTTCTCACTATTGTTGATGATTATTCCCGTGATGTATGGATTTATTTGTTGGTTAAGAAAACAGAAGTAAGTTCAATATTTTTATATTTTCTCGCAATGGCTAAGAAACAATTTAATGGAGTTGTTAAGACAGTGTGCAGTGAAAAGGCACTGAATTTTTCTCTGTGCGTCGTGTTTTTGATGAGTTGGGTATTGTTTTTTTAATTTTCTTGTGTGGGTACTCCTCAACAAAATGGTAGGGTCGAACGGAAACATGGAGATATTTTGAATGTTTCCCATGCTCTCAGGTTTTAGGGTAACTTGTTAAATTTTGGGGGAAGTGTATTTTGACTGTCGGGTATTTGATTGATAGAACTCATTCTAAATTTTTAGGTTCCAAGACTCTATGTGATATGCTTTTTGGTGTGCCTCCTGTTTTATCTGAGCTTCGTGTGTTTGGGTCTCAATGTTATGTGCATGATCAGAGGTCTAAGGCTGACAAGTTTTTGAGTCGTAGTTGTCGGTGTGTTTTGTGGGCTACCCGTAAGGCAAGAAAGGCTGGAAAGTATATGATTTGAAGAGTCAAGATTGTTTTCTTTCCCGTGATGTGAAGTTTTTTAAATATATATTTCAATTTGCATCTTTTACTATTCTATCTAAGTTGGCTTGTCCAGAGACTGAGTCACTGCACCTCCTAATACTGCTCCGGAATTTTGGGAGGAAGTTAAGAAGGCCTCACCGATTGAAGAGGGGGAGTCAGAGTATGGTGTCATCCCTATGGTAGCTTCACTCGTGGAGGTTTCCGAGGTTGGTGATGCACAATCTCCGCCTCCGGTTGGTGGAAGCGGTGTCTCAGATCCGCTAATAATTTCGGATGTTGTTTTAAATACTCCAGGCATTTCTTTAGATCTTGGACGGGATAAATGTAGTAAAATTCCTTCTACTTGTTTGAAGGATTTTATGATGACAACATTAGTACATTCAATGCAATCTACTCCTCATGCTCCCGGCTCTACTCCATTTCCAGACCACGGTATGCCTTATCCTCTCAATCATTATATAGGCAGTTCTCGTTTCTCGTTGGTACACCGCTCTTTTCTTGCATCTATTACCTCAAAAAATGAGCCTAAGTTATTTCGCGAGGCAATGCGGCACTCTGGTTGAAGAGAGGCAATGCAATAGGAAATTCGGGCACTAGATGATAATCATACTTGGACCTTGGCGCATCTACCTCCAGGGAAGAAAGCTTTGGAGATTTAGTGGATTTATAAAATTAAATATCATGCTGATATGAGAGTAGAGCACCTCAAAGCTTCGGTCGCCTTTGCAAATCTTTGTATGGCCTGAAGCAAGCACCTCGGTGTTGGTTTGCCAAGTTAGTTGCTGCAGTGAAGAAGTACGGGTTTGTTCAGTCCTATTCAAAATATTCTTTATTATCTTATTCCACGAGTGGTTTTCGTATGCATGTTTTGGTGTATGTTGATGATCTTATTTTATTTAGGAAGGACCTTGGTGCATTGGTGAAGTTTAAAAAATACTTGAGCACTTACTTTAATATGAAGGACTTAGGTCATCTCAAATATTTTCTTTGAGTTGAAGTACCACGGAGTCCCGCGGGTAGCTTTCTTTGCAAACGTAAATATAATCTAGATATTATTTTAGAGACAGGTGTACTTGGCAACAAACCTTCACCATTTCCCATGGAACAAAACCACCAGCTCGACAAGAGCGAGTCGACACTACTCATGGACGGGTCCGCATACTCCAGGTTGGTGGGCAGACTAATTTATCTAGCATTTACACAACCAGATATCTATTTATTGGTCTATATTTTATCTCAATTTATGCAGAAACCATAGGAGGATTACTGACATGCTGCATTACGAGTTGTTTGTTATCTGAAAGGGAGCCCGGGTCAGGGAATTCTTCTCTCGAGTAGTTGTAATCTCACTATAATAGGCTCGTGTTATTCTGATTTGGCTGGATGTCCTAAGACTCGGCGCAGTGTGAGTGTTTGGATGTTGTTCTTGGGTGACTCCTCTGTTTTTTGGAAGACTAAGAAACAATGTGTTGTTGTATTATCTTCCGCTGAAGCAGAGTACCGTTCTATAGCAGGATTGACTTGTTGGTTAAAGTGGTTGCATGGTTTGCTCAAGGATTTTTGGGTCTCACTCTCAGTGGTTATGCATGTTTTCTGTGATAGATAGTCGGTAGACTTTACATCTTGCCCATAATCCCGTGTTCCATGAGCGTTCAAAGCATGTTGAAGTAGATTGTCATTTTCTACGGGATGCGATACTTGGTGGGGTTATTTGCACATCTCACGTGTCCACTCAGTCTCAGTGTGCAGACATTTTACCAAAGCACTAGGCAATCACCGATTTGAGTTTTTGTTTGACAAGTTGGACATTCATAATCTTCATGCTTCAACTTGAGGGGAGGGGGGGGGGGGGGGGGGGGGGTTAGAGTGTCACAATTAGAATAAAATGTATATGGGCTATTAGTCTCTATATGGGCTAGAGAGGTGATTTGGTTTATGTGTTGAAATGATGAAAATGTGAGAGACACATTCACTCAATGTTTCAAATATTTTCTTTGTGCTTTTGAATTATTCGCTGAATGATATTTTCTTACTCAACATCTTTAAATCTTACCGTCATTTGTTTCACACATATAACCCATTCACAATTCTCTTAACATTTTCTAAAATCTTAAAATAAAATTAATCTATTTATTTATCCATTAATAAAAATGCTACTATTATTATTTTTCAATATTTTTTCTACAAATTTAATACAAATTATATTATATTTTATTATTATTATTTTCTTACCATATACAAAATCATTGAAACAACAAAGTTTTGTGTAGAAATATTGAGAAAACAATAAAATTACTTCATTGTATCCGACAGTGATGCCCTACTTTGACCCAGTTTTATAGGTGGGGTTTTGGTTGGGATGTTCTAAACTTCAATTAAAAATTTCGATGAGGTGTTTATTTAAAAAATATCAAAAATATTTCGCAATGTTGAAAACAAAAAGGTAGCCAATAACTCTAAAGCGGGACCAGAATAACATATCAAGAATGTACTATATTTGAAATTAGAAATGGTGACCCAGTTATTTCATGACAGCTATAACCTGAAATGATTTTCCTATAATTATAAGTGATGTCATTTATTTTGCTCGGCGTCTTTAGCTACCCTTCTACTTTTATATGTCACTCTACTAAACTAACTTTCTTCTATATCTTGAAGGTTTGTTGCAACTGCGACAATTTCACTTTTTTATTTGGCATGAATACATCGATTTGAATGATCCAAGTATCTTGGATACCAACTTCTGTTTCATCTATTACTCCCTTTCTATGAATTTGTCAATATCTTCGGTTAGGGATTCAATAGTTCCTTACTATCACTGTAATTTTCAAAACTAGTAAATTATTGACAAACATTTACACAAAATTGAAAAACTAGACGAATGCTTTTGCCCATATGTTTTATCTATAAATAAGGGTTATATACGATGTAATTTATACTCGTTCTACATAACCATAAACCATAGTTATTTTTTAGGGGCTTCCTCTTATCTCTCTTTTTGTTTGTTTACATGGTATCAGAGAATGTTCGATCCTTAGAGTAATATAATTGATTTATTCGTTATAAATTTGGACTTCGATTTGGGGTTAAGAGTTATTTAGAGTTGTCTTGTTTCAGATCTATTACTATTGTGCTTTAATTTGATTTGTTTGATATTATTTCGGATAATTTATTTAAAAAAAAATTAAATGGGTTTATGACATTCTCATTTGGGACATGTCTCCGCATCACGTTATAATTTCTTATTATAGTGGTTGTAAACTAGAAAATTTGATGTTTTGTCGTTTAATCAAAGTGTCTAATCTTCTATTGCTCATTTTGATATTATTCACTCTGATGTTTGGGGTCCATCTCATGTTTCCACAAAGGGTGGTTCGTCATATTGTGAATCTTTTATTGATGATTATACTCGTTACACTTGGGTTTATCGTATGAAACAAATGTCATATATCTTTGGAATTTATAGAGAATTTTGGGCACTTATTAAGACTCAATATTCAGATGTAATAAAATTATTCAGGTGTGACTTAGGCGGTGAATATACATCCAATGTTTTACTTAGTTACTTGCATCTGATGGTACCATACATCAATTTTCTTGGACTGACACTCTTCAGTAGAATGGTGTTGCAGAAAGAATACATCGTTACTTTGTTGAGACTACTCGTTCTTTGCTTTTATTTACCAAGGTTCATACTATTTTTGGGAATAAGAAATTTTCATTGTTGTATATGTGATTAATCAAATTCCCACTGTACATAATTCATGGCCGTCTCTCTTTCAGAGGTTATACGGACAACCCCCAGGTTATTTTCATCTACGAGTGTTTGAATGTACACTTGTTGTCATTCGTCCTCATGCAGAACACAATAAATTGAGTCTTAAAATTTAATATATGTGTTCTTGTGTTATGGTGTTAGAAATAAATGTTATCATTGATTTAATCTCACCAGTCAGAAAATTTATGTATCTCGACATGATACATTTCTTGAGCATATCCTGTTTTATTCGATTCCAACGAAATTATATGATATAACAAGTACCAAACTTCATACTATTGATCATTTTGAAAATAATAGCGACATGCCGATTCACATTGATGTACGAGATCATGATACATCTACTTCAATTGATACTACTTATGCTCCATCAATGGCTGAGTCAACTTCTTGCTCTAGTGAGCCAACAACTCCACCTCTCAGAATATCTACTCGTACAAGTAAGTCTACCAAACTATAAGATTTTACGTATTCTTCTTACTCAACTCTTTTTGCTTCTTTCATAGCAAACATACATGATATATATAAACCTCATATATTTGTGATTCTTGTTGGTGAAATGTTATAGTCGAAAAATTTACTACTCTTTATCAGACTCATACATTGAATATAGTTATACCCCCTCCAGTAAGCATATAATTTGTTCTCGTTGGTATTTTAAAATTAAAACAAAGTCCGATAGGTCTGTTGAAAGATATAAGGCTCGTTTTGTAGCAAAAGGGTATTTAGATAATTATGGTATGGATTATGATGAGACATTTAAAAAAATAACGACAGTCTATACTCTTATTGCGGTTGCATCCGTTCGCCAGTGAAAGATTTTCCAACTAGATTTCATATTTTTGAATGGTGGTCTTCACGAGGAGGTTTAGATGACTTCTCCTCCATGTGTTGCTCACCAACCAGGTGAACTTTGTCGAATTAGGAAATATTTATATGGTCTTAAACAAGATCCTCATGTTTGGTTTGAGAAATTCTTTATGCTTATTACTTCACTTGGTTTTCTTGCTAGTAATCATGACTCGACCTTGTTTATCAGATGTACGATTACATGGAGAACTATTTTATTCCTATATGTAGATGATATGATCATTACCGGTGATGATATTAATGGAATTGAGGCACTCGAACATGATTTGGCTCGGCACTTTCCGATGAAGGACATGAGACTATTACATTATATCTGATTTATCCGAGTGAGCGCGACTTTCTTATAACCGGATGGTAGATACCCGTCTTGAAACCAATATTCGCTATTCTCCGACTAATGGTGTTCATTTATCAGACCCAACTCTATATCGAACTCTCGTACGGAGCTTAACCTATCTTATAGTTACTCACCCATATATAGCTTACGATGTTCATGTGATTAGTCAGTTTGTTACTGCTCCTACATCCGTCTACTACAGAGTTGTTCTTTAAATATTGAGATATCTTTGTGGCACTTAGTTCCAAAGTATTTTGTTTACTTCGCTCTCTTCACTTGAACTGCGTGCCTATTCTGATGTTGATTGGGATAATGATCCTCATGACCAAAATCTACTACTGGTTTCTGTGTTTTTTTTGGAGATTCAATAATCTCATGGAAAATAAAAAAGCAATATGTTGTCTATAAATTGTCTATTAAAGCTGAGTATCGTGTTATAACCATGACCATATGTGAGATTGTTTAGTTACGATGACTTCTTGCAGATGTGGGGGTTACCATTACTTAACCCACTTTCTTACATTGTGATAACAAAAGCGCATGCATATACAAAATAATTTTGTTTTTCATGAAAGGACGAAACCCATTAATATAGATTGTCACTTCACTCGACATCATTTTCAGATTGGAACCATCTCGCTTGCATATGTTCCACCGACTTTGCAAGTTGCTGATATTTTCACGAAGGCTCGGTCAACAACGCGATTTCGTTTTCTTTGTGACAAACTCTCAATGTTTATTACTGTTTCATTGTGAGTTTGAAAGATGGTGTTAGAGATATAAGACTGAGGCCCATTGGCCCATATATTTTATCTATAAATAAGAGCTTTATACTTTATGTAATTTGTATTATTTCTAAGTAAACAAAAACCATAGTTGCTTCTTAGTGACTTCTTCTTCTTCTTCTATCTCTTTGTTTGTTTAGATATTTAATAATGTCTGCTCTCATATGATTTATTATGCATGGTCAAGCATGATTTATGGTGAATTTTTTAAAAATAAATATCATCAACGCATCAAGTTTTATTTGTCTTAAAAACACAAAGCTAATTGTGTTTTCAGTTTTTATTTTTGTGCTCCGATTTGAAAGATATCAATTATTTTAAAAAATAAGTTTTAAAAAAAAGTGAAAAATAAAAGCTTTGGTTCAAAGAAAGAGAAGTGATCACGTAATTGGTGATCAAACATATAAGTACATAAAACAGATATCAGAAGATAATCGTGAAATTTGAAGTATTGAATGACAGTAATTATTAGTCTTGGATACATTTACTTACATTTTCGTGTTATTCACTTGTTATTTCCCCGTTTTTATTTATCATATTCCATCGTCTTATAATACATGTAGCTTTAAGATTAGACACAAATATTAAAAGAAAATTAGAATTATTTTCCGTTTTTATAAAAATTAAAAAAAAACATTCAACGAAAAATAATAAATAATATTCTAAAACATATCGATATACTAAAAATATATATAAAATAAAAATATATTCTAAAAAGACATGTATTAGAAATATAAAAGGAATATAAACTTTAATATTTTAAATATTTTAATGATAAAATACATAATAATAATAAATTATAAACCAAAAATTTAGAGAATATAAATATCAATACGACGATTTAGATAAAAATGAAAAATGAAAATAAATGAAAACGACAAAAAATACAGAGAGGGATACTAGACGGGAATGGTGGAATTATGTTTTAAGAGGCTTTGCTCTTCTAGCGTCACCACTTACGGTAATATGTATTTGTCCTCCGAGAGGATCATTGTCTGATGCATTGTAAGTCTTTTTCTTTATGAAATTGCTTCTAGGAATGTGCAGGTCTTAATGATCCCGTTAGGAAAAAAGATGTTATTGATTTCATAATTAGTAATAGTATCTCATTGTTAATTTTAGTTGAAACAAAAGTCTATATTATTAGGTATATAGTTCCCTTTTGGCGTGTTATTACCAACCACGCTTCTCATCATCTTGGTAGAATTTGGATTATCTTGAACCTTAGTGTTATCAATGTTTCTCTCAGTACATTCACTGCATGGCCAAGTGCCATAATTTCAATGCCTCATTCAGATTCACGACCATCTATGCTTTTAATGAGGCTCATGATCGTACTCTTCTTTGGAATGATTTAATAACCATTTCCAAGAAAGATCAAGGCATACCTTGGGTCTCTATGGGGGATTTCAATGCCATTCGTCATCCGGATGAGCGATTAGGCTCCTCCGAAAATTGGTCCTCAGCAATTGATGAATTCAATAATTGTTGCTACCTCAGTGGGCTAAGTGATCTCCGATGCATTAGAGTCCACTTCTCTTGGATTAATAAACAACCTACTCATCCCATCCTCTCCAAAATCGATCGCGTTCTAGTCAATCTTGAGTGGGATAATATCTTTCCTACGTATTTTTCTCACTTTGGTTTTTTTTTTCGTTCCTCCGACAACACCACCGTCATTCTCAATCTTGGGTTCCCCCGTAAAAGACGTAAGAAAGTATTTAAATTCTTTAATATATGGAAATCACATCCTCAATTCAAAAACATTATTTACAAAAGATTAAATCTTCCTATCTCTTCCTCTGGTATGAGTCTTGTCACTGACAAGCTCAATCAACATCAACATGAGCTTTCTTGACTCAATTATAAGAAGTTTAGAGACATTACTAGTAGGGTTTCTAATGCTTAAAACACTCTATTTAAAGCTCAATCTAATCTCTACGTGACCCTCTCAATCCTATCCTTGTTACCAAATAAGTCAAGGCTTCCACGACTTTCATCTTTCTTAGTCGTGCTGAAGAAACCTTCCTCAAGTAAAAATATAGAGAAAACTGGATGAAGCTTGGTGATAAATACACCAATTTTTTCCACAAAAGTATAAAAACTTGTCTTTTCAAAACAAAATTAATTCTATCAATAATTACCAGGGTAACACTGTTTCAACTCTCGCTAGTGTTTCTAAGGTCATTGTGAGTTATTTCGAGAACTCCTTTGGTACTAGGTGTCCTGTTGGTTATATGAGGTTGGAGAAAGTTTCCTCTCTTATTTCCTCTAAACTTAATGATACTGAAAAGGTTTCAATGTTTCATGACATCACTAGCGAGGAGATTAAGTTTTCCTTTTTTAGTATTGATAGTAATAAATCGTCTAGTCCTGATGGTTTTAATTCAAGTTTCTTCAAGTCCAGATGGATTGTTGTTGAGCCAGACTTCTGTAATGGTGTCCTCAAGTTTTTCTAATCCAGAATTCTTGAAACCTCTTGGAACTCTACTTCTATTGCTCTCATTCCTAAAAAGGATTCCCCTTCTGTGGCTGCTAATTTTAGATCTATTTCTCTTTGTAATGTTGTTTACAAGATGATATCTAAAATATTAGCTAACATAATTAAGGATTTTCTCCTCTACATAATTGATAATTCCCAATCGGCTTTCATCTCGGGTAGGAACATCTCAGATAATATCATTCTCTCCCAAGAACTTCTAAGAGATATCATACTAATTATAAAGGTAAACGAGTATCCCTTAAAATTGATCTTATGAAAGCTTTTGATAAGGTTCGCTGGCATCTTATCCTTGATATTTTGGTGGCGATGAAATTCTCGGATCATATAATCACTTAGATCATCAACTGCATCTCATCCCTTTCTTACTCTATCAATATTAATAGAGACCCTTCCGGTAACTTCAAATGAATAAAAGGGTCTCACGCGAGGGGATTGGCTTTCTCCTTTTCTCTTTGTCGTTGTCATACAACTCCTCTCTAGTACCCTAAAGGGGAAGAGTAAAACCAAAAACTTCTGATTTCATTGGAAGTGCCATAAACTCAAAATTACAAATCTATGTTTTGTAGACGATCTTATGAATTTTTGTCATGGTGATGTCAACTCTTTTCTCCTCATCAAATAGGCTATGGATAATTTCTACTCCTTTCTGGTCTAAAAGTCAACCCCACTAAAATTCAGATATTTCTGTCGGGTATCAATAATCCTCTTCGCACTGAGCTCTTGTCTATTTTGGGTTATTTGGAAGGTTCTCTTCCAGTTAAATATCTAGAAGTTCCCCTTCTTACTGGTCGTCTTACCCATTCGGACTGTCGTCTCTTCTCCACAGGATTAGTGCCAAGATCGATACTTGGACCTCCAAGCATATGTCATACGCGGATAGACCCCAGCTTATCAAATATGTCTTATTTCCTGGTCAATTTTACTGATCCTCCATTTGTATCCTCCCCTCTAGGATCATTAAAGAACTGACCCAATATCTACGTCGTTTTCTTTGGTTGGGTTCCGCTATGAAAATCCATGGGCCAAAGTGGCCTAGTATAATATCACCTCTCCAACAAAAGAGGGTGGTCTTGGGATCCTGGATTCAAAAATCTAGAATCATGCGGTTGTCCTTAAACATCTCTGGTCTATTATCAGTAATAACAATCGCTGTATCTGTTGTGTTGGCTAGTAATTTTTACAGGGTGACTATTGATAATGGTTCGAGTACTTCCTTCTGGTACGACCCATGGCTCATCCCTACCTCTATAGCTTCGTACTATGGTACCAATATCATCAAGGATTCCCGGCTCGGGAATAACCTTAAGGTTTCAGACATCATTCTTGATGGTTATTGGAATTCTCCTTCAGACATCAGCTCGGCCAGAGCTAGAAGTCGTTTAAAATCTTTGGAGATCAACAACCTCATCCTCACCCTAATCCCTCCTAAAATCAACTCTCATAATGTTTCTTTTTGGATTGCGAAGGTTGGTTGCAATAACTTCACAATCAAGGATACATATAACACTATTTGTACGCCTGCTCCTATTGTGGGGTGGGCTGGGTTAGTATGGAATAAATTCAGTATTCATTGTCACTTTTTTATTTTATGGCTCGTTATCCTTGACAAACTTTCTACCATAGATAAGCTTCTCGGCTGGGGTATCAATATCCCACCTGATTGTGCCTTATGCAACTTTGCTTCTGAAAGTATTATTCGTATCCTCTTTAATTGTAGTTTCACTCAGAGTATTTGGACCTATGTCAGTTCAAAAATGAGTTTTCCTTTTTCAGCTTCATACTGCCAGTCTTGGGTCTGCGATGCGTCAAACTGGTCTAACTCTCGAAACCGTCACATTTGGTGATCTTGCTTTGGCACGGTTGTTTACCCCGCCTAGAAGGAGAAGAACCCAAGATTTTTTTGGTTTCCCCCGCCAATTCCTCTCTCGTTTCTCACTGAATCTTCTCTAATCTTCGGTTTAGATTCCACAGCACCAAGATTTGCTGGCTTATGTAACTGCTTGTATTATTATTTATTCTTATAATTTATTTGCAGGTCCCCTCCTCTTCGATCTAGTTCGTTGACTTCCATTGTCGTGGATCTTTGGATTACTATTCGTCGGCTCGATTGACCATTGTTACGTCATCTTAGTTATTCTAGTTTATCTCCGATGTTCTACCATTCCTACTTTGTTTGATTTAACAATCTTGTTTATATATCTCCTTATGTCGATTGTATCTCATCGGGATGCGATTTTGAATATAAAATATTAGGTAAGGTTAACGAGTGGTTTTCGACAACCATTAATAAAGTATTAACCTTTTTATTTTTCTAAATATTTCTAATTTAATTATTATTTAATCCCATATAACTTGCAATCATTAATTTAAAATACCATACTATGGATATCAATATAAAAATAATTAAGAAACTTAAATTACTTATGTACATTTGTATATCAAAAAATTTAACCCTATTAAAAAATCAAACTATTTTGTACGAAAATTATATAAAATTAATTATAAAATTAATTAGTAATTTTTGGATTAAAAGTGAGTTTTTAACAAATTGATCTTAAACATCAATATGATTTCAAGGGCTATATACGTATATTATATGTATTTATTTAAATATTATATGTATCTATAATATTATATTTATTAATTTATATATATATATATATATACTTATATTATAGGTAAGGTGTGAACGAAGCTCTACATTGGATATTATGAAAATGATCAATGGCATTTAAGTAAGAATATATCTCCATTAGAATAAAAAGATTTGAAAGTTGACCAAAAGTAAAGTCATATTGGTTTTTGGACTAAACAGAGATCCCATCATAGTAGTGCAAATATCGGGTTGTTGTATCGGGTTGTTGTACATATTTATATACGGAAGCAGAATATGAGTCTCTTATATATTTCAAAATTGACATTATAGTGTAAGTTGTTGCAATTGAAGGTTAACAATGATGTTTACATCAACAAAATAAAAAATCAAAAGATTTGATGAAGGATCCAGCTTAAATAAAATTTTCAAATATAAAAAATAAAATAAAACTAAAACATTTAAATAGATTATTTTAAAGGTTTTCCGCCTACATCATCCTTCTCCGGTTGGGAAGAATTCGACCTCGAATTCAAAACGTTGGAATATCGAATATTCGAAGAATTATACCACTGAGAGCGATACCATCATCATTGTAACAGTTCCTGAACGGTGAGCAACAGTGACAGTAGTTCTGTTTACCATCATTATTTCTAATGTCACGTGTAAAATTCTAGAGTTGTCGACGAAGCATGTAGCATGTAGCATTGTAGAGCTG
The DNA here is from genome assembly GCA_036936605.1 of Limnanthes douglasii subsp. nivea. Classification (NCBI taxonomy): domain Eukaryota; kingdom Viridiplantae; phylum Streptophyta; class Magnoliopsida; order Brassicales; family Limnanthaceae; genus Limnanthes; species Limnanthes douglasii. Next base: position 106,874,844 of record JAUPFV010000004.1, on the reverse strand, counting down.
TACATTTGGAATCGATAAAGAACTTGGACAAGTTTCACTGCAAATTTCGTAGCTAGACCTTTTGTCGTTCCGTTGATCCAAATTAGTTCTGGAAGCAAAGAAACAATCTTTGGTAAACTCATAATAAGAATCCCAACAAACAGAGCATACAAATCAGCCGTGCATAATCCTTGTCCTTGTTTGGCAACGCACAACGAATTTCTGTCCTCACCAGCCTTCCCATGAGCCCACTGCATGTTACGGAGATTCATTTTTGATGGACCACGTTCAGTGCAGTGTCTTGTAGCCTCTACTTGAAATTTCACTTCTTTATTAATATGCAAGTGATTACTTGCTACTTTCTCTGATATTTTTGCTCCACTGCTTTGGAAGATGCCCTTTGGGGCTGAAAGGATTCTAGCTCCCTCCTTCAGTAGCTTATCAGAATACCCGATTGAGAATTCTTCCTTCTATGACACCCAAGAAGGATCTGAGTCATTGGGTTTGCAAACAATAGAATAAAATGTCATATCCGGAGTAAGAAAAGGAAAGCCAGATCCACTATCTTTCAAAATCTCTTCAAGGGAAACTTTCATATCTGAAAAATCCTCTATGAGCAAAAATAACAACAAAAGATCGAAGCCCATGTGCATCAGGCATGTAACGATCTGCACCTGTATCAAGAAACAACCTAACTACATCCACAACTCTCAATGAACTACCAGAAATAACACAATGCAAAGTAGTTGTTTCATCCGTGCCACATGAAAAATTAACATCCACCTGTATTCCATCATTTAGTTTCCCAGTCCAACTGTTCAGTTCAAGACCCGAGACTTCAAGATTCCAAAGTTGGAACAAACTCTCGAGCTGGTCACCAAGCAAATAATTCTGAACGAGAAAAATATGATGCAATGATTTACAATTCGCCAAATTTGATGGAATTTCTTTGGAGATATTGTTGTTCTCCAAATTTATTTCTTCTATGTAAGGTGAGGTTGTATAGAAAGAGACATCCCCAAACTCACTGAGGTTATTATACAAAATATCAATATGTTTGAGTGAAGAGTCGTAGATTGTTCACCCTAACACCCCAAGTTGTCCAGTCCACTGTCCCAATTTTATGTTCTCTCATGGATGTCTTACTAATGTTAATAAATATGGATAATATATTAATATATTAATATATATATATATATAAGTATTGATATTAGTTTCTTTTTATGTAAATAGTTATGAACAACATATTAGTGTAAATAAATATATTAGTATGTATATTATTTATATTAAGATTGGTTAATTTTATTGAATGTATGGTTAATCACGGAATATAGTTTTATTTATTTATTTATGTAAATTATTTATTGTTTATAACAAATTTATAAAATTTTAGATTGTTATATTGTTTTAATTGCAACATTTTATATATTTCAATATAAATATGGTAATATTAATAGTGTATATTATATAAGTTTTGGTTATAAATTTATAAAATTTAGATATTAATATATTATAATCATAATACTTTTATAATTTTTAATATAATATTGTAATATACATTATAATTTAGATATTAATATATATTATAGATGTAGATTATGGAAAATTTTATATGGTATTATGCTTTATTTCGATTTTACGAGTCATAAATGGCTACATTTAAAGATCTGTTTTTTTATTTTATCTAAAATTTTGCAAGGGATTTGCATCGGAGGTGCAACAATTTTTTTGTATGTTGTTTAAATTTATCGACGAGTTGACAACAGATTTATAATGAGATTTTTAAGTTTTGAGTAATCTTATCGATGAAAGTGTAACGGATTTATAACAGTTTTATTTTTGTTTTTATATTAAATTTAGCAACGGTTTGTTAACGGATATGGAGCGCAAATGATAGGTTTTAAAGTATGATTAACAACAACATTCATCATGTTACAATGAAATTAGTTTTGTTGTAACAATATTCATCAATAAATTAGCTACGACTCTTAAATAGTTTACAATGAAATTCGGTTAATAATTACATTAAAATATGTCACGTATATACAACTATTTGCTCGACTTGATCCGTTTTCAATCTATCAGATCAACAGAAAAAAAATATAGACGTAGCAACTACATTTCATTACAAATCAATCGTTATGCATTCGTATTAGCGACCAAGTAGTAGTAACCAACAATAATTAGTGCAATTCATTGTTAAGAGCCGAAAATTATCAACTAGTGATGTTTTAGACATTTTTCAAAGCATTGTAAAAACTAATTTCAGTAATTTTGTCTATAATCGTAATAGAAGAATGGAAGTTTTATAATTATGAAAACCTTTCACGACCACAAAATGAGTCTGTTTTCATTGTTTTAGAGTGAAAAAAAGTGTCAGCATAGTTGAATTATTTGTGGACAGTAAAAATAGTAGTATCGAAATTAGTTTTATTTTTGTGGTTAACAATTCTCATGTGTTTATTCATACTTGATAAGATGTTAAATTGTCGAAGTCTTTAAGAATTTTCATGTGCTTATATATAATTGCTAAAATGTTGAACTGTTCTTCCGTATTAATTTTTTATAATTATTTAGAGGACTAATTATTTCAAGTACGGGGTAAATTTCATCTCATACTTGGTCCGGAATCCACATTGCTAATATTGAAAAGAATAGATTGTATATAAATGTGAACGTCCCTCAACTAATAAGAGGTCTTTTGGGAGTATAAACTACCTCTAGGTAGATTGAATTTGGAGAAGCTATATTTATCACTGAATCACCTTCGTCCTAACATTCGTATCAGATTTTGTTATTTGCTTTTGTTGTCTAATTTTGATCATCTTTAGTTGATTTGGTCTCCAATTTTGATACGGCTATCCTAACATGATTTTTATGGTTTGCTGTTTGATTTTATATGATACCATCATAGCTTTGTTTTGTTTATTACTTGGTTCCAAATTCTGATTATGTTTGATATTTTTTTTAGGTGATAGAGGTATTGTAGTGCTGATAATTTTAAAAACAAATTATATATATATTTTTAAATTATTAGAGAAATTGAAGGTAAATTTGATTATACTATTTTATTAACACAATAATGATGGTATTTTTTAAAAGAACTATAAGGATATAGTTTTATATTTTTTTTAAAACTTACATAATAATAATAATAATAATAATAATAATAATAATAATAATTGTATTATGTCCAAAATAGATATATTTTAATATTTGATAGATCATCTTCTTTTTAGATAAATTTAGTAAGTCTTTTGTTTCGCGTTTTTTCATCTTCTAGCTTTTTTGTATTTTTCTATTTTTGGAAGTCTGATCCTAAAAAAAACTTGGATATAATGTGTTCATTTTATCAAATGGAATCAGAAATTAATAAGTCTTTCTTAAGAATGTTAAATTTGTTTTGCAAAAAAATCTAAAAATATTTTATTGAATCAATATGAGTTATATAAGTCCAGATAAATAAATAAAAACACTCTCAACCCAATTATTTTTAAATGATATTTTAGTATAAATACTTTCATGATGTTAGCACGTTTATACACACTAGTAAAAAATGTTTACATCGAATATTATAACTAATAAAAACTGATAAATTTACTTGTAACAACTTTCATGACTAACTAACTAATTTGTTGGACCGATTTTAACAATTTTTATTTTGGTCAATAGATTTGTTTATCTTCAAATTTCCAATTGATTATCATCATTAAACTTCATTATTCAATATTTAAACGAGTAACCTTTATCAAACTTAAATATTTTTCAGATTTTATAGTTATTGTTGGTTTAAACATGTCAGTATGCTTATCTTCAATGTCAATCTTCTCAATCTCCAGCTTCAAACAAGAAATTAAGTCTGTGATAACATAAAACTGGATGACAATATGTTTAGTCTTCTCATGAAATGCTTGATCATTTGTAAGACATATTACACTTTGACTATCACAGAACATTGATACACCATCTTTCTTTACTCCGAATTTAGCTACCAAACCTCTCAACCATAATTTTTCCTTGGTTGTATCAAAAAATCGATGTACTCAACCTCAATAATTGATAGTTTTAGGTGCATGATATAAATAACTCATCAACAAATTTATAGCCGACGGACTACATGAACGAAAATGGATCTACTGAGATATGTATAGGCATGAAGTATTGAGATTCTCTAAAGACGGATTTTGATTAAGATTTAGGTGCGAATGTGTTTGCGGGAACCTAAAGGAAATCTTGATCGACAACATGTTGGTTGTTTTATATTGGGTCGAAAGCCTGACCGATGGTGTAGGAACTGCACCGATCGTTTTCACGGATCATCCGAGGATGTTGGGTGTTTGTTGTCGATGCCCCTCCGAGGATGTTAAGCGTTGTTTGTCCATGCCCATCTAAGGTTTTCGAGTGCTTAATGAGCTGATGCTTCTTCTCTTATTAGGCTTGTCCATGCCCATCTAAGGTTTTCGAGTGCTTAATGAGCCGATGTTTCTTCTCTTATTAGGCAAAAGTTCTTAACTGAATTGGGATTATTCTATTTAGTGGTATCATATTTAGTTTGGTCTCTCTAAATTAATTATATTCTTCATTATTAATAGGTTTTTAATTTATTAATGTTCTCTATTAATTAGATTTTTTAAATTATGATTAATATTTTATTAGAGTGGTTGATTAATGTGATTTAATCTAGAGCACCTTTTGGAAAATTGGGGTTTTTCCTAAGTCTATAAATAGGACAAAAACACAAATCTAGGATATGTAGCATGACTGCATCGACGTGGTAAAAGACTTACTAAAGAATTTTTATTCTTTTTAGTGAGGGAAATGTTAGGTCTTTTAGATAGAGAAGTGATATAAGAGATAAAAACTTAATAAAGAGTTCTGTGAATCACGTTATCTTTGTAAACTATGATAATTTTATAACAAACAGTGTTTGAGGCTTTTGTGTTTAAAGAGTCTTTATGTAACCTTCATTGTTTAATAAAAGAGAGTGTCTATTTTTCATGAATGTATGATTTCTTCACAATCAAAACCATCTTAAATTTGTCTTGTGTGCTCGGTTTCTTTTATACTTTTTTTAAATTTTTACTTTCTTGTTGAACAAGGTGTTACGAGAATAACAAGTTCTACCACGGTTAAGTCTCTAGGGTTTTAGTCAAGAGAGAGATAAGGCAAAAAATGATTATCTTACTCATCGATGGATACTCCCTATTTATAATGTTGTGAGTTAGTGGCCAGTTACACACGTTTACACTTAATGCTCCACTAACCCATTAACATCATTATTCCTATAATTTTGGAACAAGTATTTAAAACGGTTTGACTTAAGAGTCAAAACGTGCGTTTATACAATAAATAAAGAAACGCCTAGTCTGATCTGCACCTTGAGTCGAGCTACGTCATTCCTTGAGCGTGATCAGATCTGTTCTGGTGTGCAGAGCTTGAGCTCACTAATCAGGTGATCAACTTATCTTCCTTGAGTTCGCACTTTGTTCTAGTCTGTTCATTACGTCCTTAATCTGGTGGATCAACTCGTTGCACCTAATATCTTCGAGCTCGATTTGCGTTTCTTTTTTAATAAGAAACACTATAGAGCTCGTCATTTTCTTTATTGCTTTCCTTAACCCAAGCTCTCGATCTTCCTGGTCATGCTCGTACTCATTCGGGGGTATCCTCTCTTATCAGTGCTCCCTCTTAGTTTATAGGTTTAGTAATTTTTTCATAAAAAAGATTAGTAAACCTGTAAAATAAAAACAAAAGTTATTATTAAATCGAAACCCATAAATAGTTGCGTGGTTATTCCAAACGCCTTGTGGCTTCCTTTGTTGACACGTGTCATTGATGTAACTGCGACCGTTCTAACATCGCTATTCCTGAGAGACAACGCCTGGCGCTTCAGCTTTTGGCACAGATTTTAACCAATTAATGATGTCACACGCTCATTTCTAAGGGTGAATACACATTCAAACTTTCTCTATGTTTACTTACTTGAAAGAAAAATAAAAACATCGACTCAGTTAGGAACTTGATGAGATCTGCATATTGATCGCCCTTTCGGTCGAGCCCTCGTTTCAAAGAGGCCACTGCCATGATTTCGGCCAAATCTGGTAAAACATTCATAGTATGAACAAATTTCATAACATGACTCTTAAGAGACTCACCTCTTCGTTGATAAAGGTCTATAATTGAATCACGCTCGCGCTTGAGCTCTTTGTTGCCAACAAACATCTCTCTCAACGCCTTCCACAGTCTTGTAAAGTCATAGAGGGATCATTTTGGCAAGCTGCTGAACCAATCCATTGTGTTGCATTTGAGGGTCATTGACAGTGCTCGACACAGCATTGCATCGTCGGGGTTGAATGTCATCATCATGTTTCTGAATTACTCCAAATGCATTTCCGGGTCTCTTGTTCCGTCATTTGCTTCCATCCGGAAAAGGATCGAACTTCCTCTGGAACTGGGCTTCGAGAATCTTCTCAGAAAATGATGATTCATTTAGTATGTAGGCTGACAGTCTCGGGCGAACCTGATTGTAGCGGAGATCCTCATTTTCCCGAGCTCGATTTGTCGACGTCTGTTTTGCCTATTCCCGCTGACCCCTGCTACGATTCTTATCCTCGCTCTCGCCCTCACCTTCTTGCTTGTCATCTCACTTTGACGACCGATCCGTTCTGTTAACTTTACTTGCCTTCAGACCAGAGGGTTGATGCACCTTGCTTGTTCCCTTGATCTTAGCGTTGAGGGCGTGAATATCTCATTCATTCCTGCCATAGTGGCGTGCATGGCTTATTCCCTTGCATCTCGCTCGAACGCTATTTTCAATTGCTCCTCTTGGAGATTCTGAATCCTCTGCTCTAGTTGGAGGAAAGCCAAATCAGTTGTTGGAACGGCCTCCATAGTTTCATGAGCCCCTGCTACATCCGCCTGTTGATGGAGTTGCACCCCTACCCAAGGGACAACGGTGGGCTGGGACGGTGGTTTCTCCGTCACAACCGCCCCTTGGGGTGTCCTGGGATTACCCCCCTGAGAAGCTATAGGTCCGGAGTACAGGACACCTTGCCTAGTTGGTTGATTCATCGCTCCCCTCTGGTTTATCGTTGCTTCACTTGTTTCCTGGTTGTCGCTCTCGATTCCTGACCTTGTGACTACCATGGTGGATGATTAAAAAATTCACACAGAAGGCGCCAACTTTATTACAGGAATAACAAGTTCTATCATGGTTAAGTCTCTAGGGTTGTAGTCAATAAAGAGATAAGGCAAAAAATATTCTCTTATTCATTGATGGATACTCCCTATTTATAATGTTGTGAGTTAGTGGGCAGTTACACACGTTTACATTTAATGCTCCACTAACTCACTAACGTCATTATTCTTATAACTTTAGAACAACTATATAAAACGGTTTGACTTAAGAGTCAAAACATGTGTTTATACAATAAATAAGGAAATGTCTTGTCTTATCTGAACCTCGAGTCGAACTACGTCATTCCTTGAGTGTGATCAGATCTGTTTTGGTGTATAGAGGTCGAGCTCACTAATCACATGATCAACTTATCTTCCTTGAGTTTGCACTCTGTCATGGTCTGTTCATCACGTCCTTAATTTGGTCGATCAACTCGTCGCTCCTAATATCTTTGAGCTCGATCTCTCTTTCTTTTTTATAATAGCAACACTGTAAAGCTCTTTATTTTCTTCATTTCTTGCCCTAACCCAAGCTCGCGGTCTTCCTGCTCGTGCTCGTATTCATTCAGGGGAATCCCTTCTTATCACAAGGTAATTATTCTTTTTATAAAGGTCGATAATGCATCTTAGTTATTTTCTATGACGAAGGGTATTTCCCAACTAGTGGTGCAGTGAGAATGAAGCAACATAAGAAGAAGTAGATCGATCGAGGATATAAGGACTATAGAAATATCTTGCCAACAAATTGAAAAACCATGAAAGATGAGATATATGAAGCTTAGCCAATAAAAAATCTACAGATCAAATGACTTTAACCTCTTAAGAATTAAGGTTAAGTTTACCTAGTACAAAATGGATTGAATGTTGTTATCGCGAAGAATTTTACACAAGTGGATGATGCATACTGTCCAAAGCTCAAATTATCCTCATACTGAGCTTGAGAGATGAAGTTTTACGTGAGGTGTATGAAGAGCCTACAATGTTAGGGATATAGAATCAGTTGGGGTCGATTTATATGAAAAAATCCGTAGAAAATATACAATATGAAAAAAATCCTTGGAAAATAGATTGTTGGGGTATTGTCCAAAGCTCATAGTATCCTCACACATTTTTTATGGATAGTAGCACGAAGATTCGACAACACCTAAACGGTAACAATAGAATTATACTCGGTTAGAGTGAAGTTGACGTGAATGTGGATGGATGCAATCAAGAAATTGTCCTCTTAAGCTCTCTATTGAATGTGTACTAACACTTTATGGACACCATGGTCTACGCCAAAGACTCATTTCTGATGGTATAAGTCAAGAGAACTTTTAGCTCTAAATATCTTCAAATGAATAATGTTTCAAAAAGTGACTCTGAAAGGTACATACTGAGTGTGAAGGCAGAAAAGAAAAAAAGATACATGTAAGAGGAGAGGATACTCTGGATCAAAGTCCAAAGGAGCTGAAACGGGTTCTAAATTAATATGTTGGTTATGCAAGAAAAAAAACATATTAGTAGGAACTTCCTGGAGAAATAAAATGGAAATAATTATCAGAAGACCGAAATTGGAGATGTTCGAATGGTTTCTGATGATTGTGAGTACACTGATGGGTTAATTACTTCTTAATCTTGTAAATACAAAGATAAATGAGTGATGAATTCAAGTGTGTCATTTCATATAAATTCCAATATGCATTATTTTAAACATATAAGAATGGTTGATGGTGGAAGAGTCATCCTCGGGAATGAGAAACCATGTGATGTCAAGGATTAGAACTATTCGGTTAAAGTTGTCTACGTGAATTGAGAGATCAATAAAAAATATGAGGTACGTGTCTAAAGTGAAACAAAACCTTCTGTTTATTGGGATGTTAGATGAAGAAGGGTTTACATATAAGGGTAGAAACATAATTTTGAGAATTTTGCAAGGATCATTTGTTGTAATGAAAATATATAGGACTAACTTAGCTTTAGTTCTTGAAGGCTCAGTAACGGTTATGGGTGTCTAGTATAAATAATGATTATACCAAGTTGTGACATCTTCAGATATGGAATTTGATTAAAAAGACCTCGGTGAACTAAGAAAATATGGTTTGTTAGATGGTACCACAGTTTAAAAGTTGAGTTTTTATGAAAGTTATGTATTATGTAAGAGCAAGATGATGAAGTTTATGCCCAACAACCACACAACCAATGGATTTATTGAGTATGTTCATTCAGATATTTGGGTTCTGCGCGAGAACCTTCCATATGTGGTGCAAGGTAGTTTTGTCTCTAATATATGACTCTTCCAAGATTATACCTATACTTTTAAAGACTAGAAATGAAGTATCTTGTCTTTGTGAAGTAGAAGACTTTGGTGGAGAATCATACCAGGAATGAAAGAACTCAATGTGGAAAAAATGATGGTTAGTTATAATTTCACCATGACCTCACAAATATCAAATTCCCTTTCATCTACTAGCTTCCATATCGATTATGGGAATGAAATACTTTTCATAAAAAATATTGACTTCAATACAAAAATGTTCCCATGATACATCTCAAAAGTCTTGCAAAATTTATTTGATTATTATCATTTGATATATTGTATTCTCAACGTTATGATATTTTGATTGTAGTATATTTAGCAAAATATATGTCATTCCCAACAACTTTCTCATCAAACCCATAATTAAAACAAAGTCATTTCTCTCTATTTTTTGCATAAAATAATGCTTTTGGTATTCACTTCCACATCATCAGTTACTGCTTTAAGAACATTCAATGGCTAATGTCACATGTCCATCAATCTATATATGTTTGTGTAATGAGTTCTTCATCTATTATCACGTGGTCTACATAATCCTAGTTGTTTCGTTTAGCTTTTTACCAAAAGAAATTTTCATGCCCTCTAATAAACTAACCGATCGATTATGTTCAGTCTGGCTTAACACATATGATCTCTTACATGATTATGCATAAGAATTAACAATTATGCTAATGTATACAAGGAAATAATCAATCCATTTATTAATCTGACATGATGAAATAACCACTAATAGAGTTGGTGAGCAAAACAATGGATATAATGAGTATGCTGATTTTCTCTTTAATCAAGTGTCTTCAAACCATTGGATTCACCTCGCATATTTGAAACACCATAATATCCTTTACATCTCAATCTAGAAATTGATAATTTGCGGTTGGTAAACATTAAATTAAAAGCGTTCATCAAACAAACAACTTTAGGCTATCTTACATGGACTATACCAAAAAACCTCTCTTATATCTATTTGCCTATTAATAAATCAAATGTCATTTATTCCTTCACGGAACAGTTTCGATACTCGTCAGCCATAACGGAGAATAGTTTATCTTCTAAATCAGACCATATGAATAATCTCGTCTCAATTGGGATACGAGACTCATCAGCCATAACGGAGAATAGTTTATCTTCTAAATCAGACCATATGAATAATCTCGTCTCAATTGGGAAACAATTATTCAATTGTTTTTTAATACTTGGAAAAGTGTATACAAGTAAGAACAACACGATCTCCACTTTGGCACCGGAAGACCCGGACGGCTTCGCATTTGGTTCATTACCAAAAGGCCTCATACTAGTTGAGATATGTTTTTACTTATATACCACTGATCCTTCCCATGTTTAACCGATGTGGGATGTCGGAATTTGGTCGCCACCCTAACGAATCCTCCTCTCGAACAAAGTATCACCTTAGCCTTCTCTCAATTGACTTTCATCCGCCCACTCTAATCAGGTTGGAAGACTACCTGACCATAGAGGCACTACGGATGTTACTGCTCACCTCCTATTAGACCACTATGTCTTGTTCCTTAGCGCCACTCCAATCAAGCCACACTGCTTGATGAGCCACAGACACTCCGAACTAGGATCTCTAGAACGTATCACATTGAGCATGGCATCTAACTTCTTCATGTTCGACCTCCGAGAATTTCACCACCATCGCGTTCCGTCTAATATAGGGGTCCGTTCTGCATATTCCGCCTCCGTATATAAGTAAGAACAACACGATCTCAACACTAGTATGATATTGTCCGATATTGTCCGTTTTGGCACACGAAGGCCCGCACGGCTTTGTTTGGTCCATTACCAAAATGCCTCATACTAGTTGAGAGGGTAAAAAACACCAGTCATCCTCCACATTTGTCACTTGTAACAAGTTCGTCTCTTACCTTTGAGGTTGTAATAAAGGGGTCCTTATCGTTTTATTAAGTAGAATAAAACCATCATTTTCGAGTCCAGCCCAACATTTGTCCCCATAATACCCTTTGACCAGCCACATCAGCGATCCATGCATGACACTGATGTGGCAACCTTAAACCTTAAACCCGGCCCAAGAACCAACCCTGACCCAATAACTCAGCCCAACCCTAACTACTAACCCGAAATCAAATCGAAACCCCCATTTCACTCCAAATCCCTAATCCATTCCTCTATTCCCAATTTTCCTAACGAAACCCCAATTTCTTCCCCAACTCTCTTACCTTAATCAAAATCCTTAGTTCAGTAAAACATCTAAGTTTAATCTCACCTGTTTAACAACCAAATCGATGACCCAGAAATCTAACATCCAACTAACCTATTGTGACAGTCTTCGTACTCATTGTTTCCACATCGATAACCCAGAACCCAGAAATCAAACATCCAACCTAGAAGATCGAACTCCAGAAATCAAACATCCAACCCAGAAGCTTGAACTCCAGAAATCAAGCATCCAACCCAGAAGCTCGAAATCAAACATCCAACTCCATAAATACAGCAACATTACAGCTCTATAAAAAAATTAAAACAAAAATAACAGGTCGATTCAAATTAAATTGCCAAATATTACAAAATATTGTTATCTTGACTTCTACCTATGAAGCAAGTTCAAAATACAGCAACACTTTGCAGTACCTTATTACAGTAGCTTCTACATGTGAGTCTCTGAACTGAAATTTGAAAATTACAAATACATAAACATTAACCCTACTACAATCAAGCATAGAAAAATAACCCTAATTATAATCTTCTGTCGGCGACACTTAGCTTCCAACCTCCCAAGTTTCTTCAATAGGCAATTAATAACCATCTCCGAGTTGGTGTGAGTCCAGGATATACGAGTCACACTGTGTATACCACAATAACAGAGACCTTCACCATCGAATTGAAAACGAGACATACTCTTGAGGATATCGATCAGAGATGAGAGAGGAGTCGTAAAGTGGGATGAGGGTTAGTCTTCTGGTTTAGGTTGGAACGATAGAGAAGGAGATGACAAATTAGGGTTAATAGAAGGGGTTTAGGTGGGAATGAGAACGAGACAGACTCTTGATATCGATCTAGGGTTAGAGGCTGGGCTGGGTTAGAGATGGGTTTAGGGCTAACCGGGTTATAATATCTAAATGGGCCGGGTTTAAGGTTTGAAAGAAGGGTAAAAGAAATAGGTTAAAGTAAAAATTGATTTTACTTTTTTTACTGTTGCCACATTAGCGTCCTATGTGGATCGCTAATGTGGTTGGTCAAAGGGTATTATGGGGACAAATATTGGGCTGGACTCGAAAAGGATGGTTTTATTCTACTTAATAAAACGATAAGGACCCCTTTATTACAGCCTCAAAGGTAAGGGACGAACTTGTTACAAATGGAAAACGTGGAGGATGACTCGTGTTTTTTACCCCTAGTTGAGATATGTTCTTACTTATATACCATTGATCCTTCCCGTGTTTAACTGATGTGGGATGTGGGAATTTGGTCGTCACCCTGACACATTATCTATAATGTTTTATCTAACAACTTTAATTATCTCTTACTATTTTCACTCAACCAATCAAGAAATTCCACAAAAAATCTTTTGTTTAAATAGAATACCTCTCAATATCATCCTTAAAAGGCAGGTCTTGTCATAATAGATAACAAACTATTTGCAGAAAAATAGTTAAATATTTTATATATCGATGATCCGCCACTATATTTCTCATGATCAAGACACACATCACACTTTCTCGTCTATTTTTGAAATTCTCAACTAAATCTTTGACCACACTATACGAATTATTAACACCCCCAACATGGTCCATAAATTTAGTCGTATCATTTTTTGAGTTAACAAATCCATTTTTCACAAATGACTAATCACTACCAAAACCTACATTGTTTCTCTTTAAAAAATAACAATAATTTTTTTACATCTTTAGAAATACTATCTCCAACTATGATCGTCCACCAAATCAAACATCTCTAAAACACATATTATCTTCATTTTTTTCTCGGATAAGAATGACCAATCAGACAACAAAGACCCCTCAAACTATGACTTCTACAAACTCGATCTCTGATTCTCGCGTCAAAACTATTAATTTGGTGTTTGTAAACCATGACCACTCACAACATTATCAAGTTGAACTTTTACATCACTACAATGTTCAATATTTTCAAATTAGAACTTTAAACACTAATTGAACCAAGCGAGGTTTTTTTTTTTTTACGTCTTAGCAAATAATGAAATATTATCTAGGTTCATATTTGCTTGAATTGACAACTAACAAATAATCGAAGTTAAATTCAAATTTTATAGTTATTATCAATTTTGTATTTACTATTTAAATTATAGTTTATATATTTTTAATATATATTAATTATATATTTATCAATTTTAATCAAAATAAACAAAATATATATAATTTATAAAAAAATTAAGAAAACTTTTTAATAATTTTTGAGGTTATATATAATGCCATTTATGGTGAGCTATGAATTATAAATAGATACCAAATTAACATTACATTTACCTTTAAATACATAAAAATTATAAGTCCAATACGTTTGTTAACACGCTTTTAATTTAACGAAAAAATAATCCAAACAATGTTTAACGATATATATATATATATATATATATAGGCGCCTAAAATTTTAAGTAGATCAATAAAACATTACTTTATATATTTAATTTTTTATTGTTCAGTCTTCTACCCAAACTATGTCGGTGCGGACGAGTTATGCATATAGCGTAACTATTTTACACTAACAACAATATATGCTATCTGCCTAGATGAGTTAGATCTACATTTTCGTTGTGGGTGTTGTTTTCTTACATGGCTATTAGTGTAAATTTGTAAAACAGTTTGTTGGGATATATTTTAAATCTTATGAATTAAGTGAATTAAAAGAAAAGAAAAATGAGAACTGGATGATAAATAATAATTAAACCAAATTAATCTTTATAAAAGTAAATGATTATAAGAATAAGAATAGTGTCAAAATAGTAATTTTGAATAGAATTATTGACACTATAGAACTTTAAACACTCACAATATTCCAGCAACTTTAAATTATCAACCAAAAAAATAGGATAAAAAATAATTGAAATTTAAAAATATATTTATAATAAAGAATAAAATAAGAGAGACTTATCATTGAAGACTTATTCAACAAACGGCTAAAAACCCTGTCAAGTCACTGGACTATGACACCTGTTGCATTCGTGCCACTACCTTTCAAGTGTCTCCAAAATGAGTCATCTGTGTTTCAAAAAGTTGCATTCTTGCCACGGGCGCGTGCAAAAGCACAGAATGTTGACACGTGGCACCCCCAAAGTACACCAATCTGTTGCATATACGGTCACTGGTATTTCTCTTCCAGAAATACCCTCATTCAGTTTCACCCCCTATCATTTAACTTTTTCATTTTTTTACTCCAACCATTTACTGTCCCCTTTTAATTTTTTACTGCCTCTTTAACTTTTTACCCTTACTAATATATTTACTCACTGTGAAACCCATTTGCCCACTTTTAAACCTTCGATTTCATCAACCCGACCCGTTTTGTTTTAACCCATTCCTTTCATGACCCAATTATAAATTTCCCCCAATTATCGAACCCTAACATTTTCCCTCCTCAATTCTATTCCCTGGAAGTTGAAAGAACTCACAACCTCTCTCCCTCTCTCCATTCACTCTCTGTTACTCATAGTCTCTCTCCCTCTCTCCATTCACTCTTGGTTACTCACAATCTCTCTCCCTCTCCCTCTCAATCCCTTAATCGCGATTTTTTATATTCAACCCTAGATCCTTCTCACTCACTCACTGTCTGTGAAACCCTAATTATCACAAGCTTTAAATACACACAAATCAATAGACATATTATTTAAACTACAAGCTTTACTATCACAATTTGATTCAATACACAAAAATCAATTCAAATTTCAAACATCATAATTGAAATAAAATTTCATAATCTAGGAAACATACAACATATATTACCTACACCTGATACAAGATTCTTTAAATACGTAGACTAAAAACAGACAATTACCAAAAAACAAAAAACTAGACATACACATAGAACCCTAATTATCCAGTTCTTCCTTTCAATTTCAGCTTCCATCTTCTTACGTTGCTTCAATAGACCGTTAATCACGGTCTGTGACCTACTGTTAACCACTAGATCGATCCATCTAAAGTATTTGCAGTACTGACTTTTCTGATAAACATAAATCGATTAAAAGGAGAAGAAATAGAGTAATAGAGTAATCATTGAAGCCAAAACAATCTGTTTCACTGAAAAATAAAACTTACCCCGAAATTACAACATCCATTGAATCTTCTGCCAGGATTTGGGACTGTCCAAGCCGTTTTTGTTATGCTTGGTAGCCCACATTCGCAAAACCCTAAATTAGATGGTTGTTTTGATGTACAGGAGGAGGACGACATTGTAATGGGTTTATAGAAGATGGTTGGGTGAAGAAGCAGATTACGGTATTACAGAATTGTTGAAGAAGGCTATGGCGAAGCTTCGAAATTAGGGTTTAAAAGCAAAGTGAAGAAGATATATTGGGTAAATGATGGGCAAATGGGTTTAACAGAGGGTATATGAGTTTAACAGTGGGAAAATGGGTTTCACAGTGAGTAAATATATTAGTAAGGGTAAAAGTTAAAGAGGCAGTAAAAAATTAAAAGGGGACAGTAAATGGTTGGAGTAAAAAAGTGAAAAAGTTAAATGGAAGGGGGTGAAACTGAATGAGGGTATTTCTGGAAGAGAAATACCAGTGACCGTATATGCAACAGATTGGTGTACTTTGGGGGTGCCACGTGTCAGCATTCTGTGCTTTTGCACGCGCCCGTGGCAAGAATGCAACTTTCTGAAAAACAGATGACTCGTTTTGGGGACACTTGAAAGGTAGTGGCACGAATGCAACAGGTGTCATAGTCCAGTGACTTGACAGGGTTTTTAGCCTTCAACAAACCTATTATGGATTAACAAACCTATTATGGATTAATGTTTAAATTTGTTAAAAAATATTATAGTAACAATTTGTTTTTAATTTTTAATTTTAAAGGTCTGTATTTTTTAAACCGTAACTCAGAAAAAAAAAATCAAAAATACCATTTTAAGACGAACAAAACTAGTACCACTCATAATATATTTTGAACTTTTTAAATATATATATATATTACACACGTTTGGGGGTCGCTCCAAGAACCTGATCGGGTTTCCAAGAAAGCCCAAGAAGCAGCTCCCACTTGCGTTTAACCATCTCTGAGATTGTCCTCATCTCGAGGATATCGACTCGCAGATCTCTCTTCTTCCCCAACTCAAAAAACCCTAGTATTCAACCACTACTCTTTTCAGCCTCTCAAAAAACCCTAGCATTTCTCAGCCAAACTTCCACAAGAAATCTACACATTCAATCACTACTTTTTTCAGCCTCACAAAAAACCCTTAATCTCATAAAAAATCTGAAACCTCATTAAATCTGTCAAGTATCGGTTCTTTTCTTTAAGAATCGATAGATCGATAGAGATTCTTGGAATTCTCATGTTCTAAATCTTCTTTGATTTAGATCTGAGAAAGTTCGTCATTCGAAAAGGGCTAAATTGATTCAAGTTCGATATACATGATGGACAAGAATGGGGTTCAAGACGAATTTCCACAGCTGAAAGGCACCAGTTCGCCAAATATGGTCATGAACCCGACGTTCGAGAGCACTGGAGGCAGGAAGTCCTTTGCAGAAATGGTCGGAGGAAGAAAAGATAGAGGGTTCACTCATAGTGGAGTCATACACGAGGAGCACGAAGATTATAAATTAGTGCAGTTTCAACAACCAGATAAGTTTGCTTTAACTAATATCTCAAAAACTACTTTAATTGCTAAGTTCTCGTTACTCTCAACGAGTTCAAAGCATACATTACTGCATTTAGGTTTATAGGGCCATTCAGCATATATAAATGGGATTATGGGCATTATTTTATAGAATTTGAACAAATAGAAGATGTTAAAACCTTTTGGAGCAAAACCATTAGATCTATAGGAAGCCTGCCTTTCAGAAGTCTTAAATGGTCACCGGATTTTAACCCCAAAAAGGAGTCACCTGTGACTCCTCTTTGGATTTCATTACCTAAACTGCCTGAAATTTTATACAATTCTGATTCTATAAACCATATTGTTAAAGCAATCGGATTGCCTTTAGCAGTATGGGTTCCTAAAAATAACATTGCTATGTACAATAACTGTAAAGCTTGGGTCCTAACTGATATTTCTAAGCCTCTTCCCCAAAGCATTTGGATATGCTTTGGAGAAGAGGATGGTTTCTGGCAAAATATTTCTTACTTGAAAAAACCTTTCTATTGTAAAACCTGTAAACACACAGGACATCAAGAAAGTCACTGTAAAAAAGAAGATTTTGAGCAAAATTTAAATAAAAACAGAAGCAATAAAGATCATATGAAAAATACATCCAATCTTCCTTCAAAAGAAGTATGGATGCCAAAAGTTCGTACAGAAACTAACAATTAGAATCACACTGAAACTGAGTATGTAAATGTTGATAAATTTGTTGAAACTGAAGCTAACAAACAAAGTCAAACATTTGAAAAGGATAAGAACTTAACAGAAGATATAACACCTGAAAATGTTATCGTATCTAGTCAATGTAACAATCAATTTGATATTCAACACATAAATGTAACAGAGACAGATAATGTTAATAGATCACCACAAATGAACATCTCACCAGAGCATCAGAATAACAATGGAAAAACTGTTAATCAACTTAAAGAATTTATTGAAACTATTAATAATGACATACCTAATGTAACTAAACCACAACAAGTAAATATAACAGAGACAGATAATGTTAATAGATCACCACAAATGAACATCTCACTAGAGCATCAGAATAACAATGTAAAAACTGTTAATCAACTTAAAGAATCTACTGAAACAACTAATAAGGACATACCTAGTGCAATTAAACCACAACAAGTAACAATCACTCCAGAGCATCAGAATAACAATATAAAAATCTTTAACCAACTTAAAGAATCTGTTGAAATCACTAATGAGGACATAACTAATGCAATTGAAACTATCAAGTTAAATAACTCATTTAATGTATTAACTGATGAAGATTTAGAAGATATTGTAGAAACAGAGCATGTACCTTTTGTTAGATCTAGTTTAAGTGAACCTAACTCACCAAAACAAAGAAAACCTAAAAAAGACTCTTTTAATACTAATGTGAGAAGATCAATAAGAAGTAAAACAATATCAAAAACAAGAAACTTTAAAGGATCAATAGAATCCTCAAATAAAAGCTTGAAATGACTATATCTTTACTTAACTGGAGTATAAGAGGAATAGGTAATCGGAAAACATTAAGAAGAACAAAGAATTTGATTAAGAAATTTGCAGTTGATATCATAGCTCTTCAAGAACCTATGATATCAACTGAAAAAATTACACCAATTTGCTTAAAACTTGGATTTGATTCTCATTATGCAAATATTAATAACAAAATATGGTTGTTTTGGAGAAATGATTATGAAAATAATATCTTGGATAATTCTGATCAACTTTTAAACACTATGGTAAGTCATCCTTCTACTAAGTTAGTAGTTCTGATTACCATAGTGTATGCAAAATGTAACAGATCTCATAGAATGCTTCTATATGATCAATTAAGAAACATATCTGTAACTAATCTACCTTGGCTTGTTGTTGGAGATTTTAACACAATCTCCAACACAAGTGAGCAAATAGCCTGTTCTACACATTGCTCAAAAGGAATGGATGAATTTAATCACATGATTTTAGACTGTAAATTAGAAGACCCTGGATACATTGGATCAAACTTTACATGGACAAATAATCATAAATGGAAAAGATTAGATAGAACACTGCATAATGATAAATGGAGGGAAAGTTTTAATATAACAAGGGTGAATCATTTGGCCAGAACCTGTTCTGACCATTCACCCTTGTTAATATCAGTCTCAATTAACTCTACATATCAAAAACCATCATTTAGATTTCAAAATATGTGGTTAAAACATGAAGAATTTCTTAAGACTGTAAATGATAATTGGATAAAACAGATACATGATTCTTCTAACATATTTATCTTTTGGTCAAAACTAAAAAGGCTTAAGAAACATTTAAAAATTTGGAACAAGGAAACATATGGAAACATTTTTGATTGTCTAAGCCAAGTGGAAGAAGAAATAAAAACTGTTGAATCAATGTTAGAAGATAATGATTGCCCTGAAAATCAATCTAAGTTAGCTAGTCTAAATATCACATATTCAACATTACTTGAGAGAGAAGAAATATACTGGAAACAGAAGAGTTATACAAATTGGCTTATAGATGGTGATAATAATTCTGCAATATTTCATAACTATGTAAAGAAAAAAAGATCTAAAAACATTATAAATGGAATTCAGGATAAAGATATTTGGATTGAAGATGATGGTCTTATTGGTTTATCTGTTGTAGAATATTTCTCTAATCTGTTAAACAAAACTTCTACTAAAAAAGATCTATCTTCAATAATAAATATTATTCCTAGAACTATATATGCTATAAATAATGACAGTATCTTGATATTTCCCACTTTAGATGAACTTTATATTGTTATTAAAAGCTTGAACTTTGACAGTGCTTCTGGAGTTGATGGATTCAACTCCAGATTTTACTTTTCTTGCTGGACAATTATAAAAGATGATCTTTTAAAAGTTGTAATAGATTTCTTTTTAGATGTAACATTACCAAAAGGTTTATTTGCAACTTTAATATGTTTAATCCCTAAAATCAAATCTCCTAAAACATGGATGCATTTTAGACCTATTAGCTTATGTTTTGTCCTTAATATAATCATCTCAAAGCTTATAAACAGCAGATTAGCTAAGTTACTGCCTTTAATTATATCTAAGGAACAAGGAGCATATGTAGAAAATAGAACCATTCAAGAAAATATCCTAATAACACAAGAGTTAGTTAAAGATCTGAATAGGAAAACTAGAGGTGATGACATAATTATAAATTTAGATATGTCAAAAGCATTTGATAACTTAGAATTTAATTTCATTTATGAAGTAATGTTAGAATTTGGATTTAATGAACAAGTAGTTAAACTGATTAAGAGAAGCATAGAAAACATTTCGTATTCAGTTATAATTAATGGTAATTCATATGGTTTCTTTAAATCTGTTAATGGTTTAAGGCAGGGAGATCCATTATCTCCCTGCCTTTTCATTATAGCTGAGGAGTTCTTAATTAGAGGTGTGAACAATCTAATTAATCAACATAGATCAATGTTATATAACATGAAAAGCTTAGTGAAAATATATTGTTTAGCATATGCAGATGACATCATTTTGTTTTTAAATGGATCATTAACAAGTATAAATAAGTTATCTAAGTTTTTAGACACTTATCAATCTCTCTCTGGTCAACAAATAAACAGACAAAAGACTACATTTATTACATCTTTAAGCATGAACAAAACAAGAATAACATCCTTAGAAAGAGTCTTAGGTTTTAAACAAGCTAATCTTCCATTTACTTATCTAGGAATTCCAATACAC
Organism: Limnanthes douglasii subsp. nivea; assembly: GCA_036936605.1. NCBI lineage: Eukaryota > Viridiplantae > Streptophyta > Magnoliopsida > Brassicales > Limnanthaceae > Limnanthes > Limnanthes douglasii. The sequence goes on along the minus strand of JAUPFV010000004.1, from coordinate 106,853,829 downwards.
TCAAACAATCATTCCATTCACTTTGAGAACTTAATAGATAAGATAAGTAGTAAAATTTCAGACTGGAATTCTAAAAACATATCATTTGGAGGCAAAATAACTTTAATAAACTTTGTTCTAATGTCATACCCTATATATTATTTACAGTCTATCAAGTTACCTTTGAAAACAATATCTAGGATTGATAAACTTCTAAATAAGTTTCTGTGGGGGTCTAGTGAAGCAAACAAACATATAATCTGGTCTAGTTGGGAAAATTTGTATAAACCATATAATGAAAATGGATTAAATATTAGAAACATTAGAGATATTCAAACTGCTTTTTCCTTTAAACTATGGTTCAACTTTAGGAATAATAAAACTCTTTGGTCAAACATGATGCACTCAAAATACTGTAACTGCATTCATCCTTTACAATCTACATTGAGAATATTTGATTCTAAAATATGGAAAAGAATGAATGAAGTTAAAGAAAGAGCAGAAAAACATATAAGATGGAAGTTAGGCAATGGTAACTCAGATTTCTAGCTAGATCAATGGCATAGCTCTAAACCCTTAATAACTTTAACAACAGTCAATTCTAGTCATTACACACAAATAAGGATAAATGAATACTGGATAAACAATGTTTGGAACATAGATAAACTTCAGAATAGCTTGTCTTCTAAATATGTAAATGAAATCATCAAAATAAAGTTTAATACAGGTACATCTGATTCCATCATTTGGAAGCTTTCAACTGATGGAATCTTCAACTTAAAGAAGATTGTTAATGAAGTAAGACACAAAACCATAACATCAAAAATAAAAGACAAAATCTGGAATAATACTTCACCAAAAAAATGTTCTTTCGTTCTTTGGAGAGTGCTGGACAATCTATTGAGTATAGACACAAAACTTCAACAGAAAGGTTTCCATTTAGCATCTAAATGTACTAACTGCCAAAATTTAGAAACTCTTAACCACATTTTTGTATCTTGTGAAACTGCTTGGTCTATATGGTCTTTCTTTTCTGTTAAGTTCAATATAGATATATGTAAACATATCACAGTAAATCACATTATTAATCTTTGGCTGTTATCTACATTTAAAAGAATACATATTCGTACCATTCTGCCATCTTTGATTGTATATTCTATTTGGTATGCTAGAAACAGTAATAAACATAAGGGCATAATCTTATCTTCCAAGAAAATTATTAATCATATATTATTCATTCTTTCATCCTTAGATTCAGGATTGCATTTAACTAGAAAACATTGGTCAAAAGACTTGCACTTAGCTAAGGAATTAAGATGTTTTAATCATGTTAAGCCTTCTAAGCCTTGTTTGTATGTCACTTGGTCTTTGCCTATACTTGATAGAATCAAATTGAATTGTGATGGATCCTCTTTAAACAATGGTGAATCAAGCTATGGTTTTATTATAAGAAACAGCCTTGGAACTATTTTAATTGCTAAAGGTGATGTAATAGGGAAATGTTCTCCTTTATCTGCTGAAATCTTAGTACTTATTAATGGCCTTATGTATTGTAACAATCAGAACTTAACTTCAGTAGATATAGAGATAGATTGCCTTAGCTTATTTAACATGCTTGCTATAGGAAGGTACCCTTGGCACTTAGAACAAATACTTCCATACTGCAGAACATTGATAAAACCTCAGATGACACTCAAACACATATATAGAGAACAAAATTTAGTTGTTGATTGGGTTGCCAAACATGCAATTAAGATTAAATCTGATTTCACAGTTGAATCAAATCATTCATTGAATGAATTAAATGCTATCACATTGTTAGAATCCTTAAACATGGGTTACTTTAGATTTTTTGAAGAAGATCAATCTGAAGCAGATATCTTTATCCAAACCTTTATTCTCCCTTACCACAAGAAAACCAAAATAAATCTAATCTCTATAGGAAACAAAGTCTCCATGCTACCCGACTTCAACTCTTACCTACTTCTCACGATGGAAAACGTATACACGTCTTTAAAAAGATTCAGGCTGCACCAAAATATTTCAGTTTCGACGACTCATTCGTTAGCTGTTTTAGCTGTAACTTTCCCTCCGTCGGCTGCTTGTTTTCAAGAATCAATTGCGCAATCACTTCTTGTACCGTTGTTTAAGTTTCTGAAACGAACGAAGTCTCCTATTATGGTGAATGTTTACCCTTATCTTACTTATAAAGATTTTCCTGCCATCCCTGTAGAGTTTGTTTGTTTCAAGGGAGAAAAACGAGTATAAAATTTACTGATCCGCACAATGGACTTGTGTACACCAACTTGTTTGATGTGCTTGTTGATGCTGTGAACTCAGCTGCGTTCTCGCTTGGGTTTCGCGATCTGTCTTTGGTCGTTGCCGAAACTGGATGGCCTACTGAAGGAGACTCTAGTGATTCTGTGGCTTCTGTGAGAAACGTTGTGATTTATACTCAAAGGCTGATACAGCATGTCACCGCGATGCCAATAAAAGGTACTCCCCTAGGGCCTCGTACGCGGATACCTACTTACATATTCTCGCTTTTTGATGAAGATCAGAAGTGGGGAGCAGCTAGTGAGAAACATTGGGGTGTTTTATACGCAAACGGTACCAAGAAATACAAGCTGGAATACTCAGGGAAATCTAGGAATTCCTTATAGAAGGTGATGCATCTATTAGCTATTTACGAAGGGTTGTTTATATTTCTTATTGTTCCTTATTGTGTAATGTTTTCTTTTAAGAGTGCTGATGTGGGCTGTTTTTTATTTTAGTTTGTTGGGTTCGTGAACAGATGCCGATACAGTTTTGAATCCACGAGACGGAGAGCTTTTACGTTTTGTAATTCAGAAACAGAGAAAAAAACAAAAGGAAAGAAAAACAGAGTATGGTAATTTTTGCTATACTCTATTTTTCAGAAAAATAAAAATAAAAATATATCTTTAAAAAATATTAAATTTGAAGGGTAAAAATGGAATTAAAAGTCGAAGGTCTATCTGTGAAACGCAAACTATTTAACTATAGTGACATGTGGCAGCATTACAACAAAAACCACGCGCAAGGACTGAATTTATAGATTTTTGATAGACGAGGGACCCTCAACCGTGATTTTTTTGTCGAGGGACTAAATGACACAAAATGTGATAGTCGAGGGACGAAGCAGCGATTTAAACCTTTATATATATGTTAGTAACTTTTTTTTATTTTAATTTAATCAATAATAATATTATTAGACGGTCTAGAATTTGAATTCCTCACTGCATGAGTCTTGCAGAGAAATATAAATAATGTTTTGAAAATATATCAAAAAATTAAATTTAATATTTAAATATAAAATATTATTTTTGAGAATATATTGTATTAACTATCTAGTGTTAATTAGCAAATATTTTGTTATCTATCAATAATTAATATATAGTTTTGTTATATGTTAGTAAGAAAATTATAATTATTAATTTAATTAATAATATTGTTAGTAAAATTTAATATTTAAATGTAAAATACTTAATTTAAATATCCTGTATCTAGTGATAATTTAAAAAAATTATCATATATTAATAATTAGTATATGGTTTTGGTATATGTTAGTAAATCTTTTGTTTTATTAAATTAATAATAAAAAAGATCAAAAGTGAAAAAATATTTTAAAATTATATATTGTTTGTCACGATAATTATCAAATATTCTGGTATGTTATTAATAGTTAATATGTTGTTTTGGTACAAGTTAGTAATTTTTTTAATATAATTGTTGGTGAAGTTATTTCTTCCATCATTTTTTTATTTCCTCCATAATTCAAACTCTTAAAAACACTAATCACTTGCTTTTACTATTTTACCTTTATTTTATCTTTTAATTTATAATTGTATGCCACTAAACCATTCTCAAACACTTATATCAACAAACAAAAAATTTAACCTAATTGAATCCAACATATATGTTTTAACTTATAAAATTGAACCCTAAAAACAAAAACAAAAAACCCTAAATTTGATAAAAATTATCCATAGAGGAGGCAGACACTCAAACCAAAGATTTAACACATGAAAATATCACACAATCAACCAACAATGTAATTTAATCTTATTTTTAAGTTGTATATTCATGTAACTTGCAAATATGTATTTTAAAAAAACCATTTTAATCGCAAATCACGATTTCTGCAGGTTTTAACGGCAAACACCTGATTCCGAGGTGGTATATCGGAATCAGTTGTTTTTGTACAGAACAACTAATTCCGAGATATCACCTCAAAATTAGATGTTTTGTGCAAAATCAAATGATTCTGAGAACAATTAATTCCGAGGTGTTAGTTGTTTTGCACAAAACAATTGATTCCTAAATACAATTTCGGAATCAGTTGTTCTGTGCAAAACAATTGATTCCGAGATACCATCTCAGAATCAGTTGTTTGTCGATAAAACCTGCGGAAATCGAAATTTATGATTAAAAATAAAAAAGGGTAAATATGTCATTTCTTTTATAGAAGAAATAACAACATGGAGTCTTATAGAGGAAATAACATATTTGCCTATAATTTATAATAATATTATGAATAAAACATATATTTTTAAATACACAAAATAGTTAAACCATTCCAATTTTTTTTGGACATTATAAATTTCATACCGCTTTAAAAAAATTAATTTTGAAAAACTTAAACAAACTTGTTAAAAAAACCACGAAATCAACACAAATTAAATACTTAAAAAGATTGAGAATCTATTTTTGATTAGATGAGATATGGGAGAGCTCCAAGAAAGCTCCAAGATAGGTGTTTGAAAACTTGCCCTTCAAGAAATCTTCTTCTTCCTCATTAAACAGCCTCTTCTTCCTTTTGCCTTGCTTCTGGGCTGCCTTCTTTTGGCTTGGCCGTTGGTGGCCTTTGCCGGCTACTTGGAGAGATTCAGGCTGAGTTATGGCTAATAACTCTAATGAAGTGAGTGAGTATCCCCCATTAAACAGCAAGGTTATGCCCGCTGTCACAAATGGTGTTTTACCAGGAAGGCTATATATGGATGCTTTGACGAATAGGATGGAGGCTGATATTTTTCGCTCTGAAAAAGTACTGGTTTGTGAGGATCATAATGTAATACAATTTAATATGAAAACTAAGACACAACTTCTGTCACAATCAAGAACTACTCTTCTTATTAAATTCAATGATGGTATCCCTAAGAGACTGGATTTTCAACAGTTTCTTGATTCATTCAAATTTAAAGGAATGTTCACCTATGTTTCTGTCGACTCAAGGCAAATCTTGGTGGAGTTTTCTGTCTTGGAGGATGCTGATAGATTGTGGGAGAGGCGCTTTTGGAAAGTGGAAGAAAAAGTCATGAGAGTTATAAAGTGGTGTCCTAGCAGTAGCAGAAACTATGAGTCTCCAGTGGCTCTGCTTTGGGTTAGGATTGAAAAAGTGTTTGAGTACATGTATAACAAGAATGTTATACATGAGGTGGCCTCTTCTCTTGGCTTCGTGCACAAAGTGGTGGTTCTTGAGATTAATCGTGCTAAAGTTAATGCTTGCTTTGCATTGGTGGAAATCGATGTTTCGAGGTTGTTAAAAAGGAAACTTTAGGTTGGCTTTGGCGAGTATGATGGATGCTGGTTGGGTGTAAGCTACAAGAATGCGCCTTGTTATTGTATGGTCTGTCATCATTTGGGTCACAGTGTTGAAAATTGCAAAAAGAACCTGGAAATGGGTTCCAAGAATGAAAAGAAAGATTCTGATATTAATGAATATAAGGTTGAACAAACTGAGTCTATACAAGATAAGATATCATTTGTTCAAGTTCCTAAAGCTGCTAAGATTCAGACTTTTACTCAAGTTTACAGACGTAAGCTTAAATCTATAATAACAGCTAAGGATAAGCCTTCTGTCTCTTGCCCTTCAACTAGTGTGGTTAGCCCGGTGAAGGAGAAGAAAGCTGCTGATAATGACTTGATCCTTATTAGTGCTCTTCAGAGTCTTGAAGAGGATGATAACTCTTTGGGAAAGAATAATCTTCAGGAGTCACCCTGTGGAGAGAACACTGGAAGTTATAACCCTTCCCCAAGGAATAGCTGCAATGAACAAGAACAAGGGTTTGAAAATGTTATCTCTGATAAAATAAAATCTGCTAACAAAAATTCAAAAAGATTGTCTATAAACTCTCTAAGAAAGAGAGAAAAAGGTCACATTAGGTCTGTCTCTGATAATGTTTAAAATTATCAGTTGGAATGCCCGTGGAATTCACAATAAACCTACTATTGCTAGGCTTAAGTTCATTATAAAAAATGAGAATGTAAAGTTTATCACTATTCAAGAGTCTATGACCAAACTTGATAAGATTGAATCTATTGCTAGGAGGATTGGTTTTGATAACTATTTAGCTAACTCCTCTAATAAAATTTGGTTTTTTTGGCCTAATGATATTAATGTATCTGTTATTTGTGAGTATGATCAGTTTATGCACCTTGATATTACTTATGCTTCTGTTAGTTGTTACTTTACTTCAGTTTATGCAAAGAATCAGAGAATTCAAAGGAGGGACCTATGGAGTCAGTTAGGTCAACTTAACTGTGGTTGAAGCCTTGGCTTATTGCTGGGGACTTCAACTCTACTAGATGCCCTGATGATCAGTTGAATTGCATGAACTTTGATGATGATGGTGCTGAGGATTTCAATGAGTTTATTAGACACAATAACCTGGAGGTGCCTGGCCATACTGGATCCCGTTATACCTGGAGTAATAGCAATGTCTGGAAGAGGTTAGACTGGGTGTTGGTAAATCAAAAGTTGCTTAGTAATTTGGCTATCCAGGTTTGTAACATGGTCAGAACCTGTTCTGACCATGCCCCTCTTCTAATTTCTATCAGTTATGTTTCCAATACTAATCATTATAACAAAAGTTCATTTAAATTTATTAATGCTTGGGCCAATCACCCTGACTTTATGAATTCTGTAAGTCAGTGCTGGTCCAAGCATTGTAATGGGGATGCTAGTACTATTTTTTGGTTCAAGCTTAAAAGGTTGAAAAAGCATTTGAAAAACTGGAACTTTATGACTTTTGGAAACATTTTTAGTAAAGTAAAAGATGCTATCACTGAGGTTGAAAAGTGTGAGTTGATTCATCAGAATATTAATAACAACTTTTCTAAATCTCAGCTTTCTAAGGCCAATAGCATTCTCATTCTTGCTTTAAAAGATGAAGAATGTTATTGGAAGCAAAAGTATTTTAATTCTTGGCTAAATGATTGTGATGGGAGCACTAAGCTTTATCACAATTATGTAGCCAAGAAAAGAATAAGAAATCATATTGATGGTATTAAAGACAAGGATAGATGGCTTACTGATCAGGGAGACATTGTTTCTTCTGCTGTGTCTCACTTTAAGATGTTGCTTTCTAGTGATTCTGCCAATAGAAATGATGTTAGTTCTAGTGAGACTATTCTTAACAATATTCCTAGACTTGTTTTGGACAGGGATAATGAAGATATTATGAAAGCTACTTCTATGGAGGAGGTTAAAACTGTTATTGATGAAATGAAGAGGGACAGTGCCCCTGGCACTGATGGTTTTAACTCATTCTTCCTTAAGAACTGTTGGAACATTATATGCCATGATTTATGCAATGCTTTAAATGCTTACCTTGAGGGCAAAGATATCCCTGGAGGTGTGTTTTCCACTGGGATAGTGCTGGTGCCTAAAGTTGCCAACCCCATTACCTGGAATAACTACAGACCATTAAGTATGTGCACCATATTGAATAGATTGTTCTCTGCCCTCATTAATAAGAGAATATCTAATATTCTGCCTAGAATTGTATCTAGAGGGCAGAGTGCTTTTGTAAAAGATAGACTAATTCATGACAACATTTTAATTGCTAAGGAGATGCTTCACAACATAGGAAGAAGGCCTTCTAAAGGCAATATTATTTTGCAGCTGGACATGACTAAGGCTTTCGATAGGATGTCTCATTCTTTTGTTATTAAAAATCTAAAATGCTTTGGGTTCTCTGATAACATTGTCTCTCTTATTTACAGTCTTATCTCTAAGGTTATGGTTTCAGTTCTTATAAATGGTTCCTGTTGTGGCTACTTCCCTCAAAAGACTGGATTAAGACAAGGAGATCCATTATCTCCTTGTCTTTTTATTCTTGCTGACGAGGCCCTTTTAAGAGGCTTGAATAACCTATATATGGCTAATAATGATATGCAGTTTTATCTTAAATCTGGCTATATTTTACCTTGTTTAGCCTTTGCAGATGATGTGATCATCTTCTCCAACAGTGCCTCTTCCTCAATCAAAAAGTTGAGCCATCTGCTTGACACTTATCAAAATGAATCAGGACAGCTTATTAACAGAGACAAGACAAAGATCTTTACCTCTGCTAAAAGTTCTAGGACTCATGCTGCTAGAATTAGCTCCACCTTGGGATTTCTGACTGAGCAGGCTCCTTTCAACTACCTGGGGGTCACAATTGCAGCAAACAATAAAGGGATGCACTATACTCCTCTGTTATCTAAAATTTATAATAAAATTAATGATTGGGATTTGAAGAACCTGTCTTATAGTGGCAGACTGCCACTTATAAGACATGTTCTTCATCCCATTATCTACTTTTGGATGCAAAACAGTTTAATCCCTAATAACATTATGAGTAAGTTAGAGCTTTGTTTCAATAGGTTTCTGTGGAGACCTAAGTTCAATGAGCATGCTATTCATTGGGCTAGTTGGGCTAATCTTTGCAAACCCTTTGATGAAGGTGGATTGAATATCAAGTTGATGGCTGATATTCAACTCACATTCTCCTATAAATTGTGGTTTCTTTTTAGAAAGGGAAAGTCCCGGTCTGATCTCATTTCTAGTACTTATTGTAAGGGCAAGCACCCTATTTCTGCTAACTGTAGTGTCACTGACTCTATGGTGTGGAAGAGGCTGTGTTCTGTTAAAGACATTGCTGAGCAGTATGTTCACTGGAAGGTTGGGTGTGGGGACATTGACTTTTGGAGAGATTCATGGCATAACATGAGTCCTATTATTTCTGAGCAAAATGTATGGTATCTTCCAGCAAAGATTAAGACTTTTTGGAAAAATAGCTGTTGGGATTCCACTTTGGCTTCCTTTCTTTCCCATGAAAGATATCAGCAAATAAAATGCATTAATATCCATCATGAGAAGGAGGATTCTATTGAATGGAACCTTTCAAAAAACAAAAAATTTGATACTAAAATCACTTGGGAAAACATTAGAGTGAAAAACAACAAATCATTCTTTTTCAAAAAAGTTTGGCATAGCTTTATTCCTTCAAAATTTTCTTTTCTTAGCTGGAGGATACTAAATAACTTTGTTCCTACTGACTGTGTTCTCTCCAAAAAGCATTTCTACCTGGTTTCTAAGTGCCAATTTTGTGGCAATTGTGAAGACATTACTCATCTATTCATAAATTGCAGCTTTGCTTGGTCATTATGGAATTATTATAGTCTTATGTTCAGAATTCCTGCTAAGCGGTTTATGAGCATTCGCCATATGTTTTTCATTTGGTTTAAGCATACTTACAGTAAGTTTCATGTTACTCACATAGTCCCACAATTGATTGTTTGGACTATCTGGTTTAACAGAAACCACTGTAAGTTTGATAAACCAGTGGACAATTTCTGTAATGCTATCACTAGGATTAACAGGTTTATTATTGCTATTGACTCTAAACTTAAACCTAAGCATTGGGTTCGTGCTATTGACGTAGGTGCAAGGATTGGGGCTATGTCTATATGTTCTAGAAAGGCTGTTTATAGGAAGTGGAAAGTACCTGAGGCTGGTAGACTTAAGATTAACTCTGACGGTGCTTGCTGCTTCAATGGTGAAGCTTCTGGTGGCTACATTGTGCGCGATGAGACAGGGAACTGCATTGAAGGCGCTGGCTTCCTGTTTGGCAAGGTTTCTCCTTTGCAGGCTGAAAGTTGCGCTTTGAAGGAGGCTCTCATTCTCTGCCACAGAAGAGGTTGGAGGAATGTAGACCTGGAAACTGATTGCTTGCCTCTTGTTATCAATTTGAATAGCTCTAATGATGCTGATATCATCAAAGCTTTGATTCTTCCTTCGATGCGCTTAAGCCACATTTCCAGATCGGAAAATGTGGCGGCGGACTGGATAACGAAATGGGTACTTGATGAAAGAAAGAACCAGACCTTCTCGATTCGAGATATACCCAACCCTTTACTCGCCATTATCGTGCTTGAGAGTTTAGGGGTTGGGTACATTGATCCCGGTTAGGATCTCTGTTGCTGGTGTGCTTGTGATTGGCGATCTTGAAGTTGGATTGAAAGATTGGCTTGAAGATGAAGCTCTGTGGTGCTGATCGGTTTGGGGGTTCGTTTGGTATCGATGGTCTGTTCTAGGGTTTGTTAAAGGAAGAGATTTGGGTCTGTTTCTGATTTAGGGTTTTCATCCAAGTTTTTCGATTTAGGGCTTTGGCTGTATTTGAGTCCTTTGTCTTTGTTATGGTCTCAATTTGAGCCTCTTTCCTTGTAAACTTTCAATTTAGTAATATAGTATTTCTGTTTTGCCAAAAAAAAATACTTAAAAAGATTAAAATCAAACACTAAAAAGAAGCATTTATTTTATTACTTTATTAGCCCACTGGAGTGGAATATAAAAGTTGTTACCTTATTAACTAGTAGAGTGAAAGATAGGAAGAAACGACCATAAAAACAATGATAATATATTTTGAATGGCGAAATTGCTGGTTCGAAAGGTAGAAAGAAACGAACATAAGAACAATGTTAATATATTTTCGATGCCGAAATTGCTGGTTCGAAAGATAGACCGCGAAATGACCAAATTTTTTTTTTAATAGAAAAATTCTAAACAGCTACTTGACCTATCAAAATTGAAGAGGCGAAATCCATTCATATTACGATTATTCCTCGTGCACTGAGTATTTTTTTTATTCTCCCCAAACATGCAAATGAAAATATTGACCGTGACATAAAACTCAAAATATCAAAGTCTTACAGGAAAGATAACATCTCACTTTATAGTCTACAACTGAAAAAAACTCACTCAAAACATAATTTAGCGTCTTATAAATTTCCTAGCAGACAGGTTTCATTTTCAGGGCTGGTTTCAATGAGATTGAAAATAGCAGAAACTTTTACAAACTAAACACAGCCTTAACTTGCAGTTTGAAGAATTATGGTAGTGCAGCTGTTAAGGATTTTTGTCATGAGTAATCTTCTAGATGATCTTAACAGCTTGAATTATGGAACAAAAAGTTATTTGTGTTGGGTTAAAGGTTGAAAAAAGAGGCTTACTCTTGAATTTGTAACTCCCTATATGCCTACTTTAACAGCCTCAGGCCTACATTATATCCTACCCGACTTTATCAGTGATAAATACTCAACACCCATCATTATTTAGAGTGCGAATTATGAAATCTCCAATAATTATTTCAAAAGGTTGGTTTCTTAAGACAAAAGTTATAGTAAAGAATCAATTACTACAAAACTACATTACCTGAAACTGATGAGGGTGATTAAGGCTTTCGCTCGCATCAAGCATAACCTGCTTGCAAACAGATTAGCCACCGAAAAAACCCATAGAGAAACCTGAAGAGCTATAGAGATGTAGAAATTAACATGTCAAAATTTAGTCACAGATTTGCTCTTTCATGTCAGCAATATCAAAAAGAGAAGGAATTTCGGATAATAAATCACAGAAAGAAAAACTGTCCATTACTAAATAGCTAATAACCAACAAATAAAAAGCTCCAGTATCAATAAATTTCACAAGCAATCTGACCGGCTATGAAAAATTAACATGGTGTCCAGGTCTCTGATCAACTAGACTTCACCATACAAATAAGAAAATAATTTCATGAACTTTCCTTCCTAATAAAATTATATAGCTAAATATAATGGAGCAGGAAATTCATCTCGGAAGTAGGCCAGTTAGAGGTTCGAGGCCTCACCCTTCTTCGTGACTACAAAGTCCCAACCCAAGGTTCGAGGTATCAGTAGTACAAGTCACACTGATTCCTAAATGTTCATGCCATGGATACGAAAAATATATTAAAGAACAGCCAAATTGTCCTTTAGAAAAAAGCAATTTCAGTACAAAACGTTTACTCACAGCCTGTGAATCACAGGCAGCACACAACACTATATAGATACGAAAACGAGTTTGACAATAGACTTGGTACTTTAGTTCTTGAGACAAACCATAATACAAATATTAGGAGTTGACCAATAGCAAGTAAAAACTTACATCTACATAGAAAGATGCTAGATATCTAAGAAAAGCATTCCTGCATTAATTCTTAGAGATACTAGTGGCACAATGCATAGTAAAGCCCACGGCAGGGAGTGTAACCAGGTTCGTATTTCCTAATTAGAAAACAAAAGCGGATGGACCTATACACACCAAGCTCCTACATGCTTAATCTCTTATACAGGCATTTTCAAAATACTTTAACATGGTGAGCTAGACAAGGCAAAACGTTAACTCCGCAATTTTCCAAGCAAACATGTTATACCTCCCCTTTCTCCTTGGCAGATTTTGCTTCAACTATGATAAGTTTCATCATTACTAAATCATATACTCCATTGTCAATCTGGCAAGCAAACTACTTACAATGAGGGTTTCCAGTAGATTAGAAGTAGCTAACTTTAGGGAATAGAATCAAGTACATTACAGTCTAAGAGCAGAAGTTGTAACTCAGTAGCAGAAAGATTCCAGTCCATAAGCCTGAGATCATATTAAGAGTTTCAAACAATAAATACTGAAACCACAACAATAATCGAAAATTTCACCTACAAGTCTCAAGGAAAACTGTCCCCATTTCAGCAATAAAGCAAGGTACATTGGTAAATTGTTCCTTCTAAAGCACTAAATATGACCAATATAACATGATTGCAGTTCCAAAACTTTCATTTGAAACTGAGCATGAAGAACATGTTTTGACAGAACAGCGACGACGAAACCAACACAAAATATAACAATGAACATATACTAACATCAAGCATCGGCACCGTCTCATGTAACAGCAAAAGGATCATGAGAAGTTCTTAATGTGGCGCTGCACCAGCCGCTGCAAATCAGCCATAACTTTGTGTTCACGTTGCGCCTTCTCCTCGTAATTAAACATAGCCAAAGCCCGCTTATCCTCAGCACTGTAAACCTGGTTTTCCTTCCTAATACGAATAGCATTCATCCTTTGATGTCTACTGCCACTCATCACATACCCAAGACCCTCAAACTTTTGAATTTCATCAGCAGAAAGACCCACTTCTCCTCTCCGTGGGATACGTTTCCCTTGCTGCACATACTGTGCAATGGCGTCTCCTTCACCAGGTCTCAATGCACCACCATAACTAATATGACCTTCAGCTTTTGGCAATGGCATTGGCCCAACTATTTCTTCTTCAAGTGCTGGTTTCTTTTGTGCTTCAATCATCTCTATAAATTTCAAAGCCTCTGCATTCATTTCAGCCTTGATGGGCTCCTCTGCAACCACTACTTTGGTGTTTGCATCCAAGCCGGACTCGGAGCTTCCATTTTGAGATTTTTCACTCACACTCTCAGATTTTCTCCTCTTGCTCTTTTCAGACCTAGAAACTGAAGAAGCTCTGTTCTTCTTCCTCTTTGCATGCTCATCGTCAGAACTAGCCGTAATGGATTCCTCGGTCTGGCTTTCATCGGAATCACTGTACTTTCTGCTCTTCTTTTTTCTCCTACTCCTGCTCTTTCTACCACTACTACTGCGCCTGCTCTTCACCTTCTTACTCTTTCTTCTGCTTCTTCTATCGTCTTCATCAGATTGACAGACACTCTCTTCCTCTTCTGAATCACTCTCACTATAAGACGATTTCTTTGAAAGACGTTTAGAGCTTGAACTCTTTCTCTTCCTCCTAGACCTTGAATCATCGGATTCCGCCAGGCCTGGTGCTTGAACTTTTCCTCTTCTTTTTAGACCTTGAATCATCAGATTCAGAAATAGAATCTGACTCAGTACCCGAATCAGAATCATCAGATCCCGATTTCGACACAGAGACGAATTTCACCTTGCTTTTCTTTCCTTTCTCCTTCTCCTTCTCCTTGTCGCTTGAACACTCTGGAATCTCGTCCCCTTTCTCCTCAAACTCATCGTTCTCGTTTCTAGGCGGGCTGGGAGTATTCTTCCACACACAACACTCCAGCACCTTCCTCCTCTTTTGCCGTTTCTGCCACCTATTATCTTCCAAATTCAATCCCTTCCGCTCCGACTCATAATCGTTTCCATAATCTCGATCCATAATCATAATCAGACCTAAAAATCTTATCAACTAGTCGAAATCTTAAAGACACTCTTCAAATTTGTAACTGGACTTAACCTTTTGAATTATTCTGTTAACTAAAAATCGAAGGGAAGAGTTTTTAAAATTTAAGTAGGGATTAGGTTAGATTGAATTTGTGGCCGTTTAGAGCAGCTACGGAAAAGGTGTTAAAATTCATGCTAAATACACATATTTAGCGTTAAATAAAAGAAGCTTAAAGATAAGTTAACAAATATACAAATGAATTATTATTTTTTATAATAAATGGGATAATAAAAAAAATCAAATTTAATGTTTCAAAAATATCTTTAAAAATATATTAGAAATAAAATCAAATTTATTGTATAAAAGATATTGTTAAAATATAGTTGGAAACAAAATATAAAAATATATATATATAAACTAAATAAAATTCAATTTCTTTATTTTTTTTCAAATTCATCGTCCAAAAATAAACTAAAAAATATTTTTTTTTTCCGAAGAAATTCAACTTTTATTGATAGTGAAATATTTTACATTGTGTTCATGAATTATATGCAATTATCTGTAGTGATACAGCTATTACAGTTGAAATATCTACTTCATAAGTTTGTTTAATTTGAAACAATCACTTCTTCGATCCCTTTGTTAGATATGAGCTTCCTTTGGCATGATCAATGCTTTGTTCATCTTCCTTGAATCTTTGTTCTTTTCCCTCCTATCTTTGATTTGTCTGTTCTGCAAAAGAAGAATATAAATGGTCAAGTTTTTCAACATGCCAAGTTGTTAGTCAATCTTAAGAAAATCTGAAATGTCCAAAGTTCATTGATGCCAATAATATGATGGCAGATAAATCATAAAATTTGTGTTTTGCATCAATTATCAAATCTGAGTGTTCTCTAAGAGCATGTTTGGTAATCCAATCTACAGCTGTGTTTTGTTCTCTGTATATGTGCTTGAGTGTCATTTGTGGCATGGTCAGATTTCTACAACATTGAAGAATTTGTTCTAAATGCCAAGGGTATTTACCTGTAGCTAACATGTTAAACAGACTTAAACAATCTATCTCAATATCTATCACATTAAGGTTTTGGTTATTACAGTAAAATAAACCATTCAACAGTGCAAAAATTTCAGCAGTAATGGGTGAGCATTTACCTATAACATAACCTTTAGCTATCATAAGATTTCCAAGTTCATTGCTTAAGATGAAACCACAGCTTGATTCACCATTTATCAGAGATGAACCATCACAGTTCAATTTGAAACGGTTGTGTAAAGGCAACTTCCATTTTATATATATGAAAGGTTTGGATAATTTAATGGGATTGAAGCAACTTAAGACTTTAGCTACATGTGAATCACTTGTCCAGTTTTTCTAGTAAGGGATGATGATGAGTCTAAAGAGATCAGCATGAAAGATATGTGATTAATTATCTTCTTATGTGATATGACTATGTTTTTATGTTTACAACTATTCATAGCATTCCATATAGACCATGTAATCAGTGAAGGTATTATGGTACGTATATGAATTCTTTTAGATGTTGATAGTAACCATAGGTTAATAATGTGGTTAACAGTCATGTGTCTACCTATACTGATGTTAAATTTTTCAGAAAAGAAAGACCAAACTAACCAAGCGGATTCACAAGATACAAAAATATGACTAAATGATTTTATGTTATGGCATTTAAGACATTTGGAAGCAACTTGGAAACTTTTTCTTTGTAATATTGTATCAACACTTATAAAGTTGTTCAATACTCTCCAAAGAGTGAATGAACACTTCTTTGGAGAGATATTGTTCCAAATTTTACCTTTTATTATTGATGTTGTGTGTTTCTATCTTATTTCATTAACTGTGTCTTTTAAGTTAAAGAAGTCATCAGAGAAAAGTTTCCAGATGATGGAATCATCTAAGCTTAAGTTTAAGTGTGTTTTAATGATTCCATTAATGTATTCAGTTGGTAAGTTACATTGTAGTTTAGGTAAATCTCATTTATTGTTGCTCTAGAATTCATTTATCTTTGTTTGAGAATAATGATGTGAATTAACTACTGTTAAGGTAATCAGGGTTTAGAACTATGACATTGATCTAACCAGAAATCTAAGTTACCCTTTCCTAGTTTCCATCTTATATGTTTTTCAGCTTTATCTTTGATTTCATGCATTCTTTTCCATACTTTGGAGTTTGAGTTTCTTAGAATAGATTGTAATGGATGAATATCTTGACAATATTTAGAATGCATCATATTTGACCAAAGGGTTTTGTTGTTTCTAAAGTTAAACCATAACTTAAATGAATAGGAAGTCTGTATGTCATTGATGTTTCTAATGTTAAGGCCATTTTCATTATATGGTTTGCATAGGTTTTCACTAAAAAATATTATATGTAATGTGTCTTTTTGTTTCTTTTCCAGGTTCATCATTTTCATTTATCTTTTTAACAAATCATCACTTTTATAACATTTTTTTATGTATTTTCTTTTATTTTTAGATTTTTTTAATATCTTCATTTTTCTCATCTTCTTAATTTCTAAAAAATTACTTTTTTCTGAAACAAAATATTTAATATTTTATACTGCGATAAAATTAAAATTATTATTTGAAAATACTTTTTACAACCCTTTAACACATACAATTGAATGAAATCAAACATGTAACAAACATAGCTACAAATATTGTTTCCCTCTGTGTTTAATATGAGATTTTAAAAGATACAAGTGGAACATAATTAAAGCTACTAAGTAAAATGTAATTAGATGTTATTATGTGAATTTTAAAGTGTCCATTGAATATGATATTATAACTTAATTCGGACAAATTTAGGATTTTTAAAATTATTTGGATTAACTTCTAAGTTTTTTTTGGAATGAATTTAATTTGGAATAACATAATTTTGAAGGGTACGGTTTAGCTAACCCGATGAATAAATTGTATACTATTTTGTTCCTACAAACTTAAAATGTATTAAGTCGATTTTCTAAATTTATATTTAGTTCTAATTAATCTTGCGCAAAAATCCAAATATTTGTTGAGTCAAAAGTAAAAAATTTGTTGGTGTCGGAGTGACAAAGATATCACATAAATACTATATCTTAATATTTTGGATAAAAACTTGACGTCAGATGTCTCTTTACGAATTCTCATTTTTTTAAATGGTTTATATCGATTACTTGCATATAAAATTCGTTTTAAATACTAGTAGATTCATGAAACCTATTATAATAAGTGTTCATTCCTTGTGCTCCGGTGATATACTAGTTGACCCGCTTGGGTTCGAACAAATCATGCCTTTATTAGTGCCCTTAACCTTTATGGTTCGTTTGGGCCCGGAAAAATCATGTCTTTATTAGTAGCCCTCATAGTCTTTGTGAAAAATTCAAGCGAGGACTATGTTACTTGGTCCAGGGTCGGAAGTTGCTTTATTCAGCTGATGCTTACGAGGTTGTTACTAATCCGGTGTATATTTCGTGATTGTCTTGAACAGCCTTAAGCCGAAGTGTCAATTGACAACAATTATCCCAAGGTGCTAACGTCAAATCTTAGAACGTCATTGGGACCCAAAACAGGCTACTAGCTAGATTGAGCCCACTAGCTATGTAGCAATACTAGCTATCCCACGACTTTACATGCGTCCTCCAATTACTTGGTGTGCATCATTCGTGCTTTTGAAAAATGACTTTTGATCTTCCTAAGGCGCGATTTCTCCCACTTTCCTATGAATATGACCGTTTAGGGAGAGATCCCTCTATAAATACTGTGTGTTGCTTTCTAACTCTTTTTCAGAGAATTCTTATAGTGAGAGAGAGAGAGAGAAAAAACAACACGAGTGCTCGGGCATTCTCGAGAGATAAAGTGTTGTATTACTCCAGTTTATACAAAAGACGTTCAGTCTTATTGATTGGTTTTATATTACTGAGAGGGAAAACGAGTATTGAGCAGCAAGAGTGATTGATAATTCCCTGATGGCGTCTTTTCATACCACTTCATACAAGGACTTCAACCATAAACGAAACCGTTTGCTTGAGAACAGGAGTCATTCCTCGCATCCGTCCCTCGTTGCTTTTACCCCTACTCATTAGTCAGATTCAAAACCTCAAACCATTCAAATTCGACCCTCTGATCTTGT
Source organism: Limnanthes douglasii subsp. nivea (assembly GCA_036936605.1). Taxonomy (NCBI): domain Eukaryota; kingdom Viridiplantae; phylum Streptophyta; class Magnoliopsida; order Brassicales; family Limnanthaceae; genus Limnanthes; species Limnanthes douglasii. The sequence continues at coordinate 106,835,441 of JAUPFV010000004.1, read as the reverse complement.
GAAAGCCTTTCACTCTCACTTTTTGGACATGGGAAATTCGAGTTCTGAATCATCGCCCGATGCGATCGAGTATGTGAAAATGAGCTCAAACATTATCGGAGTTCGAACCAGTCCTAACACCGCTGCCACTACTAAAGGTGTAGCACAGCGTGGGTCATTTCAGAACAAATAAAAAACTCTCAAAAATATCGATGTCGTTGCCGATATTTCCGAGAGTGGTAACAGAGCGATTTTTTTAAACGCCCGACATAAGCTAGGCACTCGTCGTGCCGCCACCAGTACCGCCCCCAAGGAATTGAATGGCTTTAAAGGGCCTTAATTGCGAAAACTAAACAACAAAAGGCAGAGCCCGAAACCTCCAAACTCTCGATGTTACTAACAGCCCTGATGTTTCTAACCGACCCAATGCTGACGTAAATGTCATTAATCATAGAGAGGGTAAAAGAACAGCTACCAAAAATATCGAGGCCGACAAGACTTCAGAGCATGAAGAGCCTTTGCCTTTGAAACTAGTCGAGGTATTGACCGACTATCATAGTGGTTTGATAAGGCAACATATCCTCGCACTCTACAACCACAAATACATTTATTATAGTCTTGGTGAAATGTCAGATCTCAAGACTAGCTGGGGAAATCCTTAGTGCGTTAACATTCATGTCCCGACCCTAAGGGAGACGCCACTATCGATAAAAGAGAGGAAATTGGTGTTATCCGCCGATGTACTTAATTTGGAGGGGGGGGGGTCAGTTTCTACTAGACCCTAAAATATAGTAAATTATTTCGAGTTGGTCGAGCTCTGCCCTACCCAAGCCAGTCCTAACGCCTGGTTCACGCTGATGTCATGTATAATGGCATCGCGATTATCTAGAATAGTGATGTTGATGGAAGAATTCGTAGCAATCACTCGCATATTAAAAGTACAGAATCTGTCATTCTTCTATATCTCTATTGTCAATGATATAAAGATCATGAATGATTTGCTCGAGGCAAAGAAAACTTGGAAGAAGTGCTTCGTTTTTGTTAGCGGGGCATGAAAAATTGGTCGGACTCACTCCAGGAGCAATAATTGGAGGTGTCTGACCTTTCAGTGGATCTGCGATGGTATGATTATTTTTACTAGTTTTTTGCTTACAGCTTTGAAAACAAAGCTGTAAGCTTTAAAGAGGGAACATCTCGCCTCAGTGAAGAAGACCTTTCCCTTCTGAGTGACTGGGCTCGGAGGAATTGGGTAAGCGAATTCCACCGATATTATCTCCAAGTGAACCTAATCAACAATGACCTTTGGCGCTGCACGGGGGGTGACTTAACAATGGAACAAATGATGGTTCCTCCCAAACCCGCCAACTTAGTCACAAGGTTACAAGCCCCCAACGCTAAGGGCATGTTTCCCAAAATAAAAATGGTACCCAATCACGACCCAAAAAAGTCGTTACGTAGGATCTTGAGGCAACCGAGTCGGCTATTGAATCTGCTAACCCAAAAAAACTGTTGTAAATATCGACACTGCTGAAATCGGAGGTACATATATAAGCGAAGGTGAAGAAAATGATGAACCTTAGGGGGAAATAAGGAAAAAAAACGCCAGGCGGGTAAGGGGAAGTAAAGAAGATATAGGTGGCTAAGCAGAAAAAAGTCAAAGTTGCGATCGTTCTTTCATCTAATCCCCTTGCAAGCGAGCGAACCACTATTTTGACCTTATTCGAGCAATACAACATGTCGACTCCTCAGGGGACAAAAACATTGTCACCGGATGTAGGGTTGGGGAAGAACCATGATGATGTCATAGAAAAAGGTAGCCAAGCTCGAACCAACACCGAAGTAAAACAGATCCATAAGGATCTTGGTAAAGAAGACCCCAAAAAGATGGCGGATAATCCTTTTGCTGAAAAGTTACCACCTAATAACCCCTCGGGATGCCCTACCGATTTACTGAACTCAGATTCAACTTTCCACCCGCAAATATCGACTTACCGCACCCCAAAGATATCGTAGTTCTAAAGAATCCATTACACGTGCTTCTCGTCCCCCAAGATGGTAATCCAGGCGATCAAGATTTGTCGGATGATTCCTCCTCTGCTGGGTCCTTTTAACTAAAGAGATCAGACACTTTTGTATGTTCTCAGTGCCACATGTTGACCCTCATTTCTATAACAGAGAGGAAAACAAAGAAGTTAATAAATAAGTTATCAGAGGCCCAACGTCGAATATCCAAGCTAGAGGTCGTCTTAAAGAGCAAAACAACTTTGTGAGAGAATAAGAACTCGATGCATGAGAACGGTTGATAGTGCAACTTCATGGTCCAAATCAATTGAGCATGAGTTTCGAGAAAAAATAGTAAAATTGCGAAAATCGATAGTCAAGTATGAAAAGAGCATTAATGTCTTGCAGGTCGGGTAGAAGGGTGTCAATGACCAATATGATGAGGTTGTTCGGGAGTCGACCTCTTCTAAAATTCAAGCCCAAGAGGAGCAGACCAAAGCTTTTGGAGATCTATGTGCCCAACTAACAAAGGAAAAAAAGACGACATATAATAATTTTTCTGTGAATTTCCTGAAGACCATGGACACCCAATTCACGGAAGCAAAGACCATGTTGATTACAAATTTTCATGAAAGGTTTCCCGACCTTACCCTTGGATCTTTCTGGCTAGATTTCCCTGAGAAGGACCACCCCCAATGAGTCGTTTGTGAGGATATTTTGAAAAGGGGAAGAGGAATAAGAAGTATTATCGATGGGATCATCTGAGAAGAAATCTAACAATAGATCTTCTTAACATGAGAAGTAGATTCTGGCTCATATTTTTCCTTCTGTCTCTGTTTGTCTCCAAAAACTAGGAATGCATCTTCCCTATAATTTTTAAAGTTTGAACTTGTAGGTTCTTCCAACCTTGGTTGGTTAACATTCATTTTTTTTAATATTGGACTTGTTGGGTCTTGCAACCTCGGTTGGTCAACATTTAATTTTGAATTTGGACCTGTGGGGTCTTCTAACCTCGGTTGGTCAACTACCGATTACTTTAATCTGGACTTATGGGGTCTTCCAATGACGGTTGGTTAACATTTTATGTTTAGATGAATTTGGATTTGGGGGGGTCTTCAAACTTTGGTTGGTTAACATGTTTAATATTTAACTAAATTTATCTTCAAACCGGAAACTGTTCACTTTCGGTTAAGAGGTTAAAACTTGTAAAGAATAAATTGACAGAGACCATAATATAATAAACAAAATGTTTTCAAAGCCAAGTAAATTAGCAGGATTACAAAATTACATGACCCAAATGGGTCAGAAACGCAAACAAATACAGAAGGAAGAACTTGACCCAGATCTTACTGCTCATTTTCCAAATATCTACTGGTGGATTTCTTCTCAAATGATCCTACTGCTCTCTGGGGCAGTCATGCTTGGGGATGTCTAGCCAAAGAGATCCAAGTGTCAGGTTGGGAAACCTTTCATGAAATTCCTGAATCAGTGTGCCTTTGCGTCCCACCTGACTCTCTTCTCAACCAATGTCGTTTTTTTACATTCAGCTTTACAATATCCTCTATCAATTCGACTTGTTATTCTTCAATTTTGTGGTCCTCAGTATAGAAACAAAACCCTGATGCCCTCTAATCCCATGGTCAATCCCTCTGAGGAATCTATGTTCATCTCTCTCAATAAACATATAATTCGGGAATTGTGATTTTGGGAAAATATCTCCAAGTATACTCGTTTCCCACAGATGACGCCAATGATGGTTCCATAAATATCCGGACCCTAAATCACTACCCGACAACGCTGGAACAATCTCTAGAGATAAAAATGAGAGGTTATAGAGAAAGAAAGTGACAAAAAGTAGTTATTGTATATTTATTGTTCACTTTTCCTCATGAGATGAATTTTACTTTATATAGCAAATATATTGGGCCCAAACCTCACATGGGTGACCCACTTAAGTATATTCCATCACATTATTATACTAAACCTACTTATATTTGGTGAGGTTTATTTTCGTGTGAGGGTAATTTTGTCCAGAGTTTTGTGGTACTGTGAAGGTGTTTAATGTTTGGATAGGGTGTAGAGGGAGAATTGAGCTGTCTGGTTGTATTTAATTTTCATTGCTCTCATTTAATGTTGGTGGTTGGGTATTTATACCCTCACATTTGGGCCTTATGGGCTTTCGGGTCGTGTTTAATAGATTCGGGTCGAGTTTAAAGACCCATTAGTTCTAAGTAAGTACATAGGAAGCTTAGTCAAAAAGTGATTAGTGTTTTAAGTACTTTAGTTCTGTTTGGATAGTTCGATGGATTATGGTGTTCGAACTGACCCTGTCCGGTGAGGCAGACCTGTCCGATGAGGTAAACATTGTCCTTATTGACCCTGTCCGGTGACCATAAAGTGTGGTAACAGAATCCGGACTCATCAGTAGCCCTTTTTTTAGGTGGTGTTCAAAAACCTTTAGCAAGACCTAAAAACAGTCCGTTCTCGATGACAGCTACATCTGGACAAATCATTCGAATTGTGTTATAGCTTTATCCGGACTGAAAAAAGTTCTTGAGACTTAATGGTTTCTTTTCAGACTTCGTGGGACACATGTCTCTCTCTGGTTCGTTACTTTAGCCGTTTTTTCACCTAGAATTTCACTCCCACCTTCTCTGAAAAGCAACCTCTTCATTCAATGAAGATGACATCAACGCCGTTCCATAATCATTGCAAATCCTTTCGAATTCTCCTAGGTATCAAAGTGTGTTTACTATAAATTAATCACTTCTACATTGTTTTATCATCATCTTCATACTTACTTTGCCAAACTTCAGAGCTTTCTCTCTCAAACACAAATTCTTATTTTTGGTTGTGAGTTTATGTTCACAGCTAGGAACGCTTTAATTAAAGGCGGGTGGCTTAATCTATCAGAGCTAGAAAAGGCACAAAAGGTTGAACGGGAAATGCGCATTGCTGCGGGCCTACTTACTTCCCCTATCGACAAACCAATAGCCTCAAACACTGAGCCTGACCAGGGCTCCTCCTTGACTAGAAGTGTTAAACCGAGGAGATTGTTTCAAACCAACCTTTCTCCTATTGTCTCAGGCTCATCGGTTCAAGAATCAGAGCCCACTGTTGAACCAGGGCAAGCAGTTACCAGCTTCAAAAAGCCTTCCCCATTTATCGTCATGGGGTCGGATGCAGATGTCTCTCCCAACAAGTTAGTCGATCGAAGAAGAGGTCGCCTGGTAAAAGGGCAGGCTAAAAAAGGTACACCTTCCAGGTCAGAGGTCAAAGGACAGTGACAAAGGGTCAGAGGCACCCATGAAAATTCCTAAGCACAGGCTGCCCGGACCGGAGGCCACTAACTCAAGCCTCCGAAGAGAAACCACCATATCTGAGCCCCATCCGGAGGCCAATGTCCAAGAAAGCATTGAAGCTCAACAGTCCGGAGGTCAGACTGTACCAACTTCTAACTCCCCCTCCCAAAAACAACTGAAAACCCCTCCTCGGTAATGGAGGAAGTAATGGAGGATTCTGTTGAAGAGGCTCCGTTCGAGTCCGAACCCTCCGGACAAACTAGTGATGCTGTTGCTGCCAAGAAAGATAAAGGCAACGAAAAACTATGCCTTAGGCACCCAGATCTACCAGAAATCCTTGAAGGAAAAGTGGGACCTTGTTTTCACAAGGTTAGTGTTAAATATCTTCTTGCCTTACAAAAAATTACTTATGCTTTTATCCATACAGCCGAATTGGGCCGGATGCGTACAAAGTGGGGGATTCCGGAGAACTTGAAAATAAGAATCCCCATAGACCCTGAAACCCCAATGGACTGCAAGCTTAGTGAAATAGTTATTTTCACTGAGCTTTTTAACTAGGGGCTAAGGTTTCCCGTAGATCCGGATATAGTTAGGTACTTCCACCTCATCAAGCTTTGCCCTAGTCAACTGAGCCCCAACGCCTGGTACACTCTTATGGCCTGCATCATGGCCTCTAGGCTCTCCGGGATTCCTTTACCAATGGAGGAATTCGCAGCTGTGGCCAGCCTCTGCAGAAACCACCACATTCCCTTCTATCACTTCAACATGGGTGATAATTATAAAGCAGTGGATGACCTGCTTGAGTCGGAGAGAAATTGGAGGACTCAATTCTTGTTCGTGAGTGACGCTTGGGAGAATGGGAGGAAGATCAAAGCCGGAGTCAACCGAGTCTCCTCACCAGCAGATGGCGAAGTGATCGTAAGAATCCCAACTTACATTCTCATTTTTACTTTTATAAAATTTGTTTTAACTGACTGGTCTTGTCTCTTTTCTTGACAGAGCTGCCCAAAGACTTCAACGATTATTTAAAGGCCGGGCAGACCACTTGTACCAAGATCAACACTTGGGCTGCTGAAAAGTGGGGAAACCGTTTTCATGACGCCTTTACCGGAGGCAATCTCGTAAGGTCCCATCTCTGGAACACTACTGGCCGGAGAGACTTGACCTGGGAGGAACTTACCACTCCACCCCCTCCGGATGTAGTCCTTAAAAGAACACATGCACCGGACGGGTCACTGTATTTGCCAGGTCGAGCCAAGGCCCCAAGTAAGATGAAAGGAAAAAAGAGAAAGGCAAGAAGAGTGTGGTTGAGGCTAACCCTGCCGAAGCGAAGAAAACTACTCCAATAAACCAAGAGGGGCTAGTTCCAAGTCAGATTGACGCTGCTCTACTAGAAGTAGTAGAGCATGAGAGTGCTAGGGAAGAGGCAGGATCTCCAAAACCCCCAAGGGTTCCTAAGAGAGACCGGAAACGGGGAGCAGAAAGCAAGGAGAGAGAGGCCAAGAAGAAAAAGACCCCCAGGGGTGATGAACTTTCTCTCCGGCCTTCGAAGCCCTTCCCTCTTGTTGACCCTACTGATCCAACAAGAGCAGAAGAGATCCCTGGTGACTTTCAAACCGATGAGGTTGGAGGAGGAGACATTAGCATCGATGGTGTTGACATTACAGGGCTTGATGGACTTGGTGACTACTTTGCAAACCTTCCCAGAGATGACTTTGTTGGGCCTTACCTCCCTTCGAGCACTTCGAACACCGTTACCTTCAATGGTAAAACTTTCACTGTTTCTAGTGAAAAAGAGGTTATAACTCACTCTATACTGAGTACCGTTCAGCCAGTGTTGGTCCTGGAGAAGCAAGTACAAGGTCAGGCAGCAATCATTACTGCCCTTAATTCTGACAAGGAGAGATTGTCCGGAGACCTCCTTATTGCCAACCAAAACACTGATGTTTTGAAGAGAGAAAACGAGGAGTTTAAGAAGAACCATGAGGGTTGGGTCACAAAGTTAGCTGCCCTAGAAGATACTATCAAGGGCCTCCGGGAAAAGCAGTCCAAATTGGAGAAAGATCTTACCTCTTCAAAAGAGGAGATGAAGACCAAGGATCAAGTCATTCTTACTTTGACCAACGACAAGATCGCCCTCGAAGACTCGGTGTCCAAGGCTATAGAGGAAAAAGCTGATCTGCTAAGGGAACAAGAGGCAAAAATCCAGACCAAGATTGATGCTTATGCCAACAACGTGATTGACAGTTAAGAAGAGATGTATGCCAAGGTGAAGTCGGACATGGTCTTGCTTTTTCACGAGAAGTTTCCGAAGAGGAATCTGGGAGACTTATGGTCTTTTGTAGAGTATCCAGACCTTCCATTTGATACAATGGTTGAGGGTGACAGGTTTGATTTCTCCAGTTCGTCCTCATCCGATGAAGAAGAGAACACCGGGGAGAGCCCAGGTGAGGAGAATGATGATCCCAAGAAGAAAAAAACAAGTGAGGCTGAGCCGTCTTCAAAGGCTCAGGCTTAAAATATCAATTATCCTTTGTTTTTTATTTTGATTGAACTAAAGTCCTTGAAAGGCCAAGGCATTTTTGTAACTGTGTCCGGTGTTTGATCAGACAGATCTGTTTTTTTTGAAAACTTAAAGTCCTTGGATGGCCAAGGCAATTCGGTTATTTTAATAGATGTTTTTATTTTGCACAACTCTTGCATTATTTCATAGTTTGTTTCAACTTTGGTGGCTAGTGTTTAAACATCCCTTAGTTATTTCATAAACATTCTAAAGCGAGAGTGTTTAAATTCTCCGATGAAAAATGTTTAAGTAGTCATCATTCCTTTAATTTAATATGGCCGGTGTTAAACAAAAATTTGACAAGAAACAAAGTAAGAACACTCCGAATTTTTAAGAAGGCATCAAATTTTATAAAAGAGCCCGGACACCTCATTAAAACCTCCCCGCGCCACCATGGTAGGAAAGAGTATGCCCCTAAATATTTACATGGATTTTTAAACAAGTAAATATTTACATAGTTTATACTCCAAGTACATCCTGAGGTGCTCAATATTCCAAGGGTGATTCAAAACCTTTCCATCCTTGTCTTCTAGCCAGTATGTTCCAGGTTTAAGCCTTTCAATGACCATATAGGGCCCTTCCCAAGTTGGGGCCAGTTTGCCGAGCAGCTTCTCTTTAGTGTGTAAGAAGACTTTCCTTAACACCTTATCCCCCGGCTGAAAATCTCTTCTTTTAACTCTGGAAGCAAACCTGTTTCTCATCAAACCCTAATAGTGTGCAGCTCTAAGGTGAGCCTTAACTCTTCTTTCCTCTATCAAATCAAGTTGACTTCGGACAGCCCCCTCGTTAGCGTGTTCAGAGAAGTTATGAACTCGAAATAAAGGGAGAGTTGCTTCTATGGGAGCTATGGCATCCATCCCATAGACCAAGGCAAAAGGTGAATCTTGTGTCGCAGCCCCAGGTGTAGTCCGGTAGGCCCATAAAACCTCTTGTAAATAACTAGGCCACTTTCCAGCAGCCCCTTCTAAATTCTTCTTCAATCCGGACAGTATAGTTCGGTTAGCCACTTCAACCTGACCATTTGCTTGTGGGTGGAAAGGTGAAGAGAAACAATGTTGTATACCTCTAGAGGCACATATACTCTCCATTTCCTTGTTGTCGAATTGTGGCCCATTGTTTGTTGTTATCTTCTGTGGAATGCCAAATCTGCAACAGATATTGGACAAAATGAATTTTATGACAGCTTTGGATGTTGTACCTGCCAGTGGGGCTGCTTCGATCCACTTCAAAAAATAGTCAATAGCCACAATTATTGTTCTGCGCCCTCCGGACGCCATAGCTAGAGGTCCCACCGAATCCAGACCCCATCGAGCAAAGGGTATAGGCTCAGAAATTGACTCTAACGGGGTGGCTGGAACATGAATTTCGCTGCTATATCTCTGGCATGGGTCACACCTTCTTACCAGCTCCTTAGCATATTGCATTATAGTGGGCCAATAATAACCAGCCAACAAAACTCTCCTCGTTAAAGCCCTGAACCCACAGTGAGTTGATCCCTCACCATCATGTAATTCAGAGAGGACTATTTGAGATTCATCAACCCCCAAACATCGTAAGAGGGGTTTACTGTAAGACTTTTTATAAAGAACATCTCTTAGAATGACAAAACAACGAGCTTTGTACTTTACTTTTCTTGCTATTGACTTATCCGGAGGCAAGATGCCATCGGAGAGATATTGAAGGAGAGGAAACCTCCAATCTTGGGGCTGTCCCATCTGTATATCGAAGCTTTCTTCCTCCTTACCCATATTGAATTGAATGGAAGGGCATTCCAGGACATGGATCCAAGGGTATGATTCAGTATAGGTTATGGTTGCCAAGGAGTCTGCTAGCTCATTTTCTGTTCGAGGTATGTGCTCATAAACAACACTCTTGAACTTAAGTGCCACATCTTTGAGAAGAAGTAAGTATTTTATTAGATGCTTTTTTTTGTCTTCAGATTGACCTTGTGCATGATGGATAAGAAGCTGGGAATCACTCATCAACTTGACCCTTTTGGCCCCACAAATATGAGCTAACTTTAAACCAGCTATAGCAGCTTCATATTCGGATTCATTGTTAGAAGCCCTAAAAGCAAAACATATAGCTTGGTACATTTTGTCACCATATGGAGAGGTCAAGCATACCCCTGCACCACATCCCATAGTACTTGACCCACCATCCGTCCGGACAACCCAGACCTTTTTATCTTTCATCTCAGTTGTTTGTTCTGTATCCCTGTCTGAGTGGAATTCAACTAAGAAATCAGCCACAGCTTGGGCTTTGATTGTTGTTCGAGGAGCAAAATCAACATCGAAGTCCCCCAGCTCCACCGACCACTTAGTCATTCTACTCGAAATATCAGCCTTTTGTAACATGTTTTTCAGGGGATAGGATGTCCAGACAATAATAGGATGAGCCTGAAAATAAGGCCTCATCTTTCTAGGAGCAATCACCAGGGCTAGTGCTAACTTTTCCAGCTTCAGATAACATTTTTCTGCATCTATCAAGCTCTTGCTGATATAATACACTGGACGGAGATAATTATCCACCTCTCTTACCAACACAGCACTTATGGCACAACTGGAAACTTCCAAGTATACGAAGAGTGTCTCTCCATCAACAGGTTTAAATAAAGTCTTGGGGGAGGACAGATGTTTTTTTAACCTCATTGAAGACTTCATCACATTGTGAGGTCCAGTCAAATCCCTTTGTACCTTTTAATGTTTGAAAAAACGGGGCACACCTGTCCGAAGACCTTGAAATGAACCGATTTAACGCAACCAACCTCCCAGTCAATCTTTGTACTTCTTTAATATTTCGAGGAGGCTCCATTTGGAACAAAGCATTAAGCTGGTCCGGATCGGGCTGTATCCCTTGCTCACTTATTATGTACCCTAGGAATTTTATGGACTGGACTCCGAACACACACTTTTCTGGATTTAGTTTCAAATTCACTTTTACTAAGTTGGTAAAAGTTTCTTGGAGGTCTGCCAAGTGTATCTCTTCGTACACACTTTTAACCATCATGTCATCGATGTACACTTCCATATTTCTTCCAATTTGATCAGCAAAAGCTTTGTTTACTAACCTCTGATAGGTAGCCCCAACATTTTTTAACCCAAATGGCATCACCTTGTAACAATAAAGGCCCCTATCAGTGACAAACGTAGTATGCTTCTGATCCTCCGGATCTACTTGAATCTGGTTATACCCGGAGAAGGCATCCATGAAAGATAGTAGCTTATTCCCAGACGTAGAATCTACCAGCTGATCAATCCGGGGGACATGGTACAAATCCTTTGGGCAAGCCTTGTTGCGATCTGTGAAACGATGCACATGCGCCACTTGCCATTTTTCTTTTTTACCAAGACCGGATTGGCTGTCCATAAAGGATACTGAGACTCATTTATGTGCCCCATTTTATTAAGCATGTCGACCTCTTGAACGATGACATCAACCTTTTCTTTGGAAAAAGCTCTTCTTTTTTGTACCATAGGTGCTATGTCTCTTCGGATGGACAAGTGCTGTGATATAATATCTGCTGGCACCCCGGTAACATCAGCATTGCACCAAGCAAAAACATGCTGATGGTCTTTTAAGAACTTCAGCATTTTACCCTTTAGTTCGGATGCCATTTTGGACCCTATCTTAACATTTTTTCCCTCTTCCAAAGAATGTGTTTCAACTTCTTCAACTGGTATTAAAACTCCAGGGGTCTCTCTGGGGTCATCAATTTCACCCTCACCCCCAGAAAGCCCCTCAAACTGCTATTCCTCATTGATACGAACTGCTCCCAACGTCTGAGGAGCCAGTGTTGTTGCATAACACTCTCTTGCAATCTTTTGGCTGCTCCGAACAACTCCCACTTGTCCTTGCACAACATATTTCAAACATTGGTGGACTGTTGAGGCCACTGCATGTATCCTAGAGAGCCAAGACCTCCCTAAAATAGCATTGTAGCAAGTGGGACAATCCACCATGATAAACAGTATTCTAATCATCTTCTTAAAAAGGCCCTTTCCAACAAAACTTCCTCTTCGAACTCCCCGATCACATCTGTTGAGCTTCCAGTGAACCCCACAATTGACTTGTTCGAATGTTGAATTACCGCAGGATTTTTCATCTTTTTGTAGGAAGTTAAAAAGAGGATATTGGCTGAACTCCCAGTATCCACCAAAATTCGTCTTATGTCATTGCCCCCAATGGATGCTCCTATGACAACAGCATCTTCATGAGGACCTGCTATATCCCTCAAGTCATCCTCATCGAACACAATGAAGGGGAATGGAATCTGTGATTGATAGGAAGTCATGCCTCCCTCCAGTTGGGTAGCTAATGTATGAACGTGCCTCTTCCTTGAAGAAGCAGTGGGTGCTGTCATGGTATCCCCTCCGAAAATTGTGAGTGATTCAAAAAATTTAATCAACCCGGACATTGTTTTACAACGTTCCTCAATGGCATCCACTCTGTTTCGAGTTGGATCAGGGTCCAAGTATTCTGACTCTACATCGAATCTCTCGATTATCACCATGGCTCCCTCCGGAGCGGATGTGCTTGCATTGTTCTGGCCATGCCGATGAGCATTATCAGGCCTATTTCCTCCTCTTCTTTTAACATATGCTCCCAACTTTCCTCTTGTAATCAAATTCTGGACTTCTTGCTTTAAAGTGATACAATCATCAGTGGTATGGCCAGTGTCATTATGGTACTGACAGAAGGAATTGTTACGATGCTCCTTAGGGGATTGTAGTGCAGCCGGCCTTCTATAGTGTACTTCTTCCTTAGTTTTGTCATAAATAGTGGCTACACTTTATTTTAACTCAGCAAACCACTCCGGTTGAACCCAAGGCCCTCTCTTATTTCTAGATTGCTGAATCTGGGCAGGCGCAGCTGGCTGAGACTGAGCTTTAGCTCTGTTATGACCCTGCCCGGCCTCCCTTGCCTTGTTCCCGGACTGATTTTGATTGGGGTTTGGTGCAGCCGGGGCAGACCTCACCTGCATGTGCACCCTAGTTTTCTTGGTTTCATCAATATTAATTTTCTTCCCAACCTGATTCAGTAGACCTCCCCAAGTCATGGCTTTTTTCTGGGTCACTGAATTAGCGAAATTTCCAGGGTTTAAGCCGTGCCTCAAATATGCTATTGCTACTTGCTCAAAGCAATCAAACAACCCGTTTTTAGTGTTTACAAAACGACTTATGTATTCTTTCAGTGATTCGTTCGTCTCTTGGGCACAATGGATAATTGTGTCCCCATTGCCCTTCAATTCCTTACTTCCAACAAACTGCCTCCGAAAAGCCACCGAGAAGGTATCAAAATTTCTGATGCACCCCTGTGGTAAGCTGTTATACCACTTCAGAGCACTCCCCGTAAAGGACTGGGAGAATTCTCTACAAAGCAACTTGTCGTCATCATCGAAATTCATCATGAAATTTTTGAATTGTTCCAAGTGGTTGTCTGGATCTGTACTGCGATCGTATTTCTCCATTTTCGTACTATCGAACCTCTTAGGGAGGTTTCCGGACAGGATCTTGGAAGACAATGGAGATTCTCTCCAATTCCGGACACGACTGAATATGGTATCCTCATTTGGGAGTTGCAAAGATACCTGGTTCATCATGGAAGGCAAAAGGATCCACCAGCATCCGGTCTACGTGTCTCCGGCTATGAGATGACCCTTTGCCTATATTCCTCTTTAACTTTCCATGTCTATCCCTTTTTCTTGAATACTTTTAATCAACTTTTGTTTCTTTTTAGATTGGCCCTCATCACTGTTGGAGGATAAGGACTCTTCAACTCCATCCTCACCCGAGGAGCTACTAGAAGATTCTGAGTCTGAATCAGAACTCTCCACTGGTTTGGACCGGTGAGACTTTTTGGAGCTAGCATGAGTCTTCTTCGTACTCACATGGGTCTTCGAAGGCTCATGCTCTTTAGGGTTGTCAGTATGATGAGCAACTGATGCCTTTGACTTCTCTTTTATGCCCATCTTTGCCTTCTCTGCCCTTAGAGCTTCTATCTCACCTTTAAATTTATCACGCTCCTCGATGGTGTATTCATCATTTTCACCCACCACTTCAAGCAAAGCTGGTGGTACTTCTGGTGCATCCGGATTCATTCGGACTGGTTTTTCTGATGGTTTTGAATACTAGATTCAGGAACCATCGTGCTCCCACTGTGGTCGCCAATTTGGTGAGGTTTATTTTTGTGTGAGGGTAATTTTGTCCAGAGTTTTGTGTTACTTTGAAGGTGTTTAATGTTTGGATAGGATGTAGAGGGAGAATTGAGCTGCCTGGTTGTATTTAATTTTCATTACCCTCATTTAATGTTGGTGGTTGGGTATTTATACCCTCACATTTGGGCCTTATGGGCTTTCAGGTCGTGTTTAATAGATTCAGGTCGAGTTTAAAGACCCATTAGTTGAAGTAAGTACATAGGCAGCTTAGTCAAAAAGTGATTAGTGCTTTAAGTACTTTAGTTCTGTTCGGATATTTCGATGGATGATGGTGTTCAAACTGACCCTGTCCGGTGAGGCAGACATGTCCGATGAGGTAGACATTGTCCTTATTGACCATGTTCGGTGACCATAAAGTGTGGTAACAGAATCTGGACTCATCAATATTCTCATTATTATAAGATAAACCCTTAATATTATTTAATTTAACATTATTCATTACAAACTTATATATTATTGCCTCAATGTCCTTAATCTTCCCGACCCGTTTGGGCCCAGACAAATCATTCCCTAATTAGTGCCCTTAATATTTATGACCTGCTTGGACCTGGATAAATCATGCCCTTATTAGAATTCATATTTTCTGGTGAAGACAAAGATAAAACCAATCATAGCTATATACTGATCTCAAATGAAAGTTGGATGTTTTTATACTTGATAGTACAACTACACATTAGATAGTGTTTTACTATCTACTACGATTTGTAGTGAATCGTATATATAACTTGTGTCAGTATTCCATTTATTTTTCGAATTCAACATACAAATTTATCAACGCTAAACTGGCCAAACATTATGAAGTTCTAACGAATAAAAATTCACGAACGCTACACAAATTTAGTATTTTTCATTTTTAAAACTTTATTTCAAATGATGAAAAACGATAAAGCAGTTTAATCTACAACTGGACTCGTGAGAACATGCTTTGTAAGAGACTGTATACACACCTATCTGATAAAACATTTCATAAAATTTATTGATTTTGGTGAATTAATAAATGGACTAGGTTAGAAATTAGACATATTTTGTTGGATCTTTCACCGTACACCCCCTATTTTTTAAACTAAAATTTGAAAACCCCAACATAGTATTTTCATACTTTTTATTTAAGTAATTGTCATTGTCATAAAAATTACCCCTAAATCTAAAATTCCCCAAAACTATCTCTAAATTATAACAATTTACCATCCCAACACTAAAAATTTACCACCCAAACAGTAAATCTACCACAAACCAAATAAGCACTAAATATTTATGGAAGACGAGAAACTAAGCTGCTTTTTGGTGGACTTCATGAACGAGAAGAACATGTATCCAACAAAGGTAACAATTTCAACTTTAGTTTTCATTTTCATATGAATAATGTGAACCATATGATGAACAGCAGCATGTTCGCATCTTATATACGCCAATATAAATTTGGTCGCTATCGTGCATGCGCCTAGTTCTTTCTCATCACAATTTTGTATGCGACCAGTTCTAAATTTTTATTCTTGGTGTGCGATTGATTAAATATCATGTCTTCTTAACATATTGTTACTTGTTGTATGAGGAACTAGGCCAACCACCATATATGATGGCTGATTACACAAAAATCTTCATGATCGATATGTTATTCACTAAGCCGGAAATGAATGCTTTTGTAGAAGAAGAATCGAAAAAAAAAATTCACCACCAGTATCGCGCTATATGATAGTGGAAAATGGGGAAAAACTCCTACATTACAGTACCGATACAAGAGGTACAGTGTTTTCATATCAAAAGCGAAGCCGGAAACTTTGAGAAAACAAAAGTATACAACAAAAAAATATAATTGTCGCTTTGAATTAATAGGGCATCCGGTTGACGTACTAGTTATGCAATAGTGTTTGGAAGTTGTAAACGGGAAACACAATCATGAACTTTATGTTCACTTATATGGCCATTCCCGCGTTTGTAGACTCAAACGGATGAAGAGATACTATATTGTAATTTGTCTCTCATTGGGTTGCATCCTAGGGAGATATATAGTGGTTTGAAGCATAATAACCTAGAGAATATTTTGAACATGTGTGTAATCTACAAGTGTCACCAAAAACATCGACATGTTAAGCATGGTGGATAGACTCAAATATAATATGGTTGGGTAAACTCAAGGAACATGGTTACTCCATGTCGAAGCGGTTACATAATGGATAAAAAAGGATCATCGATTTCTTTTTCACGCATCATATAAGTATAGAATTGCTACGTACATTCTCAAATATACTTGTCATGGATTGTATGTACAAAACAACGAGGTATAATATGACGTTGCTAGAGATTGTTGGAGTAACTTTAACTTCAATTACATATACCGTTTTTTCGGAGGGAACCCACAGCCGCTACTCAGATTGCAATGAGTGCGCACAGGGTAAACCCTCAGTCTGACGCAATAGCCTACAAACCAACGCTAGAAGGTAAAACCACACAAGGTGACAGGCTCAGTTGAGAAAGCGTATGTAGAGGGACTCGAACTCATGACTTTTGGTCACAAACATGTCTTACATATACCGTTGTGTATATGTTGAGCGGGGAGAAGATACCAAACTATACATGGGCTTTGAGTGTTCTTCGTGGTTTGATGATGGATAATATGTGTCCATTTCCGAGCGTTATTATTATCGATCGAGAGTTAGATCTCATGCGAGCTATCGAGGAAATATTTTGTGACACAACTAACTTGTTATACAAGTTTCATGTAAACAAGAACATTCTTGGGACAGTTAAAAAAATTGATGCCCGATAAGGTTGGGAAACAATTTGTAGATTTTTATGGTTTCATTACCAAAATGAACACGGCCGAAGCTTATGATAATATAACTACATTGGACAAAATATTCATCGCGTACCCCAAACGTATTGAATACGTTAACAAAACATAGTGATATATTTCCAAATCATCGAACAAACAATATAAAATATTACGACAATAGCACAACGAATAGGAAAATTGATTTTGCTATCAATCCTTTTCATTTTATCACTTAAAATCAATTTCTTAATTGTCTACTTTTTTTTAGGTGCGAGAATGCTCACTCGGTCCTCAAAAAATACCTTGAGACCAACCAATGTAATTTTGATTTTTTTTTTGGAAACGTTCACAAGCTCGTAACAAAACAACATGCGTGGATCCTCGAATCTTTTGAGTGAAGTAAGTTTTGAACTCAACTTTGTTTTGAAAATACTTTGACCAATCACCTAGTCGGTTATGTATCTCATGTGGGCCTAAACAAATTGAGCTATGTTATTATACATTCTAGAAATATAGGCATATATCGGGTAGCATGTGGCAAATGCGTCCTTTAGAAAAACACATAGGTTACCTTATGCATGTGAAATTGATTTGATAGCAAGAGAATGTAGATGTATTCCTAGGGAAGATGTGGATACATATAAACTGTTCATAAAAATGCCATTTCCCATGAAGATACCTTACAAAAAACATTAATTATCATAGATAGTTTCATTTGTAGTTTTGGCCATGAAGAACAAGATTATATTAGCAATAGGGCTATGCAACCCTTAAAGTCTGAAATCTTAAAGAAATGGTTAAAACTAAAGGTATTCCAAAAGCTAGCATGGACAAATCGACTAAACGGAAGCCTAATTCGTGGGAATACCCCATTGAACAAACCACTAGTAGCACTCCCACGAACGCGTTAGGTAACACACCTATAAACATGTTAGGGAGCACGAATTCCTCAAAAGTGCCTTCGTTTGTAGTACCTAAACCTCCACTCTCACTAAACAAAGTTGGTTGGTCCAAGAAAATTACTAAGGAAGTAAAATTAATTTAATACCCTAAGTACATCCCGAAGTTGCTAAATTTGTATATCACTAACTTGGTCGATGTTATCCCATATGGATAATATGGATATCGGTATGTATCATATTCAATATAATGTATCGAGGATAATTAGAAAAAATTTAGACGCGATCAGTTGAAGGAATTGAATGAAAATCATAATTTGTGGTTGAAGGTGTACAGTTAGTTTGGTGTTTGGATGATATGTTACATAGGTTGGATTACTT
The DNA here is from genome assembly GCA_036936605.1 of Limnanthes douglasii subsp. nivea. NCBI lineage: Eukaryota > Viridiplantae > Streptophyta > Magnoliopsida > Brassicales > Limnanthaceae > Limnanthes > Limnanthes douglasii. The sequence continues at coordinate 106,817,326 of JAUPFV010000004.1, read as the reverse complement.
CAAACCCCAACCTCTTAGCCGTTATTTGATGACATTTCTTAACATTAGCTTAGTCTTAGCAACAAGATATCAATGTTTGGTATACCGTATCTCTCAAGTAGGGTCTTTAACTTATCTACCAATTCGTGGGAGTCTACCTACTAATTTTTCAGCGATTATAAAGAATGGAATTTTCTTCATACATGGTATCCACTTTGTTAATATAAGTAAATCAATTCTATTATATTAATATTTTAGTAATTATGCGGTTTTAAGATTTTATATTTTATCTAATGCATTGACATTTAATTTTGTAGATTATGACTCCTCCTGATGGGTCGTAACCGCCATTATACTCGGTATGGGGTGCCCACGTTACCGAAGAAGCGAGTCAATGGACACATCCGTACTTCGGTAGATTCAATAAATTTACCAAAATTATGTCGGGTAAGAAATTAAAGCTTAACGAGGATCCATTCTTATCGACCTCACCAAAGATGACATTTGATTTCATGTAATTTTATGTTTTAAAATTTAATTGTTTTTTACTACAACTTATGTCACTATGTAATTTTTATATTTTTGTGTACTTTTTATTTTAGTTTTCATTTGTTAGCGTGTAATTTTTATTTTTCGTTTTCCTTTCTCTTCACGCCAATTTATGTTTTCCGCTGATTTAATATATTTCTAGCTAACTATTAATACCCGTAAAAATATGATTCCTGCTAAATAAATATTCCCACAATTGTAAGATTTTTTCTTTATAAGTCACCTGAAACATGTCCTAATAGTTCATCCATCAAATATTCTTGAATATAAAAAACAAAAGTCTTAATTATGAAGTGGACTGTAGATGAAGACTATCACATGCTTCAAACCGTGAATTTTTTTAAAATAAAATGTTTGATCAGACGACCGATCATTTTTTCGATGAAATGTTATGTAGGATGTATTATATTTACGGGTGATTAGGAGATCTAAATCTGCGCAATCATGTAGAGGTAAAAACTAGGTATAATCTTGTAAAATGTGAACTAGTGCATTGTGTTTTTAACATGTCTTAAGAAATAAGGAAATAGGCAATTGAAGTGTGGAATTTGAAAGTTATTGATTTGCTTACAAGAGATTTGCTAGCATATATAGAAAAAATCATTGCTGAGAAATTGGATGCGATTATGAACTACTCAATTGTTGATTATAACCTAGGACATGACTTCGACTAATAGGTTTTATTATACTATGTATTGTTATTGTTAATCTCAACTTGCTATGAGGTTTTTAATTATATTATGTTTCAAATGTAATGTTATCAACATTATTGATCAATCGAAGTTTGTTTTATTAAAATTATGGAAATTTTCACCAAATGTGTAAAATGATGGTGTCTCGTCACACCTCATATGCGATTGTAGGCATAAATTTTTGCAGTGAAAAAGAAATATTAGCACTATTTTCGCATACCAAGTACAAAAACTTGGTATTGAGTCGTACGTGCGATGGTTTTACAATTTTTTCTGCATGGAAAAAGTAACATAATTGGTGGTTTCGCATACCTGCTACGATGCGTGGGGCATGCAATTGCATATCTCATGTGACCATGTAATAATTTTTTTATTTTGAGGTGTTCAACCTGTACTGCTGTTTCATGTCATTTTACTTTATGTTATTGTTACTCTATATTTTTGTGTCTTTTTGTTCTACCACGATGTTGAACCACAAATCATAAGATAAAACACTCCCTTACTAAAACAATAATTTATCAAACATCAATAGTCATAACATTAACTTACTTTAAAAACTCACAATTAAACATCAATATTCATAAAATCATAAGTCATAACATATCGCGATACAATACAAGTCACCAAAACATAAAGGCAGAAACTGAACAATCAATACAAACACATAAGTCAATACAACTAATCAACAACGTCTAAATTTCTCGGCAATACTGACAATTTCATCCACAACATTGACACACTCCTTCAGCTTCAGGGTGGCTAAACATGGCGGATACGCAGATATCTGATCATATCTCATGGGATCAACACTGTTGTGAGTGCGTACTCGAGGCCCTCCACCAACATACGTATCATCGCCTACTGAAGCTGAGTTGAACACTATATACCATAGGTTAACCCAAACAGGGTACATATGGTCCTTACCATCTTTCCCACCCTCGAATGAGGCACCTAAAGAGGTGAAAAGATGGTTCTACCAATTCTCTCAAGCCTAAGGATCCCATGTAAACTTTTGACTAGTTTTTTTTCCTCAACTTCTTCGTCTCATCATCAAAAGTAAGAACTTTGAAAGCATTACCTGTAACCCCCAAACTGGTGATGATGTGCACGTTGTCAAGAATGACGGTCATCTCGCCAAATGAGAAATATAATGAATATGTCTTCTCATGCCAACGCTCGAGAAAAACCTCTAGCAAATGGACGAGTATATACGAATGGGATAGAGTGTCGATGAGATGATAAAAAATTGTATCCATAACCCTTGTCAGGACCCTAATCTGATGACGCAAGTCCCACCTCCGGAAATTGTCGTACATCGAGAAGCAACCTAAGCTGACACTCACCAACAATATGTAATAAAAACAAAAACAAATTATAAGTTATCTATCAAAATTAAGTTGAAACTAAATTATAACAATATTGTTTAAAATACTCAAGTTGGATGGAAACTCAGATCTTCGTGGAAAATGTTATATGCCTCGTGGAGGGCGTAATTTGTATAGCGTGGAGGTACGTTGGGCATGGCTCGCTCGAACTCCCCCTCAAATGTCGTCTTTAAAGATGATCTTGCAGCATTGTTGCAAAATAAAAATAAAAATAAATTTAAATTTAAAAATAAACTATTATTTTTTATAAAAATAAAAATAAATTAGATAATAAGAAAATCAAATTTAATGTTTCAAAAATATTTTTAGAAACACATTAGAGATAAAATCAAATTTATTGTATAAAAGATATTGTTAAAAAGTAGTTGGAAATAAAATATAGATAAAAGATATATGAAAATTAAATAAAATTTGAATTTCTTTATTTTCTCAAATTCACCTTCTTAAATAAAAATATATATTATATTTTAATGCATTTTTTCTCTCAATTTCACCATTTTAATTTTTTTTTAACAAATCATAACTTCTATATTTTTTTTAGATATTTCTTTATTGTTTGGATTTTTTTAAAGTTCTTCATCTTTTTCGTTTTCTCAATTTCTAAAAAAAGCTTTTGATCTTTTTTCAATACAAAAGTAATGGAATAAAATATTTAAAATTTTATACTGTAATAGAATTAAATTTATTAATATTTTTAAACAACACTCTCAAAATACAATTGAATAAAATCAAAGATGTAACAAACACATCTACAAATATTGTTTCCCTCTCGTACAGATTTTCAAGATGCAATTTTAGAAGATACTAGTGCAACAAAATTAAAGCTGCTACTAAAAAATATAAACAAATTATTATTTTTCCTACGTGACACTTACTAACATGTGAAACTTAAAATGTCCACTCTACATGCTCTTATAACTTAATTTAGACAAACTTTGTGTTTTGACTAAGGAATATTTTTGAAATAATTTGGATTAACTTCTAAGTTTGTTTTATGAATCTAACTTAAAATAACTTATACGTTTTAGGGAGCACGGTTTAGACAAACCCGTATAAATTGTATATTATTTTGTTCCGAAAAACTTAAAATTTGTTAAGTCGAGTTTGTAAATTTATATTTAGTTCCTAATTAATCTTGCTGAAAAATCCAAATCCTTACTGACTTAAAGAAAAATATATGTCGGTGTGGCGGCGACAAAAATATCACAAAAATATTATATCTTAATATTTTGAATAAAAACTTTCCCTCACATGTCTTTCTAAGAATTTTCATTTTAAAAAAATACTTTTTATCGGTTACTTGCATATAAAATTTATTTTAAATACTTGTAAATTCACGACACTTATTTTAATAAGTGTACCTTCCATCTGATCTGGTGATATATTGAATGTATTTGTTTTTGTGAAAACCAAGATAAAACCAAATCGGAGCAATATATCGATCTTAAATAAAATCTAAATGTTTTTATACTTGATAGTACAACTATACATTAAACAATCTGTTATTGTCTACTACAACTTGTATGACAGATTTTAAACATATTTAAGATTCGGTCGGTCGACTTATCTCTAGTGTATCGTGTTTATAGTTTATGTGAGTATTCCTTTATTTTTCAAATTCATTATATTAATTTATCATAGTTTGAATATCATTATCTTCGTTAAAGCTAAAATGGTCAAATATTACAAAGTTCTTACGAATAGAGATTCACAAGTGCTAGAGATATTTTGTATTTTTTAGTTTTAAACTGTTTCGAATGTTGAAAAACGACAAAACAATTTTTTCAACACCTGCACTCGTGAGAACATGTTTCACAAGAGAAAGTTGAAAAGAAAGTAAATGAGTAAGACTGCATACACACCTGTACAATAAAACACTTCTTAAAATTTATTGAGTTTGGCGAATTAATAGATGGACTATAGTAGAAATTAAATATTTTCTTGGATCTCTCACCCTACATTCCTATTTTTGAAACTAAAATTTGAAAACCTCTAAATAACATTCTCATACTTTTTTGTATATAATTATCACCTCTAAATCTACTCCCCCCCCCCCCAATCTACCTCTAAACCCTAACAATTTACCACCCAAAAACTAAAAATCTACCACAAACCAACGAATCACCAAATAGTTATGGAAGACGAGGAACTATACTGCTCTTTGGATGAATTCATGGACGAGGAGAACTTGTATCTAATGATGGTAATGATTTCAAATTTAGTTTCTATTTTCATACGAATCGCGTGAACCATACGATGAACAACAACCTATTCGCACGTGAATTGATTTTTGTAGTATAAAATGTGACTTGTGTTATAGGGTTAACAAATAGTGAGTCATCCAACATAAAAAAAGTGTCGTCTTGCAGGTAAATAAATGTGAAATTATTATTAACATAAAAAATATGACTCGTGTTACTTTATGAGGTTAAGTACGACGTGAGTGCATGAAGCTGATAAAGTAATTGTACAAGCAAAACATGATGGAAACAATAAGTTATTAGAGATGCGCGCCAAAGCGAGAGAACTAAAGTAATAAGTGGACTAACAAAAAAATTATTATTAGAATATTGGGTCGAGTACATATAACGGCATGAATAAGAGCTTCTACTTAACTAGTCATGCCAAAACCATTCATAAATTAAGTGAGAGATAATGCCATGACTGTATTTTTCCCATAGACAAACTAGTTATAAATTATTTATGCAGACAACGATACGTTTTTACAGTGTGTTGGTACTAACTCAAGTTTTTTTATATAAAATATAGACACATGAATCTTTTATTTTTACCCATTATATTTATTATATGTTATATGGAAAATATTGGCTCACACCGATAGGATTGCAAGAAATGGATACCTTATGAGCAAAATATAATTTCTCTTTGATAATTCATAAACTTAGTTTATATTGTTAGAATCTACACGTTGATAAAAAAAGTTGATGCAATAGTATAAAAGTTAGAAATATTTCTTAAATTTGGACAATAAGAGAGTCAAGATATCAAACTTGGTTGGTAATTTCCTAGTAGAAAAGAAAAATGGACAAAGGGAAATGTATGTTAAATTTACTGATTGAAATCAGGCTCATCCAAAAGATGTTTTTAGTTATCTCATATTGATTGATTAGTAGACACAATGACATGTCATGAAATATTGTCTTTTATAGATGTTTATTCGGGATATAATCAAATAAAAATATACCCAAATGACTAGGAAAGTACAACATTTATGACAAAGCAAAAATTGTATTGTTTTAAAGTAATATCGTTAGGTTAAAGAATGTTGGGGTAATTTATCAAAGGTTTGTTAATCATATTTATGTTGATAAACTAGGTAAACATTTGGACACATCTAATGAAGATATGATAGTGAAAATTAATAATGAGGCAGTATATTTGATGATGTTGTGTGAAACTTTCTATAATCATAAAAAAAAATTAAAATTGAACCAATTAAAATATTCTTTTTGCGTATGAGCTAGTATTTTTGGGTTATGTGGTTAGTAAGAAAGGTATTGAAGCTGGTTATGTACGGTTAAAAGCACTACTAACAACGATTTCCCCAAAATGTGTTAAAAAACACAAAACTTAACGGATGGTCTTCCAGGTTTGTCTAGATTTATATAAAGAGCTTCAAATAATACTTATTATTTCTTTAAAGTATTAAAATATGAAAAAATATTAATATAATGATGAATATGTTAAGACGTTTGACGACTTAAAAGAATAATGGACATCTATAAAAAAATCTATCGATACTTTTGGTAGGTAAAAGTTATCAGTATCAAATGTAACATTTAGTGAGGTTTTGGTGCGAGAAAATAACAAGGGTTCATAGACTAATTTATTATGTAAGTAAAATTTTGGTAGATATGGAGACAAGGTATCTTGATCTGGAAAAGTGGGCTATTGGCTTGGTGGTGGCTACAAGAAAGATGAGACCATATTTTAAGGTCATGTTATAGTTGTAAGAACTTCTTTTCTTTTAGAAAATGTTTTGCAAATGTCAGATATATCAAGGCGATTAACAAGATGATCTATTGATCTAGGTAAATATGATATCAGGTATGAATCAAAAGTGGCAACAAAAGTACAAGAAATATCAGATTTTATAAATGAGTTTAAGGAAAAAAGAATACATATTGAAAGTAAAAAAGTTAAGTAAAGATATTTTAAAAAATACTGAGTTAATTGTATGAACTGGTATAGCTTTAAGTGTAAATGGTAGTGGTTCTATAATTGTGATATTTACTCCATCTCGTGAGGAAATAAAGTAATTTGTTAGGCAGACTACTAATAATGAAGAAGCATATGAGGTTGTTTTAGCAGGAATAAAGTTAGCTCCTATTTGTGGAGCGAAAGTACTTCGTAAAATGTCATATTCTCAATTAGTGAGTCAAATTTAAGAGGTTTATAAAAAACAATATAATATGAAAGAATATTTCAGCTTTGTTAGAAAAAATAGTGTTTGAACAAGTACCTCGGTTAGAAAATCAGTGCAGATTTTCTGGTAAAGTTCGGTTATCTTGAAGATAATCTTATTGTTATATTTCATGAAATTTCGTCAATAAAAATAAAAATAAAAGAGATAAAAATGTAATATGTTGATGTTATTAACGATTTATGTCAAGAGTGTATACTATTTCTCAGTGACAAACTATTACCTCAAAATAAAACTCAAGCAAGAGCATTAAAAATAAGAGAAAAAATATGCATTACTTGACGAGACATTATAAAAGAAAGGTTTAACACGAACTCTTTTTATAAAAATTAAGAAACATAAGGCTTTGTTGATATTGACGAATTTACATGAAGGGGTAATCGTGGCACATGGTAGATATAAATAAGCAATTATGAGATTTTACTGGCAGAGTTTTATAGCTCAACATTAGTGATTGATGCTACAAATTTAGTTAAATTTTTTTATACATGCCAAAGTTTTGCCAATACGATTCATCTTTCAAGTAAAAATATGGGATCAAATCATCCTCATTGTCCATTTGATAGATGTGGAATAGATTTGGTAGAATAATTACCAACAGCGACATGACAACGATAAGTTTTTATTGTAATTATGGACTATTTTACCTAGTGGATGGAAGCAGAGTTGTTAATGAGAATTTGTTCTAAAGAAATATGTATTTTTTAGAATAAAACATTTTGTGTTAGTTTGGGATTGTTAGAGTACTAATACCAAATAATTAACCACAATTCAAAAATGATTTGGGTAAAAGTTTTTGTCACAAATATGGGATTGGGCAACATTTTTCTATTCTGTATTGTCTTAAAGATAATGGGAAGGTAAAAACTAACAAAATCATTTTGAGTGGTATAAAAATGAAAATTGAGTTGGTTAAGGGAAAATAACATGATTTTTTTTGCAGGAGGTATTATGGGCTTATAGGACGACCCCAAAGGAAGCTACAAATAAAACTACTTTTGATTTTGTATATAGGATGAAGGATGTGCTTCTAGCTGAAATTTTAATACCAACTCATACAATTCAATATTATTCTTCAAAGGAAAATGACGAGGATAGGCAATTAGTTGTTGATTTAATTGAAGAAGTGTGAGAACAAGCTCAAGTGAGAGTTGAGGGTTATCATGGGTGGATGAGGTGTAGGTATACTTCAAAAGTTAAGGCTAAAAGGTTTCAAAAAAGGGATTTGGTTTTACAAAAAAAGTACTTTATGGAAATAAGTGGCATCTAAAGGACATCATTGGACATGTAGATTTATTAAGTTAGAAGAAAACTCTTTATAAAAGCTTTGGAACGTTCAACATTTGAAAAAATATTTAATTCATCACTGCAAACGAGGTTGGTGTGCTTTATTTCCCTTCTGGTAGCACAAGGGGTTTTATCTACGAGGCATCACTAAGACTAATTTCTAATAAAACACTTTTCCATTAAAATTATAGTGAGAAATGTTGATAAATAAACATGGCGTACAAGTTATTAAGATAAATGACAACGTATTCATTTAAAATACAAGTTAAGTAATTTCTCAAATTTACATAAAGCTAATTTAAACGATGTGATAATTAGAGCTACTAGATAAATAATTCAGATATTGGTTAAAAACTTTATAAGTTATTTAAAGATGTGATAAGTAAGGTTGCAAATAAAATATGTGTCTAAAGAGAACATGATTACAAGCCAAGCCCTTAAGGCTACACAACTACCATATTGTGGTCGAACTAATACATCAAATCGCGAACATGACTATAAGTAAAGCTTTTAAGGCTATGCAATTTTCATATTATGGCCTGACTACTATATTAAATCACGAATGTGGCTATAAGTCAAGCTATTGAGGTTACACAATTGCTCATGATGTGTCATGACTACTATGTCAAATTGCGAATATGGCTATAAGACAAATCTTTGAGGCTAGATAATTACCCATAATATGGTCTGACTATATGTCAAACACTAATTATTTCAATCAAACCATAGAGGTTATAACATTTTTAATATTTATAGTGATGATTCCATCAAACAAAATAAATAAGTTACAAAATAAATAATGCAACGTAGTGAAATGATTTACATAATAAAAGGTAAATACATTATAAAGAATAAAATTTAAAGATAAGTAATATTAACAACCTTAGTATAAAGAGTTAAAAAATACAAACTAAAAATAAATAATATATGAAAAATCATGAATATTTGGATTAAAATAAAGTTAATAAGTACTATTCAGATATAGTCAACAACCGGACATTATTGATAAATATTCATAACGACTTCAAAATTAACAAAAGATACAAACATAGTTCGTCAATGAGAAAATATAGTTTTTCAGAATTAGCGAATAAGAAAATTAATCATCATTACCATTAGTAACATTGGTATTTTCATTTGCAAAAGTAATATGATTTTCTGTTGGTAAGTTCTCATTATTGTTGAGAGAAGAGTTTTTGTTCATATTTTGCAGTAAAGTTCTATATAAACAAGTTTGTTATTCTTTTTTTATTAACAAAAAGGTTCTCATCTTCTATTGATTTGTCTTCATCTGAATGTTTATATGTTCTATTGGCATAAGGGCATTCTTCTTTAGTAATATTTTATCTTATAGGACCTAGTTTAAGTTCACGATTAACAAAGTTTAAAGAGGACTGAAAGTTGACGTATTAAATAGAAAGATAAGGTAAATTGTAATGACGCACGAAGGGACGAACTATAAGAAATAGAACAAGACAATCAAGTTGAAGAGGACTGAAAGTTGACGAACTGGATAAAAGAACAAAGTACGCTGTAATGAATTAGGAAGAGAATATATATATGAGAAAATGATAAATTGTTGAAGGTAAAAAAAATGGCCCCAAATGCAAAGAATACAATAAACAAAATAAGCAATGAAAATGATTTGAAGTGAAAAATCTACACGATGAGAAGAATATTCAAGAATCTTCTAATTATCTGTTCAATGTTACTAAAACACCCTAGATAATAGTGGTTAATTTTATAATATATGTAACAATTTTTGTAGCATATGAACGCCACATAGTCATGAAGACGCATGTCATTCATCAATAGAGCTAACGCTTTGTTTATCATTTTATATGATTTTTATATATGCTTATGGAGAAACAATACATAGAGAGTTTTTCTTATTTCCTAAGCTGTTTAATTTTTATAATTGTTGGAGGTACTTTCTCAAAGATATTCCTTAACAATTGTCAGGTTAGACATTTTTTAGTTAGATAACAAATTTAACTTTTGAAGTTAATTTTTAGTTGTAATGCTAAATATTTAGTTCTTAAAGTAAATATGGAGTTGTCAAGGTAAATATTTAATTATCATGTTAGATATTTAGTTGTCATGTTAGACGTTTTGCTGCTATATTAAATATTAGGTTAGACATCTAGTTTTTAAAGTAAACATTTAAGTACCAAATTAAATATTTGGTCATCATTTTAAGATTTAGCTATCAAAATAAAATTTAATTTGAAAGATAAACATTTAATTAATAAGTTAAAAGTGGTGAGAATAAAGATTGAATTGAGAAGATTGAGAATATTGATCAAGAATCAACAGAGAGATTTCTAGGTAGTGAAAATAATCTTTCGCTTTTGATTATTTCATAGGTGAAATCAGTCTCTTCGACCTCTTTAAATAGGCCTAGTGAGTTAGTTACAAGTTCGGTTACATAAAGGGTTTATTTACAGTTCAGTCCCTATTCTTCCTGCAAAACTTTAATCTTACTCTATATTAACAGAACTTATCGTTCAAGTCCTTATTAATTACATTTAAGTCCCCAAGGAATATATTTCCTTATCAGTAGCCCCCCTAGTTCTTATATAGACAATTTTATAAGAACTATTCACTCTTCGAAAATTACTCCCAGTGAATAAAACTTCTTTCATCCAGCCCCTTCATTATGATTGAGCCTAATGACTTGCAACTTCACTTCGAATCTAAGAATAAGTGCAGATAACCTCCCCACTCACTTCGAATCTACCAACTTGAAATACAACCTTACTTTCACTTCGAATCTTCTGACCAAAATTACATCTTTACTTCTACTTCGAACCTCTTGACCCCTACTTGAAAGACTGATTGGACCCTTCTTGATAGGTCTATGACACAGCAAGTTTTCCTCCACGTCTCACATTCCACCCAATGAAAACGATTCACTGGTTTTGCCTTTTCCAATTCTCAACGTCATTTTTTCTAAGTATAAATACTCAGCTCCACTTTACTGAGAACCTTTTAGAAAAATCGTCTCTTTCCTAAACCATCTTCATCTTGTTCTTCATCAACCTTCATCTTCATCTTCTGCTACCTTCCCCAGAAACACCACTTCTTCAGTCACAAAAAACACAACTTCCCAGATTAGCATCTATTATATGAGAAGGTACCCCAAATACAAAAGATCTAAACCTAAAAACCAAAGAAAACCAAAGAAATCTCTCTTCCTTGGTTCTAGCAATCAAGTATTTGGTGCTTACGATTATCTCTGTATTTCAAAAAGAGCTAAAGAATACAAAGCTGCTGGGTTAATCTACAAGTCCTCGTTTCTCCTCTACCACCTTCAAATATGGTAACTTCGATCCCAATCTAGTTAATTCATCTTCAAACTTAGCATCAAACCCAGAATCTAGCCAACAATCTTCTCCTCCTCGAAACCAATCCACTTCTCCATCATTAAAACCACATCGAAAATCTAAGCCTGTCAATTCTGACAAACCTCCAACTCTAAAAAAACCACAACTCAAATCACCTGTCCTACAATTCGAAGCCGTTAAAGTTAAACTTCACAAAAAATCAACCTTTCTAGCAATGGGTGACGATGCAGAAACCTCCTCTCCTCCCCCACAAGAAATGGTTGACGCTACACCAGAGAATAGTCAACCAATTCTTGTGACTCAAACTGAGACTCAAACTCGAAGTCGTCACGATGAGGCTATCGATGAAGAAAATAACAAAGAAAATGATTCTGAAGCCACTGAATCCGATGCTGAAGGGGAATCCGAGGCTGATGGGGTAATCCCTCCAAAGAAAATTCGAGGAAAGAAACCTCATATTACCCTCCTCGAAGATGTTGCTGCCTTGGTTTAGGAAAACCTTCAACCACTTTGTCCTCGGTACATTCTCGCCCTAAAAAATGTACCCTACACCTACTACCTCGAATCAGAAAAAGAAGAACTCAAGAAACTATGGGGATTAACAGACAACATTGTTCTTCGACTACCAGTAGAAGGAGAAACACCTCTGAGTTGTCAGAAGAACGAACTGGTAGTTTACCCCGAGCTTTTCAACTGGGGACTTCGATTTCCCCTCGATCCAATGATTGTGAGGTACTTCGAAATTCTTGGGTTGTGCCCAACACAAGTCACTCCAAACCAACTGTTCACTTTATTCTCTACTATCATGGTATCGAGGCTAGGAGGCATCCCCCTCGAAATAGAAGACTTCATTTCACTGACCAAAATCTCAAATGGGCCAGTTTTACCATTCTACTACCTAACCTTGGAGGATGATCTGAAGATTATCGACGACCTCCTCGAAGCTGGTAAATTTTGGAAGCAAAGATTTGTCTTTTTATCAGGAGCTTGGGAAAATGGTAAAGAGATTTCCGATGACAACCCCTCAAAACTTACTCTCACCTGGAGAGATAGCAGTAAGTAAATCATTGTTGTATTGTTAACATTTTTTTTAACTTATTAAGCCTAGCCAAATTAACCAAGTCCACTTATCTAACTGTTTATTCTTTTTTCAGAAATTCCGAGGAGATTTAAAGGTCGTCGAAAGACTGCAAAGGTTATCTTCCAAAGAATGGCTGAGTGGGCAGAGAAAGACTAGGGAAATGGCATTCACTCAGCCTTTCAACCAATCAACTTCGTCAACAACCATCTCTGGCGTATATCCTTGGGAGCTGACTTCCCTGAAGATCCGATGCTCCCCCCAGATCCCATTGAAGCAGTTAAGAGAATACTTGCACCAGATGGGAAAACCTATCTTCCCACCAGGAATCGATCTGACAGTCACCTGCCACTGAAAAAGAAGGGAAAGCTAACCCTCAAAAAACCCAACACAAGCAAGGCTAACCCTTCCAAACATTCGAAGCCTGCAGGGAAACGAAAAGCGCCTGCATCTCAACTTCATCCAATATCCGAAGAGGACGAACCTGCACTGAAAAAGAAAAAGAAAGAAAACAATACTCCAAAGAGGAAAAAGAGCAAGTCCACCACTCCAAAGAAGAAGAACGAAGCTGACATGCTCGAAGAGGTATTGGCTTCCGAAGTGCATGAGAAAATCTTCATTGAAGAAAATCCTTAAGGGGGATTGGCACTAGGAGATAGCCAAGAAATTGAATATCTTAACCTCGAAGATTTCAACTCGAGCGGGGATTTTGCAGTCACTGGTGAAGATTCTCGACCTGTCAACACCATTCCATCAACTTCTACTGGGGCTGCCATAACTTCAACATCTAATCCAATCGTTCCTGCTCATCATCACCCATCAAACTTGCCCAACCCCGACAGATCCGATGAGTTAACTTCAATCCTTCGACCTTTTACTAATTTAAGTGTTGCAGCCAAAAAATTATGTGAAGAAGTGAACAATTCACATACACAATTAGAGCTCCTTGCACAAGAATTAATCAAGAGCAAAAAGGAAATAGAATCTGAAAAGGCCTCGAAAAATGAAGCACTTCAAAATTTCGAGGCTGAAAAAGGAAAGCTTCTTAAGGAGCATAAAGAAAAAATCGAAGCTTTGGAGACTTCTCATCGTCTGGCTCTTGAAAATCTAAAATCTCAACATTCTACTGCCATTTCTGAGGAAAAGAAAAAATCTACCGATGCTGAAGAACTTGTTAAGAAAACTCAAAAAAGCCTGGAAGATTTTCAAACTCAATTGACTACGCTTCAAACAGGATTCGAGCAGGAAAAGAAGGCTGCCGTCAAGAAAGCCGAAGCTGCTGTTGGTTCTGTGATGCTTGATGGTATCAAGAAAGCTCAAACTGATACAGCTATCAATCTTCTTCGAGAAATCCATGCTGCCTATCTAAGGTTGAATTTAACAGAATTTTGGAAACAAGTTCCAGAAGAAGATCGTCCAAAGGAAGCATTCGAGGTGCCATCAAGCTCCTCAGAAAAAGATGATGCTTCTGAAGGGTCATCGGAAGAAGAGGATGACTAAACAGTAGATTATATATGTCGCGCTTGTTTTGTGTGTTTTAATTAAGTAGTTTTCTCCTTTTTGTAAGCTTCAAGTTTTATCCGATGAAACAAGCAACTTTCTTAATATTTCAAATTTCTGGTGTACTTATAAAACATGGCACTTCAAAAATTAGATGCACTCATAAGACGTGGCACCTCGAAAATTAGATGCACTCATAAGACGTGGCACCTCGAAAATTAGATGCACTCATAAGATGTGGCACCTCGAAAATTAGATGCACTCATAAGACGTGGCACCTTGAAATAGGTTGTTTCTTTAAAGCTATTGCTTTGGAAAATTATTCTTGGTCAACTTTCAAAGATGATCAGTCTTTGCCAAGTTACCAAAATAACAAATCATTCATCATACTAAACAACCAATGGCCAAAAGAAATTTTATTATGAAATTTAATATTAACCAGACACCTCATTAAAACCTTTCTGGGCCAACAGATAAGGAAAGAGTATGTCTGTCTTGTAAAAATTCGAAGTTCAATTTTACTCACAATACAATTTCAAATGTTCTATATTCCAAGGGTGTTAAAGCATCCTCCCCTCACGATCAGACAACCTGTATGACCCTGGCTTGACCTTCATTTTGACTTCATAAGGACCCTCCCAATTCGGAGCCAATTTTCTGAGGTGCTTGTCCTTAGTATGAAGAAATACTTTTCGCAACACTTTATCGCCAACCTTGAACTCTCTCTTCTTAACTTTAGCATCGTACCTGCTTCTCATTAAGGTTTGATAATGAACCACATTCAAATGTGTTTTGACCCTTTTTTCCTCTAGCAAATCAAGCTCAACCCTTCTAGCTTCATCATTATCTACTTCGGAATATCGCAATAACCTGTAAGAAGGCAATGTAGATTCAGCAGGGCACACAACATCCATTCCATACACCAAAGAAAAAGGAGTCTCTTTTGTGGCCTCTCTAGGGGTTGTTCGATATGCCCACAACACTTCTTGAAGATAATTTGGCCATTTCCCTGCTGCTCCCGCCAAATTTTTCTTTAAACCCTCCAAAATAGATCTATTTGTAACTTCCACCTGCCCATTTGCTTGTGGATGGAAAGGAGTAGAAAAGCATGGCTGTATTCCTTTCGAAGAGCAAACAGAATCCATTTCCTTGTTATTAAATTGGGGACCGTTGCCCGTTGTTATTTTTCGAGGAACTCCAAAACGGTAGCAAATGTTACTTAGAATAAACTTGTTCACATCCTTAGCTTTCGTTCCAGCTAAAGGTTCTGCTTCTGCCCACTTCGAAAAATAATCAACCGCGACAATAATCATCTGTCTTCCACCTGAAGCCATAGGCAATGGTCCTACTAAATCAATCCCCCATCTATCGAAAGGAACCGCCTCAGAGATTGTCATTAGGGGTATTGCTGGTTTATGTATTAAATGTGCATACCTTTGACAAGTATCACAGCTTCGAACCAATAACTTGGCATCGTGCAATATAGTAGGCCAATAATACCCTGCCAACAATACCCTACGCGTTAAAGCTTTGAAACCACAATGAGCTGACCCGTCTCCATCGTGTAATTCAGATATAATGTTTTGAGATTCATGCATACTCAAACATCTTAATAAGGGCCTCGACACAGACCTCTTATACAATACCCCATCCAACACCACATAACCAAGAGCTTTATTCCTTATTTTCTTGAGCAAGTGCTTATCAAGAGGTAGTATTCCCTTTATAAGAAAGTTTAGCAAGTCAGTTCTCCAATCACCTCGAATGCGTGTCGAATTATTTATTACCTCCTCAACAAATTCACACTGCTCAGAGCTTGATGTAATCGAAGGCAGTGGTTGTGTCACGATCCATGGATATTCTTCAGAGTAAGCCATTGTTGCTAAAGAATCAGCCATTGTGTTATTACCTCTTCGAATATGCTCCACCTCAACATTTTCAAACTGTGCCATCATACTCCGAAGTTCTTGCAGATACAAAACTAAACGGTCTTTTTTAGCCTCTGATATTCCTCTAACATGGTTAACTACCAACTGCGAATCTGTTTCTAAGCGCACGAATATTGCTCCACAAATTTTTGCTAACCGCAATCCTGCTAGCACAGCTTCATATTCAGCTTCATTATTCGAAGCATGAAATCCAAATCTTATAGCTTGAAACATAAATTCCCCTGTTGGTGCCACCAATTCAACTCCTGCACTCGACCCTTTATTACTAGATCCTCCATCAATTCGTACCGTCCACGTCGGATTTGTGTTCATTTTTTCACCTTCTTTCTCTTCGGATCTACTCGAATGAAACTCAACAAAGAAATCTGCTAAGGCCTAAGCTTTGACAGCCGTTCGAGGAGAGAATAACACATCGAAATCTCCCAATTCTACAGACCACTTAGTCATTCTCCTTGAGATATCTGGCTTTTGCAATACATTTTTCAATGGATAAGAAGCTCGAACCACAATAGTATGTGCCTGGAAGTAAGGACGCATTTTTCTTGCCGCCACAACTATACACAATGCCAATTTTTTGAGCTTCAAGTAACGTTTTTCAGCATCAACCAAACTTTTACTGACATAATAGACATGCTTCGAAATTCCCGTATCTTCACTAATCAGAACTGCACTCACTGCATAATCTGATACCGCTATATACAAAAATAATTGCTCACCTTCTCGAGGCTTTGATAATATTTCAGGGGAGAACAAAAGATTTTTGATCTTAATAAAAGCTTCTTCACAATCTGAAGTCCACTCGAAATTATTTGGTCGACGCAGCACCTGGAAAAAAGGCAAGCACTTATCTGAAAAACGAGAAATGAATCTGTTCAAAGCTGCTAACCTGCCTGTTAACATTTGCACTTCTTTGATATTCTGAGGTGAAGACATTTATATCAAAGCCTTCAACTGTTCTGGATCCACTTCAATTCCTCTTTCACTAATCACATACCCAGAAACTTACCAGATCGAACTCCAAATGTACATTTTTCTGGGTTTAACTTCAACTGTATGGCTCTAAGATTCAAAAACGTCTCTTCTAAATCATCAATGTGTTCATCATCACCTTTGCTCTTAACAAGCATATCATCGATGTACACTTCGATATTCCTCCCTATTTGTGAAGCAAACGCCTTATTCATCAGCCTTTGATATGTAGACCCAGCATTTTTCAATCCAAACGGCATTACTCTATAACAGTGTAAACCTCGACCAGTAATAAAAGTTGTGCTTTCTTCATCCTCTGGATTCATTCGAATCTGATTATATCCTGAAAATGCATCCATAAATGTTAGAATTTTGTTTCCAGAAGTAGAATCCACTAATTGGTAAATTCGAGGTACTGGAAAAGGATCTTTTGGGCAGGCTCTGTTTAAATCTGTGAAGTCTACACACATCCTCCACTTTCCATTCTTCTTTTTTACCACTACCGGATTAGCTGTCCACTTCGGATATTTGGACTCCCGGATATGCCCCATCTTATACAATCTATCTACCTCAGCAACTATGGCCTCGGATTTTTCCAACGAAAAAGCTCTCCTTTTTGTATTATTGGCTTGATCTTCGAATCCACCGCCAAGTTATGACATATAATATCAATTGGGACCCCCAATACATCCTCGGACCTCCAAGCAAACACATCCAAGTTCTTAGACAAAAAAATTCAACAATCTTTCTCGCACTGACAAAGACAATAAAGTCCCAATTCGAAGTACTCTGCCATCATTGAAAACGTATTCTTCTATTTCTTCACTAACCACCACAGAAGTCGGGGTTGACCTCGGATCATCAATTCCCTCATCTGTACCACTAGAAGGCAACCCCCCAAACTGCTATTTCTCCATTGGATTATCGGTACTTTTGCCACGTAGTCTAAACGCAGCAGCGTAACACTCTCTAGCCACTTTTTGATCACTTCGAACTACACCGATTCGATCCCCAACCACATACTTCAAACATTGGTGAACTGTAGAAACTATAGCATACATTTTTGCCAGCCATGACCTTCCAAAGATAGCATTGTAGCTCGACGGAAAATCTACCACCATAAAAAGTACTTGCACTTTCTTTTTGAAAGGCCCTTTTCCCAGAGAAATTTCACCTTCAAACTCCCCTACTACATTCGTTGTTGCGCCAGTAAACCCATTTATAGTTCTTTCTGACCTTTCTATCCGAGGTGGAGCGGTTAATCTATCATATGTTGATTTGAACAACACATTAGCAGAGCTTCCAGTATCAATCAATACTCGTCGAATTTCCACCCCACACACTTCTGCTCCAATGACCACTGCATCTTCATGCGGCCCAGTAATTCCTCTCAAATCATCCCCATCGAAAATTATGAATGGGACATCCTTCTTATTGCTTAGGTGTGCTGATGCTCCTCCTTCAATTTGATGCATTAAATTCACTATATGCCTTTTCCTCGAATTATTAGTGTTATTAGTCATTGAATCTCCCCCAAATATTGCCAATGACTCAAAGAACGCACACAAATCTCGAACACGTCCCTTACGCATCGGCTCATCAACTGACATCAACAACAATCGACTAGGGTCTGGGTCGACATATTCCGAAGCCACATCAAATTCATCACCTGCAGCATCTAAAATCATCAGTGCACTTTCTTGCTTAGAATTAGGATTGCCCACCTTTTGAGTTATGACTTTAGCATTCTTTTTGACATACTCCAACAATTTTCCATTCTTTATCAAAATCTGCATCTCCTTATTCAAAGCAATACAATCATTTGTATCATGTCCAATATCATCATGATACCTGCAGAACTTGTTATTGCGCTCCTCTCTTGGCCTATTAATCGCTGCCGGCTTTCTGAAATTTACTCTTCCCCTGGTTTTCTCATATATCAAAGCCACACTTTCAGTCAAATCCGCATAATATTCTGGTCTTACCCACACATTCGATCTTGATCTGAATTGGTGTTGATTATTAAAATTGTGCTGATTAGAACCCCCTTGATATGAGCTCGAACCTCCTCGATTAGAAACATTTTGATTACCCCTCGGGCGCGATGAGTTATTATTCGAAGCGTTCACTTGATTATTCCCTTTCTGAACAGTACTACCTCCTCCTCGAACCCGAGTAGACTCTTCGACTTTGATCTGATCTTCAACCTGAGCCATGAGAGCTCCAAACGTTAATGCCCTACGCCTTGTAGTCTCATCAGCTAAATCTCCTGGCAACAATCCTTGTCTAAACGCTGCCATAGCCACCACCTCCTCACAATCATCTAATCCAGCTTTTGTTGACACAAATCTTTTAGTATAATCCTTCAACTTTTCTCCCACAGCTTGCTTACATTGTATTATCGTATCTCCATTAGCTCTCATTTCTTTGCTTCCCACAAACTGTCTTCGAAAAGCTGTGTAAAAGCCTCTAAAATTTGCAATGGACTCCTTAGGAATCTTGTTGTACCATTTTAGTGCAGTTCCTTTGAATGTATGAGAGAATGCTCTACACACCAATTTATCATCGTCTTCGAAATTAGTCATATAGTTTTTGAATTGTTCTATATGATCATCTAGATCTTGAGTTCCATCAAACTTGTCAATTTTAGAAATATCGAACCGCCTCGGAAGTGGCACAGATCTAATCTCACTAATCAACGGTGAGTCCCTCCAATCGACTCCTTGAACAAACTGGTCTTCGTTCCTCATTCCCACAGTAGCATACAAACTTGATTCACCTTCAAATTTCCGAGGAGAATACTTCCGAGGAGAATACTTCCGAGGAGAATATACTCGTCTTTCCTTCTTTTGCCTTCCTCCTCTTGAATGACCTCGAGAATGCTCATATCTTGGTGTTTCATCTGACTCTGAATCTTCAAAATCCTCTTCTTCACTAGAATCCACATACCGTCGTTTCTGCAACTTTTCTTTTCTTTGCATTCCACTATGCTCCTTCTTACGCTCAAAATGTATTTTACGCTGTACATATTGAACGTCGCCATCGTCATTTAACGGATCCGACTGATCATCCCGATCACCTCTTGCTATTTTACATCTAAGTCTAGCGCCATCATTATTTTGCTTCTTTTTAACAAATTCATCAAGCTCCGCCACTTTTCTTATCATTTCATTCATTTTACCTTCGAAATCAAATTGGTTTGATTGAATCGGAATTGACTTACCTGCCTCCTTCTCTTGCAGATCAGATTTCAACGTCTCCAAAGCTTTTCGAACATGTGGATTATCTCCTTCCTCCGAATTCATCTCCGATCAGCAAAAATAGAAACAAAATTCTTCAGAAAACGAACAAATTCGAGACTCGATTTTTTATCTATCGATCAAGGTATCTTCGCCCCCTCCTTCTAGCGCCAATTTGGTGAGAATAAAGATTGAATTGAGAAGATTTAGAATATTGATCAAGAATCAACAGAGATATTTCTAGGTAGTGAAAATAATCTTTCGCTTCTGATTATTTCATAGGTGCAATCAGTCTCTTCGACCTCTTTAAATAGGCATAGTGAGTTAGTTACAAGTTCGGTTACATAAAGGGTTTATTTACTGTTGAGTCCTTATTCTTCCTGTAAAACTTTAATCTTACTCTATATTAACAGAACTTATCATTCAAGTCCTTATTAATTACATTTAAGTCCCTAAGGAATATATTTCCTTATAAAAAAGTACTATTAATAGATGTCATAAACTGTGTTTTCAAAACTTTTATTTACTATCTTTTTTTAACCTTTTTACTATTTATATGAAAAAACCAATTTAATTGAAAAAAATAAATTGTATGCAGTTTAAAATAAATAATTAAAATATTTGTTAAGGGTATGGCTAAATAATGGACCTCAAGACTTTAAGTAGTTCAAAAAGTGAATCTTTTGTTTTTTTAGTCTTTTACCCTTTTACCTTTTGACCAAAAAAACAAAAAATGACTTCCTTTTTATGTTGGGTGAAGTTAGATTTCCATACTTTTAAACATAAAATAAACCAACAATAATGTTTTATTTATATACTATTTGTACTTTTTTAACAAACTCTGAAATGTTTTGTCAAAAAATCAATTTTTATAACAACAAACCTTGTACCTCAAATTAACAAAAAAAACAAAACAAATGGAACCCTTGAAGCTTATTGATGAATTTGAAACTGTAAATTAGGTTATCTATTGTTATTTTAGAGTTATAACTAGATTTAGCTCAAAAAATCTATGAAGTTTCTTGTTTCGGAAACCTTCTATGTGCAGTACAATGGCGGTTACGGTCTTGTGCGCCGTCGGTGTTGAGGTAGTACACCGATACTGTTATGGATAAGATAGGTAAATATAATATTTAGAAGCAACAACGGTGTTAAGGTGCCAAACGGGTCGGGGTCATATAAATGCCCGAAAAATTGTAATAGGCACGTTGGCGGTA
Source organism: Limnanthes douglasii subsp. nivea (assembly GCA_036936605.1). Classification (NCBI taxonomy): domain Eukaryota; kingdom Viridiplantae; phylum Streptophyta; class Magnoliopsida; order Brassicales; family Limnanthaceae; genus Limnanthes; species Limnanthes douglasii. The sequence goes on along the minus strand of JAUPFV010000004.1, from coordinate 106,795,691 downwards.
GGATATGTAAGAGTCTGGGGTGACCCATGTCGACATTGGTGGCGAGTTCATTTTAAGTAAAAGACTTTTATATATGATTATTTGCGTAGGAACACCGACAATACACAATATTTTTACTTTCGGTGGTCTCTGGTGCTCCCAGTCCTGGCATTTTCCGCTGCCTACAGGAAATAACACCATTTGTATTGCCTAGGCTCATTGATCGTATGCTATATATAGACCGTCAACGTGGAGTTCGGTATTGCCCACATTCTATTTTTGTTTAACAATTTATTCTTCCATAATAATTTGTCATTATTGTAGGAGGGCAAGAAATCCAGATTTGTTGGAGTGGATTCTAATGTTAACGATACCAGTTTATGGGAAGAGGATTCCGATCTTGAGGATACGAGCGGTATACCAGAGGTTATACATGTTGATTATAGTGATGTGTTTACCACTAAATCCAACTAAATGTAACAATGCTTGGTTTATTGGGCTAAGAGAATCACAAAAGACAATGGGCCAATAGTTGTAGCACGACGTTGCGACAATGTGAAAAGTAAGAAAAATCATAGGCTATTATTCGTTAGAAAGAAAATCGGCACGTACAAGAAATGCAAATGCTCATTTAATCTTAAATGAGAAATGGTGAAAAAAGACGAATGGTCCTTAACGATAATGTACGGGGTTTATAATCATGACAACACGAAATACAGTGAAGGTCATTCCTATTTATGACTGTTCTTAAAGATAAATTCTACCAACATAGGATCCACTCATCCAGTAATTTTGGGCGCAGTAAAAAAGATGAACCTTAATAATTCGCATTGCTTGCACACGATATACAATTCTTAACTTAAACACACAAGGACGACAAAGGCGATCGGTCGCATATGCAATATTTGTTAAGTGAACTTAAGCAGTTAGACTAATTTGAATGACATAGAGCGACCGCATACGGGAGTGGTATCATAAGCAAAATTTTCTTCACACACCCAGTTAGTTTAGATTTAATATAGATGTTTTCAAATGTGCTAATAATGGATAACACCTACAAGACAACCAAGTACAAGATACCGTTGTATAAGGTCATTGGAGCCACTTGTACAGGTAAGACTTTCTACATCGAATTTACATTTATGTCCAGAGATAAAATTGAGAACTACAAGTATGTATCAGAATGCTTGCAGTCATTGATGGTAGCTCACTTCATCAAACAACCGTCCATCATTTTGACAGATAAAGATTTAGCGTTGGTTAAGACGGTTAATCTAGTTTTCCCCAAAGAAACCGACTTGTTATGTCGATGACACATTAACATGAACTTCCTAGATAAAATTAAAATAATCATCAACCAAAAAAAAGTACCTGATACATTTTGAAGGTATGGAATAACATGATATTTTCGGACATAGAACTCTCCTTCATTACCTACCAGGCTGAAATGATTCAGGACTTCAAAGATTATCTGAAAGCAATCGAATACACGAAGAGTTGCTTAGAACCTTACAGTGAGAAATTTATCACGTAAAAAACTAACAAGTTCTTGCATTTTGCTAACCAAACCACCAACCACACCGAGAGCACTCATACTTTGGTACAACCAAAGGTAATTTAGAGTCGTTTTGGATAAAGGTTCATACTTTGATCGGTTTGCAACATGGAGTAATTATAAGGTTTTTCAAGAAAAGTCGACTTTTAGCCCTATGCAAATTTTAGCATAAGGTGTACGAATACCTAAGAGGCAATGTCTCTCACGAAGCTTTAGAATTGTTTTCTATAGAGGTAGAATGTTCCCAAAATATATTAGCTAATGACCGTTCAAATCGCTTATGTTCTATAGGAATTACGCATTATATACATTGTTCGCACGACATCTTCGATTTTATAAAAATATAGTTAGCAGTACCTTTGCATTATTTACATGATCATTGGAAGAGATTAGATATAGTTATCCGTAATAACTTAACGACAAAAGAGGTATTGAAAGAAAAAATTGATAAAATAGTTGATATTGTTATGCAAAATGAAGACGATGCACGCATAGAGCATGCGTACAAGAAATGGTTTTATATAGTGCATCCGAAAACATCTTCCCTTTTAGAGTCGGAGGATAAAATAAAATCACATGTTCGTTCACAAAATATATCAATCATTGAATCGAATTCGTTTACTAAGCAAGACAAATAACGACACAAATATTTGTAGATGAGGAGAAAGCAAGTGAACTATCATTACGCCAAAATTTCAATACTCCATCGACCATCATATGAAGGAACGGAACACCGCCAATAAAAGTACGAAAAGGGATCAGAGTTCTTACACTATAAAGTGGTCATATTGATCATCTCGATAAACCATTCAAAGTTGAATTGTCATTTATAACTTGTATGATGCATTAAGTATCGAGCAAAATAGTTGGTTATAGCTCAAGCGGTATGATGCCTACTAAGGTACAATATAGTTCTCATATGGAAGGTTACTTAAACCAATTATCTATCTCTTATAAATATTTTGTAATTTCCATCAATGGAGTTAAACCATACGAGCATTACAGATATCGATCGATTGCTTTTGGCTTGTACGGACAAGAAGATAGATTAAAGTCCATTAAGAATTCCCTCTACCTAGAGCTTATGGATTATCCGACCGATTATATAAGGATATATGGTAGTACGAAGGAGTTATCTAAGACCACAGAACGTGTAAAGTGCGACAATAGTATCGATATGTATGAGTATTGGATAACGATGCCCGAGATAGAAATCACGATTACCTTGAAGTTTAACTGCATCATCCACTTTGTAGCACAATCGAGTAGGAAAGATGTTAGTTTTACTTATTTTCCTTTACGAGGAGCACCCCTTCCGATTTCAGAGAGAAAAGAAATTCAATTGGGTTAGTTCAATGACAACCGCTTTATCAATGTAAGTATCCACAAAAAGATTTGGTTGTCGGTATAAAAGTTTTTAATATTAACATTGCAGCTTACCATTGCGACTGACGGTCCGTGCAACAAGATACATCATTCTTGTACAAAATTGGGGAAAGAAAATGAAAAGGCTTGGGGTTGACAATTAATGATTATTCACCATTGCAAGCGGTATGATGAAATTCAAAGACGATATTTTGAAGTAACCGATCCCGTTTTTGTTTAATTTACGTGTGATATTATCATCAAACTATTTCTCATTTCAATTTATGTACTCTTTTCCATGGATAAAACTTGACTGCCACGTAAGGGTTTACTATTTTTATCAATCTTATCGAACTCGCTCTCATTAAATTCTATGCTTATGAATTTCAATCAGCTACCTATTGTACTTGTCTGCGTTTGTATTTGCTTTACGTTTTCTAAATATGTAAATTTCTTAATATATGTGTAATCTTTTTTTTATTGAGTATTTACACCTTGATGGTGTCAAGACACAACACTGGACGCATAAACCTCACGGACCAATAATAAGTCACTGAAAATAAAATACAGTTTATAAATTATAATTAGCACAACATCGGCCGTATACGATTTACAAGTGGTCGATGCATACACCTACATCGTTGGTGAGCAATTTTTAGGCCGACATTGAGCTATAGCGTTGGCGGTGCTTAATAGCCCACACTGACGGTGTGAGCACAACAAATTTACATCGAGTGATAAATTTTGAAAGTAGATTACATTGGCGGTGCGTGATTTTATAACCACCGGTATGTGCTGACACTGGAGGTTTGGGAATATTACACAGTCGACATCTTATTGCACCAGTGGTGCTTATATTTTACATCGACAGTTTCGGCGTCATAACGTACTGGTGATGCTTATATTTTACATCGACAATGTGATATACAACCACTGGTGTAAACATGTATTCACCGGCGGTGCGATACTTCAACGTGATAAAAAAAACACATATTAGTCAATTAACTTAACCTAACATGTAAACCAACATATATTGATACACCGAACAAAATCTAAACAAATACACATAATGTGTGATTAAAATTTCATTACATATTATAAGTTTAAAGGCACAAAATAAAACATAAAAAATATACTAAGGTGAGAATTAAACTTGTTATCACATATTATAAGTTTGGAGGTAAAAGATTAAACATAAAAACATACTAAGGTGAGATAAAGTCTCAATGTAAACCACTAAATCTCCACCATCACACACTGTAGATAGTGGATGAGACATAGTGTTATCCTTAGGATCAAACTTCACCAACAAGCAGTAACATGTTGATGCCATCATAAGTTTGTTACATTGGATAAAACATATCGGCCGTCTACATGGACCACACACATGTAGGAAAAATATATTAGCCCAACATCCATTCAGACCATATTAATAGATTATCCAACATGAATAAAACATAGATTCATCCATATAGTTATTTATATGGCCAACTTCACAACAAAGTCGTCTTTTTAGAATCAATAATTACATTCTTTTAGGATCCAACTCCTCCGGTAGTGGCATCTTCTTGAAACCTTCGGTGGCTAATTCGAAAACCAAAAGATTGGTACTACATAATAAATAACTCCATTACATGTAACCCTATGGAAACTGGTACTTTATCAATATAGGTTACGACCTTCCAAGTATATCCCGACTTATGCGAGTAGAGGCGCATTCCAGCTCTCTGATTCTTGGAATGAGAGAAAAACATAATTTTGTAATCATTGGTGAAGTGATCATAACCAAAACCAATATTCTTTTTAAATATAGTGATTATTTACAAATAGAAGTACATAGGTTCTATAATAAAGCATACTAGATGGATTTAGTCTTTCTAACAAAAGCATTATAAAACTTATATCAAACACAAAATCATTTTATTTCTCCAAACAATCCTTAATCCTAAGAAGAAGAAGAAGAAGAAGAAGAACAAGAAGAAGATAATAGAAAAAACACATAAGAAAAGAAATTCAAAAATAAGGAAAAAAATAAGAGAGATAACGTTTAATAAAAATACTTAATTTCGTAAAAAATAAAGTCTTATATAGTCGGTAAAGATATTTGAGATATTATAAAAAGTTAATCTACCAATAACCATTAAAAATCAAACTTATTTACCAATAACCATTCATTGGTTAATAAGGTTCGTATAACCACCTGGTGAAATGACTAGTTACGGATAACCACATGGTAGTCCAAAAATATCCTAATCATTTTTATCTCTCTATTTTTAGAATGACATATACTTCAAACCACACTGCCAAAAACATATCTGAAAATACCATTATATTTTTCTTACGACGAACAAAATTAGATTCGTGAAAGATAATTTTTGAAACAGAAATTGGAATGTGTTTCAGGTGCAAAAAATATGTGTAACTGAGGTAGAAAATTAGTCTAGAAAAATCTATTGTGTTACAGTTGCAGAATTACGTGTAATTTCGTTTTCAAAAATCAATTGTGTTTGATTTACACACTTACATGTAATTTGGTAGCAAAAAATAAATTATGTTCTAGTTGTGGAGTTATGTGTAAATCTGTTGCGAAATAAAAAGAAAATAACTATAGAAATAAGATTTGGTAGAAAAATAAGTCTCATTGTATAAAATGTTAAAAATAAAATATAAACTTGTTTATGAAAGTACGTGTTCATTGGGTTCAAAACAACCAACATTTTTTATAGGTGCGAAAATATATGCATTTTGTGTTGAAAAACTTACATATAATTTGGATGCAAACTTAGTCTGGAAAAAGCAACTATGTTTGAAATTACGTGTAATTTGGTTGTGAAAAAACAGTTGTGTTACAGTTGCAAAATCACGACTAATTTGGTTGCAAAAATATCCAAAAATATCACTAATGCATTTAGTTTTGTTTGTCTTTAGAAAATACAAATACATGTGTTTCTCGATTTTTTTAGTTAAGATTTGAGTGTTTTGAAGGTTAAAAATACTTAATTGTTGAAAGTTTATTGTGAAGTATTGTTTGGAGAACTTATAGTTTAAAATTCCAAAAAATCATTTTATAATTTAATTTATATCTAGATGATAATCGTAATTTTTTTTATGAAAATAATAATAAATCGATTGAGTTTTCAGTAAAAATAATAATAAAAATAATAATAATTAGAAGATAATTTGTTGGATATTTTTTTCTTAAAGTAAATTAAATTAAATGACTTGTTAAAACAAAGGGTATAACTAATAATTGACCTCAAAACTTAAAGTAGTTCCAGTATAAGTCTACCCAAAAATCATTATAATTTTACCCAAATTCTTCCAAAAATATCCTCACTCCAAAAACCTAAGTATACCCAAAAATGTTTTAAGTGTACCTATATTAGAAAAACAAAACTTCATCTTCCTCTTACAAACTTCATATACAACCTTCTGTGAGTGCTCTCAAGAACACCAAACATAAAAAAACCTAAAATTCTATCCCTCGACACTAGTCCACCAGTTTCATTTAAAAACACAATCAATCGATGAGAAAAGAGAAAGAGTAAGTCTTCTTTTTGTTTTTAAAAGTTTAATTTGAGTTTTTAGATTTTGGTAGATTTTGATTTTGATATCGAAATTGATTAGTTCTAGTGTTATAAGAGAGTTTAGCATGCAATATGAGTGCTTGTGTGGTTCATTTATGGTTGAGCTCTATTGTTTGGTGTTGATTTAGGAGATTAAAGCTAGGTTTTGTCGAGGAACATAACCCTAGGCTCTCTAATATTCTTCGACGTTGGCAACTAGATTGCACTGGCAAGGCAACATCGCTGCCAGAGACCAGCACTAGCATTACAATGGATTTATGCTGATGTTGTAAATCTATTGTGTTGTCAGTATGGTCTCTGGCAGCGATGTTGCGCTGCTTGTGCAATCTGGCTGCCAGTGTCCAACATTGGCAGTGTTGTAGATTTACGTTGACAGCGTAAATCCATCGCACCGACAACTTCTGTATGTTATATGTTTATTATTTGTGTTTCAAAGTCTTTAAAAAAATTGGTTTCAAGAAACAAACCGGTAGGTAAAAAATAAGACAAAGACACGACATAAGGATGCTCGACCAGTTGAACTGGTAAAACGCCTCCAAAAAGGATGCGTAATGATAAAATAAAAACTCGTTCCTCTTTGGCTGCACGTCAGAGTTCGCACTCCATGTCGCAATCTACGCACCACCGTAAGTATGAAACTGTTAGGGGACAAACTGTTGTCGCGGAACCTAACGTTAAAAGTTCATCTTCGTCGTACGACGATACAACTTCCGATACGAATGAAACGTCTAGGGTGCAAACTGAAATACCACAGTTGCCGCCTCCAATTTCGAAATAAGCATTAGATAGGAAACTCCCACATCTCGACCATTTTGACCGTCTGAAGAGTTTGTTTTTTATGTAGAACATTGTTGTACTATTTCCAGACTACATGCAACACGAGGCGTACAACACGTTTCTCTTAAATATGAGTTTCAACACCCTTTAATGCTAATATTTATTTAAACTAGCTTTTATAATTAGATTATAATATTTTATTTTCGTGTATTTAGTCACAATAGTATATTAACAGTCAGGAGAAGTACAAAAGTTTGTGTCAATGGGACCTTATTAAGAAGTATGTGGCCATTAAGACAATCGTACGAGAGACTCTATTCTAGCCTCATATAATGCACTTGACCAAGTTCAGCTCAAACACCCAAGTGAGCGAGACTTTTCTCGAACGTTGACATCAGGTGACTAACATGATTTAGTTCTCGTTCAGAGAGATGAGCATCACTTTAGACAATGTTTAGGTCATTTTTGGCCTCCCGATGGTGGGTCCCGTAATTAAAATCGAATCGAGTCTTAATTTTGATGGTCTGTGGGTGATCTATGCCTCATTGATGGGAGTTATGAAGATTGAAATCTAAAAAGAGTTAGACAAGCAGAATGGGGTTGGTTTTGGGCTAAAATGGTCGATGAATAGATTTTCAGCACCTCAATATTATGATGTTAATCTAGACCGTACCGATGATATGGTCATACAAACCGCATGTGTGTACCTGATGTATATGTTTGGTTGCACCATTTTCACGGATACCAGCAAGAAGAACGTACAAGATGATTTCCTTGCTTCATTATCGCACATGGATCAATTATATAGTGTAGCGTGGGGTACATGTGTGTTGGTGTGTCTATACAAAAGGGTTGGGAGGAGCGTCCAAGATTTCAAAGAAGAGTCTGACCGACTTCAGAGCCTTGTTCGATTACTGGATATATGATTCATATCCCGTGCTAGCGACCTCTGGTTACCAACGGTTATAAGTCATATATGTTGAATCTTCTTAGTTGGTCTCCTAAATAGCAATCAGGAAAGAAACGTTAAGCCAAAGACGTACTACCTCGAAATCCTTGTTGGTCTCGGGGAGAAAAATGTAGGTGTTATTTTTTGGATTTTTTTACTTACCCAAATATTCTAAATAATTTCTTAGTTTATATGCCTTTATCGTATGTGATCTTTCAGCCGTGTGAGGATATGATGGATAGTTTTCAGGTACAGCCGGTGGGTTATATCGCAATCTTATCCGGCTTATGCATGTTATAAAAACGTATATACCAAATCGAGTGATGCAGAAGTTTTGTTAGATGCAGAAGAAGCCCCTCGATATTATTTACGCCCGTACGGATCTGAAAAATGGTGACCACTTACGTTTTCCGGTTAATAAGTCGCATTGGGATGATTGGAAAACTCATGTTTTATGTGTTTACAGGTACACTCAACCCCTTGTGCCAAACTGTAGAACGTTTACGGCTCAGTATGAAGCATGAAAAAGTTCGGTTGGTTGTGTATCACTCTAAGTGTTTTAAGGAAAGGAAACTCGACAGAGGAATTATGCATCATAAACCGTATAATACCTCTTGACGATAACCTTGAAGAAATTGTCCACTTCACGAACCCAGATTGTACGACCGCAAGCTCTTGGCTCCTCCGAATATTTTTTGTCTTGTACTTCATAGTGTAGTAGTTTCACCTCGTAGTTGTCGCACTCCGTAGTTGTTGTTTGTAGACTAAAACGTTTTCATAATGTTGTCTTGGATTTTGATGATGTTAGAGGGATGATTTACCGAAATTTATTTCGGCTATAAGTTAATTAAATACATGTTTGCTTCATTTTTATGTTAATTTGTTTAATTTTTGGCAGTGGTTATCAACACATGTCGGTTAAAGTTAATGAGTATAATTTTTAAATAACTTGTAGCCTCACACCACCGTGCACACATGCCACGTTAGCGGTGAAACAATAATGCACTCACGGTGCTACACAAAGCTGCCGACGTATAATTCACTCACCATCGACGTAATAAAACGATGGCAGTTTTAAATTCCAATAACATAGGCATAATAAAACACCGATGGTGCTAAATTCCTCCACCGTCGAGGTAATAAAATGTTTATAGTATTAAATCCACAAATCTTCGGTGTAGTAAAATATGGACGATATTAAATTTACGTACCGGTGGCGCTCCGTTGAGCTCCCATCGTTAAAATCCCACGTCACCGGTGTACCATTCTCTTTGTTGGAAAATATGGGTAGTTTATGATGTTACCACCGACGCGTATAATGTGTAAGTACTTAAAAACAAAAATCATTTGACGGTTACGATAATATTAGACATAAACTAATTTACATAGTTAAAAATATTGCATAATTCATGCGTAAAACTAGTTGACACGAGCACATTAACAGTGATGGATAATTTCATCCACGTACAAATCATTTTTCGAACGGATATTCCTCTTCTTTGCTAGTTTCGTCATAATTTGAGTAAGAGTCTTGTATGAAATTGGCTTCCACATAAGTTGTATCTTTATGTTGTTGCACCACATGATCCAACATATATTTTGTAATTAAGCTTTAAAATGTCATATTAAAAACATCGCGCGATTTGCGTACGAGTAGATAAGGGAGTGGCGCAATGGCTATATTTAAAACCGTTTTCAAATAATCTAACCTCATGACCAATTCTTCACATCCGCGTGCTCGAGGCATCATACAACTAGAACAAGTCGTTTCCCTTTTGTGTATGAAGTACATTATGCATAAAACTTCAATGATAAAACCAGGTTCTTCTTCTGATATCATGTGTTTCACAAAATCAACTGATTTGAGCAGATGTGCATCGTCGTGCACATTCAAATTCACATCACCCACGTCTGTGAGTTTTCAAGGTTATGAGCTTACAACAAATAAGTGTCTATTTATTGATACTTTAGGCTTGAATATTGTAATCGTAACAATTCTATCAAAATTGGCCACGTGTAAAATATGAATAACGTAATCCCCTTAACCAATCTGCTTGGGACACCTATTTGATGAGGATAACGTGCACATCAGGGTATGTCAAGATACGCCCACGTGTACATTAGAAAAATAGTTAGTATGAAAATACTACATAATATTTGTTTGGCTGGCCACCGCTAGTGTATATATGTCGCATCGGCGGTGAGCACGTTTTAAACCGCAAGCGTCGTGCGTCCGCCGTGGATTATAACATTCGTTGTACTTTCTCACTAATAATGAAGTCACTGTCAGTGTAGCGATTTATCACCACCGACGTATGCGATAACCACGACCAACGTTCTATTTACGGTGGTTGGTTTTACACCTTCGTGATTGATACCTCCATCGGCGATGGTAGACAACTGCACCACCGATGTAGTTCACGGAAAACTAGTGGCTCGAAAACCTCCATCGAACCTTCACTAACGTAAATCTAGTTTACAAGTCTAATAAAATTCATTAGATTAATTTATTGGTAGTTCCAACTTCGTCATAGGTTTCTTCAACCTCTCGATTTGTTTGTTTTTTTTGGCAATGTTCAAGGTAGATGGTTTTGAAGGAAAATATGAAAAAATCAACAATTTTTTTTGTAAGATTTTGTTAAAAAAAACTAGAATTTAGTATATGAATAGAAAGTTTGTTGCTTGAGGTATCCAAAGATAATGTCACCCAATATTAAAGAAAACCATTTTTTGGTTAAAAAAGGTAACAGGGTAAAAGATTAAAAAATCAATTTTATTTTTATTTTTGAAACCACTTATAATTTCTAATGGAATAGTTCAAGAATACCCTAAAAAAAGTTAAAATTGTTTGTAAAATTATATTTGTAATTTGCTTATATTTATTTTTAGGTTTTTTTTTATTAAATACATTAAAACTTTTAAAATTCTTATCTAGTAGATCCTATTATACCTAATTCTTGCCAGATACATCAGAACCTTTAATTATTCTAACTAGATACGTTTTAATTTTTTATTGACAAGAATACTCTTATGGACAAGGCTATACTGGGACACCTTTTGGCTATAATGTGACCCCAAAATAACAAAAAAAATTATATTTGTGTGAAATGATCAATATAACTTTCATATATAAAACCAATTTTGTACCCAAAAAAACTACTTTTTCTTCTTCTTTTCCCTATAGTTTTTTCTCTCTAACGAAACTAAAATTCTAAAAAGCACAAAAATCTATAGATTTGTGTGACTTGAATGATGAATTTAGCTGCAATATTGATGATTTTGCGTCGGAGGAGGATGAGCCTTTGACGGACCATCTTGAAACTCAAGCTGAGGTATTTTTTGAGTTTTTTCTACTTTCAGTGCGTTTTGGGAACTCATTAAGCCATAAAAATGATGAACTGCAAACCCAGAATTCACATATTAGCATGTTGTTTTTGTCAAAATCGCGAAGGAGGTCCTCGTGATTTTGAAAAGATTGCGTCAAAATCACGAGGACCTATTTTGTAATTTTGAAAAACATACGAGGACCCATTTCGCTATTTTGACATGTTAATTTTAGCTTACTTTTTCATTGGATGCTAATTGGGTGACCGGTTTAATTAAAATTAAGGATATTTTAATATAATTAGCACATATCATTTTTAGGGACCGGACCAACCGCCATGTTCGATGTCCGATTACATGAAAATATTTACTATGGATACCTTGTACACCAAACCCGATTTGGTCTTATGGGTCAAATCCAAAAGCAAAAAACTATGATTAATTTTGTTACGTAGTAAAGAAGATGACTGTAGAAAAAGTGAGAAACTCCTAGGATGTATTTTAGGTGCGAGAGACACGGGTATTTCGATTATGATCGTACAGGAACAACATGTCTTGTTGTGCGCAGTCATGACGAAATCAAACGCAGGTGCTTTTTTGTCAAACCACTCCAGCGTTTGTTGTTCTTGTCATTTAAAATAAAGCAAGAAGCGAATTTTGTCTGGAACTTAACGGTGGTAGACTACATCACTAGAGATATGGTAGCGTATCTTGAGGATAGGATTGCGGAAAATAAGGAGGGGGTGATTCTGAAGACAATATGGGATACGACTTCGACGATTGAGCATTTTGATTTCTTTGGTTTTTGTTGTGAGTTTGCATGTTTCGATAAGTTGTTATTTGATTATTTGATTTCTTACATGTTGTTTTAGTTTTTATGTTTTTCTTAATTATTATTTGGGTCTTATGTTGTTTGTGTTCACCTATCCTACTATGTACGCACCTATTTTAAGTGAAATTTAATTTTCCTTTTTGTTATGTTCTAATAACATAAGATACCTAACCACATGAAATGATAAAATAACATGGGATGTCTGTCAATAACACTAGTGTGGGTTATCTATGATCTATGGTAAGTTTGTAAAGTGTTTTGGGAATTTAATGTTCTAGGTGAAATGTAGAGATATAATTAAGGTGATTGCTAGTATTAAATTCAGATAACCCTCATTAATTAAAGTATTTGGGATATTTGTACTTAATTAATGATCCATGGGTCTTTCGGGTCGGATCATGAGTTTGGGTTAAGTTTAAAAACCCATTAGTCCAAGAGATGAAATGACCAGCACCTAGCTGAGTCATGTTCTATTAATTTTATCCTGTTCGGTTACTCATGGTACCGGTTAGGTCTGAAATGCCCTTCAAATAAGTGTAAGTAGTATTGTCAAAATTATCCGACCTTATCAAACACGATAAGTCAAGCCAACATTAAAACATAAAAACAAGAACATAGGAAAACATAATGGAAGCGTCTGGACTTGGTGTTCATCAACAATCCCTGTAATGATTTCTTTAAAGAGACTAAAGTTATACGTAAAGCTAGAACTGGGTCTGATCATATGGTCATTGTACTCCACCTCTCTAATGAAGCTCACTGTCCTCTGAAAATTTTTAGATTTCAAAATATGTGGTCTCTTGATAGTGATTTCACTCCTTTTGTCTCTAACAATTGGGAGAAAGATTTGGATGGTGATCATCTGAACAAATTTTGGCTCAAGCTTAAAAGGTTAAAGGCTGGCCTCATCTCTTTGAATAAAATACACTTAAGTAATGTTTTTAATAAAGTTCAGGTGTTGGAGGATGAAGTTCTTAAACTAGAGCTTAGACACAAAAAGCAGAATAACAATGATTCAAGAGCTGAGCTTTCCAAAGCTAATGCTCTGTTATTACAAGACCACAAGATGGAGGAAGAATATTGGCTCTAGAAATGTTATGCAAGTTGGATTAAAAATGGGGATAACAATACTAAACTGTTTCACAATTATGTCACCAAAAAAAGAAAAAATAAATGCATAAATGGAATCAAAGACAACAATACCTGGATAACTGATAAAGAGGCCATTGGCTTGTCTACTGTTTCTTATTTCACTGAAGCTTTAACCAGCCACCCTTACAGTAATAAGCAGGAATAGAACGAGAAAATGCAACATCCAATCTCCAACAATATCCCCAACATTGTTACTCAGGAAGATAACAAAAGCCTGCTTCAGCTTCCTAGTGAATATGAGATCTGGAGAACCATCAACGACTTAAAAGCTTCAAGCATGAAATGTATGGATGGATTTAACCTGTTCCTTTACAAAACCTATTGGAACATTATCAAAAATGACCTCACTCTAGCTATGCATCATTTCATAAGAGGTAACAACATCCCTAAAAGTAGTTTGGCTACTAGCATTTTCCTTATTCCTAAATCCACGAATTCTATAAGTTGGAAGGATTACATGCCAATAAGTCTCTGTTCCCTTCTTACTCGCATCATGTGTAAGATTCTAAATGATAGACTTATTAAAATTCTTCCCAATATCATTTCCAATACTCAAGGTGGTTTCGTCCCTGGTAATAACATTCATAACAATAGCCTTATTGCCAAATAATTGCTTTATAACTTAAATAGAAAGGTCAAAGACTATAACATTATTATTTAACTTGATATGTGTAAAACGTTTGATAAAATGAGTCACCCCTTCATTATCAAGGTGCTGAGTAAGTTTGGTTTTTCTAGGAGATTCACCTCCCTGATTTACAAGATGATATCTAATGTATTTGTGTCTATTATCATTAATGGTGCCTCTATGGGCTTCTTCAAAACAGCTAAAGGTCTGAGGCAATGTGATCCTTTATCACCAAGCTTCTTAATAATTACTGAAGAATCCTTCTTAGAGGCCTTACCAAGCTTTTTAATGATAATAAACACATGAATTATAGAAATCATAGCACCATTTGCATCAATAACCTTGCTTTTGCTGATGATATTCTTCTATTTGCTAACATCAAGGAAGCCACTCCAGTTTCACTTAGTCTTTTTTTGCAAATTTATCAGGACATATCTGGTCAAGTTATTAATAAAAGTAAAAAAAGGTTATCATTGCTTTTGGAGTGGATGCTATCAGAATTAACTCCATCACTAATAACACTGGTTTCAGTACCAATATGCTTCCTACAGACTACTTGGGGATCACCATCAACACCAATAATAACTCATCTAACTATGCCAATATTCTTAGCAAAATCAATAATAGAATTAGAGACTGGGAGTCAAAGAATCTCTCATTTGCTGGGAGAATTACTCTCATCAATTCTGTGCTGATGCATATTGTATTATATTGGATGCAAAGTAATGTCATCCCTTATGGTGTTATTGATAAGATTGAGTAGACTTTTGTTATATTTTTATGGGGGACTATGAGTTTGGATCATAGTATTCATTGGTGTAGATGGAGCCATGTCTGTAAGACCTTCAAAGAGGAAGGTGTAAATATTAGAATATTGTCTAATATTCAAAACTCTATCTCCTGCAAGCCGTGGCTCCACTTTAGAAATCGTTCGAAATTCAAAGGCATTAAGGTTTCTCCTTATATGGTTATCTCTGAAGTCTATAAAATTCTTAACTATATGAATCTCTCTGGTTCATTAACACTAACCACTGGTTCAAAAACTTGAATGTGGCCAAGGAGTTTGGTTTCTTTAATCTCTGTCAAGAGCCTAAGAAGAGACCTACTATTCTTAAGTGGAATCATCCAACTAATGGTCACTTCAAGCTTAACACTGATGCATCTTGTCATCATAGTGGTGAAGCTAGCGTTGGCATTATCATCAGAGATGGAGAATGTAATCTCCTCCATGGTGCTGATTTTCTTTACGACAAGCTCACTCCTTTAATGGCAGAAGCTCGTGCGCTATTGAACGGTCTTCTGGCCTGTAACAAGATGGGTTTGGACAATATCGACATTGAATCTGACTGTTTGCTATTAGTTAATTACATGAGTCATGGTAGTCATGGGTTTTTAATCAGTCATCAATGAGTTCTTGAACCCATCCTAAATTGTTGCATAAGGATTTTAACCCCGTCTATGGTCGTAAACCATATATTTAGAGACCATAATAGAGCAGCTGTTTGGCTCGCTCGCTGGACTCTGAATTGCAAAATGAGACAAGAAATCAACTTTCAATCTTTTCCCGCTGGTTTATAGTCTATTATGGTTCTCGAAAGTCCGGGATTACCATATGTTAACAATAATTCGTTACATTAACCTTGTGTTTGCAAGAGCAGGATTTCCAGACTTTTTTGTGAGTACAGATGTTCTTCTCTTCTCCGGTTAAGTATCAGACCTCATCTTGTTTCTATCTAACGAATTGTTATGTGAGAAGGAAACGTTGGTGGCTGGAGTTTTCTGGTAGAAGTTTGAAAGTTTTCTGTCAGAAGTTCAACAATCTTCTCTGTTTTTTACTGAAGAGAAAGAATCGATGACTAGATATTGAATGGTTTATTGCTTAATCAGAAATTAGTTGATTGGGGATAGCTGGAAACTGATTTTTGATAATTCAAAACTGAGAAAAGCAGATTTTTGTTGGCTTTGCTTATCAAATTTTACTGCCTAAGAGAGGAATCAATTTTTGTCCTTGTTTTCATGTTTGGCACCTATAAACTTTGTATAAACTCTAATATTTTAACTCAATAAATCTGTTTTGCTTAAATATATATATATATATATATATATATATATATATATAATAAAGGGAAATTGCACCTATAATACCCGCTCAGCTATTCAATTGTCATATAATACCCAAGGTTTGATCAATTGTCACTTAATACTCAACTACCTAATTGTCACTTAATACTTAATATTATTTTAATACCCTAACTACCCTTAACCCACTATATAAGTAGAATTTTCTGTTTTCTTTCTATTTTTTTTCTAGCTTTTGAAGATTTGAATTTGTTAGCCTCTCTAACCACCTAACCCACGAACCACCACGAAGCACAACTGAAAGCACAATTCCGGTGATCAGAGCGTTAGAAGATCTATTTATTTCTGTAGGTTGTGGTGTAAAACCTATCTAACCATTGTTTTCCACGTACAGGAACTGATCGTGCTTTTTGGAATTTGTTGTTTTACAAGTAATCGTGTTGTTGCTTTCAGGTAATCGTAATTACCTACAGATTTCGAAGTTATTTGTTGGTTTTCTGAGTTAGAATAGGTTTTATTTTACTGCTTTTAGACGCCATAGCTTGATTTCGAGCTTTTCTCTGTTTTGTTTTGTTTTTTGTTCCAGTGATCTGTGCTTGTTTTGTTAATATTTTTCGTTATATACTCATGTCCTTATTTATGATGTTATATACTAATTTTTTAGTGTATAGATTTTGATTTCGGACGTGAAACATGTGTAGACTATGAGTTTTAGTTGTCCAAGCGTTCAACACAAGATGCGAATTGTGTGATGTATTCAATGAGGAAAATGCTAATTGTGTTACCCATTTGCATGGTTACATGCGAATTACATGAAACAATTTCAAAAGTTGCTTACAAATATGCTGCGAATCGTATGGAACTCCAACGTAATGCATGTTCAAACATATATCAGGACTCTTAGTTGCTTATAAAAATCAGGATGGGTTGCGAACTGTGTGTAACTATAAAGTATTGCATTTTCAAACAAATATCAGGACTTTTAGTTACTTTATGAATCACATGATATGCTGTGAATTGCGTGGAACTTTTAAGTATTGCATTTCCAAACAAAATCAGGACTTTTTTAATTGCTTTACAAATCGCATGAGATGCTGCGAAATGTGTGATATATCATACCTGATCATCTTTCAGACAAATCTCAGGGAATTAATAGTTGAGAGCAAATCTCAGGTACAATTGCGAATTATTTACATTTCTGGTTAGTGTGAGTATACCCGTTGATTCACAAACGACTCTCATGACAAGATGCGAATTGGTCAATTATATACTAAAATTATACACAGTTCGCAGCTTATATATATACACAAATCGCACGATAGGATGCGAGTTGTTTGATGCAGTAATAAATAACTTGCACTTTATTTTTGGGATTAATAACTAATAGCTTGTTCGGTGCAGGGTAAGGTATGTCCACATCACGAGTTTGTATTTTTAAACATGGTCACCAAACCGCAATTGTGCCTTTCACGGAGTTTGAAAGCTTTCAAAGTATCCAAGCTTATATGGAGAACACATGGGAGGAGCTTGTCACAGGTGACTATTCTCATGATATGATGCAAAATCATTATAAATAGCCCTTACCACACGGTCATCGACAACCAATGTCGTTGACTTGTTTAGCATATGATCTGGATCGTGTCGGAAGAAATCATTAAAGTCATCCTCCGATATGTTCTCCAAAGACCATTGTATTACACAATCGTAATATACATTATCAATTTCATTTAAAAGTGTCTGTGAGATTTGAGTGTAAATACCATCAACAGAAGCATCGGGTAAACCTATTGTGTTATCGTTTGACTATAGAGCTTGTAGTTGATTTGGTATTGGTACTACAATTTCACGTTGGCTTAGAAATTTTGACTTTGCGCACACCACCGTTGGTCTTTGAGGTGCATCTCTGTATTTGTTTTGGTCTTCGAAAGATGGTCCTTCGTGGCTGAGTAGTTCCAGCTTCTCACAAGGATTGACACGTTCTGACTCTTCCGACGCTATCTCTTATGTTAGCCTTTCTCTCTTTGCCAAGGCTATTTGTTGCTGTTGTTGTTGTTGTTGTTTTTGTTGAACATGTTGTTGTTGTTGTTGTTGTTGTTGTTGGTGTTGGTGTTGGTGTTGTTGGTGGTGGTGTTGAACTTGTTGGTGTTGTTGTTGTTGTTGTTGGTGTTGTTGTTGTTGTTGTTGGTGTTGAACTTGTTGTTTTTGCTGTTGTTGTTACCGGTGTTGTTGTTGTTTTTGTTGAGATTTTTGTTGTTCCTGCTGTTGTTGTTGTTGTCTGTGAGCCTCCTGTTTCATACAAATTCCAAAATAAAAAGGGGGAGGGCTTAAGCATAATATAATCATAGAACCTGAGATTTGTTTGATCCATCTCAAACAATTCGCATGGTAAGGGTCAAAATGTGAAAATAACCAACCCACTAGAGTATAACACAACTCGTAATATACGATGCGAATTGTTTGGACAGGACTACTAACAGTCCTGATATTTGTTCGATAGCATCATATCATGTGATGCATTGTTTGAATATGTATTCAACTAGAAAACCCCGCTGACTGTTTTAAATACATACACTGGCTTTGTTTGAATATGTATACAACATTAAATATTATTATAGAAACAATTTCATCACAACAATAAATAAGATATTTGAATCTTAATGAACTTTTGATCCACTTACATCTTCAAGGCTGTCTGGGTCTGCCACTTTTTTCTCACGATATTCTATCTCCTTTGCTACGTGAAGTACGAGTTGTTGGTCATTCGGAAAAGACTCGTGTCTTTCTTTCTCCGTTGGAGAACTCGAAACTGTGGCTGCCTCCTATGTAGGAGGAGACTTGTCTGTCTGTCTGTCTGTCTCTCCGTGGTGTCCGTCTCTGTGGACACCAACAACTCTTTTTGCATCCTTCCAGATGGTACCGGTATGGGTGAATGGTTCCCATCATCATCCCTCTCTTCAAGCAGTACTTTATCAGCATCATGCTGATCAGTATCAGGCACAGATACCTGCAATTCAGTGGACACTACTCTAGATTGAAATGCTGGTACCTTCTCAACTTCTGGGCTTCCAATCTGGCAAATTGGCTGATAGATAGCATTGTGAAGTTGTGCTTCAAGCTCCACTATCTTCAGGTTCAATTCTTCCAGCTGAAAAATTGATAGCAAACGTTTTATAAGCATATTAAGTGCTGATTATAGCGATTATGCAAGGCTCAATTTCATACTTACTTCTTTGGCCTATTTTTCTATCTTTCTCTCGTACTTGTTCTTGTCGCTGTATGTCTTCAAACGTTTTGATTCCCTTACAATTGCAGACTTCTTTGGAGTAGTCGCTCTGCGTTTGAGGATAAAATTACCGATTGTTTCACTCATACTAGTTGTGCTCTCATCGTCGGGCTCTTGCTGGGATGTGCCGATTAATGGTGGTGGATTTGTTGTCTGGGGGAGTCTTGGTAATGGAATTGTTGGATGGGGGAGTCTTGGTTGTTGGGGTCTGGGTGATATCACCTGATTCGATTCTTTCTGTTTCTGTGATGCTCTTCTCCTTGGTTTTGGGCTGTGATTTTCTTCCTCTTCTTTGGTTTTTCTTCAGGTGAAATAGATTCAGCATCTGCATCTCCACTATCTACTGTTCCTCCGAGAGCTTCGCTTTCAGCCTCAGTAAGACGTAGTGGACCTTCGAAAACCTACCAACAAAGGCACATGAAAGTAAATAGCTGCAAGCGGTTTGTTTGGGAAGTATCAGGGTGTAGACAGACAATTTGTTTTTTACAAACAGTTCGCATTATATGCTGCGAATGAAGTGAAACTCTATCATTTTAGAGTTGCAAACAACTCGCAGGTTAGCATGCGAATTGTTTGTAAAAAATAAGGTGCGACCTGTTCCATACCTTAATTATACATAGTACCAAACAGATTGCAGTGCAGGCTGCGAAATGTCTGATATATTGTTCTAATATAACACCAACAAATATACATGTTATGCTGCGAACTGTTTGCAACCCCAATTCAATACCTATATAAAGCTCATACCCGATCATCTTTCAGGTTGGGTATTCTAACAAGCAGCGTCACAGTAGATGTTTGGCACTCTAATCCCAACTATTTGAAAAACCTTGGTATCAAGGTCGGCTCCGCTACCTCTCGGCCGACTGTTGTGTGCTCCATGATGAAGGGCTGCATGAGGAAAAGTATTATCATCAAGATGCTCTGTACATCACTAATTATTATACTGAATAGATCAATTTTACAATTAGAAGGGCGACGAAGCTGACGAATCTATCGGGTTTTTCGATAGCTAAGCAACTCCTGATAGACTGTCGAAGCTTGAACAGTATTGATCCGGACCAGTCGTAATTGTTTATTTTGCTGAGGTCCTCAACAAAATAAAGCGTGCTCCAACCCAAGATATCTCCAGTTACAGATTAGAATAAGGTTGAGCACAAAAACAGTATCAACAGTCGTGCAACGTCTTCCAACTCATGCTCCCCCCCTTTGCTTATGGCTGTTTCTATACCTGCCTGTAAAACCCACGACAACATGCTATGTTAGTAAAGTACAACGTCATGCTTTATAAGATGAAGTCGATTTTACAGGTTCCTTTAAAATGACATTCATTATTGTTTTAGTATTTGTTGGTCCTACTTTCTTGGCAGTTTTACCCATGAAGTATTTCTTCATCATATTCGATTTGTCCTCCTCGCCGGGTGCGTATTTGTTGTGAAATGCTCCGGTTTTCGTTATCGGCATTTCCTCCGTGCCATGCTTCATCCCGAATATGGCCTTCACATCATCTACAGTTAGTTTTACTAACTTTGAGCCAGTGTGGAAGGCGTCTTCATCAACAGAGAACCTCTCGACAACATACTGAATGAGCGAGTAGAATTTCTTCTTTGGCAGCTCTGCCTCATTACGGATGTCAAAAGCCGTTTTCAAAAGCGTGTATAAAGGTGTGTTTCTTGCATCTTCAATGTGGGCACGGGTAATACGGTTCTCTTTCAGAAGCTTCAGAAGGCTCACCAACCCTGACCTGTAATAGCTTGGTTTTGTTGTCATACTTCCTGCATAAACACAAATCAGTTGGAGTGTCACACACCTCGCATCACAAGCTGCAAACCTCCTATCTATCAGTTAAAGTGTCACACGAATCGTCAGTAGAGTATTTACAAACAATTCGCAGGCTGACCTGCGAATTGTTTGTAAATATAAGCTGTGAAATGTAAGACATACACATTCAATCAAGTTGCGAATTGGTATGAAATATAAACAAATATGAAACTGCGAATTGTTTGCATCTTAGGTGATGAAGATGTGAACTGTACTACAACGCACACGTACAGGCTGTGGACTGTTCTATTTTT
Organism: Limnanthes douglasii subsp. nivea; assembly: GCA_036936605.1. Taxonomy (NCBI): domain Eukaryota; kingdom Viridiplantae; phylum Streptophyta; class Magnoliopsida; order Brassicales; family Limnanthaceae; genus Limnanthes; species Limnanthes douglasii. The sequence continues at coordinate 106,774,106 of JAUPFV010000004.1, read as the reverse complement.
TACATGCACGTTACAAAGATCTGGGAAATGTGGAAACAATACCAAAATCAGCAATCAACTACCTAAGCACATCTAACATACATCACAATTCTCAGGAAAGTATTAACATTACATGCAACCAAACTTCTACCATGTGTTCGACGATAAACCCAGAAACTGACCACCTATCGTCACTAAATACTTCATTCCGGTATAAAAAACAACGTCGATCGTGAAATAACAGAAAATATTGGTTCGAAGTCATCAAAAACGCAAAAAAAAAATACACTTTCCACGATAATGCTTACCTGGTTACTTCTAAACACTGTAGTATTCACCGGCCGGAGACGACTAGACGACAAGTTGTCGAACACGAGGTCGTTACTCGTTCGACGGAGTAAAAAACGGTGACCGGTCCAATTCTGCTGAAGGTGCGAAGGACGACTGATTTGAGAGAGAAGCTGTAGGGGTTTCGTGTTGGAGAGAGAATCACGAAGTCGAACGATTTCTAAAATTAGACGTGTTTGGGTTTGTTTAGGGTGATGGAAAAGGGGAAAAAGTGGATTTGAAGTAAAAAATGGATATATATAGTCGGGATAATTTTGTCCAATTTTTAACTCGGGGGTACTAAGTAACACTATCCAAAATTTACTAGTATTTTTCTCTAAAATAAATGTTATTTTATTTTTAAATATTATTTTACAAAAATAATTTTGGTTTTTCTTTTGAAAAATCCTTAAAATTATTACATCAAATTCTGTCTGGGATCTAAAACCATAATATTACACTGAAACTTTTAACTCGAATGAAAATTTAGTGAAAATGATGCAGCTTTCACAAAAATAATTAAAACTTCGCCAGCAGCCTCTCCCGCAACCACTACTGTTACTAAAACTATAGCACCACAGTGCCCTCTCTACTGGTAAGTATCATCTCTTCTTTCTCGAGGTAAGACCTAGGGTTTCTGGTTGTAGACTTTGTGCCCCTAACAAGTTGCAATTCTTTTTATCGGGTTATCAGTTGATTTCTTGTATGAATCTCGTTCAGAGGTAGCTCCATCGTTTCTTGTAATTACAAGCTACTTTTACGGTGATTCCATTTAATTTGCTCACTAATCTGGTTGTCCCGTCATCTTGACTGAGATACATTTACTTTTAGCTAACATCAATATTTGGTTGGGGTTTTGAATTCTGATGCCTTTGTCGTTTGTCAAGTGACTGTTCAAATTTGTTAAGTTGTTTCGTATGCTGATAATGCTGATCCTGTTTTCTTTATGTTAAAGTTGTCTGTTCAATTATAATTTTTTTTTTGTTGAGAATGAGTTGAATAATGTACTTGTGATTCTCGTGTTCACCTTGAAAGCAAGAATATAATTTTTTTTGTTGAGAATAAGTCAAATAATGTACTTGTGATTCACCATGAAAGCAAGATTCACCGCGTAGATTGTGTCATTGATAGTTGTTGATAGCGCTGCTATTATAGCGGGTTAACCCATGAGCCCATTAGGTATTATCTAGAAAGTTCCATTTCTCATCTATAAATTGAGTAGGGTTATACAAATGAGGTACTAAACTTTGTAATCATTTTCTATCATAGTGAAATATTTTTCTCTGGCGGGGCCTTTGTTCCGTGGTCTATCGACTAGATGGGTAGTAGTTCGGGAGAGGAGTCGGATGAGTCAGATATCAGTGATTCCGACCTTCAGGACTATGCAGAAAAACCATACCAGAAGATAAAGGGTGGAAAGTTCAAAGTAGTTGTGAACGGAAATTTTAGATGTCCCTTCTGCCTTGGGAAGAAGAAACAAGATTACAAGTACAAGGACTTACTTCAACATGCCACGGGGGTGAGTAAAGGTTCTGCCAGTAGAAGTGGCAAACAAAAAGCAAACCACCTTGCCTTGGTGATGTATCTAGAGAACGACCTCGCCACTGCAGCAGAACCAGCTCCACCTCCAGCTGTACCACCACCTATGAAGGTGGCATCAGAGCCAGAAGATCTTTATGTATGGCCTTGGATGGGGATTATAGTTAAGCAGCTAGTGATTGCTGAAGATAAAACGGATCTGTTGAATAAAGAGTACTGGATGAAAAAATTTGTCAAATATAATCCTCTTGACATTCATACCCTTTGGGATGAAGATAGTTCAGTAGCAGAGGTAATTATCAAATTCAACCCCAACTGGAATGGTTTTGTGAATGCAACAGACTTTGAAAAATCATTTGAAACTGTGCGTCTCAGTAAAAAGTATTGGAAGCAAGACAAGGAGAGAATAGCATCGAAGGCTTATGGTTGGCTTGCACGTGCTGATGATTATAAGTGTGATGGACATGTAGGAGAGTATCTCCGTAAGGCAGGAACATTAAAAACCATTGCAGACATTGTCAACGCAGCTACTCAAGACAGAAACACTGTCGTGACAAAGTTGACCATGAAGATTGAGCGGACAAATGGATTTCTTGAAGAATTGACGTACAAATACAATGAGAAGTCTATGTCTATAAGCAGGATGCTTGAGGAAAAAGACAAACTACACAATGCTTTTAACGAAGGTTTGATCTTTAATGTGTACATAACTTTGATATGTTCTCATGTTGGATTATGTTTTGGGGAACAACTATATCTCTTATCATTCTTCTTGTTAGATCATCATAAAATATCTCGCATAAAACAAACCTAAAATATCTTTAAAATTTGTTTTTATGTGTGATTAGATTAACATTTTTAAATTGTGCTGATGATTTGAAGTAAGAATCTTTTATGATTAAGCCAGATAATATTAGGATTTTGTGTTTGTGTGAGATGAGGGAATTAGAGAAGATAATAGCACGTATTGTCAATGGATCTTATAATATTTAGGTTCAGTACTATTTGTTAATAAAACTTTTGAACTGCTCACCAGAATCAAGGAGAATGCAGAAGCTTGCACGTGATAATGTAAAAAGGATCCTGGCAGAACAGGAAAAACTGAATGATGAACTGGAGGCTAGGAAAAAGAAATTTGAAACCTGGAGCAGAGAACTGGAGAAGAGGGAAGCACTAACTGAGCGGGAGCGACAAAAACTTGATGAAGAAAAGAAAAAAGTATGTCCAATATGTTAGGCATTCAACCTCGTGTCTAGTTTTAGTCCTTGACTATACATTTTTGATAATGCTAGTCCTCCTCACGTGCTGACTATATATTTGGATAAAGTTATCTCTTCACTATTTATTTTCGATAAATTGAGTCTACTCACTATCAATTTTCTATAAAGCTAGTCCCCCTCCCGTGTTGACTATACATTTTCGATAAAGTTAGTCATTTGACTATCCATTTTGCGATCCGGTTAATCTTTGATTATCCATTTTCGATAAAGTTAGTCCTCTAATCATAAGACTAACTTTATTGAAAATGGAAAGTCAAAGGACTGACATTAGATGTTTTTTGGTCGGACTATCACGAGATCATTTTAGTCGATGGAGTACATGTCTAGAAAGTGGATAGTGAAGAAACTATTTAGTGTTCAAAACCATTTATATGCTTTTTTTCATATCATTCATGTGCCTAGAGCAATTTACCTTACTGACGAAAGATTTTCTGTGGGGCAGTAAATATAGTACCAATTTATGCTTCTACAGGACTGATAAATATCTTTTGTTGTCATTTCAGAATGACGTGACAAGCAATTCGCTTCGATTAGCTTCCATGGAACAGCAAAAGGCTGATGAGAAAGTCTTAAGACTGGTGGAAGAGCAGAAGGTGTTAATTTAGTATATATCTTTGGTTAGTAGGACACTGCTATTGCATATCTATAGCCTTCACTTCAACTGTTTTTGTATATTTTTAGAGAGAGAAACAAGAGGCCCTGAACAAGATTCTTCAACTGGAGAAGCAGCTGGATGCTAAGCAGCAATTACAAATGGAAATTGAAGAGTTAAAAGGAAAGTTGCAGGTGATGAAACATCTTGGAAATGAGGATGACGCCGCAGTCCAAACAAAGATGAAGGAGATGAATGATCAGTTGTCTGACAAAGTAGATGACTTGGATGGTTTGGAAGCCTTAAATCAAACTCTTATTACCAAAGAACGTGAGAGCAATGATGAGTTACAAGAAGCACGTAAAGCTCTGATAACGGTATTTCTTCTTCACCTTTATTACATTGTCCAGAAACTTTTATCAATATGCGGCCACTTTGGCTGCGAAACCCTCCAACGATATCTGTCTAGTGTGCAAATGTCTCTGTAGTAACAATGTTGTTAGCCACCTTATCAATCAGAAAACTGGATTTGAAATGCACTTGATCTCGTATATTTCCTTAAATAGAAATATGTTTAGGAGGAAAGATTGAAAAGAAGAAACTAAAGGAGAAGTGGTATCACTTTAGACTATTTTAACCTAAATTAGTTTTGTACTATTTACTATCTCAAATATCATCGAATCTGGTCTTAGAGTAGCACAGTTATGGGATTGATGCTATAATATTTATTATTTCCAGGGATTGAATGAGATGCTGGTGCGCAACCGGACATTCATTGGAGTAAAAAGAATGGGGGAACTTGATCATAAAGTGTTTCACAACACTTGCAAGAAAAAATTCCCTCCGGACGATGCTGAGGTAGAGGCCTCTATGCTTTGCACCCTCTGGCAGGATCATCTGACAGACTCAGAATGGCATCCATTCAAAGTCATACAAGTTGGAGAGAACAAACATGAGGTATGCTGATATGTGTTATTTTATTGGGAAATGCATACCCTAACCATTCTTGTTAGATCCTTCATGTTTAATTCCTCATATATTTTGTTAAATTCGCATGTAGAAGAGTGCACAGTTTTATCTGACAGAAAAACAACCTAAATCAGTTGTTTTTTCTCTTTTCTCAAACTCTATTTTTCCAAGAATCTCTTCAATCTTTTAAAGAGGTTGAAGAATTTTTAGCTCTAAACCAAAATAACATTGTTCTCTTAACTGTTTCGAAGTAATTCAGCAATTATAAATTAATTTGGGAGTATTTAAGCCTATGAGCAGGTATTTAAAAATCAAACCAAAAATACCTTTAGAATTTTGATTTTTTCAATGTAGTTGTTTTTATGCTTTTAGGCTAGGTCTATGAGTTGTTGGGGCCACGACCTATGGTTTTAAATATTAAGGCTTAAATTTAGAGTCCGAAGAGCTTGTCTTGAAAATGTTTCTTCTCCTTCTATGGTGAAAAGTTTAGGTCTGTGGGAGATTTAAGTTTGAAATTTTTGTAGGATTTTGGGTTGTATTTAGGTAAAAATCTTTATGATTATATTAGATAATGTTATGATTTTGTTTTTGTGGGAGATGCATAAATTTGAGAAGTAGTGAATAAATTGATCGGCCAGTTGCTAGAGAAAAGAAAAAAAAAGTTTTTTTTTTTTTTTTTATAAATGAAAGAGATAACTTTTTTTTTTGGTTGAATGAGATAGCTTACTCCCTCTAGTTCAAAAATAAATAAATTGTTAGAAACCTAATAAGAAATATTTTGTTTTAAAGACTTTGTTTATTTTAGAGTTTTCAATGACGGTTAATTTGATAAAAGCTAAGTTAACTTTTTTTACAGATTCAATACCAGTCAGTATTTTTTAATATCTCCGCAACAACCCTAAACGATGCATTTAGAAGAACAAGCACTAGACAACTCCTGCTATTTATCACATCATAATTACTGGCTTATTGTACTATTCAAGATTACTATTGTTTTCTGAAGTTCTCAAATTGATCAACAACTTCATCTGAAATTCGTAATAGTCATATATATACGAGATTTAGTGCCTCGTCTTATTTATCACATCATTAACCTCGTCTTATGGTGCCTAAAGGTTCTAATACCAAATTTTATTAGCTTATGAGATTTAGTTGCCTATAGTTCATGTCCTTGGTCATCTTTACTTGAGTTACAAGAATCTTTGAAGATCAATTGTCTCCATTGAAGCAAGGGGAAATGACTACCTATTGAGCTTGTCTTTTTGCCAGATTTGAAAGATGGGAATCTAAGTCAAAGGGGTATCTGACTGATTTCCCAATGTTCTTTTGCAAGATTTAAACAATAGGGACTCTATACATCACCTAGGAGAAATAATTCACGGCTTCCTCTTAGAAAAAATCTCCATATCAGTTGAAGGGTTATCATTTCCCCTGGTCATGGAGAAAGTATTAGAATGTCCAGCAATGGTTTTCATCTCTCTGATTGCTTAATGTCCCACGTGGTAGGGACATTATTAAACCCGTGTCAAATGTAGGAGCTCGTTGTCAATTCAATGTTCATATATGGTTCATGGACAAACACGAAAAATGACTGGGTTGAACTTTTTGTATTTGCTCTGGTTCTATACAATGCAGGAAATCATAAACGAAGAAGATGAAAAGCTAAGTAATCTAAAATCCGAATGGGGAGATGAAATATATAAAGCTGTAGTAACAGCACTCAAAGAGATGAACCAGTATAATCCAAGTGGGAGATATGTTACTCCTGAGCTTTGGAATTTCAAAGAAAACCGGCAAGCCACGTTGAAGGAGGTGATTGCTTACATTATAAAAGCCATCAACAGTTGCAAACGCAAGAGATAATTAAGGTTTGTTTTTTCTTTTTGGCTTTTTCTATAGCCGGTCTATATACTGATGTCGCTGACTGACTAAGAAATTGGTTTTGGGAGGCAGGTATACATATGAAATCACTTCAGGAGGAAGCAAAGCTTGATGTATGTTTAGTTCGTGATGATTATGGAAGAAGCATAGGTTCTTTTACTTTTAAATATCAGAATAACTATTGAGTTTATTGAGATATTTTATATATCTAAATGCTATTCAAACTTATATTCTAGTGTAATATTGTATGCTCCCAGACGTTAGGTACCATACTATAACATTGGTGAGGATGCTGGATTTGTTTCGTTCGAACCTATTTTGCTATATGGGTGTTACTTTATAGCTTTATGTTTGTGTTTTCGGTGTTTTAATTTTTTTTCGGTTGGTATTCTTAGAAGAAATTATTTTAATTTTTATTATATTAATTTTATAGCTTTAAATCTATTTTTTTTTGTCTTTAAACATATTACTGTTTTGTTTTCTATAAATAAAATGTTGGTACATGCACTGATGTGTTAAATGATTAAATATATTTCATTAATAATGTATTAGATTACGTTGTTTTTTCTTGCATAGTTTATTTATTATTTTAATAATATTAAACTTGACAAATCATATTTTTGTTTTAAATACGACTGGAGTCCACCGAAGATCAATAAACATTATTTTAATTTGTTCTTTAAACTATAAATTATAGTGTACCTTTTTAGAAAAATCGAACATATATTCAACTTCAGAAATGTCCAAGTCTACACAACAATGTATTTTTCAGAAATGTCCAAGTCTACACAGCAATGAATACATTGTCGATCTTTTGCATTAAGTTGATGAACTAAAAGGTAGGATGGCCAAGAGCATGTACAGCGTACGTGTTAAAGTATGCGTTAAAGAGTGTTTTAACTTTTTATAATTAAAAATATCTCCACTCAACGTGTTTAGTGGTGAAGTTAACTAACAATAACACAAAAAAGCTAGTGGGTTTGCTAAATTCCCAGAGTCACTTAACAAAGCCACGTCAGCTCTGTTAACAATTTGGCGGAATTTTTATTTCCCTCCCCTTTTTTTTAACATCTTTTTCATTTTCAATATTTTTTTTTCATGTCATTTATCTTCTTCCTATTGCAGTTTTTTTGTCAGAGTTTATTCATCATCTTCTTCGTTTTCTTTCGGCTTTTCAATTTTTTATTTCAATACAACGAAAAAAATGGATTTTCGTCCCCCATTTCAAAACCCTTTATTCAATCAGTATATGATGTCTCAGATTTCTCAATTACAATTTGAAGGTCAACCTGAATTTCAAAACAGTGATCAACAATTTCTTTTTAATTCATTGTATATGGATAGGAACAATATATATGGATATGAACAATATATATGGATATGAACAAATGGAATTAAAATCGTTAATTAAAAAAATAAGTTAATTAAAATCGTTAATTAAACAGTGTTTTAAAAGATAAGTTAGAAAAACGAGTGGAGTAAAATCAGGGTTGTTAACTAAAACAACTCTCTCCTAGTTGGCACCCACTAACACAACTTTAACCATAACGAGTGTACATGCTCTAATGATGCTACGAACAAACCGCAGTTTTAAACGCTCGTGTAATAGGAAAAGGAATAAACCACCAACTTTTCGACGCCATAATGGTTGATGAAGATAATGGTGGATGAAGGGAGGTGGATCGTCCCCTATTGCCTGACATAAAAGCAGCAAAATTGAAATTTCAGAAATCAACATGTCTTACCAAACAACTTGTCGCTTCAACAACATATCCATCAAACCCTTATAACGCCATAAGTAAAACAACATTATTATTTTTCACATATCCATCAAACCCTTATAACACCGCAAGTAAACAGCATTATTTTTTTCCACGATCCTCCAGTGAACCAATAAACCCAACAACAATTCCCCCGAGCTTTTCTGGCGTACCGAACAATCCTGAAAAGTTTTTCCTATCTTCCATTAATAAACTTTACAAGTCAACAAGACTTCTCTATTTATATATCCACAACTCTACAAAACTATTTAGGGATCCCCTAAATGGATCAATCAAAGCCTTCACTAATGCAAATCTATTACCACCTCCATTCTCGCATGACTATTCTTCCTCACAATGGCATGCTCATCATTAACAACCTACACATCTTTACATTGGTTGAGGTATAAATAACCACTTTTACATATCATTAACTGACCAAAGTCTCGGCTACGTTGAGCCTCCACTTTCATCACAGATTATGTACGAAGACATACCTCTTAAAATTCAAGACTCATAAAATGGAAAATATGATGAAAAATGACTCATAACATCATATAGAGCAGTATAAGTTATGTTATGGAGGAGAAGACAAAGTCTTATGAAGGGTGTTCTCCATGAATTTTAATACCAATGCTCCAACATGGTTCAACAACCATATTCCAAGTTGCATCCAAAGCTTCGACATGTCGCGAATCGCTTTCGACAACTAGTTTTTAGGGTTCGAAGTCATTAATATGATGACTATATAATCCATTGCAAACAACGACTGAAAGAACTCCAAAAATATACTCAATAGTTTTCTTAAACAAATAATTGGTTGGAAGACTTCTATGATTTAGTGGCAATTGCACCATACAGATTTGTGATTCTGTTCGTACTTTTAGCAGAGAGTATAATAAAAAAGATTGCAACTAATTTTAAGGATTTAGTGGCCTAAGTGAAAGACACAACTAAGGTGGAAGAGACTACAAGAGCGAGGCTAGATGTGTAAATTCTTACCTTTCTACGATCATTTGGAAAATACTAATGAGTCACTCTCGGTTGCAGAAGTTCAAACAAAGTCTCGGCATGAAGTTCCAACTTCCAAACATAACAAAAGTGAACTCTCTACTAGGTCCACACATTATAATGAATATCAAAGCTTAAAAAGGAAACCGAGATAGAACTTAAGCATAAATTACAATCATATTTGAAAGCAAAAACATTTCAGCAGATGACTTTACACCTAATTAAATGGAAACTTGAGGGTAATTTATTAAAGAACTAAAGATACAGTTATGTTTCAGAGATTTGATAAAATATGAACATCTTAGAGAGTAGAGAGACAAGAATAAGTTCTGCAAGTTTCGTAATGCTATTAGATATTTTACATAAGATTATATTGCTAAAAAAAATTAAGGACATACTATAATTTATGAGGGTAAGTTTCGACGATATGTAAAAAGGAAGCATTGGATCACAAGTTGCAATTTTGGACAAACATCCAATACCTTTGGAAGACAATGTCATATATGATAGAGAAGAAACAAATTTGGATTTAAATCCAAACTGAAAAAGCATCTACACAATTGCAAGAGGGGATTCACTCTCAGTTATTTCTAGATCTTACAAGAAATTCATATTAACGATTTTAAACATATGTTTTAGGGTTCAACTTCACCCCAATTATGTAGGTGCCTTACCCAATGCTTGGATTCACTAACAAAGACTTAAGCGGATTTTCAGAACCATAAAAAAAATATGGTGATAATAACAGTAAAGATCACCAGGGCAGAGGTAAAGCGAGTAATTAATGACACTAGAAGCTCTACAACATACTATACAAAAGCATTCATGAAAATACGCGAGTAGATAAAAATTCTAGTCTAAAAACAGATTAATATACACCGTTTTGAGACAACAGAGATAATGCTAAATCTCAGATCTGATTTATTAGGTAATAGAGAGACTATTAAATAGTCCAAAGTTGAGTAGACAAAAAGACAGCACAAAGTGAAACGACAATGTGAAAAAGAAACGGACAAATTCAAAGGACACAATTAAAGTTTGAGATTAAGTGCAACACTCTCCCTCCTAATCTCAACCTCGTTTACTCAAGTTTTTGACTCCCAATAGTTTCCTCATGTTTTCAAACTTGATAGTAGCTAGCCCCTTTGTCAAAATATCTGCTCTTTGATCGTTGCTGCAAACATGTTTCAAGACAACTTCTCCTCGCTCTACGCATTCCCTGATAAAGTGAAACCTTATGTCGATATGCTTGCTTCTACCATGGAACATAGGATTCTTAGCCAGGTCGATTGCAGGTCGATTATCTATGCATAAAATCACTGGGCCAACAGCTTCATGTGTTATCTGACTAAGAGTATTTCTAGGCCAAATACCTTGGCAAGCTGCTGCGGTAGCAGCCATGAATTCAGCTTCACACGATGATAGAGCAACACACTTCTGTTTTTGTGAGACCCAAGTGATAATACTCTCATTCAAGTAATAAACTACGCCTCCTGTGCTCTTTCTATCTTCAATTTTTCCACCCAAGTCACTGTCTGAAAACCCAGTTAACACATTATTGCCACTATTCTTTGTATACACCAACTCGTGTTGTATAGTTCCCTTAACGTACCTGAGTATTCTTTTCACTGCATCCTGGTGCCTTTTTGTGGGTTTTTCCATATATCGGCTGACTATACCCACTGAGTATGCGATATCTGGTCGCGTATGAACCAAGTATCGTAGACCCCCTACCATACTCTTGTGGTCTGTAGCATTGACCAACTTTCCAGTCTCGTCTCGATCAAGCTGTTCCTTTGGATCCATTTGATACTTCGTCGGATTACAATCTGCCATGCCTGCATTTTCCAGAATTTTTCGTGCATAACCTGCTTGTTTTAATTCGATATATCCTTCTCTTTGTTCAACTTCTATTCCCAAGTAGTAGCTGAGCTTTCCTATGTCGCTCATCTCGAACTGAAGCTTCATCTGGTTCTTGAAATCCTTGATTGCTAAGACACTCGTGCCTGTTACTAGAATGTCATCTACGTATACTGCAATAACCAAACTGTTATCTCCCTCCTTCCTTGTGTATACAGCATGCTCGTACGGACAACGAGTAAATCCAAGCTTTATAAGACATGAATTCAGTTTGGCGTACCAAGCACGAGGCGCCTGGCGAAGTCCATACAAAGCTTTAGACAATTTGTACACTAGGTGCTCTTGTCCCTTTCTTTCAAATCCCTCTGGTTGGGCAACGTATACATCTTCCACTATATCTCCATTCAAGAAGGCCGCCTTTACGTCGAGATGGTGCACTTCCCATTGATTTTTAGGTGCCAAAGCTAATAGCAACCTCACTATCTCCAACCGAGTAACTGGTGCGTATACTTCATCAAAATCAATGCCATGTTCTTCTACATAACCATTTGCTACGAGACGTGCCTTGTATTTTACCACCTTCCTGTTGGCATCCCTTTTTAATTTATAGATCTATTTTAGACCTATGATCTTCTGTCTATGTGGTAGACTCGTGAATTTCCATGTATCATTTGCCTCAATAGAATCCATCTGCTGCCTCATTGTTTGCCTCCAATTGACATCTTTTGCTGCCTGTGTATAGTTGACAGGTTCATCTACCCCCATGAGCCACAATTCTTCTTCATCAAGCTCTATTTCCTCTGTGACATTGTAAATTTCACTCAAATGTCTGAATCTTTTTGGCTCTGTGCTATCATCGTAATTATCTCGATTGATTCTAGAAGCAGACGACTGAGAATGTGGAGTGGATACCTGAGTGTTACTGTAGTTGTCATATCCAACAGAGGACTGAAAAGACTCAAGAGCCCGCGACTGTGGTGTTGACGTCTGGGTGTTATTGCCACTATGGTTTTCATCACCATACTCCACGATTTCGGTCTCATCTTGACCTGTTTCATCAACCTCAGGCATACTTGCCACAATAAAACTCTCATGTGTCTCCTCCCTATCTGCAATCATACTCCACGGCCATTGCTTCGTTTCTTCGAAAATGACATCACGGATTATATGTATACGATCTTCCTTGGGATCATATAAACGGTATCCTTTAGTTCCAGGCTCTCTCCCCAGATTAACTAACTTTTTACTGCGATCATCCAGCTTTGTGTTGTGCACACTTGGAGTTTTCATATGCGATAAGCACCCAAAGACCCGTACATGACTTATCTGCGGTTTCCTTGTTGTCCATGATTCATACGGCGTCTTACCTGTCAATGCTCGCGTGGGTAGTCTATTGAGGATGTATACCGAGTTTCTGACTGCTTCAGCCCACATCTTTGATGGCAATTGCATTTCCTTGAGACTGTTTCTAGTCATCTCCACAATAGTTCGGTTTCGACGCTGTACCACTCCGTTTTGTTGCGGAGTGTAGGGTGTCGTGAGGTTTCGCTCAATTCCTGCATTCTCACAGTATTCTTTGAAGTCATTAGAATTGAATTCACCTCCTCTGTCAGTTCTCAGCACCTTGATTCTTTTCTCTGACCCGTTCTCAACCAATACACGAAACTTTTTGAATGCTTCGAATGCCTCATCCTTAGTTCTTAGAAAGTACACCCACATAAACCTGCTAAAGTCATCTACTAACAAAAATAAATATCTGTATCCAGAGGTAGTAGTTGGAGATATCGGACCGCAAAGATCACCATGTATAAGTTCTAGTACCTTTTTTGCACTAAACTTGGATTTGGCTGGAAATACCTTCCTGGTTTGCTTTCCCATTAAGCACCCATCACACACGACATTTGGTTTTATTATCCTGGGCATTCCTTCTACCATCTGGTGCTTAGACATGAGAGCCATGGCTTGATAATTGACGTGCCCAAGACGGGCATGCCACAATCTCGTGATGTCATCCGCTTTAGTCATCAGGCATTCCTGTTTGTTAGTCTTAATAATAATTTTGTAAAGTCGATTGGCAGATCGTTTTACCTTCATCAATAATCTGTCTTTGTTATCGTAGATCCTCAGAAATTCTCCCTTGAGTTCCACATTATTGCCTTCTTCAGAAATCTGTCCCAATGATATGATGTTATTACGTAGACTAGGTATATAATACACCTCTCGCAGCATCTTTTCTTCTCCATTTTTGCACAGTAATATCACAGTGCCCTTTCCTTTTATCTCGACTTTTGAACCATCTCCAAAACGCACTACACCAGATATACTCTCATCCAGTTCTGAAAACTTTTCTTTAAAACCTATCATATGACTGCTTGCACCATTGTCCAGGTACCAGACATTCGATTCGCCTGCACATTCTCCACGCCTTGGAAGTTGAGTAGATAGCAGTTTGTCCTCATTCAGGAGAAGCTTTGACGAGTCTTTATCATGTTTGGCCAAGAGTAGGGCCATTTCATCATCTTCCATCGCAGCCAAATTCGTCTCCGCTTCTTGTGTTTCCTTGTGTTTCCTTGGTTTCCTACATTCTGAGGCGAAGTGACCATAGATATTACAGTTGAAGCATTTGATAACACTCTTGTCAAACTTTCCACGGCCTCTCTGCCTTGTGGATCTGTCACCATTGTTTCGCTTCAGCCATTCTTCACGCGTCAATAGAAGCTTTTTGTTGGCTCCTTCTCGTTTAGCCCATTCCTCTTCTGTCAACATGAGTTGAATCTCATTCATTTATGTCCTTCCTTTTACTCGTACTTCATGTGCCTTGAGTGAACCCACAACTTCTTCGACAGCCATGCTCTCGATGTCTCCAAATTGCTCTAGTGTTGAAGTTATCTGTAGGAATATGGCAGGGACAACACGCAGAAGTTTCTTTACGACGTATGTTTCTTCCATTGTTTCCCCTAAAGCTCGAATATTTGTAACGAGGCTATTCATTCTCATGTGAAAATCTTCAAATTTTACATTGTCACCCATATTCAGCATTTCGAATTCAGATTTTAGGGTCTGAATCTGTGTCTTCTTTGCTTTGTCTGCACCTTGGCATAAGGTTCTTATCATATCCCAGGCGTCCTTCGCTGTTCCCTTGTTCGCAATTGAGAGCAATACATCTTCGGGAATTGCCTGATACACAATTGCTAGCGCTATCTTATCTGTCTTCTCTTCGACAGCAACATTGGGATCTTTTGGCTCTACTGCATTCCAGACCCCTTGCGCTTGCATATAAACTTTCATTTTGATAGCCCAAGCCGTAATATTACTTATATCCAACATTGGGTAGTTCAGGCCGTACAAACCTCCTTTTCCTTTGTTCACCTCCATCGTTAGTGAAACAAATACGTCTGCTAAGACCTTCAGGCTCTGATACCAAATCTAGTATAAAAACAGATTAATATACACCGTTTTGAGACAACAGAGATAATGCTAAATCTCAGATCTGATTTATTAGGTAATAGAGAGACTATTAAATAGTCCAAAGTTGAGTAGACAAAAAAGACAACACAAAGTGTGAAAAAGAAACGGACAAATTCAAAGGACACAATTAAAGTTTGAGATTAAATGCAACAAAAATAACAATATTAATTTATTACCTTAACTTAAATAATAATAATAATATTTATTTTTTAGAGATAAAAACAACTTTTTCTTGAATTGTAATTAATTATCCACGTTTCCTTTTTCTCCTCTTTATTCTTAATTTATCTATTTTCAAGTCTTTGGTTTTTATTATCTTTTTTATTATAATTTCTAATTTTCTACTGGTAATTTTAGTTTTTTTCCCTCACTTCACTAATAAATAAATAACAAAATAAGATTATTTTATTCACAATTAATTAAAACTAACAATTAAATTAGTATAAAAGTAATATAAAATCAATGATACATATTCTTCTATAAAGTTTAGTCCAGTTTTCGCTTAACGATCAACTTTTGATTGTGCCTCAAATTTAGCTTTAGCTGGCATGTTATATTTCAACTATGTATCAGCTTTAACTTTAGCTTAGAGATCCACTTTCAACTTCCGCCTAGTCTAAAATGTCTCTGCTAAAACTACAAGAAATGACCAAAGAGCGGGAATAGCTGGAACATAGCTCTGACTAGACTGATGCATTAGCACAAAAGCATTGAACAAAGATTTTAAAACAAAAGGAGAATTGATAAAGTATATACATGCAAATATTATGAACAAACAATTAAGTGATATTTGCTTCACTACTAGCGTCATTTCTTTTTTGACCAACTTCGTGGTGAAAATATAATTTGATAACACCCTCATACGTGTTGAAGTAGGAAAATGGCTAAATATTAGAAACTTGCTCCAAAGTCAAAATCCTAATTGAAGCTGATGAGTCCGGATTTTCTCACCACTCACTATAGAAACCGGACATGGGCATTTCGGACAAAAACCACCCACTGAACCATTCGAACAGGACTAAAGTATTAAAAACTAATCACTTCATGACTAAGCTAATTATCAACCTGCTTAATAAACTTATGGGCCTTTGAAGTCGACCCGGTTTCATGAGTTTGACCCGAAAACCCGTGAGGTCCACAATTAAGGGTATAAATACCCAACCACTTTCATTAATGAGGGTAATGAACATTTAATACAACCAGGCAGCTCAAATCTCTCACTGCAAACTACCCAAACATTAAATACCCTTGAAACATCACAAAACATCTGACTAAATTACCCTCATACCGAAATTATCCACACCAGAAGCAACAAGAGAAGTCTTCGTCATGAAAACGTCAAGAATCACTAAGTTCTAGTTTAATTTGTAGGAATAACTTTATTTACAACATCAAGTGTGCCAAAACTTGAGCCATTTTCTCAAGCAAAATGTTAGAAACAACAATTTATTTAGTAATAAGTAATGAAATTAAGGAAGCTTTATTAGTCACGATAGGAACTACAACTTTAAACATTGGTTCACTACCAATAAGGTCATTAGTATTAGCTTTTTTAGATTTGGACCCCTCACCATAATTGTTATTTTTATAATGTTTCAAATTCTCTATTTTCTCGAGTTAGGTTGCCCTAACAATAATATTTTGAGTTGTTTCCTCATAAATAGCATCAACCATCAACTTATTATATTCAAAACTACCAAACAAATATGGACACAACACCCATCTTTGTTTCTCCATTCCCAAGAAGAAAAGAAGGCAAACTTTAGTTATATCAATACCCATTTGATGGTAGGAAGCATAATTATTATTGAGTCAAGGTCCCCTCTATAAAGTTCAACACCAATAACAAGAAACTTAGGCCCATAATTGTTAATAATAACAACTTGGTTCTATAGACCAAAAGAAGCAATGATAAAAAGTTTGACAATGAAGGCTCATACGAAGATAATTTTGCAGAAGAAGTTGTTGTTATGGCTTCAAGACCAACAGATTTAACCTTCGGTTCAACCACTGAAGTCTTAGAAAGCTTAGTTGTAAGATCATCAATAAATTTTGTAGAATGATGGTTATTTAGTTTTTGTTTTTGATAGCTAGCCTATTCTTGACCGAGTAGGACCAACACCAAAGATATAAGCTTTAGGCTCATAAGGTTTTACCCATATTTGTTTGAAGGAGAAAATTTAATATGGGTCTTCTTTACCTTGGAATCATCAACCTTAAGCTGAGAAAAAATAGGATAAGCTGAAACAAAAACTGTTGTAGACTGGGTGACAGAAATATTTCTAGCATTAATGCTAGTTTTGACTGACACGCCTGAGACTCTAGGAGCAACAAAACATGAGTGGTTAGGCCATAATCCATTAGAAATAAAAAAATTTACCACCAAGATTGTTTTGTATTTATTAAACCATCGCCTAACAAAATCAAAAAGCGTGGCATAATTTATTTTAGCAAAAAAGACATCTTTCGTAAAAGCTATAAATTCTACCAGAGTAAAATGGGAAAACACTAAATAAAGATAAATGTTATGCACACAAAAAAAATCTAAATATATTATAAAAATAAAAGCAGAGAAGAAATGCTAACTTTCATACTTCTAACTTTAAGACAAATAAGCCTCTCTTTTTCCCTTAAAAGTCTCCTAGTTACCCGAGATATAGACAAAATCATTCTTTGAGATCTTATCATATGGGGGAGATTGTTAATGATCCCAACATCATGTGTCATGGTAAAATAAAAATAGGGATTTTCTTTCCCATGAGAAATAATGACCATAGACAAATAGTATCGATTGTGGAATTTATGGAAGACATTCCGAGAGAAAATAATGGATGTCATCAAATTTATCCAACCAATAAGAAACAGTTGGTTAAGAGACATGGAAGTATTTTTGAATAAATTCGGTAAGTTTTTTATGGAAGGATCTGAATCTTAATATTTAATAAATAAATAAATAAAAATACATCATCAATGCAAGCATTTGCAAGAGTTTTTTCATATATGGAACAAAATATTTACACAATAATTTTTCCCATTTAAGTTTTTTTTTTCTTTAGAATAATAATTATCCTTAACATATATATATATATATATATATATACTTCTTATCAATACAATACCGTTATTTAGATTTTATAAACATCCTCATACGCATATCTTCATGTTGTGTAACTTTAGCAGTTCTTTCAATATGTACAAACATTGGTACCTTCGTTAGAAAGACCAACAAACCCAAACATAATATATGAATAAGATTATTTGTTGGTGTACGATTGCAGACGTCCAACTGCATACCATAAGTACCCGTGGTTTGTGAACGATTACTATGAGGACTGCGAGTATCTACAAATCCCTCAAAAGAATTACAATCTCTACATGGCTTCTTTGAAAAAAGATCCCCAAAAAGAGCACTAGTATTATGATTTTAAATATCAAATCTTAATGATAATCATCATCTCCAGTGCGCAAATTCTTTAGTCTAGCCATATTTTTTTAGAAATAAAGTTAACTGAACACGTTTTATAAAGTAAAATGGAAGAAGTAAGTTAAAGCTATAAGCTTTAAATATATAAAAAATGAAAATGAAAATCTTTAAAGAAAGAAAATGGAGAATAATTTAAAAGAGAAACAAAAAAAACTTATAGTTATAAAGGAGGTAAATAAATCACCGTCTTAAATATTTTTAAATTAACGGGTGGAATTATTTTGTTTATGAGTGATCATAGTTTAAAGATATATAGCATATACAAAAAGAGAAGCTAATGAGAAAAAACGAATGATAAAGCATTAACAATCATTCACGTTTGTTACACATATAAGAAAAATATCCAGTCTATCAGAAATGTAAATCGCAATCTTCATCTGAAAGTCTCAAAATAAAGAGTTACATTCAAGCAAGAACATGAACAAATAAAAAGTCTTAGCAATAATGTATCACCCGAAAAGAAATATTATGCTACACGAAACATGTAGTCTTAGATTTTCTGCTCAATAATTTTGCTACTTATAATTAGGAATGAGATTTGGTCGGCTCGGTCGGTTTTTTATAGATATTTAAACCGAGCTAAAATAATCCATTTTATAAATTATTAAACTGATTTATAAAAAAAATCGAGTTTTTCAGTTTCAGTTTGGTTTTTTGGTTGGAAAATCGGTGTGGTTTGGTGCATGCGGCATGTTTGATTTATTTCAAGTTCTTTTTTTAGGTTTTTAAAATTTGATAAAAACTTATATAAACTAAAATAAAATAAATGATAATGAATATGTTAAGCCAATTATTTAATTGGTTTTTTGTGTTTATAATAAAAAAAATATCATCATAATGGTCGTATAATAACTTGATATAATATAAAAAACTATAAAAAATATGTTACTTTTTATTCCCTTATAAGATTGTCATGTTATAGTTGATACGGAAAGTTGCTGTATCATCCATATAATAACATACAATATCATTTAATATGCATTTTAAAAATGAGGTTAGGTCGAAATCTAATATCTAAACCTAACTAATAAAGGGGCTACTCTTGTAGTTACAATTGCAATCTAAAATTATTTGTTTCGAAAGATTTATCTTTCTATTTCCTGCAACTATTTAACTAAGTATAATTTACGCCTATGAGTAACCAACTACAAGTAAATAAAAACATAGGAAATACTACTTATAATCTTTTTATCCTCAAATGAGGTTTTGGCCGGTGAAAGATTTTTAATGAGGCAAGTCTAAGACCAACATACCGAAATATTTTCATGCCTCTAGCCATAATGAGCTCATTAGTTTGACTCGACAGACTATCATCTAGACATGAACTTTTAGCTTCAAAATTGCAAAACAAACAAGCTACGAAATATGAAGATAAAAAGTGTTTAAGCCAAATAAAAATATTTCAAAATTATAGTCCTCTATTGTTTCTCTCAATAGGACTAAGGGAGCTACTGACAAGGATATAAAATATATAGGGTGAAGCCCATTTTTATTTGTAATATAAGGTTTTTAGATGAAACTTGTAAGGTTACGCCTATGAACTTTATTTTGTACAAAATAATGACCTAGGTCAAGAATTAGTTAAAGCGCTTGGATCAAATTTATTCCTATAAATACACAAAGATTCTCATATGTAGAATTATTTGATAATTAAGCAATAATATTATCTTTTAAGTTTTCACGTTCTCTTTCCAATAATTTAAAATCACAAATATCATATTCCTTAACACTTTTTTATTTCTCACAAGAAACCATATGTGTATCACGAGTTAATGTTAACCAATTGTCAACTACTTTTCCTACTACTTGAGTCTCCTCCGCTAGCCATAACTCTCAACCAGCTTTTATTTTTGTTCTTGAGACAATATTTGTTCATAACATTACTACACAGCTGGAAAAAATTACTTAAAAATTTACCATCCTAATATTAAATTTTA
The DNA here is from genome assembly GCA_036936605.1 of Limnanthes douglasii subsp. nivea. NCBI lineage: Eukaryota > Viridiplantae > Streptophyta > Magnoliopsida > Brassicales > Limnanthaceae > Limnanthes > Limnanthes douglasii. Next base: position 106,754,019 of record JAUPFV010000004.1, on the reverse strand, counting down.
TATTTGTATTAATATTATAATTTAAAATATGGGTTATTTAAAGTTGTTTGTTGTGCTCTTTATTTACAAATAAGCGCAACATTTTAGTCTATGAGTGTTGATTTTTTCTACTTTAAAAGATGATATAATTATTATTTTATAAATCAATAAAATCATTTAATATAATTAGAAATCATTTAATTTTACATTTCTTCTTCCTTATAGGTCACGTTTCTCTAGTTTATTTTTTATTAACCGTATTTTTTCCATGTCACTTTTTTTACTCGCTCATACTCTCATCGAATAAAATTTTATCAAGATTGTCATCAAAATTAAAAAAAATAGATGACATTTCTAGTGGAGATACACTTCATGATAAACTCAAATCTATTTTGAAGATTTTTTATATTAAGTTAGACCAACCCATTAGATTATTATTGTATATATGCATACTTTTAATTAATAAAACTATATCCATTTTTGGTTTTATCTTGTTCTTCATGGCATTATAGTGGTGTCCAATAGCTAGATGATTTGATTAGTTATTCTTATTTGATCATTTGCAACTTAGTATTCTGCTTTGATTCTATCCAATCTTGTATTCTGTTTTGATCTAGTTTGATTTGATAATCTTATTTTATTTTGACTTCAGATTTAGATTTAGATTTTATTTTGGATTTGAATTTGATTTTACATTTGATTCTATTTTAGTATACGCTTTGTATTTGGATTTGATTTTAATTCTGAATTGGATTTGGTATATCTAGATTGTTTGATTCTGTTTGATTAGACCGTGTGGATTCTTAGTGTAAATATGGTAGGAACATATGAATTTCTATAATATATTAATATCCAACTTAATGGAAAGAACTTTTCCTATATGAGCTATATTATAAAGAACTTTCTTAATGACAAACATATGTGAGAATATGTCTCAGGTACAAAACTTCTACATATTGATAAAACCAATGATGAATTATGTTATGTTGCTTGATATGTGTAACACCAATAACACTAGGATTATTACTTGGATCAATAATTTTGTAACTCAGTCGATTGGCTATGTATGAAACAATAAAAGAGGTTTGAGATCATTTGTAATAAGTATATCATCTACATATAAAGATAAGATAATTTGTTACATACTGGTACTATGGATGAGAATGGGTGTGGATATATCTAAACTCGTAATCCATCTCGTTTTTACTTTTCTGAACTCATCGGGTTCAGATATATTTCAGGTAAGAGTATTATATTTTAATAAGTTATATTTCTTACTTGCGAGTAGATATTTATTAACAAATTTTCAGATTTAAATATGTCGTTTGTTAAAATTTATTCATTTAGAATATTTAGATTTCTTAAATATAAGATAACTTATTATAATTAAAAATCCAATCAAGTATGAATAACGATAAAATTTAAAAATAAACAAAATCATAAACAATCTTTTAATCACATTAGAATAATAATATATGATGCACTAATCAATAATTTTAGAATAACAAGTATCCAGTGGGTCGGGTTTGGGTTGGGTACCCGTCATGAAAGACTTTTAACTCGTAAGTCATATCGAACTCGCAATGTAATATATTATAGAACCTGCAACCCATCTTACGCAAAAAGAAAGTTAATATACTCTAACCCATAAGGTTGTCTCGAGTTAGGTACCTGCGGTTTCGAAAACAATTATCATCCCTAACTTTTACATCTGGTAAATAAAAGTACATATAAAAAACCCAAGTGAAATAATAATTATAATAAAATTTTCAAATCAAGCACAAGGAGCTTGTTAGGACCATATATAACCTTTTTATGCCAATAAACTTCACATAGTTGATGAGTTGTGCTCGGAAGATGAGTCATGTAAATATATTCACGAAAATCATTACTTAGAAAATCATTTTTAATATTCAGTTAAAATATCTTCCATTCTCGAACATATGCAATTGGAATAAGAGTATGATTTTTTTGTCATTGTTTCCATATGACAAAACTCTTCTCGTATTTCATATCATACTTTTGTGAGTACCATTTCGCTACAAGACGAGCTTTATACTTGTTAAAGAACCCACCTCAATTGGTTTTGGTTTTAAATAACTAAAGTCAACCAACTATATATTTATCAGGTGGAAGTTTGACCACATCCCATGTATGAGTTTGATAATGAGAAGTAAGCTCTCTAGACATAACATTTTGCCAACAAGGATTAAATCAACTGATTAATACAATTAAGGTTCATATAAGTCATGTATTTTTACTATGAAAGAAGCAAACAGATCTAAGTAAGAAAAATAATCAAAATCTAAAAGTTTGATAGCCATACTTGAACGAGTAGATCTCCTCAGAGGTGAAGAATATACAATGTTATCAGAAAATAAGAAAACTTATGCATTAATCAAACAAATGTAGTATCAATTGATGTAGATATCTCATGAACTGGTACATCCATAACAATGGATGTATCATTTTGAATTCCAAATAGAATAACAGTATGGAGTTATGTATTTATTACGTCATGTAATTTTTTTCGGAATCGAATAAAATGGAATATGCTTATGAAATGTGACATGCCAAGATACATAAGCGTTTAACTTATGGGATAAAAGCTAATACCATAACCCATAATAACATATATAGATATTTTAGGAGATAAATTATGTGGATGAAGAGTAAAACATATACAACTAAACTCTCATAAATAGGAAATATCTGGAGGTTGCTCATGTGACTTTTGAAATGAAAAAATCTTAAATTTTATGCAGTAAGAATTTTATAAATAACATGAACATTAGACAGAAGTTTTTCTCCCCAAAATGCATTGGGAACTTTAGCAGATAAGAGCAAGGAACAAGCAGTCTCAACATTGTGATAAATTTTCTTTTCCGCAACACCATTCTGCTAAGGGGTGTCAGTATAAGATGGTTGATGTGTAGTATCATCATATATAAATAACCGAGTGAAATTATTGGAGATATATTCAATCTCTAAATCACACATAATGTTGAGTCTTAACAAGTGCTAAATTTCTATAAATATCAAGGAAATCAAACATTTATTTCATAAAATAAACTCATGTATAACGAGTATAATCATAAATAAAAAATACAGATAAACCAAACCATCCTTTGTTGTAAACATAAGATAGAACCCAAACATCATAATATACAATTTCAAAAGGAGAAACATAACAAAAAATATCTTTTAATTAAATGGTAACTGATGAGTCCGGATAACTTCACCACTGCTCCTTGTGTTATCTGGACAAGGGAAATTTGGACATAAACTGCCCACTGAACTATCCGGACAGGACAAAAGTATAAAATGACTAAACACCTTTTTTACTAAGCTATGTGCTAATCAGGTTATTAATTAAATGAGTCCTTAAACTTGACTCGGTTCTATAATTTGACCCGAAAGCCCATGAGTCTATAATTAAGGGTATAAATACCCCAACTACTTTCATTAATGAGGGTAATGAACATTTAATACAACCATGCAGCTCAAATCTCTCACTACTAAACACCCAAACAGTTAATACTCTAAAGACTTTCCAAAAAACTTGACAGAATTACCCTCAACTTAAAATAAACCTCACCAAATTGGCGACCACAAGGGGAGGAGAAGGTTCCTGAATCTAGTATTCAAAACCAGCAAAAAAATCATGTTCGGATGGATCCGAACGAGCAAGCTTTTCCACCACCTTTGGTGGAAGTGGTGGGGGAAAACAATGAATACACTACCGAAGAGCGAGATAAGTTGAAAACCGAAATAGAAGCGTTGAGGGCCACTGGAAAAGCAGAGATGGGTTTAAAGAAAAAGTCAAATGTGTCCACCATTCAACATACTGACAACCCAAGGGAAAATGACCCATCAGCAAAGATTCATTTGAGCACAAAAAAACCCATGTCAGTTCCAAGAAGTCTCACCAGTCCAAGCCGGTGGAGAGCTCAGAATCTGAATCCTCCAGTAGCTCTTAGAACGAGGATGAGCTTGAGGAGTCATTGTCATCAAGCAATGATGAGGGGAGGTCCAGAAAGAAACAAAATCTTGTTAAAAAATATTCAAGAAAGAGAGACATGCATGGGAGACTAAAGATGCATCTGGGAAAAGGGTCGTCTCATAGCCACAACCATATTCACAGGCATGTGGACCAGCTGCTGATTGATCCCTTTGCTTTCCACGATGAGCCAGGTATTTTTGCAACACCCAATGAAAACACAGTTTTTAGTTGTAGTTGAAATTGGAGGCAATCGCTATTATCTGCCAAGATATTATCCGGAAACCTTCCTAAGAGGTTTGACAGTACTAAAATGGAGAAATACGACGAAAGCCAAAATCCGGACAACCATCTGGAACAGTTTAAATTTTTTATGATGAATTTTGATGACGATGACAAACTTCTGTGTAGAGCCTTCTCCCAATCCTTTACGGGAAGTGCTCTGAAATGGTACAACAGCTTGCCACAGGGTTGTATCAGAAACTTTGATATATTTTGGGTTGTCTTCCAAAGGCAGTTTGTAAGGAGTAAAGAGGTGAAAGGTAATGAAGATACTATTTTCCATTGTGCCCAAGAGCCAAATGAGTTACTGAAATACTATATAATCCGGTTCGTAAATACCAAGAATGGGTTAGCTGATTGCTTTGAGCAAGTAGCAATAGCTTCTTTTAGACAAGGGTTAAACCCTGGGAATCTATTTGATTCAGTAACAAGGAAGAAGGCCATGACTTGGGGCGGTTTGCTAAATCAGGTGGGAAAACAAATCAATGTGGATGAAACAAAGAAGACTAGGGTACACAGACAAGTGAGGTCTGCCCCAGCTGCTCCAAACCGAAACCAGTCCGGATACAAGGCCAAAAAGACCGGACAGGGGTCCACCAGGGCCAAACAGACTCAATCCCACCAAAATCCATCTCAGAGCCAGCAGTCCAGAAATAAACGAGGACCTTGGGTCTAACCGGAGTGGTTTGCCGAGTTAAATGAGAATGTTGCAACCATTTATGACAAAACTAAAGATGAGGTGCATTTCCGGAAGCCGGCAGCGTTTCAATCTCCCAGGGAAAGTTGTAATACTTGTTTTTTCCAGTATCATCATGATATTGGCCACAACACCGAAGACTGCATCACTTTGAAACAAGAGGTACATAATCTTATTGAAAGGGGCAAGTTGGAAGCTTATGTCAAGAGAATGAGTGGAAACGGGCCTGACAATGCTCCCCGAACTGGCCCAACGAACAATGCAGGAACATCAGCTCCGGAGGGGACAATGGTGATCCATGAAAGGTTTGATGTGGACTCAGAGTATTTGGATCCTGATCCAACCCAGAATAAAATGGGGGTCATAACAGAACGAGCTAAAATAGTGTCCGGACTCATAAGCTTTTTTGAGTCACTTACTATATTTGGGGGGTACACTATGACTGTGCCGACTCCTTCTTCAAAGAAGAGGCATGTTCACACTCTAGCTACTCAGTTAGAGGGAGGCATGTCTTCTTATCAGTCCCAAATTCCTTTTCATTTCATTGTTTTTATGAGGATGATTTAAGGAATATAGCTGGGCCTCGTGAGGATGCTGTAGTGATAGGAGATTCAATTGGGGGCAACGACATCAGACGAATTTTGATTGACACTGGCAGCTCAACCAATATTCTCTTTTAAGTTCTTATAAGCAAATGAAGAATCCGGCAGTAATTCAACGTTCGAACAGATCCATTATGGGCTTCACAGGGAGCTCTGCGGATGTAATCGAAGAATTTGAGGAGGATGTACTGTTGGGAAAAGGCCCTTTTCAGAAGATAGTTAGGGTGCTATTTGTTGTGGTGGACTGTCCCACATGTTACAATGCAATATTTGGGAGGTCCTCGCTCTCTAGGATGCATATTGTGGCTTCAACAATCCATCAATGTTTGAAGTATGCAGTTTAAGGACAAGTGAGAGTTGTCCGGAGTAGCCAAAAGATAGCAAGAAAATGTTATGCAACTGCACTTACTCCTAAAACTCTGGGGGCAGTCCGGGTTAATGAAGATTAGCAGTTGTTGGGGCCCTCTGGGGGTGAGGGTGAAATTGATGACCTCATAGAGACCCCTGGTGTTTTGATACCAATTGAATAACTTGAAACCCACTCTATGGCTGAAGGAATGAGTATTAAAATTGGCTCTAAGATGGCTTCAGAATTGAAGAAAAAGTTGTTGTCCTTTTTGACAGGTCACCATCATGTTTTTGCTTGGTGCAATGCTGATGTGACCGGAGCTCCTACAAGTTTTATATCACACAAGTTGTCCATCCGGAGAGATGTTGCACCTATTGTGCAAAAAATGAGAGCTTTTTCTAAGGAGAAAGCTGATGTAATAGCCCAAGAAGTTGACCGACTTACCAAGATGGGGCACATAAATGAGTCTTATTATCTTTTATGGACAGCCAATCCAGTGTTAGTTAAGAAAAAGAATGGAAAATGGCGTATGTGTATCGACTTTACTCACCTCAACAGAGCTTGCCCAAAAGATCTCTATCCAGTCCCCCGGATAGATCAGTTGGTGGACTCCACATCTGGAAACAAGCTATTATCATTTATGGATGCCTTATCTGGGGTATAACCAGATACATGTGGATACGAAGGACCAAGATCCCACTACCTTTGTTACATATAAGGGTCTCCATTGTTACAAGATGATGCTTTTTGGGTTGAAAAATGTTGGGGCTACTTATCAGAGGTTGGTGAACAAAGCATTTGCTGATCAGATTGGAAGAAATATGGAAGTATATATTAATGACATGATGGTTAAAAGTTTAGAAGAAGAGTTGCACCTAACTGATCTTCAAGAAACTTTTGCCAACTTGACAAAGGTTAATTTAAAGTTGAATCTAGAAAATGTGTGTTTGGGGTGCACTCCGGAAACTTTTTGGGTTATGTAATAAGTGAAAATGGGATATAGCCTGATCCGGACCAGCTCGATGCCCTACTAAAAATGGACCCTCCTCGAAATATTAAGGAAGTACAAAGGTTGACAGGAAGACTTGCTGCTTTAAATCGTTTTATTTCAAGGTCTTCGGACAAATGTACCCCATTTTTTCAGACCTTGAAAGGTGGTAAGGACTTCAACTGGTCTCCACAGTGCAGCCAGGATTTTGATGAAATAAAAAAGCATTTGTCTTCTCCCAAAACCCTTTTTAAGCCTGTTGACGGAGAAACACTTTATGTATACTTGACTGTGTCAGAATGTGCTATAAGTGCAGTACTGGTAAGAGAGGTGGACATTTATCCTCGTCTGGTGTACTACATCAGCAATAGTCTGATGGATGGTGAAAAGAGGTACCTAAAGCTTGAAAAGCTAGCACTAGCCTTAGTAATTGCTGCCAGAAAAATGAGGCCATATTTTCAGTCTCATTCCATCATTGTCCGAACACCTTTTCCTTTGAAGTATGTTCTTCAGAAAGCAGACATATCAAGCATGATGACCAAATGGTCAGTGGAATTGGGCGATTATGAAATTCATTTTGCCCCACGAACTGCAATTAAAGCTCAATATGTTGCTGATTTCTTGGTAGAGTTTCATTCGAACAGAAGTACTAAACAAGCTTCAGAAGAGAAAACAAAAAAAAAGTGGATTGTCCGGACAGATGGTGGATCAAGCACAATGGGTTGTGGGGCTGGGTTTTGTTTAACCTCTCCATATGGTAATAAATTATACCATGCTATATGTTTTGCTTTCAGGGCATCTAAAAATGAGTCTGAATACGAAGAAGCTATAGCTGGTCTTAAGTTAGCTTTTCTGTGTGGGGCTAAAAGAGTTAGATTTATGAGTGATTCTCAGCTTCTTATCCACCATGCTCAAGGTCAGTCCGAAGCTAAGAAGGAGCAGTTGATTAAATACTTATTCGTTCTTAAAGAAGCAGTCAACTTCAAAAGTGTTTTCTATGAGCACATTCTTAGATCGGAAAACACGCTGGCAGACTCCTTAGCAACCATAGCATAATCTGAGTCCTACCCATGGATTCATGTACAAGAATGCCCATCCATACAACCAAATCAGAGCAAAGTAAAGGAGGAGAGCTTAAGTGTACAAGTGGTTCATCCCAAAGATTGGATATATCCCCTTCTTCAATACATCTCTGATGGAATTCTGCCTCCGGAGAAGGCTATGGCAAGGGAAATGAAACATAAGGCTCGTGGTTTCTTGATCATAAGAGAGATCCTTTATAAAAAAAAGTCGTTTAGCAGACCTCTCCTGCATTGTTTGGGGGTTGAAGAGTCCCGGGTTTTTTTATTTGAACTACATGATGGAGAGGGATCAGCACACTGTGGCTATAGAGCACTAACCCGGAGGGTTTTATTGGATGGATACTATTGGCCGGATACTAACCCAGCAGTTTTTATGGAGTTAATTTCTGAGCGAGTGTCTTTTGCTCGTTGGGGAATGGATTTAGTTGGGGCTCTACGAATGGCGTCCGGAGGATGCAGGACTATTATCGTAGCCATTGACTATTTCTCAAAGTGGATATAAGCAGCCCCCTTGGCGGGAACTACTTCGAAAGCTGTTATAAAATTTATCTTGTCTAACATTTGTTGCAGATTCGGGGTTCCACAAAAGATAACCACAGATAACGGGCCACAATTTTATAACAAAGATATGGAGAGTTTCTATGCCTCTATGGGCATTCAACATTTCTTCTCTTCTCATTTCCACCCACAAGATAATGGCCAAGTTAGAGTTGCAAACATGACTATTCTGTCCGATTTGATAAAGAATTTAGAAGGGACTGCAGGGAAGTGGCCAAGCTATTTGCAACAAGTATTATGGGCGTACCGGACTACTCCTAGGGATGCTACTCAAGAATCTCCTTTTGCTTTGGTATATGGGATGGATAAAATTACTCCTATAGAAGCAACCCTACCATCATACATGGTCCACAACTATTCCGAACAAGCCAATGAGTAGGAAATTAGGAGTTAGTTGGACTTAATAGAAGAAAAAAAGGTTAAGGCTCATCTTAGAACCACCCATTACCAATGCTTGATGAGGAGCAGGTTTGCTTCCAAGATCAAGAGAAGGGATTTTCAATCAGGAGATAAAGTGTTAAGAAAGCTTTTCTTGCATACTAAGGAAAAGTAGTTCGGCAAACTGGCTCCGAACTAGGAAGGCCCTTATGAGGTCTCCGAAAAGCTTAAGCCTGTGACATATAGGCTTCAAGACAAAGATGGAAGAGTTTTGAAGCAACCTTGGAATATTGAGCACCTTAGGTTATATCTAGAATGAAAGTTGTGTAAATATTTACTAATCTAAAGTCAAGGTAAATATTATGGGGCATACTCTTTCCTACCCTAGTGGCGCAGGGAGGTTTTAATGAGGTGTCTGATTTTTCAATAACATATGATGCCTTCTTACAATATTCGGTGTGATTTGATTACAATTCTTTTCAAGTCTTCAATTTAATACTAAGGGTCTTTGACAGATTTGATTAATCTGGTCGAATGATGACCATTAAACGCGTGTGATCGGAGATATTAAACACTCTCACTTTAAATATTTTTGGAGTAAAGAAGGTCTCTTTGAACATTAGCCATTAAAATTGAAAGCAAGTATGGAAAATTAAAAGCAAGTATGGAATAAGGTAAAATTTGATAGATAAACTTGTCCGGTTATGAACCGGATAATGTTGCTAAAATAAAAAATGTCTTGGCCATCCAAGGACTTTAAGTATTGTAAAAGACTTATCCGGGTACAATTACAAAAACGCCTTGGCCATCCAAGGACTTTAGTAGTTCACAAGATTAAAAAACACAAAAGATAGTTAAAAACCTCAAGGCTTATTCCCTTTGGATGGTTCTGCTTCACCTCATTTTTTGGGGCCTTTGAGTTCAGCGTTTGAACTCTCCCCGGTTTCTTCTTCTCCATCGATGGTAGAATCGATTCCACTAGAGTAGTTTTTTTTATCACCATCTGGCATTGTATGGAACAGGATGTCTTCATACTCCACATATTGCCACAAGGGACCAAGCGTCCTCTTCGGAAACGTTTCATGGAAAAGCGGTACCATGTCAGACTTCACTTCGGCATACCTTGTCTCCAAGGAATCTATCACTTCGTTGGTGTATTTATCAATGCGTGAATTTTATATTCCTGCTCTTTCTCCAAGTCTTCTTTATCCTTGGTTACCTTAGACACAGCCTTTTCAAGGAAAATCTTTTCGCCGGACAAGGCTGAATGGCACCATCTTTGGTCTTCACGTCCTCCTTTAAAGTAGAGAGATCTTTCTCTAAACAAGAGCACTTAGTTTGGAGCTCAGTGTTAGCATTCTCCGAAGTGGTCAACTTGGTTGACAAATCTTCATTGTCCTTCCTCAATTCTTCAAGCTCTTTCTTCAATGCTTCCATGCTCTGATTAACATTGAGAAAATTGGTTGACAGAGACTCCTTATCTGTGTTAAGGGTTTTGATAAGGGTGAACTCGTTTTTCACCTGCCTCTCCAAATCGAGCATTGGTTGAATATGACCTAAAAAGGAATGGGCCACTGTATCCTGGTCTTCGGAAATAGAAAAGGACTTACCATTGTAGATCACCATGTTGGAAGATCCTGAACGACGGAAAGGACCGGCAAAGTCATTCTTCTCCAAATCGGTGAAGTAAAGACCGATGTCCTGAAGGGCTCTAATGTCAAGCCCTCCTCCGGTACCCTCTCCTAGTTGCAAGTCTGTTGGAATTTTCTCTGCTAAGGTGGGGTCGGTAGGATCTGGTGGAGGAGGAAGCTCCAAAGGGCGAAGGGTTATTTCTCCCCCTAAAGTGACTTTTATCTTCTTGGCAGCCATTTCATCACTACTTGCCCCCTTTTTGAGATCCTTCTTGTGAGGCTTCGGTGGATTTTCTGGCTCTCCTGCCTTCTTAACGTTCTTATCTTCAACCACTTTGAGCAAGGAGGCATCGATCCCTCATTGGTTCTCCCCTCCTTGGTTATCCGGACCGGTCTCCTCTGTGACAGCCCAGACTGCTCCTGTTGCAACTCTCTTCTTCTTCTCCTTCATTTTTCTAGGAGCCTTGGCTCTAGAGGACAAGACCAGTTTACCATCTTTTTCCTCTGTCCGTTTGAGGATGAAAGCTGGGGGAGGGGTGTGGTCAATTCTTCCAACGTGAGATCTCTCCGGCCTGTGGTATTCCACAAATAAGATCTCACCATATTTCCAGAAGTGAACCAGTTGTGGAAAGAATTCCCCCAACGTTCTGCAGTCCACGCGTTCAATTTGGCACATGTGGTCTACCCCTCCTCCAGATACCCGGTATACTCCTTCGTTAATACTGAAAAAGAAGCAATAATTCAGGAGTGGAATATTTGTGAAGTAAAAATGAGAACTGAAACACAAAATTAAAGAATTTACATGTACTCTTCCACCTACTAGTAAGCATACTAGGGTTAGTCTTGGCTTTGATATTCCTCCCATTTTCCCATGATCCACTGATGAATAAGAACTGAGTTCTCCAATTTTTTACTGAATCCAACAAGTCGTCTACCACATTGAAGTTGTTTCCCATGTTGTGGTGGTAGAATAGGATGTGATGATTCTTGCATAGACTTGCCACAGCGGAAAATTGTTCCACATGGAGAGGGATTCCAGACATCCTTAATTCCATTATGCATGCAAGGAGGGAGTACCAAGCATTTGGACTTAATTGGCTTGGGCAAAGCTTTATCAGGTGAAAGTACCTGACAATCTCTAGGTCTAAGGGGAATCTGAGCCCACAGTTGAAAAGTTCAGTGTAGATGACCACTTCATTAAGTTTGCAGCCCATTGGAGTCTCCGGAGTGACAAGTATTCTCACCTTCACTGACTCTGGGATCCCCCACTTTGTCTGGATTCGGCCCAGCTCGGCAGTATGAGTGTAGACATAGTTTATGTTCTGCATGGCCAACAAATATTTCACATTGACTTTCTGAAAGCAAGGTCCTACCTTGCCCTCCAAGAACTCTGGGAGATCAGGATGAGCCACTCCAACCTTCACTTTTCCTTTCACATTCATATCGGAGGCAACATCCCCAGTTTTCCCTGAGGCCTCAGTTTCGAATGAGGCCTCTTCGATAATGTTCTCCATCACTTCTTCCATCACTGTGGAAGGTTTATCAGTTGTTGTGGATGGAAGGGTGTTAGTTTCTGTAACTACGGTCTTTCTGGATGATTGAGCGCTAATTTTTTCCAAAGGCCTGGTGTCTGGTTGAGGCTCAGTTCCGAAGGACTCTGTTTGAGAAGCTACTTTGGCTGCCTTCGATCCGGAGGGCTTATCTCGTGGGGATCTTATGGAAACCTTTGATCTGGAGGGATTATCCTTGGGTGTCACTTTAGAGGCCTCCGGTTTGGAAGGTTTTGACTGTGAGGTAGTCGTTTAGGACTTCACCAAACGAGTTGTCCGACGTGGATTGGATTTTTTTGGAGAATTTTCATTATCTGATCCCATGACAATGAAAGGGGAGGGTTTTCTAACGCTCGATACTGCCTTTTCTTTGGTATAGGAGGGTTGAGACTCCTGAACAGAGGAGCCTGAGAGGATTGGTGAAAGGTTTGGTTTGAACAGCCGTTTGGGTTTTGGATTTCTAGTAGAAGATGATCCTTGATGAGCTTCTTGGGATGGTTTATCATGCTTGTCGAATCTAGGTAAAAACGGATGATAGGTCGAATCAGATTATGGCACGTGTCCCACGATCCAAAGAAAAACTGTTAGAATTCTGGGAAAAAGTCAGTTCGGACAAACCTCAAGCCAAATGCACAAGCAGGTCGGAAAACGTCGTTACCGACTAAGTAAAGTTTTTAGTCCTGCCAAATATTTTTGACAAGGCCTAAAAAAGGGGCCATTGATGATTCCGGATAACTTCACCACTGCTCCTTGTGTTATCCAGACAAGGGCAATTCAGACATAAACTTCCCACAGAACTCTCCGGACAGGACAAAAGTATAAAATGACTAAACACATTTTTGACTAAGCTATGTGCTAATCAGGTTATTAAGTAAATAGGTCCTTAAACTTGACCTGGTTCCATAATTTGACCCAAAAGCCCATGGGTCCATAATTAATGGTATAAATACCTCAACTACTTTCATTAATGAGGGTAATGAACATTTAATACAACCATGCAGCTCAAATATCTCACTATTAAATACCCAAAATACTCTAAAAACTTTCTAAAAAACTTGACAAAATTACCCTCAGCTTAAAATAAACTTCACCAGTGACGATAATTTTTTTCCGGTTTACAACTACTATAATAAAAAATATTACAAGTATTCAAATGACCTAGAAAACTTGTGGAGAGTAGGAACTTTAAACATGACAAAGATATATGTCCAAAACGGGATGCCAAAAATGAAATTCAAATGAAAAATATCAAATGAAACGAAGATAAATCAACACAAGAGTTAGCATTATTAGTCGCTTTGACTTCATCCAAAATATAGAGTTACCCTAATCTACGACATATTCCAATAAACCTATGAGTACATTGATCCCGTATAGCATAAACATAATCTAGAAAATGATACCCAATGACCAAATTTACATAACTGACTGGCCAAAACAAGATTCAAAGCAAGGTTAAGAACGTAGTAGACATCAGTGAGGAATACATTGGGGTAACAATAAATGCAACACCGTCTACCGAAATTGATATAAAAATGTCAGAAAGAATAGATATGGTGGAAATATAAGATAAGAAACAAAGTATGGCATGTAAGGTGACATATGAAAAGATACACTAGAATCTAAGAGCTACTAGGATTAAGGAATACAGTAACTAGAAGACGAATACAAGCCATATGAGACATAGATGTAGACATGCCAACAAGATTAGAAACAAAATATTACCTAAAGGACTCAAAAATCTAATGCAAAGGGTGGTGTGGTGCTACCAGTGTCTTCTAATCTTGCAGCAGCACAAATGAACCGTGGAGGATAAAATGGATGGCGAAATTGTTGAGGATAACGTATTTGCTCTTGAAACAGTTGTTGGCATAAATGTTGATGGTAGAGGGGTTACTAAAAATATTGATATTTCCAATGATTCTTTTTTTATAAATTGCACTCATTAAATGCTACCATTGGTGCTTGTCTAGTTGGGTTTATAGCATGAGGTTGTTATGGGACAACAAACACAGTCGGAACATTAGCCATTTTGACCACTTGTCAACATGATATTTGATTCGAGTCTCCTTTATAATAAACTCATAAACTACCAAATGAATATTTAGAAAATATAATTTATAAATAACTGTTCCACACAATCTTTCAAAGTGAAAACGTAAATCTATAGAAAAAATTACACCCATCTTTGCTCTTACCTTCGAATAATATAAGGTTTCAATACTTAAAAATATCTAGATTATGTAAGAGCTAATCGATTCCATAAATCATCCATAACAATAGAAAAATAAGAACTATAAAATATCATTATAATATAGAGCACAAATATTATATTGTACCTGGTATTGCTTAACATAGGTTTGCCATGAAAGACTTAGATTTGCTACGTTAGTTTTTTGGATTTGAGGTGACTCAGTCTCATAAATGATATATTAGTTATCAAATAAAATATATATCTTATCTATTTGAGCTAGTGCGACTTTCTGATAACAAGATGCTAGACACTTATCTTAAAACTAATGTGTTATATTCTCATACCGTTGGTGCCCCTCTATCAACCCCGAATCTATATTGTACTATTCTGGGAAGCTTAGTGTATCTTACAGCTACTCGACCAGATATATCTCATGATGTTCATGTGGTTTGTCAGTTTTCTATTTCTCTTACTTTCGTCCACCAAGGAGTTGTTTTTTGTATCTTGAGATATCTTCACGACACTTAATTCCATAGCCTCTTGTTTTGTTTGACGCCATTTAAATTCTTATGTCACTAATTATTATAATTGGGATAACTATACTCACAATAAAAATCTACCATGAATTTATGTGTTTTTCTCGGAGATTCATTCATCTCATGAAAAACAAAAAAACAAATGTTGTTTCTAGATCTTTTATCGAGACTAAGTATCATTCTATGACCTTGACTACATACAAGATTTTTGTGTTACGATGGCTTCCTATGGATATAGGGGTTAACATTACTCAATTCACTTCCTTATATTATGATAACAAAAATGCTATGTATATTACAAATAATTATGTCTTTTATGAGAGGAAAAAACACATTGAAATTGATTGTCACTTCATTCATCATCATCTTCAGCTCGAGGCTTTATTCATCACTTTATTCGTCATCATCTTCAGCTCATAATTTTATTCGTCACTTCATTCGCAATCATTTTCTTATAAGGCTGATGTCATATGGTTTATGCTGTAAAATCATGGACTTAAGGCATAAATCTTATTCAAGGTCCCGACCTAAGTTCATGGCTATAAATATAACAAGATTATCATTTGGAGAATCATTTGATTCTAAAACAAAGATATTATCTTCTTATAGTATATGTACTCTTTCAATATTTAAACACTAAAATATATTTCATTCCAACGGTTCCCCAATTTTCACTTCAATAACCTATATTTTTTAATATTCTTTTCTCAAATGTCGTTTAGTCCATTTCTTTATTGCTCAACTTTCAGCTATTATCGTTAAAAAAATTTCATCAACCTCCATTCATCAACCTCCATTCACAATTTTTTTACCAAAATATAATACTTTATTAGGAATCATCACATATAAAAAATTATTCTTACCGATTGAATTAACTTTAAAATTATAAAATCGACTTTTATCCTTTTTTGTTAACTGTAGGATAGAAATAGCTCGAAGCAGAATATTATATTTAAATAAATCTTATATATTAATTAGGCATTATATATTAATTAGATTTCCTATTGATTTGATATTCTATATTAGTTAGATTTATATTTTAATTAGATCTTATATATTAATTAAATTTTTAGATTAATTGGATATCCTACATTAATTAAATTCATTAACTAATGGGATATGAGTGACCATGGTCGTACTATAAATAGAATAAAATATTTTTATACAAAGTGTGAGAGATAAATAGTTCTAGTTTTTGGAGACAAGTGAGATGAGAGATAAACACTAAAGAGAGGATTTTTTTAATCCTCTCACCTTTTGTTATAAAGAGTGATTAAGTAACTTATCTTTGAGATTATTTATGTAACCTACTTATTAATAAAAGGAATGTATGATGCTCGTGGATATTATTTCCATAATCTGAACCACGTTGAATATGGTTTCTCTTCTTGGTACTCATCTTAAATAGGGTTAATTATATTCTTCATAGGTTCGTTAATTGATACATCAATTCTTGCATCGTCCAAATGATGGTTTTACACCAACAAGTGGTGAGGTAAGCGTGAAACATCATATAAGGAGTCGATTGATTTTTGATCTAAAGGTTGGAGAAGTAGATCTCGCATATAAATTGTAAATCCACAAAAAGATGAGTTTCATAAAGCTTAGCTTAGAAACATTCGAAGTATCCCATGATTTCATGCTCTGGAGAATTAAGGTTAATGCATACCTAGTACAGAAGGGATTAGTTTCTGTTATCGATGATAATCTACACAGGTTAATTTTATAATACTGTCTAAAGCTTATAGTGCCCTCATATTGAGCTTAGGGTATGAAGTGCTACAAAAGGTATATGTGAAGCCTACAACATTAAGGATATGGAACCGGTTGGAGATATTTTATATGAAAAAGTCATTGACGAACATATTTTACCTGAAGAAATAACTTTACATTTTATATATGGATAATTTCATAGAGATCTAAAGGCATATAGATGATTACAACTAAATCATACTCGAGTTGGATGTAGTCGGTAGAAAAGAAGAGGAAAAAAACCAAGCAATTATCCTTATAAGTTCTCTTTCGAATGATTATGAACATTTCATGGACCACATGCTCTACGAGAAAGACTCATTTACAATGGGAAAATTTAAGAGCGCATAAAACTCCAAATATCTTAAAAAGATAAATATTTCAAAGATGACTCTGAAAAGAATCAGTGCGAGGGATTGATCAGGGAAGAGAGATTCAATTGAGAGGAGAATAAAATCTTGGTCAAAGTCCAAAGGGGCTGGTACGGATTCAAAATTAATATGTTGGCTATGCAAGAAGAAATGATATATTAGTCAGACCTGCCTAGAAAAGAAAAATGACAACAAGTATCAGAATTCAAAAGCCCGAGATGGTGCAATATTGTATGATGATGATGGTTTAATGAATTTTTATTCCTACAGGTATAACGATAAACGGGTGTTGGAATCGAGTGCCTTGTTTCACACGACTTCCAATGTATGTTGGTTTGAATAACTGCACATGTTTGATGGTGAAAAGGTCATCATCGGGAATAACAAATCATGAGATGTCAAAGGGGTTGGTATAGATTGTCTCAAGTCGTCTATAAAACTTGAGAGAGTAATTAATAATGAAAGACATATACCTGAAGTTAAACGTAACCTTTTTTATATTGGGATGTTAGATGAGGATTGATATACCCATAATGGTGGATATATTAAACTTAGGGTCTCAAAAGGCTCTATTGTTGTTATAAAAGAAAATATGACGAATCATGTGTTAGTTCTCGAAATTTTTGTAGTAGTATGAGGGTATCTAGTGTGGTGAATAATTCTACCAAGTTGCGGCATCAATGGATGGGGAATTTAAGTGATAATAGACTTAGTGAACTCAACAAACATGGGTTGTTAGATGGTACAACAGTTCAGAAGTTAAGCTTTTATGAAAGTTTTGTATTAGATAAAACAAGAAGATAAAATTTCTGCCCAACAACCAGGTGTCCAATGAAGTACTTAATAATGTTCCTTCACGCCTTTGAGGTCTAGCACGGGAACCTACCATAGGTGATGCAAGATACTTTATATCGTTGATTGATGATTATTTCAATGAAAGTATGGTTCTACTTTTGAAGACCAAGGATGAAGTGTTTTATGCCTTTGTGAACTTGAAGACTTTGGTTGGAAATCAAACCGAGATACTGTTGGAGAATCTTTGGACTGATAATGGCTAAGATTGTGTGAACAAGGATTTCACTGGCTATTGTGGAAAGCTTGGTATTTCTACGCATCAAATCGTAAGTGGGACGTCCTAACAGAATGGGATTGCTAAGAGAATGAATCAAACCCTACTGGAATGAGTTAGATGTATGCTTCATACATCTGGTATGGATCGAAGGTTCTAGGTAGAAGTCATGATAACAACTACATATATCATCAACATGAGTCCATCTACGACGTTTAAGTTTTTTTATCCTCAAAATGCATGAATGGTAAATAAACCTAAGTTGAAACATTTGAGAGTATTTATATATGTTGCCTACACACATGTGGCAAGATAAACTTAGGCAAAGAGTACTGAAATGTTTGTTCTTCAACTATCCAGAATTAGTTAAGGGTATAGGTTGTGAGGCTTTAAACCTAAACGTCATAAGGATTTGATAAGTACAAATCTGGTTTTCAATAAAAATGACATGTCATTAAAGAAGACGGTGAAGTCTCAACCTAGTACTGTCGGGAAAATATATGAAGTTGTTGATGCATCTGATCTATAAAATGAAGATGAAAATGTTTCTTCTTAAAAATATTTTGGGCATGGTTCCACTTCGTGTCATACAGAGAAAGTTCAACCACTGCGTCAGTACGAAATTGTCCAATGGTCTGGTATTTTAGGGCCTTCAGATTATCATATGAGAGAACAACATAAATTTGACAATTATCAACCAGTGAAGGATAAAGCATGAAGACCAAGAAAACAACCATAGAGAGATGAGTTACTCGATGCAATTGGTTATGTTTTATTATGAAAATGCAGGGATATGTTCTTGAACCCGAAACATATCATGATGTTATCAAGAGTAATGATAAATAAAAATGACTCACGACCATGAAAGAAGAATTGAGATCTTTCAAGAAGATAACCACCTGGATTCTTGTGAAGCAGCCAAAACATTAGAAGCTGGTTGAGAGTAAATGGATATTCTATAAGAAGCCATGTATTCATGGCGTTTAGTTATCCATATATAAGTCTAGGCTCGTAGTTAAGGGATTTAAACAAAATTAAGGTATTGATTTCAATTAGATATTTTCACCAGTTGTGAAACAAACCTTCATCATGCTTCCGATGTCATTCGTTGTTAAATTTGGTCTTGATTTAGATCAAATGGATGTTACTATTTTTTTCATATATGGTGAATTGAACAAGATAATTTACACGTGACAACTGAAAGGGTTTAAAGAAATGAGGGTTATGTGTGTTTATTGAAGAGATCCCTCTATGGGCTGAAACAATCGTCAAAGTAGTAAAATAAAATATTTTATTCTTTTATGAGATCCATACTGTAGCTCTTATGACTACTGTGTATATTAGAATGCAAAGACACACATGTAGAGACAAGTTCTAGTGTTGTCATATATTGATGTCATACTAATAGGTGGAAAAATACGAGGAAGGTTACAGCACTAAAAACTGAATCAGAAGGAGAGTTTGAGATTATGGATATGGGAGAGGCTAGGAAGATACTTCTATTGAGATCAAGAGGAACATG
Source organism: Limnanthes douglasii subsp. nivea (assembly GCA_036936605.1). Taxonomy (NCBI): domain Eukaryota; kingdom Viridiplantae; phylum Streptophyta; class Magnoliopsida; order Brassicales; family Limnanthaceae; genus Limnanthes; species Limnanthes douglasii. Next base: position 106,734,479 of record JAUPFV010000004.1, on the reverse strand, counting down.
TCGATGGGGTATTTATTCTTATCCTAACAGGAATATATACATAAAATCTTAAAGAAGTTCTCGATGTCTAAAGAAAAATTGGTTAGAATTACCACCGATTCCCAATTCAAACTCAGTGTCACTCAAGCACCAACCAAATTATCTAGATAAGAATTATATATATGCCAATGTTATTGGTAGCATTATGTATGTTATGATTTTCACAAGACCTAATCTTGCCTATGTCGTAAGTGTTTTGAGAAGACTTGTGTCAAATCTAGGAAAGTTGCATTTGCATGTGATAAAAATATTAAATATTGGGGGTTTAAATGTAATAAAGTTAAGGTTGTATGTGATAAATTGTATAGTTGAAATAGGGTTTTTAAACTACTTGTAAATATATGGGACTGAAGTGCAGTTTATTCATTTATATAACTGATTCAGTTAAACTAAGTTTGGCGCGTCTATAAATAAAGGTTGAGGCGATGTATAAAGGGTGATACTTTTTCATTAGTCTGATACCATTTTCTCCCTCTTATTTTCTCTCTCTATAATTAAACTCTTTTTTTACTTTCTCTCTCAAGAAACAAGATTCACACTTAATGGCATGCACTCAATTGGCTCATGATATACTTGAAGGATTCGGCTCTTATAGGGTTGTGTTACAATCAGATGTATACGAGGGATATATATTGCTCAAATGGTATATGGATTCTGATTATGTAGACTGTCGTGACATGATGAAGTCTACTTCGAGTTATCTGTTTATTATTATTGGAGGAGTAATTAGTTTGAAGTCTTATATACAGAAGGTCGTTGCGTTGTCTTTTACAGAAGGTGAGTATGTGGTTGCTACAAAATTCGTGAATGAAGCTATTTGGCTCAAAAGATTTTTGAGTGAACTCGCCAGTGTTGAGCAAGATGTAGTTCAGTTCTACGATAACACTAGTGCTCTTTATTTGATAAAAAAAATTAAAGTTTTATAAGCAAACTAAACATGTAAATATTAAGCTGCACTCCATTCAAGACGTTGTAAAAAAGAATCAAGTGAAGGTGAATAAGATTCCTAGTGAAAAAATACTTCAGATGCTTTAACCAAGGTATTGCCGATTTCACAGCTCAAGAACTGAATGAAACTGGTGCAAGTCCGGGATGTGGGTGAGCTAGTTTTTAAAGAGTGTAACATTGAGTGAAACATATACTAGAGTTACCTTAAGTATATGTGGAGAGTTGTTAAGTGTACGCTAGAAGTAACTCGAATGATAATTTTCTATTTTAAATTGGTCTCCAATAATAATCAGATTTCTATATTGGTTTGATTTCATATTTATTTGGTCTTTATGTTAATAAGATTTTCCTAATATTGATAAGATCTCCTATTAATTTTATCTTAATATTAATAAGATTTTTATATTAATTAGATCTCCTGTATTAATTAGTGTTTATATTGATTTGTTCTTCTATAAATAACATTTTATATTAATTAAATTTTCTATATTAATTAGATTAATTAATTAATGAATTAAAGATTATCACAACTGTCTTATAATTCAATAAGATATTGTTATGCAAAATAGGAGAAAATTCGCAAGCAACATATTTTTAAAAAAAGAAAAATATCTCTAGTTTTTGTGAGATACGTGAAATGAAATATGACAGTAAACACTGAACGATAAATTCACGTCGTATTTTGTTATAAAATATGATAAAATATTTTGTATTTTTTTACATGTAACCTATTTATTAATAAAAGGAGGACTTTACAATTCTAACTCTATCAAATATGATTAGAATGCTTGTCTTTTATTTTTTTTATTCATATTAAAAAAATATAATTTCTATTTTTAACAAAAAAATATTAAATAGAAAAACAACTTTTATCTCGGTCAAACGGTGATTTTACCAGCAACGGATTTTTAAAATTTTGAGAATTCCAACCGAAAAATACTTTCAATGTTTTTATGAGAGCCTTAGCCCACGTTTTCAAGTGATTTGTTTTTCTAGTAATCACTCACTAACAAATTTGAGTACAATTTTGTTGGGCTCCCGGATAAAAGAAACATTGATTTGGGATGGGCCAGATAGTGATGGGCTTTTAAAAGAATAGATGAGACCTCGAAACGCCGACGTATGAAGATTGGGGGGTTCAGAAAGTGAGGTAAGATCCTGTCAGAGAAAAGTAGATGATGGGACTGAGAGAGTCAGAGTCTCAGATGGGTGTGTAAGCGTGGGAGCAACATTAAAACTCTTCCTTCCTTTTCCTTTCTCCACTCTTTTTTTCTTTCCTTTTCACTTATAATCCTATCATTATTTTATTTTATAATCATCCTCAAATTCTAGAGAGCTACAATATTTTCCATAAATAATAAATAATATTATTTTAAATACTAGATGATAAATAATTTATAAAATTTTGAAAGTGGGGATTTTTCAAAAACACAACCATGTGTTAACTTTTAAATTTTAAGAAATGTAAAAAACACTTTAAAATTGAGAATAACATCCTTCCTTTTCTTTTCTTTATTTATGCTCTTTTTTGGACTGGAATCAGAGAGGGCAGTAACTCCCCCACCAGAAGCTTCACACTAAAATGTACAGTAATAATTTCCTTTTGGCCAAAGTTATTTATATTTATTATTATAATTATATTTGTTACTGACTACTGACGAGTATTATTATTAATTTCTGACATGAACTGACCTGACCTGGCCTACCCTTGTCTGTATCTCTATCTCTATCTCTATTTTTACGTTGACCAAGATAAAAGATTGGTTCAACGAATGAAACAATAATAATAATAACACCTTACCTTAGAGCAGGTTCTTTGGTCTCAGTCTCAGATTTACACTGTAACAACCAGACTGCATCAATTAAGTTCCAAGTTCTAACACACACTGTATTTACCCATATGCAAAAACAGTCTGCTTAACCAGACCAGAACAGAACAGGCCAGACCAGACTTTTTTTATTTTTCTTCCATGCCAGGTGAAATATTCAAACGGTTCTTTCTTTAGGTTTTCATTCAATAAACCCATAAGTTGGTGAAATCTTCAAAACTAACTCATTGCAAGTTGTAAAAAAATCTGATACTGAATTACACCTATATGAATTTGTAAAAAATTTGGCAGAAATTTCTGGGTTATGGTTTGTTTGAAGTCAGGTTATTTTCAGTAGCCAGTACCAAATTCGTAATAATATTAAAGACAGAATGTAGGCTTAAAATAAACTTCAACAAAAAAAATCAGCAAATGCTCAATAGGAGTATCTAGACGGTCGAAGATCCCAGCTTTACCAAATTATTTCAAACTAATAAACTATTCTTTTTTTTTAAGAAAAAACATAAATACATAGTAACGTGATATTTTTTTATTTTGCATCCGAAATTACTTGTAATAGAAGATAGAAACATGACATTCCAAAAATAAATGTAGAAAAAATATCATAAAAAAAGACATAATAAATTTTATTAAAAGGAAGGTGAGGACTCGTAACCACATTATCAGGTTTGTAGCTACGGAAACCACTCCAACATTAAGTTATAAAACACTAATATTCTTCGCAACATGGATTAAGACTAAAAGAAAATCATAAACCTTCCAAAGTTCATATTATTCGTATGCAATATATACAAAATATTATATATATATATATATATATATATATATTATAAAAAAATTGGACCATTTATTAATAGCTTGAAAAAAATACATAAAGATCCTATAAACACATTTGATGTCAATTATATCTCGAAGTAAGTTTAAATTTGTCTAAAAATAAAAACTGCAAACTTTTTTTTTAGCCAAAACACAACCATTTTCAAACTTTTCAGTTGAATCTGTCACCAGCTTCCAAATCAGAAACTATGAAGAACTTGCTCACCATAACCACAAACATAATTATACCAAATCTATTGAGCAGCTTCCTCCGAGTTGTATTGAAACGACAAAAAATGAGCAAAACAGAACAGGCCTAAGCGTCGGACATTCATTGACACTTTCTCAGGTAATTTCTTAGTAAGTAATCAGTATTACGCGCTAATTTCAGCTCTAATGTACCATGTACCAAGGCTTTCAAGTAGAACTATAGCCCTTAGTTCGTTAGGGCCAAACTCAGGACTTTAATCGAAATTTTTACCAATGTCCTTTAATATCCAAAATATATTCATATTATTCATATGCAATATATTCAAAATATTATATTATATATATATATATATATATTATTCAATTCGTGGACTATTTATTAATAGCTTGAAAGAAAGTACATAAAGGTTCTATAGGCCTCTTAGATGTCAATTATATTTGGAGGTAAGTTTAAATTTGTCTAAAAATAAAAGTCGCAAACTTCTCTCTTTTCTTTTTAGCCAAAACACAACCATTCTCAAACTTTTCAATTGAATCTGTCACCAACTCTCAAATCAGAAACTGTGAAGAACTTGCTGAGCATAACCACAAACATAATCATACCAAATCTATCAAGCAGCTTCCTCCAAGTTGTATTGAAACGGCAAAAATTAAGCAAAACAGAACAGACTCTAGCGTAGGACCTTCATTGACACTTTCACAGGTAGTTTCTTAGTAAGTAGCTCTAATGTACCATGTACCAAGTCTTTCAAGTATATATATAGCCCTTAGTTCGTTAGGGCAAAACTGAGGACTGTAATCAGAATTCTTACCAATGTCCAGAGTTTGCTTTAATGTTCAAAATATATTCATATTATTCGTATGCAAGCACATAAAGATCCTATAGACCCATTTGATGTCAATTACATTTGGAGGTAAGTTTAAATTTGATGTCAATTACCATGTACCAAGGCTTTCAAGTAAGACTATAGCCCTTAGTTCGTTAGGGAAAAATTCAGGACTGTAATCGAAATTCTTACCAATGTCCAGAGTTTGCTTTAATATCCAGTCCGCAGCGACGTTTTGTTCTCGATAGATATGAGTGAGAGACATGCTTGAGGTGATTAGGCATCTGCAACATCTTGCTAAATGTTTTAGGTACCATGGGGCCTTACCTCTTAGGATCATTTCAATTAAAATGCTCAAATAAGTTTCGATTTCCAAAGAGATAATCCCTTTAGCTTTGCTCGTAAGAAGCCCATCAAGTAGGGCTATACTTTCATTAACTGTAGGAGATTGATACTCGTAGATTCTTCTAAATCCCGCGATCATCTCACCATTTTGGTCTCTTGTAATACCTCCACCACTAGCTTCACTTTTGAAATTACAAGCATCGTATATGTTGAGTTTATATCTTGTTTTCTTATGTAGATTTCACTTTAGAGATAACGTTATTCTAGGCCTATTCAGATGGTAAACACATCCTAATTGAAAAGCAGAGTTTGCATCCTTACCATAGTGAATTCTCTTAAGTAGATTCCCTTGATCAAAAGCAATTAAAATCCTGATGACGCAGTCAATCATTGTTGTTAAGTTGATGGAGATACCCTTGTATTTTTTTTTCCTAGTAGACCATATAAACTACGTGATTATCACCCGAAGAATTTTCCAAATGTGAATATCCTTTGTAGTAGACCAAAACCGAGACCTCTGCATATGTATAGAAGACATGTTCATGTTAATGAGGATTCTGAAGATGGAAGTAAAAAAGAATTATGTTTCCCACGCCTTGGGAAATTGAATAAAAACATGTGAGATAGATTATGAGTTATCATAATACTGGCACTTAAATGCCAATTGAAATCCCGTTTATGTAGAATGGAGTCAATGGGTAACCAGTTTTAGATAACCCTCCAGATAAAAAACAAACACTTTTGGGATTAATAGAGTTCTAGATTTTCTTGTACATGTTTGACTTGTTGTTTTTCAACATTAACAAGTTCCAAGTATCTCTTGCATTATATTCTCTTGACTTAGACATCGCCAATTTTATGGAGTCCTTGTTGTTAGTCAATGTGATCTTGTTTATTTTCTCTATGGTTGTAGTAGAGAAATAAACTCTTAGATTATCCATGTTCCAGCCCTCATTGTACTAGTATGATGTCACTTCTTTAGGCTGATATCATGTTCTATCAATTCCTGAGTCAAGAATAATAAAGGGATTTGGAAAATACCATCCTCAAGCCAAAACTTCATTTTGCCTTCTCCCACTTGCTAATAAATCAACCTTTTGTCTCTAACATTGACCAATTTATCCCAAATATTTGATCTCTTACTTGGATTTGGAGGTATTAAAGGATGATAGTTGTAGCTGTAAATAGACTTTATGAATCTAGACTAAAGGGACTTTTGATCTCTGAAATTAAACAAGAGCTTATATGAGAAGGATTTTTTAATATCCTCCAACTTCCTTATGTTGAGTCATCCTTAATCATTGGGTCTGCAAAGCTTAGGACATGAAGACCATGAAATTACTTTGTTGCTCTCTTTTGAACCCCATAAGAATTTGTTGCATTAGACTTAAATTCTGTAGATGATACTATTTGGAATTTGAGAAGATTGCATAATATAGATAGGTATAGTGTTTAGAACATTCTATACAAGAACAAGTCTTCTTCCAAAAGAAAAGAATATGTTATCCTATCCCAAGATTTTAGACCTGACTTTACAAACCAAGTTTTCATAGTTGGCAATTTTGTTATTTGTACTGATAGTTACCCCTAGGTAGTTCATAAGTAGCGTGTTGTTCTTGAATCCTAGGATTTTCTCTAAGCAATAAATTTTTGTACTTGTTTTTCTTGAAGGAACATAAAACTTTAATTTTTCTCTATTGATCTCCTGCCTTAATATTTCCTTGTAATGCTCTAGGAATTTGTGAATCTTGCTAACAGGAGAGGATGAGCCATTGCATAAAACTATGAGGTCCTCTAAATCTTTAATTTTAATCTAACCAACTAAATTAATCATCATTCGGTAGTAATAATATTATCAACATACGAATATAAAATATAAAACTTAATAATAATTATTTGTCACAATATAATATTTTAATTTTTTTATAAAAAATAAATTATATAAATATTTCTATTCAAAAGATCATGTTTTACATCAACCTGATACTTATCATTAATGGACCGATGAAATAAACTAGAAACGAAAATATAATAGTTTGCTATATATATTTTTGTTAAATATTTTTAAAATATTATATTGCATATTCAGTGTTTATATACACGTTGTAAAAATTGGATTGGTCGAAACATTCTATTGTTATGGAGTAATCTATTGTTATGGAGTAAATGACTGTACATATTTATTTATTTATTTTATTTAGAAAAATGAACTACTCTAACATGTTTAGACTGTGTATCTAGGTCTGTTTGAGTAAGTGATAAAAGTTTTATCTTTTTAGTAGTCGAGTGAGAATCATTGGTTGTTTTAGGTAGAGTAAGTGGAATATATATATTAGACTTAGAGTGTACCTACACTTATATGAAGAATAATGAGTTCAACGCTAGATTTTATTTTTATTTTATGTTGGAGACATCTTCTATTCTTTTTTTTACTAAGGTTTATAGTTTAATATTCCCCTTTAACAAAGAGGAAATGTTTGGAGGTCCAGTTGAAGAAATCAGATATGGATTGAGATAAAGCTTTGGTTAGAATATTTTTAGTTTGGTCGTAAAACGTGAAGAAGTGTATGTTGAGTGAGCCTTCTAGAAGTTAATCTCGAATGAAGTTATCTATTTAAATATGTTTCCTACGTGTATGGAAAACTGGGGTCAAAGTTAAAGAGCTCACTATTGTATTATCACACCATATACATGAGCTCAATAAAGGGGAAAGCTAAGCTCGAATAGACATGATATGAGCCAAATCAATTTAGAAATTAGCCAAGTCACAATGTAATACTCCGATTTTATACTAGAACGAACAACCATTTGATATTTTTTTGGAGTACCAACTAATATGTGAGTCACCAAAGAAAATGCAATATCCTCTAACCGGTCTTCTATCATTGGGCGAGTTAGTCTAGTCTGCATCTGAATAACCAGTCAAGTTTAGATCATGACTTGTATTAATGTGAATTACGGGCCTGAGAGTGCCAAATAAATATCTCATTGACTTTTTTACATATAATCAGTGAGTAATAGTAGGGTGCTGTTGGAACTAACTGAGCTTATTTATTGCATAATTAATATTGGGTTGAGTGTATAAGATGTATTACAAAGAATCTAATATAATTGTATACTGTATATGGTTTGGCAAGGGAGTCATATCATGTATTAAGGAAGGAGTATCAACAACCATGGGGGTAGCAGATGGCTTAACAAATGATATACCTTCACGGGTAAGTAACTTGTTTGTTTATTTGGTTTGTGTAAGGTGGAATCTCATGTTATCACTGTAAACCTATATAACCAGGAGGATGCTAATGTAACCCATGTGTCTGAATAAAAATATAGCATTTAGGTGTTATATGAAAGTCTGTAAATGCCATGTATGATTTTTGGTCACGATAATATCATCTACTTATACCGGTATGGTTAGTAATATCAAGTTAAAGTTCTAATAGAATATGGATGTGTGGTTGAGTAATACCAGTATGATTCTCGGATGGTGCAATGCTCAATTTCGCCCCCAATGGGGTAGCCGAGTTGGTTGAGTAAGATACGCTTGTGACCAAAGGTCATGAGTTCGAGTCCCTTTACATACGCTTTTTTGGATGAGCCTGTCACCTTGTGTGGTTTACCTTCTAGCGTTGGTTTGCAGTTTGGTCATGAGTTGGAGTCCTTTTACATACACTTTCTTGGTTGAGCCTATCACATTGTGTGGTTTACCTTCTGAAGTTGGTTTGAAAGCTATTGCGTCAGGCTGAGGGTTTATCCTTTGCGCACTCATTGAGTAGCGGCTGCGGGTTCCCTCCAAAAAAAAGAATATAAATGAGTCTGATTTGGAATTAAAAAAGCTCCAATGAAATAAGGTATGCCTGATCTTATCATACCCGACTTTGGGTGCATGTTTTAAGCCATATAGAACATTGTTAAGTTTACAAAAATTATGTGTTTTGGTAAGATGAACTAACCTTTATAGCTGAATTATTAACACAATTTCAAATATTCTCCGTTTAACAAACTGTTATTTATATTAAGTTATCTAACATCCCACCGTTAGTATAGCTAGAGCTAAATTTATTCTTATAGTAAAATTCTTGATAAGGGGATTGTATGTTTCATTGATGTAAACATCATGGGTTGGTGGAACCCTCCACTAATTTGGCCGTGTAGCTCTCTAAAAACTCGTCTAAATTGTACTTTAGCTTGTAAATGTATTTACAAGCTCCAACGTGCATGGTAGGCGTCTAATAAAATAAAGTTCATGTCTTGTCATTTTATAGTACCTTGAACTATATTTACAATTTATTTGACCAATTAGGATAATTCAAAGCTTCAGTTACTTTTGTAGAAATTTTAAGTATATTAATGTAGAATGTTGGTAGGTTGAAATAGATTTGTTTGGGTTTAATTATCAAACTATTTTCTCTGGTTTGCATAAAATATAATTGATGTTTTTTTTTTGTATTATTTTTTTGGATTATTTTGATGGTGTTGTGTGTTTTATGTCTATGTGGACTAAGTAATTGAGTGGCTTGAATTGGTGATGTTTGTTTTGGCTCTTTTTTCTTGTCATGGTGTATTTATATGATCTCTATGTGGTGTATTTTGGGAATTTCATGGTGCATGTGTGATTAATATATAAAATATAATTGTTGATCAGAACAAAGATAAGTAAGTACTTCAATTAAAGTGCATAGTGTATGTTTGTTGTATGGAAGAACCTCATATTGATTTATACTCTCTGACATGGAACCATGATAGGATATATAAACTATTTGGTAATGGACAAGGTGTATGTTGTAAAAAATTAGACCTAATAGAAAAATCATGTTCATTAAAAAATACATGTTCAGAAATATAAAGTCTTCTTTGACTAAACCATTTATAGCCATATATGTTACTATAACCTAGAAATGTGCACTTAATAGATTGAACTTAGAACTTGTGGGAGTGGTATGGTCTGAGCCAATGCAAATATGCACAACCGAATATTTTCAAATAATAATAATTTAGATTTCTATGAAAACACCTTTCAAAAGATGTAATATTGTTTAAAATGAAAATTTGTAGTTTATTTATTATAAAAATAGTAGTGATAAGTTTTTGGTCAAAACTTATAGGGTAAGTTAGCTTGAGCTAATAGATTTAGACTTGTTTCAACTATATGTTGATGGTTCATTTTATGTCTTCCCAACTTATGTTGAAGTGTGGAGGGAAATTTATGTGTTGAATATCATCGAGTTTTGTGATATAAGTAAAGGATTTGTATTTACCAACCCAATCAGACTGAATTTTTTTAGCTTTTTTGTCAAAAGGGTTTATACAAGTGTTTAAACTGCATGAAAACATATAATGCTTTCCTTTTTTACTTTTAATGGGTAAACTCATGTATAACTTGTAAAATAATAAATAAATAATATAATAATTGAAACCTTAATTTGATTTGAATAAAACTGATCCCCAAAGATGAAAAACTGAATTTGTCTCATCTTTATAGGTTCATCACACAATATTGAAATTCATTTTCATCAAAAAAAAATATAAAAGCATATTCAAGCAGATGAAAACATTTCTCAGGTCAATTGACATGTTAAATTCTATGCCTTTAAGATTCAAAATGAATATATGTGAACCTAAATTTCAGCATGTAATGTTCATGCACTTTAATTTCACCAGTCCTTATGAATTCAAGTTTTGGCAGAATTTATTCCTTTTAAATTTTGAACAATAAAAATCTTATCTCAATAACTTAGAATCTAAACTTTTGTCTCAATCACTTTAAACTTATGTTAACAAATTTAAACTTTGTTATTTTTACATTTATTTACATTTAGGTTCCGGTGTTTCTGGATTTACTTCATTGATGCTGATATTATTTTTACGGATTTTCTCTTGACTCTTTGAGCCATGCTCTTCAGGTCTTGTTTGGTTATTATATTTGTTTCATTATGGTCTCATCTAGTTTAATGTTCCTTCAAAGTCTAGTTGTAATTCAATTAGATTGGGTTGTTTTATTATTTGTAAGCTTTTTGTTAACCTATCTACCAATATCGCCTTCGGTAGATTTTATTTATGTTATTATTTTGTTTATAATTTAGAGTGTATACCAGTTATACCTATTTTAAATAAAAGTAAAATATGGTTTGATTTAGGTTGTTATCGATTTGTTTTGGTCTAAATTTTGACAAAGCTGAATTAAACTGTTAATGATGTAGCAGCAAAGGTCCATAGTTATTTGACATTAATGAGAAAAGGCAAACGAGATTTATTTTCCACTCATGTAGCTGAACTGGATAAAATTGATACTCGAAGCGAATTTCTTGGAGAGCCCAATGATTTTCGGGGATATGATGGAGGCTGAAAGGTCGGTCATAAAGTTTGGACCATAAATTCTAGCTTTTAGGGAGCGCAATATCTATTTGGCTGCACTAAATTATTTTCTAAAATACTCTATGAAATTATTTAATTACTAAATCAAATCTGATTGCATTCATATTTGATAAGATTTTATTTTAATGCGTTTGTATTATTTCAATATTTTGAGATTAGATTTTTAGAATATTCTTATATATAGGCGTCTCATACCCTACTCTTAGGTATATTTTATTGAAATAAACATTTTTTCTATTGAATTTTCAGTTTTATTTTCATAGACTAGGGTTACATCTATATTTACTCTTGGATTAAGGTTTAAATTATCTTTCTTTATTTCTTTTGTCATTAGTCATGCATCCGTTGGTATTGGAGTATTGGTTTTCTTCATAAGAACCCAAAGGGTAAAGGAAATACTATCATTTTGGTGGCTGATATCTATAGTCGTGAATATACTGAAGAGTGTGTTAGTAGGTTGGACTAAAACATCAAGATGTTTAAAGAACAAGGAGCAGATAAGCCAAATCATGAGTCAACTGAGGTTAATGATATTCCAAGGTCAGAACCCTAACACTCAACCGGAGGTTCACGAAAGAGAATACTATTAGGATAAACATTCAGTCATTCAGAAAAAGGATGTTGGAAGGAGACATGTGCCTCCACGAAATCATGGAAAACTAATATTCAATCATTCCATATCGTGATTATAATTATAAACTATTGGTGCGGAATCATGTTTTTTATTTGATATTCTAAAATTCCATAGAGGTGTTCAACTGAAAGAGTTTCTTCATTGGATGGCATCAGTAGAAGAAGTTTTAGAATTCATAGATGTCCTGGATGACAAGAGAGTCCAATTAATGGTGAATTTTTTTATAGCCGAGCAGAATCATGGTCACATTAGGTGAAACAAACTCGTTTGCGACAAGGTAAATCTAAAATTATATATTGGGTTAAGTTTGTAAAGCATGTGAGGGCTACGTTTTTACCCTTTAATTATGCAAGGATCATGTATCAACAATTCTAAAATATGAAGTAAGAGTTAAAATCTATTGATGATTATATTGTTGACTATTATAAGTTTCATAACAGCGTTAACCTTTCTAATACAGCAGATCAATTAGTATGTTGTTACATAGGCGGGTTAAGACAATAATTTTAGGTTACTTTGAACATATTTGATACTGTTAATGTATTTGAATCACATTAATGTGCTCTGTATCTTGAGAGAGATCTTGCAAGAATTCCATTTGGGGAAAGATAGAAGTAAGATGTCTAATACGTCATTTACCAAAAATATGGTTCCAATTTATACACCAAAAACCTAAGCTACACCACCAGTTCATACTAAGAACTCATATCAAATAAAGTGTTTTAGGTTTCTTGAACCATGCCATCGTGCATTAGAGTGTGTGAAACTAAGACAAGCTAGAGGTCTATCTATAAATCTACTGATTCTAAATTAGAGGAAATCAACCATCCACGATTTTATGTGGAGGATAATGACACTGATGAGGAGACTCAAGATGAAAATTTCTATGCAACGGATTGAGGGCCAGCTGTTCATGTTGAGGTGTGCTTGTTATACGTCTAAGAACGATAATGACAACGATAATTGGATTTAGACCAACATATTTCAATTTATGTGCATCATATGTGGATACATGTTCAAACTCGTTATTAACTTGGAAACTTGCGAGAACATGATTTTTGACGAGGCTACTCAGAAACTCGCGTGGAGACTGAAGGTCATCCGAGTGTGTACAAGTTGCCATGGTTGAAGAAAGACAACAATTTAAAACTATCTAAGCGTTTTCTTGTTTTGTTTTATATTGAAAATTACAGGGATAAAGTCTGTTGCGGCATAATTAGTATGTACCATCTGTTCTTAGGATATCTCTGGAAATTCGACAGTGGATGTACTCATGATGGTCGAAAGAAACGGTACAATTTTGTGATGAATATGAGCAATATTACATTAGTACCACCTAAAGAGGTGTCTCCACGCGCGATTCATGCACTGTTGACATTTAAGAACGATGGTTCCATCAATAAGAATATCATCGGTTATCGTTTCCCTTTTCTTAGATTTGATGATTTGGTTGACCAAATGAGTGGGGCGAAGATATTCACTAAATTGGACTTGGAGAGAGAATATCACCAGATTCGCATCATGATGGGAGATGAGTAGAAAAGAGCATTTGAGACCTGCGAAGATTTGTTTGAATAGATGGTTATATCATTTGGTCTTTTTAATGGCCCTAGTACTTTTATATAGGTGATAAAATAGATTTTTTGTCCTTTTATTGGAAAGTTTTTGGTTATTTATTTTGACGATATCTTGATGTATAATAGTAACAAATAGTTGCATCTTCCCCATCTACAAGAGGTTTTGTTTGTTCTAAGATGGGAACAGTTGGATGAAAGAATCAACAAGTGTTTGCTTATGATTGATTTGGTCACTTTCATGGGTTATGCCGTTTTAAAATACATTTTATCCGTTGATGCATCCAAGGTGGCAGCAGTTCGTGATTGGCCATTACCTACCAGTATTACTGAAATTCATTTCTTTTATGGGTTGGTTTCGTTAGGACCAATTAGTGATTGAATGAAAGGTAAGATATTTTGTTGGTATCTATAAGTAACTTCAGTATTTGAAGAGATTAATGTACGATTGACTACCGCACATGTATTAGTTTTACCTAATTTTTCTATAGGATTTGAGTTAGATCTTGATGTGTCTAGCTTGGGTACCAGGGTTGTCCTAAGCCAAGAATAACGACACGTGGCTTATTTCAGTGAGAAATTGAGTAACTTATAATAATTATTTGAGTTATATTCGGTCATTCAAGAAGTGAAGTAGTTGAGTTTTTATCTCGCTTATAATAATTTCATGTTATACACTGATCACGATGCAATGAAGCATTTTCAGAATCAAGATAAGCTCTCTCCACGTCACCTTTGATAGTTCACCTATTCTATTAAACATATATTGGGGCACTTAATCGTGTAGCTGATATTGCTGAATTGTGGGATATTCATGAGAGTACTCCAAAACAACTTGAGAAATCTACCCAGAAATACAAAAATGTGCTCACAAGAGACGGCGGTTGGTCTAGTTTGAGATACAATTTTCGGAAACGTGATGGAGGTTAAAAGCTCCTTCACGGATTTTGGACCCTAAATTTCTGTTTGAAAGACTCAAATATCTATTTTAATGCATTTTACTCTAAAGAGTTGTTTTAATTACTAAATCAAATCTCATTGCATTGAGATTTGGTAGGATTCTTTAATGCGTGTATATCAATTCTATATTTTGAGATTAGAGTTCTCGGCGATTCCAATATAAAGGTATCTCATGCCTATTTTTAAATATATTTTATTGAATTTTTTTTTTACTCATTGAGTTTTGCTTATCTTGGATGACGGTTGCATTAATTTTTATTTTTGTATCGAGGTCTAGATTATCTTTCTTTATTTCTTTTTATTGGCACTTCATCAATTAAGCTTATCGGTTCAGACTATAGCGGATCGCTACGCTTTCGGTTTCAGTTTTCGAAACCGAACCGGAACGCTAAACTTTCGGTTTAGTCCGTTCTGGTTTAATTTCGGTTCCAATTCGGTTTCGGTCTATTTCGGTTTCAATCCTATTTTGGTTAGATTTACATTCGGTTTCAATCCTATTTTGATTAGGTTTACATTCGGTTTCAGTCTGATTCGATTTTGGTTCGGTTTAGTCCAAAAAAATTTAAAATTCAATTATAATTTGATATTTAATTTTTTTAGTTAAATAAATAATATAAAAATTAAAAATTAAAAATTAATATTTGATATTTTTAATTGATATAAAGCATAAATTTATATATTCAATCCTTCAACAGTTTTATGGTTCGAGTGGTATCAGTTTTATCGGTTCGATTCTGAACGGAGTTTAGTTTTATCGGTTCGATTCTGAACGGATTTTATTAGTTTTTGCATTAGAATAAAAACCATAAACTAAATCAATTTTTTCGTTTTCGACTTTTAAAATAATAAAAGCGTATCAACTTTATTGGTTTTGATTCTAAACTGATTTTATCAATTTTGACATTAGAATAGAACTACAAACTAAATGGATTCTTCCGTTTTCAATTTTCAAAATAAAACTGCAAACAAAACTAATAAAATTTGGTCGGATCCAAATTTTACCAGTTCGGTTATGGATTCTCAATAATTATTAACCGCATCAATTGGATGATATTCTTATTTATAAGATTCAAACTAAAAATAAAGTCGAAAAAAACACATTGGATTCTTCATTAATAAAGTCGCATACATGAAATAAGTTTTCACCACATTTTACACTAATAAAAAAAACCAAACAAAACAAAAGAAAAGACAGTGATATAATAGTCCTCAAACACTTGGTTCAGTTTCTGCTCCAAACAAGTACATTTTTGGCTGCAAATGCAATGAACCCACTAGAGAGAAAAAGAATCACTCACTCTTCTGCAAAAAAAGAAAAAGCAAAATGAAAGGTTAGAGACAAAAACTGTTACTAAATACCCAAATTGTTTTCCTTTTCTCCCTTAAACACAAAGAATAAAAAAAGAATCACATGCAACCCAAGAGCTTGACAAAAACAAATATACTACTAGTCTACTACACAATGAGAAACCAGTTTTTTTTTTTTTTTCTTTTTTTAATTATTAGCCTCTTGGATCTCCAAAGATATAAAGAAACAAAAATAAAAGAATATAGTATACCATTTTGGGACCTTGAGTTAAAGATGGGGAATTCATAAGCAGAGGAAGGAACTGATGACATTGAAAGCTGAGTATTGTTTGATGATTTATCATCCAAATCAAGCCATGAGTCTCTACTTTTAGGTGGCCATTCGTCGAAAAACCTATGAATTGTTTTTTGCTGTTTCTCTCTTTCTTCCATCAAGTCATGATGATGGTCCTGGTTAGGGTTTTGAAGGTGCAAGTGAGAGTAATCATCATGCTGAGCAGAGCTCCTCTGTTTTGGAGATGAACTGCTCATTGATAGAGGTGTGTTTAGCCAAGATTCATCTTCCATTGTTGAAGAACCACCGAAATTTCTCATTCTAGAAGGTTCTGATGAGATAAAAGTATGCTCATCCTTTATCCCATACCCATATCCATACCTGTTTTGTCTTTCACACAAGCAAACAAAATTAGTCTAGCAGATTGAAACTCAGTCAATTACAATATTCAAACTTTTGAAATATTAAGCTATGACCCAACATAAAGTCCAACTTTTAGAAAGTTCAAGATAAACCCAGGTATAAAATAAACCTATATGTCTCATAAAGTTTCCAACTTTTGAAACCATTAAAGATCAAAGTCAAAAAAAAGAACCTGTAATCAGAATCAGCATGTGAGGAGTAAGAAGCAGCAGAGTCAAGAAACATATGAGCAGTGTTATTATCTTGAGAGGAGAGAGAGAGTGGAGGCGGTCTTGATGTGAGAGAACATAGGAAAGGGTTGGTGTTTTGATGATGATGATACTGAAATTGAGTTTGATAGTTAGTCTCAGAAAAAGACAAAGGTGGTGTTTTGGCAGAGACTATTTGTTTTGGTGGTGGCGTAGGTGTAGGTGTTGGTGTTGGTGTAGTAGTAGCAGTGTTGTTGTTTTCCACAGGCTTTCTTGAACGATTTTTGCCTCTATGCATGTGTCTTTCACAGTACTTTGAATCAGGGTATGCTTCTTTAGAACATCTCCATTTCTTACCATCTGTTCTTCTACACCTCCCTGGCTCTGGGTCTATTTTTCTTCCTAAACCCATTTGACAAAAGTTCCATCCAACTACACAAAACAAAAAAGGAACAATTTTTATAAAGACCCAACAGTTTTTATAAAGATTTAAGAAGATGAGATGAGAAGAGAAGTGATGGCTTACTATGGTGAGGAGGAGGACGAGCGAAAAGCTTGGAAGAGAGAGAAGATTCCATGCAGGTTCTTCTGATAGTGAAAAGAAGTTCAGGAGGAACAGGTATACCAGAGACCATGTACTTAAAGATTAAAGCTTGGTGTTCAAGCTCTTGCCATTGGGTTGTAGTGAAAGGAAACCTGTTTCTAGACATGGTAGCAAAAGTGTTACTGCTCATGTTGGATGAAATATGATGGAGGAGTCGTTTAAAAAGGGAGGAGAAGAAGGAGATTAAAAGAAAAGTAGTATTTGGTGCAGCGAAAGGTGTTTGTTGTGTCTGTGTCTGGTTCCTGTACGCGTGTGTTTGGATTGCTCATTACATGTTAGGTCTCTCAGGGTCAGGGTGGTGTGCAGTAGGCAGAGCAGAACACAAAGAAGAGAGAGAAAGGGAAAGAGAAAGATAGATAGAGAGAGAAAGTGAAAGTCTGTAGAGTAGGTATATTTATTTCAGGGACCATTGAAGCTGCAGAATCTTGGTGTATGTGTGTTTGCATGATAAACAAACCGCATATATCATATTTCCTCCTCTGTCTTTTATAACATTTATGTTTAGACCCTCCACATTAATTTTTAATCAAATCTAATTCCTAAGTTAAATTATTAAAAAATATTAATTTTCTTTTTATAGATCTATTTTTATGTCACATTTTTTTAACGAGACAAAAAACATGTAATTCTTTTTTGAAAATCAAAATATAAACCAAAAACAATCAATTGTTTTTTTGTAAAAATAGTTTAAATAACAAGTTTTTTGGATAATCATTTATGAAATTATTTACAGAATTGTTAATTTCTATTACGGAGGTTATCCAGTAAGTTTATTCTTGTAAACATAGTTTTCATGAGAAAAAAGTTATTTGCGTCACAATGGTACTTATTTGTAAACTATAATCTAGTATAGAATTATAGCAACATTTTGTAATGCTTTTTGGTAGTCTAGTTAGGGAACATGTGTTTATAGATCATTTAGTTAGTTTATAGTTTTGGTCTACTAATAAGGTAATCCATATTAGAACAATATTGCGAATAATTATTCGTTGGGTTCGTCGCAGTCTATAAACAAATTAAAGTCTCATGATCTGAAAGTTACAGCCAAATGTATCATTGAATATGTCAAACATGTCACTAGTGGATTAGATAATGCATTCCTTCTTAAAATATTATGTTGTTCCAATTATCCTAATCCATCCATATAAATATTATGTTGTTCCAATGATTCTAATCCATCCATAGATTTAGGTTGTCTTAATTATCTTTCCAAACCAAAGAAAAGTCTTTACATTAAATGGTTGGTTCTCAATAGTGATAAAATTAAGTTAAACACCGATGGAGCTTGCAATATCTTTGGTGACCCGGGAGAGGGGAGTCTTTTAAGAAACAATCAGGAGGAAATGATTGGTGGATATGGTGGATCATACGGAAAGCTAGACTATATTATTGTGAGAAATAAGGCCTTACTAGATGGTCTGATTATCAATAAAAAAACTAGATACTAAAAACTTAAACATAGAGATATATTTTGTTATTATTTAGCAAATGTTAAAGGAGAACAAGGCTCCCTCGTTTCTACTTCCCATTATTAAATGTTGCATAAAATTAATTTATCCTAGTATGATCATTAGACGCATCTATAATCAAGATACGGATTGGTTAGCCAAATGGACTCTCAAGAACAGGAAAAGATTTGACCTTAATCAAACCCAACCTCAACTTTAGGGTTTCAGACCCTGAGAATCGACAGTGGGGAAACCTTCCAGTTGATGGGAGCATCAGCATCGGCAGCGGCAATCTCGACGGTATGGGACTTACCGGCATCGGCAATGGCAACGGCATCGGCAGCGACAACCTCCAATTTAGGGTTTCAGACCCTGAGATTCGACAGTGGGGAATCCCACCAGTTGTTGGGAGCAAGGTGCTGTCTTTCGGTGGGACTTCGACCGGCCAGGCTTCCTTGGGATCGTCGGCTTTTGGATGCGCATGCAGCTATCGGTGGAACTCAGACTTGGGAAATTGGAACAGGGAAGTCACCTCCTCTCCATCTGCTGCCAAGTGTATTTCGACTTCTTCGAATGCAGTCCTGCTTGCTTATGGCAACGGGTCGGGTCCCCAGGTTCAAAAGCCCACGAGTATTAACGGGGGAAATGTCGGTCTGGGCTGGACAAATGATTCAGAGGGCCATGGCCATCAAAATTCAGACCCAAATTTTTCGGGTGCTGAGAAATTTTCTGGTTTGATGGGCGAAGGTCATCAAAATTCAGACCCAATTTCGGGTTCTGAGAAATTTTCTGGTTTGGGCCGCTATGCCAAACAAGTTGGGCCGACAAAAGTTCTCTCAATCTCTAAGCCCATTAAAAATTATGGTAAAGGCCTCTTAGGAGGTGAAGGACCAAAAGCCAATTTCTCCCTTATTCGTAATTTTGGGAACGCGGGCAAAGGCCCAAAAGGAAGAAAGTACAAATTGGCACACCCGAAAATCCCTTTACCTCCCTCTTCAAAGGATTTCACTAGAGGTATTTCAAGTTCCAACTCGCTCTCTAACTCAAAGCCACCTTCATCTTATGCTAGTATAGTGGCGGGACACAGTGACAATCGTTCTTCATTAGCAATTGAAATCAACCACATGGAAATGGATGGTAGTGAATTCATAATGAACGACTCGGCATTAGGATCTCCGGAATCTTGGAAGGCTTGTCTCTCGGGCTATTTTCTCAATCAGCCATTTAATCTTGCTTTCCTTAAGGCTAATGTGGATCCGTTATGGAAAAGATTTGGATTGCTGGAATTTAAACCTCTTCCAGAAGGATACTTCCTATTCAAATTCGGCTCTGAGGCGATGGCTAAGAAGGTACTGGATGAAGCCCCTTGGAATTTTGGGGGTCATCTTATGATTCTGAAAATTTGGGAGCCTCTTACCTCCCTTATTAAAGATCCCCACTCGGAAATACCAATTTGGGTTAAGGTTTTCAATCTTCCTCTTGAGTTATGGACTGCTGTTGGCTTCAACAATATAGGTTCAGTTATTGGAACTCCTCTCTATGTGGATCATCAGACCGAGAGAAAGGAAAAGCTTCGATTCGCTCGAATCTGTATATTGATCAAAGCGGGTTCCCCAATTAGGCATGAACTTACTTTCAAAATCAGAGGGAAATCCATCAAGGTCTCCTTTGAATACCAGGGCCTCCTTCCTCAATGTGCAAATTGCATAGTCTTTGGCCACCCTACTCGGCAATGTACAAAAGGACCTCTCAAGCTCCTACCTTTTCCTACCGGACCTGAATCGTCTGAGGAAGATCCTTCGGAGATAGACCTTGAGGTGGACCCCAGACTTCCTTCTATCTCCGAGGACAAGGAGGTGGAGACCGAAGAGGAGGTGGACTCGCCCCCCAAAAGGAAGTGCACAGACGTAGCCAAAGATAAGAGAAAAAAGGTAATGTCCTCTGACAGGACCATCAGCTGATTCACTGTAAGTCTTCTATTTATGAATATTGCATCTTGGAATGTGCGCGGTCTTAATGTCCCTATTAGGCAAAAGGATGTCATGGATTTTATCATTAGTAATCATATATCTTTGATTGTTCTTGTAGAAACTAAAGTCCAACTTCTGAATATTGATTCGATAGTCAGAAGAATGGTCCCTTTCTGGCATGTCATTACTAACCACGAGTCTCATCCATTAGGTAGAATTTGGATCACTTGGAACCCTAGTGTTATTACAATTACTAGGATATCCCAATCCCCTCAGTTCATTCAATGTATGGCCACTTGTCATAACTATAAGGCAACCTTCAAGCTCACTGCGATTTATGCTTTTAACGAAGCACAAGATCGCATTCCGCTTTGGAATGACCTTATAGACATTTCCAAACAAGACATCCACATCCCCTGGGTCTCCCTTGGGGATTTTAACGCTATCTGACACCCGGATGAGCGTCTTGGTTCCTCTGACGCTTGGTCCTCAGCAATTGACGATTTCAACAATTGCTGCTATCGTTGCGATCTCAGTGACCTTAGATCCTCTGGCTTCCCTTTCACTTGGATCAACCAGCCCACCCTATCCTATCCAAAATTGATCGTGTTTTGGTCAACCCTGACTAGGATGACCTTTTCCTAATGTCCAATGTCCTCGTAGGTTACTTTCGCACCTCCGACCACACCACTATTACTCTCAACCTTGGGCTTCTACGCCCAAGGCGGAAAAAACCCTTTCGTTTCTTCAACATGTGGCAATCCCACCCCATTTTCAAGGAATTAGTCACCAATTGTTGGAACTCCCCTATTTCTTCCTTTGGGATGTCGAGGGTCTCTGACAAACTAAAGCGATTGCAATCTACCTTATCTTTGTTAAACCGTGAAGAATTTAGTGACATTTCCTCCAGAGCTGAAAAAGCTCAAAAAGACTTGTTTGAGGCCCAATCTAGATTAGCCTCCGACCCTCTAAACCCCAAACTTGTCAGAAATGAAATGGAGGCCTCCGCTTCTTTTATCTTTCTAAGTCGCGCTGAAGAATCTTTCTTGAAACAGAAATCAAGAGAAAATTGGATTCAATTGGGCGACAAAAACACAAATTTTTTCCACAAAAGTATTAAAGCCCGGCTATTCCGCAATAAAATCATCTCGATTTCAAATGATCAAGGTGACATTGTTTCATCCCCGGCTAAAGTGTCAAAAGTTTTTGTTAATTTTTTCGAAAAAACTCTTGGTTCGAAACATTCCACTGCCTACCCCGGGCTAGAAAAAGTTTCCTCTCTTATCAGTTCCAAGGTCAACCCCGCTAATAGAGAATTTATGATCCGTGATATTACATGCGCGGAAATTAAATCTGCTCTGCACAGTATTGACAGCGATAAATCCCTGGGCCCTGACGGATTTAACTCCAGTTTCTTTAAATCTTCCTGGGATATCGTCGGACCCGACATTTGTAAAGGGGTTCAAGAATTTTTCCACTCTGGCACTATGACCGAATCATGGAACTCCACCTCTATAGCACTTATCCCTAAAAAAGACACGCTTTCTTTGCCAGCTGACTTTAGACCAATAGCTTTATGCAACGTGGTCTATAAAATCATCTCCAAAATTCTGGCAAATAGAATCAAAGTCTTCTTCCCTTATCTTATCGACTCATCTCAATCAGCATTCGTCCCTGGTAGAAATATTTCCGATAATATTCTCCTCTCCCAAGAGCTACTTAAAGGTTATCATACTACTGGGAAAGGCAAACGAATTGCCTTGAAAATAGATTTAATGAAAGCCTTCGATAATGTTCGATGGCATCTCATCCTGGACGTTCTTGTTGCGATGCATTTTCCTGAGAAAATAATCTCTTGGATTGTCAAATGTATCTCCTCCCCCTCCTACTCTATTATTATTAATAGAGACCTACATGGAAATTTTAAGGGGAAAAAGGGCCTGAGACAAGGTGATCCTCTATCCCCCCTTCTCTTCCTCCTTGTAATGCATGTGCTCTCCAGTATCCTCAAAGATAAAAGTCTTAATGAGAATTTCCGCTATCACTGGAAATGTCAAAAGCAAAAAATCATCAATCTCTGCTTCGCAGACGATCTGATGAGTTTTTGTCACGGTGATGCCCTCTCTCTCAACCTTATCAAAGAGGCCCTAGAGGAATTTTTTCTCCTCTCTGGTCTCAGAGTCAATCCTTCCAAAATTCAAATCTTTTTTTTTCCGGCATTGACACTCACCTTAGATCAGATCTTCTTCTCATTCTGAATTTCCCCGAAGGAACCCTTCCGGTAAAATATCTCGAAGTCCCCCTTCTCACTGGCAGACTTTCCCACACGGACTATCGCCCCCTGATCCACAAAATAACCTCTATAGAATCTTGGACCGTAAAACATCTCTCTTACGCGGGTCGGCTTCAATTAATTAAATCTGTTCTATTTGCGGGTCAGGTATACTGGTCTTCGATTTTCATTCTTCCGTTTAGAATAATAAAAGAACTATCTCAGTACCTCCGGCGGTTCCTTTGGTCGGGTTCTATTATGAAAATCCATGGGTCCAAGGTGGCTTGGTCAACAACTACCACTCCATATAAAGAGGGCGGCCTTGGGATCCTGGATTTAAAAATCTGGAATCAGGCGGTCGTCCTTAAACACCTTTGGTCCATTGTAAGTAATAGAATCCAATCTCTCTGGTGTGACTGGATCAGATCGGAAAAGATAAAAAAAATAAAAGTTTTTGGAAGATTTCCTGCGGAACCTCTCCTTCTTGGATCTCGAGAAAAATCCTCTGGCTTCGTCCTTTGGCCTGTAAATTATTCAGGGTTGCAATAGGAAATGGTCTGAATACTTCCTTCTGGCACGACCCTTGGCTCCTTTCCTTATCTCTGGCAGATCACTATGGCTCAGATGTAATAACTAACTCTCGTCTGGGAAATAGCCTCAAGGTTGGGGACATTATTTCAAATGGAGAATGGAACTGGCCAGTCAATCTAAGACCGGCTAGAGCCCGAAGTCAGAATCATCTGGACGAAATACACAGACTTATCCTTGATGAGTCCGAATTCGAAGAGCTCCCCGGAAGGGTAGTCCAAAGTAAATCACCCCGTAAATTCGGACAGACTCCATGACTTCAATTCGAACAGCACTGATTGAACCGGACAGATGATCTTGAACACTGCAAACATAAGGCAGTTCGAACTATGACTAAAGTACTAAAAAACCTAATCACTGTCTGACTAAGCTACCTGCACATCTGCTTAAAACTCTTGGGTCTTTAAACATGACCCGGGTCCATTAAACTTGACCCGAAAGCCCATAAGGGCCCAAATATCATACTATAAATACCCAACCACCAGCATTAACTATGGGTAAGAAAAATTAACTGCTGCCAGGCTGCTTAATTCTCTCTCCACCCTTGAAACACTTTGAAACACCCTTAAACACCACCACGCCACCGTGAAACACCCTTATACCGCCCTAAAAACTCCACTTGAAATTACCAGCCTACCCTCAGGCTACTTTTATCCACACCAAATTGGCGACCACAGTGGGAGGCGACGGTGCCTGAATCAAACATTCAAAACCAAGTAAAGGAATTCTGTCCGAATGAATCCGGATAATCCAGAGCTTCCACCAGCTTTGCTCGAAGTGGTGGAAGAGAACGATGAATATACTGTCCAGGAGCGTGACAGGTTGAGGGTTGAAATAGAAGCTCTGAGGGCTGAAAAGGCCAAGATGAGCATGAAGGAGAAATCCAAAGCATCAGTTGCTCATCGTTCTGATAACCCTCGAGAGCATGAGGCTTCAAAGACTCATGTGAGCACTAAAAAGACACATGCCAGTTCTGAAAAGTCTCACCGGTCCAAGCCTGTGGAGAGTTCTGACTCAAGTTCAGAATCTTCGGACAGCTCTTCGGACAGTGAGGGAAATGAAAAGTCCTTGTCCTCCAGCAGTGACGAGGGGCGAACCAGGAAAAAACAGAAGCAAGTTAAAAAGTATTCCAGAAAAAGAGATCACCATGGAAGAATGAAAAGGCACATTGGGAAAGGATCATCTCACAACCAGAGGCATATAGACCGGATGCTGGTGGATCCTTTTGCCTTCCATGATGAGCCAGGTATCTTTGCAACACCTAATGAGGATACTGCGTTCAGTCGTGGGAGGAACTGGAGGCAATCGCCATTGTCTTCCAAGATACTGTCCGGAAACCTCCCCAAGAGGTTTGATAGCACCAAAATGGAGAAGTACGATGGCAGTACTGATCCAGACAATCATCTGGAGCAATTCAAGAACTTCATGATGAACTTTGATGATGATGATAAACTACTCTGCAGGGCATTCTCCCAGTCCTTTACGGGGAGTGCTCTGAAGTGGTACAACAGCCTTCCTCAGGGTTGTATCAGAGACTTTGATACCTTTTGGGTGGCCTTTCGAAGGCAATTTGTGGGGAGTAAGGAGCTCAAGGGTAATGGAGATACCATAATTCATTGTGCCCAAGAGCCAAATGAATCGTTGAAAGAATACATAAGTCGTTTTGTGAACACAAAGAATGGGCTGGCTGATTGCTTTGAACAAGTGGCAATAGCATCCCTGAGACAAGGTTTGAACCCGGGCAACCTGGCCGATTCAGTAACAAGGAAGAAAGCCATGACCTGGGGTGGATTGCTAAATCAAGTTGGCAAGCAAATAAATGTTGATGAAACAAAAAAGACCAGGGTGCACAGGCAGGTGAGATCCACCCCGGTGACACCAACTCCCAATCAAAACCAGTCCGGAAACAAAGCTAGAGAAACCGGACAGGGGCATGGAAGAGGAAAAGCTCAGTCTCAACCAGCTGCCCCTGCACAAAGCCAACAGTCTAGAAACAAAAGAGGGCCATGGGTCCAACCGGAGTGGTTTGCAGAACTCAAAGAAAGTGTGGCAACCATTTTTGATAAAACTAAAGATGAAGTACACTACCGGAGACCAGCAACCTTGCAGTCTCCCAGAGAACATCGAAACAGTTCTTTTTGCCAATATCACAATGATATTGGCCATACTACTGATGATTGCATAGCCTTGAAACAAGAGGTTCAGAACCTGATTGAAAGAGGGAAATTGGGTGCATACGTTAAAAGAAGAGGAGGCAACAGGCCTGACAACACTCACCGGGCTGCTCCGGTTAATGCTGCCCCAGAAGGGGCTATGGTGATCATTGAAAGGTTTGATGTGGAATCTGAATACTTGGATCCTGATCCAACAAGGAACAGAGTGGGTGCAATAGAGGAGCGTTCCAGGTCGGTCTCCGGGCTCATTAAGTTCTTTGAGTCCTTGACAATTTTCGGAGGGGACACTGTAACGGCTCCTACCACTTCATCAAGAAAGAGGCATGTTCATAATTTGGCTACCCAGCTAGAAGGGGGCATGACCTCTTATCAATCGTCAAGTTTATTCCCATTCATTGTCTTTGATGGGGATGATTTGAGAGACATTGCTGGCCCTCATGAAGATGCTGTTGTCATAGGAGCATCAATAGGGGGCAATGAGATAAGGCGAATCTTGGTCGATACTGGGAGCTCAGCCAATATCCTTTTCCTTGACACTTACAAGAAAATGAAGAATCCAGCTGTGATTCAGAAATCAGACAGATCGATCGTAGGCTTCACGGGCAGCTCAGCCGATGTAATCGGTGAGTTCGAAGAAGAAGTATTGTTGGGCAGAGGCCCTTTCAAGAAAACAGTTAGAATACTTTTCATTGTGGTGGACTGTCCCACTTGTTACAATGCTATTCTAGGGAGATCTTGGCTCTCTAGGATGCATGCAGTGGCCTCAACAGTCCATCAGTGTCTAAAATACGCTGTTCAGGGGCAGGTTGGGGTTGTCCGGAGCAGTCAAAAAGTTGCAAGAGAATGTTATGCCACTGCCTTGGCTCCACGAACGCTGGGGGCAGTCCGTATAAATGACCAATAGCAGTTTGAGGGCCTTTCTGGGGGTGAGGGTGAAATTGATGACCCCAGAGAGACCCCCGGAGTGTTGATCCCAGTTGAAGAGGTTGAGACACACTGCTTGGAATAAGGGAAATTTGTCAAGATAGGGTCCAAAATGCCACAAGTGTTGAAAGAAGAGATGTTAAAATTCTTAAAAGACCATCAGCATGTCTTTGCTTGGTGCAATGCTGATGTTACTGGAGTTCCATCAGAAGTGATTTCCCATCACTTATCTGTCCGGAGAGACGTAGCACCAGTGGTGCAAAAGAGGAGAGCTTTCTCAAAAGAAAAGGCTGATGTCATTGTACAAGAGGTTGACAGACTCACAAAGATGGGGCACATTAAAGAATCTCAGTATCCTTTGTGGACTGCCAATCCAGTCTTGGTAAAAAAGAAAAACGGTAAATGGCGAATGTGCATTGACTTCACAGATCTCAATCGAGCTTGCCCAAAAGACTTGTATCCGGTTCCCCGGATAGATCAGCTGGTAGATTCTACTTCTGGGAACAAGCTACTCTCCTTCATGGATGCTTTCTCCGGGTACAATCAGATCCAGGTGGATCCAAGAGATCAAGAGCATACCACTTTTGTTACTGATAGAGGTTTACACTGCTACAAGGTGATGCCTTTTGGTTTGAAGAATGCTGGGGCTACTTATCAAAGGTTAGTCAATAAGGCATTTGCTGATCAAATTGGAAGAAATATGGAGGTTTACATTGACGATATGATGGTGAAAAGTGTGGATGAGCAGCTGCACTTGTCCGACCTCCAGGAGACTTTTGCCAACCTGGCCAAGGTAAATTTAAAGTTAAATCCTGAAAAATGCGTGTTCGGAGTGCAGTCCGGGAAGTTCTTAGGGTATATTATAAGTGAGCATGGAATACAGCCCGACCCGGACCAACTCAATGCTTTATTTCAAATGGAGCCTCCTCGAAACATTAAAGAAGTACAGCGGTTAACGGGGAGGTTAGCAGCCTTGAACAGATTCATCTCAAGGTCTTCGGACAGGTGTGCTCCTTTCTTTCAAACTTTGAAGGGTGCAAAGGGGTTTGAGTGGACGCCACAGTGTGATGAGGCATTCAATGAGATTAAGAAGCATCTGTCCTCTCCCAAGACTTTGTTTAAACCAATCGAGGGGGAGACTCTCTTTGTGTATTTGGCTGTTTCAAGCTGTGCCATCAGTGCTGTGCTAGTAAGGGAGGTTGCTGGGTATCCTCACCCAGTATACTACATCAGCAAAAGCCTGATTGATGCTGAACGGCGTTACTTGAAACTTGAAAAACTAGCATTGGCCTTGGTGATAGATGCGAGAAAGATGAGGCCGTATTTTCAGGCTCATCCTATCATCGTCCGGACATCTTTCCCTTTAAAGAATGTCCTTCAAAAAGCAGACATTTCAAGCAGAATGACAAAGTGGTCAGTAGAGTTGGGGGACTTCGACATAGACTTTGCTCCTCGAATAGCAGTAAAAGCTCAAGCTGTGGCTGATTTTCTGGTCGAATTCCATTCTGATAGGGACTCAGAACAAGCTGCTGATTCAAAAGACAAAAAAGTATGGGTTGTCCGAACAGATGGAGGATCCAAAGCCATAGGATCTGGGGCAGGAATATGTCTTACTTCCCCCTATGGGGACAACATGTTCCAAGCTATTTGTTTTGCTTTCAGGGCGTCCAATAACGAGTCCGAATACGAAGCAGCTATAGCTGGGTTGAAATTGGCTTATATCTGTGGAGCAAAAAGGGTCAAGCTGCTAAGCGACTCCCAATTGCTTGTCCACCATGCCTTGGGCCTATCAGAAGCTAGAAAGGAACAATTGATTAAATATTTACTTCTCTTGAAAAATGAGGCAATGAAGTTTAAAGCTGTTGTCTATGAGCATATTCCCCGGGCAGAGAATGAGCTAGCAGACTCGTTGGCAACAATAGCATACACGGAGTCCTATCCATGGATCCATGTGCTTGAAAGTCCTTCTATTCAACTTGATGAAGGGGAAAAAGAAGAAGTCTTTGAAATACAAGTAAATAAGCCTCAGGATTGGAGGTCTCCTCTTATACAATATCTGTCCGATGGCATCATACCTTTGGATAAATCACAAGCCAGAACTTTAAAACACAAGGCTCGTGGTTTCATCATGATTAGAGAGGTCTTGTACAAAAAATCCTATAGCAAACCTCTCCTACGCTGTTTAGGAGATCATGAGTCACAGATGGTTCTCTCCAAATTGCATGATGGTGAGGGATCAGCCCATTGTGGATTTAGAGCATTAACAAGAAGAGTGCTTCTCTCCGGATATTATTGGCCATCAATAATGAAAGATGCTAAGGAGCTGGTAAGAAGGTGTGACCCATGCCAGAGGTACAGTAATGAAATTCATGTACCAGCCATTCCTTTGGAATCAATTTCTGAGCCTATCCCTTTTGCTCGATGGGGATTGGACTTAGTTGGGCCTCTCCCTATGGCGTCCGGAGGGCGTAAAACCATAATTGTAGCCATTGACTACTTTTCGAAGTGGATAGAAGCAGCCCCCTTAGCAGGAACAACATCAAAGGCTGTTATAAAATTCATCCTATCCAACATATGTTGCAGATTTGGTGTCCCCCAGAGAATAACAACAGACAATGGGCCACAGTTTGACAACAGAGAAATGGAAAGCTTCTGTGCCTCAAGGGGTATTCAACACTGCTTTTCTTCACCTTTCCACCCACAGGCCAATGGGCAAGTTGAGGTGGCTAATAGAACAATACTGTCTGGTTTAAAGAAGAATTTGGAAGGGGCTGCTGGGAAGTGGCCTAGTTATTTACAAGAAGTCTTGTGGGCCTACCGGACAACGCCTGGGGCTGCCACACAAGAATCACCTTTTGCCTTGGTCTATGGGATGGATGCAGTAGCTCCCATAGAAAAGACACTCCCCTCTTTTCGTGTTCATAACTTCTCCGGACGGGCTAATGAAATAGCAATCAGAAATCAGCTTGATTTGATTGAAGAAAGACGAGTAAAAGCTCATCTTAGAATGGTACACTATCAGGGCTTGATGAGAAGCAGGTTTGCTTCTAAGGTTAAAAGAAGGGACTTTCAACCAGGAGATAAAGTGTTGAGGAAAGTTTTCTTGCATACCAAGGAAAAGCTCTTCGGAAAGCTGGCCCCAACTTGGGAAGGTCCGTATACGGTGGTTGAAAGAATCAAGCCTGGCACATACTGGCTGGAAGACAAAAATGGCAGGGTTTTAACTCACCCTTGGAATATTGAACACCTTCGAATGTACTTGGAATGAAGTTTATGTAAATATTTACTTGTTTAAACATCCATGTAAATATTTGGGGGCATACCACTTCCTCTCTTCGGCGCCACGAAGAGCTTTCAATAAAACTTGGAGCCTTTTTAAACAATTTTCTAAGTTTTTGCAAAATTCTGTTGATTGTCATACTACCCTGACTGAAAGATCTAAAGGCTACTTAAATTCTAGCCAGAGAAACTAAATACTCTCACAACACAATGACTTAAAATTACTTAAACTTTAGATATTTAAACAGAATATGAAAGAAGAGAGTGGTTAAGCAAGATAAAACATTCATTCAACAAACTTAAAACTGCCTTGGCCTTCCAAGGACTTTTTGAGCAAGTTTGAGCACAATACAAAAATCTGTCCGAATAATCCGGACAGCATCACAAAAAAGGTGCCTTGGCCTTCCAAGGACTTTGGTTCAAACAGAAGATAAATAAAACAAATTACCAACTAAGGTGGAGCCTTTGAAGATGGCTCGCCCTCATCTGTTCCTTTGGTCTTGATATCGCTTTTTTCCTCAATGACCTTCTTGCCTTTGGGGTCAGCCTCTTCTTCACCCGGACTCTCTCCGGTTTCCTCCTCCTCACCAGATGAGGATATATCAGTGTACCCTTCATCAACCATGGTCCAATATGGGAGATCATCGTCATCCATGTAACGCCATAAGTCCCCAAGTCTCCTCTTCGGGAACTTCTCGTGAAATAGGAGGACCATGTCGGACTTCACCTTTTCAATCAATAATTCCTCACTCCGTATCATCTCCCTGGCATAAGCGTTGATTTTGGCCTTGATCATGGCCTCTTGATCCTTCACCAGAGCAGCTTTCTCGTCAACAGCCTGAGTCACTGCATTCTCTAAAGCAAGTTTGTCAGTAGTCAGATTGGTGACAAGCTTCTCTTTTGCTGCAGTCTCATCTTTTGAGGTTTTCAAGTCCTTCTCCAACTCGGACAGCTTAGCCCGGAGATCTTCTAGGGTTTTCTCTAAAGAGGCAACTTTTGTGTTGCTTTCATTTTGACTCTTCTTCAGCTGTTCGTTCGACCTTAGTAGTGGCAGTCCTGAGGTCTTCGGACAGTGACTCCTTCTCAGACTTAAGTTCTTTGATGGACTCTGCCTGACTCCGGACCTGCCTTTCCAAGGTAAGTACTGGTTGCACGTTGCTAAGGAGGGAATGAGCTATAACGTCCCTTTCGCTGGAAACCAAGAAAGTCTTGCCATTAAAGTTTACTGTGTTGGAGCTGCTTGGGGGAACATATGGCCCAGCGAACTCATCTCTTGACAGACCAAGAAAGTAATCACCTAGAGGACCCAGGCCGGTGACATCCACCTCGTCCATATTAATCTCTCCCCTTTCAATCTCATCAGTATGGAGTTCCCTTGGAATCCCTTCGTTAAGATTCTCTGGGATCTCTTCAGCCAACGTTGGATCAATTGGGAAAGTGGGCTCCGGATCCCGGAGAGCAAACTCTTCTTCTTGAGAAGTCTTCTTCTTTTTTACCTCTCTGTCAGCACTATCGCTTATTTGCTTGCGAGTTCGTTTGGAGGCCCTTGAAGGTTTTGAGGGAGTCTCTCCGTGTTTCTTACTTTCCACTTCTGCCACCTGAAGAAGGTTTGCATCAACTTGAGCCGGGACTGGCACCTCTGTGTCAGTTGGAGCCTTTTTCTCCGTATCCGCTGCTGTTTTCCTCCCTTTCTTCTTCTGGCCCTTCATTTTACTTGGGGCTTTGGCCCGGGCAGGAAGGAAAAGGGTCCCATCTAGCTCATGAGACCTTCTCAGCACTATGTCATCATCAGGAGGGGTGGAGAACTCCTCCCATGTTAAATGCCTTCGACCTGTGGTGTTCCACAGGTGAGATCTCGCCAAGTTCCCCGGAGTGAAAGCCTTGTGAAACCGGTTCTCCCAGTTCTCTGCGGCCCATGCATTTATCTTGCCACAGGTGACCTGTCCGGCTTTCAGATAGTCTCCGAACTCTTTTGGCAGTTCTAACAAAACAAAAGAATAACTAGTTAGTGAAAGCTTAAAGAACGGAAGATTCGAACAGAAACTTAAGGAAAGAACTTACGATCGCTTCTCCATCTACTTCGAAGAAGGCTAGGATTCTCCCCAACCTTAATCTTCTTACCATTCTCTCATGAGCCACTTATAAACAAGAACTGGCTCCTCCATTTATTCTCCGACTCCAGGAGGTCATCGACGGCTTTCAGATTGTTCCCCATATTAAAGTGATAAAAAGGGAATTGGTGGTGTTTGCACAGACTAGCAACAGCGGCGAACTCTTCCATTGGAAGAGGAATTCCGGACAACCTAGATGCCATAATGCATGACATCAAGGTGTACCATCCATTGGGGCTCAGCTGTGATGGACATAGCTTGACTAAATGGAAATAGCGCACTATCTCTGGATCCAATGGGAACCTGAGTCCCCAATTGAGTAGCTCCGTAAAGAAGACTATCTCGTTTCTCTTGCAATCCATCGGGGTCTCCGGATCGATGGGAATTCGGATCTTTACGTTTTCAGGGATCCCCCACTTAGTGCGAAGCCGTCCCAAGTCTCTAGTATGAATAAACGTGTATTTGGTTTTTAACAAAGACAAAAGATACTTAAATTCTACCTTGTGAAAGCAGGGCCCAACTCTCCCTTCAAGGCTCTCCGGAAGATCCGGACGCCTCAGATACAAGTCCTCTTTGCCTTTCTTGGCAACAACTATAGCAGTTTCAGCTTGTCCGGAAGACTCGGACTCAAACCTGACCTCCTCAGTGGAGTCTTCCATCCTCTCCTCCATTACTGTTGGGGGAGCTTCTGCAGAAACAGCCCGGGGAGGGAAGAAGCTTGGCACAGCTGATCCTCCGGACTGTTGGCTAGATGTATGTTTTTGAGTTCTCGCCTCAGTTTGAGTTTCTGAGGTCGAGGTGTCCTTGGGAGGTGGTGGACTGCTAGCCTCCGGACCAACCGGCCTTTCCCGGAGAGTCCTAACAGCTGCCCCGGACCCTGGCTCGCTGGTATTTTTTGAAGAGAGTCCCTTAACCAATCTGCTTGGTCTTTTCATGATCAGCTTGTCTGGAGAATGATCGGAGTCGGATCCCATAGCAATAAAAGTGGTTTTCTTCCTGACACTTGTAACAGCGACCCCCGGTTCGACAGTGGGGATTGACTCTTGGACTGATGAGCCAGAAACTATGGGGGAGAGTGTTGATTGAAAGAGTTTTCTAGGTTTCGTACCTTTCGAAGAAGACGAACCTCTATCAGATTCTTCGATTGAAGGGGCTGGTTTCTCGACAGGCGACGCTGAAAGCCCTGCTGCAAGCCTTTTCTCTTTTTCAACCCTTTGAGCTTTCTCTAATTCAGAGAGATTAAGCCAGCCACCCTTGATTAGAGCTGTTCTTGCTGTGAACATAAAACAACTAAGGAAAGTTTGAAGTTTTAGAGAGATGAAGTTTTGAGTGAAATGGCAAAGTAAAAGTGAAAATGAGACTGTGAAAGACAAATGGAATTTATAGTAAATGTAGAAAAGGGTTTGATTCCTAGGAGAATCCGAAAAGTTGGGCAATGATTAAAAACGGCGCTGACGTCATCAATAGCATTTAAAGAAGTAACTTGTTCGAGAAAGTGGTGCAACTTTCAAGGTGAAAAAACGGCTAAAAGTAACCAACCAGAGAGTGACACGTGTCCCACTACCTCTGACAAAGAACCGTTTGGAATTCGTAACGGTTGGACTGTCCGGGCCTATCTCAATTCTCTTCGAATTGGAAAACCACTTCTTCAATCGGACTGTTTTTCAGTTCTTTAACAAGGACACTTGTTCAAATACCTAAAAAAGGGGCTCCTGATGAGTCCGAATTCGAAGAGCTCCCCGGAAGGGTAGTCCAAAGTAAATCACCCCGTAAATTCGGACAGACTCCATGACTTCAATTCGAACAGCACTGATTGAACCGGACAGATGATCTTGAACACTGCAAACATAAGGCAGTTCGAACTATAACTAAAGTACTAAAAAACCTAATCACTGTCTGACTAAGCTACCTGCACATCTGCTTAAAACTCTTGGGTCTTTAAACATGACCCGGGTCCATTAAACTTGACCCGAAAGCCCATAAGGGCCCAAATATCATACTATAAATACCCAACCACCAGCATTAACTATGGGTAAGAAAAATTAACTGCTGTCAGGCTGCTTAATTCTCTCTCCACCCTTGAAACACTTTGAAACACCCTTAAACACCACCACGCCACCGTGAAACACCCTTATACCGCCCTAAAAACTCCACTT
The DNA here is from genome assembly GCA_036936605.1 of Limnanthes douglasii subsp. nivea. Taxonomy (NCBI): domain Eukaryota; kingdom Viridiplantae; phylum Streptophyta; class Magnoliopsida; order Brassicales; family Limnanthaceae; genus Limnanthes; species Limnanthes douglasii. The sequence goes on along the minus strand of JAUPFV010000004.1, from coordinate 106,700,203 downwards.
GAAATTACCAGCCTACCCTCAGGCTACTTTTATCCACACCAATCCTTACTCCCCCCAACCAAATCCCCTCTCAAAGGATGTCCCCTTCTGGACAGCGAAGAAGGGATGTCTCACATTCAACATAAAAGACACGTACAACGCTATTCGAGAGCCTACCCATTCTGTGGGGTGGGCGGGGTTAGTATGGAACAAATACAATATCCCGCGTCACTCCTTTATATCATGGATTGCTATTGATGAGGATAAAAGTAGCCTGAGGGTAGGCTGGTAATTTCAAGTGGAGTTTTAAGGCGGCGTGAGGGTGTTTCAGGGTGGTGTGAAGGTGTTTAAAGGTGTTTCAAAGTGCTTTTAATGTGGAGAGAGAATTGAGCAGCTTGGCAGCAGTCAATTTTGTTACCCATAGTTAATGCTGGTGGTTGGGTATTTATAGTATGAAATTTGGGCCCTTATGGGCTTTCGGGTCAAGTTTAATGGACCCGGGTCATGTTTAAAGACCCATGAGTTTTAAGTAGATGGGAAAGTAGCTTAGTCAGATAGTGTTTAGGTTTTTTAGTACTTTAGTCATAGTTCGAACTGCCTTGGGCTTGCAGTGTTCGAAGTCACCTGCCCGGTTCAAATGTCCTGTCCGAATTAAACTCTTGGATCCTGTCCGGTTTACGGAGAGATTTACTTTGGACTGCCCTTCCGGGGAGCACTTCGAATTCGGACTCATCAGGAGCCCCTTTTTTAGGTATTTGAACAAGTATCCTTGTCAAAGAACTGAAAAACAGTCCGATTCAGGAAGTGGTTCATCAATTCGAAGAGAGTCGAGGACAGAACCGGACAGACCAAACGTTACGAATTCTAAACGGTTCTTGTCAGAGTTAGTGGGACACGTGTCACTCTCTGGTTGGTTACTTTAGCCGTTTTTTCTCCTTGAAAGTTGCACCACTTTCTCGAACAAGTTACTTCTTTTAAATGCCATAAATGACATCAGCGCCGTCTTTTAATCATTGCCCAACTTTTCGGATTCTCCTAGGAATCAAACCCGTTTTTCACATTTACTATAAATTCTTTTCACTTTTCACAGCTTCATTATCTCTTTCACTCTGCCATTTTAGCCAAAGCTTTATCTCTTTAAAACTTCAAAATTTCCTTAGCTGTTTATGTTCACAGCAAGAACAGCACTGATCAAGGGTGGTTGGCTTAACCTCTCAGAATTGGAGAAAGCTCAAAGAGTTGAAAAAGAAAGAAGACTTGCAGCAGGGCTTCCAGCATCGCCTGTCGAGAAACCAGCCCCTTCAATCGAAGAATCTGACAGAGGTTCATCTTCTTCTAAAGGTACAAAACCTAGAAAACTCTTTCAATCAACACTCTCCCCCATAGTATCTGGCTCTTCAGTTCAAGAGTCGATCCCCATAGTTGAACCGGGGGTCATTGCCACAAGTGTTAGGAAAAAATCCTCTTTCATTGCTATGGGGTCCGATCTGACCACTCCCTAGACAAATTAATTATGAAAAGGCCAAGTAGGTTGGTTAAAGGGCTTTCTTCCAAAAATACTAGCGAATCAGGGTCCGGGGCAACTATTAGGACTCTTCGGGAAAGGCCGGCCGGTCCGGGGGCTAGCAGTCCTCTACCTCCCAAAGAAACTTCAACCTCAGAAACTCAAACTGAGGTGATAAGTCGAAAAAATCCGGAGAGCCAACAGTCCGGTGGATTAGCTGTGCCAAGCTTCAACCCTCCCCGGGCTGTTTCTACAGAAGCTCCCCCAACAATAATGGAGGAGAGAATGGAGGACTCCACCGAGGAGGTTAGATTTGAGTCCGAATCCTCCGGACAGGTTGAGACTGCTATCGTTGTTGCTAAGAAGGGCAAAGAGGACTTGTATCTGAGGCGTCCGGACCTGCCGGAGAGCCTCGAAGGGAGAGTAGGGCCCTGCTTTCACAAGGTGGAGTTCAAGTACCTTTCATCTCTGTTAAAGACCAAGTATGCGTTCATCCATACTAAAGATCTGGGACGACTGCGTACCAAGTGGGGGATCCCTGAGAATGTAAAGATTCGAATTCCCATCGATCCAGAGACCCCGATGGATTGCAAAAGAAATGAGATAGTCTTCTTTACGGAGCTATTCAATTGGGGACTTAGGTTCCCACTGGACCCGGAGATAGTACGCTATTTTCACTTGGTCAAGCTATGTCCAACACAGCTAAGCCCCAACGGTTGGTACACCTTGATGTCATGTATTATGGCGTCTAGGCTATCAGGAATTCCTCTTCCTATGGAAGAGTTTGCAGCTGTGGCTAATTTGTGCAAGCACCATCAGTTCCCCTTCTACCATTTCAACATGGGGAACGATCTTAAAGCAGTCGATGATCTCCTGGAGTCGGAGAGCAAATGGAGGAGCCAGTTCTTGTTTGTCAGTGGCTCATGGGAAAATGGCAAGAAAATCAAAACCGGGGACAATCCTAGCCTTCTTCGAAGTAGATGGAGAAGCGATCGTAAGTTTTATTCTAAGTTTCTGTTCGAATCTTTCTTTCCTTTAAGTTTATACTAATCGGTTTTTCTTTTGTTTTATCAGAGCTGCCAAAGGAGTTCGGGGACTATCTGAAGGCCGGACAGGTCACCTGTGGCAAACTCAACGCTTGGGCCGCAGAGAACTGGGAGAACCGGTTTCATAAAGCCTTCACTCCTGGGAACCTAGCGAGATCTCACCTGTGGAACACCACAGGTCGAAGAGACTTAACCTGGGAGGAGTTCTCCACCCCACCTAATGAAGATGTCGTGCTGAGAAGGTCTCATGAACGGGATGGGACCCTCTTTCTTCCTGCCGGGCCAAAGCCCCAAGTAAAATGAAGGGCAAGAAGAAGAAAGGCAGGAAAGCGGTAGAGGATACTGAGAAAGAGGCTCCACTGGATTCAGAGGTGCCAGCCCAGGCTCAAGTCGATGCAAACCTTCTACAAGTGGTAGAACAGGAGAGCAAGAAACAAGGAGTGAATCCCCCAAAAACTTCAAGGGCTTCCAAACGGGCTCGTAAGCAAGCAAGTGACAGTGCTGACAGGGAAGTCAAAAAGACAAAGACTTCCCAAGGAGAAGAGCTCGCTCTCCGGGATCCGGAGCCCACTTTCCCAACCGATCCGACATTAGCCGAAGAGATCCCAGGGAATCTTAATGAAGGGATTCCAATGGAATTCCATACTGATGAGGTCGAAAGGGGAGAGATTAACATGGATGAAGTGGACGTCACCGGTCTTGGTGAATTAGGTGATTATTTCCTTGGCCTGTCCAGAGATGAATTCGCAGGGCCATATGTTCCCCCTAGTAGTTCCAACACAGTGAATTTCAATGGCAGGACTTTTATGGTTTCCAGTGAGAGGGACGTTATAGCCCATTCTCTCCTTAGCAACATGCATCCAGTACTTACTTTGGAAAGGCAAGTCCGAAGTCAGGCAATCACCATCAAAGACCTCAAGTCTGAGAAGGAGAAGCTGTCCGATGACCTCAGGACCGCTGCTACTAAGGTTGATTTGCTTAAGGAGTCGAACGAACAGTTAAAGAAGAATCAAACTGAAAGCAACACAAAAGTTGCTTCTTTAGAAGAGACCGTAAAAGATCTCCGGGCTAAGCTGTCCGGACTGGAGAAGGACTTGACAGCCTCAAGAGGGGAGACTGCAGCAAAGGAGAAGATTGTCACCAATCTGACCACTGACAAACTTGCTTTAGAGAATGCAGTGAATCAGGCTGTTGAAGAGAAAGCTGCTTTAGTGAAGGATCAGGAGGCCATGATCAAGGCCAAAATCAATGCTTATGCCAGGGAGATGATACGGAGTGAAGAATTAATGATCGAAAAGGTGAAGTCCGATATGGTCCTCCTGTTTCACGAGAAGTTCCCGAAGAGGAGACTAGGGGACTTATGGCGCTATGTAGATGACGACGATCTCCCATACTGGACCATGGTTGATGAAGGGTACACTGATGTGTCCTCATCTGGTGATGAAGAGGAAACCGGAGAGAGCCCAGGTGAGGAGGAGATTGACCCCAAAGGTAAGAAGATTGTCGAGGAAAAGATCGACATCAAAGGCAAGAAAGTAGTTGAGGGTGAGCCATCTTCAAAGGCTCAACCTTAATTTATAATTTGTTTGGTTTATCTTTTGTTTAAACTAAAGTCCTTGGAAGGCCAAGGCACCTTTGTTGTGATGGTGTCCGTATTATTCGGACAGATTTTTGTACCGTGCCCAAACATGTTCAAAAAGTCCTTGGAAGGCCAAGGCAACTTTAAGTTGTTGAATGAATGCTTTTATTTTACTCAACCATCTTCTCCTTTTATTATTTGTCTTACTTTAGACAGCCAGAATTTAAGTAGCTTTGAGTTATTGTATTGTGAAAGTGTTTAGCTTCTCTGGCTAGAATTTAAGTAGCCTTTAGACCTTTCAGTCCGGGTAGTATGACAAGCAACAGAATTTTGCAAAAACTTAGAAAATTATTGAAGAAGGCATCAAGTTTTATTGAAAGCTCTCTGTGGCGCCGAAGAGAGGAAGCGGTATGCCCCCAAATATTTACATGGATGTTTAAACAAGTAAATATTTACATAAGATTTATTCCAAGTACATTCGAAGGTGTTCAATATTCCAAGGGTGAGTTAAAACCCTGCCATCTTTGTCTTCCAATCAGTATGTCCCAGGCTTGATTCTTTCAACCACAGTATACGGACCCTCCCAAGTTGGGGCCAACTTTCCGAAGAGCTTTTCCTTGGTATGCAAGAAAACTTTCCTCAATACCTTATCTCCCGGTTGAAAGTCCCTTCTTTTAACTTTAGAAGCAAATCGGCTTCTCATCAAGCCCTGATAGTGTGCCATTCTAAGATGAGCTTTAACCCGTCTTTCTTCAATCAAATCAAGCTGATTTCTAACTGCCATCTCATTAGTCTGTCCGGAGAAATTATGAACACGAAAGGAGGGGAGTATTTTTTCTATGGGAGCTACTGCATCCATCCCATAGACCAAGGCAAAGGGGGATTCTTGTGTTGCAGCCCCAGGTGTTGTTCGGTAGGCCCACAGGACTTCTTGTAGATAACTAGGCCACTTTCCAGCAGCCCCTTCTATGTTTTTCTTTAAACCGGACAGTATTGTTCTATTAGCCACCTCAACTTGCCCATTGGCCTGTGGGTGGAAAGGTGAAGAAAAGTAGTGCTGAATACCCCTTGAGGCACAGAAGCTCTCCATCTCTCTATTATCAAATTGTGGCCCATTGTCTGTTGTTATTTTCTGGGGGACACCAAATCTGCAACATATGTTGGACATAATGAATTTTATAACAGCTTTTGATGTTGTCCCTGCCAAGGGGGCTGCTTCTATCCACTTCGAGAAGTAGTCAATGGCTACAATTATGGTTTTATGCCCTCCGGACGCCATAGGGAGAGGCCCAACTAAGTCCAATCCCCATCGAGCAAAAGGGATGGGCTCAGAAATTGATTCCAAAGGAATGGCTGGTACATGAATTTCATTGTTGTACCTCTGGCATGGGTCACACCTTCTAACCAGCTCCTTAGCATCTTTCATAATTGATGGCCAATAATATCCGGAGAGAAGCACTCTTCTTGTCAAAGCTCTAAATCCACAATGGGCCGATCCCTCACCATCATGTAATTCAGAGAGAACCATTTGTGACTCATGATCCCCTAAACAGCGTAGGAGAGGTTTGCTATAGGACTTTTTGTACAAGACTTCTCTAATCATAATGAAACCACGAGCCCTGTGTTTCAATGTTCTGGCTTGTGATTTATCCAAGGGCACGATGCCATCGGACAGATATTGCATAAGAGGAGACCTCCAGTCTTGAGGCCGGTTTACTTGTATTTCAAAGACTTCCTCTTTTTCACCCTCATCAAGTTGAATAGAAGGGCTTTCGAGCACATGGATCCATGGATAGGACTCCGTATACGCTATTGTTGCCAATGAGTCTGCTAGCTCATTCTCTGTCCGGGGAATGTGCTCATAGACAACAGCTTTAAATTTCAAGGCCTCATTTTTCAAGAGGAGTAAATACTTGACCAACTGCTCCTTTCTAGCCTCTGACAGGCCTAGAGCATGGTGGACAAGCAATTGGGAGTCACTTAGTAGCTTGACCCTTTTTGCCCCACAGATGTATGCCAATTTTAACCCAGCTATAGCTGCTTCGTATTCGGACTCATTATTGGATGCCCTGAAAGCAAAACAAATAGCTTGGAACATCTTGTCCCCATAGGGGGAAGTGAGACATATTCCTGCCCCAGATCCCATGGTACTGGATCCTCCGTCTGTTCGGACAATCCACACTTTTTTGTCTTTTGAATCAGCAGGTTGTTCTGAATCCCTATCAGAATGGAACTCAACTAGAAAGTCAGCCACAGCTTGAGCTTTTACTGCTGTCCGGGGAGCGAAGTCTATGTCGAAGTCCCCCAACTCTACTGACCACTTTGTCATTCTGCTCGAAATGTCTGCTTTTTGAAGGACATTCTTTAAAGGGAAAGATGTCCGGACAACGATAGGATGAGCCTAGAAGTAGGGCCTCATTTTTCTTGCAGCTATCACCAATGCCAAAGCTAGTTTTTCAAGTTTCAAGTAACGCCTCTCAGCATCAATCAAGCTTTTGCTGATGTAGTACACTGGGTGAGAATACCCATCAACCTCCCTTACTAACACAGCACTGATGGCACAACTTGAAACAGCCAGATATACAAAAAGAGTCTCCCCATCGACTGGTTTAAACAAGGTCTTGGGAGAGGACAGATGCTTCTTGATTTCATTGAATGCCTCATCACACTGTGGTGTCCATTCAAACCCCTTTGCACCCTTCAAGGTTTGAAAGAATGGAGCACATCTGTCCGAAGACCTGGAGATGAATTTGTTCAAGGCTGCCAACCTCCCCGTTAAACGCTGCACTTCTTTAATGTTTCGAGGAGGCTCCATTTGGAACAACGCATTGAGTTGGTCCGGGTCGGGCTGTATTCCATGCTCACTTATGATATACCCTAAGAACTTCCCGGACTGCACTCCAAACACACACTTTTCAGGGTTTAATTTTAAATTCACTTTGGCCAAGTTGGCAAAAGTCTCTTGGAGGTCGGACAAGTGCAATTGCTCATCCACGCTTTTCACCATCATATCGTCAATGTAAACCTCCATATTTCTTCCAATTTGATCAGCAAATTCCTTATTGACCAACCTTTGATAAGTAGCCCCAGCATTTTTCAAACCAAAGGGCATCACCTTGTAGCAGTGTAAACCTCTATCAGTGACAAAAGTGGTATGCTCTTGATCTTTTGGATCCACTTGGATCTGATTGTACCCGGAGAATGCATCCATGAAGGAGATTAGCTTGTTCCCTGAAGTAGAGTCTACTAACTGATCTATCCGGGGAACCGGATACAAGTCTTTTGGGCAAGCTCGATTGAGGTCTGTGAAGTCAATGCACATACGCCATTTACCATTCTTCTTTTTTACCAAGACAGGATTGGCAGTCCACAAAGGGTACTGAGATTCTTTAATGTGCCCCATCTTTGTGAGTCTGTCAACCTCCTGTACAATGACATCAGCCTTTTCTTTTGAGAAAGCTCTCCTTTTTTGTACCACTGGTGCCACATCCCTCCGGACTGATAGGTGATGGGAAATCACCTCTGATGGAACTCCAGTAACATCAGCATTGCACCAAGCAAAAACATGCTGATGGTCTTTCAAGAATTTCAACATTCCTTCTTTCAACATCGGTGGCATTTTGGATCCTATCTTGACATCTTTTCCTTCTTCCAAGCAGTGTGTTTCAACCTCCTCAACTGGGATCAACACTCCGGGGGTCTCTCTGGGGTCATCAATTTCACCCTCACCCCCAGAAAGGCCCTCAAACTGCTATTGGTCATTTATACGGACTGCCCCCAGCGTTCGTGGAGCCAAGGCAGTGGCATAACATTCTCTTGCAACTTTTTGGCTGCTCCGGACAACCCCAACCTGCCCCTGAACAGCATATTTCAGACATTGATGGACTGTCGAAGCCACTGCATGCATCCTAGAGAGCCAAGATCTCCCCAGAATAGCATTGTAACAGGTGGGACAGTTCACCACAATGAAGAGTATTCTAACCATTTTCTTGAAAGGGCCCCTGCCCAACAACACTTCTTCTTCAAACTCCCCGATCACATCGGCTGAGCTGCCCGTGAAGCCTACGATTGATCTGTCCGACTTTTGTATCACAGCTGGATTTCTCATTTTCTTGTAAGTGTTTAGAAAAAGGATATTGGCAGAGCTTCCAGTATCCACCAGAATTCGCCTTATCTCATTGCCCCCTATAGATCCTCCTATGACAACAGCATCCTCATGAGGGCCAGCAATATCTCTCAAATCATCCTCATCGAAAACTATGAATGGGAACGAGTTTGGAGATTGATAGGATGTCATGCCTCCTTCTAGCTGGGAGGCCAAATTATGAACATGCCTTTTCCTTGAAGAAGTAGTAGGAGCCGTCATAGTGTCCCCTCCGAAGATTGTCAGTGACTCGAAGAATTTAATGAGCCCGGAGACTGATCTAGAACGCTCCTCTATAGCACCCACTCTGTTCCTTGTTGGATCAGGATCCAAGTATTCAGATTCCACATCAAACCTTTCAATGATTACCATAGCCCCCTCCGGGGTAGCATTAACCGGACCAGCCCGGTGAGTGTTGTCAGGCCTGTTGCCTCCTCTCCTTTTAACGTATGCACCCAACTTCCCTCTTTCAATCAAGTTTTGTACCTCTTGTTTTAACGCTATGCAATCATCGGTGGTATGGCCAATATCATTATGGTATTGGCAAAAGGAATTATTTCGATGTTCTCTGGGAGACTGCAAGGCTGCCGGTCTCCGGTAGTGTACTTCATCTTTTGTTTTATCGAAAATGGTTGCCACACTTTCTTTGAGCTCTGCAAACCACTCTGGTTGGACCCATGGCCCTCTTTTGTTTCTAGACTGTTGGCTTTGTGCAGGAGCAGCTGGTTGAGACTGAGCTTTTCCCCTTCCATGCCCCTGCCCGGTTTCTCTTGCTTTGTTTCCGGACTGGTTTGGATTTGGAGTTGGTGCCACCGGGGTGGATCTCACCTGTCTGTACACCCTGGTCTTCTTTGTTTCATCAACATTTATTTGTTTGCCAACTTGGTTTAGCAATCCTCCCCAGGTCATGGCCTTCTTCCTGGTCACCGAATCGGCCAGGTTGCCTGGGTTCAAACCTTGTCTCATGGATGCTATTGCCACCTGTTCAAAGCAATCAGCCAACCCGTTTTTTGTGTTTACAAAGCGACTTATGTACTCTTTTAACGATTCGTTTGGTTCCTGGGCACAATGGATTATGGTATCTCCATTACCCTTCAGCTCCTTACTTCCCACAAACTGCCTTCGAAAGGCCACCCAAAAAGTATCAAAGTCTTTAATACAACCCTGAGGCAGGCTGTTGTACCATTTCAGAGCACTCCCCGTGAAGGATTGGGAGAATGCCCTACAGAGCAGCTTATCATCATCATCAAAGTTCATCATGAAGTTCTTGAATTGCTCCAGATGATTGTCCGGATCAGTACTGCCATCGTACTTCTCCATCTTGGTGCTATCAAACCTCTTGGGGAGGTTTCCGGATAGGATTTTAGAAGACAGTGGAGACTGCCTCCAATTCCTCCCACGACTGAACACGGTATCCTCATTAGGAGTTGCAAAGATACCTGGCTCATCGTGGAAAGCAAAAGGATCCATCAACATCTTGTCCGTATACCTCCGGTGGTGAGATGACCCTTTTCCTATATGCCTCTTCATTCTTCCATGGTGATCTCTTTTTCTGGAATACTTTTTAACTTGCTTTTGTTTCTTTTTGGTTCGTCCCTCATCACTGCTAGAGGACAAGGACTTTTCGTTTCCCTCACTGTCCGAAGAGCTGTCCGAAGATTCTGAACTTGAATCAGAGCTCTCCACAGGCTTGGACCGGTGAGACTTTTTAGAACTAGCATGTGTATTTTTAGTGCTCTCATGAGTTTTGGAAACCCCATGCTCTCTTGGGTTATCGGTGTGGTGAGCAGCTGATGCTTTGGATTTCTCTTTCACGCCCATGTTGGCTTTTTCAGCCCTCAGAGCTTCTATCTCAAGTTTTAACCTGTCGCGCTCTTGGACAGTATACTCATCATTCTCTTCCACCACTTCGAGCAAAGCTGGTGGAAGCTCTGGATTATTCGGATTCATTCGGACAGAATTTCTTTACTTGGTTTTGAATACTGGATTCAGGCACCGTCGCCTCCCACTGTGGTCGCCAATTTGATGAGGATAAAAGTAGCCTGAGGGTAGGCTGGTAATTTCAAGTGGAGTTTTAAGGCGGCGTGAGGGTGTTTCAGGGTGGTGTGAAGGTGTTTAAAGGTGTTTCAAAGTGCTTTTAATGTGGAGAGAGAATTGAGCAGCTTGGCAGCAGTCAATTTTGTTACCCATAGTTAATGTTGGTGGTTGGGTATTTATAGTATGAAATTTGGGCCCTTATGGGCTTTCGGGTCAAGTTTAATGGACCCGGGTCATGTTTAAAGACCCATGAGTTTTAAGTAGATGGGCAAGTAGCTTAGTCAGATAGTGTTTAGGTTTTTTAGTACTTTAGTCATAGTTCGAACTGCCTTGGGCTTGCAGTGTTCGAAGTCACCTGCCCGGTTCACATGTCCTGTCCGAATTAAACTCTTGGATCCTGTCCGGTTTACGGAGAGATTTACTTTGGACTGCCCTTCCGGGGAGCACTTCGAATTCGGACTCATCAGCTATTAAAGGCAAACTTGTCACCAGAGACAAGCTAATCAGTTGGGGGTACAACTCCCCAACTGAGTGCCCCATTTGCTCCTCTGATTCTGAAACTATATCTCATATTATCTTTGAGTGTAGTTTCGTTCAGAGTATCTGGAATGCGACAAGTCGTAAACTTGGCTTCCCATTCCTTAGCTTAAGCTGGCAATCTTGGATTCTTGAGGCTTCAAGATGGTCAAATCATAGGGACCATTGTATTTGGCGCACTTGTTTCAACGCAGTCGTTTACCACGTTTGGAAGGAGCGGAATTCAAGAATTTTTGGATCTGCTCCCGCTTTAGCATCCTTAATCTCCTTCCATATCTTATCGGACCTCCGATACAGATTTCATGGAACCAAGATTGTCTGGCCAACATAGCTGACTACTATCTAACTTACTATTTTTCTTTGTTTCAGGTGACCCCTTTCTGGACTGGAGCATGAAAGTTGACAGATCTTGGAGTCTGTCTTCGCCACCGAGTCATACTTACCCCCCATGTCAGATTATTATTATTCGCAGTATTACCCATGATGTCCTTCCCTGTTTCTGGGCAATGGACTTCAGAACTATCTTCTAGTATTTTTCATGACATTTTATGAACTTATATTGTAGTAGTGTATCACCTCGGGGTATGCCCCAGGATTATGTATGAACCTTTTCAATTAATTTACGTTTTTTAACACCAAAAAAAAAAAATTGCCAAGGAAATGAGCTTTCCCATTCTATAATGTAGATAAGAGTCCAATTTTTTTATGAATTTTTTTATAAATTGATCTAATATTAATAAAATTTTATATTTTGTTTAAAATATAATTATATATAAGATAACGTTAGTTAAAAATTGGTCATATATTACTCGACATATAGACAATAATATACCAGTTGCCATCAAACAACAAAAATATTTTTTATTTAACAAATTTATGTTTTGGATGAGTAGTTTTCTTTTTAAATATAAAAAATGATGAAAAAAATTATTACGTGTAAAAATAAAAAAAAATAAAAATAAATATATAAATTATTTTATTGAAAACATACATGAACTAATTTAAAAGTGAACTAATATAAAAAGAAGAAGTAAAACTAGATAGATAAACATTATTTTTATAATAAAAAATAATGTTTGAGCATTTAATTTAAAAAGTATAACTTTTTTATATTAATTTTATTTTAATAACCAAAATTTAAATTCAAATTTATTATGGTTCATGAATTTGCGCTTATAAAAAATCTATGTTGTCAACCACCAAATTATTTTTAAATGTCAACTCATCACGACAATAATTAACACTCAATAGTATTTTAGAAACCTTTAACTAAAGTGTTGGATTATTCAAAATGTAGTTATAAAACTAAAGAGTTTGTGTACTCTCACGAAAAAAAAGCGTTTGAATGATTCCACGTGTAATAATATACAAAAAAAACTGACGAGTTCCAACAAACAAACAAAAAATAAGTCTCTACTTTTGGAACTAATCAATCTGTTTGGATTAACAAAATCTCGTCAGCACATCGTTTTCCTCCAAACTAAATATTTCTGGAGTTTTTAATGTACTAAGGACTCTCGTGACTTGACAAGACTTCAATAGAAGTTATTAACAGTGTATTACCCTTATGCGAGACGAAGATTGACTGACACTTTAAACAACTAATGTTACATCTACCCAACAAATCTACATCAATAGTGTGAGATTATTCCAAATGACCAAATGACAAGGCTTTAAGTCCCAAAAAAAACTAGAGATGTCAATGGGTTCGATGGGTTCGGGTATACCGGCTATAGCAAAATTCATAACCCGTCCCATCTATATTTTTCTGAACTCGAACCCAAACCCAAATCCGAGCTCGTCGAGTAACAATATGTTTTTACCACACCAAAACCTGTCGGGTACAGATTCCTACCCGCGAATACCCAGTCAATATTTATTTAAACATGAATATTTTTCTCTATGAAAAACTACTCGTTGATAGTAATTTATTGTTGATAAAATATCCATTGAGAAAATTACTCATGGAAAAAAATTCACGAATATCCCGCGATAAACTACTATTTAAGTATTTTATAAACTAATTACTTGTTTAGTTTTATTAAAACATCACAATAATTTTTTTATTAAATTTATCAAAACTCATGTTTTCAAAGAACATAAATCAAATCCAAAAGCATATAAAATAAAATAAAAAACATGATATCTAAACTTGCAGAAATTCAAACAAACATTACATACATTAGTACAAATATTCACAAAAATAAAAATCGAAACAAGCATTACATATATATCCAAACTTACATAAACAAAAATATGAGATCCAAACATTACATAATTTACTCGGTGGATATTTCTCACAACAAGAAAGAAAAATATGTTGTATTTGAAACACCTATATTATGGAAATTTTAGAGTAAATCTTGCAGAGTAAATATAAATATATTGATTCATCTTGACCAATATCTTCAAATATAGTCGAATAACCATATGATGCATAATATCTAATAAAAAGAAATAATTGTCTTAGTTTTGATAAACTTATATTTTAAAATAATTTTGAGTAAAAATACATACCATGATTTTTCATTTCAAGTGCCCATAACCAACTTTACGTATACATTAATGCCTCTAATAGTTTTGGATAAAGTCAACTACGATTATGGTTCACTCATCGATTGCTCGTACGAAAAATGGACTCAGATGCTACAGTAGACAGTGAAATAATAATATATCTCTTGAAATTTCTTGCAAAGTCCGATATTTTAATCTATTTGATTTCCACCAAGCCAATATATCAAAATCAAATTTATTAGAGAAAATGTATTCTTTCAAATAATTGTCTAACTCAGATCTACTCGGTATTATCATCATAATCCAAAAGCGTACTATTATCATAAAAAAACTTACACTGAAATCCATATGATTGTTATATTTAACTTGTTACTCATCAAACAAATCATAACCATATTTTTTTATTTTTTTTTCCGATTTCAGTCGAAGTAGTTTCACCATAAACCGTAGGAAATGAAAACTCTAACAATTTGAACTTATACATTGGATCTAACACCGCTACAATCCTACCTAAATTTTATGGATGTCATCATAATAATTATAAAATTCTCTACCATTTTTGCAGTCATCAACTTAATAATCTCATTGGAAGATTTCTTCCACTCACACAAACATTTTTTAACCTTCCATACTTTATAAAAATATAAACTTGTCATTGGAAATTTAAAACCAGAAAATAACTTAGTCAATTCAAAAAATAACTTCAGTCTATCATAAATTTTCTTAGTGAATTTCCAATCAGTCGGGTATTAACTAGTGGGTCGAGTTCGAGTTGGATGCCCGTGGGAAGTTTTTAAAACCCACAATCCAACAAGAACCCGACGAGTAGTAAATTTGTAAACCCAATCCCATTTGTGAGAAACTTTTAAATTCATAGCCCATCACATTAGGTCGACTTGGGTCGGGTACCCGCGTGTTTGGAGAAAATTGCCATCTAATAAAGAAAATTGCCATCTAAAAAACTGTATTAGAAAGCACGAACTCATTCAACAAGAAAATCAAGACAATAAAGAAAAAAATATAATAACATTTATAGCTCAAAAATCCACAACCTTCTCGGAAGTTTTATTCAAACGTACTTGCCTTATGATAAAGCACGATTATCAGCATGATTCGTAGTAATAATAACTTTAGAAATACATAAATAAATAATGGAAGAAATGTTAGTAATGTTATCGCTCTAGTTGAAAAAAGAAAGATCATTTCCATCTTTGGCTGCAACAGAAGGTTACATGACATTTTCAACCTTTGGAGAATAATTATTTATACCTTAAATAATAATAGCATTAAAGAAGGTTAGGAATATTTTTAGGCTTAAATGTGTGAAAGAAATTATTAGTATCGTTCGGAAAAAATTACATTTGTCATGATGATGGGAAACAATATCATTCTAAGAGGATTCTAATATGTAATTCTTTATAGAAGTAGTGTGTTTTTTCTTCCTCATTATGAAGTTCTCATACTATGATGTTTTTTATTCCGAGATATGAAATTAAATGTCTTATGAGACCATGTATGTATAGAGTATCGGCCACTCATACATATCTTATTTATATATTATTGATTCTCTTAAATTTGGTATTGCTTATAAGAGTATATGCTCTTTTAGGTTTGCATTAATAAGAAATCATCAATCATTTTGATCATCAATTACCAATTATTTTGGGTGCCAAAATTATTACCAATAGACTATTTTATAAACTAATCGAATGATTTTCTCGAAGTATCACCAATACTGATAAACTATTACAAGGTGAAGAGATTATATCGCCGATTGTGGCATTTTCCATCCTATGTACTTTCTCAAAATTCATTTGATCAAATAATACTGGTTATTAATGAAGTTCTTTCAAGTACTGAATCTAGTTTTCTTTTATAGTTTATGTTTTTCCCAAGGTTTGGTTGACTAATACCTGGAAATATATGATGTTTTTTACCCTTCTAGTCCTAAAAATTGATGATTCTCAACCTATATATTTTAACTTCATAATATGCCTCATTGTTGGAGATAGAGAAACTAAATTTGATGACTTGGGCCATCGCTTATCTTGTATGATATCTTAGTTGCACATATGTGTTGGAACCCACATTGTTTCTTCTTTTCTTCGTTTGTCTACTATAACCTAACATGTTTTTTATAGGTTGTATGTCAAAGGTAGAGGCCTTTTGGACTTAAACATAGTTAATAAATCTTCAATGGTATGGATCTTGATTTTTATTTTTAACTAGTATGTAATGTCAAAATATCCTAACTCTACTTATGAGCTGGTAAATATTCAGATATGTTAGGATTTTGTAACATGTTTTGAAGGGGGGGGGGAGTTCTGACTACTATAACATGTGCATGAAAGTAATACATTATCTTAAGAACCGTTACTACTAAAGTTAGGGCAACTGTAAGTAGTGTGTCTCAACATATACGATGGATTTACTAACATACTATATAGACGAGGATGTATTTTCATCTTAGTTAACTTGAAATCCACTAACCACCTACTTTGAAACATCTAAATATATAATTAAAAACTCATTTGTCGTCAACTTTATTATTACTTATTGCAAGGCTATGAGCTTATTGATTTTGTTGAAAGCTTCATCACATGCATGAGTCCAATTGAATATGCCAGCCCCTTTGAGTATTTGGAAAATAAATTGATATTTTTCCAAAAATCATGAGATGAATATGTTTAGAGCACATAATCTTCCGACAAGAATCTGAACTTTCTTGATGTTCTTACATGACACCATTGCAGCCAAGTTTAACTGATTGCATAGGTTTGATTATATATCTTTCTCACTAACCAAGTATCTTGGAAACTTTCGTGATCTTATGCTAAAAGTGCACTTATATGGATTGATTTTTATGTTGACTATTATGAGGTTCACAAAGGTCTCCACAAGGTATGTAGAGGATATAATCTTGTAACAATGTAGCCTTCGCTCGGTAATGAACGTATTATGTTTCTGAATTGTTTCATGATTCTCGGATATGTTCTACTTCAGTGAGCCTATCTACCTAAGCTATTATTTTTTATTCCTTCTTGAAGAAGAAATGTATCATCTTCAGTTTGATAGGCCGAAACCTTCTACCTATGGATAACTTATGGAAATTTATTTTAGTAGGAACTCTCGTTACACCCTGAGCAATCTATGCAAATACATCCATATACTTTTACAAAAAAAAATACTGAATCGATTATATGGTTGCTTTGTATGTCTAGACTAATACTGAGGACTTTATTTTCTTCTACTTTGATGGATTTTACCTTTTATCCTGACTCAACTAGGCAATATGCCTCTCTAGGATCATCTATATTATCAAGGATGATCGGGGGCCCTTGTAATTTTTATTTTTTGAGTTCCATATAGGTTTAGGCAACACTCATTTGACATTATAAGACTGTTTATTATAACTCTAATCATGTCATTAATATATAATAAACACATTAATGTATTGTTGATATTATGGCATACAACTAGCCTAACTAGTGTTTGTTAAATATTTTATTGTACGAAGAAGGTGCATCAACTACCATTTAAAATGCACTGAACCTACTTATGTACTCTCATTAACATAAAATAAAATCCAAGTTCAATTCATCTACGACTTAGGCGTTTGTCCTGGTGAATCTAGTTTACACCTTCTTGGATAGTGTTAGCATTAACGTCTCACACATCTTATAATAAGTTTTTTAAAATAATACATTGCTCGAATTTTCAGTTTCCATCATAATATTTTTAACTTTTACTATCGTTATCTCTATTACAATTGTAATTGCACCCTCATGTGGTCTCGTAAATCCCCTAAGGTTATCATCATTAAAACTAATTATGTGATAAGGGTATCCATATAGATGTGCTAATTTTTGACCCTCATACTATATTTCTAGATCTTTTACACGTCTCTACCTAGAATATTTAGTGATACTTGAAAGTATGTCCCTTCGTGTTATAGTGATTTTAAATTTCTATTTGGGTTTAGATCTAGGTAATCCTTTAGTATGTCTATGATATCTATGGTTTCCATATCTCTTGACGGTTCGACAACTCTTACAACTTTCTTTTATTCTTGTATTGCTTAACGTTGAGGTTCAACCGCAACATAACTCGACTCAATTATTTGTTTATTCTTGATAAACTTCACAAGATTACTTTCACCACTCCTTTAGAGCAAATCAGTTTTGAGTATAGTTTCCCACATCATTATGGTATTTTTATAATTTGCTATAGTCTCTTATATCCTTGGAAGTCTATATATTTTTGGGTATTTGGAACTTGGTCGCGTCATTGGCTCTATCATATATTACCTATAGGTTTTTTGTAAGTTTAGTGTAGAGACATTTGCCAAAACAATCAGGCTTTCAGTTGTGGCAGGTTTTACTGTTATGGTTACTACATAAGTTATTTCTCGACTTGCCCTAGAAGCCTTGACTTGGTTGTGATGTTTTAACCTGGTATGAACTTGAGTTATGTTGAATTTGAAAGTATGAGCTTCGAGTTGAGGTTTTGTTATGCCATTATGAATCGTACAGACTCATTAGCATTTTACAAGGAATGGTAAGGATGATAAACATTTGGACATAATCTTGGTTTTCATAGTTTTATACACTTTGATATATTCTTCATCTAAGAAAAAAAATCCTCAAAGTTCAAGGTATTTTTCTTCATAATAATTTTTACCAAACCTTTTGATAGAATCCTTACATGCATGCCACATAGGCTACCAAGTCATGGCAATCTCATAGACCATTCTAAGTCAGAACATTATCTCTAAAAGTTGTAGATAATATTTTTCATATGATCTTATCATCTTCCCCAAAACATAGTATATTATTCTTAAATTATACTATATGATGCTCTAGATTTTTAGTTACATTATACTTGGTCATCTTGTATTGGTTGAATGTTAGAAACATGTCTTCATACACGAACTATGTTATAAATGGGGATTCCACAAAGTTGAAACTATATTCAACAATTAATGATATATAATAGATTTAGTTCATCATTCCAGTGAGAGACACGTCATTTTTTCGTTACCATACAATTGTTGACTTGAAGGCCTAAATAAGAAGTTCACTTGGTTTGAAGGCTAGTAACCTTAAGAGAAATGCAATAATTGTGGCATACACGATAAATACTTGGCTGACCTATCAAATGAATCTTTAAAGGTCTTGACTGACTTGGCTAATTAAAATGTGGTCCCTAAGAAAAGTTTGTTGGGTCGGCTGCTCCACCGAAAGAGCAGGTGGATGGCACATATTGTCATTTTCTTTTTTTTAGCACTCGAAGACGCTCGGATGTGCGCGTTTTCTTTATTTTCTCATGTAATGATGAGAAAAAGGTGTTTTCTTTCTTTTTCGCGGCTGAGAGTGATCACACCACTTTCTCACTCTACTAGAGGACTCACAACTATAATATCCATTGGGTTGATCCATCCTCGAACTGTTGGAGCGATAAACATACTTACATGTGGTAAGATCCGATTAGTAGTTTTTGAGCATGGAAGAAGTTGCATAATCTTTTTTTACATTTCTGTATTCTTTTTTAAGCCGATGAACTAAGAAACACATGGTTTCCGGTGCCAATATCGACTATCATATTATAATTTTTTCTTATCTATGTTAGATGTTCCTCTCGACTGATCCAAAGTATTGTTGAAAGTTTGCATTGGGATCGATCGTTGCCTCAAACACCACAAAAGCTTATCGAAACAATGGTGAACTTACGTAAAAAAATGATATTACTATTTTTTTCAATGGAAATTATTAAGACTCGTTTTTTCGCGATTTTAATTTCTCACAAACTAAATCAATTTTAATAATTTATTTTTGTGTGAAATACTTTTTCACGACAAAATAATAGAATACATAAACATAATAATAATAGTAATACGAGAATGAGGTACATAAAATTAACCATAAATCTTAGGATAAAAAATAGACCAATAAAAAAATAGTATAAAAAATAATATTATAATACCAAAAGATGTATAAAAGACCAAACAATAATAGAAACAATGATAAACAATGATAGAGTACTAATGAATAGAATCGATTCACTAAAAATAAATAATAACTATAAAATTTAAAAAACAAAATAACTCAGAAACAATACATATTTGCATAAATAGTGATAAGAAAACTTACCAATAATCAGTTTAGTATTTGGTTTTGTTCAAAATAAATATCATTTTAAATGATATTATAAAAATATATAAAACTTTAGTAAAAATTAGGTAGATAAATGTATAGCTAAAACAATTACGTTTTTAATATATGTGCGATGCGGAAGAAAATACTATTTTTAGATATGAATTTAAATCATTTTCCAACGATAAAAACTTAAATCATAACCCGTGGTGGGCATTTATTTTAGATCCCTAAACTTAAAATTTGGATTTAATGACTTTGACCATAAAAACTTTAATTTTGGATATATATTCATGTTCATATCCCCACACCAACTTTAATACATTTAAAACTTTGTATCGATGGTTGAAAATTAATGGAATTCAACCTCTATCTTATCTTTTATATGACCTCGTCAATACTTTAATGGCCATACCATATTTTCGTTATTAATTTTATTATTATTTTATACTACTTTCTTAAATTCACTTTTATTATAGATTTATAAATAATTTATTTTCGGTAGATGATGAAAATAGTTTGGTAACTGGAAATAGGGGTGTATTATGTTGAATAACTAATATTCTAGTATTAAAATATTTAATTCCAAGTGGAGTATTTATGTAATGTTGAATAAATTATAAACCCTTTGTTTTTTTGTTTCTCTTTCTATGTCCTGGTCCTGGTTAGAAATTATGAGTGACTGAACATCTTCTGTTGCTTTCTGATGTCTGAGCCTCCTGCTGCTGCACCTAAGCAGGTCTTCTTTCTGACACCTCTACTGAAACTCATAAACTAAAGGGCCTTTTTTTGGGAGGTGCATTTCACAAAGTACACACACCTACTCTTTTTTTTACTTTTTTTACTTTTTTTTACTCATTTTCATTTTCATTTTCATTTTTCATTTCTAAGTCTTCTTTTTTGCTTTTGAGTTTAGCTAGTAGTAGCAGAAACTCAACCAACCATTCCACCTCTACATTAATGACCCTTTATGTTTGTTGATGTGAGCTTTTTCTTCCAAACAAAATTAAAAGGTTATAGAAGCAGCCAGTAAGTGATGAAGCAATGTTTTGTAGGTCTTGCTTGTTTGTCTTCCTTTTGAATAAACCAAATCCCATGTTAGATTATGCTACATTTAATTTATCTTCTTTTGTCTTTTGGAATAAAGACCTTATAAGTGATACTAACTTGTATTTTTTGAACTTCAGGGAGAACTTATTTTCTCGATATTTTTATTTTGTTATTTTCTCGATATTTTTATTTTCTCCCAGAGTTGCTTTAGGAATTAGGGACTGATTTTGGAATTTTCTTTTTAAAATTAACAAATTTTGAAACCAAACTTCGAAATTAGCTGTGTTTTCAAATTCCAAAAACCTCTTGCAAATTTGTACAAAAATTTATAGTTTTTAAAAATTAGAGTTTTTAGATTTAATGAATCTAGTACTTACACCCAAAGTTTGAAATTAGTTTTCTAGAGTTGATTCATTATTTTATTTTTCTATTAATTTATGTTTAAAAAAACTGTATTTTTTTAATTTTAAAATTAAAAACTTATAAATATAATTTAAGTTGAATACGAAGAAATTTGTGTGTTCGTAGAAAAAAACAAGAACATATTCGCATATTTTCTTTGTAGGAAATAAAAACAAAGAGAATAAGATAGTATAAAAACATAGATTTGAAATAAAATAAACAACAAAAATATAAAAATATGTATTGGAATATCTAATTAAAAATAAAACTAATAGATTTGAAATTAAATAAAAGGTAAAAAGTAAAATATATATTGGAATATCTAATAAAAATAAAAACAAAAATAAAAATAATAAGGATTTACTATAAATAGCATTTTTAAAAATTTATTAGAAAATGTTAGCTATTTTTTCATTTTTTTTAAAAAAATAAAAAGATAAATTTGATTGACAGAAAAGATAAATAATATTAAATTTTATATTCATATATTTAAACAGGATATATAAAATAGGGAAAAAAGTAACTTTTTAAAACGATGTATGTTACGAAAGCGAAAGGGTACACTTCTATCTATATTTTTTTTGTTGAGGGGAAAGAGGGCGTACATTTTTATTTATGCTTTTTTGGTTTCATCTATTTACAAGAAATAGACTTGGTTTTCGCTTAAGAATAAAGGAGAATGTATTGTAAACGATGTAATGATTATAGTATTGGAGTTGCATTAACATAGTAATTGAAACTAAGTATAATTTTTTGTTTTCATGATTTAAGAAAACCAACTTGTACCATACTACTTTCTTATCCCAAATACAAGACATTAATGTGTTATTCCTAACATTGTACACAATATCAAAGACAAGAGATAAAGAGATAAAGTTAGTGTTATTTGGTTGCATTTATTATTTCCACTGTTTCTGTTCTTGTACTGTAAGCATTTGCAGGAACCGTGCAAGTACTATTTTTCAATTTATTTAACTTTAAATCATTTTAAAGTGGCAAAATATACCTTGAAATTAAAATTAAAGGGACTTGCGTTACAAATTATGTACTGCGAGAAAGCACGTGGACCACAAGACTAAAAATGAACTATCTGAATCGATCTATTTCTTTCGTACTTCATTATTATAACATACATCTAATGGTGTTCGACACGAGAAACATTGAGGGGAAAAACTCAAAATTTTCCATGCAAAACCTAATCTGTAAGACTACTATCACATCATCACAACATACAAAGAAGTATTTGTATTACAACACTACAAAACACCCAACTCTTAAATACTAAGCTGGAACTGAACTTACGTCAGGTTTTAGATAGTAACCATACAGTTTCGTAGTTCTTACCATTGTTGTTCTGGTAATATGAGCGCTATTGCTTTTGAATGTATGAGAGAACAAGATCCGTATGCACAGAGAAAAGCTGGGTATCAAGGAAGTGCTGCTTCCACAAATAAATTACGTAAAAGACTAATCAGTAGCTGTTTCAATATTTAAGGATGTCGATAAAGTCTTTTCAGTATTTGACAAAGGGGTTTTATTTCTTAAAGCTATGTCTCCGTATTTGATAGATTATTATGTAAAACCTCAGCAATAAGAAAGAGATGTAATCATAAAGCTTAAGTTTGATTGATTAGGAACTCACCTTCATAAAAGGTCGATCTCGACTAGGAAACGAGTCTATGAAACTCTCTTTAAAAAGCAGTGATACCTGAAGAAATTTTTATTCAATTAATCAGATAAAGTGACTTTTACACGGAAAGTCGAGTAGGCAATTATCGAAACAAACCTTATCGTTATTGGACTGTACATTTGTAATAGTGTGTGACCGCAAATTTGAGCATAGATTATCCAAGTACGACCTTAACACAGTTAAAAAACCTTTTGCAGCTTCAACCTGTGCATAATTAGCATTTACATAAGAACACTGACAAACAATTGCAATTGGTAGTTTCTAGACTGCACTATACTTAGTTGTTCACCCCTTATATTGCATGCATCCAACATAATAACTGGTTAATTAGAATAAAGAGAGCTTGAGACAGAGACCTGGACGTCTGTGCATTCATAGACTGGTCGTTTTTTTGCTAAGAAACTTTCTCCAACAAGCTTTGCGTGATAAGGACTCAAGGATGAAAACAACTCTTTATGTTGTGGTAGTTGTGGCATTGAAGGTGATTTAACCTATTAAACCATGCGAAAGTTGATAAAAAGGGATATATATAGAGTCCATATGCAGGCGAAAATAATTTAAAGAATTGGCAGAAACTGGAGCTTATCAAAAGGAGGGAAACAATATATAACAATATACACTACACAAACAGCCAACAAGCGATAGATAAAATGTCTATAGCAAACTTGAAAACGAATTTTAACCCTGCATGCTCAACTCAATAATTCGACTGATCACTGATGTAGGTTCTTTTCGGGTTGGAAACCACGTTGCTTTGTATTCAAACTGTTCAAAAGTAACATTTCCACCAACCAAATTGTGAAACCAAAAATAGTGAGATGAATACAATATCTAAAATATATTCAGAGTTTTCATATGAGTATTAACACTCCATCTAATAGTTGTGTCAGTTAACTATTCCAATACTTCTTAACATGATCCACATAGATACAAAATGACATCAATTACACACCTGATTCTTATTAACATCAACCATAATAGCGTTGGTTAGCTTTGACTGGACTTCAGTTGTCCTATTCTTTACCCCAACCTACAGAAGATCATTACTTTCATTAGCTACTGACAGACGGGATCTGAAACTTGCAAGCAATAATTATATTTAGCCACTAGCCAAAACTTAACACAAAAATTATCAGATATTATAAGAAAAAACATTAACATGGTTCAACAAGGAAAAGAAAAATGTCAACAGAAAACTTACTATATAAGGAACTGGTGCATCCAAAAATTCCAGCATTTCATCGGGCAAAACCTGGAAACCCATGCATAGAATTAGTCACATAGGATACTTAGATATCATTCAGTCACTAGCCAGGAAAGTAAACTAGGGAACATACCGGCATTAATAGACTCTGCCATCGATAAGGGCGAATAAGGGGGATGATAGACAACACTGAAGCAGACAAGATTCCCTATATAACAGAAGAGACAGCATAAGGAAATGAAGAGTTCATCTACTAAAAAGGTTCCATCCCTTGTATTTTTATAGGATTGTCAAAGGAT
This sequence comes from Limnanthes douglasii subsp. nivea, assembly GCA_036936605.1. NCBI lineage: Eukaryota > Viridiplantae > Streptophyta > Magnoliopsida > Brassicales > Limnanthaceae > Limnanthes > Limnanthes douglasii. Next base: position 106,676,066 of record JAUPFV010000004.1, on the reverse strand, counting down.
GGTGTATTTATTAGTCGACATTCAAGTCAAACATATCTGAATGAACTAATTCATCTTTCAATGTTATTACCAGACTGGAAACAAACTGGCTTTATTTTAACAATTGGCAGGGTAAAACCCACACAAAAATTGTTAAGTATCAACACCTAAAGATCCTTTTTATTATAATAAGTTTATTACTTGGTAAAAATAGTTTTAAAAATAGGAGATGCATAAACTTAGAAAACAGAAATATGTGAAATATATAGTTTTGACAAACACACAATAAATAAAAAATATACAATTTCGACCTGATGATATTTGAAAATTTCCATGACAGTTTTTGCGGTACCCTTTGACTTAAGACACAAGATGGACAACTGAATATCTATGAGCCCGTATTAAGACGGTGACCCTTGCTGACCATGAATGAAGCTTTATACCAAAAGAGGATGATGCAACTTTAATTCCCTAGTGCATGTTAGTGAAACATTTGTTGTAAGAATATATGTCACTTATAAACCGTTCTAAAGTCGCAAAAGAGGTGTCCACAAATTCTTGAGTGCATAGGAAAGGCTTATATTTTGGGTTAAGTTAATCCTCTTTCTCAATCACTCTACTAATAGAGGTTCGAACCCAAATGTGGATAGGAGAAAACCACAACCAGCTTTAAATTGTTTTGAAATGGGTCGGAATGCAGGGGAAGTGACAAACTAACACTATCTTTTTGCATTTTGAGCTATCTATGAATTGTTTTATACGCTTGTATTCAAATGAAGTTCATTCGGATTTGGGTCTAGGAAAGAATGTGATGGTGCCTCTAAAATATAACCTTTGATGGTTGTTTCTTAGGAAAATGAATCCAGCCTTTGCTTGAGAGAAAGTCTAAGGATACAAATTTGAGGGAGTCTGTAGTGTCTATACAACAATTTCTTGTTGACCAAACGGTCATAGAAACATGATTTTTTGAGAGCGTCCTTCCTACTCTTCTTATGTACCTTGCATGTGCCTTTCCCATCCTTAGCCCAGCACCTAAAGGATGGGAGGTAGTCTAGAAGAAGCTTCCTATTCAAGGATGTCGTGGGGGAAAATTTAGCAGTAATTCCATTAAAAATGAATGGTCTAGCAACAAGTAGAGAGAAAAGTATTGGAGAGAATTTCACAATAGCAAGGGTAGTTTTCTGTAAAATAAAGAAAATTGGGGGAAAATATTATATTTTCTTATTAATAGGTTTAACTTTTTATAATACAAAAGTATACATTAGGATTAATATATACACTGATTGATTGATGATTAGGTATATTGAATGTGACTAAATCTATTAACTAATGACTAAAGTTGGGATATAAAATAATATTATTCTAATACTCCCCTCAAACTTGTGAGGAAATGCTTGAAGCTCAACGTTTTGCAAAAACACTTCCCCTAGACTTGTGCAGATATACTTGAAACTTGACAATAGCACTGAAATAAAACCTCGTCGATGAGATCTTTTTATAAGGTCTTAAAGTGATTGAAACATCTAGAACTTCTTGAAAACACCAATCAGAGGTCTTCAATTGTCACCTGGCACTTCTTCAACATAACAATCACCGATCATGATAAACACCTATCATAATATCTTCTAGAATTTTTCAGCACCAATCAGAAAAAAAAAAACACGTCTAGAATTTCTATCTCAAAACCATCCAGACCAAAACCCAAAATCATTGTGATTCAACCACCCAAGCCCAACCCCTTAACCAAGACTCAAAGAACATAACTATATCCGGAACCATAAAACCGGAACAAAAACAGTTAAAAATCTTGAGGTCTATTGAAAAAGATCGACGAGGAGGAAGAAGAAGAAAACAAACTTATATGACCGAAACAGCAGTAAATCTAACCAAAAAAAGAATCTGAGTTTAACGAATATACAATATATTTTATTTCCTATAGATTATAGAAAACTATCAAACGTAACCTAATATTTTTTCTTTCACCCAGCGGACAGCTCACAAAGGAAGACACGAAAGAATTAGCCTAAACCTAAATCCAAAGCTATACCATGTAAAATAAAGAGAAATTCGGGAAAAACTATCAAATTTTCTTATTAATAGGTTTGCCTTTTATAATAGCTACAATTGTATACATAAATAAATATTATCATTTATATATATTAGTTAATTGTTGATTAGAATTGGATATATTGAATGCTAACTATTGACTAAACTGAAAAAATATAATATAATATTATTATTGTAAACCTTTCCATGGAAGTGTGGAAATTCACGTTTTGACAAAGTGTCTTATGCTTGTTTGTATGGTTTCAGGAGAGATTTTCAAAATTTAAGAAGGCCAAAACAGAGGTCAGATACTCAAAGCAGATTTGATCAAAAGTGCTTTCAGATCAACCCCTCACCTATTGCTTTAGTGCCCTAGATCAAATTCTTTATTAACTTAGCTTGCATGAAATGCTTTTGACAAAGTGTCTTATGCTTGTTTGTATGGTTTCAGGAGAGATTTTCAAAATTTAAGAAGGCCAAAACAGAGGTCAGATACTCAAAGCAGATTTGATCAAAAGTGCTTTCAGATCAACCCCTCACCTATTGCTTTAGTGCCCTAGATCAAATTCTTTATTAACTTAGCTTGCATGAAATGCTTTTGACAAAGTGTCTTATGCTTGTTTGTATGGTTTCAGGAGAGATTTTCAAAATTTAAGAAGGCCAAAACAGAGGTCAGATACTCAAAGCAGATTTGATCAAAAGTGCTTTCAGATCAACCCCTCACCTATTGCTTTAGTGCCCTAGATCAAATTCTTTATTAACTTAGCTTGCATGAAATGCTTTTGAGGAAGCAGAATCCTTGCTCAGAGCATCAAAGATAGATGACTCTTTTTCTGGCTAGTATAGTGAACACGATTGTTATTGTATAGCAGAGACGATTGGCGTCTAGAAGTTTCTTGAAGATAGACGTCCAGTACACGAGTTTCAACACTACGCCCTTTCTATAATTTATTTTCAACATGATGAAATCTTTTTTGGTTGTGAGAAATGAAAGAACCATAAACCTCGCATTTTAAAATGGTCGAATACCTTTCACACTATACATCCTAGACTCTCAGATCTGTCCTAAATTTTAACTCCACATTCTGACCTCTTACACCCAGGCCTTGTAGATGAAGAGGGAATTTATTATGATATGCAAGTTAAGACTGCTAAATTAACTGAGCCCCAGTTTTAAACAACACCAACTTACTGCACTAATTGCACAAATTAATTATAGATTTGTATACATACCAAATTAGAACAAACGACCCCGATTTGCTTCTCAAGTAATGCTCCGGCAAAAATAGTCAATACCTACAGAGTTAATGTTAGTAAGTTGACAACATCTTATAGAACCTCGGGGAAAAAATAACAAGATTACACATAGCAGTAAACAGAGACAATCGAATCACACGTATTAAGTGTTTGCATTCTTGTGAATTTAACAGCTCTACATCCATGGAATTCGTTTAGTTCACCATGACAGGATGGTGTGTAGTCGCACATGCGCACACACACGTACAGAAATGATTATCAATAAAAGCAATGAAACGTCATAAATATTAACACATCATACATGGGGCAGGATAGGAACTTACATTTTCAAGTCGCAGTGACCCGCATAAGCATGCAACTGTCCATATTGATAGCGCAGTTGCTTCTTCCTCAGCCAAAAGTGTGGCGTGTGCCTGATTAGCAATTAGACAAAACATCGCACTTAGTTCAAGATAAGAAAGCTTAAGTGAAAGTAAACTGTCAATTATCATCATTTACCTCAGCAAACTCCAGGCTGCTGTTGCATGATCTCAAATCCATAGCTGAGCCAGCAGTATAAAGAGCTGCTTCATCAGGTCTATGGTATTCCAAGGGATGAAGATGCTCCAAAGGATGAAACTTGAGAGTTGTGCCCCTTGCAGGGCATTGCAACTGATAATATTCACATAATATTTGCAATGGCCCATTGTTATTTGTCTGTATAATTTAAACTCTGTCATCAAAATAAGAAATCGAGGTGCAATAAACTCTCTACAGATAATTTTTTTTACAAAAAAGAATATTGCTTGCAACAAGACAGTCAAACCTTAGCCGGTTCTAGTATATCGATGCGAGCACTTGAATCTTCCTGGCCTGAAAAGGATGCCACTTCCATCTCTGTGTCATTGTTATCACCCCTAGAATTCGTATCCTCGCTAGGGAATCCATTAGAACTACAAAAAACAATAGACATGGAATATACTTCTATCAGTTAATACAAAACCAAGTACCATTGTTAAAAGGGGTGATGGGGAGGGGGAAACAAATTAGTTCAAAAGTGGTTTGCAGCTACCAAAGTTATTACATATTGGACACCTTCGAACCAATGCCAATGCCAATCCCAATCTCAATCCCATGACCACAAAACAATTTTCTTCTAGCATATACATATTAAACATAGCTGGTGTCGTAATGCTTCTATATCTTGTATAATATTTTTGACACAACCATTTTAACTTAAGACTCGACGTCAAACTTAGTTAACAACGTACAATTAAAAGCTGCACTTTCAGAAGATGGGCCTGTGTGATTTATCAAAAAAGTGCCAGACTCATCTGATATCTGGCGGTTACAGCATATATTTTGATAATTTGTAAATACATTTTTATTTTTTGTTTATTCATTTTCTGAGTTAATATTTTGTCTTCAACACATTTCCTCTAAACATAACTTGACAACCAGGCATATCGATACTTTTACAACAGAGATAACATATGTGACCACTAATGCATCTACATTGAAATTTCCAATTAAAAGACAACTGACCTGGCAAATATATATGTCGATAATAAATAATGAGCTTTGTCTTACTCTTCTTGGAATGAGACAATGAGACAATGAAACAAGAAACAATCAACTACCCAAATAAAAATAAAGACATCAAAAACTGGAATCTGTATACCTAGAGGAAGGTTCCGAACTCTCAGAATGACCATAGCATGTCAGTGGGTGAACTGGATTCGGCAAACAACCTTCTCCCACCTGCTGACTTGTTGGAATAATATCCACATTAATATCACCGTCTTCAAGGTTCGGGCCACATACCGGTTTTCTGGCTGAAACCATCTCAAGGTCATGGTCGACTGGAACAATGGACTCATTAAAACTTCTCCTTGATGGAGGAACACAGGCCTCAGGATTTTGATTGTCCAGCTGAATACCAACAGCATTGACCACTTTTTCAAGTGTAGAACCATTTAAACTCATTACAGTGTTTCCATTAGATATGTCTGCAGCATCGTCGTGACCCGGCGATATATCATCAATGTTTTCATCGAAGCTGGAGTCTAGAAAGGATCCTAAATTTAGATCACTACAACCTTTCATTAAACGTTCCAACCTTTCTTCAGTGAAGATGCTACATGAATAAAGTGTTAGTGTGAGCTGACATGTCGAAAAAACTCTACAGAACTATCTTGAAGGCAGGCATATTAGTCACTAGAAGAAGTTCAGTTTCAATTGAAGCACGTTCAGGACTATTACGTATTCTTTGGTAGGACTCTTAGACTTTAAGGATGGGGAAAGATTAATTTCTTAAAAGTATTTTAGATTTTTAAATAGACAATAATTAAAACAAGAGTTGCATGAATTTTGTATATACCAGGAGTTTAACAACTTTCTAGACATGAAGTCTTAGGATCTTAAGTTTATAGCACTTAAGAAGTATCAGTGTGCCTATCCCCCTATTGGACATTGAAATAGGCATTATGTAGTCATCACTGATCACATCACAAACATAGTATAAGAGAATACCAATTGAATTCATAGCTCATTATCCGAAGCGTCATACAGCATGCAACAAGTGTGATGGGGACTGTAAACTAGGATATTGGAAAGACAAATATGATAATTGTTGGCAGTAGACATTGACGTACCTATTCAATACAGCAAAGTGTAAGCCAAAGAAAGGAAGTCTTGAAAGAATGCAATAACATCTGCGTGTGGTAAGAATATGGCGGGTTAAAGATGGGCAGGCAGGTTGTTTATCGGAAATCATGGAGAGCAATCTGGATGGTTTTTGCACTAATTCTTCAACTAGGACACAGCACCCATATAAAGTCGAATTATCAGCACCCTAGCATAATACGTTTATTAAATGTGTTATCAAAGATAGACAAAGAAAACAGTTCCAAAAATATATTGGAAACAAGAATAAGATGGTAGAAGAAGAGAAAGGTTATCATTATATAAGAAACATTAAAGATATAAAATAATTAGCCTCATCCAACACACTAAACTCTTTCTTGCTAATCAGTAACCAAACTAAGTTTTCAACGTAGTTTCACCCAGAGTTGCGAGGTTAAGACAATAGAAACCTCGCTGCACTACCTTCATTACTAGTACTTGATCTACGTAATTTTAGTCTTTTGCAAGGCTCAAAGCCTAAACGTGCACTTGACTATTACATGCGTCTCGGCATTACTTTTTGCACATGGCATGAAGAAGCTAGTCCTACGTCCTGACCAATCACTTTTCTACTATTATCATGATTCATGATTAAAAAAAACACATTTCATCCCTTCTTCAATATTGACAATAAGATACTGATCAGTATCAGACTGGCAATAAAAGTCCTACACACTTTAGGAGAAACTCGTATAAAAAAGGACAAGCTTATTATGTTTCTTTCAGCTGAGTCAACAATAAAAAGCAAGAGTAAGAAATCATATTGCAGACAGCACAAAGTTGAACTGTGCTTAAATAAAATACATGACATACTTGTAAACCAATCAAATAGTAAAGCTTTAATGGTGCAATAGGTACGTTATATTTTTACCTGTAACCGAAATACAAATGAAACATCACTCGGTTTAAGACGTTCCTGCAAAAATAAGCAACACAACAACTTGGATCAATACCCTAAAATTTCAATAAGGTTTTGAGGTTATCATGAATTATAATTGAGATAAAGACCCTTATGATCACCTGACTTAGAATAATTTCGTTTAGCTCACTCATAGAAGGAGTTCTTTCAACAGCGTGAACCTGTAACATAGAGAAACAAACTAAATAACTGATGTTTATTAATTCGCTATGCAGTCGTCCTACTCCTAACTAATCTTTAAATATGCATATGCAATGTAAAATACTTGGTATATGCTAAACAACTTTATATAACAGCCAAAGAAAGCAATGAAATGTGAAAAGCTAACTGAGAATGCATTTCGGCCGTGTATCCCATTTCCATTATAGCTCCGTGTTCCATATAAGAACTTATAGCAACAGTCATATTAGACAGTGCCACCATGAAAATTTATCTGTTTGTGCCAGCTGAAAAGCAACCAGCAAGTTAGCTTCACTCAGTTGGCATCAAACTTACTCGAGATAATAAGCCCTTTAACTTTATACACCGATCAGAGAGACCAGACATATACAAAACATAATCAAGAAAGCAATTTTTATCTGCGTCTCCTCTCCTGCGTTTTAGAAAGTTCTTTAAAGAGCGCTTGTCGTAGTGAGTGATACAGGATAAAAAACCATCTGATCCTGGATGAATTGGCATTAGACTTTTGCCAACTTCTCCATAAAACTTAATATTGGGGTTAAATGACATTAAGTTCTTCAGAGACTCCTTGTTGTAGTGAGTGATATTCGAAAGAATAAATATCTAATATCTTGGATAAATATCTAATATCTTGGATGAACTGGCATCAGACTTTTTGTCAACTTCCCTATAAAACTTCTTTCGTTAGGTTATATCACATCGTATAGGACTTACATTTTCTCTTATAATTCAGATTTTGCTTTGTCATGAAGAAGCATTTTAAGCATCGAAAACTCTGTTATGGAATTTAAATTGATGTTTCAAAAACTTGTTGCTACTTTTTATCGACGCAAAAAGTCTAGATATAACAGAAACTCTGACAGTTTCAATGTAGGTTAGTCTAATAAAAGTAATAGAAGCTAAACCAGTAAAATATTAACTCAACCTCCACGCCTCCAGGGAAGCAAAAGGAGAGGATATCTTTGTTCTTCACAGGCAACTGCTTTTCAGGAGGATAGACATATAGGACCTGAAATGGGAAATAGAAAACTTTATCCACTAATGATCACGACCAAATGTGCCCGCTTCAAGATTTTCTAAGTAGTGTCCCAACCTGAGGTTCAAGACTGGGTTCAATACGAGACTGATTATGACTGCCAAGTGCGCTTCGTATTCTACCAGGACCTTCAGATTTTCTGGCAATATACTGCCTTTGAAGTGCTTGAATATCACAGTTTGGGTGAAGTCCAACCACTACCATACTCTCAAAAAGTTCTGATGGCTTTATTGTTGGTTTATGATCCTGCTCAATAAGGTATCAAAAAGTTTATAGAAATAGGATTGATGTTCATATATTTTTTCTTTTTTTCTGCTTACGATTCACAACAATTAGGTGTCAACAGATACAAGCTTATAGGAAGGTCTTTTATATACTGATACATCTCTTTTTGAGAAGCTATTCAATAACCAACCAGGCAGCCTCCCCCTAGAGCTTGCAATTTAATTAGATTAACATGTTAACAAAATTTGTTTATTTTTTTCAAAGTATCCTTAGAAGGATTACATACCAAATATTGCAACTGAAAGCTTGCCCACTGACGCTTTTGGCTCGTTAAAACTTCTGGATTATAAGTTCCCTTACTCACTTCAGAAGCGTCTGAGAAGGCTTTGAGAACCTTCTTAAACCGGAATTGCAGTCTTTTAAGTGGGCTATCAGCTTTATCATCCTCAGCTGAAAACACCACCGACGGACGTGGCGACTGAACAGCAGCAGCAGCCGCTGCAACAGCCCTAGCAACATCCTCAGTCGTCTGCGAGAAAAATGAAGCACCCCAACCTGGACTACTAGTTTCTTCAGTCTTACTCATCTTAAACTTTCTGAAACTGCCTGACCAAGTAACGTAACCAACCAACACCGAGATTAACAGTTATAAATCCATCTTCATCAAGATAGCAACGAATAAAAGTTGGGCTCAAGAAAAGCTGAAACATGAAATCCTCACACAGATATCTCTATGTTCTATAGAACAAAGAAATTAACATAAATCCCAAAACCCATAAGCCCTCTTTATAGTTCTCCTCCAGCCAATGTTAGAAAAAAAAAATCACTTACATCTAAAGTAGAATAAGTGATGATTTCTTCATTTTTCTTGATAAAAATACATATTTCCCCCAAAATACTTTGAACAATCAAGTAAAGCAACACGAAACCTCATCAACCTAAAAGACCGACTTTTCAACATATAAATACTAATTTTAATACCCCATCTACTGCAAGCGTCTAAGAAACAATAACACGAACTTAGGTGAGTTATGAACCTAAATAGACAAACTTGATGAATAATTTGTAAAAATAAAATAATACTAACCCTACTCTCCTAATCAGAAAAGCATCAAAACAATAAAACGATGGAAATAGAAAATTAGAATCACGAGCTCGTAAATTAGATGACAAAAATTAGAAGTTTTAATCGGGAAAAAACTCGCTAATGAATTAAATAGTCGAAAGATAAGAACTTACAGAGAAGAGCAGATGGTCGAATATAGAGATATGGAGGAGTAGAAGTCAGGCGGCCATGAAGAAGAAAGCTCTCTTCTGTAGAAGAAAATGTGTTTCAATGAAGAAGAAGCCTAAGGAGTCGGATTATCAGTAAACTATTAACTTAATATTAATTAATCAAACTCTTAGGTTTTTTTTCTTAATAAGGTAATATTGTAACAAAAATAACGATAAATAATAAAATACTTTCAGAAATTAATTAAATTGCCTCGTGGTAATTAGAAATCGAAATATAAATTATTATTTTTATATATTCGATTTTGACCGATATATATTCGATTTATATATGATACATTAAGGGTATGACTATATATATATATATATATATATCCAATTTTGGTGTAAGTATATCCAAAATCTTCATTTGACATATTTTTTACCAAATTACCTTCGACAATTCAATTAATTTGGAAACTGTCATTAAGTAAAAAAAACTACTAAATGTATACTAAGTATACTCAATTCACCAAATAACCTATTTCGCTATCTATATCTAAACAAAATTCTTCTTTAGTGAATTTATCATCCAAATAGTCTAGTTTTCTTAAAAATTTTGAAGCAAAGTTCAAACTTCAAAATAAAATCAAGAACATTCAACCTCATTTTAGAGAAAAACACAAAATCGATCATGACTCACCCAGAACTAGGGATTAGCGTGGAGGAGTTGATGTCGTTGTAGATAAGGGATGATGAAATGTCGCCGGAAAAGGAGTTGGAGTCGCCGGAGAAGCAGACATTGTCGCCTGAGAAGCAGTCGTCGCCGGAGAAGATAGCAATTGGCACGGTAGCCTCAGCACCATCGGTTCCTGGCCATGGAACCGATGGTGCGTAGGTCACGCACGGCCGGTTCTGGGCCTTAGAACCGGCCGGTGGATTCGTTGATACTAATCACTTCGTCAATGTAAGTCATTCGATTTATGGTTTTGTTATTACTTACAACTGTATTACTCAATTTTTTGTTCTAATTTAAGTATTATTAAACAACTATCATTCAAGACCCTATGCCCTTGCGCACGCATACATCCTACGTGGCAGAAGTTGAAGAGTGAAGAGATTATGTATTGGGAGCTACTAATAGTTGGTCGCTGCAAAAAATACACGGAGCTCGAAGGGAGAAAGCGAGTTTGTTCATTCCCATAAGTAACTAATCTTGATGAATTTTAGTAGTCGATTTATATCTTTTGGTTGGATTTATGTTCATGTTTCGATTGGATTTATGTATTCTCGTTGCTTTATGTATTTTGGTCGGATTTATGTTGTTTAGAACTTTGTTTACTTTATCATAACGTTTTGTACTTCAGTTGTTTGACCGTAATTCATGAAATTTTCCAACTTATAACGATAACCAACTAATCATTTCATAACTTAATATCAAACGTTATAAACAAGCAACAACAACATCGCAAAACATGATTACATAACTTGATATTGAACAGACAGTTAGTCAAAATCGTAGCCTCCATTGTCGCTGAGAATACGCATTGTTTCCTCCTTCATGGCAATTTGAGAATGAATATATTCTGTCATTTCTAAAGACAAATAATCTGTGATCAGTAAACCAAACGAGTCGAATGCCTCATTCCTAACTGTCGGGGGCTCGTTAAACACCAAGAACATCGGTTCACTAGTTATACACCTGTACCTAGTGGCTACCTCTTCACGAGTACGAGATTGGGCAATTGTCTAGAAGTAGACATTTCGACGTACATGAAATACATCATACACAAAACTTCATCGAAAAACTTATTGGTATTATCGTCCGGCCGTTTGAACTTCACGTGTTGCACAACCTTGAGTAGATGAGCATCATCAAACACACTCCAACCCATGAAGAAAGACTTCAACTAGGTTTGAAGAAGAGTTTTGTGTGTTTGGTGTTGTAACTTAGACCTTTTTATATAGAAAAATGTAAAATTACTTTGGCGGAAATTAAAGAGCGCGAAAAAAAAACGCGGGAAAAAAAACCAGGAAAAAATTTCAAGTACCAATTGCGCACCATAGGTAATGCCTACTGTGTACCTATGGTGCCAAGTCCATAACACCATCGATACACCACCCTGTGTACCTATGGTGCAGAAAGGTTGTACCATCGGTACGCCTTCTATAGAACCCATGGTGCACACACGGTTGTACCATTGGTACGCAATAGTGTGCACCATAGGTACTCCTGACTGCGTATCAATGGTGCACAATGACTTGTTTTTTTTTTTAAGGTTTTCACTCATTTATCTGGTTTTACGTTTTTTTTAGCCGTTAGAACGTTTTTTGTTAATTTTTTAAATTGGTTTAAAAGTAGAAGTCTTTCTTCATGGGTTGGAGTGTGGTTGATGGTGTTAATTAGTTACAATGGTACGGATTAAGTATTTTGCGGATTCTAAATTGTAAATAAGCATTCAAAGAAAGTTTAACAAATCTAAAGGAAACGATAGAAATAAAAAAGTAGATGTCACGATACAAAAGACGATAGATCATAGAAAGTTTAACAAATCCTACAAATTGATAAACAACACCAACGTGAATGAAAAAGATAGATCATAACAAAGCTAAAACAAGTCCAATAATGAGGACAAATAACCGAGGAGAGAAGAGCTGCAAGACTTAATCTCTTCACCTAAGCGCACCCTCTTCCCACGACCTACAGGCAATGTAACAATCGACCGAACAACGTCTAGCAATCTGTCGTCCATGGTGCGTGGTGGTGGAGTAATAGTATGTCAACCATACTCAGCCAAGTACCTCATGTTGGTGTTCGTCGCCGACTGTCTATATGTGGCGATGGTAACGGTCAACCGATCCTCAGAAAGCAAGTGCTGACACCAATCTAGCCACGCGCTCTCTTGCCATGTGTACCTCGCCAAATCTCCCTTCTTGTAACCCGGCCAGAGTACTAGTGGGAGTTCGGGTTCATCCTGAACCCGTCCGAACTGGCGCATAACCCGATCAGGCATGTAACCTTTGACCGTGCTCATCATCCGCAAAGGATAAACGATGATGCGGATCTCCTGCACGGGGAACTGGACTCTAATATCCTCGTACGACTCAAAAATGACCTGTTCCAAAAAACTAAAACACTTAGAATGTTTAAAAAAAATAAAACTTAATATGAATATGTTACTGACTACTAAAATTTAAACACTTACATCTATCTCCTTCTGATATGAAAGAAGAGTACAAACAACCGATTTGGGGCGGATGTTTTGCCCAACAATCCGCTTTTGTAGCCACTTCACAATCTTAGGCTGCCTCGCTACGTGGTTCTCATTCTCGGAGGCTCTAAATGCGGGGAAATGGTCATAAATCCAGCAATCTAGCATGACTACAAATCCGTACAAGTTATGCTTCGATGTTTTCGAAGCATCACCCAAACCACGGAACAGAAATTCCATTGCACTCGTACCCCTCACTATGTCCCACAAACCAAAATCCACATTCGCCAACCCGTACAAGTAGTCAGCCTTGACACTTTTCTGACTAATATACGCAAAAATAGTGCAACCAAATAAGAACATCAGGTATGCTCGTGATACTTGGCGGATAGTCTCAGCATCAGCTTGCTCGATGTAGCGACCCCTGGTGAAAGTCTCCCGCAACCACTTGATCTTGAAACCAACGCCTCTAGTGGACTGTATCTCTGCACATACATCATCCACTGTCAAACCTAACATACTAGCATAGTAGCTGTATGCCTCATCACGTGGAGCCGTGACTACATCAAAGGTTCAGCCAACTACAGGGAGACCTGTAATGCAGCTGAGATCGTCAAGGGTAATCGTTATTTCCCCAAATAAGAAATGGAACGTGTTGGTCTCCTGATGCCAACGCTCAACGAATACCTCATCAAGTACTGAGTGCGTGAAGTACTGAGGTAAGTGAGCTATGAGAGGACCGAAAGGAGTCTCCGCCAAATGTCGTTGCACCTCTGGCTGAGCACTGAGGTCCCACATACGAAGCACATTATAATGTGTTTGTACGCCTAATGAAGTGCGACCCTGTAAATAAAAAACTAATTCAGAAATTAATAATAGTAAAACCTTAGACTAGACATTTAATAATTTGGTACTTATCTGTCCAATGAAGACGTGATATGCCTCGTGCTCCTTGTAGTCAGGAAACAGAGGTATCTTGTTGTATTTCAGAAATGTAAACGTATTTCGCTGCTCCTCATCGATGGTGTCCTGCTCGGGGTTCCTAGTGGCATCCACCCTCTCACTAACAGGTGGTGGATGTGTACTAATATGCGCAGAGGATGGAGCACTACGAGCGTGAGATGGTGGATCACTAGTAGTGGGAGGTGGTGATCGGTGTGAATGCGACGCCTCGCGTCGTAAGGAGCATCCGCCTCTACTATCATCCACTGCAATCTCTGCAGCTTTTTCTTTCCTCTTTCCATGGTTGATTCGGTGCAAAGACCGATCAGACCTTATCCTCTTCTCCTCCTCCTTAAGACGGATAGTCTCAGGGTCCTCAGATGAATCTCGTCCGCGCTTAGCATCGTGGACCCGCTCATCTTCGACGGCCTGTACTGTCTTTAGATTCTTCCTCGGGTGTGGCGCCCGTGATCCCGGGGGATACGCCCTAGAGCGAGGAAGACGTCGCTCCTCAACGGTATCGTACCTACAATAATACAAAAAAATTTAAGAAATTAATAACAATAACATATGATATAGTTCGCAAAATTAAAAAAAAAACCTACAATTCAAAATCAAACTTCCAATTGAAAACAAATTCTTAAAAATTTCAATTTTTTTTTAAAAAATCAAAAGTAAATTTTAAAATAAAGTTTTAGAAATTTTAAAAAAAATCAGATGTGCACCATAGGTGCACAGCAGCCCGTACCGAGCGGCACAGACCCCAGGTTCAACTCGGCACGGAGGTCCTGTATCGAGTGGCACAGGTGCCTGTGCCGCTCGGTACACAATGGTTGTGCCGAGCGACACAACCATTCGCACCGATAGTGCTGCCCTAGGCGCACCACTGGTGCGAATTGTCGGCCATTTTCCAGCCGGTAACCGGGCTGGAAAATGGCCATAAACCCTATTTTCTAGCCTAAATTCTATCCTAAATCCATACATAAACCCTAAATTCATAACTTAATCTAACCTAAATCCTAAATAATCCTAAATTCATACCTAAAACTAACTAAATTAATTTGCAAAATTAGATTAGGGAACTTACATAGGTGGTGGTGGTGGGTTTTCGTTCTTCACCATGATGGAGGAGGAAGAGAAGTGGTGGTGGATCGTTGGAAAATTTGAGAGAGAGGTGAGAGTGTTTTGAGAGAAGAGAGTTTGAGAGTTTAGAGAGAAGTGAGAGAAGTGAGGGAAGTGAGAGAAAGTGTATGGAAAATGTGTTGGATGGAAGTTAGTAAAAAAATTAACTTATACACCTATAAAGGGTATTTTTTGAAAAAATTGGGTATACTTAGATCACCTTTGGGTATACTCAAAATTGGGTATACTTAAACCAGAATTTGGTATATATAGCTTGATCCTACATTAAATAATAATAAAAATGGGTTTTCAATAATGAGGGAAGTACGGGTAAATATTCACTCAACTACCTAATTAACCAATAGTATCCGAAATTAGGATAATGTCACTTGTTACCTCTATTTAAAATTCGGACAAAAATATCTCCGACTATATATACCCGCTGGTACTTTCACCAGTAGAGTTGTTTGAAAAACTAACTTGAGAGTTGTTTGCAATTCTTATCTGAAAGTTGTTACTAGTGAATTTTTTTAATAAAAAAATCAAAAAATATCATCAAAGGATCTAGTTTTATTCATCTTAAAAAAAAGCGATGGTACTTTCATATAGTTTTTTCGAGCTCCGGTTTGAAAGATATGGATCTTTTACAAAATAAAATAAAAATAGAAAGTAAGAAAGTGAAATTTCGGTAACGTGGTTGTTAATCAAGGGTGAGGGTAGTTAGGGTATTAAAATAATGTTAGGTATTAAGTGGGAGATTAATAGTTGAGATGGGTATTAAGAAGTAATAAAATGAAATTTAGGTAGTAGATGGTCATATAATAGTTGAGCGGGTACTTAAAGGGTAATTTCTCTTTTTCAATTATATAGGATATACTAGGGATGACAATGAGTCGGGTTCAGGCCGATCCGTTTGGGTCTGGTGTTTTTTTACTCGAACCCGAACCCGACCTAGCCCGCAGTGGGTTTAATATATTTAAATTTGACTCCGCTCTGTTTATGTCCGTGAGTCAGACAGACCCGACCTGCAAACATTATTTTTACTATTTGGATTGAACCGGTTTGGTCCGTCCCGATCTTACCTCAAATTTGATTTTGTTTTTAATTTCAACAAAAAATTAAGATATAATATTTTTTAACCAAATCGAATATTACTAAATAAACAATTAAATATTATAAGAAGAAATAAGCATAATTTTTTAATAAAATAAGCAATATATATATAATATAACATTAAAATATCAAAACAAACCCATGAAGTTAGGTTAAATAATAAAATC
Organism: Limnanthes douglasii subsp. nivea; assembly: GCA_036936605.1. Lineage (NCBI taxonomy): Eukaryota > Viridiplantae > Streptophyta > Magnoliopsida > Brassicales > Limnanthaceae > Limnanthes > Limnanthes douglasii. The sequence continues at coordinate 106,659,992 of JAUPFV010000004.1, read as the reverse complement.
AAGCCTCTGACTCGATTGCGAAGTGGACACTCAATTGCAAGCAAAATCAAAGATTTCAGGGTCTCAATGCTCCTAGCAAATTGATGGCGATAGTGTTATTATAAGGATTAGGTATGAGCTACATTTCCTTGGATTAAGCTTCTGCTTCCTCTGAGTTCTTGTTGAAGATCGTTATGCGAAATGATGATTGTAAGGCTCTAAGGGATATGATATACTTGCTGATTCAGGATCTGATTTCTTGTTGAAGATCGTTATGCGAAATGATGATTGTAAGGCTATTAGGGATATGATTTACTTGCTGATTCAGGATCTGAGTTCTTATTGAAGATCGTTATGCGAAATGATGATTGTAAGGCTCTAAGGGATATGATTTACTTGCTGATTCAGGAAGAAGTTGAAAGAAGACCGTTATGCGAAATTGCTATTGCAAGGCTCTAAGGGATATGATTTACTTGCTGATTCATGAAGAAGTTGAATTGAATTGTTGCGTTTATTTCGAACTAAAAGATTCAAGGTATCTGTTTTTTATATTTTGAAATGAAAAGTTGAAAGGGAAAGTTTGGTGTTAACTTTTCTATTTCAATTCTTGGTATTGGGCCCTATAGTTTGTAATAATTATCTACAGATTACTCAAGTGTGTAAATCGTTTAATTTGGTAATAAAGTTTTATTGCTTAAAAAACATAATAAAATAAAAACTAATGGTATATTAGGAGTGAAAGTATAGGGAAACATCCGAAGAAAGATATTTATTATTTATCGAATTAAGTTTATAAGAAAAGAATATAATTAATAAATATATTATGTACTCTAAAAATAAAATAATAAATACTAATATATATATATATATATATATATATTATTGGAATGATATAAATACCAGCCTTTTAGTAACTAGTAAATATATCTTTTTAGTTATATTTTACAAATTTACAATGATTTTTTAATATACTTTTTATTTTTATATATATTCTACATATGCGGGTTGGATTGGTATGAAAAATTAAAAATCCATATCCGGTCTGATCTGCTTACGGGTCATAATTTGTATATCTGTATTCGTCCCGTTATATGTTCGAGCCAAACAAAGTCCGGCCAACGTTGCCATCTTATCATATATCATATATTATGATGGTTGGCTTAAAATGTTTGTGATAGTACAATGATAAATGATTTGTTGGTCAAATAAACACAATAAAAAAATTATGAAGTGCATTAATAAAAACAAATATAGTGCGAACAGAAGTTTTGAAAAAATAAAAAACAACAGACCAAACTCGAAGGATGGTTGCATTCAAACAAAATGAAAAACAAACAAAATTAAATTAGAAGATTTATAAGATTTAAATAGGTCAAACAATTTTAGTAAAAATGAATTCGAAACAGAATTCTGAAAGCATGAAGTGAGAAACCGCAGAAGCAAGAAAGGTGATGGAGCTAAAAGTCTAGCGTTTCTCTAACTCGAAACATGGTAGGCAATAGCGCCAAAATAGACATGTCAAAAATATCGTAATCTAGATGGAGGTCAGTTGCTCTTGGATCCATGACGCCCAATTGTTATTGTGACTTAATGAAAATCCAAGGTTGGAGTTTGCAAACTTCCAGATGCTCTAAGTGAAACTACAATCATAGAGGATGTGATTAATAGTTTCAAAGTTATAATTGAATAAAAACACAATTTGGCAAAGTATTCGCATTAGACTATGTGACCATCATTTCGGGTTTATTAGTTCAGACACAACTCGTCGACCTATAAGATAATAAAGACAAAAATATAAGGGTTACAATAATATAACAGTTACTTGGTGTCCACGTTAGTGTATCAAAATGGAATGTTGTTTTCTTATAAAGAGAGTGGGCTTATGATGTGGTTAGTTAAGAGTGGTCGCTAATATACAGTTTGGCGCACTAACATACCTCTTAATTCTATTCTGACGCACCATTTTTGTCAACAATAGTGGGACACATATAAAGGTTTACGGGTTATACGCATGGATGATATATATTTTAGCAGATTTGTATACTATGTTAAGTTTGTTTTTTGTACATGATACAAAGACTATCAAGGATTTATTGCATTGCTTGAATATTTGTTATACGATAATTTATGCAGTTTTCAATCAACGCACTACCAAAGTTATGTCATATTTATGTATTATATTTGTACGTGAGCTACAATAAGGTAAGGTACCTAACAAAAAAATTAATTCTCTGAGAATCTTTAGAGAACTCGGTGTTGGCCATTTTGATTGTTTATATGTAAAAACATTTTAAAAGATAAATTGTTTAACCTAGAGGCTCGTTGTTATTTCACGTTATTTTCCAATTTTACGAGTATATATGGATGATAAAATTGTTTGAATATATAGTTTGGTTTGACTATGATACTAGATGAGGAGACAAGATAAATGTGTATATGTCCGATCGTATATTTTAGTAATATTCTCATATTCAGTATGTATCATAATCCAATCAAGAAAGTTCTTAGGAGATACATATGGGCCAACATGTTTTTAGGTTAGAACGATTTAGTTTGGATGAGTTTAAAATCTTATATTATATCGATGGACTAGAGAAGTACAATGATAATTCCAAGTTTTAGCATTCATAGTATGAACCATGAGACTTCATTTGGAAAAAAATGGTATGTTATATCCTTTATTCTGACTGAGGTAGATATAATGGATGAACTAATGCACATAACGCATGAAAACAACATCTGTGTAAGGTCTAAAAGGGTGGTTGGCAAGTACAATGAACGATATCCAAGTGTATCACTCTAGGGAAGAAGTATATGATATAATTAAGATTTGTGATTCGTATGTAAATGAGTGTCATAAGTGATATTTTTTATATTTTGTTTTTTTATTGTGTTATTGACTATTGTTAGTTTTACACATTTTAAGAGATTATATTATTCGAACTTATGTTTTATATTTATTTAATAAACTAACAAACTAACGACAACCAATACATGTAATAAACATTTAGCGACTATTAAAAATAACAAAAAAAATAAGCTATGAAACATTAGGAAACATTTTAAGAAAGTTATAAACAAAGTAAAATATTCCAAAATACAACTGATTTCTACCCAAATTTGGCAAAAGCAGCCTTACAATCTACTGTAAAATGTATGGAAAATGAGTTAAATACAACTAATTTTGATCCCGAATTTAGTTTTTATTTATACTTATAATTATAACTAATTTCGACTCTAAAACTCCAAATCTATTACGCATGAAAATAAAAATGCAACTAAATTTGACTAGTATGGTCCAAATGTGTTTTTTGATATTATATTATGTTATCTAATAAACCAACAAACTAGCTACAACAAAAAATGTAATAAATATTATGTAAGTTATGTGTAAAATTTATAAACAAAAATATCTAAAGAAGCAGATGTTAAATTTAAAAAACCTACAAATTTCCACATATTGGGTCAAAATCAGGCGTAAAGATACTATAATTTTACTAGATGAAAAAAGTAAAAAAATAACTAATTTTGAGCTCATATGTTAAAATTATATGTTTTGTGTTTTCGATTTTGCAACAGAATTTGACTCAAACTATCGAATCAGTTGCATTATGGATAAACAAAAAATAACTAAATTCGACGTCATTGGTTGAAGTTATATGTATTTTTTAAAAAATTAATCAGTTCGTGTTGCTACATTATTTCTCAATTAGTTTAATATAATTCTACATTGTTTAGTATATATATATATATAGTGAAGTAGATCTATAATTACAAACTTTGAAAAATGTAAAATCCTCTAATATTTACAATATGAAATAGACTACGACTGAAATTCATTCTTGTTGAAATATGTCGACATAGTAAAAAACAGAGAGGGATGAAGAACACTATTTTTGATGAAGTAATACGCAAAATATATTACATGTACGATATGAATAATGTCACACTCATATTTTTGATGAAATTGATTCTAATTTAGAGAATATTAGGTGTCGCATTGGTGAATAAACTTGTAACTTTTAACGAACCTAAGTATCAACGGAAACAAGATAATTATGGATGGTAATATCACTCATCCTAGATATCGTTAACGTCGACAATGTTTGATATTAATTTATATTTCTTATGTTTCTATCATCATATCTTGTGTATTATTAAGTTATTTTTATTATCTCTTCATATACTCCTTTTTATCACTATTTAAAATTATTGTTAAATATTTTGAATTAAATATAACCATAAATAGAAGTGACAATAAGTAATAAATATAATTCGAATTATATATTTTTTATATTACAATAAAATTAAGTTACTAGCATATAGGCTATAAAGAACAAAATAGAGATTGCTCAGTCTTTAGTAGGCTTTGTCGTCTTATAATCGTGTTGCTTACTAGACTCGATTTGAGTGAATCTCCTAATAAAATTAAATAATAAAGTCATACAACCTCGAATTTATAAGGAAACAAATGTCAGCCATATAAGATAAAAGATTGGTATTTGTCTGTTCGGATTCATGCAAACATGTCAAATAAATAAGATATGATTATAAAATAAATTTTTTATTAAAAAAATAAAGTAATTAATCTTAATTAGTTCAATATCTATTTTTTTCACGTTTACCTTAAACTTTGCCATATAACTATAAGTCTGCTCATGTTTTTTCTATTAGCTTTTGCCTCACATGAGTCGAATAATCTTGACCTCGTATAAGAGGAGATGATCTCAATACAATAACTATTTTTAAGATAAATGTTTAGGTGTTTTTTTGAAGTTTCTCTTAAAAAAGAGAACTCACTATTTTGGAATGACTAGTAATGTTCTTGTGGTGCTTGTAATTATTGTCAGAATTAGAAGGCTAAGAAAAAAATGGTGTGATCGTGATATAATTTTTTTAATGATATATTTTAAATACGATTTCTGCCATTGGATCAAACTAACTGTAACCATATTTTCTTACATATTTTTGTATTGATTGATTACATGAATGGAACAACTTGAGTTATTTTCTATATCAAACACTTCAAGAAACTTTGTTATGATATAAAGCTTCTGTTTCATATCATAATTGATGAAGCCAGGAACATCTGTATCGATGTCACTAGAATGATGTGAAGAAAAAACCAAGGCCAAGCCAAAGCAAACCAGATCTAACCAAACGCAATATGACACTCCCCTTAAAAGATATGTCAAGAGCCACCGGATAAGAATGCACCAGATAGTATGGAAAATTGCAAGTCGAACAGACATCACATAAAGTGACAGAAGAGCAGGATCGAGGCTCAAGCACCAACCAAACCGAGCGTAAGATCCCGACCCCATACTCAGAAACTGAAGCTGATAAGCGGTGAGGGTGAGTATAACTAAGTCAAAGTGAGGAGATCTGGGTATAAATGAAGTAAGCTCGAACGGTAAACCCCAACATGGACTACTAGTTTCTTCAGTCTTATTTATCTTAAACTTTCGAAACTGTGAAACCATGTAATGTAACCAACCAACACCAAGATTAACAATCATAAACCCATCTTTATCAAGATGGAAACGAATGAAAGATGGGCTTAAGAAACACATAGTACAAGAAAAGCTGAAATATGAAATTCTCACATAGATATCTCTATGTTCTATAGAACAAATAAATTAACATAAATCCCAAAACCTATAAGCCCTATTTATAGTTCTCTTCTAGCCAATGTTAGAAAAAAAAAATCACTTACATCTAAAGTAGAATAAGTGGTGATTTTTTAATTTTTTTGATAAATATATATATATGTATATATATATCCTCCAAAATACTTTGAACAATCAAGTAAAGCAACACAAAACCTCATCAACCTAAAAGACCAACTTTTCAACATATAAATATAAATTTTAATACCTCATCTACTGTAAGCGTCTAAGAAACGGTAACACAAACTTAGATGGGTTATGAACGTAAATAGACAAACTTAATGAATAATTTGTAAAAATAAAATAATATTAACCCTACTTTATTAATCAGAAAAGCATAAAAACAATAAAACAATGAAAAAAAAGAAAAAATAGAATCACGAGCTCGTAAATTAGATGAAAAAAAATAGAATTTTAATCGAGAAAAAAATCGCTAAAAAAATAAGTAGTCGAAAGATAAGACCTTACAGAGAAGAGCAGATGGTCGAATATAGAGATATGGAGGAGTAGAAGTCAGGCGGCCATGCAGAAGAAATCTCTCTTATGTAAAAAAAAATGTGTTTCAATGAAGAAGAAGCCTAAGAAGTCGGATTATCAGTAAACTATTAACTTAATGGGAAATTACACCTAAAGTACCCACTGAACTATTCTATTGTCATCTAGTACCCAAGTTTTGTTATATTACCTCTTAATATCCATCTCAACTACCTAATTACCACTTAATACCTAACATTATTTTAATACCCTAACTACCCTCAACCCACTATATAAGCACAATTTTCAGTTTTATTCTCCTTTTTCTAGCTTTAAAAGATTTAAATTTGTGAAACCGCTCTAACCACCTAACCCTACAAACCACCGTGAACCACCAAGAAACCACAATTTTCAGGTGATTGGAACGTTAAAAAACCTATATATTTATGTAAGTTCGATATAAAATCCATGTAACTACTGCTTTCTACGTACAGGAGCTGATCACACATTATTCGAGTTTTTAGAATATCTGTTATTTTGATTTGACGTGTTGCTTTTAGGTAATGGTGATTAACTACCGAGTACAAAGTTATTTCTTGGATTTCTGAGTTAGAATATCTGTTATTCTACTATTTCTGTTTCATAGTAAATATTGTTCGAGTTTTTAATCTGTTTTTTGTTTTTTTACCAGCGATTATTTGTTATTATGTTAATCTATGTTGTTAATCCTTGTTTAACTAGTTATATACTGATTTTTAATGTATTATATGTTGATTTGAACGTGAAACATGTGTAGAATATGAGTTTTAGTTGTCCAGGCATTCCCGATAAAAGATGCAAATTGTTTTATGGTTATTAACGTAGAAGATGCGAAGTGTTTGATGCCTCTAACGAGGAAGATTCGAATTGTGTTAACGACTCTTTGCAAATGTAAGAGTTGCAAACAACTCTCAGGAAATCCAAGATTTGCAAACAACTATCAGGAAATCCAAGAGTTGCAAACAACTCTCACGAAATTCAAAAGTTGAGAACAACTCTTAGATACTATTGCAAATTGTTTATATTTTGTTCATGCTTGAGTGCTAAAATACTTGATTTACTAACAACTCTCAGGTAATCCTGATAGTTGAGAACAACTCTCATGCACTATTGCAAATTATGTACACTAAAATGAGTTCGAAAATATCATACATTGCACATTTTTGAAACAAAAAACTTTATATACACCAAAAAATTACAAGGTATTTATGTACAAAAAAAATTACAATGTCATACAAAACAAATTAATGATAGTATGAGTTGGTGTTAACATCATTTAGGAAAAAATAAAACATTTTCGATCTGAAGTCTGTTACCATATCTTTACGGTAAGTCTCCTGCACGTATCCTTTTTGCATAATATCTCTGGCGTATTGACAGATGAAAATACCACAATCGATGCCTGGTTTTTGTTGTGGAATTTTTCTTGAATTTCTCACCTTATACCTGGTCTTTGAAGGAGGTATGTATTATTTATCGACTAAATACTTAATCTGGTTATAATAATTTGTGTCAGAGGTCAGCATAAATACTTGTACTTTGGTTGCAAACAACTTTCAGGATATCCTGAGAATTGTTTGGCAATCCAAGCTAAAAGTGTTGCAAACAACTCCTACCTGTTAGAGTTTTAAAGAAATCTCATGATATTTTAGTTGCAAACAACTCTCAGGAAACCCTGAAAGTTGTTTGCAACCAGAGTATAAGCCCGACTGTTTTTTGCAAACAACTCGCAAGATACCCTGAGAGTTGTTTGGAACTCTATCAGCTTGGAGTTGCAAACAACTCTCAAGATACCGTGAGAGTTGTTATCATCTCTTGGGTTGCTAACATCTCTCAGGGTTTCCATAGAATTGTTTGCAAATTACAAGCTGAGAATTGTTTGATACCACAATTTAATAGAATATCAAACAAATCTCAGGATATCATGCAATTTTTCAATAGATTATCGAACAACTCCCGGGATATCTTGAGACTTGTTTGGTACTATGAAAGAAAAGAGTTGTATGCAACTCTAATGCCTGATAGTTGTCTATATAACTATATGTTGCATACCTCATCATTTTGCAGCAGAGGTAGTGTTAAAAGCAGCGACACGGTCGATGATAGGCATTCCAATCCCCACCATTTGAAAAACCTTGGGGATCAAGGTTGGCTTTACGACCTCTAGCCCGATTGTTGAGTGCTCCATAACGAAGGGCTGCACCGGGGCAAGTATTATCATCAAGATTATCCGTATATAACTAATATTTACATTGAATAAATCAATCTTACGATTAGAATGCGACGCATCCAACAACTCTATCAGGTTTTTTGATTTCTAAGCAACTCCTGATAGATTGGAGAAGCTTCAGCGCTATTGATCCGGACCAGTCTCAATCGTTTATTCTTCTGAGGTCTTCAACAAAATAAAGCACACTCCAACCCATTACATCTCCAGATACAGAGTAAAATTGGGTTGAGCATAAAATTAGTATCAACAGTCGTGCAACATCCTCCAACTCATGCTCCCCCCTTCGTTGATGGATCTTGTTATACCTGCCCGTAAAACCCACGACAACATGTTATGTTAGTAAATTTCATCATCATGCTTATAAGAGAAATTACATTTACAGGTACCTTTAAAATGGTGTTCGTGATGATTTTACTATTCGTCGGTCCTATCTTCCTCGACGTTTCACCCATGAAGTATTTCTTCATCATCCTTGATTCGTTCTCTTCGACGTTTACATATCTGTTGTGGAATGCTCCAAATTTTGTTAACAACATTTCCTCTGTGTCGTGCTTCAACCCGAATATGACCTTCACGTCGTCCGTCGTTAGCTTCAAAAACTTTAACCCAAATCAGAAGGCGTCTTTATCGACCGAGAACATCTCCACAACCCACTAAATGTTCGAATAAAACTTTTTCTTTGGAAGCTCTGTCACATTCCAGAGGTCAAACTCCACTTTCAAAAGCGTGTAGAAGGGTGTGTTTCTTGCAGCTTCGATGTGGACAATAGTAATACGGTAATCTTTCAGCAGTTTAAGAAGGCTCACCAATCCTGGCCTGTAATAGCTTGGTTCTGTTGTCATACTTCCTACAAAAATACAAATCATCATCTGCATGCGAATTATTCCCATAAAGGGACTCTATCAGCTTGTAGTCACAAACAACTCTTAGGATAGGCTACAAATTGTTTAGAACTATATCAACTTGTATTTGCAAACAACTCTCAGGATAGCCTGCAAATTGTTTGCAAATGTAATTTGCGAATTGTATGAAAAATAAAGGCAATCAAGATGCGAATTGTTTGCAACTATAAAAATCAATGAAGCTGCGAATTGTTTGCATTCATACGTGATAAAGATGCGAATTGTACTACAACGCACATGTACATGACGCGAATTGTTCTATATTTTACATGCACGTTGCAAGGATCTAGAAAATATGGAAACAACACCAAAACCAACACACAACCATCTAATACACATCTAATATACATCACAACTCTCAAGAAAGTATTAACATTACATGCAACCTAACAAACTCATGCGTTCGACAATAAACCCATAAACTAACATGTCAACTGCCATCACTAAATACTTGATTTTGGTATAAATAAGCAACGTCGATTGTCAAATAACAGCAACAAGTGGTTCGAAGTCATCATAAACGTAAAAAAAAGACATTTTCCACGAGAAAAAAATACCTGCTTATTGTAACACTGTCTTGCTTCACTGGACGGCGTAAACTTAACAGCAGTCGTCGAACAGTTGTTAGTTACTGATTTGATGGAGTAGAAGACGTTGACCGGTGGAAATCCGGTGAAGAAGGACTGATTTTTGGGTTGAAGGGTTGATGGGGTTTCTCTGGGTTGATAGGTTCGTGGAAGTCGAACGATTTCTGGTTATTTCTAAAATATTAGACGTGTTTGATTTGGTTTAAGGTGCTGAGAAGGGGAAAAAAGTGGTTTTGAAGTGAAAAATTGGTATATATAGTTGAGGGGTATTTTTGTCCAAAATTTAGGTAGAGGTACCAAGTTACACTATCCAAAATTGGGGTACTAGTTGGTAATTAGATAGTTGATTGTGTATTTACTGGTACTTTTCTCTAACTTAATATTAATTAATCCAATTTAGATTTTTTTCTTTTAAGGTATGATATAAGAAAAATAACTATAAATAATAAAATAGTTTGAGAAATTAATTAAATTACCTCATCGTACCATCTATTAAAAGTCAAAATATAAGTTATTTCTTTTATGCGTCTTATTATGACCAATATATATAACTATTAATTATATTTTTTTAAATAAAAATTATATTAAATAAACATAAAAATAATTTTTACAATTATATGGAACATATTTCGGTGGTTAGCCTAAAATACCGTAAAAACATACACTGAAAATAATTTGTTGGTCAAACAAGTACAATTAAGACATATTAAAATACGTTAAAACATATAGTCCAAACAAAGGTTTTGTAAAAACCAATAGAGTAAAAAACAACAAACCAAACCCGATGGATAGTCGCATTCAAACAAAAATAAAAAAGAAACAAAATTAAATTAGACTAATCATTGAGATTGTATATGCCAAAAAACTTTGGTACCAATGAATCTGAACCGAAGGTCCGAGAGCATGACATGAGAAACCGCAGAGGCCAGAAAGATGGTGAAGCTAAAAATTCTAGCGTTCTTCTAGCTAAAAAAATAGTAGGTATGCCAAAAGTATCGTACACTAGAGGGAGACGAGTTGTAAGCCTTATGGATCCATGATTCCAAATTGTTATTGTGACTTAATGAAAGTCCAAGCTTGGAGCTTGCAAACTCCCAAATACTCTGAGTGAAACTACAGTCATAAAGGATATGAGTAATGGTTTTATAGTCGTAATTGAATAGGACACAATTTGGGAGGATATTCAAACCCTAAGAAGCTTATCGCGGGTGTAAAGCTTGTACTTGAGAGCAAACCAAAGGATGAAGGAATGATGAAAAGTATTAAATTTGTGACATACGAATTTCGCTCATACGACACATAAGATGGGTGTATGAATGACATGGTAAGTATATATAAAGGTTTTACATCTTTTTTTCGGAAGGAACCCACAACCGCTACTCAACGAGTACGCACAGGGTAAACTCTCAGTCTGATGCAATAGCCTGCAAACCAATGCCCAGAGGTAAACTACACAAGGTGACAGGCTCAGCCAAGAAAGCGTATGTAGAGGGACTCAAACTCATGGCCTTTGATCACAAGCATGCCTTACTCAACCAACTCGACTATCCCCTTGGGGGCTATAAAGGTTTTACTCGTTGTACACATGAAGGATATATATATATATATATATATATATATATATATATATTGGTGGATTTATATAGTATGTTAAGTTCGTCTTTTGTACATTATACAAAGACTATGAACGACTTTATTGCATTGCTTGAGTATTGGATATACAATAATTTGTGCAGTTTTCAACCAACACAATACCAAAGTTATGTCATATTTATGTCGTATATCTGTACGTGAGCTACAATGAGGCAAGGTACCTAACAAAAAATAATAATTCTTATTTGACAATCTTTAGAGAAATCAGTTTGTTGGTGGTCGTTTAACGATTTATATGTACACACATTTAAAAATATAAATTGTTTAACCTAGATGCTCGTTGTTGGTATTTCAGGTTATTTTCCAACCACATAGGTGTATATGGATGATAAATGTTTTTGAATATGTAGTTTGGTTTGACTATGATATTAGATGAGGAGACAAGATAAATGTGTGCATGTCTGATCAAATAGTTTAGTAATTTTCTCGTATTCAATGTGTATCATATTGTCAAATTATGAAGATTCGTAGGCGATACATATGTGCCAACATGTTTTTTTGGATTGGAACAGTTAGTTTGGATGAGTTGAAAATCTCATATTTTATCGATGACCGGAGAAGTACAATGGTAATTGAAAGTTTTAACATTCGTAGTATGGACCACGACTACGATGACTTTATTTCGAAATTTTTTTAATATGTTATATCCATTTATCTAATCGAGGAAGAGATAATGGATAAACTAATGCACATGGCGCCTGAAAACAACATGTGTGTGTGTGGGTATAAGAGGGTGGTTGGCAAGTACAATGAGCGAAATCCAAGTATATCACTTTATTGAAGAAATGATAAATTATTGATATAATTGAGATCTTTAGTTCGTATGTAAATGAGTGACATAATTGATGTATTTCATATTTTTTTTCTTTTATTGTGTTATCGACTATTGTTCGTTTTACACATTTTATAATAGTTTATATTATTCGAACTTATGTTTTATATTTATTTAATAAACCAATAAACTACCAAACAACCAACAAATGTAATAAACATTTAGTGATTATTAAATAATAACAAAAAAGAAGAAGATAAGATATGAAACGTTGGATAACATTTAGGAAAGCTATAAAGAAAATAAAATATTCCAAAATACAACTTATTTCTACCGACTTTGGTCAAAATCAACCTTACAATCTACTGTAAAATGTATGAAAATTATATTAAATACAATTAATTTTGATAGCGTTGGTCGAATTTAGTTGTCATATACATTTTTAATTGTAACTAATTTCGATTAAAAAAGTTTAAATCTATTGAAAAAATAAAAATGTAACTAAATTCGACTAGTGGGGTCTAAATTACTTGTTTTTATATTATATTATGTTATCTAATAAACCAACAAACTAACAACACCTAAAAATGCAATAAATATTAGGTAATTATTAGTAAAATTTATCAACAAAAATAATTTAAGTAAACAAATGTTAATTTTAAAAAACCATCATTTTTCACATGTTGGATCAAAATTAGGTGTAAAAGATACTATAATCTTACTAGATGAAAAAGATCAATAGATAACTAATTTTGACCTCATATATTAAAATTATATGTTTTGTGTTTTCTATTTCACAATAGAATTCGACTCAAAGTGTCGAAATAGTTGCATTTTGGATAAACGAAAAATAACTAAATATGACTTAGTGGGTTGAAAAAATATATATTTTTCTAAAATTAATTAGCATGTGTTGTTAAGTTATTGGTTTGACTTAATAAACCTTATCTTCATCATAATCTCCAATTAGTTTAACATAATTCTACATTGTTTTGTCCATATATACAAATGGAGTGGAGTACATCTATAACTACAATATTTTGAAAAAAAATAAAACCTCTCATATCAACAGTATGAAATAAACTACGATTGAAGATTCATTCTTGTTGAAATATATCCACATAGTAAAGGAAACGGAGACAGATGAAGAACATCATTTTTTGATGAAGTAATACGCAAAATATACTATATGTATGGTATGAATGTCACACTCATGTCGTTTGCACGTGAAAAAAAAATCTATAAGATAGGATTATCAGAAATTGGTTCTAATTTATTTAGTTTTTAACCTCTCATACAATGTCAAACAAGAGGTACTTGAGTTATTATATGTAATTATTACTGATATAATTATCATACATCATTTTAATATCTGAGAACTTCATTTACTAAAGAGAGGAACACATGCGCATTGATGAGTACAACCCACTTACAGATTCCTACGAACTCTTAAAGTGCTGTTTAATTTTTTATTTTATTTTTATGCTTTCATGTACTCATTTTAATTTAGTGTTAACAAATTTGTTTTAAGGTAAGATATTTCGAACATAATCGTTTTCATCAATAGAAATAAATTCAAGTACAAATATCTAGGTTACAATTTTTTTTATTATATATGTTGTTTAATTTTATACTTTGTATAATATGAACGAGGGCGATGAATATAACGATTCTTTCTAATAGATCATGGTACGTAATCTTTACATGACACGTGTCAATACATGATTTAGAACTGTAAATTACATTATCCTATACATGTCAGGAACAAATTGTTGACCTAATTTTTATTATATATATATAGATATATTGAAGCATCATTGTTGAAGTATTGTTAGGTGACCTAAATTGGCTATCCAAATCCTAAAATATTATTTGGTGTACCTACAAATATTCATGTTTGACATATGTTATCGATAATGACATATGACTTTGGTAAACACGTTTTAGATGTCGTGGTCTGTAGAATATACTATATTTATTGAACAAATCAAGTAATATCATCATCGACGTTGTATAACTAGAATAAAGTTCATGATATGTAGGATTATCTCAATAAGCTTTGCATTTTTTGGGTGTTCTACCTTACACATGAAGAGTATGGAAATAACATTGAAGATATTGTTATTATATCTTACTAACAAAATTAATGATGAGTAGTTGGAGAGTACTAGGTGCCGCATTGACGGAGATAAACTTTTAACTTTTAACGAAGCTAAGTATCAGCGGAAACAAGACAATTATGGATGACAATATCCCTTATCCTAAACACCGTTAACGTCGAAAATGTTTGATATTGATTTATATTATTTATGTTTTTATCATCATATCTTGTGTATTATAAAGGTGTTTTTATTATGTCTTCATATAGTCTTTTTATCACTATTAAAAATTTGTCAAATATTTTGAAATTAAGCATAATCATTAATATAAATAACAATAAATAATAAATATAATTTGAAATATAAGAAGTTTAAATTACAAACATTTAGGTTATAAACAACAAAACATAGATTGCTTAGTCTTCAGTATTATTTGTCGTCTTATGATCGTGTTGTTTATGAGGCTAGATTTGAGTGAATCTCCCAATAAAATTGAATGATAGTCATATAACCCTGACTCTTTAGGGAAACGAATGTCTGCCACGTAAGATAAAATATTGATATTTGTCTGTCAAGATGCATGAAAACCTTTCAAATAAATAAGATATGATTATAATACAAAGTTTTATTCAAATAGTAAAGTAATTTATCTTAACTAGTTTCGCACATACTTTTTCATGTTTACCTTATATTTGGCCATATAAATATAAGTTTGTTTATTTTTTTTCATTAGCTATTTCCTCACATACGTTCAATAATATTGACCTCATATATATACTTGTAATTCTTTCCGAAATTAGAAGGTTAAAAAAATGGTGTGATCGTTGAATCAAACTAACTTTAACCATATTTTCTTACATATTTTTGTATTGATTGATTACTTGGATGAAACAACTTGAGTTATTTTTTTTATCAAAAACTTCAACAAACTTTGGAGCTTCCACTCCACATTATAATCACAAACCAAACAATAGATTTTCAAAATTTATTTCTCTACGAGTTCATCTTTGTCTGATTGGCCTTTATAGTAAATTATATAGTATATTATCTCTTATTGGTCATATAATAAATCATACCATAATTGTTTCTTGTCATATAAGTTATCTCGTATGCAAACGAAAAACCATACGTCTCTCTAGCTGTTTTGTACCTTTTCAAAACCTATATTTTTAGCTAATTTGTGATGTTTTAACATAATTTCAGATGATGTTTTAGTGATTTCATCCTTCTCATCTCTTGATTTCCAAGTGTCATATAATAAATTATATATTACCTTACAATATTTGAATAATATTTTTATCTCAATTTGTTAAATCCTAAGCAAAATATCCAATTTTTTCTATAACAGATTTTAATTGCATCGTCTTAATAAGTTGTTTCAATGATGATTGCTCACTTTCAACACCACTACAAATAATAAAACAATAAATTCGAATATGTTACATCAATTAATATTACTTTAGTATATAAAGGTGAATGATCATACAGATTTGTTGTTCTATTTTGTAGTACCAGACCAAGTTAGTGTATGCATAAATATATTTTTTTGTATTACTTGAGCCAACATGTTTTAGCTTACTCCAATTCTTATGAATACTATACATGTATCTCATTTATGGTACTATATCCGATTATACTTTGGAATTGGTTGTCTAATAAATGATCGTATTCTAAGAAGCAATAAACTTATCATATACTTTTCTTTATGCGTATAATCTAATTGTATTGGGTATACTATATATGTTTATATGTCATTTGCATAACAACTAACATATTTGGAAATATCTTATTGATTGCAAACATTAACACAAATTTGTTATATGTTTCCACAATATTAGGTAATGCATACTTGTTTATTTTATTGAGCATCTTAAGGACTATATATTGTCAAACTGTAGTTAGCTAATTTTTATGCAACTATAAAACACAAATACAATGTAAAATCTTCAACTTGTTGACATAACACCTACAACTTCAAACATTGATATTTTATACCTTGTAGTCTCGTAGGTATTTTTTTTATAATTAGAAACTATGAGAATGACCTTAACAGTTTGATCAACATCGGGTGTGCGAAATTTTATACCTTGTAGTCTTGCTCTTGAACATCCTATAAAATGTTCACGAGTGCTTGATTATTCTTTTTGCATAAAAAATCAAAATATCATAATCTAACTACAACTGGATGAGCTCTAAGTATAAAAAGGAGAATCTCATTTTCTTTGTGTGGTAACATTTGTTTTTAATATTATTTTTACGAGGTTGTTTCCTATATTTTTTTAAGAATATGATTAGCAAATATTAATTTTGGACTTCTCTCGCGTTTTATCTTGTTTATAATTTGTTTAGCTAACTCATATTTAAAACCTTTATATGTCTATTTTATCAATTATTCAAACTCCGATTTAGTATTATACACATAACTTTTGAATACGTAGGAGTGATCTACTAAAATGGTAAGTTATGTAATATTATTTTGGTCTGCTACAAATTTTAACAACCAGAATAATAAAGAAACAACTACAGTTGACAAATCCTCAAAATACTAATATAAAATCAAATAACTTTAAAACTTAAACAAGACACTTGATTTAAACCACCTGATCAAAATTATATGTATGTTTCTGATATCGGATTCGAAAGCATATATCGTCACACAACACTAAATTTTAACATAAGTGTTGGAATCCGATGTTGTTGAATATGATCGGATTGTTGGTAGCGCAATAAGTCAAACTCATCCTTCAAGCTAAAACTTAAGCTTAACTCAAATAATGAATCTACACTTATGACGACTCTTTCCAACTAATTGTTATCATATTTATGAGGTCAAGTGTGATAATACAAAACTTAAAAATTACCATCTCGTAAATGAGGAGTACCTTTTGATTAAGCGCAAATTGACCCACCATGCTAATAATTTGAAAAGGTTAAGGAGAGGAGCCATATCACATGAATATATCAATAAAATATGTAGAAATTTCAGTATATATGGTCGAAAAAGCTAAAATTTGGAAGAAATTAACCCCATTTATTATGATCTTCCATTGAGACATAAGTTGGATTGGCTATTCGCATTGTTCTTGCTAGATGTAAATCCACGAGCCAAAATTTACTATTGAATATAAATGTTTTTATAAACAATTATACAATGTATTCTTGAATCACATAACATGCCACGTTTTTGACACTGCAATAAGTATATAAGAATTTTATTACAATTTTATTCATATTTTTAAATTGATGTTTTATGTTAAATATATATTTGTTGGTTTTAAAAGTTCTGTGGAGTTACACTATTTTATTTCTACAATGCACATAGCTTGTTGCTTATTTGGTACTTGACCAACCAAAACTTTGTCCATGAATCTCTTAACAAGACAGTTGTTAAACTAATAGCGGATGCATTATGTTATTGGCACCTGATTAGACCACTGTCAGGTACACTCGTTGGAAGATGGTATATGAAGACCAATTATTACCATATTTGTTATTTAATTTTACACGTTTGTTTAATATGAACAATGGTAAAGGATATAAAGCTTCATTTAAAAAAACTATGGTATGTAATACTTATCCAACATGTATTAAGACATGGTTTAAAACTGTAAAATATGTTATCCTACACATGTTGAAAATTGATTCGTGACCTGTTTATATTGTTCATTAAGCGGTTTTATTTTCCCACTAATTATATAATTACCTTAATCTCGTTGGTGTATAATAATTTATAGAATTAGCCCTATAATTATGACTATAACTCTAGTCATGGTTCGTTAAGTTGTTTTGGTCACCAATCCCTTAAATGATGTTGACCTTGTTTAATAATTACAGCTGACGATGTGCTATTCTCTTACGAGCCTTACTTAGTATATTGTTTCTTCATGCGCGACCTCTGCTAAATTACTATTTGTAAGATAGTGTCGACATCCTTTGATTGTTAGCGATGATCTTGTTTGATGGGTTATCAGTTATCTTTTTAAAATGTTGATACCTCTCAGTTTAACCTTGGCCACTTGATATCGAGTATTGCGTTTATGTATTGCTTGTATGTCACCTCGGTTCATAAGATTCCCTCAATTTGATTTTTTTAGTGTCTTTATATTATTTTTATCTTCTTGGAATTTTCCTAATATACTAGTTGATGAAGGTGTCCTCGTCACACGTGATGAAGCGTGTGTACATAAGAAAAGGAAAAAGATTAATATTACACGAGAACCATGAATAAAACAAGGGTAATGATAAATATAAGCCGAGGGCAACCAAGTAAACGAGAACTTAGACGAGTGCACGAGGATAACAAACAGAGCACCCGAGCGGCTGACATAAGATAATAAATATCGATATAACGAGGATTAACGTGTTTAATATTCATCCCGAGTTACAACTACCATATATATATATATATTCAATACAGAAAGAAATAAAATATATTATAAATGTTATAAAAGAGAGAACAAACCTTCACTATATTTTTTGGAAACTAAATTGAATAAAAAGATATATTATATTATTAAAAAAACCTTATTTCTTTCCTGAGCCTATGTTTATTATCTTGTCATCATATTTGAGAAAGAACCTCCTTGACATTTTTGGCATCCTATGTGGGAAAATTCTTTCTATTATTGGACCAGTATTAACCAACCAATTGTTACAACAAGATTAAGAATCAAAATGGAAAACCCGGATACCTGTTTGACTCGAGAAAACCCAACTATCGTTCCACGAACAATGTCAAGACCACCAACTAACAAGGCTAACCAGAAGCAAGATCTGTTATTGAATACTATATCAGACCAACATCACGACATTGAAGTAGTCGGGATCACCACCGTTAACCCACTGACCAGGATTTTTCTCGGGATGCAGCACATGAAGAGTTGACCCCAAGGTGACCTAGTTGATCCAATCGTTGTAGCGCACACCGATTTTATGCCGGTTCATAGAGACAATCCCCCCATATAAGGTATGATCGTTACACTATCTAATATCCAACTTTTGAAAATACAGATGAGAGAAATAAGACGGGAACAAATCAAGGCCAACCAACTATAGACCGAGAGAGACCATGAGGCTAAAGCGAGAATGTTAAAAATAACCAAGGTGTTGTACCTATTAACAGAAAAGTTTATATCAGAAGACAAAGTGAAGAAAAAATTGGACCAGAAGGTCACTAAATTAAGCTGCATGGTTAGGTATATAGAAAAGAGGGAGGACAATGAGCATAAGGGAAAAACTGGCAGAGATTAGTAGAGAAAAAATAAGCACAATTATTCCAAATACAAATAACATCGAGCAACACTATCTCTAAAAACACAAAGAAAAGAACGAGGTCGAATATAATGGGCATAGACTAAAGATGACAACTTGCATTCAACAAAAGTATTTATTTTGTGAAGAAAATTATGGAGGGAAAACTTCATAATAAATTTGATCTCTACCGAATGGACTCTTATGATGGCTCACGGGACCCTGAGCATTATTTGGAGCAGTCCACGAACATGATGATGGTATTAAATCAAGATGATATCCTATTATGTATGACCTTTTCAATAAAATGCAAATGAAATTCTTACGATTGGTTCAACAATCTACCGAAAGAGAAGATCCACTATTTGGTTAGTTTATGAAGCATTTTTCAGAAACTATTTTGTGGGTAATAAGAAGCATAAAAAATATGGGTTGTTCGTCATGAATATGTATCAAAAGCAGAAAAAGACAATTGAAAGCTATGTGAAAATGTGTATGCACGAGATAATTACGTTGTCTATATGAAAGAAGGACATTGAGGTGGCATCCTTACATATAGGGTTTAATATCGAGGGACCTATGTACAACGATATTATCTGATTCCTGATTAACACTATGGGAGACATCCATGCAAGATCGAACAATTCATTGGAGTCGAGGTCTCTAAAAAAAAGTGCTTACTCATTTAGAGCCTCAAACATCAAAGAGATCGGTATCCGACAAGAAAAAAAAACGAGACTAGATCCAGTGACGTCAAGCGTGATGAGCCCGCCCATATTCCACCAAACAAGTCAAGGGTCTCTTACTATGATAACCCCGTATAAAGTTTCACATCTTTATTGAAAAATATCACCGTCATATATGACAGAACCAAAGAAAAGATAAGATACCAACAAATTCACCATATGTTGGCCTCAAGCAATGATGAATCTCGCAAATAATTTTGCGCATACCATAACGACCATAGATATTCCATTGTTGACTGTTGGGAGCTATGGAAAGAAATTTAACGGTTGATTGACAGTGGGGAACTCATCCAATTCATAAAATATAAGAAGGGATAGTGCCAAAAAGATATAAATACTGATAAACCGCCAGACGAGGGGTGTGATCAACGACAAGACGACAAAGGTAAGTAACAATGACTATGTACCATCTATGAAAAAGACACATTATGTGGGTCAATAACAAATGCTCGAAAAAAATAAAAATATATTTAGAGTTTCATATGGTGGACGAATCCTCGCATCATCGATGAACTAACTTTTAATGACGACGAATTGGAGGGAGTGGTTACCACCCATAAAGGCGCCCTGATCGTCAATCTAGATCGAAATGATGTAATTGTAAATAAATTAAAGAGCTTAGAATGTGAGAATGTGCAAGAACCAGAGAAGCAACTTGAACAATATGATGGACTTAAAGCTGAGAATGTTCTTATTTTACCGTATGGTTTAACCACTCGATCAAGAGCTAAGAAATTTAACAAAGCTGTTGGAGGATTGCATAATCAAATGGGAAATCTATGTGACCAAAATAGTAAGTATGGAGGTAAAGCTTATCTAACCACTTTAGCATTGATTCAAGCTAATTGATTTTAACAAATTAGAAAATATTTTAATTGTACTCTTTTCATTTGTTCAAGTTTTATCCCAATGGATTTTCTTGATAATGTTTTTAATGAGGTAATTGTTTCACGTCAACATTTCCCATTTGTTGAAATAAAAGTCCAATGCCCTTATCTAACATAAGCACGCCATTGGATGAGTGAAGAAATGTGATTTCAGATTTTATAATTATTACTTTGTATTTTCAATATTAATGCATTTCCAAGAACAATTATTAATTATGTTCAAACCATGCATTCTTAGTCTAGGAATAACTTTAGTTATATTCAAGACATGCATTATGGTTCCAATAAAAACCTTAATTGTGTTCAAGACTTGTTCTTTCCCCTATAAAAACTATGTACTCAGATTAGAAATGGTAGACTATATTTTATCCTGAAAACTTCTTATGTTTTACTCTTCTCTTGCCGGTGTGTAATATCTACACTAAAATATTTTCTTTATTTAGTGCATCATATCCAAAGAAACATCAGTTGGAATATCAAATGCATTTCCATAACCTACATATAATCTATCGATCCACATCATTTGATCCTCGAATCCTTTTGGGTTCTTAGTTGTAAAGTTATCCTTATCTCATTTCAGAGAGTCGATTTTAGGAAGATCTTATCAGTCATCAACCTACCTTTTAAGGACGATGGATTGGGGGGGGGGGGAGTGGTTACATCCCATAAGGACGTTTTGATTTTTCAATTTAGATATAGGAGGGGTCATGATAACCCGCACTCTGGTAGATAACGATAACTCAACCAACATAATCTTCAAATCCAGTTACGACAAGATGTTGGGTGTGCTGTTGTAGAAGTTGACCGATAAACAACTAGTTAGTTATGAGGGCAAGCGGTCTGCTTGTGTGCGTAAGGTCGAGATTTGATGACCATTGGTCATGGAGATAAATATAAATTTGTGTGAACTCTCTTTATGATAGCTTACACTTCAGGCTACAAAAAATGGAATTCGAAGCGTCTTCAATCCAAAAATACCTGAAATACCCCATCAAAGATCTTATTGGAGTAATTAGAAGAATTCAAAACCGCCATAGTTGTTATACAACCTCTTTAGCTTTAACAAATTTGGAAATTAACAAAACTGGGAGAAGATTATTAAATCGATGAAAACAATCACACGAGAACCAAGGTCGATGAACAACACAGGTAAAACATGTATGAGGACCCTTTGTATGATGTAAATGACGAGGACTTCACAACAAGGAAGGTAATTTGAATTAGGAACTAACAGAACCCAAACTTTAAGAATATATTGGTGGAATTACTGCGACAAAATTTGGATGTTTTTTTGTGGAGCGCTGATAGTGTCTCTACCTTCAGCCTACCATAAATTGCTACAGGTTATCAATTGATACTATACTACGCTTTATTTTTCAAAAGTGATATGATTTTTCTTCCAAGAAGTACGATGCCATCGCGAAAGAAGTATAAATACTACTCGAGTTAGGGCATATAGGAGAAGAGAAATACCCAACTTGGGTAGCTAATCATGTGATGGTAAAAAAGAAGAATGTGCATTTGAGAATGTATGTTGACTTTACTTACCTAAAAAAATCTTCTCTAATGACGCTTTTCCTTTACCTCACATCGATCAGCTCGTTGACACGACCTTAGGGTATAGTTGAATACAGATTCACCCACATGATGAGAAGCACAATACTTTCCAAACAGGGTGAGGTTTGTACTTATATAAAGTTATCCTATTTGGTTTAAAAATTATAGGTTGCACCTATTAGAGGCTCATTAACTAGATATTCAACAAGCACAGGAGAACAAACATGTAAGCTTATATCAAACAATATGATCGTCAAAAGAGACACAAAAAATTGGCAGCTCGATGTTCTGTCTAGCATCTTTACCACCCTACACCAATTCAACCTAAAGCCGAATCCTATGAAATGCTCATTTAGAGTTTGTAGCGGAAAATGTTTGGTGTATGTTGTAAAAAAGAATAGAATCAAATCCTATATCGAGCAACTGAGGGCGTTACTAACTATGGATCCACAAAAAAAACATCAAGGAGTTTCAAAAACTCATCGATCGTCTTTCAGCCTTATCGTTCATCTCCCGAGCATCTGACAAGCTAGTTCTTTTTTGAGATCATTACAAAAATAAATAACTTCAGTTTGAATGACGAGTATAATAAATCCTTCTGCGTTGCAAAAGAATATTTGACTTCGCTCGAAATTTTATTTGTCCTAATACGAGGTGAGTTGTTTTGGTCAGACTAGAAAAAGGGAACACAACATCCAATTTATTATGTTATTAAAAGCTTAATCAACATCGAGAAATGATATTTGAACCTTTAAAACTTAGCTTTAGGACTAGTGGTGGCAGCAAGAAAAATATAGCCATATTTCTAAAGTCAAACCATATCATTTTGATTTCATTTCCTCTCAAAAACGTCCTACAAATGTCCGACATATCAAGATGGCTCACATGATGGTCAATCCAGTTAGTTAAATATGAGATCCTATATTAGCCTCGTACAATAATTAAAGGAAAAGATATCGCCGATTTCATAAACGAATTCGCAAGCAATAGAGTAAAAAACAGATGATACGTCAACCGACCGACAAGAAAACTCAAAATGGGTAGTCAAAGTGGATGGCACTTCTAACATTCATGGAAATGGACCTGGAGTCATCCTGAGAGCACCATTTACGGATGAAATCATACATTAACTAAAATTATGCTTCAATGTCACTAACAGCCTCATCAAGTACGAAGTAGAATTAGGAGGGCTCAAATTTTCTCTTATATGTAGAGGCAGTGTCTGCTCTGATTCACAAGTAGTGGTGAGTTAAGAAAATAATGTCTACAAGGTGAAACACGAGCCCATGAAAGGAATCTTGAAGTTTTTACAGGATTGGAAAACAAAATGTGATCGCGTCCAATAATAGCAAATGTCACGATTAGAAAATTCGACTACAAATTCGTTGGCAAAAACGTTTGCTTTAGAAGACAAGACCCTCATAGGACAACAATTCAAGAGGAATTAAGGTGTTGGAAACATTCACCACCGACGACAAGAATATTTGTCATACTTGTGTGATCAAGTGTTTCTTATAGATAAAGTCAAAGCCTGCGCGCTTAAGCTACACGCTACACAACTAATATTGAGATGTTCCTAGATAAGGTTATTTTGTTCCTTAAAAATCTACACGAAGGGGTTGCGAGGGCTCACTATGGACATCGAAATTTTATTAGGAGTTTTCTCTTAGCAGGCTTTAAGTTGCTAAAACTGGTAGCCGATATCGAGGCCATAATACGAAGATGTGACGATTTCCAAGAATATGCTCGTACGAGCCATTTTCCCAACGAACCAATAAGTATTGTTCGAGTACCTTACCATTTTGATAAATGGGAAATCGATATCGTTGGGCCCCTGTGGACGACTACAAGAAAAAGGCAGTATTTAGTCATGGTTGTGTATTAGTTTGAAACAAATTTGAACATACAATAACTGAAACAATTTGAATACACATATAGTTTGATTTTATTACTTGAAGAAATAAACAAACAAGTTCAATACTTATAGAAACATATCATTCCTACTACCTACTAACATAACTTAGTAATTAGAGACTTTCAGAATTCTTAATATAACTCCCACTACTCCACTAACATCATTTTATAGTTGAGAATTGTTTGGGAACTGTCTGCTTCTTTTGAGAACTATGTGAGAACTCTCTGCTTCTTTGGGAACTATGTGGGAATTTCTGTCTATATTAGTAAAGAGTGCACTAATTTGTGACACTCCTCTGTAGTGCATTCTTTCGACCAGTTAGACCGAGAGCTCTTCCAAACTCTTCAAACTTTGAGTTCGGAAGAGCCTTAGTAATATAGTTTGTGGACTCCAGCAACTTTGAGTTATACTCCACAAAAAACCAATCATAATTTTTAGAAATAAATTCAGCACCAGTGGATTTGTGCCTTGTCAAGAGCTCCTTGAAAGTTACAGCAATATCAATAGCAATATCAAACTTCGGAAGCTGTATGAAATCGAAATATTTCCTCATGTGCTGGGAGGAGTCCAAGACATATTTTGCAACAATCTGATAACGAATACATTCCCTCAGCATTGCTCTGTAATGCAAAGCCATATCAGTATTCTCATAGCCTTCGACTAAAACATCCATAAGATCTATGTTAGCTTTGAGGTAGTCAGATGCAATCAGTTTGCTACTAACTTGCTGCCTTTGTAAATTAGCAATAACGTGAGTGGCATCTTTCTGAACCTTTAAGTTCAACTTAGGAAGATAATTAATTAGCGCACGAATGGTGTTTACTTTGAAGAATTATTGAGTCAACTGTGCATAATCCTCGGTAACTCGTTCGGCCTCACTGTTTCCATAGAGAATGGACTTCATCTCTCTGATACATTTACCTAATTCAGTCATATTCTTTTCGCACTTAGATTCACGAACATCGGGGACTGAGTTGGACTTGTAGATATAATTGAGAAGATCGCGCGCTTGGCGAACGATGTCAATAATAGGAATTTTGGAATGAAACTCTGCTAAATCTGAGTCATAGCTCAAAATCAGACACAACAACTTCTCAACAGAATAAACAGTACCATTGTCATCAACATTAAAACCAACAACACCTCTTAAATCTTCAATAATACCAAAGGGCAAGTACATCGAGTCAATAGAATTCTTCACATGCTTAGAGGGTTTCCATATCATATCCTTGAGCTGTGAATACACCTTCTCATGATAGCGAGCCACTTTAATTTCCCGAATCTCAAGAGGCTTCTCCTCTTCTTCCTCCAATAAGGGAGGTTCTTGTGTTGGATCAACCTCAACGATATGCAATCTCAACATTGCAACTGCCTTAGCTACATTTGATTCAAGTTTACTATCCACGAAAATTCTGCCAATCTGAGCTCTCCCGTATACGTTATTGTTACCAAATCTCTATCGTTATCCTTATACTTGATTAAAACCAACTTTGACGCTGTAAATATTGTACTCATAATCTCCCTCAAAACCGCAAAGGTACAATTAACAGGCATATGACCAAGCCTTATATCATGTCCATACACAAGCTTCAATTTTATCCACTTGATTTGAACATGCATCTCTTCCAGCTGCTTATGAACCAATACCGTAGTCGACTCATATACACTTGCTTCAACTTGACCATCATGACATATTGCCGTACTAATACCGCTTTTAGAGGAGCCATGCAAAACCTTCAACGTACTTTAGACGATTTGCTTTTTGCTCTCAGGCGGTCCATTTTCAGTCACATTATCAATTTGTGGCTTCTCTACCTTATTATTACCACCAGACAACACATGCGAACGATTTGGTACCTTCTTTGGTGCGGGACATACATGTAGACAAGGCCCGAGTCCAGGAATCAGTGCACCACAGACAGCTCAGGCACAAAGGGCAACTGATTGATTAATAACTGACGCCATATTGTCCGGTTGATTAATAACCTTAATAGAGAAACAATTTTCCCATTGTAGCTCATTGATATATTCAACATCATGTGCACATTTGCATCTGATTCGAAGATTTTTGCATAATAATTTGGTTTAATGTGGCCTGGTTTGCTACACTTCTTGAAAACAAGCTTTGCACGACAATTCAAATTCATGTGTCAGTCCTTCCACAACTAAAACATGTCAATTTAGAGTGGTTTGCTGACTCCCCCTCAATCCCTTTAGAGCTTACCACAATTTTGAAAATGACTTTGTGTGTTTTTCCACATTGATTTGTCTTTAGTAAAAATGTATCTTCAACATCAGAAGAATACTTACCAAGCATTTGGTTAACCAATGCTTCCTAGTTAGATAGTAGGTTCTCTAACTCAACAATTGATGGTTGGTTAACCCATCCTTGTATTGATGATATAAACGACATGAAGTCAGACCATAATCCACGAAGCAAATAACATTTTAGCCTTGCATCACTAATAGGTTCGTCATTGCCCATACCTGAAATTTCTGAACATACATTCTTAACCTTAAGCAAGTAATCAAAGATTGACATATTACATTGGGTTAAAGAAGCAAGCTCATTTTCAAGGTATTGAAGACTCATAGTATTTTTATTGGTAAATAACATGTCAAGAGTATCCCAAATATCCTTTGGAGAATCCAATGCACGAACATGATCAATAAACTCATTAGCGATCGAAGTTCTCAACTCGAATAAAACCTTTCCGCATCTTACTTCCCATTTCCTCCTTAACTTAGCATTTTCCGGAGTACCACTAGAAAATATCTCGGTACCGAAAAAAGATCCCATAAATCTTGTCCTTGAAGGAAGGTCTCCATACACAACCGCCAATATTGATAATGGTACTAACAAGCTTCTCTATGGACATATTAGAAGCTGAATTACTTCCATTCATATTGATTTAACACTTGACACGATTTTTTTATTTCTCTGGGCAATAAAATCAAACACTTGATATGTAGAGACCTTGCTCTGATACCATGAAACAAATTTGAACCGACAAGAACTGAAATAATTTGAACAAATAGATAATTTGATTTTATTTCTTGAAGAAATGAAACAAACAAGTTCAATACTTATAAAAACATATCATTCCCACTACCAAGTAACATCACTTAGTAATTAGATACTTTCAAACTTCTTAATATTACTCCCACTACTCCACTAACATCCTTTAATAATTGGGAATTGTTTGGGAACTGTCTGCTTTTTTTGGGAACTATATGGTAACTGTCTGCTTCTTTAGGAATTATGTGAGAATTATTTGTCTGTCTACATGATTAAAGAGTGCACTAATTTGTGACATATTTCTCCAAGTGGGTCGAAGAAAAATCCATACATAAAACTAGGGCGCAAGATATGTGTGATTTTTTTTAAAATCAAATTGTATCTAGATTTGAGATTCCAAGAATTTGGAAGATCGATAATGGGCCCCAGTCTTAAAACACTATCCTGATGACTATCTGTAGACGATATGGGATAAAACAGCACTTTTGGACTCCTTACCACCCCCAGGCGAACGACTAAGTTGAAGTGACAAACGTAACCATTCTTTACGATATAAAGAAAAACCTCATGGAAGCAAAAAAGAAATATCCAGACAAACTAGTCGAAGTGTTTTGGGCCTATCGAACGACGCCTAGGCCGACCACTAGTGAAAATCCTTTCTTCCTCAGCTACGACACGAAAGTCATTGGTTATGAATAAATTATCATTCCCAACCATCAGATCAACCATTACTTAGAAGCACACAATTGTGATAAACATCCAATTGTTATTGACTTCATTGATGATCGAAGAGCTCAAACTCGGGTGCGGGCGATATATTACAAAAGCTTAATGAAATATGAATCGACTCATAACTACAACTTAGGACCTTGGCATAGGCTGACCTTATCATGCAAATAATCTTCTAAGGAGCCAAGGATAAAAACAACGGCAGGCTATGTCACAATTTGATGTAGGAAAATAAGCCTAAGTTATCTAACATTAATTGACAAACACAAACGAGCCTTATTTTTCACTCGGTATTAGAACTGGATAAAATTGGTATTCAAATCAAACGTTTTGAAGAGACCAATGATTGTCAGGGGCGTGACGAAGGCTGAAAGCCTCGTCACAAAGTTTGGCCCCCTAATTCCATATTTTAGTAACCGAAATATCTATTTTACTGTGTTTTCCTAGTTTTTAAATACTTAAGGGTTGTATAGGATTCCATATTAATGTGTTTATATTATTTTTATATTTTAAGATTATGGTTTTAAGAGATTTCTATATAAGGTGTCATATACCTTATACTTAGGCTTTGTTATATTGAATCAAATATTTTTTACCTAAGTTTTCAGTTTATCTCTTTTTGAATAGGGTTTGTTTACTTTGGAATATGGTTATGTTTTTATCTATTTAATTTTTTTATTGGTTATGCATCACAATTGGTACGACCTGTATATAGTTATGTCCAAAGGACATTATGATGCATATTAGCTAGCATACATGGAAGGAAATACACTCAAACACCCTTGGAATAGCCATCACCTCAAATTGTACACTTTAACTCTGTAATATGGTTGTGCACTCTTTTTCCCTTCCGGTGGCGAGAGATTTTTAATGAAGCAAATTGAAGGTAAATCTTATATATATATATAGACTTTTTCCAAATATCATACTACCATATTGTTGTCTTTTTTGTCGCATAAATTTACATATTGTACACTTTAACTCTGTGATATGGTTGTGCAATATTTTTCCCTTCCGGTGGCGAGAGATTTTTATTGAAGCACATTGAAGGTAAATCTCATATATATATATAGAGACGTTTTCCCATCACCTCAAATTGTACACTTTAACTCTGTAATATGGTTGTGCACTCTTTTTCCCTTCCGGTGGCGAGAGATTTTTAATGAAGCACATTGAAGGTAAATCTTATATATATATATATATATATATATATATATATATATATATATATATATAGACTTTTGCCAAATATCATAATACCATATTGATGTCTTTTTGGTCGCATAAATTTACATATTATACACCTGTTTATTAACTTTCGACAAAATATTATTATCACCAACCAAGAAAATGCAGTATATTTATGACTTAACAATCTGAAACATCCATAATTATCAATTTCTTCATATTTCAAACTTAGGAAACATACTACGATTACCATTAGAATGATCTTCATGACAAAGAGACTCTTCACGAAACAAACAACACGATAACAAGGTTCCTAATCATCTCATCTGCACTACTCAATCGAGAGAGCCAAAAGATATATAAAATAATAAAGGGTTCGTATACACTCATAAGATATAAAATATGGTTAACAAACCACGCATATAGTTGACAAACAGACAAATTATGTAAATGGTCATATTTAGCCATGTCTTACAAAGTTAAACCAGTGACATGGTAAGAAAACCAAGCCTAAGGTGGAAATACCATTAGGGTATGCAAGTGGCCATACTTAGTCCTGACATACGAGTCAAATAACAACCTTGGTTACTCAAACCAAAGCTAAGATGAAAACATCATCAGGATATGCAACTGGCCACACTGAGCCCTGACACACTAATCAAATCGTTAATTAGTTATACTATCTAAGCTTGTACAACTACACAACTTGCCAACTAAGCCCTCACAAACTAGTCAAATATGTACACCGACATCAATGACAAAAACGACAATTATACTCCGTCACCTGTATATTTTGTTCACCAAAAACAAGATAACTACATATTACTGAGCGTGATGAAATATTGTTTTCTCAATCTAAGTAATATAACAACATAATACATCATGCATCATGGCTCATATGATTTTATTAATAACTATAAAGGAAATTCAATATCGACACTCATGAAAACAATCAACAAAGGTTATACAATATCAACATGCATAAAAAATATCGAACATCAATATCAACATTTATGGAAACAATCAATAAATATTCATAATTACATAACAATAATTATCCTTACAAGCAAAAAAAACAACCAACATGGTCGTACAAAGACCATCACCAACCTTATCAAATCATGAAATATGCAGCAAGGACTTTTGTTATGTACTCTCACCCAAATTATCAACACGAGGGGGAATTACCTTATCATCCAAGGTAACGTCTTAAGCAGCCAAAGATAAATTAATCAAGTCTTCAATAAACACATCTCATTGGCAAACGATTCCCTCATCATCACTATATGCCTTCTCAATGGCTTTTCTTCATTTTCCTCACTTGACGAGGCATGCCACTCGTCATCTGGTATAAGGTTCTTCAAGTCTTCCATGATTATATCATTATTTTTCTTCCATAAATGAATGATCGTGTATTTCTGAACACTTGTTAGCAAAGCTAGACGCTATTACCTTTTCTCTTTTCTCATTAACAGATTTTGTAGCTTTCTCACACAACTGCCTCTTCGTATCTTCAATCGCCTCTATTCTCCTTCTCTAATGCAGCATCCATGACAACATTGTCAAACATCAGTTTGATATTCTTGGTAACCTTTGTATTAAGTTTGGTAGATAAAACATCAATCTACCATGATAACTTGATATTTTGGCATATTAGCTTAACATTATGAGAGATAAGAATATCATTATGAGCTAAAAACTTCAAATTTAAAGTTAAATGCTCCGCACTCTTCTTGACTATCGTACTTTTTTGCACAAGTAATTATGCATTTTGAAAACTAAAGACATCCCATTCAGTACTAATTTTCAGGATAATGTTATCAACTTCTAATTTGTCTTTCACCAATTTCTCATTTTTTTGCTTCAGTGTAGAAAAACCCATTGACCCAAATGTGAACGACTTATAATTAAAGTTATTCGTTGTCTTATATCCTCTAGTAGTATGTGACGATACGTAAGTATCAGTGAATTATGATGCATTGATAGACAAGAACAAAAGAAAAACCATGTCAAGGCGATAATGCCTATTTTTTTTATAGAACTCCTAATTAAATAAATACCTCCAACTATAGTTTGATCTATCTCTACAAGATGTCGACCATGGTTACAGAATCGTAATATGCCATTTTAGGGTAATAATTAAGTTGGCGATATAATAACAACTAGGGGCTCGAAAAGCTACAAGAGACCCACTTCAGGTCGCAACACTTGGTGGTCGGACATTTACAAGAACACCACTAGACATATTTCTTTAATGTGCACTTTATTTCGAAGAACTAGCCGAGCATATATTATTTCCCCTCACCTGCTTAGACCAACCAAATACAACAAGAGTCCATTTGTCCAAATACCATCTGATTGACCATTGCCCAACCGAGGGGAATGTTAACTCCTTATTTTCAACCACTACCACTTCGTCAACAACCACACATTTCCCCATAACCTTCAGAGGTCTTTTGGTGGTAAGATTGTTATCATCTCCCATCACTAAAATTTTATTTGACATTAACACACATGCCCTCGGTAAAACAAGTATTGTACTATATTTTAGTTCTTCATCCTTAAGCCATGGGGCCACGTCTCTAAGAAACAAGCTATTTTCTTCGCCACTTCGATTCCGCCCTTGGCAGCAACAAAGCACACTATCAATCTTCACCATATCATCTTTTAGAGAGGGCCTCTCATCATGAACACCAGACTTCTCTTCTCCAGACATCACGACTACACTTTCCTTCAAAATGGGGATTACATTAGACTTTTCCAGATCATCATTAAGGGGTGGAACCTCATCACTAACTTAGAGATTATTCCTTTTCGACACTATAACACCGCCTTTCTTCAAAATGCGCCATTTATTCCTTAAAGGCATTTCACATAGCCCATGATCTTTTTGAGATGTGCTTGCATCTTTATCGTTTGTTTGTTTTTCCCTACCTTCTAATTTGGGGAGGCTTCGTTTTCTTCTTTGAGAGAAATAGTTTTAGGGAAATTTAGCTAGATCCCTGTATGATCATTATCGTAGAACCAATGCAGCATCAAGCTCTAACAATTCTCCACACTGGATACTTCTCTAGTCACAACTAACATCACATTACCATCTTCTCCCGTGACGAGTTCTAGAATAAGCCACAACCCGACTAACAGATAATTGAGTTTGATAAATAACAAATGAAAATATAAGTACCACACAAAGTACGTCGCAAAGGAAAGCACTGTTACCTGATTTATCATGTTATATGCGTACATTTTCCAAAATAACAACTGATACTACCCTGAATCTAAAAAAACACAAAACATGAGCAAAACATCCATAACATCAAATTTACAGCAAACAAGTTAACCCAAACTATATCTTACGTGAATTCATCCATCTCAGCTCAACTTGGTCATATTATGGTGCACTCTAATACGCCTATTTCTTAAAGGAAAATATAAATAAGTTTTCCTAGTTATGATCTGAAGTGGGGTGGCTAACATTTTGATACCCATCTCGAACTGACATATTATAAAACGTCGAGTTGGATAATTTCATCGCACCTACATTCGACATCAATTATGCTGATTTCACAAGCATATATATATATATGAGTTGTGAATTGAGTATTATGCTAAATATCTTATGCCACCCATTAACATTCAACTGGGTAGGGCAAATACCGCATATCTAAAAATAATTCGGATTATTTTAGGAAAAGGAAAACTTAGTCCCCAATAAAACACCATGGTGAAGAAACAAATTTCATATTATTTAGTTTGGTGAGGGATTTCACCCAGGTCAGGAACCCGAGTAACCAACTAATTAGAAATCCTATAATCACTTCTAAATTGCTGATGTTATTCTTCGCTAATCTACTCATGCACATCAACTAATTAACCAAAATGTTGTTCAAACATTTGTTTCTCTTCCATCTTTACTAGAGGAAGATCGGTGTTCATTATCTAAGCATTCATCCCCTCATGGTCACTATCATTGGGTAAAAATAAGACAAGTTTATCAGTGAAATTCGACTAATTGGCCTGTGTGGCCGTGTTTCAGAGATTAATGAACGTCTTCCGGTTTGAGCAACATATTTTTACACTTCGACAGATAAACTGCAACACGTAATCCCCTAGCTCCCAACCTAGGTTATTGGTCTCAACATTATCAATTTTAAGTACTTACTGGATTATCACCACATAAAATTTATAAATTCTTATGATAAAGACCGATGAATTACTCACCTAACAAATCACTTGCAAACAGCGATGAACCACGCGTATTTGGATGCCTAAAAACATGAAAATTGATAACATTAAATTTCTAAACGAAGGGATACAAATAACAAATGAAAATAACAAACAAGAATAACAAAAATATGTATATAAGGCCCTTTTTTATTTTAATTTGCACCATTAGATCACTTAGCAACCAACGAATCATATTCGTTACTTTTAAAATTTAATTATTTACCTTATCTAAGAAAAAAGATAAATACATAGCTAACTAAACTGTTTTCTGCTTGAAAACACGCAAACGCCCTCCCACTAGGGTAACATCAACACATTGACAACGATACTAATGACACGTATCAGACTCCTTATATGATTTACACGACTATACCACTTTCATGCGTTCTCCAACCTCTTACTTATTCAATTGTACATTTTACCTCGTCATATCATTTTATTTTTATAATCCTTCAACCAATTTATTTTCAAAATTACTTCAAGTACTAGGTGGACTATTGATTATGATATATCGCACACATAGTATATACTCATTATGTTGACAAGGTACATTCATACAAAGGACTAGAAAGGGATAAATGAAAAATACAACGCGAGGCAAATACCCAAAGCTTGCATCTCACTAAATTTAGCCAAAGTTATATAGAAAATATATTTATTAAGAAGTTCTATATTAGCAAACTAAAAATCCCAAAGCTAGTTGAAATTAAAATAATTTTAAATTTTCTTTAGTTTTTTTATTTCTATCTATTTCATGAGCTTTTGTTTTATTTTTTTTGTAATCATTAACAAAGTAGTATACCCCAAGACACACATGGTTGTGAGAATAACGCAAACCTTAACATTTTCATCAAAATATTTATCATAGCCATATGCGCAATCTTTTACAACATCACTCATACATTCCTTATAACCATATATTATGACTGTTGGAATAAAAATTTTAAGAGAAATTATGGATTTAGTGTTTAAGAATTTGGAAGAGAATAAAGACTCTTATGAAATGCAAAATTATTGTTTATTTGAGAACTCTTCTAATTGTTTTGGAACAAATTGATTACAAATAAAGGAGAGGGGTGTACTTATAGCTTCTAATCTACAAAATATCTTGAATATTTTAATCTTAAATCTATAGAGTTCTACTATAATTATCTAGATATGGATTCTCTAGAAAATTTAGATAGTTTTATCATAATTATCTAGATTTGGAATACTTTAAAAAGCTTAAAGAGATGGATGGTATTCTAGAGATTCTAGAACTTGGACCAATATTTAAAATCAAGTTTATTTTTCAAAACCCTATTTTAAACTTGAATTTCTCATTCCAAGTAAGTTTCTCATCTTGATAAAGTCTTCACGGTTAAGAGGTTTGGTGAAATTTATATTATTTGATCATGTATCTTCACATACTCCAATTACACATCCTTTTCGTTAAGATATTTTCTGATATAGTAATGACGTGTGTCAATGTGCTTACTTCCATCATAAAAATTTGATTTTTCATCGAAGTTATTGCTGACTTGTTATCCACAAAAATCTTCATTGGGTCCACCTGTGGTTAAACTTAGTTTATTTTAATGTTTCTTAACCACATATCATATCAAACATTGAATTAACTACTATTTACTCCGATTCACAAGTAGAAATAGTGACAATATGTTGCTTTTTTGACATCCATGTGAAATTCATATCTCCAATGTATATCACAAAGCCATTTGTGCTCTTCCGGTCATCTACGTCTCTTCCATACTCAATATCGTTATATCTAATAATATTCTAGTTGTTAGAAATAAAGTAATGTAATTCATAGTTTATTGTACTTTTGATAAAGTAAAGGATCCTCTTTTCTGCCTTGATATAAGTACTAGTTCGATTCTCCATGTAACAACTAACAACTCTGCATGCATATAGAATATTAGGCCTTGTACATGTTAAATATCGTAAAATTCAAACTAAACTCTTAAATAATATAGAATCTACTCTTTCTCCTTCCTTATTTCTTGATAACTTGATTCCATAATCTATTAGAGTATTAATCGGGTTTGAATCATCTATCTTGGACTTCTTAGCATAACATTCTTGAGTAATGAAGATTCTACTACCTTCTTGGTTTACTTCAATCCCGAAATAGTAAGACATCAATCATATATCTGTCATCTTGAACTCTTTTATCATATATAATTTGAACTTCTCTAGCATGTTTGGGTTATTAGCCGTGAATATCAAGTCATCTACATACAAACATACAGTCAATATATCACATTTTCGGATTATAATATAAAGAGCATGTTTATGTGGACATTTAATAAATTTTTTCTCCTTAAAGTATTTGTTAATTAGACTATTATAAGCTCTTGGTGCTTGTTTTAACCCATAAAGTTTCTTTTTTAATCTCAAGACTTTTGTTCTTGTCATTTGACAATGAATCCTTGTGGTGACTCAAAGTAAACTTCTTATTCAACATTTGTTCATCTACTCACACGCATCAACTAACTAGCCAACATATAGGTCAATATTTTTTCTTCTCTCTTCCACCTCTACTTGAGGAAGATCGGTGTTCATTATCTTAGCGCCCATTACCCTCATGGTCACCGTCACTGGGTAAAGACAAGACAAACTTATTAGTGAAAATCAGCCAAAGCCCTGCATGACAATATTTCAGAGCTCAATCAGCATCTTCTGGTTTGAGAAACGTATTCTTAAACTTTGACAGACAAAATACAATGCGTAAAGCCCTAGATCCCAACCAAGGTTATTTAGTTTTGACATTATTAATTTAAATTACTTACTGTACCATTACCACATATGATCTATAGATAGTTAGGAGGAAGACCGACGAATTACTCATCTAATAAATCACTTGCAAATAGCAACGACCCAAGCCTTAAAACATGAAAGTCGATAGCATTGAATTTATAAACAAAGAGATACAAGTAACAAATGGAAATAATGCAAACAATAATAAGAATTTTTTATATATAAGATCCGCTTTGATTTTAATCTGCACCATTGGATCACTTAACAATCAATGACTCATATTCGTGACTATTAAAATTCAATTATTTAACTTTTCTTATAATAAAGATAAATACATAAGTAACTAAACTGTTTTCTTTTTGGAAACACGTACACACCCTGCCATTAGGTTAACATCAACACGTGGACCACAATGACATTAATGAAACGTGTCGGATCCTTAGGCGATTGGCATAACTCTGCCATAAAATTACTTCAAAGACTAGGCAAACTCTTCATTAGGATATATTCAACATATAATATATATTAATTATCTTAATAAGAAACCCTCGTAGAAAAAACTAGCAATGGATAAGTGACATATATAGTGCAAGGCGAATCCCCTGAAGACGAGGACAATACACAAGACGATAGTAACATATTACTACTTGACAATGACCATGAATAAGACGAGGACAAAGATCAATACAAACTAAGAGAAACAAACCAATGTATAATAAGGACTAAGACGAGCCCACGTAGTGAATGCACATAACAAAGTCGATGTACACAAGATGAGACAAATATATTAATATTAGACGAGCACCATGAATAAGAAAATGGTAATGATCAATACGAGTCAAAGACAAGTAACCAACACATAAAATTACCCAGATGAGTGCACGAGGAATACAGACAAAGTACCAGAGCGACTGCCATAAGATAATATATGTCAACATAACAAGGAGTAACATGTTTGAACATCTATTATGAGTCACAAACAACATTTAAAGCAGCTTCATCTCCAATTTTCATAATCTTTTTCATAAAGTATAATATTTCTACTAATGATTGCCATCATTTTGTTAGGAGATAGAACTTGTAGCCTTATGTATTGCTTTCGTAAAACATTAACTTCTCACTCATGTCATCGAGTTTGCTCCACTTCTCATCTGGCACATGAACGTCAATAATGTTTCTAAAACTTCTTAAGTGAGAAACACTAGCATCCTTTCACTTCAAGATTTTTATGTTTTTTCAAAACACTTCTTGTTGGAGATCGACTTGATATATATACTGCACATGCAACCGCTTCAATCCATAACTCTTATAGTAGTTTTTTTTCTCTTTTGGATCATACATCTCGTAATCTCAAGAATGATTCTATTCTTTCTTTTAGAAACTCTATTTTGTTGAGGGAATCTTGACACTGTTAGTTGTCTTTAAATGCATTTATCCTCATAATACTTTTAAAATTTCTTGGATGTAAATTCTACTCAATTATTGGATCGCATGGTTTTTATTACAAGACCAATTTCTTTTTTGATATGGCCTTTAAACTTTTTGAAGCTCTCAAACACCTTATATTTTTATTTCAAAAAATATACCATATTTTTCTTGAGAAATCATAAATAAAGAGAATAAATTAGTTTCATTGTGTTAGTCCTTTTCTCACGCAAGTATACACGGTCAAATAGTAGCAAGTAATAAGTAAGTAAGATCGATCCCACGAAGACCAGATGTATATGACAAGAATTCACTTATGCAACAACGTATGATTATTAGTCTAATGCTTGGACGAGTAATAAAGTATGGGTGAATGAATATAACTAAGCAAATTAACTAATGAGATTATCTAACGAGTTTACTTATGCGAGAGAAAACATGGAACCCTAACTTCATTGTTTATTTTACTCAGAGTATTAATATACTTAATCAATATGTATGATAACAACGATTACTAATCAAATAACACGAAATCAAAATATGCTACCTTTCAGTACACGTAAACCAAACCACTTAAACAACCACAAAAGAGATAGTAGTTAAGCAGACACCGCTTGCATGAAAATCCTATATGTCTATACGAATTGAGGTACAATTGGTTTTAAGCACAAGTTATCTCTTTCGATTACATAGGGTAATATGATATGGTTAGTGACATATTACGAATCATGAACAATCACAATACAAATCATTCAAGAACCTATGCTAGCATGGCAAGTTCTAAACCCTTAAATCCACTTTCGCATTCATTAAATATTAACAAACTAGATGTTTGCGACACATCTAACGATAAGCACAACCATATTAGGTAACCGATAAACGTGTCTCACAAATCAATGAAGCAATCAAACCCTAAGTATTATTCAAACAAATCCGTTAGAGTTCCATTACAACGATTAGTTCATAATCGAACGAATCATCATCATGGGCTCAAAAGTTAACATAACTTTAAGACGAATATAAATAAATGAATAAGAGTTTAGAGAACGTTAAACCGAACAGTAGCTGTAAGTATCGCCTGACAGAAACACTCCGTAAACTGTCGATCGAAATCAAAAGCAGCCGTCACCTGCTTCCTCTCTGCCGTATGGTTGTATGTTACCGATCAGAAAAGCAAAAAGTAGCCAATTCCCTTTTGTCCTCTTTTTCTCTCGCTTGAATTCTGTAGGTAAGAAAAAAAAAGGAAGCCAATTCACTTTTCTATTCTTTGTCTATCTTCCAACGGAAAAAGTCGCCTCTGTTTGTATATTATGCCGTATATTAAGTTAGTAGGCAATTGTAATTTTTCTTCTTTTCTGTTTTGAATTATGCCGAAAGACAAAACCGAAACGACACATCATTTTCTCTCCTTTCCGTCTCTTTATATATATATTAGGATGAAACCCTAAAAAAGCCAAATTACGAATCGTGAAATATTTATGCTAAATAAAATAATATTTTAAACAATATAGCTAAATAAAACCTTAGCATTAGTCTAATATTTTTTTCTTAATTCAGCATTAATTTCTTTTTGTGTTTCGCTTTAATATTTTTTTCTTAATTCAATATTTTAAACAATATCTCAGGAAATATATTTTCCTTTTTTTCAACATTAATATATTTTTAAAGCATTAATATATTTTTCTTTGGACAAGCACTGATCATAATATATTTTCTTAGCATTAATATTTTTTTTTTCAACTCTTCCAAAATTGCCCTCAAGTACATTAATTTTCCAGTTTCTTCAATTTCAACCCCAAATTTATTAGTATTATCACAATTTACCCGCGGCACAAGCGCCTTTAAGAATACTGGAAAAAATATGTTTAAACACAACGAATACTTGAGAACTGGCAACGATTTTAAGAATAATGGAAGCGTAATAAGTGATATGAAATGCACTTATCCAACCCCCAAACTTAAACCGTTGCTTGTCCTCAAGCAATGCAAAACAGGTTTAACAATTGATGCATGAATGCAACTGAATTTAAATGAATGCAAGAATGCAATAATCCCGAGCGAGTAACCGTAACTAATTCAGCATAAATGCCTCAACTGATGTAATGACTTTGGAATGCGAAATAACTAGGTACTCAAATGCTAGCAATACAAGTGAGGAAGCGTGCGTGTGTGCTCAAACTCAATCGACATGTTTTTAGTACAAATTAATGGACCTTACTCGTTCTCATCATAATAATCACAAGTTTAGAAACGAAATACAACCTGAATTCTTCATAGTCAAGACGCACATCCATATTTCCCCGGGGTTGTCAAAGATTTATTATGCTTTACTATATATATAGACACACAAAGACTTACTTGACCGTGCAATGGACGAGGTCCCGAAAAGACTTATACAATGGTGCCAATGTAGCGAGCTTTAGGTTAACGGATCCCAGACCGGAAAAGTATTAGGTCACTAGGCATAAAGTCCCATAGAACTTAATAACTCGAGCACCAAAGAGCTCATCCTAGCCAATTTTGCCTTATATTTTTCATTTGTTCTGTTTTTTCAAGCAATTGGGAATGAGTGTGTTTCGCTCCATCTCATTCCACCCCTAGACTACTCGTAATACGCATCCCCCAACGAGAGGACGCACATCAACGAGCGACTACTAGCCTTTGACGCCTAACTGATTAATACACACATTTATCTTTCAACTCCCCCAACCTTATATTTTTGTAATCCATGAGCTAATAAAGGATTGAGGTATGATTCTGAACCTAAGCAAGGATTATGTATAACAATACTCAAGTGTGTCCGTAACTAGCATAAAAACAATCGATGAGTCTACGTGTAATTGTGCTTCCACATCAAGCAAGCTAACTTACAAGCAACCTAATTAGATTTTATTCCTACTTTCATTCCAAACAATTTTCATCATTGGCTACTTAAGTGGAAACAACAACTCAAGGGATTAAAGATGAAAAATGCATGAATAAAATGTTATGCTAGTAGACTAACTCGATCCTAAACACAGTCTACATGATCATGGCATGAATATGCAAATAATTAGGACTAACATGAAGATGCACTGTCTATCATGAATAACTATTATGATGCATGCAACTATAAGAAACTAAAAGATACATGAAACACTCCCCTATTCGTCTAGTAGTGTTGATCATTGTTTCCCAGTGGGTTGCCTCCCACGAAGCGCTTGTTTAACATCGATAGGTCGACGATACCACTCAGAATCATGTAGTGTCGAGGCTGAGGATGAATGCCTCACGGTTCCCCATATCTCCATAGTAATGCTTGAGTCGTTGACCATTGACTTTGAATGTTTTGTCTGGTGATTTCTCATAGATTTCAACTGCTCCATATGGATATACTGTCTTGACTTTAAAAGGTCCAGACCATCTTGACTTGAGCTTTCCAGGGAAAAGCTTTAGACGAGAGTTGAAAAGAAGAACTATTTGACCCGACTCAAAAGCTTTATGTACAAGCTTCATATCATGCCATTTCTTGACTTTTTTTCTTATATATCTTCTGATATCTGCTATGGTCCAACCAATGGCTAATTTGAACTTCCTCAGAACTCTCAATAGATTTTCTTCCTCACTACCTGAAAGGTTAGATGCAATAATAACATGTAATGTAGATGACTCTCCTAAGAAAGCATACCTGAGATGATCTGGTAGTGGTTTGAGTCCAAGTTTATAAGCTTCTTCTGGAGAAGGTTTAAGCCTTTCTTGAGAATCCTTAGGATCACCCAATCCAAGCGACTCATGTGGAATATTGAGCCTCTTTTGATACGGGGCTGCCTGTAGTAGTTGAACACATTCGGATATTTCTTCGTCTTCGAAGTCAGATTCACCATGTAGAACTCTACCCAGAACATCTGAACTAGTAAACTGATCCAACTCATTACTGTGCAGAGAATCGACCATATCCAACCTGAAACATTCCTTATCCCATGTCGGAGATTGCATGGCCTTGAAAACGTTGAAAGTGACCTTCTGATCTTGCACTCTCATAGTGAGCTCCCCTTTCTGGACATCAATCAAAGTTTTGCCCGTAGCCAAGAATGGAATTCCCATGATTATGGGGATGTTTTTGTCCTCTTCGAAAACCAAGATAACGAAGTCAGCTGGAAATATGAGCTTATCTACCTTTACTAAGATATCTTCTACGATACCACGAAAATATGTGATAGATCGATCAACCAGTTGAAAAAGATGTTAGTCAGTTTTGGCTCAGGTAACCCAAGTTTCTCAAACACAGATAGGGGCATCAGATTGATGCTTGCTCCCAAGTCACATAAACATTTGCTGAAAGTTAAATTGTCGATTGAACAAGGAATGGTGAAGCTTCCTGGATCTTTAAGCTTGGGAGGAAATTTTTGATGTAAGATCGCACTACATTCCTCAGTTAGCGCCACTATCTCAAAATCACCAAGCTTTAGCTTTTTCGAAAGAATTCCCTTCATGAACTTTGCATAACTAGGCATTTGCTCTAATGCTTCAGCAAAAGGTATGTTGATGTGTAACTTCTTGAATACCTCCAAAAATCTCCCATATTGAGTATCTAGCTTCTGTTTCTGCAACCTTTGCGGAAAAGGTGGAGGAGGGTAGATCGTAGGCTCAACAACTGACTGAGATGGATTTTTAGGTGGCTGATCTTGATCAAAATTAACCTCAGATGATGGCTGATTTTGAGCAGAATTTTTCAGAATGGGCTGATTTTGAGAAGAATCACCCTCTTGTTCAACTGTGGGGTTCTCGGCAACCTTTCATGATCTCACGGTGATAGCTTGGCATTGCTCCTTGCCGTCCTGTTTACCTGGATGATGTTCCGTGTCGCTAGGAAGAACTCATTGAGGTCTAATGATCATGTTACTGGCCATCTGCCCAATCTAATTTTTTCTAAGGTCTTGTGAGATACCATCAAACTTTTAATAATTACTTTCATCTCTTCGAATTCAGAGTCTCTCACAGAATGTTGAGAAGGGCCAGGATGTTGATTCTGAGGTTGTCTTGGGGCATATTGTTGAGATTGATGCTGCTGACCTTGTTGCTGAAATCCAAAAGGATCGTATGGCTTAGCACCATAATGCTGATTACCTTGTTGATTATTGCTCCAACTGAAGTTCAGATGATTTCTGTTGCTTGGGTGATAGGTTTTTGAGATTGGTTGTTGATTCTGCCTCTGAAAGTTACTCACAAATTGCACTGACTCAGTAGAGACAGGGCATTGCTGAGTGCCATGCCCTCCAGCACAAATCTCGCACACACTAGCTACCTGATGTATGCCTAGTTTAGTCAAAGAATCCACCTTCATGTTTAGAGCTTCAAGCTGAGCTGCTAAAGCAGTGGCAGTGTCTACGTTAAGAATACCAGCTACTTTATATTGTGACAGTCTCTGAGAAGGGTTCTGGAATTCATTAGCAGCCATCATCTCAAGGAGCTCGTGAGCCTCCTCATAACTTTTCGTTAATAAGGCTCCCCCAGATGCAGCATCGACCATGAGCCTTGTTTGCGCACCCAACCCATTGTAGAAGCAATTTATTACTAACCAATCAGGCATCCCATGATGAGGACATTTTCTAAGCATCTCCTTGTAACGCTCCCAAGCTTCACTTAAAGATTCACCATATGACTGAAAAAACTGAGTAATAGCATTCCTCATGGTGGTTGTTCTCGCCATAGGAAGGAATTTTGAGAGAAATTTATGCGCTAGTATATCCCAAGTAGTGATAGAACCTGCCGGTAAAGAGTGTAACCAGCTCTTAGCTTTGTCCCTCAGAGGAAATGGGAAGAGTCTCAGTCTTATGGCATCATCTGAAACACCGTTGAACTTGAAAGTATCACAAATTTTAAGGAAGGTCATAATGTGCATATTCGGCATATCCACTTGATTGTATGGATTTTTTTATATGTCTCCTTGGTTATATGATGGTACATTGTGCATCTATGCATTCATATTTTATTATTGTTATTGTTCGAAAGTATATGGTGGATATCCCGGTGGAACTATTTTTGTGTTTTTGGGCATGGTTGGTTAATAAATTTGACCTGAATAATTAAATTGTATATAG
The DNA here is from genome assembly GCA_036936605.1 of Limnanthes douglasii subsp. nivea. Classification (NCBI taxonomy): domain Eukaryota; kingdom Viridiplantae; phylum Streptophyta; class Magnoliopsida; order Brassicales; family Limnanthaceae; genus Limnanthes; species Limnanthes douglasii. Next base: position 106,615,808 of record JAUPFV010000004.1, on the reverse strand, counting down.
TTTGGGTATATAGGATAACCTGGTGGAGGCATAAATCTTTGTCGTGACATTTCATATCCTTCATCTACTCCCATGGTTGAATTCTTTGACATGCTCGATGATCATATCTTCTTTTTTATTGTTTCCGCCCTAGGTTTTGATTTAATCTTCATCGGATGTCGGAATCCTGCTCCTCATTCAATTCCTGCAAAGTTTTTACCGCCTTCAATCTCCATAATTGGATCCTCAGTCAAAATTTATATTTTCACCTTCTCGTGCTCATCTTTTGTCCTTTTCATTTTTATGAGCTTTTTTTTCATGCCTATCCCATAACATTTTCAGGGTAACATCATCTCCTCCATCTTGATCTCCCGTATCGACTATCCAGATAACAAAATTAAGTCTGAAAGCTTGTGATAGGAGTTGCTCTTGTAAGAGTAAAAAATATATTTTCTGTTCTTTTCTCAACTTCTGAACTAGGCGCTTAATCTCAGTTTGTGGTGGCATCTCCAAGTCTACACCGCTTGGTATGACTTCGACTACATTGGAGTTTGGTTGTTCATTTGGTGGAAATTCCATTTCAATCTCCTCGTCGATTGACAAGTCTACATTTTTTACCATGTCCGACATCTTTTGTTTGTTTGAATTGTTTTGCTCTTGATGAGAGCAAAATCTCTCAAGTTATCACAAATGTCGCCCATTAATGTGGATATTTTGTGATTGCTTTGTTTAGTTGAAGTTGAGATCGATCAAAGATTAAATCTAATAAGTGTTTAAAAATTATGAATAAGAGAGCATAAGAACATAGACTATATTAAAAAATATGATTGAAGTTCGACCTCTATATGTATAGATCGTGCTATCATGAGGATAATCGATGATATTTTTCCTACTACTGAAATACACGATTAGATTGTATATTTGGTATAGTCTAAATAAATATTTATATGTTTAAATAAAATTATGTGCCGATTAGTACGAACGGTACTAATTACATCTTTATTAATTATATTATAAATATAATATAATCTAATAATAATTTTATGAATTTAATGAATATACATAACTATTTTAAAATAAAATAAAAATTATGACATGAATTTGTATGCTTTTATAAAAGGTGGTACCACATTGTAGATGTTTTGGTGAAACATTCATAAATGAGTTTGTATGCTTTTAGCGATAAAACATTCATAAATAGTAGATGCCATACAATATGGTTTTGATGAGCCTTACTTGTATTTCTTTTTAGCTATAGGTAATTAAAATATGTTTTTAGCAGTGAAGTGTCGTTCTCCGAAGTAACCAAATGATAGCAAGTGGTGTGAGCTCATACTAATCAATAATGGTCGGGACAAAAGACCAAATTGCCATCTATAGCCATAACTGGCTGGGTATAAATATGCGGCAAGCTATATATTGCAAACAATAGAAGTCCTCTATAAAAAGCTATCGGAGAAACAATCACCCATATCATATGGCTTCCTCGTCGTCACCAGCTAAGGGTACCACCGGTCCTGGTAGGTACAATGAATGTTTCAGTTACAAATGTAGAGTTAGTATAAATCGGAACCAGATTATTATGCGTATCCATACTGAATAAATCTACCTCTCCTTTTTTTTTCCTACTGTAGCGTTTTTTTTTTTTTTTTTTTTTTTTTTTATAATTATCTAATATTTGATATCATGTTCTTTGAAGATGAAATTCGAGACTCCACGCAATCTCTTCATAAAATAGTAGTATTTTGTGTACTTTTTATAATAGCCGCGTTTAACAAAATTATTGTTAGTTTAAATTAGATTTAGAACCGTGTTCAAGTTTGAAAAAATAGTTTTTTCTTTTCGTTTGGTGATTTGTTTTTCTAACACTCGTGTTCAATAGAAGATGAATTTAGAGTACCAATAGATCCATTTCCAACAGGCGAAGAAGGTCAAACTAGCCCGAAACCAGGTAATCTCTTCATAAAATAAAATTACTTTGTATACTCTTCATAACAGTGGAGCTTAAAAAAATAATTGTTGGTTCAAATTTGATTTAGAACCGTGTTCAAGTCTGAAAAAATAGTATTTTTTTGTTTCGTGTGGTGATTTTTCTACCTTTCGTTGGTTTAAATTCTTCCTTACTTGTTTTGATGGCCGAATCCTAGGTATGGGATCGGTTTTGTTCTGATTTTAAAGTAGTACGTATCACAAAAAGTTTCTAAATTTTCTATCGTAGACCAGTGTTGGTTTTGGTAACTTAAATAATTCTTTTTACAACAATACAGTAATCTTAATAAAAAATATATTTTATAGCAAAACACTTAAATTTGTATTCCGAACTAAAAGATATTGAATATCAATAATAGTCATGGTTGAAATTTTAATATTATCAAATATCGGAAAGGGGCTGAGATTTCGACTGCAAATCTAAAATTTCGTTTCATTGCTATTTCTTTAAATATTTATTTATGTAGATATGATAAAGATGAGCAAAACTTTAACTTTTGAGTTTCAACCTCAAAATTAAGTAAGTGCTTGGGTAATATCTTGGCGGGGTGTTGTTGGATACTGTCATGGCTTTTTAATCTGAGTTTGGGACTTCTTTTTATTGGTTTTAGCCAACAACAGTAAATATTAGGTAGATCAGTTTTTTCTGAATGTTTTCATTTTAATCCCAGCAATAATAGCTCGGCAAATTTAAATAAGAAACGCACAATTTAAATCAATAAACGAAAAATGAACTATTAAAAAAAAGACTACCACATGCTTAGCTACTAATTTCATTAAACCGAACAGTTAATTAAGAACTGGTCGTTCTGTTCCAAAATATATATACATATTGATAAATAAATTTTTTTCTATAATACATGTTGTTTTCGTATATCAACGTAATTTTTTATTTATTTATATTTTTTTATAAAAAAAACAATAATTTTTTTTAGTATTCGTACATAACCTGAAAACGTCATGCTAAATATCTTAGGATGGAAGAATAACACCTAGTTGACTCTTAAAATTCGTGATAAAAACTACGAAGTAAGCTAGTTCACTTCGCTTCTTTCATTCGCGTTACTAAAAAGTTGTTGTTCAAAATCGACTTCGATTTATGTCCATGTACTAGAACATATGTTTTCATAGATTTTTTTTAAATATATTTAATATGTCTCATAAAAGATAGGGAAATGGTAGCGTAACCTATTCACCAAACAGAGTATCATTTAGTATCTAAAATTGGACTTATGCTCACTTAATACCCATCTCATTAAAATAAGTCCTATTCAATACTAAATTGATTTTTAATACCCTATTTACCCTCCACCTACTATATAAGGGTTTTCCAAACAAATTTTTCAAATTTTCAATTAGAAACTGTCGTCTCTCCCATGCTCAAGATCTGTTTTAGAAAGAAAACCTCAAATCTCAGCTCTAAAAAATTTCAAGCCATCGTTCTTGTGAATTTTCGTTTTCCGATCTCCATCGATACAAGATTGAAATCGTTTCAGATCACTGGAGATAGCTTTTATCAGGATTAATTGATACGTGCCATTTAACTTCACCAATCTCGACCGGAATTTTAACTGCCACGATCTACTTTCACCTGTATTTATTGTTGAGAGACAGATTTCAACCTGATATTGAAGCTCAGTTACAGTTTTACGGCAACGACTGTATCTTCGTTCTTTGTTTTTTTCTTGAATTGAAATCAGTTTATTAGTTTTAACTAGGGTTAAAGCGATGCTATACTTGAGTTTTTTTTTTATGTAATTGTTGGTTTCGTTGGCTCTACGATGGTCGAATTATAGCTTTGTTAGTTCCAGGAACATAAACCATTTTTTGTTTGTTGAGGATGCGATTGGTATCTGTTGAAGATGCGATTTAGTAATATCACCAATGTATTGTACTTATATGAACAGTCTCATTGATCGGACTAGGATACGATTCATTACTTATGTTATTTGCGTTTAAAGATGGACAATGCTAGATATTCACCATACTCTGCATGCTAGACAACATGAGTTTCCATAATGTGATTATGTTGCGATTCATCACTGCATGTATTTGCGTTTTAATAAGGACAATGCTAGATATGTTATACTCTGCATACTAGACAGGAACATTTTTATAATTATACTATGCTGCGATTCATTATTTATATTATGCTCAATTTAAGATTAATATATGTGATTTACTGAGCCCAATAGTATGCACTTGCTATTTAGTAATATCCAACTTGCGATTTAGGATATATTGCAATTGCTAGACATGAAGAAGTTGCTAGATAGGGTCTACGACTTTGCGATTTGAATGTAAATACATGTTTTGCTAGATTTGAACAAGTTAAATTGCTGATATTGCTAGATAGGGTCTAGTTTTAGGCCTGGTTCGCAATTGCAATTTAGGATATATTGAAATTGCTAAATATGAAGAAGTTGCTAGATAGGGTCTATGACTTTGCGATTTGAATGTAAATACACGTTTTGCTAGATTTGAACAAGTTAAATTACTGATATTGCTAGATAGGGTCTAGTTGTAGGCCTGGTTCGCAATTGCGATTTAGGATATATTGAAATTGCTAGATATGAAGAAGTTGCTAGATAGGGTCTACGACTTTGCGATTTGAATGTAAATACATGTTTTGCTAGATTTGAACAAGTTAAATTACTGATATTGCTAGATAGGGTCTAGTTGTAGGCCTGGTTCGCAAATGCGATTTAGGATATATTGCAATTGCTAGATATGAAGAAGTTGCTAGATAGGGTCTACGACTTTGCGATTTGAATGTAAATACACATTTTGCTAGATTTGAACAAGTTAAATTACTGATATTGCTAGATATGGTCTAGTTGTAGGCCTGGTTCGCAATTGCGGTTTAGGTATATTGAAATTGCTAGATATGAAGAAGTTGCTAGATAGGGTCTACGACTTTGCGATTTGAATGTAAATACACGTTTTGCTAGATTTGAACAAGTTAAATTACTGATATTGCTAGATAGGGTCTAGTTGTAGGCCTGGTTCGCAATTGCGATTTAGGATATATTGCAATTGCTAGATATGAAGAAGTTGCTAGATAGGGTCTACGACTTTGCGATTTGAATGTAATTTATGACTCAAATTTCAAGACGTTCTTCGGATGGTCTAACCTGGAACACTAATTTATGCCCGGAGTTTGATATGAAGTTTAAGCAGAATGTTGAAAGCGGTCGAACGTGGCTAGTACGTAAGTCTTCCGCAGTTTATTTTGAGGTATTATCAGACCCTGTTATGGTGGTTAACTTGCTTGATTTCAAATGTACTTGTGGGGAATGGCAACAAGAATGTTTCCCATGTGCACACGCATTAGCAGCAATATCATCCATTAACGAAGATCCTATGACATTGATAGAACCTTTTTTTACGGTAGCAAATTACAGATCAAGTTACTCCTACAACATTCCAGCTATAACAGATTTTGGTGAAGCCTCAGAGTGTATTGATTCACCGGAAGCCGTGATTCTTCCCCCCAACATGAAACAAAGATCTGAACGGCCAAAGAAGAAACGTATTCCATCAAGGGGAGAAGTAACAACTAGCCAGTTGTGTTGTGGCCGTTGTCTCAAATGTGGACATAACAGGAGGACCTGTGACGCTCTTTTCTGACTTTGCTAGATACCAGTATTTTATCAACATAGTTGTTGCGTTTTTTGTTGATGTATAAATCACTGTTACCATTTCGATAACTTGTTCCAGACTTTGCTAGATATCAATATTCTATCTTGTTATTCAAGTGTAATTTTGAAACCAGCATTGGCTAACTATGCTAGATTTGTTTTTTTTAACTTGAGATATATGAGTAAGCTGTTGCGATTCATGCTATGCAATATAACGTATAATTTTTTCTTGATACGATGTTATGGTCATGCGATTTATAGCCTAATGTTTCATGCGAGATAACAACAAAAAACATTTCACTGTATACTATTTTATGGGCAAACTATATGTGACATTGCGATTCAAAATGTTAACTATTACTTTCAAATCGCATTTGCGTTTTAAGATATCAATTAGCGTGTTGGAGACTGTTTTGCTGTTGAGATTTGTCGGCCTATATGAACTATATGTTAAACTAACATTTTTACTTAAAAAACGCATACGCGATTAGTAAAAACTATTATAAGATTGCGATTCCATCCAACTTTAACATAAGCTATACATAAAATCCAATTCAGACCTCGTCCACATAGTGACTGCATCTAACCATTCTCTTAAAAAAAATTACACCACAACTCCTAGGCACAGCATAAATGTATAACATATTCCCAAATATGATTGAATTACCCAAACAATAACTCATTCAAAAATGTCCCTTCCGTTCAAATGTATCTACCACCGTCGGTTCATGTTTGAATCATTAAGAAAGTGCCTAAACATTTCCGCTCTCCTTCTTGCTGGCATATCATCGGGGTATTCCAAAGGTACAAACCCTTTCTCGATGATGTCTTCTGCATACTCGCAAAAAAATACTCCGCAGTCGAGTGTTCGGTCTCCTTGCTGTGGGATATCTCTGACAACCTTTATCGTGTACCCTTTCTTAACAAATGGTATATATCTTTTCTTCATACAGTATGCCAACTGTTAAATGACGAAAAAATATTAAGAAAACTTTAAAAAGTACACTGCTACTTCTAACATACATAAACTTACCAAATCTTTGGCAGTGTTCCGCGTCTTATCTGCAGTATGTTTGTTCTTGGGCAAGAATGAATTATAACTACTAGCAGAACCATTCTCCATATCAATAACCAACAATGTCCAGTGGTTAATTCCATTCTTATTAACTGTGCACAACGGAACCATTGCGATTAACGTGTCCGGACTCATTGTTTCAAAAACTTTATCCACAATGTTTGACATATCCCCTTTAATAGCCAGCGTTTGCTGCAATTTGTAGCATTATTACACAAAGTTTTGTCCGGCAATAAAGTACTCTAAAATAAACTACACTTACAGTAGCATATCCAGAAATCTGAATCACGCCGTAGTTACAACTGAACTTATTATCCATCCTTTTGAAAGGTACTCGCCAATTGGATTTCTGTAGCAGTTTATATATCCATCGCAAATGCAAATTCCAATCTAGCAACTTGTTCAAATCTAGCAAATTCATTATGTCATCAATCGCAAATGCAAAACATCTTACAACTAGAGACTATCTAGCAATGATTATAAACCAACTTGTTCATATCTAGCAAAAGAAGCATTTACATTGAAATCACAACTTGTTCATATCTAGCAAAAGAAGCATTTACATTGAAATCGCAACTTGTTCATATCTAGCACTTGCTATACATCATCAATCCCAAAAGACAATCCCTTGTCTAAACAAACCATCTAGTAAATTTCCAGATGTAGATCTCGTGTTCGGTATACAGAGCTAAAGATTACAGAGATCAACTTCAATTTTCAAGAAATGATATTGTATGTCGAATAGTAACCAAAAACATAAACCCTAATACTTGATTAAGCGACATCTCATGTTCAGTATACAGAGCTATAAATTACAGAGATCAACCACAACAGTAAATCAAAACCAAAAACCTAAAAACTTGATTAAGCGCCATACAGAAACAGCAAAAAAGACCCATAATGCATGGATTCTAAAGCTAAGAAAAACATATAGACACACTCATTGATGCAATTGATACACCCATTGATGCGATTGATACACAAACATACACTAAACAATATATACTGTTCTTCGAATTTCTACCATCAATCTAACCGGATACAGTCCATATTTAGAAAGTGAAATTACCTCTGTTTAAACACGAAGACCAGAATCTGACTACCGTGAGAGAATACTATCGAGCGTGTTTTAAACAACCAGCTGTTTTCTTAGGTTGTTCGGTGACCGGTGCTTCGCCGGAGAACAATTTGTCTAGGTTAGAGAATGGGTCGTCTGTTCAAGTGAAATTTGGAGAGGGAAATGAAGCCGAAAAGTCTAGTTTTGAAGGGAAAAGAGTGAGAATTCAATTTAAATGACCTTATTTATAGTACCGGGGTATTTTAGTCCATTAGTTAAATTTGGGTACCTTTTGATACTATCCCATTTTTGGGTATTAGTTAGTAGAATAAAATTTGAGAAGGTATTAATAGGTAGTTTTCTCTAAAAGATAACCCATGAAAAATAATTTTGGCCATTACTTTTTTTATTTTAACATTACGGCCAGACTACGTGTGATCAGCGTGCCAACTATTTTCGTGATTAATTTCCATTGTTATTAACGTGTAACATTTTGAGGTGACTTTTTTTTATCACTTATTCGTCTAGTGATAGACATTTCAAGTTTTTTTTGTTCCGAACGCGATAAACATCCAATGTTTAGAGAGAAAAGTTTCCAAAATAGCAGAAGAATAATAATTGTTTATTTTTTTCAAAAAAATATACATTGTCTTATATAGTAATTGCGGTGGACGGTTGTGCCTACATGATTAGTCTATTTTTGGCTATTCTATCCCACTAATTTATTAATATTAAACGTATTTACTACTAATTATATAAATACCCTTAATGTTACATATTTGTTGAGTTTATATTACAAGGTAAATATCGGTCTAATAATTGACTGTTTCGACATACGAACCAGATAAACCCTGCTCTCATTAATAATTCCAAGTCCTTCCAGAGATTGTTCGAGAATATTAAATTTGACGTTATTTCAGATTTCATCTAGGTCTTTTTTCCAACAACCAACCTGTGTTCCTAAATGGTTTGGGATCAGATAACCTCATCTCAAATTATCATTGTTGTAGAAATTATTAGTCTCGTGAATTCTATATCACGTGTGGTTTATTTCTATACACATGTCATGAAAGTATTCGACTTGTGCAATAAACCCTTAATGATGAGTGTAAAAAGGTGGTGAAAAGACCTTTCCACTCCCCAACGTGAGTATTCGTTGGGGCCTGGGAAAATAGGTAAAAGACGTTTTCACTCTCCAACGTAGGTGTTTTTTGAGCTTTTGGATATATCATTTATAAATTTGTCATTTCACTCCTCATTATTCTCACTTCTTGCTTTTTCTAGAGATATAGAAAGAAACTCTTATACTCCTTCCGCCGTAAAACCCAATTTCCAGTTTGATCATCTCCCACAAAAACTATTCCAACAAAAATATTTGTCTTCTCTCAAATTTTATTGCCACACAATTTTTTAGGAGTTATCCAAAAAACTTGTTCGAGGTAACTTCCTTATTATTAAGCTTAATTTATTTATATCTTTTGCATGAACAATGCCCAAACTAGTTGACACTCCCTAAGCAAGCCTATGAGAAAAGAATTGTCGGGATGTCTCTCATCATCTTCAGACCCTTTTACTCTCCTTTCGAAAAAAAAACTTGTCCTCACAAACAAACTCAATCGTTCTTAGGGAGACGAACGTCGATCGCTATTTATTCTGATGGGTCAATTTGACACCGAAGAGACATCCCCGCTCAAAAACCTTCATTGCCTTTAGAGAAAAGAAGATGTTCTCCCAATTAACCGGAAAAGAAATTCAAGAGGCCAACGATGACTCATCTGGACTATGTGATATTCCCCTAGAGGAATCGACCGAGTCCAGAGAGAAGGTTTCCACAAGTTTGGGGTTTCTTTGAGTCAAACTATGTCTCTCGAGGAGTCCACTAGCCCGTACAATAGAAGACCGAATGAAAAGGAAAATGGTGCTGAAGGATCCCGAGATCTTGAAAATAAGGTTGAGATCCGAGGGAAGATAAAAAAAACACCGAAACCAAAAAATTACCCTATTTTATGAACCACCGAAGACTTCTCCTAATTCAGTTGAAGTTGTAAAACAATTGGTTGGTCTAGTTTTCCATCCAAACAATAAAAAACTTACCGTGACCGATTGAAAAACAAAGACTTGTGTTGGTCCGGACAAAAAAAAATAGAATTTTTTTTTTAAAAAATGCTGAATTTTTTTTAACACGTCAAAAAATATAATTTTTCAATAAAAAGAATTTAATATCAAAATAAAAATCGTCATTTTTGGTATATGCCCGCCGTTACCGCGTTGGTGGACGACTCTTATATTTAACCTTTAAAAAGTCATTTACTAGCTCAATCGCGGGTCGTCCCAATAAAATCCCAACAAGGTTCGGACTCTTCATATTACAAATCATTCCAAATTTTTAAATGAGACCGTTTTTCCTTGAATTTTAATGAGTTTATTATTTCATTGCTAACTTTACAATAGAAACCACATAAAAGGAAAAAAAAAGGGGCTGGCAAATGTTATATGTTGGTAATTTAGTTCTATAAATAGACCGAGCTATTATCAATTGCAGTGGAAAAAATAATATGATTTAAAAATGATTAATAAAATATTTAAAAAGTAGTTAAAATAATAATAGATATATGATAAAATAATAAATAAATAAAAAAAACCCAAAATGATAATAGTAACATTTTAAATCTGAAAATAGCTTTTAAATAGAAACGTTCTTGTACGTGAAAGTAAGATACTCTTCGTAAATAATAGAGTATGTATTAACAAATTTTTTTATTCTATTTACATTTAGAATTTTTGATAATATTTTGTTTTTTAATTTTTGCAAGAACGGCCATAACGTGTCTTTCACTATTATTTTTCTATTATAAAAGACAAGTGTACATCTTTATTTAACGAATAGTCAACAATTTAAGTTATATATCTGATTATAAACTTTTTCCGCATTATACCAAAAAAAAAAAAACTTTTCCGTAAAATAAAGTTTTCTGAAACCACACATTTTGATTGAACGAAGGAAGACAAGGAACGAAGAAGAAACTAAATGAAGCCGAAAACGAAATTACAGGGGAGTATTCAGAAGGTAAATTGGCTCATAATCTAAGAAAACTCGCTCATGCGCTAGTAAATAAAATCTAAGCATAGACATATTTGCTAGAGTGCATTATTGATCTTGTACGTGTTGCTTTATACCTAGATCAAATGTATGCCAATTATATGCCACTATGCATAGCAGCACTTCGAGGCGACTGGTCCACAGCTCTTGTTTTCGCTCAACACCATCGTGGAGCCTTTGGAGCCGTGATAACACCTAGGCACGAAACAGTGCTCCATCTTGTAGTCCGAACAGGTTGTTCCATCTATTTCTTGATGGAATTGTTAAAAATAATGCGCAATGAATTCCGGGATAGTCTAAAATGTAAGGACATTGAACATCATACAGCTCTTGTTGTATCTACAATAGTCGGTAACTTCGCTGCAGTGCGTATTCTAGTAGAAAAGGATGAAGGCTTGCTTCTTATTGGAGATGATGTTGGACAGTTACCAGTCCATTTTGCAGTTAAACACGGGCACAGAGAGATACTAGTTTATTTATTGAATGAAACCAAAACCAGGTATAAGAGTGAGAATGGTTCCGTCTCGGATGAAAATGCTTTCTTTAATGAGCATGGAACTACACTTCTAATCCATATGATCCGTTCTGACTTTATTGGTGAGTAGCAGCTTATAATTTATATTTTTCTTTTCGTTTATTAGAATTTCAATTATTTTTCAATTTGCTTTGCTTTAATGAGTGAACCAACGGTTAGATATGGCTCTGGAGTTAGTTCGAAGACACCCTATATTAGCCACGGCGTCCATGGGTTCATTTTCTCCTTTGGTACTTCTAGCCACAAAACCCGAGGGGTTCCGCAGTGGAAATGATCTAAATTTTCAGGAGCGTCTAATTTATGCATGTAAGTCATTTTTTTCGTGAATATATGAATCATAAGGCAGTATACGAATACGAAACAATATAAAGATATGCAAATGACCCCTCAATCTGATACAGGTCTTCCCAATAAATTCCCCTTACAATCTAATGGATCATATTTTCCTCCAGATATTGGTACACATTTTTCTTCTGTCAGATTTTTTTTTTTACTTTTTACTTTTTGGTATTTCTTATATTTAATTATTATAAAAACCTCTATATGTATTTGATAAGTATGGTTTATAACCTTGAGAGCTTTGGATTTCAGGTTGTGCCGTCTGCCATAGGCTTTATCTTATATTTTGGTTTATAATTGCTAATTCAGGTATGGACACCTTAAATGGAAGTGAGATGCTTATCCTTTGCAGCTTGCCCTTATCTATTTATTTTATAATTTTGTTGCAGCACCTCTAATCGAGCGTATTCAAAAAGTAAAAACGATGCATCACTCTTCAGTTGAGCTAGTGAGATTTATAAGCCAAGAGGTTGCAAAGTTAAAGTATAGTAGCGCTACAATACGGCTCAAATTAGCTTTTTCCAAAGCTGCAAATTTAGGTGTTCATGAGGTGGTAGAAGAGATCATAGATTCCTTTCCTTATGCTATTTGGTTTTTTGATGACACCACTAAAAGAAGTTTATTTGAAGAAGCGGTGCGGGAGCGTCATGAGAAATTGTTCAATCTCATATTCCAGATTAGAGGACATAAGGAATACTTGGCACAATCTATGGATCAGGACGGAAATAACATATTACATTTGGTCGCCAAACTGGCCCCTCAAAAGAAAATAGATCGCATCTCCGGTGCTGGGCTGACATTGCAAAGAGAGTTACAGTGGTTTCAGGTATTTTTTTTTTCTGTTTTATAACCCCAAACAAAAAATTAAATTTTCACAAGAATTTGGGTTTTCAACATTCAGGGAGTAAAAAAAATGGTGAAACCTTGTTACAGAATGTCAGAAAATGGGAATGGAAAGACGCCAAGGCAAATTTTCACGGAGGAACATAAAGAATTGAAAACTGAAGGAGAGACATGGATGAAGAGCACAGCAACCTCGTGCGCATTGGTTGCAACGCTTATAGCCACCGCTGTATTTGCAGCTGCAATATCTGTACCAGCTACTATAAATAGCTATGGCCACCATCACCCAAATTTATGGAACAGAAAAGCTTTCCCTATCTTTGTGTATTCAGATTGTATCTCTCTTTTATCAGCAGTCATTGCCATTTTAATGTTCAATTCCATTCTCACTGCCCGTTTCGCCGAAGATGACTTTCTATATGCTTTGCCTAATAAGTTAGTGATCGGTTTGTTTTCACTTATGCTTTCCCTCGGTTCCATGATGCTGGCCTTTGTCTATGCTGTCATTCTTGTATTTTGCATTACAGAGTCATGGGGGCTTATAATAGGAAGCATATCAGCTTGTGTACCAGCAATCTTTGCTTATTTCCATGCTCAAATTATGCGGGACATGCTACGCTCTACATATGGTCCAAGCATCTTCCGGAAGCAAAGTAACCGAATCATTTATTGAAAACCAGATGTTGCTGATCTATATCTGATATGCTACTCCAATGGTGGGAGTCAAGTGATGAACCTTTTTTATTTGCTTTTATTTATAATTATAAGCCTATGGTGTGTTTGGGGGCTTTTGTATTTGTTTTTTTTTTTTCGGCTGTGGGGCCGTTGAATCTTTTCTAGGCTCTGGAGTATTGGTATATGTATACCATTTATAATACTTCTTGGGCGTTCTCTCTCTTCTTTCAACATTAGAAGGGATCAAGCAAATAAGTCTCTAACTTGTAAGAAACTACCAGATTAGTACCGTTTGAAAGAATACATACGCCATCACGCTTATAATCATAGCAAGTAGATCAGAGAGGGTACACATTACTTACGAGTTATGATGTTCACCAATACGTCCTAAATTAGAGCTCAATTGGCTAACCAGCCCCAATTTTAACTATACCAAATTTTAAGTAGCCCCAACATTATATTCAAAACACCCTTTCTTTTTTTACTAAGTCAAAACCCTAAACATTAACCATTCTCATCTCTAAAGCAGCCCCAACCCAAAATCAGCCCCAAAACCCTAAACAAACTCTCATTTCCAAAATTCTACAATCTTGACAAATCAGCCCCAAAATCAGATCCGAAGAACTGTACGACATCAACACCAAGGCAAAAACTAGCATGGGAAAAGGAAAAGATTAAGTTTTTACTCTTAAATGTAGTTTTTTTTCTATATTTGGTTTTGCTTAAGTTTTTTGATTTTGATACGCATAGGGTGTTAGAATTGGTTATGAAGTTGTTTTTAGTTGTGTAGTGATGCTAGGGTAGATTTGGTTTTGGCTGATTTGGTTTTTTAGGGAGTTTTAAGAGTTTTTCTTCAAGTCGTTAATGGTGGTTTCGAGCCTCCCCCGCCGGTTCAGTGTTTGGATACCCGGCGGGGGATATATTTTTTTTCCAGATGTTTAGCTTTCCCCGCCGGGTATTAGGGGTTTCGACCGGCGGGGAAAGATGAATTTCCAGATATTCATCCTTCCCCGCCGGTGCTGGGCCGATTTACCCGGCGGGGAACGATGAACATGAAACACGTGCAGTTGGCCGAGGTGTTCGCTGAGAGGTGGCACCAAGAGACTAACACGTTCCAGTTTTCCTTTGGGGAGATGACGTTGACATTGGACAACGTCTATGTGATTACTGGCCTCCCGGTTGAGGGGAGAATTATTGATATCTATAGGCCGGATCCGATAGAGGCGACGTACGCACGCTATGCGGAGTTGTTGGGAGTTTCGGCTGCTGATGTGCAGCAGGAAATGGAGGCGCACGACGGGAGTGGATTCGGCCTCCGATGGCTTAGGACCACATTCTCCGGGGACCAGTACTTAGATTCCAATGCCGCCCTCATTACGGAGATGAAGATGGCAGCAGCTAGGGCATACATCTTGTTCTTCCTCAGGTGTACTATCTTCACCAACACGAGCCAGAAGAACATCCAGTGCGATTTTCTCCACCACCTTGAGGACTAAACGAAGGTTGGTAAGTACGCATGGGGTACTTGTGCATTGGTGTGGTTGTACAAGAGCTCGAGAGGCATTTCGAAGCACTCCTTGAAGAGCTTGGTTGGCTTCTCCGCCTTGTTTGAGTGTTGGGTCTATGATCACTTCCTAATTTTCCGCGTGTCAGTGAATAATGGTTATAGCCTAACGGATCCGAAGATGCTGGTGTGGTTGCCCAAAAAGATCCCGGTATCATTAGCTCGCGAGAAGCCTTACTACCGTGACATTCTCGCGGCTCAAGGAGAAAGGGATGTAAGTTATCTATCTTCTTTACGTTTATTAATATACATCTATTCTATATAAAATGTAGTACGATTAATTGATTTTTTTTGTAGGTTATATTCCGACCTTACGAGGATGTCCGTGAGGTGTGGCCGGAGCAGGCAATAGGGTTGTACCGAAACTCTATTCACATTATGATGGTGAGCGAGGCATATCACCCCGACCGAGTTATGCGCCAGTTCGGTTGGATCCAAGAAAATTCGTTGGACCCCCTCGTTGCTAGAACCGGTCTTGGTAAAGGAGACCATCTTCGCTATGCGCTTCAGGGTAGGCATTGAACAAACTGGAGGGAGCACCTATACGTGATCGATAGGTATTCGAGGCCCTTGGAAGAAAGTACTCACACCTCATCCCCCCAGTACAAGGCATACGTGAAGATGTACGGGTGGTTTAACATCACACCTCAGATTCTTACGGAGGCGTCGGCGATCGATGTGGTGAACACGATTAATCGTGTTCGTCCGTTAGACGATTCGACTGACGAGATGGTGTCCTTTGCGAGGAAGGTGATGGAGATTATTGGTCCGTGGCTTTTGATTATCATGGTTGGCTTTTTGATTTGTATGTTATTCTAGTTGTTGACAGTTGGGTCGTTTATAATTATTGATTTGGGCTGTTTTGTTATTTTAAACCTTAAGTTAAGTTTGTTGATGTATTTCATTTTTAATATGCATTTGTTCTTCGTTTAATTTAAGTTTGTTGTTGTGGTTTGTTGTTCGTCATTTGACGCCATGACATCGCATACTAGTTTGTCAAGTTTGGATTTAAGTTGCTCATTCGTCGAGAGGTTGGTACGAACTAGGATGTCTAACCTCTTCCAATGTTCATGAAACAACTCAAGCGGCACCTCTATGCCTTTCGCAACAAACTCATAGATTTCGTGGGCGCAAGGCATACCGTGCGTAGTTCGTATGGCACAACCGCAAGGCATATCCGGTGCGATTGTCATGTTGCAGGCACATTCGACTTCGTCGGCCAAAAGTTCCATTGCATAGTGGGAGATGTTGTTTTTTAGTTTACCGTAGACAAAGTTTGTGAATTTATGTAGGGCCAACAACTGGCTCTTTTCAAAGGAAGCCTTGATGTCCCCGTGTTACAATTCGATCAAAGTATGCAACTTCAACAAAAAAGATTCAAAGTTACCTTTGCTCGTACCGATGAAACCCTTGAGGCTCGAATGAGCGCTCTCCACGCGGTTTGTGGTTTGGTTACCAAAATGCATCCACTTGTTAGTTCTCCACGTGACAAACTTGTCACCGTACGGCCCTACCCAAATTTTGGTATACTCAATCGCTTCCGGATACTCTTTGAAGTCGCGGTGCAATTCCAACCGGTAGTTCTCGTAGGCTAATTCTGTTTCCGCCAACATCATTTCATTCCACACTTTCAAAAAGGCGTTGGACACTTTCTTCTCCTTTATGTTCCTTTTTGTTTTTCCTAGGACGTTCATGTTGATGTGCCATCGACACAACATGTGCGTTGCATTGGGGAACACTTCCTCCACCGCATTCACAAGCGCCAAGTCTCTATCCGTCAAAATAATGGATGGTAATTCGATGGAGTGAGTTACCATCAACGAATGTAAGCATCCTAACACCCACTTGTAGGTCTCGATTTTTTCATTCGACATAAACGCAAATCTAATGTAGAATGTTTTCCCCGTACAAGTCGCACCCACGACCTCGTACAACGGCATCCCGTATTTGATCACCTTGTACGTGTTATCTATTAAAATGACGTTCGGAAATGTCCGTAACAAATCCAAACTAACCGGGTGCGCAAAAAAAATCTCGCCTATGATATCGCTTCCGTCTTCGGACTTTCTATGGAATTCGTAGTAGTTTAGTCGCTTTAGTTCACCCAACAAGTATTGCAATTGCGACCGACCGCCTTTCTCGAGCTTCTGGTAATTTAGTAATGCGTTGTACACGGTGCGCATTGTAGAAGATTCTTAGGGTTCAATTTCTTCACTCCACCAAGAATATCACGAGGACGGGATCCCATTTTCGTAGAACTAACCACGAAATCCATCTCTATTTTTTGAAAGCGTCCCACGTAGGAATGACCTTCTTTGTAGGATGTAGTATCGTGATTGTGAACGCCGCACACAACCTCTATTCCCCACAAATCATCACTCATCTTCTTTCCTTTAAGGGCAAACAGGCATCCACAATTTTTCGTTCCGGTAGACTTCCTCTTTGGATCCTTGGGATCTACCAGTTTTGTGTAAACTCCAGATCTTTCACACACAAACTCTACTCTCGGAGTTTTACGATCGTTTCTATCGCTTCGATTTAAAATAATCACAAACCCGTTATCTAATGCGATTTCCTTAACCCATTCAATCAGGTATGCCTGGGAGTAGTAGTGAGATTTGGTGTTGAACAACTCGCTATAATCGATGGAGCAAGGCACCGGTATTTCCTCCTCCTCCGCCTTCGCCATGCACAAACTAGTCAAATCATCCTTTGACTCATCCTTTAACCCTCCATCTCCACTCTTTAACTCTTCACCCTATGTGAAAAAAACCCATCAAATACGAGCATGGATAAATTAAGCCAACCCAACCCAACGGTTAGAAAATTCACACATTGAAGGATGTTGCCCCGCCGGTTCTATATGGTTCCAACCGGCGGGGACATTGTTAAACCGGCGGTTGAAAATTCTCAACCCGGCGGGGCTATTGTCAACCGCCGGTTGACAATTCACCACCCGCCGGGGGTCGGGGCCAAAATCAAACTCTATTAGGGAAAAAACACAGGGGTTGACCCCGGCGGTTACATAATCCCACACCGGCGGTGGAACTATCTACCCCCGGCGAGTTCTAATAATATACCCGGCGGGGACCAAACACAAAATGAAACTCATAATCTGCACAAAACAAGGGAGTTGGCACCGCCGGGTACAGGGTAAAAACCCCGCCGGGTACGGGTGTCTCACCCGACGGTTGGGACTCGATGCACCCGTCGGGTGGACATGGTGGTCCCCGGCGGGGAACCTTCATAGTTTTTATTATGAATGTTCATATTCCCGCCAGTTTAGATGGTTGAAACCGGCGGGGTACTTCGGGTTCTAGCTTTCTAAATGTAGAAGGTCTACCAAAATGGAAACTTTTCTAAATAGATTGGTTAGAACAACTACCATATTTGGAGTCCCATGCTCCTCAGCAAGCTTATCACATTCAGAGTCCATCCTTCGATTATTCTGAATTTACAAAAAAAAGTAATGATTTTTGGAGGTTCAAGTGTTTATTTGTGAGTTTTTGAAATTTTTGGAGTTTTTGAACTTTTGAGAGTTTTTAAAATTTTGGTTAAGTGTTAAGTATAAGAGGGTTGTTTGGAGGAGTAATTTTGTGTTCTTCTACATTTGGCTAACCATACCCACATTCCACTACAAGACAAAAATAAAGATTTTTGGTCAAAAGGTAAAACCGTCTTTAACTATTAAATTAAAAAAATTCTTTATATTTTGAGAATGGTTAACAAAAATTGGGCCCTAATTTAGCCAAGCCCCTTTCTATATACGTTATTGGCATCTTACATTTTGTGTTCAGCTTTCTAAAAACTCGTCTCGTTTTTCGAAAAAAAAGAGATGACAGAAAACAACAGTGAAGCAAGAAATAGAATCCATTGCTTGTTTGGCTTGCATTGGGCTAAGTGCATTAGTTATTTTTATCGAAATATCGTATAAAGAATGGAATGGTTAAGGAACAGCAAAACTATTGTGGGGCGTGGTATTAAAAAAATTAAAATATTTCGTCTGAACTTATTAATTTTTATATTTTTTTATATTATAAAAAATATAGGGGTAGTAATATTGGTCCAAGCTGGCCCAAACCGGTCCGATCCGATTTAAATCCGTCGCGTTTTGTCCAGCCCGAATATTTAACAGGTCCAATACAGATATACGAATTATGACCCATAAACATGTCGGGTCGGGTATGAATTTTTAATTTGTCCAACCCGATCCGATCCGCATATATAAACTATATATAAAATATAAAAATATATTAAAAAATAATTGTAAATTTGTAAAATATAACTAAAAATATACTTATTTTTTTAACCAATTGGGCCTTTTATTACGGGTTGGGTAAAATACACGCTGCAAGGAACTTCGCGAACAAAACCCTAAGACCAAATTAGTCTCTTCATTTCTCCTAAACCAAAATCGACCCTAAAAGAAACCCTCGATCTTCCTTCAATTCTTTCAGATCCCGTTCTCAATCAGAAACCAAATCAAGCTCAAAACATCCAGAAAACCCTTATCTCCCAAACTTGTAGAGCAATACAAACCATTGAAGCCAAGAAAACCCATTTGCATACTTTAGGAGGCAGAAAGAAAGACGATCGACTAAGACCAGGTAATACTCAACCTCATTTTTGATGGATTCTGATATATCCAACGCCCAGCCCCTAAAAAAAAGTGGTAACACGGAGTTTGTTAGGAATTTCAGTTCCCTCGAGGAACATATTCTTATTGAACACTTGAGTGTACTTCACCATGCAGTCCGCTGTTGCATTCTCTTCTCTGAAAACATGGATAATCCTCATGTTTAATGAGATACGTTTGTAGCAGCAATTAATCAAGGCTTTAAGAAACCATGGAGCTTTGCTAGTTAGTAGCATTTGAGTCAGTATACTAGAATCCGTTTCAACGTTTAAACTTTTAATACCATTTTCATAGCATCCAGCATTGCTCTAGTCTTCGCAATTATCGGACTTCCTTTGCCATAGGTTGAGCCATAGCTGAACAAGACAGTCCCACTAGAATCCCTGAGGGTTAAAAACACCACAAGTCCTTTATGTTTGTCATTTGCAACACATCAGTCCCTATTCTTTGTCTCTGTAATAAACTGGTCCCCTATGTTTTAAAAACGTAACAAATAGATCCTTTTATGAAAATTTGAGGGACCCGTTTATTACAAATTAAAAACGTGAAGGACTTATATATTACAGACATGAAGGACCTATTTATTACAAAAAAGGATATGTTTGTTACATTTTTAAAACATAGGGGACCGATTTATTACAGAGACAAAGAATAGGGACTGATGTATTACAAGTGACAAACATGGATGACCTGTGGTATTTTTTACCCAATCCCTGACTAAGTCACCACCAAAACATGAATGTTTTACATGCGCACCATTATACCCATAATTGTGAAGCAGTGCTGGCATTTAGATACTAACTGGTTAGATATGTCCAATGGACACACCATGTGGGAGCATTCATAATTGGTGCGCATGTGAAGCAGTGCTGGCATCTAGATACTAACTGAGTGTTTCTATTTTGCAGAACTGAGTCCACAGGAAGCCAACCCTTTAATTATATCCAAAGAAGAAACGAGTACTTACGGGGAGTAACATTGTTCCACAGCTTACTGAAGAGATAAGATTTATTTCCTTTGCCTTTTATTTCATGCCAAGTATTCTTACAGTTGAATTGACTATCCTCACTAAGTTTCCAGATGATTAAATCATTGCTTCCACCATTAACCGTCATCTTGAGAACATTTTGAATCTGATTTTGGTCCAAACTGTTCTCAACCATCGATAAATTCCACCTACCAGAGTCCCATTAGTCCCTTACCATAATGCCATTGTAGAAACTTCTATCATCTTGCTCAGAGAAAACCTTAAAAGCCTCACGTTCCCTCTTGCTTTGTAGTTAACAGTAGGAAAATCAAAATAGAGTTTCTTTAATCCTCTTATTAAGTATTCCTGACCAATTATGAATAGACTGTGTGACAATGGGTCACCTTGTCTAAGGCCTTTATTGGACCTAAAAAAACCCTTTAGAGAATCCATCAACTACCACTTAAAATTGGCAGTTAACCACGTTTCTTTCAATAAGTTTAAGGAAGTCATCTCTAAACCCAAACTTAGCAAGAACACTTAGGATAAAAGTATGATCGATCCTATCAAACGCCTTATCCATATCCAGTTTTATTATAATATTACCTCCCATGACCTTGTTAGATATGTCCATTGCGAATTCCTGAGCAATCATGATATTATCATGAATGCTCCTACCCTTGACAAACGCCCATTGCTCAGCTGAAATAAGCTTACGTAGGATAGAAGAGATCCTACTATTAATAGTTTTAGAAATGATTCTACTTAGAAGAGCAGTAAAACTGATAGGCCTGAAATCAGACCATCTTTTAGGAGCATCTCTTTTAGAAATTAAGCAAAGTACCGTAGCATGGATACCCATGGGAAACTTGCCCTCTTTGTAGAATTCCTTAATAGCATTACAAAGGTCTTCTTTAATGATAGTCCAACAGTGATTATAGAATTTACCAATCAGATTCTTTTGGCACCACATATTTGCGCAAGCCCCAAACCAGTTATAGCTGCACTTACGACATGATCAGATATTGTCAAGTATATATAAAGTCTTTCTCCGATGACCGCTTTGTATAGAGTTTTAGGCGAAGATAAATGTATCTTGATTTCGAGGAACGCCTTATCAATGTTTGGTGACCAATTGAATTTCTTGGAATTTCTCAACACTTGGAAGAATTGTTCACATTTATCTGATGACCTTGAAATAAACTTATTGATAGCTGTCAGCTTTCTAATTAACACTTAAACTTCTTTTGTGGATCAGGGATGGTCCATAGCTGAAAATGCATTTAATTATGTTAGGTCAGTTTGGATCATTTCTCATTAATGACGTACCCTAAAAATGTTCTGGATCGCACTCCAAAAGCGAATTTCTCTGGATTTAGCTTTAAATTGATAGCTTCCAGATTAGAGAAAGTTTCTTTGAAGTCAAGAAGATGATCCTCCTTCCTTAGAATATTTACCATTATATCATCAATATAGACCTCTATATGCCTCTAAATTTGGATGGCAAACACTTTGTTGACTAGGTGTTGGTAAGTAGCCCCAACATTCTTTAACCGAAAAGTATCACTTTGTAACAATGCAGCCCTCTGTCAGTTACAAATGTGGTATGATCTTGATATTTTAAATCCATTTTTATCCAATTGTACCAAAAAATGCATCCATGAAAGACAACAGTTTATTTCCAGAAATGGAATCTACCACCTAATCTATCTGAGAGACAAGAAAATGATCTTTGGGATATGATATGTTGAGATATGTGAAATCAATAGACATTCGCTATTTTCCATTTTTTATGAGCACATAATTTGTTGTCCATAATGGGTACTGAGATTCTCGAATATGGCCCACCTTTATTTACCTGTCTACATCTGTAATAATAGCTTCAGATTTTTATTTACAAAAAGGTTTCTTTCTTTGTATAACTGAGCCTACATTGGATAATTACATCTTCATTACACCAAGCAAACACATGAAAAATCTTGTATAAGAAGGACATCAACTTTTCTTTCAATTCTGGTGGTAACTTGGTTCCACTTCTGACTTTTTTCCAATCTGCCAAACTGCGTACTTCCACCTCTTCAATATGAATAACTATGCTACAAGTATCTCTTGGATCATCGATCTTACTTGGATCTGAAAAGAACTCAAGTCATTGTTATTACTTTTTAGTTGTCACATCTTCCAAAGACTTTAGAGCAAGAGTAGTGGTATCGTATTTTCTAGCCACCTTTTGACTTCTCTGAGCCACCCATACTTAGCCTCCAACAACCTATTTCAAGCACTAGTAAAATATCAATGGAATATCATACATCTTTGATAGCCAAGATCTTTCAAAAAAGGGAATTATAAGGGTTCATACAGTCCACCAATACAAACAAAATCCTTACCACTTTCTTAAATAAACCTTTGCCAAGAATTGTTTCTCTTTTGAATTCCCGAATATCATCAACAGAGTTTCCTATAAACCCCACTATGATTCTATTTGATTGGATAATAATGAATGTATTCTTCATTAACTTATAGGTGGACATAAAGAAGATGTTAGTTGAGCTACCAGTGTCAATCAGGATTCTTCAGATTTTTGTTCCCTCAATAGATATCCTTATCACCACATCATCCTCATATGACCCATGAACAATAATATATCATCTTCATCAAAAACTATGAAGGAAGCAGGATTTTGATACAAATGAGAAGACATTTCCCTTATAATTGTGTGGTGAAGCTAACCAAATGCATTTTCCTAGAATATCTTGAAGGAGCTGTCATTGTATCTAATCCAAAAATAGTTAATAAATCGGGGAATTGACACAACTTGGAGACCCTCCCACCATTTTTAGATACGATATTCACTCGGCCTCGGTTTGGGTTAGGATCCAAGTATTCTATATCCACATCGAATTTCTCAATAATCACCATTGTAGTTTGCTGCTTAGGAGCTTCTATGGCTTTCTTTGTGGAGAGCATGCACCATTGTATGTACCCCACTCATGCTTACCTATTACCCACTCGTTTGTTACCCACTTGCAAATTAACGAAGGTACTCAACTTCTCATTTCCAATTAACGATTGTGTTTCCTACTTCAAAGCAATTCAATTTCCGGTATTGTATCATACATCATTGTGATACTTACATAATCGTGTGTTTTGGTTTTCCGTCCGAGTCTGGATGGGTGGGGGGCTTTAAAATTACACAATTTTTTTGGACTTGTCATAAATGGTTGTTACATTTTAATGAGTTCTGAAAAATAACTAGGTCGAAATCATTGATTTCTTTTTGGTCTAGATTATTATACTTGAGTGGACTGGTTCAATCAAGGTCGATGAGAACCCTCTCTAGAGTCCCTTAGAGATTACTAATTTTAGCTTATACTTGGTTATTTGCTTGCGGAAGAGGGGTCGAAGGGGAATTTCTATATTGATGAGACTACCTTTATATTTTGGTTTAAAAAACCATCCCAACTTATTGATTTCTTTCTTGTTACTTCATCAACCAAGTCACCGGCCAAAAGTCCTTGTCTGATTACAACTATAGCTACCTGTTCAAAGCAGTATGCCAATTCATATTTGGTATTCTTAAAACATTGGTTACAATCTTTTAAACATTTATTAAGGTGTTGCCAACGATAGATTATAGTATCCCTCTTCCCTCTAAGTTCTTTTATTCCTACAAATTATATTCGGAAAGACATCCAAAATATGTCTAAGTTCTTGATCGACCCATGCGGTAATATGTTATGTCACTTCAAGGTTAAAACTTTGAAGGTTTGAGAAAAACGTTTTGGACAATAGCTTATCATCATCATCATCATCATCAAAGCTTATCATAAAATTCTTTAACTTCTCAAGATGGTTATCGGGGTCTTGGATGCCATCATAGTTTTCCATTTTTGAGATGTCAAAACTCCTAGGTGGATGTTCAGAGAGGATTTTTGAAGACAAATGAGACTGCCTCCAATTATGTCCTTGACTGAACATGTGTTCCTAATTAGAAGTGGTAAAAATATCTGGATTGGATTTGACAACCAATTGATCACTTAACAAACGATCTATACAATGGTTAGCTGACCTCTTCACCTTCCCTTGATATTATTTCTTTTTCTCTTTACCTTTTCAACTTCTTTTGATTCCTGAAGAATTCTACTTACTAGTCTTATGATGTTTATTCGAATATTTTTTAGACTGAAGCTATCCTGTTTTTTTTCTTACGATAATGATAAATGTTTGAAGATGGTGAGGAGATTTTGAATTATGTTGAAGCGCCCTCACTAGACTCATACGCGCTGGAATAATTTTTATCTTTATGCTCTTTTCTAGACTCTAATGAGCTTTAAGGGACTGGTCATCCTGGAATCGCTTCAGATCATATTGGGGATTATCTTTTGGCTTATCAAATTTTGGATACCATGATGGAGTATTTCTCTCTATATTCTTCTTAGCATGTCTATGGGCTCTCAAAGCCTCAATTTCTATGTGCAACTGATCTTGCTCCTCTTGCATGAGAAGCCTTTATTCGGTCTCAGTATTTAGATGAGATGTGCGTACAAATTCCTCTCTAACTCTAACCTCATCATTCTCAAGAGGAGGATTTGTCTGTATATCATGACCCATATTGCAAAAAACTTTGAAGACAAACTTTGTAACTCAAGTTTCGGATTTTGTTGTGGTTGCCAATTTGATGGGGTTTAAATTGGTTTGGAGAGTATTTAAGTAATTTTGTAGTGGTGTAATAAGTGTAAGGTAAGGAATAGATAGATAATTGAGCTGTCATATTCAAAATTTAGTGAGATAAAAGTTAAACACATTAAATATTGTTCTTTCGAGCCTTTATAGGCTGATTTTGCGTTAATGGACCCAATAGATCGGGTCATGATTATGGACCGAATTAGTCAAGTCATGCTTAATGGCCAAGCCCGAAAACCGAAGACACCCATATGCCATCATCCATTGATATACCTTATATATATATATAATAAATTTTAAAGTATTAAACACATTTGATCATGGATAAGTGAGTCAAAAGGTAAAAACATAGTATTTTCCTTAAGTCTAAATTGAGCCCTGAAGAAATCTGGCCCTCTCACAGATGCCACCTATACATAATTAAAGTCGAACCTCCGAATATATATGACCCTATCAATATACTCTTTATGTTAACAAAGTACGCGTATACAAAATACTAACAAAACTATCAGTGAGCGAATGATTACTACTAGATAAGGACCATGAACGAGATAAGAACAATGTTCAATACGAACCAAGAGCAGCAAACAAACGCATAACAAAGTCTAAGACGATCCCACCAGACAATATATGTAATGAAGTGTGTGTACATAAGACGAGGAAAAATATTAATATTAGACAAGACCATGAATATGACGAGGGTCATAATAAATACAAGCTGAGAGAAACCATGTAGATGAGAACCCAGATGAGTACACGAGGCAAAAAACTAGATCACCCGATCGACTATCATGAGATGAAACATGTCGACGTAAAAATGAGTAACATGTTTGAATTTATATTATGAGTCACGACTAGTATTTAAAGCAGTTTGACACAATTCAAATATATAATAAGTATATATTCAATACTGGGAGAAAAAATATATTATAAATGTTATAAAAGAGAGAGAAGCCTTGAATATGGTTTTTGGAAACTAAATTGAATACACAAAAGAAATTATGTTATTAAACAAATCATAGTTCTTTCTTGAGCCTATCTTTATGATCTTGTCATTACATTTGAGAAAGAGTACACTTAAAAAAATTGGCGATATATGTGGGAAAATATTTCTCGTATCGTATTAGTATAAACCAATTAATTGTTACGACCAGTTTAAGAATCAAGGGAAAACGTGGATACATGTTTTACTCAAGAAAACCCATCTATCATTCTGGGAACAGTGGCGAGACCTTCAACAAAAAGGCCTAACCAAGAGCAAGATAAGTCGTTGGACACTATGTCATGCCAACAACCAGACATTAAAGAATTCAGGATCACCAGCGTTGACCAACTAACTAGGATTGTGCCCGGGATGCAGTACATGAAGAGTTTACCCCAATGCGTCCTAGTTGATCCAATCACTGTCACACAGATCGATCCTAAGACGGTTCAGGAAGACAATCCCCTCAGATAAGGTATGTCTGTTACGCAATCTAATATCTAACTTTTGATTATGCCGATGAAATAAATAAGACGGGAAAAAATCAAGGTCAACCAGCTACAGATCGACAAAGATAGTGAGGCTAAAGTGATAATGTTAAAAATGACCAAGGTGTTGCACCTATTAATAAAAATGTTCATATCAGAAGACAAAGTGAAGAAGACGTTAGATCGGGAGGTCAGTAAACCAAGTCGTACATTTAAGGATTAGAAGAGAGGAAGGACAATGAACATAAGGATAAAACTAGTATAGATAAGCAAATAAAAAATAAGCATAAGGGTGCCAAGTGAGAAGAACTTCCGAGCACTTCCATCCAAAAAATATAATAGAATGAGGTTGAATATAATGGCGAGAGACTCAAGATGGTAGCTTATATTCAACAAATTTTTTTTTTGAACAAAATTATAGAGGGCAAGCTTCATCGGATTAACATTCATCTCCCGAGCGTCTGACATGCCAGTCCTTCTTCGAGATCGTTAAAAAAAATAACTTCAGTTATAATGCCATGTATGATAAAGGCTTTTACTTCGTCAAAAAATATATTTGACTTCACCTAAAATTTTATTTGCCCTAATACAAGGAGAGTCGTTATATTTTTACTTATCCATCTGTGATCATGTTGTCAACATCGTTTTAGTAAGAGAGAAAGAGGGAACACAACAACAAATTTATTATGTTAGTAGGAGCTTAATCAACATCGAGAAACGATATTTATATCTCGAAAATTTAGCTTTGGAACTAGTGGCGACAGTAAAAAAATATGACCTTACTTCCAAAGTCATACAATCACCATTCACACTTCCTTTCATGTAAAAAATTTCTTGTAAAATTACGACATGTCTGAGCAACTTAGGTGATGTTATGTCGAGTTAGGAATTACAAAATCCTAATATGATTGGTGAAGATAATAATTGCCTGAGGGTAGGCTAGTAATTTCAAGTGGAGTTTCAAGGTGGTGTATGGGTGTTTAACGGTGGTGTATGGGTGTTTAACGGTGGTGTATAGAGTAGAGAGATGATTAAGCAGTTTGGCAGCAGTTAATTCTCATTATTCATAGTAAATGCTGGTGGTTGGGTATTTATAGTATGATGTTTGGGCCCTTATGGGCTTTCGGGTCATGTTTAATGGACCCGGGTCATGATTAAAGACCCATGAGCTCTAAGTAGGAGAGCAAGTAGCTTAGTCAGGAAGTGTTTAGGTTTTTTAGTACTTTAGTCATAGTTCGAACAGTCTTAAGTTTATGGTGTCCAAAGTAATCTGTCCGGAAGTGATCTGTTCGACTTATGTCTTTGTGGCCTGTCCGGTGTTCGGAGAGACATAAACTGATTTACCCTTCCGGGGAGCATGCTGAATTCAGACTCATCAGGAGCCCCTTTTTTAGGTGTTTGAGCAAGTGTTCTTGTCAAAGAACTAAAAAATAGTCCGATGAATGAAGTGGTTCTCAATTCGGACAGAACTGTGGGTATACCCGGACAGGTTAAGCTTTATGAATTCCAAACGGTTTTTGCCAGAGTTAGTGGGACACGTGTCGCTCTCTGATTGGCCACTCCAGCCGTTTTTTCACCTTGAATTTCGCACCACCTTCTTTAACAAGTAACCTCTTTAATTACCAATAGTGACATCAGCGCCGTCTTTTAATTATTGCCCAACTTTTCGGATTCTCCTAGGAATCAACTCCTTTTTTCAAATCTACTATAAATTCACATTCATTTTCCACTGTTTTACCATATCTTTCAAATTTTACTCTGCAAATTTACTCAGAGCTTTCTCTCTCTAGAACAAAAATTCCCTTGGCAGTTTATGTTTACAGCAAGAACAGCATTGATTAAAGGCGGTTGGCTCAACCTTTCGGAGTTGGAGAAAGCGCAGAAGGTCGAGAAAGAAAGGCGAATAGCAGCAGGGCTACCATCATCACCAGTTGAGAGACCAGTTGCTTCTGTTACAGAATCGGACCGAGGCTCATCCTCCTCCAAAGGTACCAAGCCCAAAAAACTCTTTCAATCCACCCTCTCACCCATAGTATCTGGTTCCTCAGTTCAGGAGTCAATGCCTGCTGTTGAACCAGGAGTTACCGCTACAAGTGTTAGGAAACCCTCACCTTTTATAGCCATGGGGTCTGATTCTGACCACTCTCCGGAGAAGTTAGTCATTAAGAGGCCAAGCCGGTTAGTCAAGGGGCTAACCTCTAAAAATACTCCCTCAAAATCGGGGGCAAAAAATAGTGATTCTGGGTCTGGAATGCCCATTAGAGCCCCCCGGGAGAGGCCAGCCGGTCCGGAGACCAGTAGCCCGGTTCCTGCAAGAGAGACTTCTGCCTCCGAGCCCCAATCTGAGGTGAGAAGTTAGAAGAAAACAAACAGTCAACAGTCCAGAGGCCAGGCTGTGGCAAGCATCAACCCTCCCCGGACCACTACCACAGAAGCTCCCCCAACAGTTATGGAGGAGAGAATGGAGGACTCTGCTGAAGAGGTCCCTTTCGAGTCCGAGTCCTCCGGACAGGCTGATACTACTACTGTTGCTGCCCAGAAAGGTAAGGAGAATCTGTACTTGAGGCATCCGGAGCTGCCGGAGTGCCTTGAGGGAAGAGTGGGGCCGTGTTTTCACAAAGTCGAGCTCAAGTACCTGTTGGCCTTGCAGAAGACCAAGTACGCATTCATCCATACTTCAGACCTGGGTCGAATGCGCACAAAATGGGGGATCCCTGAAAACGTGAAGATTAGGATCCCCATTGATCCGGAGACCCCAATGGACTGTAAACGGAATGAAATAGTCTTCTTTACGGAGCTATTTAATTGGGGACTTAGGTTCCCACTGGATCCGGAGATCGTACGATATTTTCATCTGGTCAAGCTTTGCCCAACTCAGCTAAGCCCCAATGGCTGGTTTACTTTGATGTCATGTATCATGGCGTCGAGGTTGTCTGGGATCCCTCTTCCTATGGAAGAGTTCGCAGCAGTGGCCAACCTTTGCAAGCATCATCAGTTCCCCTTCTACCATTTCAACATGGGGAACGATCTCAAGGCTGTTGATGATCTCCTGGAATCAGAGAGCAAGTGGAGGAGCCAATTCTTGTTTGTCAATGGCTCATGGGAAAACGGCAAGAAAATCAAGGTCGGAGAGAACCCAAGCCTCCTCAGGAGTAGGTGGAGGAGTGATCGTAAGTTTCTTACCTTGAGTCTCTGTCCGTTTCTCTCTTTTCTTTTTTCTTTAAGTTAAGTTTGTACTAACCAGTTTCTCTTTTGTTCTAACAGAGCTGCCAAAGAAGTTCGGAGACTATCTGAAGGCCGGACAGACTACCTGTGGCAAAATCAACGCTTGGGCCGCAGAGAACTGGGAGAATCGATTCCACAAGGCCTTCACCCCTGGGAATCTAGCAAGGTCTCACCTGTGGAACACCACAAGCCGGAGAGACCTTACTTGGGAGGAGTTCACCACCCAGCCCGATGAAGACACTGTGCTCAGAAGGTCCCACGAACTGGATAGGACACTCTACCTGCCTGCCCGTGCTAAAGCTCCAAGCAAAATGAAGGGCAGAAGAAGAGGCAAAAAGGTGGCGAGCGATGCTGAGAAGGATGCCCCAACAGACCCGGAGGGGCCGGCCCAGGTTCAAATCGATGCAGCCCTCTTGCAAGTGGTGGAGCAGGAGACCGAGAGGCAGGAAGTAGACCTTCCAAAACCTCCAAGGGCTCCCAAGAGGACTCGCAAACAAGTAGGTGAAAGCGCTGATCGGGAAGTCAAGAAGAAAAAGACTTCACAAGGAGATGAGCTTGCTCTCCGGGATCCGGAGCCCTCTTTTCCCACTGGCTCCTCTGACCCAACGCTGGCCGAAGAGATTCCAAGAGAGTTTCACACTGATGAAGTTTAGGGGGGAGAGCTCAACTTGGATGAAGTGGACATCACCGGTCTGGGTGGACTTGGTGAATATTTTCATGGCCTCCCTAGAGACGAGTTCACAGGGCCTTACATCCCTCCGAGTAGCTCCAATACAGTCAATTTCAACGGTAAGACTTTCATGGTTTCTAGTGAGAAGGACACTATAGCCCATTTTTTGCTTAGTAATGTGCAGCCAGTGCTCACATTGGAGAGGCAAGTCCGGAGTCAAGCAGACACCATCAAAGACCTCAAGTCTGATAAGGAAAAGCTGTCTGAAGACCTCCGCACTGCCACCACCAATGCTGACTTGCTTAAGGAAGCAAATGAGGAGCTGAAGAGGAAGCAAAATGAAAGCAACACAAAAGTTGCCACCCTAGAAAAAACCATAAAAGATCTTCAGGATAAGCTGTCCAGTATGGAGAAGGACCTGACAACCTCAAGGGGAGAAATTGCAGCAAATGAGAAGCTCATCACCAACCTGACTACTGACAAGATCGCTCTAGAAAATGCAGTAACCCAGGCTGCTGA
Organism: Limnanthes douglasii subsp. nivea; assembly: GCA_036936605.1. NCBI lineage: Eukaryota > Viridiplantae > Streptophyta > Magnoliopsida > Brassicales > Limnanthaceae > Limnanthes > Limnanthes douglasii. The sequence continues at coordinate 106,584,841 of JAUPFV010000004.1, read as the reverse complement.
GGAGAAAAATGCTTTGCTAAGGGACCAAGAGGCCACAATCAAGGCCAAGATCAACGCCTATGCCAGGGAGATGATTAAAAGTGAAGAATTAATGGTTCAAAGGGTGAAGTCTGATATGGTTCTCCTTTTCCACGAAAAATTCTCGAAGAGAACCCTGGGGGACTTATGGCTCTATGTGGATGATGATGACCTTCCATTTTATACAATGGTCGAAGAAGGGCTGTCCGGTGATTCCTCATCTGATAATGAAGAGAAGACCGGAGAGAGCCCAGGCGAAGAGGAGATTGATCCCAAGGGCAAGAAGGTAGTCGAAGAGGAGAGCGACATCAAGGGCAAGAAAGCAGATGAGGGCGAGCCATCTTCAAAGGCTCAACCTTAATTTATGGTTTATTTTGTTTATCTTTCATTCAAACTAAAGTCCTTGGAAGGCCAAGGCACTCTTTTTGTAATGGTGTCCGTATTTGTTCGGACAGGTTTTTTTTTGCTGTACCCTGACTTATCCACAAGTCCTTGGAAGGCCAAGGCAATTTTAAGTTGTTGAATGAATGTTTTTATTTTGCACAACCATCATCTTCTTTCATTGTTTGTTTTAATTTAGACAGCTAGAGTTTAAGTAGCTTTTAGTTATTGCATTGTGAGAGTGTTGAGACTCTCCGGCTAGAGTTTAAATAGCCCCTTAGATCTTTCAGTCCGGGTAGTATGACAAGAGATAGAATTTTGAAAATACAGAAAATTTTGAAGAAGGCATCAAATTTCATTGAAAACACTCCGTGCTACCGAAGAGGGGAAGGTATGCCCCCAAATATTTACATGGATGTTTAAACAAGTAAATATTTACACAAGTGTCATTCCAAGTACATTCGGAGATGCTCAATATTCCAAGGATGAGTTAGAACCTTGCCATCTTTGTCTTCCAACCAATAAGTTCCAGGCTTGATTCTTTCAACCACAATATATGGACCCTCCCAGGTAGGGGCCAGCTTTCCGAAGAGCTTTTCTTTAGTGTGTAAGAAGACCTTCCTCAATACTTTGTCCCCTGGTTGGAAATATCTTCTTTTAACTTTAGAAGCAAACCTGCTTCTCATCAAGCCCTGATAGTGTGCCACTCTAAGGCGAGCTTTAACCCATCTTTCTTCTATTAAATCAAGTTGATTTCTGATGGCCATCTCATTAGCGTGTCCGGAGAAGTTGTGAACACGAAAAGAAGGGATTGTCTTCTCTATGGGGGCTACTGCATCCATTCCATAGACCAAGGCAAAGGGTGATTCTTGTGTTGCAGCCCCAGGTGTTGTCGGGTAGGCCCACAAGACTTCTTGTAAATAGCTAGGCCACTTTCCAGCAGCCCCTTCCAGACTCTTCCTTAAACCGGACAGTATAGTCCTATTAGCCACTTCAACTTGCCCATTCGCTTGTGGATGGAAAGGTGAAGAAAAACAATGCTGTATACCCCTTGAGGCACAGAAGCTTTCCATTTCTCTGTTGTCAAACTGTGGCCCATTATCTGTTGTTATTTTCTGTGGGACACCAAATCTGCAACATATGTTGGACATAATGAATTTTATGATAGCTTTTGATGTTGTCCCTGCTAGGGGGGCTGCTTCTATCCACTTTGAAAAGTAGTCAATGGCCACAATTATAGTTTTACTCCCTCCGGACGCCACAGAGAGAGGTCCTACTAAGTCCAACCCCCACCGAGCAAAAGGGATGGGCTCATAAATGGACTCCAAAGGAATGGTTGGTACATGAATTTCATTGCTGTACCTCTGGCATGGATCACACCTCCTCACCAATTCCTTAGCATCTTTCATAATTGATGGCCAATAATATCCGGAGAGTAATACTCTTCTTGTTAAAGCTCTAAACCCACAATGGTCTGATCCCTCACCATCATGTAATTCGGAGAGGACCACTTGTGACTCATCACCTCCTAAACAACGTAAGCGAGGTTTACTATAGGATTTTTTGTACAACACTTCTCTCAACATAATAAAACCACGAGCCTTGTGTTTCAACGTTCTGGTTTGTGATTTATCTGAAGGCACAATACCATCGGACAGATATTGTATGAGAGGAGATCTCCAGTCTTGAGGCCGATTATCTTGTATTTCAAAAACTTCCTCTTTTTCACCCTTATTAAGTTGAATAGAAGGGCTTTCAAGCACATGGATCCATGGGTAGGACTCCGTATATGCTATTGTTGCCAATGAGTCTGCTAGCTCATTTTCTGCCCGGGGAATATGCTCATAGACAACAGTTTTAAACTTTAGGGCTTCATTCTTGAGGAAGAGTAAATTTTTTACCAACTGCTCCTTTCTGGCCTCAGATTGGCCTAAGGCATGGTGGACAAGCAACTGGGAGTCACTTAGTAGCTTGACCCTTTTAGCCCCACAGATGTAGGCCAACTTTAATCCAGCTATAACTGCTTCGTATTCAGACTCGTTATTAGATGCCCTGAAAGCAAAACAAATAGCTTGGAACATGTTGTCCCCGTACGGGGAAGTGAGACATATTCCTGCACCACATCCCATGGTGCTAGACCCTCCGTCTGTTCGGACAATCCACACTTTCTTGTCTTTTGAATCAGTAGGTTGCTCTGAATCTCTATCGGAGTGGAATTCAACTAGAAAATCAGCCACAGCTTGGGCTTTTATTGCTGTCCGGGGAGCAAAGTCTATGTCGAAGTCCCCCAACTCTACTGACCACTTCGTCATCCTGCTTGAAATGTCTGCTTTTTGAAGGACATTCTTTAAAGGGAAAGATGTCCGGACGATAATAGGATGAGCCTGAAAGTAAGGCCTCATCTTTCTTGCAGCTATCACCAGAGCTAACGCCAGTTTTTCAAGTTTCAAGTAACGCCTCTCAGCATCAATCAAGCTTTTGCTGATGTAGTACACTGGGTAGGGACACCCATCGACCTCCCTTACCAACACAGCACTGATGTCACAACTTGAAACGGCCAGATACACAATAAGAGTCTCTCCATCAACTGGTTTGAACAAAGTTTTGGGAGAGGAGAGATGTTTCTTGATTTCACTGAATGCCTCATCACACTGCGGGGTCCACTCGAACCCCTTCGCACCCTTCAAAGTTTGAAAGAAAGGAGCACACCTGTCCGAAGACCTCGAGATAAATCTGTTTAAGGCAGCTAATCTCCCCGTTAACTGCTGTACTTCTTTAACGTTTCGAGGAGGTTCCATTTGGAAAAGAGCATTCAACTGATCCGGGTCGGGCTGTATTCCATGCTCACTTATGATATACCCTAATAATTTCTCGGACTGCACTCCGAAAACACACTTTTCAAGGTTTAATTTTAAATTTACTTTTACCAAGTTGGCAAAAGTTTCTCGGAGGTCGGATAAATGTAGCTGCTCATCCACACTTTTCACCATCATATCGTCAATGTAAACTTCCATATTTCTTCCAATTTGATCAGCAAATGCCTTGTTGACTAGCCTTTGATAAGTAGCCCCAGCATTTTTCAAACCAAAAGGCATCACCTTGTTGCAATGTAGACCCCTGTCAGTGACAAACGTGGTATGCTCTTGATCTTTTGGATCTACTTGAATCTGATTGTACCCGGAGAAGGCGTCTATAAAGGAGAGCAGCTTGTTCCCAGAAGTAGAGTCTACCAACTGATCTATCCGGGGGACCGGGTACAAATCTTTTGGGCAAGCTCTATTGAGGTCCGTGAAATCAATGCACATGCGCCACTTTCCGTTTTTCTTTTTTACCAGGACAGGATTGGCAGTCCACAAAGGATATGGAGATTCTTTAATGTGCCCCATCTTTGTGAGTCTGTCAACTTCTTGTACTATGACATCGGTCTTTTCTTTTGAAAAAGCTCTTCTTTTTTGAACCACTGGTGCCACATCTCTCCGGACAGATAGGTGATGGGATATCACTTCTGATGGAACTCCAGTAACATCAGCATTGCACCAAGCAAAAACGTGCTGATGGTCTTTCAAGAATTTCAACATCTCTTCTTTCAACATTGGTGGCATCTTGGACCCTATCTTGACACTTTTGCCTTCTTCCAAAAAGTGTGTTTCAACCCTGTCAATTGGAATCAACACTCCAGGGGTCTCTCTGGGGTCATCAATTTCACCCTCACCCCCAGAAAGACCTTCAAATTTCTATTGATCATTTACACGGACTGCCCCCAGCGTTCGAGGAGCCAAGACAGTGGCATAGCATTCTCTTGCAACCTTTTGGCTGCTCCGGACAACCCCAACCTGTCCCTGAACAGCATACTTTAAGCACTGATGGACTGTTGAAGCCACTGCATGCATCCTAGAGAGCCAAGATCTCCCTAGTATAGCATTATAGCAAGTGGGACAATCCACCACGATGAAGAGTATCCTAACCATTTTCTTGAAATGGCCCCTGCCCAATAACACCTCTTCTTCAAATTCTCCGATCACATCGGCTGAGCTGCCCGTGAAGCCCACGATTGATCTGTCCGACTTTTGAATCACAGCTGGATTTTTCATTTTCTTGTAAGTGGTTAGGAAAAGGATATTGGCAGAGCTTCCAGTATCCACCAGAATTCGCCTTATCTCATTGCCCCCTATAGATGCTCCTATGACAACAGCATCCTCATGAGGGCCAGCAATGTCTCTTAAATCATCCTCATCAAAGACAATGAATGGGAATGAGTTTGGTGATTGATAAGATGTCATGCCTCCTTCTAGCTGGGAGGCTAAATTATGAACATGCCTCTTTCTCGAAGAAGCAGTAGGAGCTGTCATAGTGTCCCCTCCGAAGATTGTAAGTGACTCGAAGAATTTAATGAGCCCGGGGACAGACCTAGAACACTCCTCTATAGCACCCACCCTGTTTCGAGTTGGATCAGGATCCAAGTATTCAGACTCCACATCAAACCTTTCAACTATAACCATGGCCCCCTCCGGGGCAGCATTACTTGGACCAACCCGGTGAGTGTTGTCAGGCCTGTTGCCTCCTCTTCTCTTAACGTATGCTCCCAACTTTCCCCTTTCAATCAGGTTTTGAACTTCTTGTTTCAACGCTATGCAATCATCAGTGGTATGGCCATCATTGTGATATTGGCAAAAGGAGTTGTTACGATGCTCTCTGGGAGACTGCAAGGTTGTCGGTCTCCGGTAATGCACCTCATCTTTTGTTTTATCGAAAATGGTAGCCACACTTTCTTTGAGCTCTGCAAACCACTCCGGTTGGACCCATGGCCCTCTTTTGTTTCTGGATTGTTGACTTTGAGCAGGAGCAGCTGGCTGAGACTGGGCTTTTGCCCTACCATGCCCCTGTCCGGCTTCTCTTGCCTTATTCCCGGACTGGTTTTGATTTGGAGTTGGTGCCACTGGGGTGGACCTCACCTGTCTGTGCACCCTGGTTTTCTTTGTTTCATCAACGTTTATTTGCTTGCCAACTTGATTTAGCAATCCTCCCCAGGTCATGGCCTTTTTTCTGGTCACCGAGTCAGCCAGATTGCCTAGGTTCAAACCTTGCCTTAGGGATGCTATTGCCACCTGTTCGAAGCAATCAACCAACCCATTCTTTGTGTTCACAAAACGACTTATGTATTCCTTCAAGGACTCATTTGGCTCCTGGGCACAATTGATTATTGTGTCTCTATTGCCCTTCAGCTCCTTACTTCCTACAAACTGCCTTCGAAAGGCCACCCAAAACGTATCAAAATTTTTAATACAACCTTGAGGCAGGCTGTTGTACCATTTCAGAGCACTCCCCGTAAAAGATTGGGAGAATGCCCTACACAGTAGTTTATCATCATCATCAAAGTTCATCATGAACTTCTTGAATTGCTCCAGATGATTGTCCGGATTAGTACTGCCATCGTACTTTTCCATCTTAGTACTGTCAAACCTCTTGGGGATGTTTTCGGACAGGATTTTAGAAGACAGTGGAGACTGCCTCCAATTCCTTCCACGACTAAACACAGTATCCTCATTGGGAGTTGCAAAGATACCTGGCTCATCGTGGAAAGCAAAGGGATCCATCTGCATCTTATCCGTATACCTCCGGTGGTGAGATGACCCCTTTCCAATATGCCTTTTCATTCTTCCATGGTGATCTCTTTTTCTCGAATACTTCTTAACCTGCTTTTGCTTTTTCTTGGTTCGACCCTCATCACTGCTAGAGGACAAGGATTCTTCATTTCCCTCACTGTCCGAAGAGCTGCCCGAAGATTCTGAACTTGAGTCAGAACTCTCCACAGGCTTGGACCGGTGAAACTTTTTAGAACTAGCATGAGTCTTTTTGGTGCTCACATGAGTTTTGGAAGCCTCATGCTCTCTGGGGTTATCGGTGTGATGAACAACCGATGCCTTGGATTTTTCTTTCACGCCCATCTTGGCCTTCTCAGCCCTTAGAGCTTCTATTTCAAGCTTTAACCTGTCGCACTCTTGGACAGTGTACTCATCGTTTTCTTCCACCACTTCGAGCAAAGCTGGTGGAAGCTCTGGATTGTCCGGATTCATACGGACAAAATTTCTTGGCAGGTTTTGAATGCTTGATTCAGGCACCTCTCTCCTCCCACTGTGGTCTCCAATTTGGTGAGGATAATAATTGCCTGAGGGTAGGCTAGTAATTTCAAGTGGAGTTTCAAGGTGGTGTATGGGTGTTTAACGGTAGTGTATGGGTGTTTAACGGTGGTGTATGGGTGTTTAACGGTGGTGTATAGAGTAGAGAGATGATTAAGCAGTTTGGCAGCAGTTAATTCTCATTATTCATAGTTAATGCTGGTGGTTGGGTATTTATAGTATGATGTTTGGGCCCTTATGGGCTTTCGGGTCATGTTTAATGGACCCGGGTCATGATTAAAGACCCATGAGCTCTAAGCAGGAGAGCAAGTAGCTTAGTCAGGAAGTGTTTAGGTTTTTTAGTACTTTAGTCATAGTTCGAACATTCTTAAGTTTATGGTGTCCAAAGTAATCTGTCCGGAAGTGATCTGTTCGACTTATGTCTTTGTGGCTTGTCCGGTGTTCGGAGAGACATAGACTGATTTACCCTTCCGGGGAGCATGCTGAATTCGGACTCATCAATGATCATTGTATAATAATTAAAGGTCAAGATATAGCAAATTTCATAAACGCGGTAGAATAAAAAACATAGATAAAACATCAGCCGCCTGGTAAGAAAACTAAAATGGGTAGTCGAAGTGGATGACATTTCTAAAATTCATAAAGAAGGAGCTAAGATTAATCCTATGAGCACCATTTTTATACGAAATCAGACAGTAAATAAAATTATACTTTAATTCTACCAAAAATGTCGTCGAGTAAGAAGCAAAAATACGAGGGCTCAAATTGGCTCTTATCAGATAATAGGTTACTTCTTTGACATCCATGTGAAAATCGTATCTCCAATGGATAACACAAAACCACTTTTGCTTTTTTGGTCATTTATATCTCTTCATCAATCACTATTGTTATATATAATAAGTTTTTAGTCATTAGAAATAGAGTAATGTAATTCGTAGTTTGCCATACCTTTGATATAGCGAAGGATTCTCTTTCTTGCCTTAAAATGAGTACTAGTTAGATTTTTCACGTAACAACTAACAAATCTGACTGCATATATATATCAGGCTATGTACATACCAAATATCGCAAGCTTCCAACTAAACTCTTAAGGAGTGTAGGTATTACTCTTTATCCTTCTTTATTTCTTGATAACTTGATTCCATATTCCATTATAATATTAATCGGGTTTCAATCATCCATATCAAACTTATTAAGTAACTCATTAGCATAATTTTTTTGAGTAATAGAGATTCCACTACCTTCTTGGTTTACTTCAATGCCGAGATAGTAACACATCAATCAAATATCTGTCATCTTGAACTCTTCAAATATGGTTGGCTTATTACTCGTGAATCAAAATATGATACTTCAAGAAACGTGAAAAGATATAAAGATTTTATTGTAGCAAAATGGTGCAATCAAACTAAAAAGATTGACTATTTAGAGACATTTTCTCTAGTATCTTCAAAAAATGATTTAGGAAAATTGTTGCTCTTGTTTCTCATTTTGACCTTGAGTATCATCATATGGATGTTAAGACAATATTATTCAATTGATACATACAATAAATATATCACCTTTTTGGATTTTGATATATAATGCATGCTCATGTTGACATTTAATAAAGTATCTTTCCTTGAATTACTTGATACTTAGAGTATTCGAAGTTTTTGGTGCTTGTTTAAACCTATAAAGCGTCTTTTTTAATCTCAAGACTTTGTATTCTTCTGATTTGACTATGAATCCTGATGGTTGCGTAATGTAAAGGTCTCCAGTTAAAAATTCTAGTTTGACATCCAATTTAATTATCCTTCACTTGTTTTTCCTGACCCATGAAATGATTAGTCTAATAGTTTCGAAATGGGAAACTAGAGAAAATACTTCATCATAATCGATTCTCTTTGACTATACCATTTTTTCATCAATCTCACTTTGTATCTTTCCACTTCTGCTTTAGAGATATTTTTTCGCTCTCTACACCCACGTTACACCAATCGCCCCATATATATTTGGAAGTGAAGCTAACTCTCATGTATCATTATTTTATATTACCTTTGTTTCTTTCTTCATGGTCTTTTTCAAGTTTTATTTTCAATATTTTCGTGAAAGTTCATGAGCTCACACTTTACAAATAGACAAAACAAAGTGAGGTTATGTTTATTTTTGTTACCTCGTAAATCTCTTGGAGATTTTTAAAATGTGGAGTTCTTTCGCTCGAAATTTCTTCTCCTTGAGAGCTAGTTGGTGAACTATGTGGTGTAGTATGATTTTCTTTTGGTTCATCCGAGCTATATTCTTTAAAGTGTGGAAATAAGTTTTAATTGATAAAGAAGTATCCACCAACAGGTAAACCAGATGATATCCGAGTAGAGGGAAACTACAAGAACATGAAAAAGGCATGCAACAAACCGGTTACTGAAGAAACTTACGAAGACGATGAGGATTATGGAATCATTGAGGCGTAACCAATGGGTATAGGCGCATTAGTAAGATATATATAATCAGACCGAACAGATACTTCACCGAGCACGAGCTGACAAGAAAGCTAAACGATCAGACCATCACCAAGAAAACGCAAAGCTAAGTGAAGATCACAATCAAGTAGAGGGATATAAAGCTGAGCGCCACTTGGCTTGCAGCATGTCGAAGCTGACCAAGGCCTGTCTACAAAAGAACAACTTAAGAAATGGTCTAAAGTGACATTATTAACTAGTCAACCCACTAAAGTGATGGCTATAGGACCTATATCATAAATACTAGATTATGTGCAAAGTTAGTGGGTATTTCCACTGAGTACCAATTTGTAAATTGCTAATAACGATATAATATGCAGATAAAATAAAAACATTATAATTTATCTTCTCTGATTAATTTTTTTTTATTTTGTATTATCTTTGTTATCAATTCCTATAACAAATTTGGAGCCTTCTGTGGGAACGGCAAAGCATTTAGTACTAAGATTTCACAACCATGGTAGTCACTAGATCAGGGATTGACAGAGATATTCCAGAATCGAGTGGGATAACGGGAAACCGAAGAACTGTGACAAATCCACTGGTAAGGCAGGACCAAGCTACCTACTGTCACTACCACCAAACCGAAGTTGGTGGCATCAATACCCATTGAGGCAGCATCGCAGGTGGGACAACCAATGGTCGCGACCAGACCGGAGAACAATCCACCATAAAATGTTATAGCCCCACTCCACATGAAGCGTCGGGTAATAGACCTATGATAGCACCAACATTCTAACAATTAGAACAGTAACTTCAACACTTGTAGCAAGAATAGCTCAGGGTAGTGTGTGAGCGAGATGCCGGGGAATAAGCCATGCACACTACCATAGCCGGGATGAATGATGCACTGCATGTCCTGACGTCAGCCGCACCAACCCGGAGGATCGATCTTCCAAGTGTCACAACAAAAAATAAAGAGAAAGAGAAAATGTTAGCAAGAAGGCTCCAAAGAGCCGGATCCGCGACAAGAGATGCGCTACGATGCATCTAATAAGTCCAGCGAGGATAAAGACGTACAATATAATCAGATGAGACCGAGAATGTCCAGCTACATCCTCAAGGAGTATCCGTTTGCAAAGAAAATCCTTGAAGCTCAGTTTCCTAGAAAATTCAACCCATTTAGGATGGAAGTGTATGATAGAACGGGAGATCCAAAGAGAAATCTCGATCAATTTCACAACATGATGAAGACCTTTAACCCCGATAACCTTATACTCTGTCGGGCCCTATCCATGAAACTCCAGGGAAACATAATGGATTGGTTCAGCAGTCTGCCCAAGGGGTCTATTCACGAGTTTCCAGGCCTATGAAAAGCTTTCAGAGAAAGATTTGTGGGCAACAAAAAGCTCAGACGCGATCAAGACTCAATTACGGGCCTCTACAAGAGGTGAGGTGAGTAATTGACCGTAATAAGATAGACAAAGGGCCTTTCTGGGACACTAGCCGACGACCATCGCATTATAAAAATCCATCCTGGTGATTGACCCCATTGATCGAAACGATATCGGTGATGTACGATAAGAACAAGGGAAGAACGAAGTATCAAACACCGCGAGTGATGAGCACCCCCGAGTTTAAATGATCGAACATGTATTTCTGATCCTACCATAACGATCACGGCGACGCAACTGATGAATGCTGGCAGCTCAGAAAGGAAATTCAAAGATTGGAAGATAATGAGGAACTCATCCAATTTATAAAGCAGCAAGATCGTCGTCAAGAGCCTAAGCATAAGGAAGACACGCGTCTGGTTAATGAGGATAAGACTTGCAATGATAAACGAGCATATATATGGAAACAACGGTGGCTATTCACCATTCTGGAGGGACATTCCGATATAACTAATGACTTGGGAACTGACGTTTTCCTATCACCTCACACCAACAATGGATGGTAGTCCGTGGTAGCCAGTAACTCAATCTCCAATGCTGATATCGGCTCTCCATCATTATTCATTATTCTTGGAGGAAATTATGAGGTGATCCACAACCTTAAGTCACAAAAGAGAGCAAGGGTCGATGAAGTTTTTCAGGGTCCACAAGACCTCCTCATTCCAAATCTAGATGAACAAGCTCTTGAATTGGAACATTCGTGGAATTCAGAATAAGTCATATTTAGAAGAATGACATCTATCTTTGGCAATGATAAAATCAAAATGGTGGCTATTCAATAGCATATTATCAAAGCTGACAACTTGGCTAACATTGCTTCTAAAATTAGTTTGAATAACTTTAATGCTTACTATTCTAATAAAATTTGGTTTTGTTGGAATGATGAGTTCTCTGTAAAAAATTGGTTAAAAAAATTAATTGATCACCCACAATGCCTTCATACTAAAATCACATATGCTAACCTTAAAGTTACCACATAAAAGAGTTTTGGGAAACTCTCACAATCATCTCAACTACATCAAATGAATGGCTAATCATGGGGAATTTCAATGTGGTTACTTCTCCTGAGGAGAAACTAGGATGTTCTACCTATTGCTTAAACAATATTGAATATATTAAGGATGTTATTAGGTCTTGTAAGCTAGAAGATGTTGGTTATGGTGGATCTAAGTACTTGGTCGAATAATTCCAAGAAGAAAAGACTGGACCAAGTTATATTCAAATCTACTTGGTCTCATTTATTTAACGAATCTAAAGTCTTTCATATGGTCAAAACTTGTTCGCACCATTCTCATATAAATATCTCAATAACTAATGACTAGTTAAGTGCTAAAAAAAGCATCAAATTTCTTAACATGTGGACAATGGACAATGAATTTATTATTATTTATGAAAAGAATTAGAATTAGCCATTGAATGGCTTTCGTTTTTATGTTTTTTGGTAGAAACTTAGTAGAATTAAGCTTATTCTAAAAGAATTGAACAAAAATCATTTTGGTAATATATTTGATAAGGTGCAAGATTCTGAAGAGAATGTGAAAAGACTTGAAATCAAAAACCAGGATTCTAACACCTTAGAGACCAAAATTGAGCTTGATAAAGTCAATGCTACCCTTTTTCTAGCTCTCAATATGGATGAATCAATCTTGGAAACAAAAGTGTTATACCAATCGGCTCAAATATGGGGACATGAATACCAAAGTTTTCCATAGTTATCTCGACAAGAAAAGAAGAAAGAACAACATCTCTAGCATTAGAGGGGGTGACGATTGGATTCTAGACAAAACTCTAATTAGGAAATTTGTTGTTTCCTACTTCAAAGAAATCGTTACAAAGAAGCCTTACTCAAGAAAAGAATACAAAGATATCTATATGAATAATAATATATTTGATAACATTTCTAACTTGATGAAGACAATGAATATCTTATGTCTATCCCAATTGAGAATGAAAATGATGAAATTACTATTATATTTAATACATTTAGTGCTACAGGTATGGATGGATTCAATAGCTACTTCTTCAGAACATATTGGATCATCGTTAACAAGGACCTTTGTTTGGCAATGTCTTCCTTCATGCTTGGACATAAAATATCTTGAGGTATCATGGCCACAGGTATGTGCCTCATCCCTAAATCATCTAACCCTACAAGTTGGAAAGATTTTAGGCATATCAGTCTTTGTAGCCAATTAAATGGAATCATGTAAAAACTTATTAACAATAGGCTAATTATCTTGTTACCTAAAATAAATTTTATTATTCGAGATGCATATGTTCCTAAGAAAGAAATCCATGATAACATTTTAATAGCCAATGAGCTTATATATGATCTTAACATAAACAAGAAAGATGGTAAATGCTTTCGAAAAATTGTCCCATAGATTCAAATCTAAAGTCCTTTGTTCATTTGGTTTTTCTCTTAAATTTGTCACTCTAATTAAAAAGCTTATTAGTTTTGTCACTGTTTTAATTCTCATTAGTCTTTATGCTTTTTAATATGCTTTTCAGTCAACTTTTTTTTTCTTCTTACGAACATGATCACTACTTGAAGAGGAAGAAGATATATCTAATTCTGATTATATTATTGATTCATTAAGAGAATCTAATGTTCTTGAATATTGTTTAGCCCGTTGTTCCTTTTTTTTACCCTTTATGGGCTTTAGGAGACTGGTCATTTAAATCATATTTAGGATTATATATGGCTTGTGAGGCCTAAAACATTATGATGGATTCTTTCCACTCAGATCCTTTTCAACCTACCTTTGGGCTCTTAATGCCTCAATTTATGCTCGTAGCTGATCACGTTCTTCCTGCATAAAAAGTCTTTTCTTGGTATCATGATTCACATGAGATATGTTCACATGATCCTCATCGTTTTTAATCACCTCATTTTCAAGAGGGGGATCAATATGCATATTAGGATCCATATCTCAAAGAAATCTGAAGGCCAATTGACAAGTCAGGTTTTAAATATTGTTATTCCGATACTTTCTGCTTCCATTATGGTCGCCAATTTGATGAGGCTTAAATATTATCAGAGGGTATTTTTAGTAAATGCTTAGATTAAGTTTATAATTTATGATGGAGGGTGGAGATATAATTGAGGTGATAGTATTTAATTTGTAGAGATATAATTAACCAACTTATTAAATGTTATTCTTTGAACTATTTATAGGACAATTTCGGTTCTATGGGCCTAGCGGGTTTGATCAAGTGTAAGGGTCCATCTTATGAGCTCCCATTCTCAATAACATATAAAGTTGGCACACAACTTAGTCACTTGGCACCAAACTTACTTAACATGTCTTTTATTATAAGTCTAAAATGCCTTCTAAGAAAAATCTGACCCACTTTCGATTACGAGCCTCCATTAATATCCGAACCTATTAGATGATATCTTTATTAACTCCAACTTAGTGATGATTGGCTTGAATGAGAAATAAAATCTAGATTTTATAATGCGTTCGTACACATTTTTCTCACAGATTGAAGTTTTTCAGATGTTCGACAATTGGTCCATTCCTGGTGGCGTCTGCCTCTGTTTTCCCAAAAAAGGTATACTCCAATAAATATTCACCATCATGACATCATTTTATTATTTAATAATATTGATCATTGGCTTTTTCCCCCTTGGATAGTGACGTTGTTGCATTTTTCCACTTGAGCCAAATTTCCATAAGCCATATAACTTTTGAATTTTGGCTTTTGCCAACTACTATTTTGTCAATAATTTTTTTTTATGTTTTTTTGTTACATTTTTTATACGCTATAAATGTTTTAGGCCGAGAAGATAATCCGCTCTTTTAAATTTATATATTTTTGTTTGTCAGATAGTTACTGACCTTCCCGAAGTTATGAAAGATTGAAAGAATAGTTTGTTCAGATGGTAGCCCTTTTTCGGTAATAAAAATCTGTGTATTGATATTTTTATTTCATTTAGATTTGATTGTATCATGCCAAAATATCCATCAAAGATAACATGTTGTTTCCTGATGTCGCATCTACGAGATGATCAATTGTTGGTAGTGAAAAAAGGGTCTTTCAACAATGTAGAGTATAGATCTTCTGTATAAATTACTCATATTTTTTGTATGTTGGACGAAGGTCTAGGTAATCTTCTTTCTCTATTTTGTCTTCTTCGGTTATGATATTTGTATCAAAAGCTTGTTGAGATGTTGGCGAGACTACTGGTGCAACATTATATAAGCCATGTCCATGCTCTTACATTGGTTTATTTTTGACAAACTCATACAATTTTTCTTCATATACCAAGACTTGGAATTAATCCGACAAAGACTAAAAATATTTAGTGAAGTGGCATATTTCACATTAGAACTTACAATATTTGTTTTTGTCTCTATTTTCCTTCAGTCTGAACAACTTTCCAAGTCTATTGTACTTGATAGATATTAATTCTGTGATGGTCCCCTCGATGGTTGATATACCCAATTAGCGTTTCTTGCATTTTAATTACCTTTTGGATTTGCTTTTTTATGTTGAATTGACCTTAGTTTGACCAAAGATGGGTACCATCACTCTTTGGTTCTTTATATCTTGTGCTTATTCATGCCACATTATATGTCTTTCTTGGTGATAGGCTTTCGGTTGGATTTTTAATGTTTTCCTTTTATTTGCTAATTTCATAATATTTTATTAACCGCTCCACTTCGGCAAACAAATCTCTAAGATTTAATGTTTTTTTATGATTGCTTTATATAAGATCCTTTTTCAACTTCTTGACTGAAAGCTGCTACTGCAACGAGATTATGAAAATCTTGTAACTTTTATTTTGTTGTAATGAACCTTTTTGTGTAGTCTCCCAAACTCGCATTGTCACTTTGCTTGCAATAGACTATGTAATCCCTAATTATGCTAATTACTTTCAAACTTACAGATTTATTTTTAAATGATGTTCATAGCATTTTTTAGTTCTTTAGATGGCTTCATCAAATGTTATTGAACCACTACTTAAGGTTCTTCATTCCCACAGCCATAAATGGGTAAGTTTGTTGGAACCTTGACCTTTTACACTTTGCACCATTTGCTTTAGTTTTGTCCATCAACATATCCACCAGATTGTATAAATTTTCTTTTATATATTATGGTGATATGGTGGAGCATCGTGCGTCCATCTAGGTATATTATATTTTTTTGTTGACGTTAGATAGTATATAGTGAATATTTCGGTGGAACTCTTTTTGTGTTTTTAGACATGTTTGGTTGACCAATTTGACCTAAATAATTATATTGTATATAGATATACAAAGATAATTGATAATATTTCTTCGACCAAATATATGCAAGTTACATCTATTTTCAACTTAGTCTAAATAAATATTTATTTGTTTAGGTAAAATTACGTACCAATTAATTTGAACGAGATTAATTATATTTTTATCAATTATATATAAATTTATATTATATATATAATTTAATCTAATAATTATTTTATTATTTTATATTATTGTATCAATGTATTAAAGAGTGAAGGCAGTGCAACAAAAGATGTTGGATGAGTGAAGGCTTAAAGATTTGAAGACAAATAATTATTTGTTTCAGTCCATCGATAAGACTATTTTTAAGACCATTACTCAAAAGCAGACATCTAAACAACTTTGGGAAGCAATAAAGACCAAGTATCATGGCAATGAAAGAGTGAAGCGTGCTCAACTCCAGAGGCTTCAAATATTGTTTGAAACAGAGGAGATGAAGAAGGGTGAGACAGTGACAAATTATTTTGGAAGAATCATGGTCATATCAAATGACATGAGAAACTATGGAGAAGACTTGAAAGATGTAAAGATTGTTGAGAAAATCCTGCGCGCGATGACGGATGATTTTAATTATATTGTATGTTCAATTGAGGAGTCAAAAGATATTAATCAAATGACAGTCAATGAGTTGCAAAGCTCATTACTTGTTCTCGAACAGAAGCTGCAACGCAAGATCTCTGAAGAACAAGTACTGAAAGTCGAGGGTGATCGCAGCTACGGACAATGCAGTGGAATAAGAATTCTGGCATATGGGGAAGTAATTTCTCGAGAGACGGGGGAAGAGGTGGAAGAGGATCCAGTATTAATAGAGCTCACGTTGAATGCTTCAGGTGTCACGAGCTAGGCCACTATCAATACAAGTGCCTAAATGGAGAAAAGAAAGCGGACTACGCTGAGTTTGATGAAATAGAAGAATTACTTTTAATGGCTCATATGAATATCAAAGAGGTTGAAGATAAAGGGATGTGGTTTATCGATTCTGGTTGTTCAAATCATATGACATGTAACAAAGATTGGTTTATTGAGCTCAATGGAAACTTTAGACATGGAGTAAAAATAGGGAATAACTCACGAATGGAGGTGATGGGAAAATGAAATGTGAAGTTTGAAGTTGAAGGGCTAACCCTAATAGTAACAGATGTGTTTTTTGTTCCAGAATTCACTAATAATCTACTAAGTGTTGGGCAACTTCAAGAAAAAGGTTTAACTATTTTGATCAACCAAGGATTATGCAAAATCTACCATCCTCGTAAAGGTTTGATTATAAAATAAACCGCATGTTCACTATATCTGGAATTAGAAAATCTGGTTTAAATAGATGTCTGAAAGTCGAAGAGGAAGAGAAGTGGGATTGGAATGTTGATGTGAAAAATTCAGATGATAGTCTTGAATGGAGCGAATAGTACACTACTAGAGAGGAGAATGATGAAGAAATCAAAGCGGTTGAGGAAGATGTCATTGGTGAAAATAATGTCATGTCACCTCAACATGAAACACATCAGAAAAGAAGTCATACAACACCAATATGGATGCAATATTATGAAAGTGGAGAAATGATTTTAGATGAAGAGGCTGAAGTACAAATGCCATTGGCACTATTTATGTCTTTTGCTGATCCAATGCGTTTTAAAGAAGCTGTCAAAGAAACAAACTGGATTGAAGCAATAAAATATGTAATAGAAGCCATTAAGAAAAACAACACATGTGAACTTGTAACTCTCCCTGCTAATGTAAAGAAAATCGGGGTTAAATGGGTTTTCAAGACAAAATTAAATGAAAATGGAGAAGTGGATAAATACAAAACAAACTTGGTGGTGAAAGGATATGCACAAGAAAATGACATTATATATGATGAAGTCTTTGCACTGGTTGCAAGATGGGATACAATAAAAAAATTATTGGTTGTTGCTGCACACAAAAGTTGGAAAGTATATCAATTAGATGTAAAAAATGCTGTCTTATATGAAGAATTGAAAGAAGTGGTGCATGAGGATCAACCAAAGGTTTTTGTCAAAAAAGGTGAAGAAGATAAAGTATATCGACTCAAGAAATCTTTGTATGGTTTGAAACAAGCTCCCCTGGCTTGGTTTTGTCGGGTAGTAGTCATGATCACACATTATTCATTAAGAGGGAATGAGTGAAGTATATCATGGTAAGTCTCGATGTAGATAAGGTACTTACTTTGTCTACAACCGAGGCAGAGTACATTGCTGCAACATCTTGTGCTTGTCATTGTGTATGGCTCAAAGAAATTATAGAACAAATCACATCTGAACAATCCGAGTGTCTGAAAATCTATTGTGACAACATTTCTTCAATTAAACTCTCGAAGAATCTGGTAATGCATAGGAGCACGAAGCATATCGATGTAAGGTATCATTACCTACGAGATCTTATAAATCAAGAAGTTGTGAAACTGGTTTATTGTGGAATAGAAGAACAAGTTGCAGATATAATGACCAAGTCAGTGAGGTTGGAGACGTTTGTTGAACTGTATGCTTTTCAAGCATATCTAGTTTAAGGGAGGGATTTGGGAGGGATTTGTTGGAATTGATTTAATTGCTTTAATTATCTTATTTAATAATTAAACGTTACATCAATTAGTATTTTAGACGTTACTATTCTGGTCAATTAAATTTATCATTTATCATTTATTGATTTAAATACCCGCAGCCAGGGTAAACCCTCTGCAAACCAACGCCAGAAGGTAAACCACACAAGTTGACAGGCCCAGCCGAAAAAGCGTATGTAGAAGGACTCGAACTCATGACCTTTTGGTCATAAGAATGCCTTACTCAACCAACTCGGCTACCCCTTGGGAGCATTGAATTTTATTTTCTCTACGTATTACTCTCGATATTCTAACGCATAATAGCCGAACCTAAAACAATGATTGTCGTGGTAATTTTTTTTTTATTTTCTAACACTTCATATCATGTTTAATGGAAGGTGAAATTAGACTCGAGATGCACTTACAAGTTACAACCAAAGGTCAAACTAGCCCCACACTAGCTAATCTCTTTATAAAATAATAATACTCTGTATACACTTCATAACAGTCAAGCTTCAAAAAGGATTGTTGGCTAAACTTAGATTTATAATTGTGTTTAAATTTGAAAATATAGGTTTTTTTTTTCTTTTTTCTGGAAATTTTTAATTTCTATTTTCTTGCATTTGATATCATGTTCAATAGGTGATATGAGATATCCAATATTTTCGGGACAGGAAAAAGGTCAAACTCATAGGACATCAGGTAGAAAAATGCCTCTTATACTCTTAATATAATAATGCTTTTCGAACCTAGCTTCAAATATGATTGTTCCTTTGATTATAATTATTTACAGTCTCCCAACTTGCGCTAATTTAAAATATTTAGCTTTCCTTCTTACCGACTTAATATGTTTTTATGCAAATTATTGATAACCGAGAAAGATAAAAATAGCCTCAAAGGAGTAGCCAAGTTGGTTGAGTATGACATTCTTATTGATCAAAAAGTCATGAGTTCGAATCTCTCTACATATATTTTCTCGGCGGAACCTGTCATCTTGTGTGGTTTACCTTCTGACGTTGGTTTGCGGTTTACCTTCTGGCGTTGGTTTGCAGGCTATTTACTCTGTACGCACTCATTGCACTCTGAATAGCTGCGGGTTCCCTCCAAAAAAAATAAAAAAATTAACTATACGGACAATTATTTGGATTTCGAAATTTATAACACCTTATAAATAGGGTCAACTCCACCATTAAACCCAAAGTTCATAATCAACAACACTTAAACATCCAAAACTCCATTTTTTTTATAAAGCATAACTTAAAAGACATATTATAAAAATATATAATATTATTTTAATAAACAAATAAAACGAAATTCATAAATAATATTTTATTTTTATTTTTTTATTTTTACAACCAAATTACACTTAATTAAACCATATTTTCTATCAACAATTAATTCCGCCATCCATACAAAATTTCTAAGCTTATTTTAGAACCTAAATTTTAGTTAGTAAGTTGGTTTACATATTCTGACATACCTTTATAATTATAACCCAAGTGTATTTTATAATCAAACTACGTGTATTTATAATAATAAAAAATAAAAAATAAAAATAAAAGTTATCTTACAAATTTGTTAAAAATGGAATAAATTCAACAACATTTGAGGCGAACCTAAACTTTAAAAATATGGAGACGAAAAACTGAAAAAATATACTTAATATCTATTTACTGGTTAATCCTAAACTTGGGATCCATTCTGATTTTAAGGTTCGTACGTCTGACAGAAAATTCTAAATTTTCTATTTTAGACCAGTTTTGGTTTGTGTTTGGCTAAATTTGGGTCCAAAATATGTTAACCAACCCCATAAAACAAGCGTTTTTGAAGTTTTATTATTTTACCCTTACCCCGGCGCGGTTGAATTTTTCTCAACCGCCGGTTGAGACCCTCCCACCCGGCGGAAAAGCTATTTCACCCGCCGGGATAAGCTTCCCCGCCGGTTGAAACCATCTCAACCGGCGGGGTAAAAGACTACTAAAATTTTGGGATTGGTTAACATATTTTGGACCCAAATTCAACCAAACCCTTTTGGTTTTGGTAATTTAAATAATTATTTTTACAGCAATACTGTAATCTTAATAAAAAATATATTTTCTAGGGACATAATAACAAAACTAGTCTATAGCTTATTATAACCTAAGTCATATATAGACTTGCATAATTTGTGAGTACACAATTGTTATAACAATGAAATGTTATAACCATTACAGCTTTAGATAATAAAAAATTGAAAGACGCAAAGGTGCCTGAAAATAATTTTTAAAACAAAACATCTTTTATATAATTGTATTGTATGGTATAGAGCTGCTAATTATAAAACTCTTTTAAGTCTTATGGGTTCCGTTTTTGTGGTTGTTCATATTCATGTCATCAAACAACGTAGCTGATATCAAGAAGGGCAAATCCATCATAATAGCAGAAGATGAACCATGGGGGCTCCATGGTGGTTCAGAAAGAATGGTGATTCCTCGAAACAACATTACTACTACTAATGAGCCTAGTAACCATCTCGTCATAACTACTGTTTAATCTTTTCACTTAATTATTTATTTGTAGGTTTCAATGGGATATTCCTAATTTTTTTTTTTTTTATTTCTTTATTTCATACTTCTCCTATATATATATATTATTTTTTTTTTTGGTAAAAGATATTATTTTATTAATCGAACGGTTCTCTACAGATACAAAGGCCCATAAGACTTGGGCATGAACAAAGAGAAAACAGGCCCACAGTAAGGCATACTAAACTAGGAACTAAATTAAGCCCTAATTCTTAGACTTTCCCAAAATCAGAAAACCCTAATCCCTTTTCCATCGTTATCGTCTCTCTTTCACGAACCCAATTCTTCATTCCTTCTTCAAACAGCCTAAAGCTCCAATCAAACACCATTATCACAACCAATACACCACACTAACTAAGCTTTTCCAACCAATTTTCCTTCAACCCGGGTCTATGTACCCAATACCCAGGCTTTCGAGTATCATTATCGCACGTAGTGGTACAGGAGCATCATAGCTTTCAAATGAACCATTTTTCTTTTCCAATAGCACCCACTTAGTTATCCAATCTGCAGCCACATTTTCCAATCTGGAAATGTGGCTGATTTTCATTGTTGGAGTAATTAGGTTTCTGATTACTTCATCGTTTTTCTTATTAAATTCGTCGCCTATGGTGAGACTGAGAACCAGAGGGAGGCAGTCTGACTCAATGTCCACTGCGCTCCAACCTCTTCTGTTGCAGAGGAGTAGTGCTTGCAGCAACGCTCTCCTCTCTGCCTGAAGGGGTGACATTTTCCCAAAGAGAAAGCCAGCTCCCATGATGCAATCACCCTGACTATCTCTCACAACAAGGCCACCTGAAGCTTCTCCAGTAAAGCATGAAGCACCGTCTACATTGATTTTCAATCTACCGTGCGTAGGAGGCTTCCACACCAGATAAGTTGCTTTCCTTTTGCATATAGAGTTAGCTCCCAGTTTTCCACCTGCATCCAGAACATGAACCCAGTGTTTAGGTTGCAATTTAGGGTCTATTCCCAGTATGAACCGGTTAATTCTGACCACTGCCATATGAAAGTTGTCCACAGTTTTACCAATTTTTGATTTATTTCTGTTATACCAGATTGTCCACACAATTAGTTGTGGGATCATCTGTGTAACATGAAATTTTCCCTTAGATGCACTGAACCAAATAGACAGCATGTGTTTCCAGTTCATATGTCTCTTCACAGGAATTCTGAATAAGATACCATAATAGACCCATAATTGCCAAGCAAAACAGCATGAAATGAATAGGTGAGAGATGTCCTCACTGTTACAACAGAATTGACACTTTGATACCATATTGAAGTGCCTCTTGGCTAGCACGTTATCAGTAGGAACAAAACTATTGAGTATCCTCCAGCTTATAAACGAGAACTTAGTTGGTATAAATCTGTGCCAAAGTTTTTTTAAAATGAAAGAAGTACAGTTTTTAACTCTTATGTTATCCCATGTATTTTTTGTGTTAAAGTTTTTGGTTTTTGAAAGACTCCATTCTAAGTCATCTTCTTGATCATGATTAATATTAACACTGCAAATGTGCTGATATCGATCATGAGAAAGAAAAGATGAAATAATGGGGTTCCAACCATTTTCAGTCCAAAAAGATTTAACCTGAGCTGGAAGATACCAATAGTTCTGTTCATCAATGATTGGAGGCAAATCATGCCATGAATCTCTCCAGAAATCCATATTCCCCTTACCAACTTTCCACTTAACATGTTTATCAGCTTTGACTCTAACAGAGCAAAGGCCTTTCCAAACTATTGAGTCAGTAGGTCTGCAGGTAGCTATTAGGGGGTGACTATTTCTACAGTATGTGTTAGAAATAAGATCAGACCATATAGTCTTCCCTTTCCTAAACAAATACCATAACTTATATGCAAAAGTTAGTTGTATATCAACCAAAGACTTGACGTTTAAGCCTCCTTCTTCAAAGGGCTTGCATAATTTTGCCCAGCAAGCCCAATGAATAGCATGTTCATTTACTTTAGGTCTCCATAAAAACTTGTTAAAGCAAATTTCAATCTTGTTTAAAATGGATTTTGGTATAAAACTATTTTGCATCCAGAAAAATACTATTGGGTGAAGAACATGTCTTATTAGTGACAATCTGCCACTATAAGACAAGTTCTTCAGGTCCCAGTCATTAATTTTGTTGTATATTTTTGCTAAGAGAGATGAGTAATGTCTTCCCTTGTTATTTCCAGCTATGGTGATGCCCAGATAACTGAATGGTGCACTGGCAGTCTTGAAGCCTAAGGTACCAGTAATTCTTGCTGTATTTGCATTTGAGGAGCTAGATGAGGTAATACTTCTCCTATGAAATATATTATAATGCCAACCGAATAATAATATAATAATTTTTTTAAAAATATAAATTTAAATCTAAACTTATTTTTCTTCAATTGAATAATATATTCTTAATTGAATAATATATATTAAATTGATTAATATTTCAAGCTTAATTTATTATTATCCTAACAATGCCTCTTAAATTAAGTTTGTTTTTGATTTTCAAACTTTCAACATTTCTTTTCAAGACGTGTGCACTTTGTGGCTTTGTGAAGATATCATCCATCTGATCTCCAGTCTTGCAATACTCATTTTGTAGTCTCCCAATGATTAGAATAAGGTTTTTCCATGGATCTACTTATCAAACTAACACATACACAATGACAGACCTTGTCGAAGTCAGATACACCAGATTTCCAACCAGACATCTAAACATGGTCGAATTGATAAATTTTCCTTCATATTCTTTAGATAACTTCAGACCTGTGATGCATGAATTAGTGACTGGATTAGCAGCTTCCATCTTGAATTTTTTTTATAACTTCTTTTGCATAACTCTCTTGTGAAATAAAAAATCATTTCTCAGATTGATGAATTTCAATGCCAACAAAATGATGAAGTTCTCCTAAATCTATAATCTCAAATTTGCCATCATTGACTGTTTAAATCCTTCCAACATTTTTACATAGTCTCTTGTGAAAACAAGATCATCTACATAAATACTAACCACCATAAATCTTATTTGGGAATCACTTTTGTTGTAGAGAGTATGTTCTGATGGACATTTTTTAAATCTATATTTGTCAAAATAAGAAGTGATATGGTTGTACCAGACTTGGAATGATTACTTCAATCCATAGAATGCTTTCTTTAGCTTGTAAACTTTTTCTTCTTCTCCTTTCTTGATAAACCCATGTGGTTGATTAACTTCGATTTCGTTTTTGAGACATCATTCAACAATCCGAACTTTACATCCATTTGGAACATCTTCCAATTATTTTGAGCAGCAAGAGATATGAGTAACCGAACTGTTTCAAGTCTAGAAAAGGGAGCAAATACCTCTGTAAAATATTTTATCTCTTTTCACTTGTATTCTTTTGCAACTAGCCTTGTCTTGTATTTATTGATAGAACCATTTGGATTCATCTTTGTCTTGTACACCTATTGGACTCCAACAGAACTCTTTCGCGGCAGTAAATCTATAAGCTCCCATATAACATTATTTTTAATTGAAACAATCTCTTCGTTCATGGTTTTCCTCCATACATTTTTATATGCATCATCAAACAAAATTGGATATTTTCTTGCAAAGAAATAAAAAAATACAACATTGTGTTCCACGATTTTATCAGTTACATCATATAGTTCTTGAATACTTCTCATTTTTCTGACTGGACTAGATGAAAAACTTGATGAAAAAATTGGGGAAGTAGGAGGGCTTCTTGCTGGAGTATTATTTTTCAGCAATTCCAAAATCTGCCTCTTC
This sequence comes from Limnanthes douglasii subsp. nivea, assembly GCA_036936605.1. Taxonomy (NCBI): domain Eukaryota; kingdom Viridiplantae; phylum Streptophyta; class Magnoliopsida; order Brassicales; family Limnanthaceae; genus Limnanthes; species Limnanthes douglasii. The sequence goes on along the minus strand of JAUPFV010000004.1, from coordinate 106,560,267 downwards.
TTTTTCTTCAAGTTCAAGTAAAAAATTTGGAAATGTTCTTTCTCAGTTGTCATCTCTTTAAAAAACGAATTTTCATCAAACTCGACATCTTGACTTATCACAATCTTTTTTGTTACCAGGTTATATAGATTGTATGACTTACTTCTTTCACTATAACCAATAAAGATGCATTTTTCTGACTTTTCATCTAACTTGCTTCTCATTACATCCGGAATATGAGAGTATGCAACAATCTCAAATATTCTTAGATGATGAACATTAGGCTTTCTACCATAACATATTTCATGTGGCGTGCAATTCTCCAAACTTGTTGTTGGTGATCTGTTAATAAGATAAACTGCACAGACAACAGATTCAGCCCAAAAACCTCTTGATAACCTCTTCTTCTTAAGAAGATATCTAGCCATCTCCATTATTGTTCTGTTCTTTCTTTCATATACACCATTTTGCTGAGGCGTATAACGGATTGTCATCTCATGCCGAATACCACTGTCTATGTAGTATTTCTCAAATTCTTTTAAAAAATACTCACCTACACGATATATCCGTAAGGTGTTGATCTTTAATCCAGTAAAGTTCTCAATTTATACTTTAAAATCTTTGAATTTCTGAAATGTTTATGATTTTTCTTTGACACAATACACCCAAACGTTTCATGAGTAATCATAAATGAAAGATATAAAATAACGATTACCTCCAAAAGATGGAACTGCCATTAGACCAGAAAGATCTGAATGAATAAGTTGCATTTGTCTTTTTTGTTTCCACGATGATTGAGACAAAAACGAAATCTTATGTTGCTTTCTAAACTGACGACTTTTATATACCTCATTGATACGACTAATATTCGGTAACCCCGTGACCATAATTATTCTTGAAAGCATCTTCAAATTTCTATAATTTAAATGTCCAAACCGATCATGCCATAATTTTGTAACTGTTTCACGAGAACTAATCAAGCAAGACATATTCTAATTTTGAAGAGTGAGTGAGAAAAGATTATTTTGTGCTACTCTAACTTTAGCAACAACCCGATTGTTCAATGATAAGTAACATGTCATGTCATAAAAATGAATATCATACCCTTTCTTCAGTAGATGCCCAACACTAAGCAAATTATTTTAAGTCCAAGAACAAAATAAACATCATAGATTTTCTCAATCTTACCTTGCTTTGTTTTGAATTCTAATTCACTAACATCACTAATTTTGTAAGCTTTTCCATCTCTTACTTTTACTTCTCCACAATAAGATTCAAATAATTTTGAAAATAGTTTTTTGTTACCTGTCATGTGTTTGTTAGCACCACTGTCTATATACCAAAAATCATCAATCTCTCCACCATGAGTCACAAATGACAAATAAATATAAGTTCGGGGAGCAAAGTGTATATAATAAGAGTTTAGAGGAGAGATTTTGATTATATATCTTTATTGAGGACTAAATGCAATTTATTCTTTTATTTAACCAATTACAGTTATGAGCTAAGTCATTGCGCCTCTATATAAAGGCCATGGATAAACTAATAAAGGGGTTGAACATTTTTTTTTATCTTACTCACTTGTTCTCTCAGACTTTCTCTCTCTAAAACTTTTCTCTCACTAAAATGCACTTATCATTGTTTACTAAGGCAACTTACAATAATTGAACTCACTAAATTGGCGACTCTTCTGGGGACAACTAGCAACTGGTGTCTTATTCTCTCGTTCGAATTTTACCAATCTTGAAAGTTCACAATGAATCCTAAAAAAATCCATTAGTCTGATCAGCAATTGAAACGTTGAGAGACGATTTACAGGGGAATGAAAATAGACCTGAAGGATCCACTCTGATTCAAACTCAGTCAGATATTGAAATTCGTATGAACCAGTTCCTAGACAAAATAAACGTGTTTAACGAGAAGTACGAACAAAGAGAGCAGGAAATTCACTCGCCAAAGTTTAAATCCGAGGTTGGACAATTACATGAGAAAAGTGAAATAGAAAATCAATCTGATCGATCTTGCACTGATCAACATATTAGGAATGAGCAAAAGAAGGCGTGTTTCAAAGCTCAAAAATAGCGTTATTCTTCTTGAAAGGGAAAAAAGACAAATAGAAATGTATCACCTTTAGTGACGAAGAGGTTGAAAGTTCTGCCTCAGGTTTTAAGAGGTATAGAATTTCTTCGAAGGAAGAACAAAAAAGGGAACATTTAAGGAAATATAAGAAGGAAAACAGATCTAAGAGAGACAACATTCCTCGTTGTTTGAGGAAATCTAATTGGTGTGAGAGTAACACATCAAATCAGTATGTTGAAACTGATCAGAATTTGTATGCAGTCATGGGGAGTGAAGATCAATATGTGCAGGGTGTCGATTGGAAGAACTCTTTTTTGACTAGTGAAATTCGATCAATTACGCTTCCGAAGCGTTTTGATATTGCTAAGGTTGAAAAGTTCGATGGGATGCAAGATTCAAATGATTACATCGAAAAATTTAAGAATTACATGATGAATTTCGAAGATGATGACCAACTAGTGTGTCGTGCATTTTCACAAACTTTCAAAGGAACAACGTTAAACTGGTACAATCGGATTCCGAAGGGATCCATTTCACATTTCAGAGATTTTTATACTCCTTTCGAAGGAAATTTGTTGAAAGCAAGGAGACGAGAGTGAATGAGGATACGATTATCTAGTGTAACAAGCAGTTTGAGAGAAATAAAAGGACTACACAAAGTGGTTTGTTTTGACTAAAGTAAGTTTGGATAATTGCGAAGAAGGTGTGGCGATGGCAGCTTTTCGCCATGAGTTACTGCCAGGGTATCTGGCTAATGAAACGACAAAAAATAGGGCTTTAACCTTTGGAGCACTAATGGCTCAAGTTGAAGACCATATCTAAGTTGAAGAGTCAACCAGGGTCCGAGAAGGACCATTTAATGTTCCAAAAACTTTGGGTCAAGTGGCCAATAACCAAGGGAAACCTTCGAATGGTAATCAACAGTCTCGTTCGAGGAATAATAATTTGCCACCTCGAACTGGGGGATATTCAATTCATGCCCCATCGTACAATTACAACAGACCAAGGCCAAATCAGTGGATTAGGCCAGAGTATTTGGCAGATTTAACAGAAAGTGTAGCTACAATCTTTGACAAAAACAAGAGCTTCGTGAATTTTAGGATGCCAACTCCAATAAATAGACCAAGGGAGGAGCAGAATAACAAATATTGCAGATATCACGAGGACATTGGTCATGATACCAATGATTGTATCATATTAAAAAAAGAGAGGTCCAAATATTGATTAAAAATGGAAAACTCTTAACTTATGTGAAATCACAAGGAGGCGCGTCAAAAACTCAAGCATCAAATTTATAGCCTACTAACCCAAGTGCGCCAGCTGAGAATTTGATGATTCTCGATTCTACGTCGCTTCAGAATATTTGGACAAGGATCCAGACAAGTTAATTCTGATGGCTGTTGAGGAGCCGATAAGGAAATGACATATGCAAAACTTGTGTGATTCTTTTGAGTCGTTAACTATTTTTGGAGGCGACTCAATGGCCGGTACCACTTACAGTTCGAGGAAGCGACATATTGTCAACTTGACAACTCAAATCGAAGGAAACATATCTACCCACTTGTATGGCAAAAAGGTTATACCTTTTATCATGTTCAATGAAGACGACTTGCGGGGTACAGCGAGGCCGCATGAAGACGCTGTAGTTATTGGGACAAAAGTGGCAGGTGTTGAAATTCGACATGTTCTCATAGACACCGGTAGTTCTGCGAATGTTCTCTTCAAAACAACTTATGACAGGATGCGTAACCCTCCTGGAATTTCTCAATCAGAGCATAATATTATAAGATTCACTGGTGTGACAGCACATGTGATTGGGGAATTCAAATGAGAGGTGAGTCTGGGAATGGGTCCTTTCAAGAATAAGGTCCAAGTTCTCTTTATGGTGGTGGACTGTCCCACAAGTTACAACATTTTTTTTGGGAAGTCTTGGTTATCTAGAATATATGGGGTTGTGTCGACAGTACATCAGTGTTTTAAATATGTGGTAGGGGATTGTGTAGGGGTTCGAAGCAACCAGAAAGTTGCAAGACAGTGTTATACCACTGCACTTGATCCAGCAGTGGAGAGTTGATGAATGAATAGCAATCAGAGGGGTTGACCTTAGAATTTGATGAAAGGGTTGACGATCAGAGGGAAACCTCAGGGTCTTTGACGATAAGGGAATAAATTGAGGAATATACTTTTTCTGAAAGAAGAGTACTTCAAATATGAACCTTAATGACCCCAGTTCTACGTCGAAGGCTACTAGAACTTTTGTATTTTAACTTGGATGTTTTCGCTTGGAGAACGGAGGATGTGACGGGGATGCCGATTGAAGTGATTTTCCATAGTTTAGCTATTGATCCAAAGGTAAAGCCAGTAATTCAGAAAAGAAGGGCATTTTCATCAGAGAAAGCAGATGCAATAGTTTCCGAAGTGGATCGTTTATCTAGTGTCGGACATATAAAAGGGAGTCACAGTATCCTTCGTGGACGGCGAATCCAGTGGTGGTCAAGAAGAAGAATGGAAAATGGAGAACGATACAATCAGATCCATATGGATCCGAAGGACCAAGAATGTACGACCTTCGTAAGTGATATGGGATTGCATTGCTACATGGTTATGCCTTTTGGATTGAAAAACGCTAAAGCTATTTATCAAAGGTTGATAAATACACTTTTGGTTTCGGCCATGAAATAACACTATCGATTCGCACATAATACAACGTTAATGGTAGGGATGGCAATTTAAACCGAAACCGTGGGTACCCGAACCGAACCGAACCGACGGGGTGGGTTACCCGAAAAAGAAAAAAATAAACGGGGCGGGTTATGGTTTTTATTTTTACTATCCGTTCGGGTTCGGGTTCGGTTTCGGTTTTGAATATTAAACCACGGGTAACTGCCCCGAACCCGCCCCGTAAAAATACCTTCCATCTCTGTATATATAAATATTATTTACTGATTTTATTTTTAGCCCGTTATAAAGACTAAATATTCAACTTTAATAATATTATTATTAATTATAGCCCGTTATAAATATTATTTATTACCGTCTCTAATCTCTATGTAATCTAGCCCAATAATATTCCAAACCCTAAAAGAAAAAAAACCTTTCAATATCTAATCTGTCTCATTTTCACTATCACTTCTCTCGTTTTTATCTCCTCACATAGAACCATCACTATTGTACCGACCGCCACGATTTGTTGCTCCGTTCTTTGGTTTTTTGTTGCTCCGTTCTTTGGTTTTCAGTTGTCACTCGCTTCCTTCCTAATATTCAGGTTTCTTTCTTTATTTCGATGATTTTTTTTTCTTTTTTTTTCTATGTTTTTGAGACTAATCGGTTCTTTTTATTTTTTTCTCTCTAAAAATCGTTCATGTTATCTATATTTTATTTTTTACATATTTTGTTTATGTTCGGTTCGGGTTCGGTTCGGGTATCTACAACGGGTTTCTTCCGCGGGTAGTTCGCGGGTACCCGTGTGGGTAACCCGAACCCACGGATTCGGATTTGGTATGAAAAAAAAAATACCCGTCGGATTTCGGGGCGGGTTCGGGTATCAGTTATTTACTGCGGGGCGGGTTGTGGATATATAGGTACCCGCCCCCGATCCGCCCCGTTGCCATCCCTAGTTAATGGTTTCACACATAATACAACACTCTTAGTTTTATAAATGATCCAAAAACTTGGTTTCGCACGTAATATAACACTATTCGTTTTCACATACTAAAATTATTTGGTTTCATAAATAATGTTACTCCTTCTTACAATAACTATGGGACGATCGGTTGGATGGTCTGCCAAATTATTTACCGAATAATCTACAGTTTTTTAAGATCTTGATTGTCTACTTTATAGACAATAATGGACTTACGTATAATAAAGACACACCGTGTTGAGTTTTAATGAACACACATTTCTAAACATTCTTAAAATATTTGTTTGATGAAGAGAAAAAATAGTAAACATGTCTATAGAAACACTTGAATTTTAACTCATAAAGTGAATAAGACATATAAAATTAACCGAGCAACATTTCAGTATGGTTAAAGATACATAAATCTCACAAAAAGTGATTTCAAAGTCATTTTTAGTATCAAGATTGTGATATAACACATGTTATTTCCCCAAAACACTTTTAAGGTTAGGATGATAGACGATGAAGAAGAGAACTTGAGGATAATTAACACATACTTTCTAGATACGATAAAAAAAATTCACTTCTCTCAAATAATAACAAACAAAAAGATTAAGATAAAACATACAAGTAAAATTTCATAATGTAATATTAATTTATGTATCACTATGTTATGAAACTATGTGTATGTTTCTATTTGGCAGATTTCAGATACATGTTTCGAACATTATGTGTTTTGGTTTTGTAATTAGCAAAAACTCTGTCACTTAACTTAATTATCTTATGTTTGTTTAAGATGAAATTATGAGGTCAATAACAACATGAGATGAATCAAAACACGATGTAGTTGTTGTCATTATACTATTAGCATGCTCTACTTTATTATTCTTTAATTATGAGACATGATGTCTTTAATAATGGTTTACTACGGTGAAAACTTGGAAAATATCAGCAAACAAAATTGAGCTAAAGTGACACGGGAGAAACTGGAAAATTCTATAAATAATTGTTTATCTCATAATTCTTTCAAAATTGAAGGATGTGTCGCAATACTTGTGCTTAACGCTTCCTACATTTTTTACAATAAAACCATTTAAAATAAAATTTCAATCGTGTTGTTGATTATTTGCAATATTGGGGTGCAACCATTTCTGTGAAACACACAACAATGGTAACTGATGAGTCCGAATTCGGAGTGCTCCCCGGAAGGGCAGATCAGTGTAATTCTCTCCGAACACCGGACAGAACTTTTGGACCAGACAGATCTCTTCGAACCAATGTGAGCCTAAGGCTGTTCGAACTATGACAAAAGTACTAAAAAACCTAAACACTTCTTGACTAAGTTACCTGTCCTCCTGCTTAGAACTCATGGGTCTTTAAACATGACCAGGGTCCATTAAACTTGACCCGAAAGCCCATAAGGGCCCAAATAACATACTATAAATACTCAACCACCAGCATTAACTTCTGGTAATGAAAATTAACTGCTGCCAAGCTGCTTAATTCTCTCTCCACCTTGAAACACCCTTACACCACCTTGAAACACTCTTACACCACCTTGAAACACTCTTACACCACCTTGAAACACTCTTACACCACGTTGAAACTCTACTTGAAATTACCAGTCTACCCTCAGGCTACTTTTATCCACACCAAATTGGCGACCACAGTGGGAGGCGACGGTGCCTGAATCAAGTATTCGAAACCAAGCAAAGAAATTCTGTCCGAATGAATCCGGATAATCCAGAGCTTCCACCAGCCTTGCTCGAAGTGGTGGAGGAGAATGATGAGTATACTGTCCAAGAGCGCGACAAGTTAAAGCTTGAGATAGAAGCCCTGAGGGCTGAAAAGGCCAAGATGGGCATGAAAGAGAAATCCAAGGCATCGGTTGTTCATCACACCGACAACCCTAGAGAGCCCGAGGCTTCAAAAACTCATGTGAGTACAAAGAAGAAACATGCCAGCTCTAAAAAATCTCACCGGTCCAAGCCTGTGGAGAGTTCTGAATCAAGTTCAGAGTCTTCGGACAGCTCTTCGGATAGTGAGGGAAATGAAAAATCCTTGTCCTCCAACAGTGATGAGGGTCGAACCAAGAAGAAACAAAAGCAAGTTAAGAAATATTCCAGAAAAAGAGATCACCATGGAAGAATGAAAAGGCATATTGGAAAAGGATCATCTCACAACCGGAGGCATGTAGATCGGATGCTGATGGATCCTTTTGCCTTCCATGATGAGCCAGGTATCTTTGCAACTCCTAATGAGGATACTGTGTTCAGTCGTGGAAGGAATTGGAGGCAATCTCCATTGTCTTCTAAAATTCTATCCGGGAACCTCCCCAAGAGGTTTGACAGCACTAAGATGGAGAAGTATGATGGCAGTACTGATCCGGACAATCATCTGGAGCAATTTAAGAACTTCATGATGAACTTTGATGATGATGATAAACTACTCTGTAGGGCATTCTCCCAATCTTTTACGGGGAGTGCTCTGAAATGGTACAACAGCCTGCCTCAGGGTTGTATTAAAGACTTTGATACTTTTTGGGTGGCCTTTCGAAGGCAGTTTGTGGGGAGTAAGGAGCTGAAGGGCAACGGAGACACAATAATCCATTGTGCCCAAGAGCCAAATGAGTCGTTAAAGGAGTACATAAGTCGTTTTGTAAACACAAAGAATGGGTTGGCTGATTGCTTCGAACAGGTGGCAATAGCATCCCTAAGACAAGGTTTGAACCCAGGCAACCTGGCTGATTCGGTGACCAGGAAGAAATCCATGACCTGGGGAGGATTGCTAAACCAAGTTGGCAAGCAAATAAATGTTGATGAAACAAAAAAGACCAGGGTGCACAGACAGGTGAGATCCACCCCGGTGGCACCAACTCCCAATCAAAACCAATCCGGGAATAAAGCCAGAGAAACCGGACAGGGGCATGGTAGGGGAAAAGCTCAGTCTCAACCAGCTGCTCCTGCTCAAAGTCAACAGTCTAGAAACAAAAGAGGACCATGGGTCCAACCGGAGTGGTTTGCGGAACTCAAAGAAAGTGTGGCAACCATTTTCGATAAAACAAAAGATGAGGTACACTACCGGAGACCAGCAACCTTGCAGTCTCCCCGAGAGCATCGTAACAACTCCTTTTGGCAATACCACAATGATATTGGCCATACCACTGATGATTGCATAGCATTGAAGCAAGAGGTACAAAACTTGATTGAAAGGGGAAAGTTGGGTGCATACGTTAAAAGAAGAGGAGGCAACAGGCGTGACAACACTCACCGGACTGGTCCGGGTAATGCTGCCCCTGAGGGGGCTATGGTAATAGTTGAAAGGTTTGACGTGGAATCCGAATACTTGGATCCTGATCCAACAAGAAATAGAGTGGGTGCTATAGAGGAGCGTTCTAGATCAGTCTCCGGGCTCATTAAATTCTTCGAGTCACTGACAATTTTCGGAGGGGACACAATGACTACTCCTACTGCTTCTTCAAGAAAGAGGCATGTTCATAATTTAGCCTCCCAGCTAGAAGGAGGCATAACATCCTATCAGTCTCCAAACTCATTCCCATTCATAGTCTTCGATGAGGATGACTTGAGAGATATTGGTGGCCCTCATGAGGATGCTGTTGTTATAGGAGCATCTATAGGGGGCAATGAGATAAGGCGAATTCTGGTGGATACTGGAAGCTCTGCCAATATCCTTTGTCTAAACACTTACAAGAAAATGAAAAATCCAGTTGTGATTCAGAAGTCGGACAGGTCAATTGTGGGTTTCACGGGCAGCTCATCCGATGTGATCGGGGAGTTTGAAGAAGAGGTGTTATTGGGCAGGGGCCCTTTCAAGAAAATGGTTAGAATACTCTTCATTGTGGTGGATTGTCCCACCTGCTATAATGCTATTCTAGGGAGATCTTGGCTCTCTAGGATGCATGCAGTGGCTTCGACAGTCCATCAGTGTCTAAAGTATGCTGTTCAGGGGCAGGTTGGGGTTGTCCGGAGCAGCCAAAAGATTGCAAGAGAATGTTATGCCACTGCCTTGGCTCCACGAACGCTGGGGGCAGTCCGTATAAATGATCAATAGCAGTCCGAGGGTCTTCCTAGGGGGTGAGGGTGAAATTGATGACCCCAGAGAGACCCCTGGAGTATTGATTCCGATTGAAGAGGTTGAAACACATTGCTTGGAAGAAGGAAAAAGCGTTAAGATAGGGTCCAAAATGCCACCAATGCTATAAGAAGGAATTTTGAAATTCTTGAAAGACCATCAGCATGTTTTTGCTTGGTGCAATGCTGATGTAACTGGAGTTCAGTCAGAGGTGATTTCCCATCACCTATCTGTCCGGAGAGATGTGGCACCAGTGGTACAAAAGAGGAGAGCTTTTTCAAAAGAAAAAGCTGATGTCATTGTACAAGAGGTTGATAGACTCACAAAGATGGGGCATATTAAAGAATCTCAATACCCTTTGTGGACTGCCAATCCTGTCTTAGTAAAAAAGAAGAATGGCAAATGGCGTATGTGCATTGACTTCACAGACCTCAATCGAGCTTGTCCAAAAGACTTGTATCCGGTCCCCCGGATAGATCAGTTAGTAGACTCTACTTCTGGGAACAAGCTACTCTCCTTCATGGATGCCTTCTCCGGGTACAATCAGATCCAAGTAGATCCAAAAGATCAAGAGCATACTACGTTTGTCACTGATAGGGGTCTGCATTGCTACAAGGTGATGCCCTTTGGCTTGAAAAATGCTGGGGCTACTTATCAAAGGTTAGTCAACAAGGCATTTGCTGATCAAATTGGAAGAAACATGGAGGTTTACATTGACGATATGATGGTAAAAAGCGTGGATGAGCAGTTGCACTTGTCCGACCTCCAAGAGACTTTTACCAACTTGGCCAAAGTAAATTTGAAACTAAACCCTGAAAAGTGTGTGTTCGGAGTGCAGTCCGGGAAGTTCTTAGGGTATATCATAAGTGAGCATGGAATACAGCCCGACCCGGACCAACTCAATGCTTTGTTCCATATGGAGCCTCCTCGTAACATTAAAGAAGTACAGCGATTAATGGGGAGATTGGCTGCCTTGAACAGATTCATCTCCAGGTCTTCGGACAGGTGTGCTCCATTTTTTCAGACCTTGAGGGGTGCAAAGGGGTTTGAATGGACACCACAGTGTAATGAAGCATTTAATGAAATCAAAAAACATCTTTCCTCTCCCAAGACTTTGTTCAAACCGGTTGATGGGGAGACTCTCTTTGTATATCTGGCTGTTTCAAGTTGTGCCATCAGTGTTGTGCTAGTAAGGGAGGTTTATAGGCATCCTCACCCAGTGTACTACATCAGCAAAAGCTTGATTGATGCTGAGAGGCGTTACTTGAAACTCGAAAAATTGGCATTGACCTTGGTGATAGCTGCAAGAAAAATGAGGCCTTACTTCCAGGCTCATCCTATCGTTGTCCGGACTTCTTTCCCCTTAAAGAATGTCCTTCAAAAAGCAGACATTTCGAGCAGAATGACAAAGTGGTCAGTAGAGTTGGGGGACTTCGACATAGACTTTGCTCCCCGAACAGCAGTAAAAGCTCAAGTTGTGGCTGATTTTCTGGTTGAATTCCATTCTGACAGGGATTCGGAGCAGCCTACTGATTCAAAAGACAAGAAAGTGTGGATTGTCCGAACAGACGGAGGGTCTAGCACCATGGGATCTGGGGCAGGAATATGTCTCACTTCCCCCTACGGGGACAACATGTACCAAGCTATTTGTTTTGCTTTCAGGGCATCCAATAATGAGTCCGAGTACGAAGCAGCCATAGCTGGGTTAAAGTTGGCCTATATCTGTGGAGCTAAAAGGGTCAAGCTACTAAGTGACTCCCAGTTGCTTGTCCACCATACCTTGGGCCTATCAGAGGCTAGAAAGGAGCAATTGGTCAAGTATTTACTCCTCCTCAAAAATGAAGCGTTAAAGTTTAAAGCTGTTGTCTATGAGCACATCCCCCGGGCAGAAAATGAGCTAGCAGACTCACTAGCAATGATAGCATATACGGAGTCCTACCCATGGATCCATGTGCTTGAAAGCCCTTCTATTCAACTCAATGAAGTTATAAAAGAGGAAGTCTTTGAAGTACAAGTGAATCGGCCTCAAGACTGGAGGTCTCCTCTTATACAGTATCTGTCCGATGGCATCGTGCCTTTGGATAAATCACAAGCCAGAACATTGAAACACAGGGCTCGTGGTTTCCTGATGATAAGAGAAGTGTTGTACAAAAAATCCTATAGCAAACCTCTCCTACGTTGTTTAGGGGATCATGAATTACAGACAGTTCTATCTGAATTGCATGATGGTGAGGGATCAGCCCATTGTGGATTTAGAGCTTTAACAAGAAGAGTGCTACTCTCCGGATACTATTGGCCATCAATTATGAAAGATGCTAAGGAGCTGGTAAGAAGGTGTGACCCATGCCAGAGGTACAGCAATGAAATTCATGTACCAGCCATTCCTTTGGAATCAATTTCTGAGCCCATCCCTTTTTCTCGATGGGGATTGGACTTAGTTGGGCCTCTCCCTGTGGCGTCCGGAGGGCGTAAAACCATAATTGTAGCCATTGACTACTTCTCGAAGTGGATAGAAGCAGCCCCCTTGGCAGGGACAACCTCAAAAGCTGTTATAAAATTCATTCTATCCAACATATGTTGCAGATTTGGTGTCCCCCATAAAATAACAACAGACAATGGGCCACAGTTTGACAACAGAGAAATGGAAAGTTTCTGTGCCTCAAGGGGTATTCAGCACTGCTTTTCTTCACCTTTCCACCCTTAAGCCAATGGGAAAGTTGAAGTGGCTAATAGAACGATACTGTCCGGTTGAAAGAAGAATTTAGAAGGGGCTGCTGGGAAGTGGCCTAGTTATCTACAAGAAGTCTTGTGGGCCTACCGGACAACACCTGGGGCTACAACACAAGAATCCCCTTTTGCCTTGGTCTATGGAATGGATGCAGTAACCCCCATAAAGAAGACACTCCCCTCCTTTCGTGTTCATAACTTCTCCGGACAGGCTAATTAGATGGCAATTAGAAATCAGCTTGATTTAATCGAAGAAAGACGGGTGAAAGCTCATCTTAGAATGGCACACTATCAGGGCTTGATGAGAAGCACGTTTGCTTCTAAAGTTAAAAGAAGAGATTTTCAACCAGGAGATAAAGTATTAAGGAAAGTTTTCTTGCATACTAAGGAAAAGCTCTTCGGAAAGCTGGCCCCAACTTGGGAGGGTCCATATACTGTGATTGAAAGAATCAAGCCTGGGACATACTGGTTGGAAGACAAAGATAGCAGGGTTTTAACTCACCCTTGGAATATTGAACACCTTCGAATGTACTTGGAATAAAACTTGTGTAAATATTTACTTGTTTAAACATCCATGTAAATATTTGGGGGCATACCTTTCCCTCTTCGGTGGTACGGAGAGCATTCAATAAAACTTGGTGCCTTCTTCAAAATTCTCTAAGTATTTTCAAAATTTTGTCTCTTATCATACTACCCGGGTTAAAAGATTTAAGGGCTATTTAAATTCTAGCCGGAGAGTTTTAATACTCTCACAATACAATAAAACTACTTAAACTCCAGCTATTTAAACAAATAATGAAAGAAGAGGATGCTTGAGCAAAATAAAATATTCATTCAACAACTGAAAACTGCCTTGGCCTTCCAAAGACTTTTTAAACAAGTTTGGGCACAGTACAAAAATCTGTCCGAATAATACGGACACCATCACAAAAAGAGTGCCTTGGCCTTCCAAGGACTTTAGTTCGAATAAAAGATAAACAAAATAAATTATAAGTTAAGGTTGAGCCTTTGAAGATGGCTCACCCTCATTTGCTTTCTTGCCCTTGATGTCGCTCTTCTCTTCGACTATCTTCTTACCCTTAGGGTCAATTTCTTCCTCACCTGGGCTCTCTCCGGTTTCCTCTTCATCACCGGACGAAGACTCACTGGAGTACCCATCATCAACCATGGTCCAGTATGGGAGATCATCATCATCCACATAGCGCCATAATTCCCCTAATCTCCTCTTCGGGAATTTCTCGTGAAACAGGAGGACCATATCAGACTTCACCTTTTGGATCATTAGCTCCTCGCTTTGGATCATCTCCCTGGCGTAGGCGTTGATCTTGGCCTTGATCATGGCCTCTTGATCCCTCACCAAAGCAGCCTTTTCTTCAGCAGCCCGAGTCACTGCGTTCTCTAAAGCAATTTTGTCAGTAGTTAGGTTGGTGACGAGCTTCTCCTTGGCTGTAGTTTCTCCCCTTGAGATTGATAGGTCCTTCTCTAGTCCGGACAGCTTGGCCCGGAGATCTTTTACGGTCTCTTCCAAGGAAGCAACTTTTGTCTTGTTTTCGTCTTGATTCTTCTTTAGCTGATCATTTGCCTCCTTGAGAAAATCAACCTTATTGGCAGCAGTCCGGAGGTCCTCGGACAGTTTTTCCTTTTCAGATTTGAGGTCTTTGATGGTATCTGCCTGACTTCGGACTTGCCTTTCCAAAGTAAGCACGGGCTGTACATTGCTAAGAAGAGAATGGGCTATAACATCCCTCTCACTGGAAACCATAAAAGTCTTACCGTTGAAGTTAACTCTGTTGGAGCTGCTTGGAGGGACATAGGGCCCTGCGAACTCGTCTCTGGGCAGCCCAAGAAAATATTCACCAAGTCCACCCAGACCGGTGATGTCCATTTCGTCTAAGTTAAGTTCTCCCCCCTCAACTTCATCTGTGTGGAATTCCCTTGGGATCTCTTCTTGAAAGTCTCTTGGGATCTCTTCGGCCAGTGTAGGGTCAGTAGGGAAAGAAGGCTCCGGGTCCCGGAGAGCAACCTCATCTCCTTGGGAAGTCTTCTTCTTCTTGGCCTCCCTATCAGCACTCTCACTTGTTTGCTTGCGAGTCCTCTTAGAAGCCCTTGAGGGCTTAGGGAGGTTCACTTCCTGCTTCTCGCTCTCCTGTTCCACCACTTGTAAAAGGGCTGCATCAATTTGAACCTGTGCCAGTCCCTCTGTGTCTGTTGGGGCCTCCTTCTCATCGTCACCTGCCACCCTCTTGCCTTTCTTCTTCTTGCCCTTCATTTTACTTGGGGCTCTGGCCCGGGCAGGCAGGAAGAGAGTCCCATCCAGTTCATGAGACCTTCTCAGCACGATGTCTTCATCAGGTTGGGTGGAGAACTCCTCCCAAGTTAGGTCTCTTCGACCTGTGGTGTTCCACAGGTGAGACCTTGCTAAGTTCCCAGAAGTGAAGGCTTTATGGAACCGGTTCTCCCAGTTCTCTGCGGCCCAAGCGTTGATTTTGCCACAGGAGACCTGTCCGGCCTTCAGGTAGTCTCCGAACTCCTTTGGCAGCTCTGATAAAACAAAAGAGAAACTAATTAGCATAAACTTAAAAGAAAAGAGAAATTCGAACAGAGACTTAAGATGAGAAGCTTACGATCACTCCTCCATCTACTCCTGAGGAGGCTTGGATTCTCTCCGGTCTTGATTTTCTTGCCATTCTCCCATGAGCCACTGACAAATAAGAATTGGCTCCTCCATTTGCTCTCCGACTCCAGGAGATCATCGACAGCTTTAAGATCGTTCCCCATGTTGAAATGGTAGAAGGGGAACTGATGATGTTTGCACAAGTTGGCCACAACTGTAAACTCTTCCATGGGAAGAGGGATTCCAGATAACCTAGACGCCATAATACATGACATCAAGGTGAACCAACCGTTGGGGCTTAGCTGTGTCGGGCAGAGCTTGACCAAGTGAAAATAGCGCACTATCTCCAGGTCCAGTGGGAACCTGAGTCCCCAGTTGAATAGCTCCGTGAAGAAGACTATCTCATTCCTTTTGCAGTCCATCGGGGTCTCCGGATCGATGGGAATTCGTATCTTTACATTCTCAGGGATCCCCCACTTAGTGCGCAACCGACCCAGATCTGAAGTATGGATGAACGCATACTTGGTCCTTAGCAAAGCTGAAAGATACTTGAACTCAACTTTATGAAAGCATGGCCCCACTCTCCCTTCAAGGCTCTCCGGCAGGTCCGGACACCTCAGATACAAGTCCTCTTTGCCCTTCTTGGCAACAACGATAGCAGTTTCAGCCTGTCCGGAGGACTCGGACTCAAATCTAACCTCCTCAGTGGAGTCCTCCATCCTCTCCTCCATAATCGTTGGGGGAGCTTCAGTAGAAATAGTCCGGGGAGGATTGAGGCTTGGCAGAGCTGATCCTCCGGACTGTTGGCTGTCCGTATTTACCCGACTTCTCACCTCAATTTGAGTTTCTGAGGTAGAAGATTCCTTGGGGGGTAGTGGGCTGCTGGCCTCTAGTCCTGACAGCCTCTCCCAGGGAGCCCTTATAGTTGCCCCAGACCCTGATACACTATTTTTTGCCCCCGATTTCGAGGGTGTGTTTTTAGAAGAGAGCCCTTTGACCAACCTACTTGGCCTTTTCATGATTAGCTTGTCCGGGGAATGGTCAGAGTCAGACCCCATAGCAATGAAAGAATATTTTTTCCTAACACTTGTGACAGTAACTCCCGGTTCAACAGCAGGGATCGACTCCTGAACTGAGGAGCCAGATACTATGGGGGAGAGCGTTGATTGAAAGAGTTTTTTAGGTTTTGTACCTTTGGAAGAAGATGAACCTCTATCAGATTCAGCGACAGAAGAGGATGATTTCTCAATAGGCGACGATGGTAGCCCTGCAGCAAGTCGTTTTTCCTTCTCAACTCTTTGAGCTTTCTCCAATTCTGAAAGGTTAAGCCAGCCGCCCTTGATCAGTGCTGTTCTTGCTGTAAACATAAACAACCAAGGAAGTTTTGAAGTTCTAGGGAGATAAAGCTCTGAGTAAAATTGCAGAGTGAAATTTGAAAGAGATAATGAGACAGTGAAAAGTGAATTAGAATTTATAGTAAATGTGAAAAAAGGAGTTGATTCCTAGGAGAATCCGAAAAGTTGGGCAATGATTAAAAGACGGCGCTGATGTCACTAATGACATTTAAAAGAGGTAACTTGTTCGAGAAAGTGGTGCGAAGTTCAAGGTGAAAAAACGGCTAAAGTGACCAATCAGAGAGTGACACGTGTCCCATTAACTCTGGTAAGAACCGTTTGGAATTCGTAACGTTCGGTCTGTCCGGGTTTGTCCCCAACTCTCTTCGAATTGAAAACAACTTCCTGAATCGGACTGTTTTTCAGTTCTTTGACAATGACGCTTGTTCAAACACCTAAAAAAGGGGCTCCTGATGAGCCCGAATTCGGAGAGCTCCCCGGAAGGGCAGATCAGTGTAATTCTCTCCGAACACCGGACAGAACTTTTGGACCGGACAGATCTCTTCGAACCAGTGTGAGCCTAAGGCTGTTCGAACTATGACAATAGTACTAAAAACCTAAACACTTCTTGACTAAGCTACATGTCCTCCTGCTTAGAACTCATGGGTCTTTAAACATGACCAGGGTCCATTAAACTTGACCCGAAAGCCCATAAGGGCCCAAATAACATACTATAAATACTCAACCACCAGCATTAACTTCTGGTAATGAAAATTAACTGCTGCCAAGCTGCTTAATTCTCTCTCCACCTTGAAACACCCTTACACCACCTTGAAACACTCTTACACCACCTTGAAACACTCTTACACCACCTTGAAACACTCTTACACCACCTTGAAACTCTACTTGAAATTACCAGTCTACCCTCAGGCTACTTTTATCCACACCAGTAACGATACTAGGTGACAAAAAGTTAATGCATCATTATTTGAAGTGGTATGCACTAGAAAAAAAGTTAAAAGAATAGCTTAATGAATCATTAAAAAATATTGCAATCTCACAGGTTTGTTAGAATCCTTGTTTCAAAAGTTATGTATATCCACTAACACAAACTACTACGAAACATGATTTCGCAAGCTAGTAAACTCTAAGTACAAAAAAAATCTATTTCCCATATATGTTCCTCATATTATCCAAAAGTACCATTGGTTTTATTTTGTTAGGATGAACAAAACTAAATCCATGAATAATATTTTTGAATTGTTTGTCGCGAACCGATTTAATCGTGATCATGTGTCTAAACTTTGGTCTCGTATCTATCATCTCTCTTTTATGTCTCGCAACTATCATTTCCATTTTGAATTGGTCTTGCATCTAGCATTTAAAATCTAATTCTTGCATCCATTATCTAGCAATTAGGTCTCGCATCTACCATTTCTATTTTACACTAGTCTTGCATCTAGTATCTAATATTTAGGTCTCACATCTATCATCGTCTTTAACTCTCACATTTATTATCTAGCTTTTATGTTTTTCATCTACCATTTTTATTTTACATTGGTCTCACATCTATCATCTAGCCTTTTAGGTCTCACATCTAGTATCTAGCATATAAGTCTTGCATTTCAACATTTATTTTTTGATAGTTTTGCATCTAACAACGCTAGATGCGAGTGTGAGACACATGTTACATATTTCGTCATATTCATAAAAAATATAATAAAACTTACTTTAAACACATAATCGTTTTCTTTTACAGACAATCTATAATTTTAAATCTTAGAAATAAATTTCAGTCATAAATTTTATGGTTTATCACATCGATCATAATTTATCAATTTACATAAAGATTAAATTTTTATCGATCTTAGAATTGCAATATCTTTTAATATTTATTTAATACATAAAATCGAATTCATACAACGTGATTGAATTCGATTTACAACATATTTAAATTTGATTCATAATTCATACATCATATTTGAATTTGTTTTTAATTTATTGAATTATTGAGAGATTAATAAAAGTAAAAACAATTTCAAAGGATCATATTTAGCACCACGTAAAATAATTGAAAAATAAAAAAGCTCTCTCCTCTCTCCTCCTCCCCAACGGCTACTTGGCTCATCTCCGTTGTTCTTCATGCTTTGGATCAATGGAGGAAGACTCTTTTGATTGATGGAGTCTTCAATCAGCCCTCCTTGTCCCCTCTCTCCATTTGTAGCATGGTCTTCTCACTATGTCTCCTCTTCTAGATCCCCATTTTTTCTAGCCATTCTTCTAGTACCAACCTCTTGGATATCCACTCCCCTATTTCCTTTCATCTGAATATCTTCTGGATCAAGAAAGGCAGCAAGAATAAGTTCAGATCCCCTGGTCACTGGGATATATCCAAGCTGTTTTTATCTGTCTCTATGAGGAGACCCCCAGATTACAAGGATGCAACCTTCTCAAGAAATCTGAACCTCTATCTCTCTCTCTACATTCCCATCCGCCACCCAATTATTGGCCGTCCTCTCAACACTTTAACAAGTCTAATCCTAGCCTCATTGTCAAATCATGGTCCAAAATCAGTACTCACTCTCCCTCTCTTCCCCAAGGTCTGGCTGAGTTTTGTCCACCCTTCGTAACTGGACTCGGTCCTTGTTACTTAGTTAGTTACCTTGCTAGTTTCAGTCTCGGTTTCTCCTCTAATTCCCTTTACTCAAAAACCCTAACTATACCCATTTTAGTTATCGTTTCTTTCCTTCCTAGTCACTATTCAAGTAACCATCCCTCTCTCCCTCTTTGGGTAAAGAGCAGCCCCCCTTTCCCCCTCTGCTCATCCCCTACCACCCTAAATACCTTCTTTAAGCTAAGTAATTTTCTGGCTTTCCCTAACCCTATGAGCCTGTCCCTTAGCCCTGCTAACCCAAGATCCTGTCTCCTTCAGAATCTCTTTCTTTTGACAGATATTCCTAGTATTCTCTCCCCTCTAAATCCCAATCCCCAACCTTATAACTTCCATTATCCTTCACACATCTCATCCACTATCCATACTCAACCAACCATCAGCCATTTCAAAATTTCTATCATAGTTAGAAATACTCACCTGATGAGCTCCTCTGGAATGCCCAAGTCTCCAAATCAACCTGGCATTTACTCTCCTATCCGCATGATTAGCTTCTCCTCGTCACTAGCCTCCTTCCCCTCTAGCCCTGAACCAACCCTCTCTATTCCGATACATGTTCTGATGCCTCTCGTCCCCCTCACCCTGAACCCAGCTTCATCTCGTCGCCTCTCTCACTGTATCCCTACATCGCAAGAAAAGTTTGTACGCAACACTTTAGCCCTGGCCAGCCACCATATGGAGTCTGGCCATGGAACTATACTCTTACAGTTACCAAATGCAAAGAAAAGTCTCTTACCTTCAGTTGAGTCGGACAACCCTGATCTTCCACTGGTCATCTTCTCGACTGCTTTATCAGAATTAAGTCCTCCCCCTCAACCTCGCCTCTGCCCTCCCAGTTCCAACTCCCTCCCTTCAACAGAGTTTGGATTCTACCGCAATCTAGTCTCAGCGATCGAAGAGCTCCCCCCCACGCCTCTTGCTGCCTCTGCTGTCCTTCCTAAAGAGCTAGGTCTGGCCTCCTCGTCTTTGCTCCCGTCTCTTCAACCGAAAACCAGAAACCAGTTTTCTTCAAGTGGCTCCCCCATCAAGGCTTACACCTCACCATCGACGAGCAAATCGGGCTCCACCTCTGGAAATGTAGCATCCTCGAGCTCCTATAGTGTCACCGGCTTCCAGTCATCGGAGAGCTTGCATGTGCTGAACTTCCTTAACAATCGCTCCAAGGTGCCGTTACCGGCCTCTCCCAAATCTGAGTCTGTTACTCATCACAGCAGCCATCTAGGGAGATTGACTCGAAAGGACTCTGATCGGTCTGGCACGAAATCAGTGGATAGGGAAGCTGGAAAATTATGTAAGGGCTTGACTGAGTCGAATTCAGGAGACAAGATGGTTATGGCAGAATCAAAATCGGTAGAGCGGAGTGGATTGAAACCTGGAGGCGAGTCGAAATCGGACGATTGGATAGGTTTGGGAGTTTCAAAATCGGGAGAGAGGAATGAAGTGACTGGTTCGAAAAGTGTTGCTATTGTTGGACTGGGCTTTGATCCAGTGGAGGTGCCTGGTTCTTTACTGGGCTCTCCGGTTGGTATGGGCCAAGATTCAATGGATGGGTTTGGTTCGTTTTAGGGCTCAAAAACAGGTCTGAGCGAAGGCCCAATGAAATTGTATCAGCCCAATGTCGACTTGAGACACTCTCTCCCTGTGGGCCGGGTTTCTAAAATCCATGGGCCCACTCAGATCCTATCCATTAAAAGGACTGCTCTAAATAAAAGTAAAGGTTTATTGGGGGCCGGTGGTTCCAATGGCCTTCCCTCACTGATTCGTAACTTCGAGAATGCGGGTAAAGGACCCAAAGGGAGAAAATTCAAAATGGCCCATGCTAAGCCACCTTCCCTTAATTCTCATAAGGATTTTTCAAGAGGTATCTCAAGTTCGAATTCTTTTTCTAAAACTGCCTCGCTTCCTTATTTTGCAAGTATTGTTGCGGGTCATAGCGATAATAGATCCCCTTTGGTGATTGGTATTAGCCATATGGAAAAGATGGGAAATGATTTCATTATGAACGACTCGGCCCTCGATTCCCCGGAGTCTTGAAAGGCAAGCCTCTCTAGGTATTTTCTAAACCAGACTTCCAATTTGGCCTTTCTCAAAGCCAACGTGGAATCTCTTTGGAATCGGTTTGGTCTCTTGGAATTCAAACTTCTTCCTGAAGGTTACTTTCTTTTCAAGTTTGGATCTGAGGCAATGGCCAAAAAAGTGTTGGAAGAGGCTCCTTGGCACTTTGGTGGTAACTTAATAATCCTGAAAATCTGGGAACCTCTTACCTCCCTGGTCAAAGATCCCCACAATAAAATTCCTATTTGGGTCAAGGTTTTCAATCTGCCTATTGAGCTATAAACTGCGGAAGGTTTTAACAACATTGGCTAACTTATCGGAACCCCGTTATATGTGGATCGTCAGACGGAACGAAAGGAAAAACTTCGTTTTGCTTGCATATGTATTATGATAAGAGATGACCTCCCCATCCGTTCTAAGCTATCCTTTAAGATTCGAGGGAAATATATCCTGGTTTCCTTTGAATATCAGGGTCTCCCCCCAGTGTGATAATTGTAAAATCTTTGGACACCATACCCGTCAGTGCAAAAAGGGCCCTGCCAAGACTTCTCCTTTCCCTTTAGAGATTTGATCCATCTGAAATTGAGCCAGATAATGTGGCTGGATCTCGTCTCCCTTCAATCAGCGAGGACCAGGAGGTGGAGCTTGGCGAGGAAGTGGACTCCCCTCCCAAAAGGGCTTGCAAAGATGAGGCTAAAGGAAAGGGTAAAATGGTAATATCCTCCGACATTATCTTCGGCTGACTCACTGTAAGTAGTTATTTATGAATATTGCATCATGGAATGTGAGAATTCTAAACGAACCTGTCAGGCAAAAAGACGTCAATGATTTTATTCTCAGTAATCATATATCCTTGATAGTTCTTGTAGAAACTAAAGTCCAAATTCATAAAATCGACCAAATAATTAGAAAGATTATGCCATTTTAGCATGTTCTTACTAATCATGCGACCCATCCCTTAGGTAGAATTTGGATTCTCTGGAACCCTAGTGTTATTACAATAACTAGAATCTCCCAAACTCTCCAGCTAATCCAATGTATAGCAAAATGTCATAATTTCAGAGCCACTTTTAAGCTCATTGCTATTTATGCGTTTAACGATGCAAACGACCGTATCCCCCTCTGGAAGGATCTCTATAATAACTCCAACTGGATAACCACATTCCATGGGTTTCCCTTGGATATTTCAACGCGATTCGTCACCCAGGTAAGCGGCTTGGATCTTCCGAATCTTGGTCTTCAGCTATTGATGATTTTAACACCTACTGCTACCATTGCGAAATTAGTGATCTTCGATCTACATGATTTCCTTTCACTTGGATTAACAAGAAGCCTGCTCACCCAATTCTTTCTAAAATTGACTGAGTTCTGGTCAACCCGGATTGGGATGACCTTTTCCCTATGTCCAGTGTCCATTTTGGATACCTTCGTACGTCTGACCATACAACGGTCACTCTTAATCTTGGCCTCCCCCGTCCTAGGAGGAAAAAACCTTTTCGTTACTTTAATATGTGGCAATCACATCCCCTGTTTAAGGACCTTGTTTCCTCAAGTTGGAACGCCCCTACCACCTCTGGAGGTATGAGGATGGTCTCGGATAAGATTTCTCGTCTTCAACCTGAGCTTGCTTCTCTTAATCGTAAAGAATTCAGCGACATCTCTTCCAAAGCCTTTGCTGCTCAAACAACTCTGTTTGAGGCTCA
The DNA here is from genome assembly GCA_036936605.1 of Limnanthes douglasii subsp. nivea. Classification (NCBI taxonomy): domain Eukaryota; kingdom Viridiplantae; phylum Streptophyta; class Magnoliopsida; order Brassicales; family Limnanthaceae; genus Limnanthes; species Limnanthes douglasii. Next base: position 106,537,391 of record JAUPFV010000004.1, on the reverse strand, counting down.
ATCAATTCTCGCCTCTGATCCTCTCAGCCCTCTCCTTATTTCTAAAGAATCAGAGGCTTCTGATTGTTTTACCTTTTTCAGTCGAGCGGAGGAATCTTTTCTTAAGTAGAAATCTAGAGAAATTGGATCAAGCTGGGAGACCAGAACATTAAGTTCTTTCATAATAGCATTAAAGGTCGGCTTTTTCGTAATAAAATTCTCTCGATCTCCGATAATCATGGAGAAACTATCACCTCCCCGATTAGAGTTTCTAACGTCTTTGTGATTTTTTTTGAGAAATCCTTAGGTACAAAGCATTATGCCTTCTATCCTGGTCTTGAAAGTGTTTCGACTCTGATTTCTTCCTTCGTCACTCAAACTGATAAAGAGTCAATGATCTGTGAGATCTCTAATGCTGAAATTAAATTGGCTCTTTACAGTATTGATAGTGACAAATCTCATGGTCCTGATGGTTTCAATTCCAGTTTTTTCAAAGCCACTTGGAATATTGTTGGCCCTGACATTTGTAAATGAGTCCAAGAGTTCTTTCTCACTGGAACTCTGATTGATTCTTGGAATGCGACCTCGATTGCTCTTATCCCTAAAAAGGTTTCTCCTTCGGGGCCTACGGACTATAGACCAATTGCTCTTTGCAATGTTGTCTATAATATCATATCTAAAATTCTGGCCAATAGAATCAAAATAACTTTTCCTTACCTAATCGATTCTTCCCAATCGACTTTCATAGCGGGAAGGAACATTTCTGATAACATCCTTCTGTCTCGGGAACTCCTGAGGGGTTACAACAATAGTGGTACAGGAAAAAGGGTTGCCCTAAAAATAGATATAATGAAAGCTTTTGATAATGTTCGATGGCACCTCATTCTTGATATTTTAGTTGCAATGCAATTTCTTGAGAAGATGATCACTTGGATTATCAAGTGCATCTTTACTCCCTCCTACTCTATAATCATTAATGGAGATCTTCATGGAAATTTCAAAGGTAAAAAAGGTCTTCGCCAGGGTGACCCTCTATCCCCCCATTCTCTCTGTGCTTGTTATGCAAGTACTTTCGGGCATCCTTAAAGAGAAAAGCCAGGATCTGACTTTCCGTTTTCATTGGAAATGTCATAAGCAGAAAATCATCAATCTCTGTTTTGCAGATGACCTAATGATTTTCTGCCATGGTGACACTCGATCCCTCAAACTTATCAAGGATGTTCTGGATGCTTTCTATTCTCTTTCTGGTCTCAAAGTTAATCCCTCGAAAAGTCATATATTCTTCTCGGGCATTGACCATCACCTTCGGTCGACTCTTTTAATAATTTTGAATTTCCCTGAAGGTTCTCTCCCGGTAAAGTACCTGGTAGTTCCTCTCATCACTGTTAGACTTACTCATTCGGACTGTCGCCCCCTCCTGCATAAAATAACCTCCAGAATTGATTCTTGGACTACCAATCACCTCTCTTATGCTGGTAGACTCCAACTTATCAAATCAGTCTTATTTGCGGGTCAGGTCTATTTGTCCTCTATTTTTATCCTACCTTCTAGGATAACTAAAGAGTTAAAACAATATCTCCGTCGCTTTCTTTGGTCTGGTTCGACTATGAAAATTTATGAGGCCAAAGTTAACTGGTCGACTGTTACCACTCCCTACAAAGAGGGCGGCATTGGGATTCTAGACTTAAAAATCTGGAATCAGGCGGCCGTCTTTAAGCACCTCTGGTCTATCGTTAGTAATAAGACTCATTCTATTTGGTACGAGTAGATTAAAGCTGAAAAGATAAAAAATAAACTTTTATGGGAAGTTTCTTTGAGTCTCTCGTCCACTTGGATTTGGAGGAAAATTCTCCGTCTTAGACCTTTGGCTCGTAATTTATACAGGGTGGCTATCGAAAATGGTCAGAATACTTCATTCTGGCATGATCCATGGCCTGAAAATCTGAGATCGGCTCGAGCGCGCAGCCGAGGCCACGTGGACGAAATCCACAAGCTAAGTCTCTCCCTTCCCCATCCGAACATTCTATCAAGGGATGTTACCTACTGGACGGCTAAGGCAGGAAGTATCATTTTTACAATTAATGACACGTACAATGTCCTTCGCGCGCCTACCTCTGAAAAGGGATGAGCGATGTTAGTTTGGAATAAATATAATATACCGCGCCACTCTTTTATTTCATGGCTGGCTATCAAGGGCAAGCTTGCCACCAAAGACAAGCTTCGTAGCTGGGGTTATAATATCCCAGCTACTTGCACCCTCTGTCACTCTGATGCGGAAACTATATCTCATATCCTCTTTGAATGTAATTACTCCCAGAGTATCTGGACTTACACTAGTGTCAAACTTGGTTTTTCTTTTCACTCTTCATGCTGGAAATCTTGGATTATTGAGGCATCAAGATGGTCTAATTCTCGACACCAGAGTATTTGGCGAACTTGTTTCAATGCGGTTATCTACCACATTTGGAAAGAACGGAATTCAAGAATTTTTGGATCTTCCCCGACTTTGGCCTCTGCAATTTCATATCATATCTTATCGGATCTCCGATTTAGATTTCATGGTACCAAGATTAGCTGGTAAGGTTATTGTATTTAACTCTAACTTACTCCTTCTTGTGATACAGGTACTCGCTGTCTGGACTGGAGCGTGGATTTCGATTGGGATGATCATGGAGTCACCACTCAGCCACCTCAGCCACCTAGTCATTTGCATGTTACAAGCTTATGTTGCTATTCAGGTGTCGCAATATGGACACTTCTATTTTGACTTACTAGTGTTTATCGTTCTAGAGGTTTAATTGTTGTAAGCTTGAGGGTATAACCCAGAACCATGTATGAATGTTTCTAATTAATTTAAGTTTTCATTAAAAAAAAGTAAAAGAAAAAAAAGATCATGAATGTTTTTAACTAATTTGATAAAATAAAAATAAGTTTGACCTAATCTGTATTTTATTATTAATTAATAAAATTGATCTTTTAATTAAATTAATAAATTAAAATATATTTGTTGTTGGATAATTATTTACCCTACCCAATCGGTTAAAAATGGCTAACTTGGTACAGCACATTCCAGCCCAACTACTAATAACAAATATGAGCTCAAACCACTTCTTTCTCTCTCTCTCTCTATATATTCGACGTTCCAATTTGCTATAATAAACTATAAACATATTTATACCAATCCAATTAAAAATGGCAAATTGGAACGTCGAATAACCAGCACAACTATTAATAAATAATATTAGCTTAAACCACTTGACCCCTTTGATTGAGTCAAAATATTACAATTCAGCTGACTTTAGAATATTAAACAGATTTATCATCGTATCCGATTATAAAATTAATTGCATACGATCACCAAAATTTAACCTACTGCAAGGGTGACGAAATTTAAAATCATTGACACCGTACTGCTATAAACAAATTTAGTGTTTTATTAAAAGAATTTCAAATGGTTAAGAATAGTTAACATACTGCAAGGGTGACGAAATTTAAAATCATTGACACCGTACTGCTATAAACAAATTAGTGTTTTATTAAAAGAATTTCAAATGGTTAAGAATAGTTTTGTCCTTTTGGGGAAAACTTACTGTAAGTATTTCAATTAAAATGTCACCCTAACATTGTCTCAAAATTAAACAATGAAAACCTCATATAAAGTTCTTAAAAATGTCAACCTAACATTGTCTCAAAATTAAACAATGAAAACATCATATAAAGTTCTTAAAAATTTATAGTAAAAATTTATGTTCGGTTAAGACGAGAGCCATTTTTGTAAATCCGAATAGAGAATCAACTGTTTCAAATTTATCGTAATCATGATATTCTTAGAATTATTGCTAAGACTATTGGAAATCCTCTTTCAGTTTGGGGTTCTAGAGAAGAATAAGGTTAGTTTCAACTGCAACAAAGTACGGTTAGAATTGGATGTATTGGATGTATCTAAGGAACTTATAAGAAAAATATGGATTGACTTTAGTAATAAGGAAGGATATTGGCAAGAAATCATTTATGGTGATCTACCTTTCTATTGTAGCCAATGTTATAACTTAGGCCACCAACAATCAAGTTGCAAGAAACTTACTCATAAGAAAATATATCAATCTTATGTAAACCTCCACAATCAACCAACCAAAACTCAGTTTGGATTCCGAAGATTAAATCCATTGTCATTAAAGATGGACAATCCGAGAATTTAATAATCAAAGCATACCTCGTGATCCTCTTGATATTTGTAAAGGAGATAAATCTTCAAAGATGCTTCAAATAAATCAAAGTAAAGATAAAGACAACATTGATCGAAGGGAGGAAGACATCATTGAAGCTTTGCAAAAAATAGATTAGTCAACTTATTTAAAGGGAGTGAAAGCAAAGAATTAGAGACTAATTCCCCATCCAAAGGTAATATAGGTAGCCTCTCTGCATCTCATACTCTTAGTAAAATAGAAATATGGAAGGAATTTAAAAAAGTCTTGAGTAGGAAAATAAAATAAACCAAAAACATGAACTTGGAAGGTCCTATATCAACCAAAACTACTCTATCTAAAGGGTCTCGTAGACTTTTTTTAGACTATTCTAAATGACCACTAACATCCTAAACTGGAATGCTATAGGCCTAGCTAACAAGGTAACTATGAGGAGATTAAAATCTATTAAAAGGTTGGAAATAATTGATTTTATGGCACTGCAAGAGCCTATGATCTTAGTATAAAATTTGGAATTAGTTACTAAAAAGTTGGGATATCATCTTGGCACTGCTAATCTCAACAACAACATATGGGTCTTTGGAAGGATGATTTCACAGCTAAGGTAAATTCTAATCAACAAAAGTTAATCCATTTAAAAGTAAGGCACACGCATTTTGATAAAGACTTTTGGGTCACTATAATTTATGGAAAATGTATAAGGTTTCAAATCACTTTCCTATGAAATAACTTGAGGGACTCTCAATTCATTCATCTGAATGGATAGTAATGACGGAATTTAATGTCATATCTAATTTCCCAGATCAGTTATCTTGCTCTACACTACGAAGTATTAAAAAGTTCAATAATGTCTTACATGATTGCCAGCTAGAGGATGCAGGCTTTACCGGGTCTAAATGTACCCGGACTAAAAAACAGGATGAGAAAACACCTTGATAGAGTCCTATAAAAAATTTGTTGGGTTAATTAATTTGACATTACTAATGTGAAGCACTTATCGACATTTCGGGTCAGAATATACCCCTCTAAGTATTACCATCTCAACTGAAAAGAGAAAAATAAAATTCACCTTTAGGTTCCAAAACATGTGGACCTTACACCATGAGTTCTTCAATATGGTGAAGGAAAACTGGACATAAATACTACATGGTCTCCCTATTATAATCTTTTGGTATGGACTGAAGAGTTTAAAACAAAAGTTAAAATGTTGGAATAGAGAAGTGTTTGGAAATATATTTGAAGCAATCATTCAAGTTGAAGAATATGTAAAATTTAGAGAAGCATTTTATGAGGTTTCTGAAAGTCAAGATGATTAAATTAGTCTTGCTAAATCTCAAGCTCTTCACCTTAAATTATTAGCCAGAGATGAGGCCTTCTGGGAGCAAAAAAGTCACATAAATTGGCTGAAAATAGAGATATGAAGTGTGCTATATTCCAGACTTATGTATTAAAAAGCAGAAGAATGAACAACATCAAATGATTATAGATTGAAGGTACTTGTATTAATGATAAAAAAGAGTTAGGAAATTATGCAATAGAGCATTTTAAAACCCTCTTATCTTGTTATCCAATTCAAGGTGAATCTGAGGAGCTATACAATATCATTCCTAAAATTATCACTAAAGAAGAAAATACCAAAATTATGGAGTTACCTACATAAGAAGATATACATGCTATAATCATGTCCTTATGCCCTAAGATTGTAGCAAGAGTGGGTGGCTTCACTACCAAGTTTTTTCAGTTTTGTTGGGCTATTATTTACAAAGATTTGTGTGATATTACTACTGCATTTTTTGAAAAATCATCATATTCCTCAAGGAATTCATACTACATTTATATGCCTTATCCTTAAAATAGATAATCCATTATCTTGGAATGATTTTAAGCCAATAAGCCAATAAGCTTCTATACAATATCCAATATGACCCTATCCAAGATCTTAAACAGCTGGCTATCAACTCTACTCCCTAATATTATTTACGATGAACAAGGGGGATGTGTCAAGAGAATAAACATCCATGACAATATCCTCCTTGCTCAAGAATTAGTATATGATCTAAACAAGAAGGTGAGAGAGGATAACACTAATTTCGATAGGCTCTCTTTTAGTTTCATTATTAAGATAATGGAATCATTTACATTTGACAGAAGATTTATAAGTTTAATAGTGAAGAGCATTGATTCTTCCAGCTTTTCTATACTAGTTAATGGTGAGTTACATGGTTTTTTCAAGTCAACCAAGAGAGTAAAGCAGTGAGATCCCTTATTCCCTAGCATCATCATAGCTGAAGAATACTTGATAAGAGGTATGAGAAACCTATTTGAAGAAAAGCCTAAGATGAAATACAAATCAAGAAGTTACGTGAATATCCCTTATTTGGCATTTTAAAATAATTTTTTAATCTTTACCAATAGGAAATCTACTAACATCAATGATCTCTGCAAATTCTTGTAAAACTATCAGTTAGTCTCTCGGAAAATCATCAATAATGATAAAACACAATTTTATATAGCTAAGAATACCTCAAGAAAGAATCAAAATGCTAGAAAATATGATTGGCTTTAATTACAACAACTTCCCCCCCCCCCTCAAATATCTTGGCATCTCAGCCAACTCCGACAACAGAATAAGGAACTATGATGAATTAGTGCTAAAAATAAGGTCTAAGATACTAGAGTGAAATTCAAAGATATTATCCTTTGTTAGCAAGCTAACCCTAATTCAATAAGTCCTACCTACAGTTCCTATTTACCATATTCAAATCTGTATCCTTCCTAAATATGTTCTCACAGAATAGAAGCATGTGTAATAGATTCTTTTGGAGAACCAATGAAGCCAAAAATGCTATTACTTGCTCTTGTTCGTCTCGTCTGTGTAAGCCCTATGAAGAGGGTGGTTTAAACATCAGAAGAAATAAGGATATACAAATATTCTACTCATGTAAGTTGTGGTTGAGGTTCACGACTCAAAAAACTCTTTGGGCTAAATACATGATATATGTATATTATCCTACTTCGTTTCCATCAATTGTCCAGGCAAGTAACAGATGCTCTAAAACTAGGAAAAGGCTAGTAAGTATCAGAAACCTTGCTGAAACATATATATGTTGGAAGATCAGTGAATGTAATATAGAATTTTGGTCTGAGAAAATGTATTTTTCTATTCCTTTCATTCAACTTTCCAGCAACGAAGACATGCCCTCGTACGATATAGACAAAGTCAAAATTATTTGTTTGAAGATCACTGAAATTTGGACCTTCTAAAGCATCAGGTACTACCTTCTGATATTGAGAAAATTAACAAAATCAAAGTGAAACCTGATATAGAAAATTCCATTAGATCTACTGGCCCAGCCCAGAAGATGTAAAACGTTTTGTAAGTATATTTTTTTTGATGTAATTTGTGTTGCTTTTCCATTTGCTCGTCTGTAAGCTGGGCAAGTGGGCATTAGGTTTAGGTCAACCAGAGTGTCCAACCAAATTGAACATTTTAAATATTTAAACTCAACTTGAAATAAAAGTATTCCATTAAGAATAATTAAATATTTAAATCCGAGTTATATAATTTAAAATAAAATTAATGAAATAAAGATGTTCAAACCTGGCTGCTATTCATTAATTATCACTGGCCGGCTATTCATCAATTATGTATCTTTCTACCTTATATCTAAACAAGTTCCTGAACCAACTTGTATGTATGTCTCCCTTACACAACTTAATGTTCAAAGACAAACGAAGCGTTCTACATACATAATACATTACGAGAAATTCGTAACAAAACAGCTATAAAAAATATGGATTCTCTATATTTGTCCACCTTCATCTTCTTGATCTTAAACCACTTCATAATCCTTGTGTTCTCTCAGGATACATATGTGCAGGACTATTGTTTATCAGACAATTTCACAAGTAACAGTGTTTACTCGTCCAATTTAAAAGACCTTGTCTCCAACTTTTCATCTCTCCAGTCCAATGACTATGGCTTCTACAACATGTCAGTTGGTCAAAACAGCGATAGAGTTAACGGCCTCGCTCTATGTAGAGGGGATGTTAGACCAGCCGCATGTCTTACTTGTATCCAAACAGCTACCAAACAACTAAGTGCTGATTGTCCCAGAAATAAGGAGGCGATTATATGGTACGACAACTGTATGTTCCGCTACTCAAATCAGTCCATTTTCAGTACGGTGGATCACAATAACGAGTTTTTTGCGTGGGACAGAAATAACGCAACTGATCTCGAGAATTACAACAAGGCGTTAAATGTTTTGTTGGATTCCTTGAGGAGTAGAGCTGCTGCTGGTGGGCCGGAAAAGAAATATGCCAGTGGGAATACTACCGGACCAGCACTCCAACCCATATTCGCTCTTGTGCAGTGCACGCCGGATTTGACTGAGCAAGACTGCAATGATTGTCTGGTTTATACTTTCGCACAGTTTCCGATCTGTTGTAATGGGCAAACAGGAGCCAGCTGGACAGGACCTAGTTGTTTTTTTCGATTCGACAATAAAAGATTTTATGCCACGGAGATTGGTCCGCCTGCTCCACCGCCGTCTATGTTGAATTCTCCTCTTCCACCAGCACGGCTGCCTTCAGAATTGACCTCAAGTATGATCTAAGTTCTATTGTTCTAACAATTTAGATGAGCTGTGTTATTTGATATATTATATATTGTTACGTTAAGAACTCATTATATTCAAATGATTTAGTGTTGGATTATGTCTAATATAAACACTTAAAGTAGTCAATATAAGTAATAACTCTGATAAATATTGTAATAAAAAACATTTGAGCACCGGCTTTGTGATTCATGTTTGAACTTCGTGAATAGGGAAAGTACTACAAGTAGATTATTTATTTACATTTTGTGTGATTTTGGCAGGAAAACATAATATAACTATAATTGCAATAGTTGTTGCTGTTGTCGCTTTGGTATTACTTGCCATTTGCATATTTGTGTTCTTGAAAATGAGGAAGAGGAAGCCAAAAGATAGAACTAAAGGTGAGTTGATACTTCGATTTTCGTTATATATTTCGCGATACAGGAATCTTTTGTTTGCAGAAGTTTTAGTTGTAGTAAAATGTATGCCTGTCCTGTGTTTTAATCATTATGGAGATTCCTTACCAACAGTTTTGTTCTTGTTATTTTTATGGGTTAGTGGATGGAATGGACAACACTGAGTCTTTGCAATTTGACTTTGATACCATCAAAGTGGCTACGGAGAACTTTTCCGAGGCAAACACGCTTGGCCAAGGTGGATTTGGTGCAGTTTACAAGGTAAATTATGTTTGGATTGAATATAGAGGTTGGAAATACCGTTGATTTACTGAATTTGGGTTAATTTTTTCAGGGTCGTCTTGTGGATGGACAAAAAATAGCAGTAAAAAGATTAGCAGAGAGTTCCCAACAAGGAGACTCAGAATTCAAAAACGAAGTATTATTGGTTGCCAAGCTACAACACCGGAATTTAGTTAGGCTTCTTGGTTTCTGCCTGCACGGAAGCGAGAGACTTCTTGTATATGAGTTTGTACCCAATGCTAGCCTTGATCAATTCATATTTGGTATAAACTTACTTCACTTTTTCATTACTACAATGGGTCCGATTTCATTAACTTTAATAATTGTCTTTACTTATATGGTTTTGTCTATTTAGATCCAACCAAGCGCGCACTATTGGATTGGGAAACACGCTACAAAATCATTGGAGGAGTTGCTCGGGGAGTTCTTTATCTCCATGAAGATTCTCGTCTTCGTATCATTCACCGTGATCTAAAAGCTAGCAATATTTTGTTAGATGAAGATATGACCCCCAAAATTGCTGATTTCGGTATGGCAAGATTGTTTGATATGGATCAGACTCAAGCTGCAACTATTAAAATTGTGGGGACGTAGTGAGTATCCTTTATAATATATTCTCGTGAATTGATCATAGTATAAACATTCATTTGAAAACGTTTTGATGTGATTTATGCAGCGGTTATATGGCTCCAGAGTATGTAATGGCCGGACAATTCTCAGTAAAGACTGATGTTTTCAGTTACGGGGTCCTAGTTTTGGAGATTATAAGTGGTCAGAAAAACAACTCTTTTCAGAATGGTAAAACTGTAGAAAACCTTCTTGGATATGTAAGTACTGAGCTTTATCTATAGACTTGATTGAAACTTTTGTACATTTATAACTAGATCGCTAGTTTAGTATCTTGGCTAAATATTTTCGCAGGCATGGAAAAGCTGGAATGACGGAACTGTACTGAACATGGTGGATGGTTCGTTGACATCAGGCTCAAGCCCAGAAATGATGAGGTGTATACACATCGGATTGTTATGTGTTCAAGATAATGAAGCCGACAGGCCAACAATGGCAACCATTGTACTCATGCTGAATAGCCATTCAGTTACTCTTCCGGCACCCAGGGAACCTGCGTTTTTCAGGCGCAGTCATATAGAGCTTGATATATTAAACTCCTCATATGACACAACTGAAACAACTTACAATGGATCCCAATCCGAAACTTTGCCACTATCGGAGATTAGAGCTTCAGAGTTTTATGGTAGATAGTAGTTTCCTTCGCTATACTGTATTCTTTACTCCGTGTAGCCGAAAATTTGTGTTCTACAATGTTTGTATTTTTTTGTTACACGACATGATTATTTATCATCCAACGTCCAAATTTTGTTTTTTATATTGTAACATTAAAGGATTCTTCTTTGCTTCGTAATGGTAAGGCCACAGCTTACAAAACAGCCACATATAGAATAGTAAGGGGACTATACATACATAGCCAAAGCAAGTTTACGCAAAAAAAAAAGCTTTTGATTCACCTTTGAATTTTTTTACCTCCAACTTTCATTTAGCTACAAAACTCTTATTAATATTAATGAAAGACAAAAATTAAATGTATCATAAATTCATCCAAGTCACGGAAAAAACCTATTTTACTAATTTTAACCGAAAAAATACTTTGATCTGGTAGATCAAACCTCATATTGCTACAACTTTTTGAAGTTCTTCAAAATCTTGTTGAACATTCAAAGTTGATTCCAGAATATTCACTCTTTTCAAAAAAAAATTAAAATCTTTTAACAAAAACACAAGATCAACATGAGTCAACCAGAATTAGAGATTAGCATGGAGGAGTTAATATCGCCGGAGGTGAAGGAGAAGCTTCTCTCGTCGGAGAAAGAGGTTCAGTCGCCGGAAAATGTAGCATCATTCTTGATAGAGCCCCTGAACCGGTAGTGTCTGGTCACAATTGTCTTTTGTCTTTTTGGCCCTCCAAACCCTTATTTTAATATGTTGTCATTTATGTTTATCTTCTAACTACGAATTGTGTTTTGATTTTTGTAATTAAAGAGCGGATGTTACGGATGGATCCAAGGAAGCTTTCAGCAGTGATTTGACTCGTGTATTTTTCACGACTGAGTATTATATGTAAGAGTATTGGTTAAGTGAGTCAAGAAGAATGTCTAGTTACCAACATAATATACCATGATAATGTAGAGAGTAGAAATAATCCTCAGATATTTTTTTCACTACGAGAGGCCGAGAAAATATATTCCGTCAGTGGCCGAAAAAGATCGTAATGAACCGAATAATGATGAAAATTCTAAAAAAACTCTGGATAAACTTATAACTGATGTTATGTAAACAAGAGACTAAATTCATATAAAACAAATTTACAATAAATGTTTTGAAGTTGTTTATCCAGAGACATCCTCACTAGTATAACCATTGGAGAAGGAGAAACACTGCGATCATCCACAAGTGAAGCGAAAACTATTTGTTGATGCATTATTCACTAAATGAGATAAATATCATTGAAAACATGTGGATGCGGTTGATATAACCAGCGAAGCTTCGGTGGCAAACCCTTTTAAAACTCCAAAGGTTACCGCCTGTAAACCAGTTTCAAGTTTAAATATGATTCTAGCAGATGTACCAAAAATACTTTGTACTTATTCGATTGCATCGCTTTCTAGCAATAGCATACCAAGCTTTGTTGTGGGTGCAAAAAAAATGATAAACGATCTAAAAGGATACTTGCGGTGGTTTTCGACACACTTCATTTTGTTTATAACTACTATAAACGACTTTAGGTCTGATGAACATTGCGGGTATCGTGTAGTTTCAAATGGATTATATGACCATCAAAATGGTTAGGAGGTTATTAGGAAGGGACTTTACGATGATCTAATGGATAACTATGATGTTTAGAGCAAAACATATAATGGTAAAAAAGACTATCTCAAAGTGGCTGAAAGTATACACTATTACGAAGCACCAGCTCCCATGTCTTATTGGATGACAATGCCGGAGATGGGTATACCAATTACAAATTGTTCATTTTATATCACAATGTCTTATAGGCAGCCATATTTTCCTACTACTACGGCGTGCACCCTCTCGGATGTCCAAAAGACTTGAAATTAGGTTTGGTTTTGCTGAAAAATAACCATTTCGTCAATGTAAGTCATTAATATCATTCTTACTTTTTTTGTATACTAAATATCAACATTCATATTATAATTATCAACTGTTCACGTATACATCCTACATAGAATGCATTGCATAGCAATGACGAATCCACTTAGGAATTATCATTACTTAGTCGCTACAAGACATAAAGACATATGTCGATCTTGAAGGTTGAAAGTCAGTCTATTCCTTTCCAGAAGTAACTAATTTAGATTAATTTTTTTAGTTGGTTAGTGTAATTTTGTACTTCATCTATGCCTTATTTCAAACTTATCATACTTGGTATGTTTAGTTTGTACTTTATCTTTTTTAATATGTTGAGTTCGTACAATAACACTACAAAAGAAATAACAATGACTTATAATTTCATTAAATTTTCTCATTCGATACAAAATTAAAGATAAAGCAAAGCTACATAATTTAACAAATGATATAAAATTATTCGAAATCATAACCTTTGTTATAGGTAATAGTAAAAAAAAAAGTACGTAGTTCTTCCTCATTTTCGATGATTTGATCTTTTATATATTGCAGCATCTCTTTAGACAAATAGTTAGTGATTCTTAAATCGAATGAGTATGATGCTTCATTTCTAATATCTGATGGTTGGTTAAACACAAAAAATATTGGTCCACTTGTAATATACATGTATCTTGTCGCTACGTCTTTAGGGCTACGTCGGGGGGGCATCGATTTTACCCTAGACATACGGTCGTACATGAAGTACATCATACATAATACTTCGTTGAAAAACTCATCATTATTCTCATCGGACCGAGTAAACTTCATATGTTTTGCAGCTTTGAGTAGATAAGAATCTTCAAACACACTCCACTTCATATTAATACAAGTTATACGTAAATACTTGAAGTTGTGTGTTTAGAATAAGGCTAGTCAGTAACATTTTTAGAAGAGTTAATCTTAAAATTGGCGGGGTTATTTGAGCGAGATTTTATTTTGGCGGCAAGTTGAAGGCGGGAAGATATTTTGGAAAAATATCTACACCATAGGTTATGCCTCCTGCACACTAATGGTGCACAAGTGATTGTACCATTGATTCCAAGTCGATGCATCATCGACGCATAGGATAGTGCACCGATGATGCCCAAAGTGGGGCACCTATGGTGTTATGCATCGGCCGTGAAATAACCCACGGTCGGTTCCTAGCACCATCAGCTTGGGATTCCTTGACCGATGGGTACATGCATCTTACCTTATCGGTCATTTGCACCATCGATGCATAAGAGGCCACACCGATGGTGCCGACCCTTTGCACCATGGTGCAGATTAGTGTGCACCTTTATCCAGAATATAAAAATATATTGATCACTGATCAGGATCATATACAGCCTGGTATTACCATAAAGGATAGTCGCGATGCCCCTTCATGGCCGGCCGGTCGGCCTGATCAGTATCAGTATGGAGCCGAAGGCGAAGGTTTTAGGAAGGCCCCCTTCTCTTGCTCTTCAGTAACTGGTTCTCATGACTTAGCACTCATGATTCAAAATACTTGTATTTTTCATGGGTTTTTTTATTCTAAGTTTTTTGTTAGTTTAATTCTAAGTTTACTTGTAATTGTTCAGGGTTAATCTTATTCTGTGTTTATGGTTAATTTAAGTTTTAGTTTTTAGTTTATGGTTAGTTTGAAGTATAAGGTTTAGGCATATTTTTAGTCTAATTTTTAGTCTTAAACTTATTCTAAGTGTTTATAATTTTTAGGCGGTGACGCTAATATACCGAAACACTCTCACGCCAGGTTTATCGAGCAAGATCTATCTTCTTATAACCAGGCCTCACGAACGTTTCGGTTCATCTTGAACCCGTCCAAACTGACGCATCACTAGATACGACATGTATCCATATACATTGCTCATTATCCGGAGTGGATAAAAAACTAAGCAGATAGCATGGATGGAGAATTGGACCCTGATCTGCTCGTAAGGCTCGAACACGGCCTGTAAAATCAATATAACATGTAATTAGAAAAAGTATTATTAATGAAACATAAATTACTTATAAAAGTGGTTACTTACATTATTCTCCTTTTAATCTGAGATAAGAGAATGCATCGTTGATTTTGGGCGAATGTTCGATCCTACAATCCTCTTGGGTAGCCAGCTGATACTCCTTAAACGCCTCAAGACATAGTTTGGATGTGATCGTATATCCAGCAGTCTAGCGTGGAAAAAAATCTGTATAGGTTATGCTTTAAAGCTTTTGAAGCATCCACCAAAGCATGGAATAGGAAGGCCAATGCACTAGTCCCCCAAGCTATGTCCCATAAACCAAAACTCATGTCCACCAACCCATACAGATAGCCAATGCACTCTTAATTAGGGAAGATCAGAATTTTGTTACATCTTAAAAATGAAAATAAGTATCTTTGATTCTCAGTATGGATGGCATCAACCTCTTCTTTATCCAATACATCTTGCTCGGGGTCACTAATAGCATTCACCCTAACGCTAAAGGATGATTGTGGTGCCGATGTATGCACTGGGCGAGTTAAACAATGAGCAAATGGTGGTGGTGGTGGTGACGGTGATGTATGCGCATCAGATGATCAGTGTACCGCATGTGATCGTACAGGTGGTGCATCACGCCTTGATGATCCCCCAACAACCGGATTAATTGTTTTTGGCCTTTGTGAATACGGAGCCATGACCATTCTCTATGTTAATCCCCTCTTGACTTTCGGCCACGTTTTTTTTGCGGACCCTCTCTTCTTCAATGGACTTTACAACTGCGATATTTTTACCATGGTGAATCGTCCTGGATCGGGAGAGACCATTTGGTCGAGGATCGTCAATCCGAGTACTGAAAAAAAAATTATAAGTTCAGTCAAAAAATACATAAATAGTTAACACGTAAAAAATAATTATTATAACCATAAAATACATAAAAACATAAACAAATTTTTAAAAAATAAAAGAAAACGTTTCTAGGACATTTTTTAAAAATATAGGATTTAAAAGATATTGGTGCGTCCAGGCACCCCATTGGTGCCCACCATTTTCCGACCGATTCTCGTGAGGAAAATAGCTGAAATCATCCTCCAAAACCTTAATTCTAACATATCATAACCCTTTAATTCAAACCTATTTTTGGAACCCTAAATCTAACCCATGAAATTTACTAAAATCCTATCTAACAAATTTCAACCTAAAACAAACTAAAATCAACCTAGATAGAGGAACGATGGAGGCAGATGAGGAAGACGCCAAATTATTCTTTCGTCGGATTGTAAAAAGAAGTTACAGAAACGTTAGAGAGAATTGAGAGAGAAGTGAGGGTTAGGGAGAAGTTAGAGAGAAAATAACATGAATGTGGGTTAGTAGAAAATAAATTGCTTAAATACCCCCAAAAAGGTATTTTGGTCCAAAAAAGGGTACAATTATACTAAATGTGGGTAAACTTAAAATTGGGTAAACTTGGACTCGTTCTAATAGAAAAGAGATAAACGATATAATTCCAACTCACTACAATATACATTTTGAACACTAAAATTATATATATATATATATATATATATATATATATATATATATATATAATTGAATAATAATGGTTTTACAGGGAATATGGGTATATTATCCCTTCGCTCAACTTTGCTTTTGGTGCACTTCCAAAAGGCATGATACTAGTTGAGATATGTTCTTATTTATATACCACGGATCATTCTCATATTTAACTGATGTGGGATGAGGGATATTGGTTGTCCTCTCAATTTTCTTTTATTCGCTCACTCTAATAAGAGATTACTCCAAGGTTCTTCACCTGAGCAATAGAGCTTTACAACAGATCTATCTGATCACTTAAGACCACTTTGAATGTTCCTTAGCGCCACTCAATAGGCACTCCGAACTAAGTCTTACCATTGATCACACTGCATTGTTCCTTAGCGTCAGTCCATACAAGTAACATAGCTTTTATCCAAGGAACGACATGCACTCCGAAGTAGGTCGTATAAAGCAGACCATTCACCTTGAGCACGGTTGTTGGTTCATTATGTTCGACTTTCGAGAATATCACTCATATCACGTTGTATCCAGGCCTAGAGCTCTGATACTATTTTTTGAGACACTATTGTAAACCCTAATTTCAAAGTCTAATTTCACAACCCAAGCTTTGACACCACTTTGTTATGAATGACTAAGCAATATATCACAAATAGCTCAAACACAAAACAAAATAAAGAACATAAAAGAAAAGAACACACGATTTTAATGTGTTCGACAAATGTCTATGTCCATTTTTTAATGTCCTTTTGTGTAGTCCTAGTAGCATATTTATTGGAAATAAGTTCATTCGAGGAATAATATAAACGTATTGATCGTTTTTTTCTCCTTGCATACTATAAGAATAATACATGTTGTTGATAAGGGTTGCTTTTATTTTCTTGAATATTTGAATTTAATCTACAAGTTGTTAATCTTTAGATCAAAAGAAACTTAGTTTTTTCAGTTGGGTTGTGAATAAATTAAAACACCAATTTTATTTTTTATATTAAATTGAAATCCCGGTTTTAATTGAACTATAATTACAATTTTATCTCTTAGTTAAGTGGTTGTTGTTTTTATAGATCATAACTTTGACTGTTTATTATTTTATAAATTGGTCTCTAAACTATATTCTTTAGAGTTAAATGCCAATGTTCGGATTCGGTCATTTACATTATCCGAATTTGACCGGCTATCTATACAGTTACATCCATAATTGGTCTTCATATATTCGTCTCATTCCTATTTATGTGACTATGTATTAATAAGACCATCAATAAAAACTAGTACAGGAATTCCAAAAATCTCTCACTTGGATCATCATATGTTGTCAAAACATGCATTTACTTAATGTAGTTCTAATGATTCTATTATCCGTAGATATATTGAAAAATCTCGTAAATGACTTTTAATGACAAAGAAATAAAGACATCTTCATTGCATTAACAAGGAGAGATAAATGCAATAGTAATCACATTAACGCCAACAATCCATTACATGGATCTATTATGGTGTGTAGAAAAAGAATAATATGAAATTTAATTACACCTATATATTTTTAACTTCTCTAAACTTAAAAGAAAAATTAATATCTACTTAATGAACAAGAGAAATCAATAAAACTAAATGTGTATACCGACTACATATGTTTGCATTTATAAGTTAAGTATATGCAACCAAGTGGCAAACATATCACTGGACCTATTAAAAGTTCCAACTGAAATCAATGATCATCTAAAAAAATAATACTTATTTTAAGGCTTGTTCTTGAAAAACTATAGTAACATTGATTTAGTAAGATAATTTGCCACCGTGAAGTTTCTAGAGATGTGATCCATACTGATTTGACGACCCTGTACTCTCTCTATAACATATGAAACGTTGATATCTATATGCATGGAATTAGCCGATCACCTGTTACTATTTGAATATTTAACTGTATAATTATTATCACAATATAACCTTATAGGATTTAATATCATTTTTATAAGGAAAACATTTCACAATCATATATGAAAAGTAAGAAAAATATGCTTCCTGAAGTGCTTCAAAATATATCAACACAATCTACAAAGATCTTAGGAATACCCAATGATCTCTAGATTATTTGACTTTATATATGTCAAACATGTGTCATTCTGTTTGTTTCTAATATCATACAATCATTTTGACCACTTTCCAATTGTCCATCTCCATAATACTTCCATAACTTCCCAACAACCTAACAACAAATAAAATGCATGTCCTTGTACAAACTTGTGCGTATAAAGATTCTCGGCTACCGGAGTATATGGGATATTTTCCATGTCATTAATCTCAAATTGGTCTGCTATAAAAAAATGTATATTTACTATTTGTAGTGGTACTAAAAATGTTTTTTTACTGTTTGTAGTTATGATTTTAGCAAAAAATACCCTTTGACAAAAACTTAGCATATAAATTTAATTATTAAACATAATTAACACAATTTATCTTCCCTCTCTAAACATTCTTCAATTTTTCTCTAAAAAATCAAACCAACATTTAAGACTTGTTTTCTTTATCAAATCGATCTCCAACCATCATTTTAGAGGTTAGTGGTTTATAATCTCTTAACTTTCTCTCTCGTTAACGCATGAAAAAATATATTATTTTTAAACTTTGTCGAATTTGGGTTTGTATTTTGGTCGTTTGTACTATAAAGTATCATTTTATGGTATCATAAACTGATTTTTGACCCATATATGAGCGGATTTTGGTCATCGAATCAGGTTTTAAGTAAAACAAAAGTGTATAGCTTTGTAATGTTCTTCACCGTGATAATGATGTAGAAAATATATTATTTGAGAAACATAGTATATTCGTTATGAAGCACTATATAGTTAACTTTGATAGAGTTCTAAAATTAATGTGTTAGACATTTTTCATAAATCAAGTTTTTTGAAACTTAAGATATTTTAGATGCAAAAAATAGCTTTCGTATATGAATTGTCAAACATAACACATGTCTTGCAAATTTAGTATATCCAAACTGTAAAATATATACAACGTATATCTTCGACAGTTGCGCAACTTTACAACAATATTTATTCTATGTTTCACAAGTGACCTATGAATTTTCTGAATACCGGTAAACGTTTAAGTGTATTTCAACATATTTTATCAAATTATGGGGAATTCGTAAAAATATCACCCCCTTTATGGAGAACTTCATACATTATGTGACCATACTAGATTGGTGAATTTTCATATGCACTCCACAACATAATTTGTGAATACCTATGTCGAGAAACCAATGATAAATTATTTTTATTCACTCTGACAACTGATTTATTGGTTATGTTATGATTAATTTGTTATTTTTATGGCTTAGCATTAAAATTTTGGTGAAATATTAAATTTAGATGTTTGTTCTTATCATTTACAACCTAGCCTAGAAATACTAAAGTTTATGACCATACTTGTAAATATCATACAATACGCATGTTAAACCTTACATATCTTGTAATCAAACATATAGTATGTAACTTGCAAAACATAATGAACTGATATATACTAAACCTATATGGCTTATTTTGCCACAACTTCGTGAATAAAATTACATGTCTCTAAAACATTGGAGAATTATATTTGGTCATTCCAGCCATTTTTTATGATGACTTTGTTATTTTTGGGTTGTAGTAGGAATATTTATATGCAATATTAACGTTATATGCTTGTTTCTTTATCATTTTCCAACCTAGCCTAGTAATACTAAAGTATATGACCATATTTGCGAAATCTCGTGCAATACACGTGTGAAACCTTATATAGCTTATGTACAAAACGTATGATGTGTATGTTGGCGAACTCATGATCAAAGGATATTTGTCCTTGATTTTTTATTATTTTTATACAAATTTAATTGTTAGTTTTAATTCATTATGAATCAAAAATACTTTAATTTTCATTATTTTTTATTTATTAATAAAATAAGAGTAAAATGGAGCAAAAAAATAATAAAAAAAAGTTAAGATTTCAAATAGAAGTTATAATTAAAAAATAAAATAAAATCCAAAAACTTGAAGATAATTAAAAGAAAAAAATAAAGAACAGAAGGAGAAAATATAATAAAACGAGATTTGTTAAGAATAAATTATAATATTTTTATTATTGAATTTAAAATAATAATATAATTCTTTTATATTATTTGATAAAGTTTATGAAAATAAAATACAATATTTGATCTTCTATAAAAAGTTATAATATCATATTATTTAATTTAAGATAATAAAATAATTTTTTTATTTCATTTTATAAGAATTATAATTATATTCTCTTAAAGATGTATTTTATTTGTAGAAGATTAGGGTCCAATAAAAGTTCATAAATCTTCCTATAAATAAAGCCATAAAGCATCATACAAAGACGATATCCATGCGGTACATAATCAAAAACTATAATTTTCTTCTATTTCTTTTACTTTAGTTTTTATTTTATATGTTAGGATTATCCTTAGTTTTTATTTTATATGTTAGGATTATCCTTAATTTGAGCTAGACTTCATGTGTTATAGTGTTTTAGAAACTCTGCTATATATTTTTTTATGAATTAAACTTTTCAAATTTTGATTATTTCTTACATAATTTCCTTTGAATTATTATTATTTATAATGCTTTTAATTTCTTATGAGATTAACTAAATGATATTAGATTTAGGTTGAGACCAATATGTAAAATCTATTTTAGATCTATATTAATACCATTGGGTTGAATCAGTCGTACGATATGGTCATGAGCCAATGAAGTCTGTTCTTAGATTCTATGACCTAATCGTAGGATATAGGGGACTATAGATATAACTTGCCATACAGAAGGGTTAGTTGTGTGGGATCGAATATGCATGTTCAAAAAGACTCTGGAACCAATTTCTCGTAGTTTACAATTGCATGTTAAATTTTAATTTTAGTTTTCTTTTATTTTATTTTTAATAAATAATTAATCTTTACTTTTTATTTTTTAGTTTATATTTTTTTTTATTAAACTTTTCGATTTAAGTTTTTTTTTATTTATTCATTTGGGTTCGATACATGAGTCTTAAAAATATTAGAAACTACAATGATAATTATACACTTGCAAAATGATAATATATATATATATATATATATATATATATATATATATATATATATATATATATATTTAACATGTTTATGGGTTTTTAAGCTAAGATAGTTGTATAAAAAATTAAAATTATGGATCAGGTCGATGGAGAGGTAGAAATAAAAAAAAACAAGACATTTTAAATTACTAAGACGTTTAAGGAAATGTGGAATCTAAAAAATATATATTTAATTTATGGATTAGTGAAACGACCATCACGGTAGACAATGTGCACATTAATCAACGGGTTAAGGGTTACCGATAAGTATTGTGAATATTTCAAAAAGTATCCATAAAATACAAATTCATCCGCGGGTTAACAAACTTTTTTATATAAATTACGAAAGATTATATGAGGAGAATAGATAATTGAAATATGTTGGAATCAATTTGAATTATCTTGACATGATATTAAAGAAATCTATATACCAAGACAACAACCATGAGCTTACCGATGATAATGTAACCCATGCGGCGCTAACGTATTTGTTGTACTTATTCGCATGTACTATATTTGCTGACAAAGAAACCATTAAATATCACCTAAGTATGCGCTTCTCATAAGGTGTTTGCTTATTTATATAAAATGAAAATCATATTTAGTCTTCTAATTATGCTAGATACATGGATCATCCACCATTTTTTTCATAGAATTCAACCCAGCCACATGGACGAGTCTAACATAAGTGGAATTACTTACTTGCAAATGAGTAAAAATATGTTTATAAATTTAGAGTAAACTTACTCATAAAATATGATGTTTTTTTAGTAGCAAAACATAGTGTTACTCACTTGTGAAATTTCAGAAAATATATTTTTAAATATATGATTAACTTATTTTCTAAATATGATAAATTTTATTAGCAAAACATAATTTTACTTACTTGAAAAATGTTAGGAGACTTTGTTTCAAAATATAGACTTATTTTTATATTGGGTTTAATGATTTTTAGATTGTGTTCTAGTTATATGTAGCTGTCCTTGATGCTTTTCCTTATAATAAATTATCATGGTACTATAGCAATATAGTCGAGGTGAATCATGTGCAAACATATTAATCAGAACTAGTAGTTTGTCGGTTTGGATGCGTACAAGGAATTCATATATTTGATATGAGAGATAAGCTCCCAAAAAGCAAACGTAGTTACGTATAAATGAAACGATAAAATTTAAAAATAGTGTAACTTTCGTATTTTGCATGAGGAACTTATGGGATCTTTAGTCTATAAGGGCAGTATAATGCACTTCGTATTATGCCGATTTGATATATAAAATAGGTTGGGTGGAATTTTTAAACCTTGAACTCATTGGCATTAAGTAACATGTCTATGATAATCGTGAATTATAGTCACACGATAGTTGAGAGTTATGCAAAAAATTATTTATATAAGTCCTCGAGACTTTCATGGTAATTATGATAAACTGAACGTGTTTTTTTTTTAAATTACGACATTAAAAAGAAGCACTCGTAGTAATTTATGTAACGCTTTTATTGTTATTTTTGTTTTTTATTTTTGTACGATGGCTACAACATGTTATATATGTACCATTTTATTTTGTACTTTGACATCATCATTGGCTAAATATATACTTTATGTTCTAGTTATGTTTATTTGAAACATATAGAAAAAATTACTTACGAAATAATTTATATAAAGCCTTAGTTTTCCACCATATGGTGAATACAATATCTAAATATTATATAATTTGAAAAATAAAGATATGTAGCCTTGCGAAACATATGTCTTTTGTTTTTTCTGACTTGTGCTTCATTTATTGACGAATGCAAATTTTTTGTCACTATATTATCCTATATTGTCTTTAACCATAAGTCCAAAACTTAATCTAGATTTAAGATATTCATTTCATGTATTAGAATAAACTCGAATATAGTTATTTACGAATATCAGTTATTGTGGTGCAAAATAGTAAGATATATAATCCTTAGTTAATTTATTTTAATGCGGTATTTTGTAAAGTTATCATTTTTTATGGGCAAGATCGATCAACATGTCATTGCGTGTATAATATAAGATATATAAATAAATTGATTAAGCAAGAATCACTAGTTAAGTATCGCATGATCAACCTTACTCACTAAGATATGGTTCCAGCAAATAATCTTTACCATAAGATTTTATAATACTATTACTGTTAAAAAACAAAGAGAGAAGTAGCCGCATGAAGCGGCTAGGGTTTTATGTTTATTAGAAAATGTTCCTTTTTGTTTTATTGATGCATTAGAGATGTTAACTCAATAGTAAGGCTCTCAATATATAGAGAACTTGGAGGCCTATACAAGAAAACTTAATACACTGAATATTCTAACACTCCCCCTCAAGTTGTGTAGTGGGATCACCAATACCCAACTTGGATAAAACTGATTCGAATGTTCTTGCAACAACCGCTTTTGTCGGGATGTTTGCCAGTTGGTCTTCGGATCTAACAAACGAAGTTCGACTGTCCCATCTTCAATCTTTTCTTTTATGAAGTGCCTATCTATTTCAACGTGCTTTGTTCTATCGTACTGTACCGGGTTCTCTCAAATCTTAATTGCAGTTTTATTATCGCACATTAACTGAGTTGGACACTTCAAGGGGGATCCGATTTTTTTCATTATCTTCTTTAACCAAAGTATCTCGGTAATCCCCTTAACGATTCCTCTAAATTCTGATTCAGCACTTGACAGTGATACTACTTTCTGTTTTTTACTCCTCCAATTCACCAAGTTACCTCCAAGAAGAGTAAAGTAGCCAGCAGTTGATCGCTTGTCGTTAGGATTCCCTCCCCCAATCAGCATCTGTGAATACTTCAACATCAAGGTGTCCATTTTTCTTAAAAATTATGCCTCTCCTGGTGTGCCTTTGAGATATCGAATAATCTTCATTACTGCCTCCATATGGTGTTCCTGAGGATGATGTATGAACTGGCTAACTACTCCCACCGCGTATGCAATGTCGGGTCGAGTGTGAGCCAGGTAAATCCCTCTTCTTGACCTAAGAACCTCGATTCCTAGGAAATACTTCAATCCCCCAAGGTCTTTCATTTCGAACTCCTTGAAGAGGTTTTTCCTAAGAGAACTAATTTATTCTTCGTCATTCCCCGTTATAATCATATCGTCGACATATATTATAAGACAAGTGACTAATTCTCCTCTCTTTTTGTAAAATAAGGTATGATCCCCATTACTCTATTTGTAGCTAAACTGCTTCATTGCCATTGTAAATCTCCCAAACCAAGCACGAGCAGACTGTTTGAGCCTACATAATGCCTTTTCAGTTTACATACCTCATTTTCTTGAAAACCATCAGAGAACCCTGGTGGGGGTTCCATATATACCTCTTCTTCCAAGTCTCCATGTAAGAAAGCATTCTTTACATCAAATTGATGAAGAGGCCAATCTTTATTCGCGGCTATTGAAAGTAAAACTTTGATAGTGTCAATCTTTGCAACCAGAGATAATGTTTCAGAGTAGTCTATACCATATGTTTGTGTATATCTTTTGGCAACCAATCTTGCCTTGTGTCGCTCAATGGTGCCATCGGATTTATATTTTTTATTAAACACCCATCTACACCCGACTGCTTTCTTCCCTTGTGGTAACACACAATTCTCTCATGTACCATTCCTATTTAGAGCTTCCATTTCGGTATTCATTCCCTCATGCCATTCAGTCATCTTCTTAGCTTCTTGAGTTGTTTTAGGGATTTGTTCAGAGAGAATAGTAGCTGAAAAATCCTTTGCAATCTTCGTTATTCCTTTCCTGTCCATTTTTACCGGATATGTAGAAGCACGAGAAACGTGTTCCGGTGAATACCGGTCAGGAGGAACTCCTCTATTTTTCTTGGGGGAAGAACCAGAGTTTGAGTTTCAACAAATGAACTTCCTGAAATGTCATGGCCAATAGAATTTTTTGAATTATGACATTGTGAATTTTTTACCTCTTGATGGATATTTTCTTCGGCTGATTCACTGGTAGTATCCATGGCATTTATTTATTGTTGGACATTGTCTTCGGGAGAATCATTTATGGTAAGAACTGCCTCGTCAGTCTTCTTTATGTTGGAAGAGGCGTGTTCGGTGGTGTCATCTATTGACTCTGTCGGCACATCCTCAAAGTAACTTTCATATAGCAACCAGTCGAGTGATTCACTTACTTTCTCCCCCTGAGCACGAGATTGGTGGTCAAAAAAATAATCGGATTCTAAGAAGTCACAGTCCATGGTGACATTGATTCGACGATTAACCGGATTGTAACACCGATAGCCCATTTGATGGACACCATACCCGACTAATACACACTTTTCAGCACAGAGATTAAGTTTGTTTCGACTAGTTTTAGGGATATGAACAAACACCGGCCAACCAAAGACACGAGGTGGTAAGGTTATAACAGATGGAATTGTAACTTGGGTGGAAAGCACTTGTAATGGAGTTTTATTTCCTAGACATCGGGTTGGTAGACGATTTGTAAGATATGTGGCTGTAGCAAGAGCTTCTGGCCAAAGAGAATGCGGAACTCTAGATTCAATCATAATAGCACTAGTTTTTTCAAGTAAAGTACGATTTTTTTGTTCTGAAGTACCATTATGTTGAGGTGTGTTTGGACAAGTGGTTTGATGGATAAGACCATTTGTTTTGAAAAAAATATGCATTGTCTGGTTGACAAACTCTGTTCCATTATCAAAACGGAAAATCTGTATTTTTTTTCAAATTGAGTCAAAATCATTTTGTAAAAACAAACAAATATTTCTGGTACTTCCGATTTATGTTTCATAAAGTATATCCAAGTCATTCTTGAGAAATCGTCCACAAATAAAACAAACTATCTGATTTGATTGTTAGTGGAATTTGGTGTTGGATCCCAAACTTCAGAATGGATCAGCGAAAAAGCATAATCAACTCTAGTATTACTTTGATTAAATGAGACCCTACAATTATTTTCAAGAATGCAGGTTTCACATTTCTCATGAATAGAATTATTCAAAAAAAGACTAGGAAACAAACTCTTAAGATAGCTTAAAGAATGATGACCAAGTCGTCGGTGCCATAACCAAAGTTGTCTTTCGGTTGTTCCGTGAGCAAGCATGGCATATCCCTTATGAACTACCTCATCAACATAATAGAGACCTCATTGTTCAGTACCACGCCCAATGATCTTCTTCGTACGAATGTCCTGTAAAATGCAAAAAATGGATACATAAGAACCACACCATTGATTTGTTTTATCCCTTGACTAACAGATAATAACTTTAAGGATAGTGAAAGAATGTAGAGGCAGTTTTTAATTTCTATTTTTTCCGAAAAAATAATTGAACCTCCCCCTTTGACTTCACAAATTTCTCCACTAGCAGTTTCAATATGGGACTTCTTTGGAGATGACATGTCACCAAAGTCTTTAGGATCATAAGACATGGTGTCCATATCCCCGCAATCAAGGATCCAATTCATTGATTTCTCAAACCCTTTACCTTCAAGTTTTTCATAGGAGTTCGTCGTCATTCCTCCAAAACCAGTGCCACTTCCTTGCTCATTTTTAGTCGGATCTTCACCGCCACTTGTAGACGAAGCCCGTTTGACATTAGATCTGAAACGTTGGTTATTTTTCTCCTTATGACCATCCTCCCACCATTCTGGATAGCCAACCAGCTGGAAACATGTCTCTTTAGTGTGTTTCTTTATCCCACAATTAGTGCAATACAACTTGGATTTATCTTCTTTCTCTTTGGATTGGAATTTAAACCTCTGTGCAGAATCTTTCACAGCCAAACCCATTCCAATTTTAATCGAGTCACTATCAGAAGAACTTGATTTTAGTATATTAAGCCTGGCCACTTCCCTTCGTATTGTAGCATATGTTGTTTCCACGGAAGGAAGATAATCCTTTTTCAGGATATCTCTCTTGACTGGTTCCAGCTTGTCATTAATCCCCATTAGCAATTAATAGAGTCTTTGTTCTTGAGTCTTCTTATTGTAGATCTGAATGTCTTCTGGGTCTTTCATAGGGTTCGGATCTCACCTATCTATAGACATCCAAATGTTCTGCAGTTTGTTCCACAAGTCTTCTAGTGTATCAGACCCTTTCCTTAATGAATTAGCCCTCTTATGAAGGTCAAACACCTGTAACGAATCTGTGCGAGAACCGTATGTGGTGGCTAACCCATCCCAGAGGGCTTTTGCAGTGGGATATTGCGAGACATTATTCACCAAGCTGGATTCAAGATTCTGGATAATCCATGTGAAAACACATTGATCATCTTGTTCCCACCTTGTATATGTTCTGTCAGTTTTGGATGGAGGTGTCGGCTCTCCTATAATGTGAGAACCTCTCCTCCTTCCCCCAATTGCTTTCTTCATCAGGTTTTCCCATAGGTCATAGTTGTCACCACCGAGTTTAATCCCTAGGGATAAATTCTCGGGGTTAGTTGTTTGTTGTTGTGTTCCGAGACCATTTCTCAGAATGGCGGCAATATGCATTGTTAATTCATCAGGGATTTGACTGACCACGACTTCATTGCCAGCTATCTTTGTTGAGGATGTTCAGAATTCCCAAAATCACACGTTCTCTGATACCATGTTAAAAAACAAAGAGAGAAGTAGCCGCAGGAAGCGGCTAGGGTTTTGTGTTTATTAGAAAATGTTTCTTTTTTGTTTTATTGATGCATTAGAGATGTTAACTCAATAGAAAGGTTCTCAATATATAGAGAACTTAAAGGCCTATACAAGGAAACTTAATACAATGAATATTCTAAAAATTACAGAGCCACACTTCAAATTTATTCACCAAATGGTATTAGAATACACATAAGTTTATCGTAAGAAAATGAAATATAAACTGACGACAAAAATGATAACTTATACGATTGATCCCTTAATTAGTACTCAATTTATTTGTAATATTATTTTCAAAATTAGAAGCATTTGTACTTACAAAATGTGAATGTTGTTTACTCATGTTACATTAACTTACCTCTTACTTGAGAAATATAAAATTTACTTTACATTATGAAATATTTTATTGATCCGTCAATAAATTATTTGTTGGATAAATTATCGTCAAACTTTTTTAGTTTTTTTATGGTTTAGAAACATATGAAACATCACAGCTCTCTGAATATATTGAATGTAACATTCAAATATTTTGAAAGTCTTACCATTCTTGATGAAGTCCATTGCACACTAACATGTGTTGCGATGTTTATAAGGATTTATATCTTCATTGCTAGTTTTGCTTCCATTAGTTTTTTTATTAAGTAGTTATAGTACAAAGTCAAACTACAACAAATGTTAATTTATTTTTCCAAAAGACTATGTAAAATACAAATATGTGTTATATTGTAAATCTCTACCAAGCCGTTAATTGTTTTCCTTGTTGGATTAATTTCAGTTGACATCAGAAGGTTGTAGTTGTTAATAATAATTTGTCCAAATATATGATAAATAAAATCAAAAGATTTGTTCCACCTTTGGCTTTAGATTCGATATAAATATGAAAAATGACATTTTTTGTTTGTAGATCCCTTTTGTTGTAGACTTTGTTAACAATTAGATATATATCTATTTTTTGGGTAAATGTACGTCTACAATAAGAAATAAATAAGTAAATTTGTTGTTAGGAAAAGTTTAAATTATTCTTTGTTACATAATAATTCAATATACCATTCCATGACCCGAGATGTACATTGTATTAGCTGGATTTGATAACTTATAGTCTGCTAGATGGATTTGGATGTATGCATTAATGACATGCAAATTATAACAAAATATGAAGGTAATTTAACAAAAGAAAAATAAATATTGGGTCGGCTGGTAATTTATTGTTATTAAAAATGAGAAATTATGAATTGGAAAGTAAATATGAAAAAGGTAATTTAAAAAAAGAAAAAGTTTGACAATCTTGTGACCTCTAAAATTTTATAAACATATTAAATAAAAGAAAAGGAATGACAACCTTAAAATAAAATTTAAAAGAATACTATCTAATTTCAAATATAAAAAAATAAAGTTAAAAGGAAAATATGACTATAAACCAAGTTTTAGAGACTATGAAAATCTCCATGTTATGGCATAACCAAAGTGTCAAATGTAAACATTGATGAGTCCGAAAACTGCTTCCTCTCCGGACAGGGACAGATCGGACCAAGCCCACCGGACCGGACAGACCACCTCGAACACTTAGCCCATTGGACTGTTCGAACTATGACAAAATTACTAAAAAACCTAAACACTTCTTGACTAAGCTGCTTGCTCCCCTACTAAGAGCTCATGGGTCTTTAAACATGACCCGGGTCCATTAAACATGACCCGAAAACTCATAAAGCCCAGATGTAAGGGTATAAATACCCAACCACCTACATTAAATATGGGTAATGAAAATTAACTGCAACCAGACTGCTTAATTCTCCCTCTACTCTCTACTCAAAATATTAAATACCCTTAAACTTCCACAAAACTCTGAACAAATTACCCAATTACCCTCAAACATAAATTAACCACACCAAATATAATTATAAGCCACGACTTAAAGGATATACATTTTCTCATCTTGTGTTATGACCACTGTGCAAACACTAGTATGACTATAAGTCACACCTTGATGGGTAAGAAATTTCACATATTATGGTCATATCACTGTGTCTAACGCGAATATAGCTATAAGGCATGCCCTAAGAGATACACAATTACCAATATTGTGGACTGACCATTACGTCAAGCGTGAATATGACAATAAGTCATTCCTCGAAAGCCATGTAATTCCCTATAATATAGCTTCACTATTATGACATATATTATTAAAGCTCAACTAATTTAACGATCCAAAATTGACGAGCCAAACATGACGAGCTCAAATAATAGATACATGATAAATAATATAATGAAGGTTAATTATGCTCTCATAGTATTTTTTATATATATAAAAATGAAAAATGAAAAAAATGATGGATATATGAGGAAATGATTATTAAAATATAAGAAACATAAAATATCTCACGTAAAGCATATAAAAAGTCTATGAAACAACCTCGATGCCACCGGACTAAACATCCATGGTGGTGCAAAAAGAGGTTAATAAGTTCATTAATGAAGTAATGAAGTTTTTCAAAGATTATTAAGGGATAAATAATTATTTTCAGGGGTGGTAGAATCTGATGTGATTTATTTTTTTTTAAGGGTAAGTTTGTAATTTTTGTCTAGAGTTTTGTGGAATTTTGAAAGTATTTAATGTTTGGGTAGAATGAAGAGGGAGAATTGAGCTGCCTGGGTGTATTTAATTTTTCTTACCCTCATTTAATGTAGGTGGTTGGGTATTTATACCCTTATCCTTAGGCCATATGGGCTTTCGGGTTGTGTTTAATGGATTCGGGTCGAGTTTAAAGACCCACCAGTTTTAAGTAAGTAAGTAGTCAGCTTAGTCAAAAAGTGATTAAGTTTTAAGTACTTTAGTTCTGCTCGAATGGTTCAGTGAATGAAAGTTATCCGAACTACCCCTGTCCGGTGGAATGGACATTGTCCGAATTAACCCTGTCCGGCTCCCATACGGTGTGGTAACAGAATCTGGACTCATCAGTAGCCCCTTTTTTAGGTGGTGTTCAAAGGCCTTTGGCAAGACCTAAAAAATAGTCTGCAGCTGGTCACAGTCATATCCGGACAGGTCCTTCGAACTTTGTTATAGTTTTATCTGAACTGAAAAAGTTCTTGAAAACTAAATGGTTTATTGCCAGAATTCATGGGACACGTGTGACTCTCTGGTTCGCCACATCAGCCATTTTTTCACCTAGAATGACGCTCCCACCTTCTCCAAAAAGTAACTTCTTCATTTAATGAAGATGACATCAGCGTCGTTTTTTAATCATTGCAACCCTTTCGGATTCTCCTAGGTATCTAAGCATATTCTTGTGTGTTTACTATAAATTAATCACTCCTTTACTGTTTTATCATCCTCTTCATCTTGTTTAAACTTCAAAGCTTTCTCTCAAAAACAAATACTTTTTCTCGGTGTGAGTTTATGTTCACAGCTAGGAACGCTTTAATCAAAGGTGGGTGGCTTAATTTATCAGAGTTAGAAAAGGCTCAGAAGTTTGAACGTGAGAGGCGCATTGCTGCAGGCCTCCCCGTTGCCCCTGTCGACAAACCAGTAATACCCAGCACAGAACCTGACCAGGGCTCTTCTTCAACCAAAAGCGTTAAACCTAGGAGGTTATTTGAAACCAACCTCTCACCAATCATTTCAGGCTCGTCAGTTCAGGAATCAGAGCCCACTGTTGAACCAGGGCAAGCACTTACCAGTTTTAAGAAGCCTTCTCCATTGATTGCCATGGGATCAGATGTTGATACCTCTCCAGATAAGTTAGTTGATCGGAGAAGAGGCCGCTTGGTAAAAGGGCAGGCTTCAAAAGGTACACCTTCCAAATCAGGGGCCAAAGACAGCAACAAAGGGTCAGAGGCACCCATGAAAATTCCTAAGGACAAGCTGTCCGGACCGGAGGCATCTAGCTCAAGTCTCCGAAAAGAAACTACTGCATTTGAGCCCCAGCCGGAGGCCAAAATACAAGGAACTAGTGAAACCCAACAATCCGGAGAGCATGCTGAGCCAATTTTTAACTCCCCTCACCCAAAAACAACTGAAAACCCCTCCTTGGTGATGGAAGAAGTAATGAAAGATTCTATTGAAGAGGCTCCGTTTGAGTCCGAAGTCTCCGGACAAACGATTGATGCTGCTGCTGCCAAGAAGGATAAAGGCAAAGAAAAACTATACCTAAGGCATCCAGATCTGCCGGAGGTCCTTGTGGGAAAAGTGGGACCTTGTTTCCACAAGGTTAGTGTTAAGTATTTAATTGCTTTGCAAAAAATTAATTATGCCTTCATCCACACAGCCGAACTGGGTCGGATGCGAACAAAGTGGGGGATTCCGGAGAATGTAAAAATAAGGATCCTAATAGACCCTGAAACACCAATGGACTACAAGCTTAGTGAGATAGTTAACTTCACTGAACTTTTTAACTGGGGACTAAGGTTTCCCTTAGATCCGGAGATAGTCAAATACTTCCACCTCATCAAGCTTTGCCCAAGTCAACTGAGCCCTAATGCCTGGTACACTCTCATGGCCTGTATCATGGCCTCCAGGCTCTCTGGAATTCCTTATTCCAATGGAGGAATTCGCAGTTGTGGCCATCCTCTGCATAAACCACCATATTCCCTTCTATCACTTCAACATGGGTGATAACTATAAAGCAGTGGATGACCTGCTCGAGTCGGAGAGAAATTGGAGGACTCACTTCTTGTTCATGAGTGGTGCTTAGGAGAATGGGAGGAAGATCAAAGCCGGAGTCAATCGAGTCTCCTCGCCAGCAGATGGCAAAGAGATAGTAAGAATCCCACCTTACATTCTCATTTTTATTTTTATCAAACTTGTTTAACTGACTTGGTCTTGTCTCTTTTCTCTTTTTTTTCTTTACAGTGCTGCCTAAAGACTTCAACGACCACTTGAAGGCCGGACAGACCACCTGTACTAAGATAAACGCTTGGGCTGCTGAAAAGTGGGAAAATCGCTTCCACGACGCCTTTACCGGAGGCAATCTTGCAAGGTCCTATCTGTGGAACACCACTGACCGGAGATACAAGTGATGTAGATGATCGTGAAGATGCTGACCTACGCCGTCAGGTAGCCGATCTTACCCGGCAAGTGGCTGTTCTTACTGCCAAGCAACAAAGCACAAAGGTTGAGGGTATGGTTAACCCTTTTGGGGAGGGGATCGACCAGACTACTTCTCACCCACGCCGCTGGGAGCTTGGTTTCAAGATAGACGTCCCGGACTTTGATGGCAGCCTTAAGGCGGAGGCACTTATCGATTGGTTATCACAGATTGAGGAAGTCC
Source organism: Limnanthes douglasii subsp. nivea (assembly GCA_036936605.1). NCBI lineage: Eukaryota > Viridiplantae > Streptophyta > Magnoliopsida > Brassicales > Limnanthaceae > Limnanthes > Limnanthes douglasii. The sequence goes on along the minus strand of JAUPFV010000004.1, from coordinate 106,504,235 downwards.
TGGACTTCAAGGAGGTTCCGGAGGAGATAAGGGTCACATTAGTCACCATTCACCTACGCGGTAGGGCACAGGCTTGGTGGCAGCAGGTGAAGAGGAACCGCGCGCGTGCAGGCAAGGATAAAGTCCAGAGTTGGGAGAAATTCAAAAGAAAAATCCGCAAGGATTTCCTTCCCTACAACTTTGAGCAGGAACTCTACCAGCGACTGCAGAATCTTCGTCAGGGACCCAGATTTGTTGATGACTATACCGTTGAATTTTATCAGCTGCTGGCTCGCACAGATGTGACCGAGTCGCCGCACCAGCGGGTCTCCCGCTATATTGGCGGGCTACGCCTTCAGCTTCAAGACACGCTGAATATGTTCGATCCATCGTCGGTTTCCGAAGCCCATCGGCGTGCCCTCCAGGCAGAAAAACAGTCGGCTCGCCGGACCCAGACTGGCGTAAGGACCGGTGCTCCTTCAGGGTTTCCGGCGTCCAAACCAGTTTTCCGCCCAACAACTGATCCGATCCCTCCTGGGCGCCGCCCAACACCTGATCCGATCCCTCCTGGGCGCGGTGCACCAAGTCGTTCTTCAAGCAATTTACGATGCTATGGCTGTGGCGAATTAGGGCATCGTCAGGTCGAGTGTCCCAATGCTGCGGGTGCTAGGGGTCTCTTTTCGCAGGAGGCATTTGAACCAAACCTTATTGTTCTTGATGGCCCTCCAAAATTTGATACCTACGATGATGACTTGCCTGAGGATGAGGAAGAAATCATGACTGGCGATGTTGGAGCAGTGCTGATGCTGCGCCGTACTTTCCTGTCTCCTCGCGTTCCGGAGCAGAGCGACTGGCTGAGGAGTAACGTGTTCCAGTCGACATGTACGATCGGAGGGAAGGTGTGCACCTTCATCATTGATGCTGGCAGCTGCGAAAATGTCGTCTCCGAAGCAGCGGTTTCGAAGCTAGGGTTGAGGGCAGAATCGCATCCCAAGCCGTACAAGCTCGCCTGGTTAAGTAAAGGTACGGATATCACCGTCTCCAAGCGTGTGCTTGTTTCTTTTTCTGTAGGGCAAACATACCATGATGACGTCTTTTGTGATATTGTCCTTATGGATGCTTGTCATCTACTACTTGGCCGTCCTTGGCAGTACGACCTGTCTGTTCTACATGATGGGCGGGCAAATACCTACTCATTCCTTGTTCGGGGAAAAAAGATCGTTCTTATGCCAGCAAAGCCTCGACCCCTGAGCATTCACTCTACTCCTCCCTCATCGACTTTGTTGTCCCGTGCTTCTTTTCAAACAGCTATGGAAGAGGCTGGCGTGGTTTTTCTATTGTTCTGTGACCCTGTTGTGCCGATTCCCAAGGCGGACCATAGTCCTGTCATTCAGTCTCTTTTGCAGGAGTTTGCAGATGTGTTTCCAGCGGATTTGCCACCCGAATTACTTCCTCTGAGAGATATTCAACATCAGATCGACCTGGTCCCTGTTGCTGCTCTCCCAAATCGATCCCACTACCGAATGAGCCCGAAGGAGCATGAAGAATTACGTCGACAGGTGGAGGAGTTGTTGGAGAAGGGACATATTCGGGAAAGTCTCAGCCCTTGTGCAGTTCCGGCATTACTGACACCGAAGAAAGATGGTTCCTGGCGTATGTGTGTGGACAGCCGAGCTATTAACAAGATCACTGTTCGCTACAGGTTTCCTATACCGCGCCTGGATGATCTGTTAGACCAGTTGGGTGGTGCTTCTGTGTTTAGCAAGCTTGATTTGAAGAGTGGATACCATCAGATTCGGATTCGTCCTGGTGATGAGTGGAAGACGGCGTTTAAGACGCGTGAGGGCTTGTTTGAGTGGATGGTGATGCCGTTTGGCTTGTCCAACGCGCCTAGCACGTTCATGCGTATCATGAATCAGGCATTGAGGCCTTTCATCGGTAAATTTGTTGTTGTTTACTTTGATGATATTCTGATTTATAGTTCGAACCATTCTGTGTATCTATCCCATTTACGTGAGGTGTTATTGGTGTTGCGTCGATATAAGTTTTATGCTGCTACTGCCAAATGTTCGTTTATGTCCCCAGCTGTTCAATTTTTGGGTTATATTGTTTCTGTTGACGGGTTACGAGCTGATCCGAGCAAAGTTGCTGCTGTGGACCAGTGGCCTCGACCTGCTTCCATTACCGAGGTTCGTAGTTTTCATGGTTTAGCATCGTTTTATCGGCGTTTTATTCCCCATTTCAGCAGTATTATGGCCCCGATTACGGATTGCATGAAGGGCACAAAATTTAGTTGGTCCGACGATGCTGATGCAGCATTTGTAGAAGTTAAAAGGCGTCTCACCATAACGCCTATTTTGGTGCTGCCCGACTTTTCCCAGCCATTCGAGCTTCATTGTGATGCGTCTAAATTTGGTATTGGGGCAGTTCTCTCCCAATCAGGGCGTCCCGTGTCTTTCTTCAGCGAGAAATTGGCAAATGCCAAACTGCGATTTAGTACTTATGATATTGAATTTTATGCGATCGTTCAGGCTATCAAACATTGGCGTCATTACTTGTTTCAGCATGAATTTGTGCTATATACTGATCATGATTCTTTAAAGTACCTTGGTAGTCAAGACAAAGTATCTCATAGACATGCTGCTTGGATAGCTTATTTGCAGCAGTTCACTTTTGTCATCAAGCACAAGGCTGGTATTACGAATCGGGTTGCTGATGCTTTGAGCCGACGTCACACTCTGTTGACTGAGATGCGCGTTCAGGTTCCTGGCTTTGATTCTTTTGTTGACCTTTATGTTACTGACTCATTCTTTTCTCGGGTTCTGGAACTGATTCAGCAGGGCGAACATTCTGATTTTTTATTGGAAGATGGTTTTCTCTTTCGTGGCGTACAGCTGTGTATCCCTGACTGTAGTTTGCGTCTGCGGCTGATCCAGGAGCTGCATAATGAAGGTCATGTGGGCCGTGATCGAACATACCAGTTGCTGTCATCCTCCTATTTTTGGCCATCGATGCGGAAGGAAGTTGGTCGTTTTGTCGCCCGTTGTCGAATTTGTCAGTTGGCCAAGGGAACATCCACAAATGCAGGTCTTTATTTACCCCTGCCGATTCCGGCTCAGCCCTGGACCGACATCAGTATGGATTTTGTTCTTGGTTTACCCCGGACTCAGCGTGGATTCGATTCTATTTTTGTGGTGGTTGATCGTTTTTCTAAGATGGTACACTTCATTCCCTGTAAAAAAACATCTGATGCAGTGTGTGTTGCGCAGCTTTTCTTTCGGGAGATTTATCGTATTCATGGTCTTCCCAGTACCATTGTTTCTGACCGTGACACCCGGTTTGTGAGTCATTTTTGGCGCAGCTTATGGCGTATGGTGAATACACAACTCAACTTCAGTAGTGCTTACCACCCTCAAACGGATGGTCAGACAGAAGTGGTTAACCGATCTCTCGGTAACTTGTTGCGCAGTCTGGTAGGAGATCATCCGAAGGCTTGGGATCAGCGCTTACCGCAGGCGGAGTTCGCCCATAACCATGCTCTTAATAGATCCACGGGTTTTTCTCCTTTTCAGGTGATGTATGGTATTGTGCCTAGGGGTCCAGTAGACTTGTTAGCACTGCCTAGCAAGATTCGTCCTCATACAACTGCTGAGGAACTTGTCTCACAGATTCGCCAAACCCACCAGCAGACTCATGATCAGTTGGTCTTGAGCACCGCCAAATATAAGTCTCAGGCAGATTCTCATCGTCGTCCTGTTCAGTTCGAAGTTGGTGACTATGTATGGGCAGTTTTAACAAAGAATCGGTACCCTGCTGGTGAATACAATAAACTGGCCGCCAGGAAGATTGGTCCAGTGGAGATTGTGGAGCGGATCAATCCGAATGCTTATCGCCTACGTTTGCCTAGCCATGTCCGCACGACTGATGTTTTCAATGTTAAGCATCTGATTCCTTATGTAGGTGATTCTTCTGATGGGGAGACCGGGTCAGATTCGAGGGCGAATCTTTTCTATCCCGGAGGGAATGATGCAGACAGTTCGGTGAATTAGTAGTTTGGAGCTCCGGTGTCAGTTGTTTACCCACAGCACCTTGTTTCGAAGGAAACGACGTCACGAACGCAAGTCACGAGCTTTGCTCGTGAGCTATGGGCTTTTTTAGGCATCCGGGCTCATCTATCCTCTTTTTTCACACTTTTAATACTTTAGGTTATTTTTGTAATTTTCATATTTTTAGTTTTAGGTCAAATACTTCAACTCTATATAAACCTATCTTCTATTCATTGTTAGTGGAATTGTTTTGTTTAATAAAAATTAGGGTTTATCCCTTTTAGGCTTCTGCTACGTTTCACTCTCCATCAAAACCGCTCCAACAAGCCAAGATGGGCCAGTTCCAAGTCAGATTGATGCTGCTCTTTTAGAAGTAGTAGAGCACGAGAGTACTAGGGAAGAGGCAGGATCTCCAAAACCTCAAAGGGTTCCTAAGAGAGACAGGAAACGAGGAGCATAGAGCAAGGATAGGAAGGCCAAGAAGAAAAAGACCTCCAGGGATGATGAGATTTCTCTCCAGCCCAGGAGCCCCTTCCTCCCGTTGACCCTACTGATCCAACAAGAGCAGAAGAGATCCCTGGTTACTTTCAAACTGATGAGGTTGGAGGAGGAGACATCAGTATTGACGGTGTTGACATTACTGGGCTTGAAGGGCTTGGTGACTATTTTGAAAACCTCCCCAGAGATGATTTTGCTGGGCCCTACCTCCCTCCAAACACTTCGAACATTGTTACCTTCAATGGTAAATCTTTCACTGTTTCAAGTGAAAGGGATGTTATAACTCACTCTATATTGAGTAATATTCAGCCAATGCTTGCTCTGGAGAAACAAGTGCGAGGTCAGTCAGCAATCATTACTGCCCTTAATTCTGACAAGGAGAGATTGTCCGGGACCTCCTCATTGCCAACCAAAATGCTGATGTTCTGAAGAGAGAAAATGAGGAGTTAAAGAAGAATCAGGAGGGTTGGGCCACAAAAGTAGCTACCTTAGAGGATACTATCAAAGAGCTCCGGTCAAAGCAGTCTGAGTTGGAGAAATATCTCTCCTCTTCGAAATACGAGGTGAACGCTAAGGACATGGTCATTCATACTTTAACCAATGACAAGATTTCGCTCGAGGATTCGGTGTCCCAGGCTGTACAGGAAAAATCTGATCTGCTAAGGGAGCAAGAGGCAAAAATTCAAGCCAAAATTGATGCTTACACCAACAATGTGATAGATACTCAAGAAGAGATGTATGCCAAAGTGAAGTCGGACATGGTCTTGCTCTTTCACGAAAAGTTCCCGAAGATGAATCTGGGAGATTTGTGGACTTATGTAGAGTACGAAGACCTTCTTTTCCACACTATGGCTGATAGATACTTGCATAATTATTCTAGTGCTGACTTATCCGATGAGGAAGAGAACACCGGGAAGAGTCCAAATGAGGAGAACGATGACCTCAAGAAGAAGAAAACGAGTGAGGCTGAGCCATCTTCAAAGGCTCAGTCTTAGAGTAATTATCTTTTCATTTTTTTATTGAACCAAAGTCCTTGGATGGTCAAGGCATTTTTGTAACAGTCCTTAGATCTATTTGTTGATAATTTAAAGTCCTTGGATGGCCAAGGCACTTCGGTTGTTTTAATGGGTATCTTTATTTTGCACAACTCTTGCATTCTTTCATAGTTTTTTCAATTTTGGTGGCTAATGTTTAAACAACCCTTAGATATTTCATAAATATTCTAAAGTGAGAATGTTTAAATTCTCCGATGACAAATTTTTAAGTAGTCATCACTCCTTTAATCCAATCCGGTCGGTGTTTAAATAAAAATTTGACAAGAAACAAAGTAAAAACACTCCGAATTTTTAAGAAGGCATCAAATTTTATATAACAGCCCGAACACCTCATTAAAACCTCCCCGCGCCACCAGGGTAGGAAAGAGTATGCCCCCAAATATTTACATGAACTTTTAAAAAAGTAAATATTTACATAGTTCCTACTCCAAGTACATCCGGAGGTGCTCAATGTTCCAAGGGTGATTCAAAATCCTTCCATCTTTGTCTTGGAGCTGGTACGTTCCAGGCTTAAGTTTTTCAATGACCAGATAGGGTCCTTCCCAAGTTGGAGCCAATTTACCGAACTGCTTCTCTTTAGTGTGTAGGAAAACTTTTCTCAACACCTTATCTTCCGGTTGAAAATCCCTTCTCTTGATTTTAGAAGCAAACTTGCTTCTCATCAAACCTTGATAGTTCACAGCTCTAAGGTGAGCCTTAACTCTTCTTTCCTCTATCAAGTCAAGTTGACCTCTGATAGCCCCCTCGTTAGCGTGTTCGGAGAAATTATGAACTCGAAATGAAGGGAGAGTTGCTTCTATGGGAGCTATGGCATCCATCCCATAGACCAAAGCAAAAGGTGATTATTGTGTTGCAACCCCAGGTGTAGTCCGGTAAGCCCACAAAACTTCTTGCAAATAACTAGGCCATTTTCCAGCAGCCCCTTCTAAATTTTTCTTCAAACCGGACAGTATAGTCCTGTTAGCCACCTCAACTTGACCATTTTCTTGTGGGTGGAAAGGTGAAGAGAAGCGTTGTATACCTCTAGAGGCACAGAAAATCTCTATTTCCTTGTTGTCGAACTGTGGCCCATTGTCTGTTGTTATCTTCTGTGGAATTCCAAATCTGCAACAGATATTGGATAAAATGAATTTTATGACAGCTTTCGATGTTGTTCCTGCCAATGGAGCTGCTTCGATCCACTTCGAAAAATAATCAATAGCAACAATTATTGTCCTACGTCCTCCGGATGCAATAGGTAGAGGTCCCACCAAATCCAACCCCCATCGAACAAAAGGTATAGGCTCAGAAATTGACTCTAAAGGGATGGCTGGGATATGAATCTCATTGCTATATCTCTGGCATGGGTCACACCTCCTCACCAACTCCTTAGCATCTTGCATTATAGAGGGCCAATAATACCCAGCCAACAAAACTCTCCTTGTTAGAGCCCTGAAACCACAGTGAGCTGATCCCTCACCATCATGTAATTCGGAGAGCACTACTTGAGACTCATCGACCCCCAAACATCATAAGAGGGGTTTACTGTAAGACTTTTTATAAAGAACATCTCTTAGTATGATAAAACCATGAGCCTTGGACTTTACTTTTCTTGCTATTGACTTATCCGGAGGCAAGATGCCATCTGGGAGATATTGAAGGAGAGGAAGCCTCCAATCTTGAGGTTGTTTCATCTGTATATCGAAGCTTTCTTCCTCCTTACCCATACTGAGTTGAATGGAAGGGCACTCCAGCACATGGATCCAAGGGTAGGATTCAGTATAGGCTATGGTTGGCAAGGAGTATGCTAGTTCATTTTCTGTTCGGGGTATGTGCTCATAAACAATGCTCTTGAACTTAAGTGTCACATCTTTGAGAAGAAGTAAGTATTTTATTAGCTGCTCCTTTTTTGCTTCAGATTGACCTTGCGCATGATGAATAAGAAGCTGAGAATGACTCATCAACTTGACCCTTTTGGCTCCACAAATAAGAGCTAACTTTAAACCAGCTATAGCAGCTTCATATTCGGACTCATTATTAGAAGCCCTAAATGCAAAACATATAGCTTGGTACATTTTGTCACCATACGGAGAGGTCAAGCATACCCCTGCACCACATCCCATAGTACTTGATCCACCATCAGTCCGGATGATCCAGACCTTTTTATCTTTCACATCAGTTGTTTGCTCTGTATCCATATCTAAATGGAATTCAACTAAGAAATCAGCCACAGCTTGGGCTTTGATTGCTGTCCGAGGAGCAAAATCAATATCGAAGTCTCCCAGTTCCACTGACCACTTAGTCATTCTACTCGAAATGTCTGCCTTTTGAAGAACATTTTTCAGGGGATAGGATGTCCGGACAATAATAGGATAAGCCTGAAAATAAGGCATCATCTTCCTTGCAGTAATTACCAGGGCTAATGCTAATTTTTCAAGCTTCAGATAGTGTTTTTCTGCATCTATCAAGCTCTTGCTGATGTAATACACCGGACGGGGATAATTATCTACCTCCCTCACTAATACGGCACTTATGGCACAACTGGAAACTGCCAAGTATATGAAGAGTATCTCTCCATCAATAGGTTTAAATAGAGTCTTGGGAGAGGACAGATATTTTTTAATTTCATTAAAGGCCTCATCACATTGTGAAGTCCAGTCGAATCCCTTTGCACCTTTTAAAGTTTGAAAAAACGGGGCACACCTGTCCGAAGACCTTGAAATGAATTGATTTAACACAGCCAACCTCCCAGTCAACCTTTGTACTTCTTTAATATTCCGAGGAGGCTCCATTTGGAATAAAGCATTAAGCTGGTCCGGATTAGGCTGTATCTCTTGTTCACTTATTATATACCCCAGGAATTTCCCGGACTGTACTCCAAACACACACTTCTCTGGATTTAGTTTCAAATTTACTTTTACTAAGTTAGCAAAAGTTTCTTGGAGATCTGTCAAGTGTAGCTCTTCGTCCATACTTTTTACCATCATGTGATCGATGTATACTTCCATATTTCTTCCAATTTGATCAGCAAATGCTTTGTTTACTAACCGCTGATAAGTAGCCTAACATTTTTTTAACCCAAATGGCATCACCTTGTAACAACGGAGGCCCCTATCAGTAACAAACATAGTATGCTCTTGATCCTTCAGATCAACTTGAATCTGATTGTATCCGGAGAAGGCATCCATGAAAGACAGCAGCTTGTTCCCAGATGTGGAATCTACCAACTGATCAATCCGGGGAACTGGGTACAAATCCTTGGAGCAAGCTCTGTTGAGATCTGTGAAATCGATACACATGCGCCACTTGCCATTTTTATTTTTCACCAAGACCGGATTGGCTGTCCATAAAGGATATTGAGACTCCTTTATGTGCCCCATTTTGGTAAGTCTGTCGACTTCTTGAACTATGACATCGGCATTTTCCTTGGAAAAAGCTCTCCTCTTTTATACCACAGGTGTTATGTATCTTCGGATGGACAGTTGGTGTGATATAATAGTTGTTGGTACTCCGGTAACATCAGCATTGCACCAAGCAAAAACATGCTAATGGTCTTTTAAGAACTTCAACATTTTACCCTTTAGTTCGAATGTCATTTTGGACCCTATCTTAACATTTTTTCCCTCTTCCAAAGAATGGGTCTCGACTTCTTCAACTGGTATTAAAACTCCAGGGGTCTCTCTGGGGTCATCAATTTCACCCTCACCCCCAGAAAGCCCCTTAAACTGTTATTCTTTATTGATACGAACTGCCCCCAACGTCCGAGGAGCCAGTGCTGTTGCATAACACTCTCTTGCTATCTTTTGGCTGCTCCGAACAACTCCCACTTGTCCTTGCACATCGTATTTCAAACATTGGTGGACTGTTGATGCCACTGCATGCATCCTAGAGAGCCAAGACCTCCCTATAATAGCATTATAACAAGTGGGATAATCAACTACGACAAACAGTATTCTAAACATCTTCTTAAAAGGGCCCTTGCCCAACAAAACTTCCTCTTCGAACTCCCCGATCACATCTGCTGAGCTTCTAGTGAAACCCACAATTGACCTGTTCGAACGCTCAATTACCGCAGGATTTTTCATCTTTTTGTAGGAAGTTAAAAAGAGGATATTGGCTGAACTCCCAGTATCCACCAAAATTTGTCTTATGTCATTACCCCCAATGGATGCTCCTATGACAACAACATCTTCATGAGGACCTGCTATATCCCTTAAGTCATCCTCATCGAAAACAATGAAGGGAAATGGAATCTGTGATTGATAGGAAGTCATGCCTCCCTCCAGTTGGGTAGCTAAAGTATGAACATGCCTCTTCCTCGAAGAAGCAGTGGGTGCTGTCATGGTATCCCCTCCGAAAATTGTGAGTGACTCAAAAAAGTTAATAAGCCCGGACACTGTTTTACAACGTTCCTCAATGGAACCCACTCTGTTTCGAGTTGGATCGGGGTCCAAGTACTCTGACTCTACATCGAATCTCTCGATTATCACCATAGCTCCTTCCGGAGCGAATGTGCCTGCATTATTTGGTCCGGCCCGATGAGCATTATCAGGCCTATTTCCTCTTCTTCTTTTAACATATGCTCCCAAGTTTCCTCTTTCAATTAAATTCTGGACTTCTTGCTTTAAAGCAATACAATCCTCAGTGGTATGGCCAATATCATTATGATACTGACAGAAGAAATTGTTACGATGCTCCCTAGGAGATTGTAGCGCAGCCGGCCTTCTATAGTGTACTTCTTCCTTTGTTTTGTCATAAATGGTGGCTACACTTTCTTTTAACTCAGCAAACCACTATGGTTGAACCCAAGGCCCTCTCTTATTTCTATATTGCTGACTCTGGGCAGGCGCAGCTGGCTGAGAATGAGCTTTAGCTTTGTTATGACCCTGCCCGGCCTCCCTTGCCTTATTCCCGGACTGATTTTGGTTGGGGTTTGGTGCAGCCGGGGCTGACCTCACCTGCCTGTGCACCCTAGTTTTCTTTGTTTCATCCACGTTAATTTTCTTTCCAACCTGATTTAGTAAACCTCCCCATGTCATGGCCTTTTTTCTGGTCACTGAATCAGCCAAATTTACAGGGTTTAAGCCCTGCCTTAGAGAAGTTATTGCTACTTTTTCGAAGTAATCAGACAACCCATTTTTTGTGTTTACAAAGCGACTTATATATTCCTTCAGAGATTCATTCGGTTCTTGGGCACAATGGATAATTGTGTCCCCATTGCCCTTCACCTCCTTACTTCCAACAAACTGCCTCCGGAAGGCCACCCAAAAGGTATCGAAATTTCTGATGCACCCCTGTGGTAGGCTGTTATACCACTTCAGGGAACTCCCCGTAAAATACTGGGAGAATGCTCTACAAAGCAACTTATCGTCATCATCGAAATTCATCATGAAATTTTTGAATTGTTCCAAGTGATTGTCCGGGTCTTTACTGCCATCGTATTTTTCCATTTTCGTACTATCAAACCTCTTGGGGAGGTTCCCGGACAGGATCTTGGATGACAATGGAGATTGTCTCCAATTCCGGCCACGACTGAAAACGGTATCCTCGTTAGGAGTTGCAAATATACCTGGTTCATCATGGAAGGCAAAAGGATCCACCAGCATTCGGTCAATGTGTCTCCGGCTATGAGATGACCCTTTGCCTATATGCCTCTTTAACTTTCCATGCCTATCCCTTTTTCTTGAATACTTCTTAACCAACTTTTGTTTCTTTTTAGATCGGCCCTCATCACTGCTGGATGACAAAGATTCTTCAACTTCATCTTCGCCCGAGGAGCTACTGGAAGATTCTGCGTCTGAATCAGGGCTCTCCACCGGCTTAGACCGGTGAGACTTTTTAGAGTTAGCATGAGTCTTCTTCGTACTTACATGGGTTTTCGAAGGCTCATGCTCTCTAAGGTTGTCAGTATGATGAGCAACTGATGCCTTTGACTTTTCTTTTATGCCCATCTTTGCCCTCTCTGCCCTCAGGGCTTCTATCTCGCCCTTTAATCTATCACGCTCCTCGATGGTATATTCATCATTTTCTCCCACCACTTCAAGCAAAGCTGGTGGTACTTCCGGTGCGTCCGGATTCATTCGGACTGGTTTCTCTTATGGTTTTGAATGCTAGATTCAGGCATCGTCGTTCTCCCACTATGGTCGCCAATTTGATGTGATTTATTTTTGTTTGAGGGTAAGTTTGTAATTTTTATCTAGAGTTTTGTGGAATTTTGAGAATATTTAATGTTTGGGTAGAATGTAGAGGGAGAATTGAGCTGCCTGGTTGTATTTAATTTTTCTTACCCTCATTTAATGTAGGTGGTTGGGTATTTATACCCTTATCCTTGGGCCATATGGGCTTTCGGGTTGTGTTTAATGGATTCGGGTCGTGTTTAAATACCAATCAGTTTTAAGTAAGTAAGTAGTCAGCTTAGTCAAAAAGTGATTAAGTTTTAAGTACTTTAGTTCTGTTCGGATAGTTTAGTGAATGAAAGTTGTCCGAACTACCCATGTCCGGTGAAATGGACATTGTCCAAATTAACCTTGTCCGGCTCCCATAAGGTGTGGTGGCAGAATCCGGACTCATCAGAATCGTTAAGAGTATCAACAAGGGTTTTCTATTCTCTCAGAGTTACTTCATCAAGAGTTTGCGTTACACGATCATCCATACCATCAACAGTAGTTAGGTCATATTCTTTTTCATTTTCAGAAGGTTTGTCGTCTTCTTGTGAAATACCTCGTATCAACGATTATCTTTGCTGTTAACATAAAGTTATTCCTCCAAAGGAATAAATTTTCTCAGAGGACCTAATCGGAAGCCATGGTTATATTTTTATATTTATAGTATCAAATTCTTACGATATTTGTTACATGAAACACTAGCGAATTATTTGAATTTCTCCCGAGCTTGACGAATTGCTTCATCATTCTGCTCATCAGTTTTGCCCAACTTTTTTTTAAACTCTGGTATCTTAGAATTAAGATATTAGAGCTATCACAGGACATCTTCAATTAAGCGTATTCAACTTTTTTTATTTTGGATTTTTCTTTTATATAAAATATACTATTTCTAAAGATTATCAGGTAGTTAAGTTGTGTATAGAAAGGTTGAATTCCATAAGACAATATAAAATTACCAGAAAGAAAAGTAAAATTGTAGTACCTCAAAAATTAATATATTGAACAATTACTTATGACATAAAGGAAAATATATATTAAGTAGTCCGTCTACAAAAATAGAATACCTCGAAATAAATTTATGCTTACCGTTGAAGGATGTCCGCACGATACTTAGATAATTTAATGGGTCAGTTCGATATAATGCAAGCTAACAAATGAGTAAAATATGTTAATCTAGAACTAATAACGACCTTATTACCTCCCTAGATGACAGGGTAGTACCAAATATATATATGAATTTTATGGAATTTTCGTGGCAGGAGAGTTAACTTTGATATTTACTGACGATATTTCACTTTGGAGGATTCTTATAACAAAAATTATTAAGGTTAATTTTCTTTGACAAAATAGATGTAATTTTATTTTTTTGGGAGGTTTAGGAGGAATCTTGTGTTTACTTTGTGCAAAATGCTTTGATGAGGTAGGATATTCATTTTCATTACAACATTCTTGGGTTAATTTTTATAAAAACATTGAAGAACTAACCAAACAAAATGTCCACCACGTATCTCCGAGAACAGAGCTTCATTAACCTCATCCGTGGTAGTTTCGACTCTAGTTTTTTTAATGATAATGTTTTTCATGAGAAGCCATCATCAAATCTTTTAACGACCAAATGCCACATAAAAAAATTTAATCTTTGTTAATAGAAGTTAATGAGCATTGCTTAAATGGTCTTCGATATATTTGCAATAAAAGTTCATCACAATCAATAAAGGAAAATTATTTTGTTAGACGAGCAACAAATGTCAATTGAAAATAAAATAATTGTTAGTAAATAATTAAATATGACGAATGAATTTTTGTTATAGTGGTTAAAAACATTGTTTCTTATCTTATATGTTTGCATCCAACGTATTTTAATCTGACCAAACTCTTGTTCAAATTCCCACTGACTAGTTATAAAAGAAATTTGACTTTTAGTCATGGTTGAGGTCTGAGAGTTTTCTCATTCACATCGACCAAGAGCAAATGACTAAGAAGGGTTTGTCTTATATATTTTTTATTATGCACTAAAACACGATCTCCATAATAATTATTGGTACCTTAGGAATGTTAAAAGCTAATAAAATGTTAATTAAGTCTTTTCAATTGTTTTACATAAGTAGAGATATAAAAATTCTAACGTACTTGAAAAAATCAGTTATTAAATGATGAACTCGAAAATTTATCCCCCATTCAAAATGTGATATAAAGAGTATACTTTGTTTTTTTTGTGAAGATGAAGCAATTCGTTACTTACAAAATTAATACGGACAAACTCATTGATTCTCCAATTAAAATGTAATTCTCCCTCTTCATGTTTGACAAAATATATAATTATATACGATAATAAAGAGAAAAACTTATCTAAAAAAAAACATGAACAACATCATCAAGATTGGTTTCTTAATGGCCATCAAATTATAGGTTGATCGAATGATGAAGTTGGAGTTTTTTTAATCTCAAGAAAAACGACGTCGATAGTTTGCTTTTGAAGTGGTAACTTTTTTCCTGAGGTAAGAATATAATATTTACTTCCTTTATAGGATTTTGTTTTGATTTTTATGGTTTTTTTTAATAAAGTCATTATCATGGTCAGACGAACTGACACTACTATAAATTAAGCTACCATACAACTCATTTTGTTGATCATTTTATGAATTATGCTACATTCTTTCTAGAAGAAATGATTGTAAAGATTCACAACTTTTACCGCCAATCATAAACAAAAAATAAACCAAAAAATATATAAGGACTAGAAAAATATATTTTTTCGTTTTGAATGATGAAAAAACAACCAAGGGCTTATATGAATGAAAAAAAAGATGATGCAAGCTATTTTCACAGAGGAGAATTGTTGAGAAGGAAAGTTTTTAAAAAGAGTATGAAAAATTATAAGACCTTTATATTGATAATACGCGTAAATGAGAAACTTTAGATGGCGTTAAATATAGGTTGGAGGATGAAAATTTTAGATTTTTATTTATTTTTAAAAGATATGAATTGATTTTTTAGTTTAGTAACGTACAAATTATGTAAGTCAATAGTTTCAAAATTAAGATGACCTTTATCTCGTTCTATACTTTTTATAAATAAAATTATATTGAAAGACAATGGATGAGCCCTTATAAGGTCATATTCTCCTAAGGGTTTTATATCTTTATTCAACGAGATAAATTTCCATGATCAAGACATGATTGTGCTAAATGGAAAAGGTCATAATAATAATGTCTAAAAGTAGATAAATTAATCCAGATTGCATGTTGAAGAATACATTGTGGATACAAAGGAAGACCCTGAATAACGAATAACCAATGGAAATATAATGACTTGAAAATAAAAGAATAAAATAATAAAATCAGAATGCATAAAGTAATATAATGACCTAAGTGAAAGGTTGAAGACTACCAACGAAAGCATGTAGTATGACCACCCCAAGGAAAGCAAGTAATATAATGACCTAATTGCAAGGTTTAAGTTAATCAAATCATATTTAACAAAGTATGTACGACCCAATAAGGTGACCAAATTCAGTAAAGTGAGGTAAGAAAGGTGAAGAAGAAATAGGAGCCAACGTGTTAGAAAGAACACTTAAGAACCTTCTTAGATATATTAATACACTACTTAGTATAACTAACATACCGTAGACAGTTAGAGTGTAAACTTATATGTTTATAACAAACTTTTTGATGGCTGAGTGTGACGTAACCATAAAGATCAGTGTCATTTATTTGTAGAATCAATACTGAAGCTAAAATAGTAGTATAGATATAGGTATTGACCTCATTGTAAATGGGGTTCTGATTTTGTAATCTTGATAGTCAATCTAATACATTGATAATATTCCTTGTTTTGTTGAATTGCTTAGCTTATTTCCGTTATATATACTTTGTTAAGGATTTCTCCTTATCAAGAGTTATATTTTAATTACTTTCAGCCAAAGATTATATGAAAGAGAGAAGATATGTATGTATTTTCGGTTAAATGTAAAATAAGTGTTAAATTTGAAATGTAAAAGCATTATTAAATTTGATTTTATTTTACCTTAGTGTGAAATGCGAAACCAAGGTTAAATGTAAATCTTAAGAGAAAATATGAAATGTGAAACCATGGTAAAATGAAATACAAAATGTGAAATCAATGTTAAACTTGAAAAAAAAAACATTTACCTAAGTGCAATATGCGATACGTTGGTTAAATGAAAATGCGAAACCAAGATAAAATGAAATACGAATTTAGTGTTAAATTTGACTATTTTTTTGCCTAAGTACGAAATTTTAAACTAGGGTTAAATGAGAATGTGAAATACGAGACCAAAGGAAAATGAAATGTGAAACTGATGTTAAATTTGAAAAAGCATGCCCAAATTGAAAATGCGAAAGCATAAACCAAAATGTGAAATGTAAAACGAATATTAACTAGACTCTTGAAACAAATCAATAAAATTTCAAAAAATATCATTCATGCATCTAATTTTATTCATCTGTACTAATTATACTTTCAGAAAAATCCGAATTACGGTTGGAAACATACAAGTTTTCAAATTGTTAAAAAAACAAAAATTTGTGTATATAATATTTTATACACTAAGATAGCTTTGGTAAAAAATATAAGCGAAACAAATAGTAATTATTTTTATTTTTAAACATAAATCTCTAACTTAATTTTTGAAACATAACCCGACAAATGCAGAATTAAGATCAAACTAGAGAAGAGAATTTAACGTATTTCGGCTAATTTGCTTACGTCTATGGAAGAAAAACAAGCATCATCATAGCTCAAAAATATTATAAAAATTGGAATCTCACTCATACACTTAAAAATTATACACTCACTCTCCTGAATCCTAAATATTATAAAGAATAATAATCTCGCAAATAACACATACAAATTCTATCACACAAAATTCATAACTTCCTCTATAACATTACCTCACTCAAAATATATGTTTTTAAATTGTGTCACACACAATAGTTATATAAATATTATACTCTAAAATATTTCTATACGAAGTGTTGATTCTAAAACCAACCTAAAATTTTATTTATAGCAAAATAAAACTTCCAAAAAAAATCAAAAACTAACTTCCAAAAAATACACAAACATTAAATTAAAGTTCAATGGCGTATCTTTTCTTGTAAAAAACTAAAAAAGAGTGCCCAGACTAATAAATGAATGAGGGTGGGTGAGCAGACCCTACAAATTATTAAATGAAAGGCCCAGATTATTATTTTAAAAATAATTAATAATATTAATAATATTTTATTAGTTGAATAATATCTTCATTAGAACCAATGGTTATCGATTTTTTCTTAATAACCTATATCTTTCATTTTCCTAGTTTGGTGATTGGTGTTGTAAACAGTTGTACAGTTTGACGTGGAGGAAGAATTAATAAGAATGAAATATGGGAAATGATTATTTGAAAGGTTTGGTCATAAATTAGAACCTATCTTTCATTTTCCTGGTTTGGTATTCTCAACACTTGTGAAGTTTGACGTGGCAGAAAAATTTATAGAAACAAATATGCTATCAACGGTTCTTCCGAACCGATATAACACCGGGACCGAACCGATAATGACTGGATTGAAAATCGGATCGAATTTTAACGGTCCGGTTTGCGGTTCCATTTTAAAAATCGAAAACTGATAAAAAATCGAAACAAAAAATCCGATTAGAAACTGAACCGATAAAACTGATAAATCGATAAGACTGATATAGAATCGAACCGAGAACAGACCGAGACCAAACCGATAATGACTGGATCGAAAATCGGATCGAATTTTAACGGTCCGGTTTGCGGTTCCATTCTAAAAATCAAAAACTGATAAAAAAACCAAAACAAAAAGTCCGATTAGAAACCGAACCGATAAAACTGATAAATCGATAAGACTGATATAGAATCGAACCGATAAACCAATATGAAATCGAACGGAAAGAACCGATAAACTAGTAGAACCAATAAGAAATCAGATCAATAAAACTGTTAGAACCGATTATTTATTATTGTTATTTATTCTTTTATAAATTATAGTAACAAAATTAATAGTTAATTATCAATTTTTAATAAAATCATAAATTAACTTATAAATTTTAGTTTTAATATCATTCCCTTCAATAAAAAAAATTAAAAATTAAAAATCAAAAATTTTAATTGGATTTTTTTTTGTATGGACCAAACCGGACCGAACCGGAACCGAACGGAATTGAACCGAACCGGAACCGAAACCGAACGGAATTGGATCGAATCGAACCGAAAACTTCGCGGTTCGGTCTGGTTCCAAATATTAGAACCGAAAGTTTAGTGGTCCGGTCCGATCCGGTTCTCTCAAAACCCGAACTGAACCGGACTGATAACAGCCCTAAATACGGGGAAGGATTGATTGAGACCGTTTGGTGTTAAATCACATTTTCTCAAACGGTCTTATATATCTACTATGTCGTAGGCTCATCACACACAAACCATTTCTTGTCGGCCAAAGCTATTTCCTCCATATTATTTTTTATTTCCTCCGTCTTTCAAACTTTCAAAAACACTAGTGACTTGCTTTTACCAAATTACCCTTATTTTTATTTCAAATTTATCACTAGATGTCATTTATCTAATAGATAGTCTTATATGAAAAAACACAGCATTAACCTAACTTTAATCCAAGATATATGATTCTACCTCTAAAATTAACGTTAAAACAAAGAACTTCAATTTTATTGAAGATTAATCATGGAAAATAAAGAAACCCAAACAAAGCCGGAGAACAACACTCAATCGACAAACAAGGTAATTTAAACTTGTTTTTACGTTTTACAACTTCGTAGCTTGAAAATACCTATTTCGAAACTTATTTTTTCAGCTAAACCCGATTTTTACAGTTCTAAAAAAAAAACAACTATTTCCGAGCCGGAATTAGGAATCAGGTGTAATTTTTCAAAAAAAATATGCAACTGATTCCGAGAGGGCCACTCGGAATCAGTTGCAATTTTTCAAAAAAATGTGCAACTGATTCCGAGAGGGCCACTCGGAATCAGTTGCAAACCCTCTGTCTCGTTTTTTAATGTGATAGCCTTGTTCACTGGGACATTGCACTTGATTCCGAGTGGCCCTCTCGGAATCAAGTGTAAAACACCAGTGTATATTAAAATTTGATTGTTTCTTAACCTCTAAACACTTAAACAAGGCTAAACAACAAGGATAAACAAAAAACATCATCCGATAAACAAAAAACATCATCTGATAAACAAAACGATACATCCGATAAACATCATTACCTTCCGATAAACAAAAAATTACATACGATAAGGTCATTATCATCCGATAAACAAAAAATTACATAGAAAACCTAGAATTTCTTCTCGAAGCTTTCTCTATCTTCGAATCAGCTGTTGTAAGGTAGTGATAATGGTGAAAAATGGGTTTTCTTCTTTGTAAGGTAGTTCTCTAGGGTGAAAAATGGGTTTTCTTCTTTGTAAGGTAGTGATAATGGCGAAGAATGAGTTTTGTTGTACTGAATAGAACGGGTATGTTAGGGTAATGGTTTTGTGAAGAAAAATTGATAAAAGGGCAATTTTGTAACTTCCTTTATGGAAGAAATAACATCATGGAGGATTTTTCAAAAGATGGAGGAAATAAAAAATATCATGGAGGAAATAACTTTGGCCTTTCTTGTCAAGAACTCAATTGTAACCAAAATATTTGGTTTGCTAAAGCTGAAAATAAAATAAATAGAAACAAACTATGCATTCAGCACAATTGTCATTTATTACATGAGATATTCGGCACGACAATAGGCTCTTGAGAGCTCAACTGAAAGACAAAAAAACACAACAAAAGGCAAAGAACAAGAAAGAAGTACTACTCGAAAAAATGAGCAATACAGAAAGAACAATCCTAAAGCTAATAAATTACTCTAATTGGTTCCTCCAAGAACACCCTTAAGTTTCTTGATCGTAGCTTTGTCAAGGAAAGTTGTTTTCGCAACCAAATCCGAAGGCAAATCATTTGCAAACAAAGCAAAGTCAGTAATCTGTAGACCTGGGAGCTCGCTACTAAAACTAACAAACGCCAAAGCCGAACTCCCTCCTGCATTCACCTGAAAATGAAGCAGCCCTTTTGGGAATATCATACTGTCTCCCTTTTTGAGAGACTTGAGGTAAACTTTATTGGCACTCGAAATAAATCCAGCACAGATTGAGCCTTGCAGCACAATAAGGAGCTCAGTACCTCCCGGGTGAGTGTGCATTGGCACGACTCCACCAACTGCCAAATCCAGACGTGCCATTGAGACACCCAGACCATTTAACCCTGGAAACTGAGGCGTAAAGGCTGGTGTAACAGCGGCTTTAATGATATTTGTTGTGTTACCGGCAGCTCCAAGGCTGGAGAAGACAAAGTCATCGACCGTGACAGTGTCAACGTCTTTGCAGTTGTAGCCTGCGGGATTTTGAGGACCTTTAAGGTCTGCAACGCAGAAATCCTGGACAGTAGCGTAAGAGGAAGTGCATAAAAGGAGAGAAACTATTATAAAGATAGGAGTCATCATCTTTTTTTCTACTTTTGTATGAGTTTGTGAATGAATGTGAAATGCGTGGTGTACATTATATAGAACAGGACAGTATGGACATTACGCGCGTTCTGATTGGTTCTGGAAATCTTATAGAGATACAGGATTTCACGTGAATATAGGAGACAAATCATGAGCTGTGGTTTATGTCTGCTAGTAAGCGCTTTCTCAAGTAAACAACAAGAACTCTCGTTTCTGTTTTCAAATCAAAATACAACATTGTACTATCACAATTTTGTATATACTTGGCATCAATCTACAGTTTTTTCGGGTATACGGACCTCGCATTTGTTTATTCGCAGAATATCCTGAACTAACAAATCGCAAAAAGTTTTCAATTTACGATTGTTAAGTTTCTTTACTAATTTTTCTGGATTAACTACTGTCTATACGGTGAGTTTATCAGACTTAACAGAACTATAAAGGTCTTAAAAAGTATCGGACCAGGTTTTACTTCCTTTAACTGTTCGAACTCAAAAGTTCAAGTAAAGATATGTAAAAACTCTGTACAGTCTTATCTTATCATATCAGAATTCTATACCTTCTGAGATGGTCATGAACTTGGCAGTAGAGACAAAAAAGTAGCTGCGGAAACAGTCCAAAATTGGAAAGTAAGGTTTTATAAAATGTTGAGCATTATCACATGGAGAGGATCTTGCTACATAGCAAAAGAAATTTTTTTGGACAGATAACAGGATCTTCTGTAAGTCAATTTGTTACTTCCATTATCATCCATCAAAAAAGGAGTGGCCCTTAATCATTCCCTGCTCTCCAGGTTACTTTCAAGATAATGTTTTCCAAAATGTAAATAAAAAGTTATTTTTCATGGAGAAATACAAGAATTTCATTCTTTAAATTACCATAATGATGTTTCTTAGCCATTAAAGTACTGCCACACAATACTAGACATTGATCCATAACCTTAAACAATTATTGCAATAGCATGCTTTTTTAATTATAGGCGCGACGACGTTAGAAAAGGGTAGTCTGTGTAGCCAGCTACTGGATCCTGAGTGTAGAACGTCTTCCTATTGTACTTATTTAATGGAGCATTTAACTTAAATCGAGAAACCAAATCCGGGTTGGAGATAAAAAGACGACCATAAGATACTAAATCAGCATCCCCTTGAGCAACAGCTTCAATTCCTAGCTCCCTAGTGAATCCACCACTCGCCATGAAAGTTCCCTCATAAGCCTTTTTCAATGTCCTCACTAACTCCATTTCCTCCTCCTCACTTCCGTGTCTGCCAGCCTCAGTTTGACCATACGCATGGTACCGAGGCTGAGTGACGTGAAGATATGCGAGTTTTGAGCCAAACTCGTTTTGTAGCTTGTTAAGCCTTTCTATCACTGCCAGGCCTAGATTTAGTGGATTTGAATCGGTTGCATCAAGGTGATCGATTGCAGGTGATATTCTTAGAGCAACTCGATCAGTGCCGATTGCTGAAGCCACGGCTTGAACCACTTGGGTTAAGAATTTGCACCTGTTTGCAAGTGATCCTCCGTACTCATCTGTCCGGTCATTTATTCCATCTTTTAGGAATTGGTCAATGAGATAGCCATGTGCCCCATGTATCTCAATTCCATCGAAACCTGTAAATCCTACTATTAGTCTCTCCTCTTCAAAATGATAATCACGCATCGTAAAAATCAAGCCGCTACAACAATCACCAATCTGATAAAACTTTGTTATTCACATTTTATAATTTTTTGAATTTTTGTATAAAACTTTTCTTACAATGCATCCAGAAACCTTCGTTTCTATAGAATTTATGAAGTAAAAATTCGATAACAAGGTTAGAGGTTCTCATGCCCAGACTAGAAATGTGATTTACTAGTTGAAGCCAACACTAACCATAAAATCATAACTTAGCTAAATATTGACATTTTGTGTTATAAAAGCTGTTCCAACAAATAGTCTAAAAGATTAGTAGACATCAGCCTATAGAACAAAAATATTTTTATTTTCATATAATAAATGTTTAAAATGCCTCTCATATAAGAATTGGTTTGAAAGATTCATATCCTTTTCGTATTAGAAATATGTTAACCTGCACGGATGGCATTTACAGCAGACTGACGATAATCATCCACCACCTCTAATAGCTGATAAGGTTCAAGTGGCTGAGGATTAGGATAATTTCCATGTGACCCATCTGGTAAGAGAACTCTCCACCTCCCAGATATTGGTTTGCTCGTTGATGAAATAGGCGCTCGTCCACCAGGTTGGTAAACTGTTTCATCGTTCGCAAGTAAGTACACATCTGTGCAGATTATTTTTCCAAAAAAGCTTACATAACAAAGACACAAAATTTAATCACCTGGATGAGATGCGCGGCCAACGTGCCATAGTTGACAGAAAATGATACCTCCTTTCGCATGAACAGCGTCCACCACCTTCTTCCATGCCTCCACTTGTTCTTCAGTGTAAATACCAGGCACATGAGGAAACCTGCTCCATTATAGTATTAGACAATGTTTGACAAATCACTTCGGATTATAATGAAACTAAAAACTACCAACATTATAACTATGTAACATCACATCAAATTGGTTCAGTAAAATGTCGTTCCAAGGTTAAATTGCATTTGTATTGTTGAATATTCATCTTAGTCCTAGCTTTACTCTCCTAAGTGGACAGATGAAAATGAAAATAATGTTTGACTAATTCTTTTATCATTTTTGTACTTTGTTCACTGAAACTGGTCAAATTATTATCGATCCGTAAGAATATAGAGGTCTGAAATAGTAAACAAATTCGAATGAATACTCAGAATCATGTGATGGAGTTTCAAAGCAGCCAACTTTTATTCAAAAGTCAAAAGTAGTCAACATCCAAAGTCTTATAATTCCACCAACACCAGTCAATATTAGACAGAGCTAAATCATAAATCTTAATTAAAATCTTGAATTTCGATTACATATTTGCACGATTGAAATCTTCTGGTTTCTAATATGTCTAAGTTCCAATATAAAATTTGAAATATATAAAATTAATTTATTTACTACCACATAGTATGATGAATCACTTAGTACTACTGTAGCTACAGCTGCGAGACATATAGATAAAGTTTTTGATTACGAAATCACCCTGCAGAAGTCGGGGAAACCATGGTTCCTTCGGTGATCAAAAACCCGCCGGGAGTGGTCCTCTGTGCATAATACTCGGTCAGCGCCATCGTGGGTATTCCGTTCAAAGCCCGACACCTAGTCATCGGCGCCAAGACCACTCTGCCACATCCGGAAAGAGTAAAATTATTCCCGATCCAAAGTCGATAAACTAGTAGCACGAAAAAACATTATAAATTTCAAACCTGTGAGAGAGATTCAACTTTCCCATCTTGTAAGGAGAGAAGAGTGATGTTGTTCCATCTGATGCAGTAGAATCCGACATGATTTGCTTCACTAAGCTCCGATCTGGTTGATTTGATATTAAAAGTGAGTAGAGCGAAGAAGAGAGTATGTTGGGAATAAGTAATTGGAAGTGATTGGTCGGATGGTATTTTAAAGTGGCATGAGATACACGTGCCCGTTGGGATGCTAGCGCTGACTGTGCTTTGATAGGGCGTTGTTAATATACTCCATATCTGTTTCCCAATAGATGACGTTTAAGGTTAAATCTTCCATGTATAAGGTTATAGTCATAAATAGTGGATTAGCTTCTTATCTCTATTATTAAATTAAAAATAAAACTATAGTTATTGAGAATAAGGTTAAAGATTCAAAGTGATGAGGTTGTGCTCATATTTTCTTTTAGAGAATACTATTTATAAATATACTCGAAGATATGAGATTATCCTCTTATACCTAACAAAGAGATATATACCTAAAAAATAGAGTACCATAAGGGATTCGGATAAAAAAAATGGACAAAAATATCACAATAGTATAAAAGTGCTCATTTAAGTTGGAAGTTTTATTTTTTATTTAAGAGAAATTTGAACAATAAACCCAAAACCAAATTTTATAAGGTTTTTTTTTTTTATCAAAATATCAATATACTAATTAAAAAGGAATTTAACCAAATACAAGAGGCCCAAACAGACTAGGGCTTTTCAACAAAGAAATCAGCCCTAAATCAAGGCTCGAAGACAAAGAGCCAAAAATCAGCCCCAAATCAAAAAACGAAACCCTAATTAGAAGCTCTAACACCATCAGACTTCTATGCCTCCTCCCTTTCACACAAACACTATCCACAGCAAACCCTAGCTCATAAACACTCCAAAAACCAGATCTGAAATCAAGGAGAGCCAAGACCGACCTTCGAAACCACTTCCACCACACATCCAAACAACTCAACTACTCGAAGCTTCATCCCGCAATGCTTAGGCGCCCAGATGAGGAAGAATGCACCTAACCAGGGTCTATGTACCCAACTCCTAAACTTTCAAGAACGACGATATCAAGGAGAGGGTTAGGAACATCATGACCAGCAAAGGAACGATTTCTCCTTTCAGCAAGAATCCACTTCGAAATCCAGTCCGCCGCCACATTTTCCGATCTGGAAATGTGGCTAATTCTCATGGAAGGGAGAAGCAAAGCTCTGCATATCTCATCACTGGAACAATTTAAAACACCACCAGAAGACAGGCTACTAACCAGAGTCAAACAGTCCGATTCGAGGTCGACGTTTCTCCATCCTTTCATGTGACAAAGCAAAAGGGCCTCCATAAAAGCTCGTTTTTCAGCTTGAAGGGGACTAATCTTTCCAAATAGGAAGCCAGCGCCTTCAATGCAGTTCCCCAGATCATCACGCACAATAAGACCTCTAGTAGCCTCACCAGTGTAGCTGCAAGCTCCATCGGTATTGATTTTAAATCTACCAGGAGCAGACGCCTTCCACTTCAGGTATGTTGCTTTCCTCTTACAAATAGATAGCGCACCAATCTTGGCACCTGCATCAACCACATGAACCCAATGCTTAGATTTAAGATTAGAGTAAATTCCAAGGATAAACCGATTAATTCTGCTAACAGCATTATAAAAGCTATCAACCGGCTTATCAAACTTGTAGTGATTTCTGTTAAACCAGATTGTCCATACAATTAGTAGTGGAACAATATGGGTAACATGAAATTTACTGCTAGAGAAACTGAACCAAATAAGAAACATGTGCCTCAGGCTCATAAACCGCATTACAGGAATCCTAAACATGATCCCATAATAGTTCCATAAGGGCCAGGCATAGCTGCAATTGATGAAGAGGTGTGTTGTATCTTCACAGTTGCAGCAAAACTGGCACTTAGAAACTATATAAAAGTGCTTCTTGGAGAGAACACTGTCAATTTGAACAAAAAATTTAGTATCTTCTAGCTGAGAAACGAGAATTTTGTAGGTATAAAGTTATGCCAAATTGTTTTGAAAAAGAAAGATTTGTTACTTTTTATTCTGATGTTTTCCCAAGTCAATTTGGTATTAAATTTTTTATCTTTAGATAGGCTCCATTCTATAATATCATCCTGATCATGTTTGATATTGACACAGCTTATGTGTTGGTATCTTTCATGAGAAAGGAATGATATAAGATTGGAGTCCCATCTGCCATCTTTCCAAAAAGAATTAATTTTAGCTGGAAGGTACCAAGAATTTTGCTCAGTAATAATGGGAGTCATCTTATGCCATGAGTCTTTCCAAAAATCAATATTCCCACAACCAACTTTCCAATGAATAAACTGATCTGCATTCTCTTTAACAGAATAGAGTCTCTTCCACACAATAGAATCATTAACACTACACTTAGCAGTAAGAGGATGCCTATTCATGCAGTAAGATTTAGAGATAAGATCAGACCATAAAGACTTGCCTTTTCTGAATAAGTACCAAAGCTTATAAGAAAAGGTGAGTTGAATATCAGACAGAAGTTTGATATTCAATCCACCTTCATCAAAGGGCTTGCAAAGGTTTCTCCAACCAGCCCAATGAATAGCACTCTCATTAAATTTAGGTCTCCAAAGAAATTTATTAAAGCAGAGCTCTATTTTGTTCAGAATGTTTTTAGGAATTAAACTATTTTGCATCCAGAAAAATATGATAGGGTGAAGAACATGTCTTATAAGGGACAATCTGCCACTATAAGACAGATTCTTCAAATCCCACTCATTAATCTTGTTATAAATTTTAGCTAAAAGAGGAGTGTAATGCTTCCCTTTATTGTTTGCAGCTATTGTGATTCCCAGGTAACTGAATGGAGCATGCTCAGCCTTCAATCCCATGGTGGCGTTGATTCTGGCAGAGTTGACACTAGAGCATCTTGGAGAGGTAATATTTTTTGTCTTGTCACTATTAATCAATTGACCAGACTCTTGCTGATATTTGTTAAGCAGGTGACTCAGGCTTTCGATGGAAGAAGGAGCACTGTTAGAGAAGATAACTATATCATCTGCAAAGGCTAAACATGGTAAGATGTATCCAGATTTTAAGTAATACTGCATTTTATTATTAGACACATAAAGGTTCTCCAAACCTCTTAAGAGAGCTTCCTCAGCCAGGATAAAAAGGCAAGGAGATAAAGGATCTTCTTGTCTTAATCCAATCCTCTGAGGGAAATAACCAGAACAAGACCCATTTATTAAAACAGAGATCATAACATTGGAGATCAGCCTGTAAATCAGAGAGGCAATATCATCTGAAAACCCAAAACATTTTAAAGTTTTAATGACAAAGGTGTGAGACATTCTATCGAACGCCTTTGTCATATCTAACTGTAAGATGATATTGCCTTTAGAAGGCTTTCTTCTAATGTTATGGAGTATTTCCTTGATAATTAAAATTTTATCATGAATTAATCTTTCCTTAACAAAAGCACACTGCCCTCTGGAAATGATTCTGGGGAGAATAGAAGAGATTCTCCTGTTAATGAGGGCAGAGATCAATCTGTTCATAATAGTACACATACTTAACGGTCTATAATTGTTCCAGGTAATAGGATTTGCAACTTTAGGAACAAGCACAATCCCAGTGGCAAACACACCTTTTGGGATGGCTCTACCAACAAGGTAAGCATTTAAAGCATTACAAAGGTCATAACTAATTATATTCCAACAGTTCTTAAGAAAGAAAGTGTTAAACCCATCAGTGCAGGGGCACTGTCCTTCTTCATATCATCAATGATAGCTCTGACTTCTTCCCTAGATGTAGGCTTAGTAATCTCTTCATTATCCCTGTCCAAGACAATCTTAGGAATGTTGTTTAGTATAGAGTCATGAGTATTAACAGTGTTACTATTATCAGGTTCATTGGAAAGGATCATTTTGAAATGAGACACAGCAGAAGAAACAATCTCACATTGATCAATAAGCCACTTATCTTTATCTTTAATGCCAGCAATGAAGTTTTTCTTTCTTTTCTTGGCTACATAATTGTGATAAAGTTTTGTATTCCCATCACAATCATTTAACCAAGAATTGAAACACTTCTGCTTCCAATAGCATTCCTCATCTTTTAATGCAAGAATGAGTATGCTATTGGCTTTAGAAAGCTTTGATTTAGAAATGTTCTCATTAGTATATTGGTGAATCAGCTCACAATTCTCAACATCAATAATAGCTTCTTTAACCTTATTAAAAATGTTTCCAAATGTTGTAAAATTCCAATTTTTAAATGCTTCTTCAATCTTTTAAGCTTATACCAAAAGATGGTACTCTCATCACCATTACAATGCTTGGACCAATTCTGACTAACACAGTTCATGAAATCTGGATGGTTAGTCCAAGCATTAATAAATTTAAAGGAACTCTTCTTAGTATGAGAATTAGTGTTAGAGACTTTGCTAATAGTAATTAAAAGAGGGGCATGGTCAGAACAGGTTCTGACCATGTGACAAACCTGAATACTTAAATCATTAATCATTTTTGATTGATTAGCACCCAGTCTAACCTCTTCCAAACATTGTTGTTGCTCCATGTATAACGAGATCCACTGTACCCAGGCACATCCAGCTTACAGTGCCTTATGAACTCATTAAATTCATCTGCACTAGTACCATCGTAGTTCATATAATTAAGCTGATTATCAGGGCTTCTGGTGGTGTTGAAGTCCCCAGCAATAAACCAAGGCATATCACAGGTAAGATTACTAAGCTGACTCCAAAGTAACTTTCTCTGCATTCTCTGATTCTTAGCATAAACATAAGTAAAACAGCAATTGAAAGAAGCATAATTGATTTCAACATGTAAGAACTGATCATGATCAACAATACCTAAAATACTAATATCATTAGGCCAAAACAACCAAACTTTGTTAGAAGTATTAGCCATACAGTTATCAAAACCAATCCTCCTAGCAATCAACTCTACCTTGTCATATCTAGCCATAGGCTCCTGAATAGTGATCATCTTAACATTCTCATTTTTAACAATAAATTTTAGCCTAGCAATAGTAGGATTATTGTGAATTCTACGAGCATTCCAACTGATAACCTTAATCATTACCAGAGACGGATCTTTTATGTACATTTTCTCTCTTTCTTAGAGAGTTTATAGACAACCTTTTTGAATTGCTGTTCTTGTTTGCAGATTTGATCTTCCTGGAGATAACAGATTCGAAGTCTTGCTCAGGATCATTTGAACTCGCCCTTGGAGAAGGATTATAACTACCAACATTTCCACCACGAGGAGAAGCCTGCAGATTATTCTTGTCCAAAGAGTTATCTTCCTCCTCAAGATTATGAAGAGCGCTAATGAGATCAGGGTCATTGTTGGAGACAGTTCTCTCTTTCACCGGGCTCACTATACTTGTTGAGGGACAAGACACAAAAGGTTTGTCCTTGGTTGTAATGATAGATTTAAGTTTCCTTCTGTAAACTTGAGTGAAAGTTTGAACCTTAGTAGATTTAGGAACTTGATCAAGCTTAACTTTATCATGTAACAACTCAGGTTGAACAACCTTTTTAGCAATAATATCAGCACTTTGCTGCTCATTCTTAGAATCCATATCTAGATTCTTTTTGCATTTCTCAGAGTCGTGACCTAAATGGTGACAGGTCTGGCAATAACAGGGTGCGTTCTTGTAACTTACACATATCCAGAACCCCTCACCCTCACCAAAACCAACACGCAGTTTCCTCTTCAGCAATCTTGAAACATCAATTTCAATCAAAGCAAAGTAGGCGTTCACTTTTGCTCTATTAAAATCTGGCACCACCACCTGATGAACCAAACCAAGAGAAGAAGCCAATTCTTGTATAACAGACCTGTTATACATAAACTCCGGCAACTTCTCAAACCTAACCCGGAGTAAGGCTACCGGGCACTCAAAGTTCCTGTTGCTTTGTGGGCACCACTTAATAATTCTCATAACCTTACCTTCCACCTTCCAAAACCTTCTCAACCATAATCTATCAGCGTCTTCCAACACAGAGGATTCAACAAGAATTTGCCTTGAATCAATCGTTACATACGTAAACATCCCCTTAAACTTGAAAGAATCAAGAAAGGCTTGAAAAGCCAACCTCTTAGGGATGCCATCACTAAATTTGGCTATAAGAGTAGTCCTCGACTGAGACCAAAGATCATCCTTCGCTTGCCTTGTGAACTGAATCACATTTTGATCCTTATACGACATCACATTTTCCGGTCGAAACCCAGTATTCTCAACCTTATTTCTCACGATATCAGTGTACAACCTATCCATCGAAGCCACCTTCGAGTCATGAAGAGAAAGACTCGCCCCAGACTTGTTACTCAAAGGAGGAAAGTCACCAGTGCTTTGAGAAATCGCTGCCATAACTCAGACCATCCACAGGCACAGCCTGCGAAGGCCTAACCTTCCGACGCAGATTCAGAACCAGCCCCAGCAGAAGAAGATAACAAAGGCGAAATGAAGGATAAAGAAGCAAAAGAGGATCCTAAAGAAGATGAAGAAGAGAAGGTTTCTTAGAGGTTAAGAAACCAACTCTTTTCTTAGAGCTTTCTTGGGAGAGAAGGCATCATTTTTTCTTCACCCGCCAAATTGTATAAGGTTAATCATTCCCAAATTCTGGAAAATTGTTTTTAATAAATAGTCAAAGACGGATTTGCTTTTTGACCAAGAATTTTTAATTTTGTCTTCTAATACATTCTGGGTATAGTTAACCAAATATAGAAGAACACAAAATTACTCCTCTCAACAACCCTTTTATACTCAAAATTTAACTAAAAATTCAAAAATTCAAAAACTCAAAATAATTCTAAAAGTCCAAAAAGTTCAAAAACTCCATACACTCTCAAACCTCCAAAAATCAACTAATTTTTTGAAAAAAATTCAAATCATTGAAGAATGGATTCAACACGTGAGAAGGTTGATGAAGAGCGTGGAACTCCGAACATGGTACTTGTTCTAACCAATCTTTCGAAAAAAGTTTTTGTTTTGGTAGATTTTCCATATTTAGAAAGTAGGACCCAAACTACCCCGCCGGGGGAAGCCTCCTTAACCGGCGCGGTTGAAGAACATTCAACTTTGAGGATGAATGTCCCCCGCCGGTCGAGGTCATGCCTAACCGGCGGTAGCATCGACTTCCACCCATCGGTTTTAGTATTAGTGTCCCGACGGGGATATAGTGTCGTCACTGGCGGGGTCGAATACTTAGAAATATTTGTATTGGTCAAATATAGTTAGGGTTAACCCCGCCGGTTGAGTAATTTTTAACCGGTGATTGACAATGCCCCTGGCGGTTCGATTATTTTCAACCGCCGGGGTGTTTATTAAACCGCCGGGGAGTAGGTCTCCCACCACCAGTTTGTTTTGTACAACCCCGTCGTAGTGGTATTTGTAAACCGGCGGAGGAAGGCGTTAATCAATATTATTTTTAGAACCCCAACATAATCTCCTGTTTTTTTTACGTAGGCCGAAGATTTAAAGAATGGAAATTATAAGGAGGAAGATTTTAAGACTGAAGATTTTAGTTCGTGCATGGTGAAGGAGGAGGAAACGTCGGTGCCTTGCTCGGTTGATTATAGCCATTTGTTCGATACCAAATGTCACTACTCTCAAGTGGAGTTGATCGAATGGGTGAAGCAGACCGCAACGGATAACGGGTTTGTGGTAATATTACGACGATGCGATGGACTCGATAGAAAAACTCCGAGAATTGAGTTTGTGTGTGAAAGATCCGGAGTTTTAAAAAAATGGTAGATCTGAAGCATCTAAAGAGGAAGTCAACCTGGACGAAAAAATGTGGATGCCCTAAAAGGAAAGAAGTTGGGTGATGATTTGTGGGGTTTAGAGGTCAAATGCGGCGTTCACAATCACGATACTACATCGTACAAAGAAGGTCATTCTTACTTGGGACGATTTAACAAAGAAAAGATGGATTTCGTAGTTACTTATATGAAAATGGGATCCCGTCCTTGGGACATTCTCGGTGGGGTTAAGAAGTTGAACCCCAAGAATTCTTCCTCAATGTGCACCGTTTACAACGCTTAATTAAAACATCGAAAGCTCGAGAAAGGCGGTCGGTCGCAATTCCAATACTTGTTGGGCGAACTTAAGCGGCTAAAAAACTACGAATTTCATAGAAAGTCCGGAGACGTAAGCGATGTCATAGGCGAGATTTTCGTCGCGCACCCGGTTAGTTTGTTTTTGTTACACACATTTCCAAACGTGATTGAAATGGATAACACGTACGAGGTGATCAAATACAGGATGCCATTGTACAAGGTCGTCGGAGCCACTTGTACGGGGAAGACTTTCACATCGGATTCGCGTTCATATCAAGGGAAAAATTCGAGAGCTACAAATGGGTGTTAGAGTGCTTACATTCCTTGATGGTAACTCACTCCATCAAATTACCATCCATTGTTTTGACGGATAGAGACTTGGTGCTTGTGAAGACGGTGGAGGATGTGTTCCCCAATGCAACACACATGTTGTGTCGATGGCACATCAATATGAACGTCCTAGGGAAAACAAAAAAAATCATAAAGGATAAGAAAGTGTCCAACGCATTCTTGAAAGTGTGGAATGAAATGATGTTGGCCGAAACGGAAATAGCGTTCAACGACTACCGATCTGAATTGCACCGTGACTTCAAAGAGTATCCGCAAGAAATTGAGTATACGGAAAGTTGGTTAGGGCCTTACGGTGACAAATTTTTGACGTGGAGAACCAACAAGTGGATGCATTTTGGTAACCAAACTACAAACCGCGTGGAGAGCGGTCATTCGACCCTCAAACGTTTCATCGGTACGAGCAAAGGTAACTTTGAATATTTTTTGTTGAAGTTGCATACCTTGATTGAATTGCAGCACATGCACATAAAGGGTTCATTCGAAAAGAGCCGCTTATTAGCCCTACTCAAGTTCGCAAACAAGGTGTACGACAAACTAAAATCCAACGTCTCACACTATGCCTTGGATATTTTGTTCGGCGAAGTAGATTGTGCTCGCAACATGACAATCGCGGGTTGTATGCCTTGCGGCTGCTCAATACGAAGTACGCACGGTATCCCTTGCGCGCACGAAATCTACGAGTTTGTTGCCAAAGGGTTAGAGGTGCCGTTAGATTTGTTCAACGAACATTGGAAGAGGTTGGAAATTTTAGTATGTACAAACCTCACGACTATGGAACAACTAAAAGTGAAGCTTGACAAACTACTATGTGATGCCATGGAATCCAAAGATGAAGCGCGAATAGAGCAAGTCTACAAAAAATGGTTTACCCTCATCCATTCGGAAACAACTACCATTTTGGAGCCTTTGGTGAAGCCAAAAACGCACGGTCGTCCACCTAACAAGCGCAAGCTTTCTATTACCGTTGATGATATATCCACTAAACGCGACAAAAGTGGGCATGAGTATGTGCTTCAATCGAAAAATGTTAGTTCTCCTTCATTTGCAGATGAATTCAAATCTCCTCCGGCAATGTCAAGTAAAGGGAAAACAATTCTGGGGAAAAAACAACCGGGGAATAAAATTAGTTCTCATAGTGCTGCCGCTCATAATAAAGGTAGTCTGATTCCAACCCAAGCGTGTTGATGAGGTGAAGGCTAGGTGGTCAGTGCTACTCACACTCCGTCTTCATCCGGTTTCTGGCCTCACCAAATTAGAACGTCGTGTTGTGTGTAACCAGTTCAACTGCCAAGACACGGATTCGATAATGGAGGATCAGCTGGATAGGGTCCGTTCTGGCATTATCGACATCCGCTTACAGGAAATGAGTAATTAACTGAATAATGTCAGTTTGTATTAGTTTGTCTTCCGGTTTAATTTTATTTAGATGAATGTATCTTCTATTGTATGGGGTTTAATGATGAATGTATCTCCTTATATGAATGGGGTGAAAACATAACAACATTAGTATTACATAAGAAATGAGGAGAATAACAACATTTCGAAACATAAAAACATATATATTGAAAAACATAAATATTGAAACATAACAACATAAATATTGAACAACAACTAGAAACTCAAACATAAGAACTTAGAATTACATAAGAAATGAGCAGAATAATAAAATTTCGAAACATAAATAATAAAAACAGGTTCGAAGACCACACATTGCACTATTAGGAGTCGTATCGCAAACTGTCTAAAACATCGTCTCCATCCTCCCTTGCCATAACCATATCCTCCACATATGCTACCATATCACTAGTGGTATAGTCGCAGACTGTCATGTCCCAGACCTTTACCGCCTCCTCTTTTATTCTCCGCGGCATGAATGTTAAATTATTACATTTTGGTTAATATTAATTTGTTTTTGGTTATTAATATTTTAAGTGTTTTAAATATTATATAGTCCAAAATTTTAAATATTACTTATGTTATTATCACATTGTGAATATTATTATTATTATGTTTTTAGATCTAATATTAGTAGTGTTGATTTTAATATTACAAACCAAAACTATATCTTATTATGTTAAAATATTACAAATTCTATGGTTATAATTTTAATATTACATTTTGATTACTATTGTGATTTGGTTTTAAATATTACAAGTGTTTGTTATCATTTTTTAAACCAAAATCAGATCTTATGAAGCT
The DNA here is from genome assembly GCA_036936605.1 of Limnanthes douglasii subsp. nivea. Lineage (NCBI taxonomy): Eukaryota > Viridiplantae > Streptophyta > Magnoliopsida > Brassicales > Limnanthaceae > Limnanthes > Limnanthes douglasii. The sequence goes on along the minus strand of JAUPFV010000004.1, from coordinate 106,470,010 downwards.
ATAAGTATTTCATAATACAGTTGTTTTTATTATAATAAAAGGTAAAGTTATTTTTGGATAATTTAGTCGTTCACAGTTTATACTCTTGCGGGCCAGGAGTTGTACAAATGTTTTCAAATTACAATACAAAATAGTAAATAATTATTACAAACATCATTCATCTCCAGCTTCGTCTTCTTCGTAAGTAAAATCTTCGTCTTCGTCCTCACTTGATTCACCTTCAGCTTCGTTTTCTTCCGTAATTTCTTGTTCAAGTGTATCTTCGTAATCATCCGGATAATCTTCGAAGATGTCGTCTATGTTCACTTCGTCTCTAAACTCTCTGTCTTGCATCCTTTTATCCGCCGCTGTCCAATCCTTAACTGCCACAAGCACTCCAAGTGATTTGCCCGTCAATCTTGTTCTCTTAGTCGTGTATTGCAACCTCGCTTGGCTGAAAGCACACTCACTTGCAACTGTAGACATATGTATAGCATAAATCTCTTTAACAATCCTGCAAAGAATAAGAAACTCTTCAGTTTTAGTACCCCACCATCTTATGATATCTTCAATACCTTGGTTTGGATAATTCGTAAAATCAAACCTAGTGCTCAAATATCTAGACAACTCATTATCAGATTGAGGGGTTTCTGTAAATTCATTGCTTCGTAACATTGCCAATTGAACATAGTTAGTAGAACATCTCCCTCTACCCCTATTGTTAATACTCCTTACATTTGTAGATGTATTTGATCTATATCTTGCAGCATACTTATCATAGATATTATACAAACATTCATATATACCGGTAATATACCCTTCAGGGTCAACTGGTTCCTTCGGTGGTTTAGTTATAGAAAACCGTACAGATCGATAAAAGCATCTAACTAGCAATTCAAATTTATCTTTTCGTGAAAAATGATCTAAAAGGCAAGCAAATGAATAACTATCAGGGATTGGATGAAAATAATTTGTGAACTTATATTCCATTCCGGGCACCATGTCTACGCATACATAATTTGATCTAAATTCATTCATATGCATGGCAAGATTAGTAATTGTGAAAAGGGCCAAATGAGCATTAGGTTGATTTTGTGAAGAAAAGGTTAGATAGTTTTCTTTAAAAAGTCTTAAAAATCTTAACATGTGTGCACAATATGTCCAATGTACGGTTTCAATTGGTGTTTCACGATAAGATGCATTATAAAACGTCATAATCTCTTCTTTAAAAACATGCGCACGTGCAAGCATTGTGTAAGTAGAATTCCATCTAGTTTCGACATCTAATATAAGTTTCTTATATTTTTTCCCATTTGAAGTAACAAGTGTTTTAAAAGCTCTTTTTTAGCAGCGGATGTCGAGCAAAATAGGACCCCATTTTTTATAAGGGCAATATAATCACCGAGAACCTTACGTATTCCTTCTTTCGCAATTAATTGAAGTACGTGTCATAAACATTTGGTGTGAAACAATTTTAGAAAAGGGGGATTGCAATCTTCTATAAGCAATTTTATAGCAGTAATATTAGAAGATGCATTTTCCAACGAAATAGACATAATCTTGTTTTTAATGCCATAAACATTCATGCATTCAATCATACTCTCCCTAATTATTTGTGCGTTATGCTTCCCAATTGATTCAAACCATATAATTCTCCTTTGGAGGACCCATTCGGCATCCATCCAATGAAGGGTAACACATATCATATCAAAATCAGTAAAAGTAGCTATGTCACTAGTAATCGAAACATTCCATGGCAAAGTCAGTATAGTTTGAATAGTGCATTTTTTTCTTTTTAAATAATATTTAAAGGCTAGCGATTTTAAAGAGCTACGTGGAATGCGTTTTGTCTGTGGGTTTACCCCAGCTTGCATCCAATTTTCGTATCTCCAAAAATCCCCAAAACTAAATGGTTGTAAACTACCGACTGCATAAATCATTGTTTCTTCCCTATACGTATCGTGGTTAAACTCAAAAGGAAGACCTGTTTGAGGGTTCATGCAAACATTAGTTGGGTTAGGTTTTGTAGGATCATATACTTCATGTTTCAATAAATGTTTTACCATAGTGCTAGTGCCCATATTTCTATTTCCACTTACGTGAAGATAACATTTTTTGCACTCGTTACAAATACTAGAATAACCATCTCCTGATGGAGTATAGTGTTTTCAAATCCAAGATGTTTTCTTACGAGATCTCGACCCACCACTAGTACTTCCACCACCACTTTCGTGGGAGGAGAGTGTGTCAACGTGAGGGAAGTCTGTAGAAAATTCCTCTATGGTATTGAGATCCACATTAGAGGGTGGGTTTACCCCAGTATTTCTACGTTTTGAATTCATTTTAAAACTAATAACAATTTTTTTTAAAATATGCAATAAAATACTAATGTAGAATAATTAATATTGCAAATAATAAAATCTAATTTAGACTAATAACAAGATAGAACAACTAAATTTAGACTAATAACAACTAAGAAACAATTTGCGGAAAAACAAAAATCAAACAATTTCGAACATAGGAGTAGAATATGTAAAATAAGTAATTATAGTTTTCTAGAATTTTTCGAACAAGTAGATAGATTTAGAGAGAAGTAGAGAGTTGTTGGAGAGGTGTGAGTATTCAGTTGGGGTCTCCTCTATTTATAGGGGAGAAAAAAAAAACGAAAAAAAAAATATCTGGACCATCCAGATCAATGTCCGGACGCCCAGACAGAGAATTCGGACCATCCGGATATCGATCCGGATGCCCCGAACCTCAACGGCTAGCCGTTACCTCATCCGGGGTATCCGGAGATTCGTCCGGATGCCCCGGATGAGGTAACGACTAGTTGAAATTCAACTAGCCGTTGCCATTTTAAAAGTGCGGATCATCCGGACGCCTGGCCAGATGGTCCGCACGATGACGTCATCCATGACGTCATCTAACAGCTACTTTGAAAAGAAAAAAAAAATTCCTATAAATACTACCAATCTCCTACTCTATTTTTCACACAACTTCAAATCTATCCCCTCTCTCCACTACAAATCTATCTCCTCTCCACTACACTACACTTCTCTAAATTATTTTTATAATTTTCAAACACTATTTTAAATTTCAGGTTTCGCTAAATGTCTTCGAAAAGATCAAAGCATGCCCGTCAAGGTGGAAGTACTGAATCAACCTCGAGACGAATGAGAGAGATCGAAGATTTGCTGTATGAAGAGATGGTGGTAACAGAGAGCGCGACTATCAAACATCGCGGCGAAGGGGAGCTTCGCGTCCGTAATCCGGAAGGAGGACGAGGTGTAACCAAAATTTGGTCGGGTATGTATTTGGACTATGATGAACTGATCCAAATAGAGGGTATGCAAAAAAAAATTCAAACTTATTGAACCTAATAATGGCCTGGGTTGGATGACACTAGCTAGATTCAAATGTGATTGGTATCTAGAACTAGTACGCAAGTTTTATGCCACCACAAAATTAATTGAAAATGATCCAAATGGTAGAGGTTTAGGAATGAATTGTTTGGTTGATGGTAAACCCTATAGTTTTTTTGAAACTGATTTCGTAGAAATTTTTTTCGTTCCAACCCATGATATGTATACCGGTAAAAAATTACCTTCCATTAGTTATCGCCCTTCGATATGGGGTGCTGATTCTTACGAAGAAGCAGTAGAGCTTCTTACTTGTCCTGGTTCGGAAGCTCCGAAAATTAGCGGTAAATTTCGAGCCATGCGGGGTAATTTGGATGCTAATGGGAAATTAGCTTTGAAATCGGTAAATAGTATATTTCTTCCCCCTAGTAACAATGATTCGCAGCTTTCATATATTCAAACATTTGTTACTGCTTTTATCGTCTGAAATCAGGGAATAATTAGTTTACCTAGCTTGATGATCCGAAATATGGCTACGAGGTGTGGTACGGATAAACTACCTTATGGGATGATAGTGAGTTACTTGCTTGTTTCGAACTGATGTGAGTATGGACACTCCAATGAAGGTGAGGCCGACTAGTGCTATAGGTAGAAACTCTTTGCGTTTGCAGGAAATATACTCTTGGGATGGAGAGTTGATGTCGAAATTGGAGGCATGGAACCACCATAGACCCGACTTGAATCAGATATGGACTGCGGACGGTCTTACAAAACCGCCAAATCCACCTACTCAGTATCGAGTTCAGGCTAAAGCGCCTTTCAATCCAAATGTTATTGGTGGTTCTTCTGGAGTACCGCCACAAAAAAGACGAACCGATCGCAAATTTGCTGAGGTTTCGCATCAGCAGCATATGGATTATATGCAATTTGCGCATACTCAACAAAAGGAATGGCATGATGATTTTACAAAATGGCAAAGTGAATTTCAAAATTGGCAGGGGGGGTAAATGACTAGCTTAGCCAGATACAGCATTGGCAAGTAGGGGTGAATGATCAACTTGGTCACCTCCAGCAGTGGCATGGTCAATATGAGCAGTGACATGGTCAATACGAGCAGTGGCATCATGGACAAGATCAATGGAATGAGCGATTTGCAAACTCTCAAGCCGAACAGTCGGAGTATATGCGACAGATGATGGAGAACATGCATTTGCAAGGTCCACCACCTAACAACAACAACAACGATGAAGCTCCTTAGTTTTTTGCATTTGATTGTCATTATCGTTGTAATGTTTTTCTTTTTTATTTGATTGAACAACTATGTTACTTGTTTGGTTTTTATTTTTAATGAATTGTTTGTTTTGCTTCTATTTTTTATTAAATGTTATTTAAATCACTTTCGCTTTCAATTTTTATTTTGTTCTTTACAACTTACAAGTAATTTATGTTTATGCATATAAACTTCTAATATTGAATAGTTCGAAAATACAATAAACTATATAATTCATCTAACCATAAACACTTCAAGCTTGAAAGAATCTCAAAAATCACCTAATAATTTAAAATTAGAATACAATTATATGTCTAATAGGTATATATTATTTAATATGTACATAATATTAAATATAACATCTTAAATATCTAGTATGTTCAAACAATATACAAATCATTTTACAATTATATTGTTTACGATATCCTGTTTAAGACAATCAAATTTTTATTTTTATATTTTTACAATTATTGAAAGTTGTAATCAAAATACAAGTAGATGTATATATTTTATTTAATATCTACCTAATATTAAATAAAATATCTTAAATACATAAATATAATCAAACATATCAAAATCAAATTAAAATTATTATAATTTTTTAAGGTAATTGCTTGATTATAAAATTTCGATTAAAATGATAACATATTTAAATTAAAATACATGAAATAGCACAATTAACTCGTGTATATGGTACATATCTCAATTATTGAAATTAGATTCAATTAACACTTACAAATTAATTTTAAATAACATTATAAAATATTCTGATAAATGGTTCTTAAATGGTTTGTTTCATGGTTTGAACTTATAAACGGTTCTTAAATAGTTTGTCTGGTGGTTTAAACTGACGGTTTAACTGCGAAACTGGCTCATTAGGACTACAAACCGACAGAACCGCATAAAGAACAAACCGACAGAACTGCAAACCGACAAGACCGCAACCCGCCAGGATCGCAAACCACCAGAACCGCAAACCACAATGCGTGATTCTGATTGTTCGCGGCTCAGACCGTTTGCCACCCCCTACTCAAAAGTCAAAACCATGTCATGAAGTTTCAAAGCAGCCAACTTTTATCCAAACGTCAAAACTAGTCAACATTCAAACTCTTACGATTCCACTGACACCGGTCAAAATTTGACAGAACTAAAATCATAAATCTTAATTAAAAACCGGAATTCGATTATATATACACACAACACACGATTCAAATCTTATATTTTCTATTCTGTCTAAATTCTAATATATAGTGTGAAATATATAAAATTTATTTATTTACTACCACATAGTATGATAAATCACTTAGTGCTACTACAGCTACAGCTGCAAGACATATAGATAAAGTTTTTTATTACGAAATTACCCTGCAGAAGTTGGGGAAACCATGGTTCCTTCGGTGATCAAAAACCCACCGGGAGCGGTCCTCTGTACTTAATACTCGGTCAGAGCCATCGTGGGTATTCCGTTCAAAGCCCGACACCTAGTCATCGCGCCAAGACCACTCCACCACATCCGGAAAGAGAAATTATTCCCGAGTCGATAAACTATTAGCACCAAAAATCATTATAAGTTTCAAACCTGTGAGGCTGTGAGAGAGATTAAACTTTCCCATCTTGTAAGGACAGAATAGTGATGTTGTTCCATGCAGTAAAATCCGACATTATTTGCTTCACTAAGCTCCGATCTGGTTGATTTGATCTTGAAAGTCAGTAGAGCCAAGAAGAGAGTATATGGGGGGCTAAGAAACTTTATTAGTCACCAGAGTTTGTTATTTATTCAAAATTATCGCTCAAGTTATATTTGTTTCGGAATTGTCACTCAAATTATATTTTTTACATTTATGATCACCAGTGGCGACTGAAAATGAAAATAAAAGACCAACATTAGTGACGGCAGGTGAAACAAAATGACTTTTTTGATACAAAAATTAAATAAATGGCACTTTTGGAACAATTAACTAACCATAATATTTAGCCCTTGAGAATAAGCAATTGGAAGTGATTGGTCGGATGGTCTTTTAAATTGGCATGAGATACACGTGTCAAGTGGAAAGTGGTTGCAAATAGGTTTACTCACTATCCATTTAATAATTGTAGTTTAACCGTTGATTTAAAACACGGTTTATCAAGTAATTTTTAATATTTTTTAAAATTAATTTGAATGTTTTAATTAAATCAAATTTCAAAAAATATGTACCATATAAACGAAATAATTATGTTATTTATTGTATTTTAATTTAAATACTATATTATTTAAATCGAAATTCTATAATTAAAACAACAATATAATTCTAATATCATTTTGATATTATTTGATTATATTTAGATATTTAAGATATATTATTTAATATTGGGTAGATAACAAATAATATATACACATCTAATTGTATTTTGATTATAAATTATTATATTATTGAAAATATTTTTACGATTATAAATTTAATAATTTGATTGTCTTAAACAAGATATCGTAAACGAGATAATTGTAATATGATTTTGATATTGTTCGATTACATTTAGATATTTAAGATATTTTATTTAATATTAGATAGATATTAAATAATATATGCCTATTAGATATATAATTCTATTTTGATTTTAAATTATTAGGTAGTTCTTTAGATCTTTCAAGCTTGAAGTGTATATGTTTAGATGATTTAAATAGTTTATTGTATTTTCGAACTATTCAATATTTGAAGTATAAATTTATAGTTTTTAGAATTGTATAAGTATATGTATAAACATAAATTACTTGTAAATAACAAAATAAAAATTGAAAGAGATTTAATTAACATTCAATAAAAAATAGAAGCAAAACAAACAATTTTTTAAAAATAAAAACCAAACAAATAACACAGTTGTTCAATCAAATAAAAAAGAAAAACATTACAATGAGAATGCTTAAAACAATCAAATGTAAAAAACTAAGGAGCTTCATTGTCGTTGTTGGAAGGTGGTGGACCTTGCAAATGCATGTTCTCCATCATTTATCGCATGTATTCGGATTGTTCCGCTTGAGAGTTTGCAAATTGATTATTCCATTGATCTTTTATATTATGCCACAACACGTATTGACCATGTCACTGCTGTAATTGACCAAGTTGCTCATTCACCCCTCCCCGCCACTGCTGTAATTGACCAAGATGCTCGTTCACCCCTCCCTGCCACTGCTCAAATTGACCTTGCCAGTTCGTATATTGAGTATGTCATCCGTCTGCTGAGTATGCGCCCAGTGGGCATACTCGATCTGCTGCTCATGCGCCCGCTCAGCATATTCACGGTCGGAACGTCCTTCTTGTCGCGGTAGTCTAGAAGAACCACCATGAGTAACTGGAGCGACAATCGGCTGAATTTCTTGTTGAGGGTATCCAGAAGTGGATTTGGTGGTTTGGTAACATTGTTCGCAGCCCATATATCATCGAACAAGTGCTTATGGTGACGCCATGCCTGCCATTTTGATATCAACTCTCCATCCCAACTGTATATCTCTTGCAATTTCAAAGAGTTCCTACCTATAGCCCTAATTGGCCTAACCATCATCGGAGTGTAAGTACTCACATCAACCTCTTTCGTAACAAACAAATGACTCAATATCATCCCATAAGGTAGTTTATCCCAATTTTCATATCCATATTTTGAATCATCAAACTAGACAAATTAATTGTCCCTTATGTCGTATCATAAAAGCAGTTAAAAATGTTTGAATATAGGAAAGTTGCGAATAATTGTTACTAGGGTGAAGAAATAAACCGTTTACCAATTTCAAAGCTAATTTCCCATTAGCATCCAAATTACCTCTTGTGGCTCGGGATTTACCATTAGTTTTTGGAGCGGTCAAACCACAACTCAAAAGCTCTACTGCTTGATCGTAGGACATAAGCCAATCATCACCCCAACCCGAACAAGGATAAGAAATGGAAGGTAATTTTTCACCAGTATATATATCTGTGGTTGGAACGAAAAACAGATCTTCAAAATCAGTTTCAAAGAAACTATAGGAAACATCATCAATTAAACAACTCAATCCTAAACCTCTACCGTGTGAATCATTTTCAATTAAACGTGCGGTGGAATAAAACTTCGTACTAATTCGATATAACATTCACACTTGAATCTAGAAATTTGCATCCAACCTACGCCACTATAAGGTTCAATAAGTCTGAATTTTGTTTGCACACCTTCAACTTGGATCAATTCATCGTAATCCAAATACATACCCGCCCAAAATTTGGTTACACCTCGTGGTGCTAGCGAATTACGGACGTAAACCTCCCATTCGTCGTGATGTTTGATTGTCTGGCTCTCCGATTCCTCCATCTTTTCATACCCCGAATCTCTTTCGGCATTTGTTCATCGTCTTGCGGATGATGAATCATCTCCTCTACTCTTCCGGGCTTGCTTTGATTTTCTCGAAAATATTACGATAAACCTGTAAGATTTTTTTTGTGTTTGAGAATAAAAAAAATTAGAGAGAGAATTGCAGCTAATTTAGATTGAGATTGATGGTGTGAGGGAATATAGGGGGGTGTGGGGTCTATTTATAGTTTTTTTTTACTTTTTTAAAAAGTTATCGTTATTGATGACGTCAGCGATGACGTCATCGATCCGGATATCCGGATTCGTAACGGTTGGTTTAAAAAACTAGCCGTTACGAGTTTAGATATCTGGATTCGTAACAACTGGTTTAAAAAACTAGCCATTTCGAATTCGGATATCCGGACTCCTTGTCTGGATATCCAAATTTGGGTTCCGGATATCTGAATTATTTTTTCGATTTTTTTAATTTTTTTTATAATGGGTCTCTCCTATAAATAGAGGAGACCCCAACTCCAAACTCATCATCTCTCAAATATACTCTACATCTCTCTAAATCTCTCTACTAGTTCTAGAAATTCTATAAAACTCTACTTTCTTATTTTACATATTGTAGTTCTACTTTCAGAAGAGTTCGAATTTGTTTTCGCTAATTGTTTTTATTTGATAAAAACACTTAAATAACATTGTGATAACATTATAATAGCTAAATTAAGAGCTTCGTATAATTTATCAAGTTATTTACTTATTGTAGTTATGTAGATTAGTTGTTTTAATTTTAATTTTATTTTGAACAAAAAACTAAATTAGTCTAAATTTATTTGCGATATTAGTTGTTATTAGTCTAAATTTAGTTTTTATTAATTGCGATGTTAGTTTCGAGTAGTACTTTATTGCATATTTAAAATAACATTGTTTTAAGTTTTAAATTAGATGCCAAAACGTAGAAATACTAATGCTCACCCACCCGCTAATTTAGATCTCAATACCGATAATGATTTTCCTAGAGACTCCCTAACATTGACACACTCTCCTCCTACGAAAGTGGTGGCGGAAGTACTAGTGCTGGGTCGTGGTCTCGTAAGAAAACATCTTGGATTTGGGACCACTTTAGTGTATTGGATGATACTTTCTCTGCTATTTGTAAAGTGTGCAATAAAAGTTATCTTTATAGAGGAGAAAATAGAAATACGGTCACTAGCACTATGGTAAAACATTTTTAAAAAAAACATGAATTATTTGATCATTTAAAACCTAACGAAAATAATATTTTCATAAACCCTCAAACCGGTCTTCCTTTTGAGTTTAACCACGATACATATATGGAAGAAACAATGATTTATGCAATTGGTAGTTTACAACCATTTGGTTATACGGATACTTGGAGATACAAAAATTGGATGAAAGCCGGGGTAAACTCACAAGCCAAACACATTCCACGTAGCTCTTTGCGATTACTAGCCTTTAAATATTTTTTAAAAAGAAAAAATTTTATTGAAACTATGCTAGTTTTGCCATGGAATGTTTCTATTACTAGTGACATAGCTTCTTTTACTGATTTTGATATGATATCTGTTATTCTTCATTGGATGGATCCCGAATGGGTACTCCAAAGGAGAATTTTGTGGTTTGAATCTATTGGTCAACATAACGCACAATTAATTAGAGAGAGTATGGTTGAATGCATGAATATTTAGGGAATTAAAAATAAGATTATGTCTATTTCGTTCGATAATGCATCGACTAATTTGAGTGCTATAAAATTGTTTAGATCTGACTGCACTCCCATTTTTCCTAAATTGTTTCACACCAAATATTTATGACATGTACTTCAATTAGTTGCGAAAGATGGAATAAATATGATTTTGGAAGATTATATTGCTCCTATTAAAAAGGGGATCAAATTTTGCACCATCTTCGCTGCTAAAAAAAGATCTTTTAAAACACTTGTTATTGAAAATAAGAAACATTATAAGAAACTTATATTAGATGTCGAAACTAGATGAAATTCTACTTATACAATGCTTGCACCTGCGCATGTTTTTAAAGAAGAGATTATGTCATTTTATAGTGCAACTTACCCTAATACAAATATTGAAAATCAACATTGGAGATATTGTGCAATCATGTTACGATTTTTAAAACTTTTTAAAGAAAACACTTTAACCTTTTCTTCACAAAATCAGCCTAATGTTCATTTGGCCCTTTTCACGATTATTAATCTTGCCATGCATATGAATTCATTTAGATCAAATTTTGTATGCGTGGAAATGGTGCCCCAAATGTAATTAAAGTTCCAAAAGTATTTTCATCCAATCCCTATGACTTATTCTATTTCTTGCATTTTGGATCCTTTTTTCACGAAAAGATCAATTTGAACGGCTAGTTAGATGGTTTTATGAATCCTTACAGTTTTCTAAAACTAGTCCATCGGATGATCCAGTTGACCCTGAAGGGTATATTGCCGGCATATATGATTGTATACATAGTATGTATGATAAGTATGCTGAAAGATATAGACTAAATACAACTACAAATGCAAGGAGTAGTAACAATAGGGGTAGATGGAGATTTTCTACTAACTATGTTCAAATGACAATGTTACAAAGCAATAACTTTAGAGAAACCCCTCAATCTGATAATGAGTTGTCTAGATATTTGAGCAGTAGGTTTAATTTAACGAATTTTCCCGACCATGGTATTGAAGATATCATAAGATAGTGGGGTACCAAAACTGATGACTATCCTATTCTTTGCAGGTTTGTTAAAGAGATTTATGCAATACTTATGTCTACATTTGCAAGTGAGTGTGATTTCAGCCAAAGTGAGGTTGCAATACACGACTAAGAGAACAAGATTGACGGGAAAAACACTTGGAGTGCTTGTGGCAGTCAAAGATTGGACCGCGACGGATAAAATGATGCAATACAGAGAGTTTAGAGACGAAGTCAAAATAGACGACGTCTTCGAAGATTATCTAGATGATTATGAAGATACACTTGAACAAGAAATTATGGAAGAAAGTGAAGCTGAAGGTGAATCAAGTGAGGAGGAAAATAATACTTACAAAGAAGAACTTGAAGAAGACGAATGATGTTTGTAATAGTTTTTTTAGATTTTGTATTTTAATTTGAAAACATTTGTACAACTCCTGGCCCGCCAAGAGTATAAACTATGAACGGCTAAATAAACAAAAAAAACTATTTACCTTTGATTATAATAACAACAATTGTACTATCAAATAATTATAAGATATGATTGTTGGTTTAAAAAATAATAACATCATTTGTAATATATAAAGCAAAATCACAATAATAATCAAAATATAATATTAAAATTATAACAATATAACTTGTAATATTTTACCATGATAAAATATGATTTTGGTTTAAAAAATAATAACAAACACTTGTAATATTTATAACCAAATCACAATAATAACAATCAAAATGTATAATAAAATGACAACATATAACTTGGAATATTTTACCATTATAAGATATAATGTTGGTTTAAAAAATAATAACAACAGTACTACTATTTATAACCAAGTCATAATAATAATAATAATAATAATAATAATATTCAAAATGTAATATTAAAATTATAACCATAAAACTTGTAATATTTTAACATGATAAGATATGATTTTGGTTTATAACATAAATATAAACACTTTTAATATTTAAAACCGAAACATAATAATAATATTCAAAATGTAATAATAACATTATAACCTTAAAAGTTATATTTAAAATTTTGGTTTATAAAATAATTACAACACTTAAAATATTAATAACCAAATCATAATAATACTAACCAAAATGTAATAAGAAACTTATAATGATATACATTATAAATATATTTTTCAAATATAACTTAAGGTCTGATTTTGGTTTAGAATATAACTACAACACTTATAATATCCAAACTGGTCTGGCAGGTTGCAGGTAGAACACGTTGCAGGTCTGACAGGCTACTGCTTATGCAGGTCTAACATGTAAACAGGTCTGACAGGTTGCAGGTATAACAAGCTAGGTTTGCAGATACCCATTTAAATTGTAACATGTACCCATTTATTTCTAGCAGGCCCAGACCCATTTGCCACCACTATACGTATCCGTTGGACCGATTGTTTTTTTTTCTTTTGTACATAATACATACTAAGGTAAACCACATAAGGAGTCAAGAAAGCGTATGCAGAGAGGATTTGAACTCATGACATTTGGTCATAAGCATGTCTTATTCAACCAACTCGGCTATCCTCTTAGAGACCGCTAGCGCTGATTGTGTTTTGATAGAGTTGTTAATATACTCATTTTCCAACAAGAGTCTCCTCTTTCCCGACAAGAGAGGAGGTTTAAAGTTCTTGAACAATAAATAAGGGTTAGGTTTAAATTTAGTTTCGAATAATGTTGATCCATTCTAAAAATTGAATATTTTTTAATTTTTTTAATTTTTTTAATTTTGTTTTTATATTTGTTGGTTTTTTTTAGATGAGACTTTCATTACCGGTAATAGGTTTCTGTCAGATGACTGACGGATCGTTTATATTCATCAGGCGGGAAAAACCTTTTCAAATTGGACAAAAAGTTGAAACCAGATATCCTTTTAGGATCTGGTTTAACCATACCCTAAAAGTAACTAATAAATCCAGTCTTCAACGTAAAATTATATAACAATGAATATTGCATGACCTTTTTATCTCTCTTATCAAATTAAAAGTAACACTATAAGAATTAATGAGAATAATGACTGAAAGTGATAATATTTATTTTAGAAAAAATTATCTATAAATACACTCAAATATATTATTACCAGATACTAAAGAAGTGGACAAAAATACCATAATAATATAAATAAGCTCATTTACGTGGAGTGTTTTTTCTCTTAAAGTCAGACTTTTCATTCCAAATTTACTGTAAAATTTTGAAATAGTAAACCCTAAAGCAAACCAGTAACCGCAACCAACCCAACCGCCTAGTTATTATGGTGAACCCAACGACCACCGTTATTATCTCCGGCAAAATGTTGACAATATCTTAGGCCGCTTATCATCCACTGGAAAAGCTCATTATTAGCTAAAATTGATGTTCATACTTCGATAAACCACCACATATACTTGTTTTGAATTTGCAAACTAAAGTTAGCGTCGTTCGTTCTTAGATAATCCAGTTGCATATGTGGTTCTTCGTGGATAGGGTCAGTATAGTTTATTAAAGTGTTTGTTTGGTTAGTGTATGTAAAGATTAGAATGTATATTGTTTATTATCGTCCATTTCCGATTTTGGTTAATTTTACTTTCGTGGTAGTTGTTAGGGTTTGGTAGATGCTCATGTTGTGTCCTTTTTTATTGTGTTGTCCTGAATATAGGTTGAAGGTTGATTGCTTAGTTATTTGGAATTCGATTAGATTCTAGAATTTCGATTTCAGTGGACGTGCATGTGTAATTTTTTGGTAAATCGAATCTTGTTGGTTTGATGTTTAACTTATATCGCATCTTGTCGAGATGGTTATTGAATAAACGCTCAATGTTCGATAGTTGTAGTGAGGTTGTATGTGGGATTTGGCATAAATTGCAAGATGGGTTTTGTATGACAAATCTAATTAACAACATACATCATTAGTTCCACAGCAATCTCACATTGTTTGGTATTTGTATATAATGCGCAACTTTTGTGTCCATTAGGTCAAACAAACCGCAAATGCAATTTGTTTGTTAGATTATTGTTGTTGTGTGATACAAATCGTATTATTTTCCTACATGTATTATGATTGTGAAAGGCTGCTTTTACAGATCAGGATTAGTGATCATCATTAACCTACTGGAAATAAATATTATTATGGTTGCACACATAGAAGCTATGAAAGACACTCCGGTCTATATATTTCTGAAAGCCTCGTTCGACCTGTGCAACGAAGAATCGTCGATGAAAAAGTATTATAAGTTGATCAAGATTGTGGAGACTTATTCGGTGAAGGAAAAAGCTTTCTGAATAGGCTCTAAACTGGTCAAGCTAACTACAAAAGATGTGAAGGCCATATCTGGACTTAAACACGAGACAGAGGAGATGCCTCTCAATAAATCCGGAGCCTTTATAGATCGATTCATAGATGGTGTTAAGAATGATTCATGGTTGATGCAGAAATACTTCTTGAGTCCCCGGGGAAGAAAACACGGACCAACAAATTAAAAATTAGTATGGAATGCCATGATAAAGGTAACTCTATATCTAAGTATGTTATACGGTAGATCTACATTTGCACTAATCTAGCATGGTGTTTGTTGTATTGAAAGAAGGTATAGAAAAAGCCATAAATGAAGGAGGAAAGGGTGTCGCGCAGGACGTTGCTCGGCTGTTGATATTGTTCATTTTCTCGATTCGGTTCTACTTAGTTTTCAGCGATATAATGGGTTGGACAGTTGTGTTTCACGTAAAAGACATGAATAAAATGAACGACTAATATTAGTCAGGAGCAATAGTCGAGAAACTACTTCGGTCGATTTAAAAGTGTTTGAATAAAGTAAATCCAATCGAGTTATCGGCTTCATCGCTGTTTTATTTGTAAGTATAATGCCCCGCAATGAAATGTTAATTTACAGAACTTGGGGTGAAGGTAATAATTTGTATTTGATGTAGTCCTTCATCATAAATTACACTACCATAAGGGTTGATCTAGCTAAGCCCGACATGATACAAAGATGCCATAAATTATAGGGAGCCAACACCTGTGTACATGATCCAAATGCTGGATAAGCTACGAGACGATAAGTAGTTATTATTTTAGTCAATAAGTGGAGCAGTATGACATACTTAGTATAACATACTTTAAAAAAAATTATATGAAACACATTCTGTGATATAATCTAAATCGTGAAGATAACTTTTTGAATAAAACACATGTTTAAATTGCATAACATAAATCGATTTGATAATATAAACCACTGCAATCATAATGATTGTAAACCAAACAAATCGCATAATAGTCTATTATTGACTTGACAAGTTTTAGAGGGTGGGCTATCATTGACTGAGGCTGAAAGAGCAGCCTTTGAATGCAGTGAAGTTGGTGGTAGCTCGGAAGGTGTACCGGATGTACACGAGAAAAGGTCTTGGAAAATGAAGAAAGCCGTGGCAAAAAAACAACCAAAAGGCCTAAGAAAAATAGTCAACCTCCAACCACTGAATCCTGCTCAAGCAACTCGTCAATCCTTCCTTTAACAGTAACAACAACATCCCCACCTGAAACAAAACCTCGATCAAGTGACCCTTCAATCATTTCTACAACACCAATAGAAGCATCCCCATCTGAAACAGAACCCCCGTTCAATGACAAGTCAAACCTACTTACAATATCAATAGAATCGTCCTCACCGGATAATAAGGGTGCTGAAGATGACTTTGAATTACCACTCTAGGTTTGGTTGATACTGTTAGGGTGGCGTCCAAAGTCCCACATCCCACATCGGTTAAACATGGGAAAGATCAGTGGTATATAAGTAAGAACATACCTCAAATAGTAAGAGGCCTTTTGGTAGTGGACCAAATGCAAAGCCGTGAGGGCCTTCGGGTGCCAAAGCGGACAATATCATACTAGTGTCGAGACCGGTTGTGTTCTTACTTATATACGGAGGCGGAATATGCGGACCAGACCCCTAATTCACAACACCCATATTCCCAACAGATACAACACAACTTGACTCCAAAAAAAATCGAAGAAAAGAAGAAGGAGATCGAAAAATGGTGCAACCATAATGAAACACAGTTTCAGTATCCGAACGAAGAAGACAACAATTTACAAAGGTGTGGATGTTCCTTTCTACGAAAAAGAGTGGAATAACAAAGGAAGACCAATACGTACACGTAGTTAGTTGAAAATAAACATCTGAAGTGTTCGCTCGCACAAAAAGAGAAACAAATAAGTATTGTTGTACTTATATTAATAATAAAAATTAAGTCAAACAAGTTCTAATATTATACGTGTTATTGTTGTCACAGATTCAAGAGCTGCAGAGAGAGTTAGCTACTTCGAATTCAAAGTTCGAACAACATGAGAAAACATTGAAGTTGAAAATTAATCCCTTGAGAAGATATATATCCTGTCTTTCTGTTCTATAGATGAAGAGGTACCCGAAACTATGGGTGTGGTACCAGCTAAGAGGTTACAACCTGAAACTATTTTTTCTGTTTTACGCAAACATGGTTCAGAATGACACAGCGTGAAGAGGATGGAGATACGACGCCAGCGAATGAAGATGAAGATAATAAAGAGGATACTACACCGTAAGGCCAAATGGAACAGATAAAGGTTCATATTGTAGAATATGCATAACTTACAACGGTTAAAAACGATGAAGATGCAACTGAGGATTGAGTTGAAGATGTAAGTGTAGCACCATATGAAACGTTGCAAAAAAGTCTGTTATTTATATTTTAGAGATCAATGCTGGCACCATGGTGCATTTCGAGAGTACAGTAGTTGTACCAGCTGAACATGAGGCATATACAACCTCGTAGGAACCAGTAATGGGGCAGGCCAAGAGGACAACAGTAGTACCTGTTGCTCAAAAAAGTAAAAAAAAGAATCAAAAGAAGCGGAAGAAAAATCCGCCGGCGGAGGAAAAAAGAAGAATAGTGTTGTCCTCTGGAGAAAAAAACATTTTTTCTCATTCAAAAATAGAAGAAGAGAAAAAAAAAGAAAAAAAAAGATCGGAAGAAGAAGACGAAAAGGAAAAAAAAAGAAAAAAAAATTAATAAAAAGTGGGTGAAGAAGAATATGAAAAAGCCATTGAGGATCAGAAGTTACCGGGAAAATACCGTAGATGATTGGAGGTGACCGGAACCGACCAGAAAATACCGTAAAAGATCGGAGGTGGCCGGAAAAGAACCGTGGATGATTGGAGGTAACCGGGAAAGACCGGAAAAGACCGTAGAAGATCGGAGGTGACCGGAAAGACCGTAGATGATTGGAGGTAACTGGAACATGCTGGAAAAGACCGTAGAAGATCGGAGGCGACCGGAACAGGGAGAAAAAAATATTTGATCAGATGGACCATATCTTCACAAACGCATCCACTACACACATCTTCAAAAAGAATGATGTCTTAAAAAGGAATGCGAAAAGTTTGATAGTTATCCGAAAGCTTAATTTAAGGGAGACATTGTTGGAACCAAATTAAATTAAGCTAGAAAGATATTAATTAATTAATTAATTAAGTTAATTAATTAATTAATTAATTAATTAAGTTAATTAATTAATTAATTAATTAATATATTGCTCAAAATTTGGATAATATATTTTTGATGTAAAAATATTATTCATATTCTTTTAGAGATTTGATTTTGTATTTTAGAGAAAATATTATATTAGTAAAAAATATTATTCTGTCATTAAAACAGAATAATATACTAATATAAATATAAGATATACAATGTATCAATAAAAAACATCATCACAAAAAGTTTAATACAAATTTCTTCTTCTCCCATCTCTTTTATTATCTACAGTACCAGCTGAACAAACAGTGGATGCAATCTCACGGGAACAAGTAGTGTTGCATGACGAGAGTCAACAGTAGTACAAGTTGAACAACCGGTGGACGGTGCCGTAGTTGGGCAGACTAAACATGTAGCAGAGCAAAAAGAAGATGGTAAAGACACAATAGAATTGGCTTCAGTGATGGACCTACTCGAAAATGAGGCATATGCTACGTCGAAAGAACCAACGAACGAGGTAGTTCTTGAAAATAAATCTCCTGCAACATAGGTAGAACATGAGAATTTGGAATATGCTGGATTTGTTGAACCACAAGAACAGGCAGTGGGAGCAAATGATTTTGTGCTAAAGGAGGCAGATACTACACAAGAGCTACAACAGCAACAGGATGAAGTAGAAACGACAGAAGTAGACCCAGAATTGAACAAGTGAAGAAAGAAGATCTTGAAGATGTAAGTAGATATTAAGTTCATTAAGATGCAATATTAATTAATATATTTTGTCATATACTGTGTGTTTATGAAGTCATATAGTGTAGGGTTTGGAGATGTTTAAGTGTAAATTTTTAAAATGTTTTTTTGATATACTTTGAAAATTTATGAAACAAATCACATGGTTTTTTATTACATAAAGCGCATTGTTAAGATTTTACTTGATTTTCAATTTATTTATCACTCGTAAATCGTACGCTGAAAAAGAAATAACAAATTATATGCATAACATCAAATAAATCTCATGCATTTAATGTCACATCAATCTCATCCATGTAATATCTTAGCAAATGCATGCATATCATAATGTTGAAAATTGAAAAAGCTACTCGAACATTGTAATCGCATAGTTATGTGACATAGCAATCACATTCATTCTAATTTACGGAGCAATCGTGTCTCTTTGTTTTATTTTACAACACGCATTGTTGCATAACATGGTCTACCATGGTACAAATCTCATGTTTACTAGGTTGGAAATTTGACATCAATCTCATGATGGTTGTACATGTGAAGTTTAATGTCCAATGTGCAAGGTATGCCATGGAAAACCCCAAATAGAAGATGAAGGCCAACAACAACCTGGATAATAACATCAACAACAAGAAGACGAGAATGAAGATCGACATCAATCTCGTGACCGATAACCAACCTTGGCGAAGAGGGAACAACTATCCCAAATAGAATCAACGCAACAACTCCCACAAGAAGACCAACCCCAACAAGAAGCATAACCATGCACGAAAGCATAAGTATTAACCCAGCCAGAAGCATAAAAAAGTCCAACTGTTGGTTGTAGAGGAAGAAGAACACCATGAACAAGGGGTCATGGAGACTGAATTAGCCACCCAAGGAAAAATATCATCATTTGTTGATACGACGAAAAAAAAATATGTTTTGACCTACCATGCTTCGATGATAGTTTGATATAATGTACACAATCATTTTTTGACGAAGTGGATAAAGTCGAGGCTAATGCTATCGTGCAACGGAGTTTGGATTCTTTCTAGGAGGCTACGTTTAATCAGAATGTTGGAGATGGTGCTTCTAACAATGATGTAGAGGAGACAAAATCATTGGTAAATGGATGTTTATTTATTAAAACATGTAATAAATGTAGTCATAGTTATTATAATATGATTACCAATTGTATATGTTATAGGTTGTAGCGGATGAGTATCTTAATTGGGTATGGTATTTACCATAAAATAAATTCTCATACAAGCTTAACATTAGTGCGAGTGAGGTAATGAAATTACCGCAAGTGTAGATTAATTTCTGGGATTACAACGGTAAGTGCAATTTAATTTAATAGTTCTTATTTGTCACATAATATTTTATTTAATCCTCCTCCATAAAACATAAAAAACTGGCCAATAAAGAGTTATATTACACATTATTGGTGAAGTATTTGAGAAAATAAGGTCGGACACGTATATCGCGTAGGTTTTGAGGTGCCACATAAGAAATGACACATTGAACCACTCATTGTTGACCAAAATAAAATTTACTGCAGACAAGACACGAAAACCGTTGAGGCATTGGTAAGGATTTTTCTTGGTAAACACATCATGGTTATTCAAATACATCGCATCAATAATTATAGAACAAATCGCGCAACCAATTTAGCATGCAATCTCATTAATTAAATTACAAACAACTCCCTGTTATGTTTTCATATCAATCACAACTTTCTTACGTAACACGAATTGTATGTAAACATTGTATGGTGAATCGCACGCTATTATTTTACATATAAATCGCAATCCACACCTTCAAACCAATCACATGTACAGTTGAACACATCAGTGTTGCTTACTGCTATTTTATCAATTAATGATTGACATATTATATGAAGAAAATATACATACGCATGTAAAGAATGGATATAAAGTCAAGATTGTTAGAGATATCCAACAACAAGAATAAGACACCCTCGACTGTGGAGTTTATGTTTGCTAATATGCAAAATACATCATCCATAACGGGTTTGTATCGTAGAAAAACAACAGATATATGTGTGCATGAACAAAAGCTCAAATATTTTATTATTTCCTAAATGATTCAAACACAAACCGTCGGTGGTAGCTACATTGATAGAGTTTTATCCAAATTCAATTTTTTTGGAAAATGAATGTATTTGTAAGTAATTCATTACTATTATAGTAATGTGCGTAATTTGTTTTTGGTGTTTAACAGTTTCTTGACTCATTTTGTAAGTAATTCATAACTTTTGTAACAAGGTGTCTATTATGTATATTGAAATAAACCACTATCATAATGTTAAATTTATAATATAAACCGCAATTGCGACATAGGTTTTAAGATATGTAAAATAACATGTGAAAGTAATCTCCCATGATTACGGTATTACATGTAAATCACGCCAAAAATTTAAATGTTCACCCAATCTCGTATGATTACGGAATTATAAGTAAATTGTGCTACGATGCTAATGGCATAGCCCATCTCTTATGGTTACGGAAGTACACGTAAATAGAGCTATAATGCTAAATAAACCAACCAATATTGCACTTATTATTTTACTAAAAAATCGCAAATTACTTGTGTGGTAAAAAACGATTTTGGTAACTGGATTATAAACTAAAGATGCATTGTAATTAATATATGAAAATGACAACTAGCTATCTTATCACGTTAGTAATTAAACTTAAGGTAATTTTTTATTGGTTAATTTATTGTTTGACAAGACTAAGGTAGATATTTAACCATAACAAAAGCATTAAATACACATTTAAATATTTATATTCAGATAGATTTTTGTACAATTGAGTTGGATTTTGACTATAAATAAGAATATGAAATTGTACTTATTCACTCATACACAAAAAACAAACGAACTAAAATCTTCATCTTCTAAAACCATGGCTACTTCCTCTCCAAATTCTTATGGCTACTCATCCTCCGACGATGGCTTTTCTGATGAGTCAAAACATTTCTCCGACTACAAATGCAGCACAACGTCCAAGTGCTCATCTGAAGCTTCAAAATATGGATTTATATTTTCGTTTTCCTTTGAAAATGAGTACGACTCCAGTGATTCATGGTCGTTTTCTAGTTACGAATTTGACCCGAACGAGCTTCGAAAATGCAATAGGAAAAGAAACCTGTAGGATGATGAGGAAAATAGACATGTAGGATAATGAAGACACAAACGTGGAAGAAGATGATGAGGAAGAAGTGGAGGAGTGGAAGAGTCTGACTCGGAAGACTCTTCTGATGATTGATAATTATGGTAGTCGATTTGTTTTTTTGTTTGGATTTAAAACTATAAATCCTAAAATATGTTGTATATTTATTAGGAATGAGTTTCTGGATATTTTTAGCGCCATGTATGCTGTTATCTAATATTAAAAATTTGTGATTTAGCTCTGGTTTACTTGTAGAGTTGATGGTTATTTTCGCGAAGCAATCACATTATTGCATTACCAGGAACATGATATCGTATAACTTAACTAAAAACATGATGTGTTTGGTGGATATATCTCACATCATGAAACACATTGCAATTAATAGTTTTTACAAAGCAATCGCATGACTAAAAAATGGATGAACGCGCCTGATTAAAGCTAACCATTAGCATACAAGTGTAGTTCTTGCAATACCAAATAACGCGGACGAGCTAGTAAGACAATATAATCGCAGGAATATATTAATCACTAAAATCAAAACTAAAAATTAGTAAGATATTAAGTTAGTGAAAAATTGAAAAGAATCACATTTGCAATAAAAGCCGTATCTCGCAAAGTTAGATACAATTGTTAGAAAATGACTAAAATTGCGAAGATGTTTTACAATATAAGTCGTAATGTTATGACATTGATTAGTAAATTGGAAATCCCAGTGAAACACTGAAATCTCAAGGTTTAGTAACATATTGTACAGTACTCGCAGGTAACGGTGAAACTTCACAAGTTCTCATGTGATGGCCCGCTTTCAAACAACGGTCGCACCGCAATTGACTGGTTGTTATTTTTCCTCTGGATGAAATTCTCTTTTTCTTAGGCTTTCCAGCTCGCCTTTTCATGTTAGGAGGCATAATTTCAGGGTCAGACGAATCATTAGAGTTTGATCATTCACCAAAATTGGTTGTAGCCGGTATGTTAAAAGAATAAGTTAACCTAAAATTTCTAACCGTGAAGAATGGCTCTATCAAAGTCATAAGATCTTCATACACCGATGTTATTGTTGCTAATGCGTAAGGACATAAAAAATAGTCCTTTTGTCATGTACCACAAGAATATGTGAAATTAAGCATGTTAATGACCGTAACATGGTATGAAAAAACTTCAAAAAAATTATGGAAGACTTGCGGAGTAGCCACAGTCGACCATTTTCGACATTATGTTTAAAGTTATTCTCATACTCGGGGCATAAACTATTGTTCCAGCTCATCGCCTACGTTTAACGGCATGAAATATGATTCATAAGCAAGGCTCATCTATTGTCTAGCAATTCAACAATTGGTAGATTGCATAGTTTTTTATTTGTGCGTTAAACGATTCGATCGCAAAAGATTCCATAACACCATATCGTTTTCCTATTAACGAATCCCTGAGCATACTCACTCGGAAGAAATATTTCAAGAAATTTTGTAATTCTACTACCACCTTCAATTACAAATTGTGAAAGATAATCATTAAAAATATCTATTGTGGAAGAATAAGCACATCGATTAAACATACATAATATCATTTTTTTACTCTCGGTTAGTACGCTCACTCCGCACATTCCGAATGAAACGGAAAATACAGTACGCATGATAGCAATTTGGATATACAACAAAAACAAAATTTATAATACCTAAATGACGGTTTGATATAAATGTTATCTGATGGTCCAACAAATGAGGTTTTAGACTCTTCGAAAACCACACCTAATTGTCAGAATCTTCACTACCAACAATACCAAAAGCGACAAGAAATATACCTGCAATATTGAAAGAGTTAACTGCTCATACATTTCTTTCATCGTCGGAAGCTAACATTAGAATCGCATTAATAGAGAGCATTGGAATCACATCAATGGAGAACATTAGAATCACATCATAATAATTTTACATACAAATCACATGACGGATAACAATAGTTTACACCTGTGTAACATGGTTAACACGAGCAAGAAAATTATATTAATGGGTAACAATATAATCACACCATAACGCATTTACAGACAAATCGCACACTAGCATACAAAATGGTACACTTGTCTAACATGGCCAATAAGGTCAAGCACATCGCAATAATGAATAAAAAATGAATCACATATTAACAATCTAACCTACGAATCATAATGACAAAAAATACTTATCTCGTGCGGTCTATTACCTCACAACTATCAGGTCCAAATATAAGTAAACTCGGAAGTAAAAGCGTTAGACTAACCGTTATTTCCATCCTTTGCTACGACATGTAGCAATACACCCATATGTTTGCCAATTAAAAAGGTTTCGTTGATATACAACACCAGGCAACATGAATGAAAACCTTGAAGACATGAGCCGAATGCTATAAAGCAGTGTCTGAACATGTTTCCAAGAACTAATTTCAAGTGACAGTCGGTAGTACTATCACCATTGCCGAATGGTATGTCCTAATCGAGTCATGAATTCCATCCGCAGTCAAATCTGATGTCAAATGCCTACTATATCGTTTGGAGAAAACGAGGCAACATGTATGTCATTCAACAAACCGTTTTATTGTCATGAAGTTGGTTGTAGAATCAATTGATGTATAAAGTCTCAATTTACATCCACTTGAGTCTTTCTTTTCACAAAAACAATGCTCTTACTAAATACATTTTGCATGTACTTGAAAGTAAAACCATGCTCTAAGGCATATTAGCATAAGGATAATCTTAGACCTACAACAGCTTCATCAAAATCTTGAGCAACACATGTGATAGCATCAGCCCAACCAGTAGTAGACATATGCCTTTTCTGTGTTTATAATTAACTAAACCATTACTTTTCTCCCTACTAGTTCGTTGATTATGAGAGCTTCTCCCAAACTTAGGCTAGGTTGTTTACAATTTTATCCCGACACTTCATCAACTAGCTGTTATTTTATGACAAAACTAACGCTTTTAAGACGCTCCACATCAAGATATACCATTAAGCAATAAAATCCTTCTTATTATTAAACAAATAATTCTTCTGATCACCGCAAGAGTAGGTAATAGTGTAGTTACCTCTGATCACCTTGTCTCATCTCTTTTAAACATAATCTTGAATACTTTGAAAGTTTTCAAACTCGTACAAAGGAACAATTATAGTTTCGTGACTATATTTGAAAATACAAACTCTTGATTTAGACATATATTACTCTGCATTGTATAAGTTTGAATATTTAACATAAAACTTGCAATATCATTAATACTAAACTTGCATGTTCATTGACAGACTTAACTACCATCGTTCAAAAATAAAGGAATCAGATATATATATATATATATATATATATAAACGTATGTAAATCGTATAACATATTTACATAGGTATCACAATGATAATAAATATGTAACACACATGCTTATCATTTCTAAATCTAAACTAATCTCGCATAGTCGTTCACTGATTGCTTATGCTCAAAATGTCTAAAATCTCATCGTCTAGGCCTACAATCACATCATCAACCTATCATACTAAAAAATTACATACCGACTTATATACAATCAACCACAATCAAAACAACTACAATAAATGAATTATACACAATACAACATGTTTACAACTTAGCAATCAACATAAAAACATGAAATCTTGCTGTTATAAAATCCGTTTCGAAAAGATACAGGACAGAATCAGAGTGTCACTAAGCTACGAATTTTCACATGACTAAAAACCCACATGGATAAAGATATTTTTAGATGATGAAAAGATAAAATAGGTCAAAAGTACAAAACTACGATCAAATAAGCTTAAATCAAGAAACCAACATAAACAACCACATATAAACTCTGATTGTTAGTAGACGGTTCACGATGGTATGAAATCGGAAGGTAGACTCGACGTTGAAGTACATCGATCACCTAAATTCTTTTTTTTTAAAATTGATATAAAAAAATGAGTATTTTGTTACGGCATGAAGAGAGGGAGGTGGTGCTTACAGATTCAAATGTTTAAAATATCTAAGTGGATAAAAAACATCAGCCATTCATAAAAAAATAAGCTTATATAGTTGGTAAATGTAACTTTGGATATTACAAAACTATTGGGTATTTAGTGAGAATTATTTTAGTAAAGTGGGTCTTAAGTAAGCATAAATGATAGTTTGAATATTAGACGGTAGTATCGTTTGTGAGTAGGTACTTATGGGGTCATTTCCCTTTATTTTTTATTGATATTACAAAATGACACTATTTTGGAACAATTTGCTTTATCTAAAACATCAATTATTTTGGGAGTGAGAGTAATTTAATGTGTTTTGATAGCCCTTGAATGTTGGTAATATAATTTATAAGGGTGTTTATGCTGTGTCGTTATTTCATACCGTTATAATTTTTTTAGTGTTGTATGGTGTGACGTGAGAGATTCACGAATTCTATTGTCATGCATTATACTATTATGTGTGACATGGTGTGATGCGTTATTGTATCATATTTAACCAACCATTTATCATATTTTTTATAATTTATTAAAAAATTAATATGTATGCGTTAATTTATTAGAATTTCAATAAATTAAAATATTTATATCATAACAAAATATTTGTAAATTTATTTGATATTTGATATAATTATAGTTAGATATTATAGTTCATTAAATCTTACCAAAAAAATTATTTATAATATCTAACTATTAAACATATAACTATATCTAGATCTTTAAACACTATATTATTTAAATTGTTGGAGTTTTTAGATCTTTCAATTATTATATAGTTTTAGTAGTTCTTTAGATATTTCAAATGTATATGTTAAATTGTTTTAAATAGTTTATTAGATATACAAACTATTATATAATTCAACTATATATTAATTTTTTTTGGAATTGTATCTATATGTATACATATATTAGTTGTATAATCGTAAATAAAAAAATTAATTTAGAAATATATTTAATTAACAATGAAACATGTATAATATTCATATAAATAAAACAAAACAATAGATTAATTGGACCAAATAATTATGAGGTTTAATATAATAATACATAGAAATATAACAAAAATATATTTAATACAATCAAATATTAAAAAAAATAAGGAGCATGATCTTCACAGTTGAAAGGTAGTGGTGGAGGATATGGAGTAGAAGGAAGATCAATATCCATATGTTCAGCAACCGTATCCAAATTCATACTGTCCATCATCCGTCGTATACTTCATTATACATCTTCATGTGTTCATTATGCCAATGCATGTGTTCATTATGTGCCCATTCCATATATTGGCAATCAGATTGTTGTTGTCATTGTTGATTATAACTACCCGCATTGGAAGCGGTCGTTGATGCATGGCTTGTTGAGGGAAAACTGGAAGATAAACCATGTGTTTTGGTAACGTCGTTATATTCCCATACATCTGCCAAAAAAATCGTAAAATTGGGACCATAGCTTCCATTTTGACCACAACTCTCATTGCCTAGAATATATTTTATTGGTTTCTTAAAGAATGCTTACATATACTATAGCTTTTTTTAACTTTACGTGTAGTCCACATACTCACATCTACCCCTTGATTAATAAGCAAACGACTTATAATCATCACAAAAGGTAACTTTACCCCAATATGATCAAACAAGACAAATTACTTCTATCTTTCATTCTTATTATAGTAACATGTTACAAATGTTTGAATATACCAGAATTGTGAATCAGTGTTATTAGTATGAATAAAATAACTATTGAGTATTTTCAAAGGTAATTTACTTTGATCATCAAAATTAGCTCCAATAGCTTTACGTTTACCATTAATTGTTGGTTCTCATTACCACCATTTAGTGTTTCTATTTCCTCATCAAATATTAGAGCCCAATAATTACCTCATCTCATACGAGGATAAGTAAGGGACGGTAAACAATCACCATCGTATAATGCGTGAGTTGGCTGAAGAATTTCTTTTACTAAGTTGTTTTCAAAAAAACTAAATTCAGAATTATTAATTACGAAACTTATTCCTAAACATCGAGGATCATTAAAAATTATACGCTCAGTTGTATAATTGTTTTTAATTAATTCAGTATACCAATCACAATTGAACCTAGCAAAACCTAACCAACCTAGCCCTATCTCGCTATCAAGCTAATTTTAAAAAGTTTGGATACCAAAATATTGGATAAGTTCATCGTAGTCTAAATACATATCTGAGACAATATGGACTCCACATTATGGTCTTAGATAGTTTTGAACGAGAATATTTCATTCGTCTCATGTTCAATAGTCTCGGATTGTTGTCTTTATTGGAACGAATAATTTATATTGGATTTTTTTTATTCTTCTCGACGAGGATGATTAATCGTCACATCTTCAGATGTTGTTTGATTTTTTTAAGCCACTAAACAATTGCTTGATTTTTTATGAGAGATTTAAGAAGAGTATTTAATTGTTTGATAAGTGTTGTGAATTTGTTTTTTACAACAAACACTCTATTTATAGATTTTTTTTTCTCTCTAAAATCATATATCCGATTTAAGGTATTAGATATCTAGTTTCCAAACGACTATTCTTTTAAACAAACATCTGGAATCGAAAATTTGATTCCCTAAATCGAATATCCGATTCCAAACAGATTTTAAAAAAAAGTGATTTGAAATCAGATATCTGATTCATAGCCAACCGGAAATCTGATATAGAATTGTTTTTTAATTTTTTTTTGGTTTTCTCCTCTATAAATAAAGTGGAAACTCACTCTACTCTCACTCACCTCTCAAAACATCTCTCAAATTCACTTATTCTACTAAAAGATCTAAAAATATAACTTGTTAGTTTTACATTTATTTCTACAATATCTTCTTCATAATTCGCAATCGATAAAATCAATCAAATTTGGTTGATGTAAGATTATACTTGCTGATTTAATAGTTTTTTTTATATAATTTTTTAATTTATTTATTTGTAATATTGTTCGATATCAATTTTGTTTACTAGTTTTTCATGTTTTAAAAAAAATCATTTTTTGTTTGTGATATTGTTTAATATTAGTTTTTCTTTTTTTATTGGTTAATTTTTATACTCGTAATTGATATTAGTTTCTAAGAGTACATTCATAGATCCTCAAACTAGTGGTGCTTTTGAGTTTATTTAAAATACATATAGGGAAGAAACGATGATATATGTTGTTAGTACTTCACAACCATTTTCTTTTGGTGATAATTGGGGATATGTTAATTGGATGCATAATGGGTAAACTCAAGAGCCATACACATCCCACGTAGCTCTATGAGATCGAAAACTTTAAATATTATTGACAACAAAAACAAATCATTCATGATACTATGTTATATTTGCAATGGAATATTTCTCTTACTAGTATTATAGTTACAATATATTGATTTTGACATGTTATGTGTTACTGTTCATTGGATGGATCCTAAATGAATATTTTAAAGAAGAATTATATGGTTTGAATCTATTGGCAAACACAATGTTTTTTTATAATTACTGAGAATCCTTGAGTGTATGGATGTTTTTCAAATAAAAAAAAAATCTTTGTTTCATTCGTTAATGCATCTGCGAACATGATAGTTATTGAGCATCTTAAAAATAATTGCAACCGTTTATTTTCTAAAATGTTTCACACTAGATTTTTATG
Organism: Limnanthes douglasii subsp. nivea; assembly: GCA_036936605.1. Taxonomy (NCBI): domain Eukaryota; kingdom Viridiplantae; phylum Streptophyta; class Magnoliopsida; order Brassicales; family Limnanthaceae; genus Limnanthes; species Limnanthes douglasii. The sequence goes on along the minus strand of JAUPFV010000004.1, from coordinate 106,440,327 downwards.
TCATATACTTTAATTGGTTGCAAAAGATGGAATAAGTATAATAGCGGATGATCTTATCAAATCTAAAGCAGAGGTCCTACTATGCTCTGATAAGGGAAGGAAAATATAGATAAACAATATGTAATTTACTCCATAGATAAGACCAAGATTTATATATTTAGTGGTTAAGGACCAAAGCAAAGCAAACATAAGATATAGAGGGGTCAAATGATACACCCCAAGAACTTGTTTGTAAATAGTAAAATAGTGGGGTGAGAAGTCCACTTTTATGATGGTAATTATGTAATTTTACTACGCACCTCATTTACAATATAAAGGACATTCCTTTTTGGGAAAGAGGCCAATGATTAGTCAATTATTGCTACATTTATTCCTTTTGTCTATTTTTCTTTCTACCAACCACTAATTTAATTGTTTGATGTCATTTCATATGAATATTCCCTAGTCTGATCCTCTCCCACGAACATTTCTGCTTCTGAACTACATTAAGGATTTTCTGAGTTCATCATGCTCGATCTCTGTTTCCAGAAAAAATGGTCTTAAAGACCTTATTAGGACTAATGGAAAACCATTAAAAAAATTCTTTTAGACGTTGAAACTAGATGAAACTCTACATATTATCTTCTTACACGTTCTTATACATATAAAAAAGAGATTACTACACTTTTTAATATATATTTTCCTAATAAAACTTTTAAAAATCCAAATTGGGATTACTGTGGTATAATGTTAAGGTTTTAAGACCTTTTAAAGATGCAACTAAAACATTTTCTACGCGATATACTCTTAAAATTCACTTAGAACTTTTTGAAATCACTAATCTTGTCATGCATATAAATAAATATAGGGATAAGAATATTGATAAGGATGTGACATTCGAGTAGTAATTATAATAGATATGGAGTTAGAGCGGCACGTTAGCACGCTTTGGTATGTAATAAATAAGCAATAACATTGGAGTTAGAACGACACATTACCACACTTTGATATGTAATAAATAGATAATAAATAGTGCGGGGAAGGGGGAGACCTAGCCGAAAAAACTCTTAGTATAAATTATATTAAAAAAATACAATTACTTTATAAATGTTTTTTTCCCTTTTATCTTTCTTATTCTTTCTTTCTTGAAAACCTTTTGGTATTTGATTGCGCTTTTTGTCTCATTAAATTGGCGACGTCTTTAGGAAACCTATAGTCTTTATATAAACCAAAATAGTTTTTACTTTTGGGAGAAAATATTTTTCAGTTAAAAAAAACATTAGAATAATTCGTATATTATCAAACCTACAAAGTTCAAAATACTGTATGTCATATTATGGAAATCACGAAATGAACAAATTAGACTCGAATAGCAGCTTGTATGGCCGGAATATTTATACAATAAGTTTTCCAAACTATCGCATTTATCAATATCCGTTCTAATTTATTTTAGAAATTATTTTTAAAAAAAATTATTATTAAATTAAAGATGTAACTCATTTAACTACAAATAAATAAATGTGTTCTGAATAAACATAATAATTTTAAAATATACATTAAATATAAATACATTTTATAAAAAACTTAAATATTTTTATGTTCATTGAATCTATCATTAAACATAATATTTATTATAGGGAATTGCTAAAAAAAAGCCAAAATTACTCCGCAAAGTCGTTTATAATTTTTTAAAAAAACTACTCCGTGAAGTTATTTTGTTTGACAATTTTACCCTTACAAAAATGTTATAAATAGTCAAAATTACTCCGCGAAGTTATCATAATTTCAAAAAAAAACCCCAATTCTTTAATTTTGCTCCACCTTCTCTCTAAAAAGTTTAAAAAACCTATAACTAAAATTCTAACTAAAATTAAAAGTAAATCTAACCTAAATTAAATTAAAAGTGAACTAAATCTAAAATTATAAATATATAATTAAAACTAAAACTAAAACTAACCTAATTGTCAAAGTAACGCACTAACCAAACCTAATCTATCTAACCCTCCCCATTCTTCACAGAACTCACGCCTCCCACCTGACCAAACGAACACACACCCGAAACCCACACCCGAAATCGGCTCTTTCTCTCACCTGACCGAACGAACACAACATACCACCCATCTAAGCCAAAATCGGCACCGGAGAACGAAATCGGCGTAAGAAGAAGGAACCGGAACGACACCGGCGAGGAAATCCGCCGAATCGGAATCGAAACAATCTACTATAAGTTGATTTCGTTGTTGTTAGATAGTTTAGTTAGGTTTAGTTAGGGTAGTGGTGTAGTTTTAAGGGTTTTAGTGGTCTAGGTAGGATCTGGCAGAAGCTTGAAGCTTGAAGCTTCTGCCATGGCGAAAATGTTCTTCGCCACACGAGGGCGAAGAACAGGGTCCCTACGCCATCGCGTGGCGTAGGGTTGGTTGCCTACGCCAGATGGATGGCGTGGGATCCTGGGTGTAGGGTTGGTTGCCTACGCCAGTCGTACTTCCACCGGGAGCGAGGCAATAGAAAACAGAATTGAATGTAGTCGCGACTAGTTTTCCGCATCTAGGCAAGGATATCCAATTTGCAAAAGGTGCATTCTCTTTATTAAAAGTCAACCGGTTTATCTCCTTATCGACTTCGCTTTCATCGTCGTAATATGCAACCCGTTTATAAAACTCCCAATCGCTCTTTAGCTCGTGAACCAAGGCTTCTCTAACCATTAGCCATCCACTTTCGTTACCGACCATACCATGCGCGATGGCTCTAAAACCACAATTACCGTCGGGCATTACATTTATAATTTGGCTTATGAAAGGACGCATATATTGAGGTATGTCTTTTGAAAATCTCGAGTCCAAAACATTTGGTAATCTAGCCGGGAATGGTTTAACCAAGAATGACGGTATAAACTTGATGTGGTTCTACGCATCCGGAGTGCCTAAGCCAACACATTGAACCCGTTTTGCTATATTTTTTGGCGGTTTTGCTCCGGAATTAGTAGGAGTATGTGCGGCAACCGTTCTTGTGGTGCTACCGAGAGTGCCGACCGGGGTTGCTATACTAGCGGAAGGTGTTACCACTCGTGGAGTTTCGGCACTATCGTGGGACTCGAACATTTCTTGTTCGACGTATTCATGATACGCAGGATCCCTTTTCGTAGAATAATCACGTTCGACTTTGCTACCTTTAACGCGACCCCGACCGCGTCCACGGCCACGGCTTCCATCACGTCCGGGAGTTCTACCGCGGGTTTTAACCTTCTCGAGGGGTTCGCAAAGGAATGTAGTCGAAGGATCCAAATTGTTTTGAAATTTTTTGAGCCAATGACTTTGTTCGTAAACATCAAACTCTTCAAGTTTCGCATTTAGATTTACGAAATTAAATTTTAATTCTTCTTCACCGGTGAGTTTGACTCGTGGAACGATATCTAGTCTCTTCCAATGCTCATCTATAATCCAAGTAGGTACATGTCCGTCCACTCTTCGGATTGCCTCAAGTTCGTGCGAACACGACAAACCATGGATCGTACGATCGGTGCAAACGCACATAGATTTTTCACCGCCGCTTTTATCAACATAGTTATCGTATACTATCGCCAATGCAATAGGTGATACGTACCCCTGTAAAAATTTGAACGGTTTGAAATCTTGGAATTTGTGAATTAGACTGCACTTGCTAAGCTCCATCGATTCTTTAATGGTCGAACGTTGCATCACTAACAAGCCATGCACTTTATCCCAAAACCCATCGAAATCCAATCGGCTAGACCCAACATATTTTTTCAATGTAGCATGCGAGCTTTCGGCCCTATTAGAGGTGTGATTATTGAAATGCATGATTTTGTTTGTATAAGCGTGAACAAACCTCTCTTTATAAAGCGTAATCCACGAGTCAACCACATAATCCACCGCTTTATCTTGGTCTTTGAACACCGACCGCATCTTAGCCAACCTCTCGTTCATTACCTCAACGGTATTGGATGAAACAACGTCGTTCCAAGCCGCCAAAAAAAATTTAGCCACATTTCCGTCTTCAAATATTTTTTTCGTTCTCCAGCTAACATTTTTGTTGATATGCCACTCGCATAACATGTGACTAGCGCTATGGAATAATTTTTCGACGTTATTCATCAAGGCTAGTTCGCGGTCCGTAACGATAACACAAGGCAATTCACAATCATTCTCCTCCATTACCGTTTTCAAGCATCCCAATGACCATTCGTAGTTGTCTTGTTTTTCACTCACCATAAACGTGAAACCAATGCAAAATGTTTTGTTGGTCGATGTTATCCCGACTACTTCGAACAAAGGCATCCCGTAACGAATAACTTTATATGTGCTATCCATGATTAGCAAGCGTGGGAAGATCCATAGGAAATCAATACTAAGCGGATGTGAGAAAAACAAATCGGTTATGACGTTAGAGCCGTTATTCCCCGTCCGTACCCAATACTTGTACTTGTGCAATTGTACTTTAACTAACAAGGATTGCATTTGGGATCGACCGCCGTTTTCAACCATCCTCGTTCTTTGACGTTGATTGTAAATGTGACAGATATTTGAAGCATTCTCCGGATCGACCTTTTTCAAAGCACCAAATATTTGTCGCGAACTTGTTCCGTTCACCGTCAAAAGATCAACGAGCTCTTTTTCCTTCCGTTTTAACTTGGGCTATTACAAATGTCCTTTCGCATACTTAATCGGTTCGTGGTTGTGCTTTCCGGAAAGGACACTAAGAGCCCACTTATCGTCTCTTTTTACTAGATTACCTACCAAATGAAAAGGGCAATTTATTTTTTTTGCTACCGGTAGCCTTACGCTTACGGTCGCACTTTTTAACGGCCGACTTGAAAATTCTGGATCGCTCGCACCGATAATCCACTCTCGGTGTTCTCCCCCTCTTCCCTACCTCATTCGATGCTACGTTTATCGAAAAACCCAACGTCTTCCCCTTACGTTTTACCCACTCGGCCATCGAGTCTAAGCTATACTCGTCGTGAGTGGTGAAATGGTGAGCGTAGTCTGAAACAAGCGAAATATCGCATTCGTTCACCTCCTGCAATACGTAAGAAGTAGAAAAACAAATTAAACCGGCATCCGGATAAGGTAAGCACATTCCGCCAATAAGAAGGCGTAGGACACCTTCCCTACGCCAGCGTGTGGCGTAGGAAACACTCTGTACGCCACACGTGTGGCGTAGGAAAGGTCCCCCACGCCAATAGACGACGTGGGAATCATGTTCTACGCCTCCTCATTGGCGTACGGTCTGTTGTCCACACCATAGGGTGGCGAAGAACACTAGATACGGGTTTTTTCAAAAACTCTATTTTTTTGCGAAAATGAAAGAGGGAAATGCAATGTACCTCCTCGGCGGCCATGCTGCTCTGTGTGGGAAGTGCTTCCGACTCTTTTCCGTCCATGTTGTAAAGGTTTTGAATTTTTTTAAAAAATGGGTTTTGTTGGTTGTTAAGTTTCTATTTTAGTAGGTTTGGAGAAGATGAAGTTTGAAATTATGTTTGCAACTTCATGGAATAGTTTGGACTCTAAAATGGCATGACTTGTAATTATTTAGACTTCCAAGAGTTTTTTGGGTTTTTTGGTTAGTGGCATTTTTGTAAATATTGAAAATCAGAAACATGCGACTTCGCGAAGTAATTTTGGTTTTTTTAGCAATTACCTTTATTATATTATAGTCATATACTTAATAGTGATATTACTGAACTGGACTAACGTTTAATGCTGATATTATTAGTAAATATGACTAATATATTATACTGATGCCACTAATAAATGTTTGTAAAATAAAAATTTATATTATATTTATTAATGAAATAAAATTTAATATTATATTATATTGAAGTAACACTTATCACTTATATTAATAATTTATTAAAATGAGATTTACCATTAAAGATCCATTCAACAAATCTAATTGATAAAGACGTGAACATTTCAAGAGACTTTATATCTTAAATATCATTCTATATAAAATAGAGTAACCATTTTTTTTTTTGTTTTTTTTTAATTTTAATTTTTAAAGGTCTGTATCTTTTAAGTCGTAATTCGGAAAAAGAGTCCGAAAATAACATTGATTTTGTTTTTTAAGACGAACAAAACTAGTACCATTCATGATATGTTTTGATTTTTTAAAAATATTTTACACACGTTTCTTAGTTATATGGTTTCGCATCTAGTGACTTGCTTCGCATTTATCAAAATAAAGAAGGTTTTGCATCTACCCGAAACAGACCTGTAAAACCCAAAAGACATGTACACCTGTAAAATAAAATACGTGAAAACACTTAACAAAATTTTATTAATAAAATAATATTATTTTAAAAACTTGACCTATAAATTAGACTACAAAAAATACTTATAAAACTTTATAGATGAAATAATTTTATTTTAAATTTAAAAGATATAAAATAAATAGTATACTTAAATAAGTATATGAGGAAGGACAAATGATGGTTCACATGTTTGCTACAAAGTTTTGAATTTTATTCTTCTTTCACGTATATTAATAAAGTTTTGAATCTTTCATCTTCTGTGTATACAGATTATAATATTAAGAATAAAAAATAAAAATGATTTATTATTTAACAATTTTTTTATCTGATTCGTGTGAGTTTGCTAGATTTATTAATAGATATTGAATGCATTCAATCTTGTTTTGTGGGATGAATTGATTTACAATTCTAGTGGTTATTTGTTAAGAAGTGACAACTTATTGGTTATTTGATATTTTCTGAAATTTATTTAATTTATCTCATGTATTTTTTTCATGTTTAGGTGAGATGACAAACCCATCATCACCATATATTTTACGGTAAGATAACTTCACCGGTGATAGTAAAGCCGGTGTAAATATATGAAGTAAGCGTATCTTGACTTTATATAAATATAGTGGACCAATAAAATTTAAAAAGGGGATGTAGCTCAAATGATAAAGCGCTCGCTTTGCATGCGAAAGGTACAGGGTTCGATCCATTGCATCTCCATTTATTAAGTTTTGCCTTTACCCAAAATTCGTGTCAAACAGGTCGGGTTCGTGTCAAACGGGTGTTTCGTGTTGGATACAATTTCATGTCAAACAGGTCCGGTTCGGGTCCAACAGGTTTTTAACAGGTCGGGTTCGGGTCTTTGAACCTGACACGAATTTCGGGTTCGTGTCACAGGTTCTAAAATTTCGGGTTGATCAAATCCGACACGAACACGACCCGAAATTGACAGCCCTACTTCTACTATTCCAAAATCAAAATTCCACTTACCACACACAAATCGACTTATCTAAATAGATATCAAATCAAACTTCGAAATCAACTAAAAACACAACAAAAAAACATATGAAAACAAAAAAAAACAAGAAAATTGAGTTAAAAAAAATGAAGAATCGCCAGAGATAAAATTGGGGAAAAACAGATATCAAATCAAACTTCGAAATCAACTAAAAACACAACAAAAAAACGTATGAAAACAAAAAAACAAGAAAATTGAGTTAAAAAAAAATGAAGAATCCCCAGAGATAAAATTGGGGAAAAAAGGTGAAGTATGGGTCTAAAATACTTTTATATAAATGAACAAGGGTATTTAAGAGATTAGTGGGTTTTCAATAGTAAATATTTAACTAAAATATTTTTTTTTCGGAAAATAATGAAAATATGGGTCTTAGATTGATAATAGTAAGGGTTTGGGGTCTTAAATGATATTTTACCCTTTATTAAATGTAATAATCATGAGTATTATTTTCAATTTTAATATATAAATTGTTGATAATTCTACCAAATATATTTAGAATAGTTAGAATATGATATTTTTTAGATTTAAATAGTTGTCTAGTACCCCGATTTTCATGTTTTTTTGTCATTTAGTCCCTCGACTAAAAAATCACGAAATTGTTGATAATTCTACAAAATATATTTACAATAGTGAGAATATGATATTTTTTAGACTTAAATTGTTGTCTAGTACCTCGACTATCACGTTTTTTTGTCATTTAGTCCCTCGACTAAAATATCACGGAGGGTCCCTTAACTATTCAAAATCTATAAATTTAGTCTCCGCGCGTGGTTTTTTTCCTGGTTCCATCACGTGTCATCATAGTTAAATGGTTTGTGTCTCACAAATAGTCCATTGAATTTTAGTTCCATTTTTACCTCTTCAAATTTCTACACGTTTCCTGGGTCATTTAAAAAGAGAACCTGAAATTTAGTTATAGGGTTTCTTTAAATTTGTGTTATATATCCGAATCAAGGTGGTGTGCAATTGTAACTTTTTAGTATTTGATCTTAATAGTTGTGTATAAATTCGCAGTTGCGGACTAAAATTAGTTCACTTATTACTCTTTCAAACTTAAGTGAATTCTTGTTCTATAAGTATGATGTTAGAGAGGTATTGGATTCCTAGTTTTATAATAGATACTAAGATCGAGTGGGTCCGTTGTTGCATCTACAACGGTTGTAGTTACTTAATTTCTAGTTGTTCTTGTATAAGTTAAGTTATGTATAATGTTATTATCGGGTAAAAAATACTGGTAGTCCTTTTCATGTTTACCACTTGTATCAATATATTCGTTCACTTTTGCATAAAACTCATCCCTTTCGTTTTAGAAATTTGCAAATATAGCCCGCCGCACATATAAACCATTTAAAAACTGACACGTGACACTTAAATTCTAAGTTTTGTATCACTTTTGGTCCCCAAATCCCAAGTTTTGTATCACTTTTGGTCCCCAAATCCCAAGTTTTGTATCACTTTTGATCCCCAAAATATACGTAAGGACTAATCGTGCACATTTTTAAAACGAAGGAGATGAGTTTTATGCAGAAGTGAACGAAAAGGACTATGTTAATACAAGTGGTAAACATAGGAGACTAACAGTGCTTTTTAGCCTGTCATTACCATTTAAAACTTGCATCATTGAACAATGTTAAGTGTACTTGCTTTTCCTTGTTTCTGTCTGGGTTATCTCATAGTGTCTTACCTTTCTTACTAAACAGAAACTACTGAATGGTCTATACTGTAAAAGGTATTTGCCTTTCGAGGGTGATGATTTTGTTCGGGCTTACGAATAATGCTTTTGCATAGTCTTATTCATCTTGCTCGAGCTTTTTGATCGGGGTGGGCTTAGAAAAGATTTTGAAAATGATAAAAGGTCGCAGTTGGAGATGTCGGAGACCAATGTTCTCTCCTAGCCGTTAATGTTCTGTAAGCAAGGACGGATCCAGAATTCAAATTAACAGTATGCCAAAAATATTACTAATTTCTTTTTACATATTCATATACAAATTTTATAAAAAAATAAACAATTAAATTTAGAGAAAAGTACTGGTAAATACCCACTCAAGTATCTTATTACCCGGTAGTACCTAAATTTTGGATAGTGTTACTTAGTACCTCGACTAAAAAATTGGACAAAAATACCCCTCGACTATATATACCCATTTTCCACTTCAAACCCACTTCTTTCCACCTTCCCATCACCCTAAACAAACCCAAAACACGTCTAACTTTAGAAACCACCAGAAACTGTTCGACTTCGTGATACTCTCTCTCTCTCAAACCCCAAACCCCTACAGCTTCTCACCGTTCGAAATCAGTCGTCGTTCGCACCTTCAACGGAATCGCAACGGTCACCGTCTTTTACTCAGTCCAACGAGTAACCACCTTCTGTTCGAGAAAGTTTCCGTGAAGTCTTCTCTGACTGAGAATAGGACAACGTTTAGAAGTAAACAAGTATGCATTATCGTGGAAAGTGTACTTTTTTTTGCGTTTTTGATGAATTCGAACCACTATTTTTTGTTATTTCATGATAGGCGTTGCTTTTTATACCGGAATGAAGTATTTAGTGACGATAGTTGCTCAGTTTCTGGGTTTATCGTCGAACGCAGGGTAGAAGTTTGGTTGCATGTAATGTTAATACTTTCCTGAGAACTATGATGTATGTTAGATGTGCATTAGGTAGTTGATTGTTGATTTTGGTGTTGTTTCAATATTTCCCAGTTCCTACAACACGCATGTAAAAAATAGAACAGTTCGCAGCCTGTACGTGTGCGCTGTAGTACAGTTCGCATCTTTATCACCCAGTATGCAAACAATTTGCAGCTCGATTGAATGTTTATGCCATGCATTTCGCAGCTTGTATTTACAAACAATTAGTATGCTAGCATGCGAATTGCTTGTAAAAAATCTACTGATGTATATGCAATTCGCAGCTTGTCATGCGAATCGTGTGACACTTTAACTGATAAGATATGAAGTTCGCAGCTTGTGATGCGAGGTGTGTGACACTCCAACTGATTTGTGTTTGTGCAGGAAGTATGACAACAAAACCAAGATATTACAGATCAGATTTGGTGAGCCTTCTGAAGTTTCTTAAAGAAATGCGTATTACCCGTGCCCACATTGAAGTTGCAAGAAACACACCCATCTACACGCTTTTGAAAACGGCTTTTGACATCCGTAATGAGGCAGAGCTGCCAAAGAAGAAATTCTACTCGATCATTCAGTATCTCGCTGAGAGGTTCTCTGTTGATCGAGACGCCTTCCATATTGGGTCAAAGTTTGTAAAGCTAACCGAAGACGATGTGAAGGTCATATTCGGGATGAAGCATGACACGGAGAAAATACGGTTAACGAAAAACGAAGCATTTCACAACAAATACACACCCGGCGAGGAGGATGAAGAAATACCGTCATGGGTAAAACTGGCAGGAATCATACGCGAAGGGGGAACATGAGTTGGAAGACGTTGCGAGGCTGTTGATACTGTTTTTGTGCTCCACCTTATTCTACTCCGTATCTGGAGATATCCTGGGTTGGAGCACGATTTATTATGTTGAAGACCTGAGCAAAATAAACAATTACGACTGGTCTGGATCAATAGTGTACAAGCTTCGATAGTCTATCACGAGTTTCTTAGCAATAAAAAAACCTAAAAGAGTCGCCGGCTGCGTCTCCCTTCTAATTGTAAGATTGATCTATTAAGTATAAAAATTAGTTATGTACAGAGCATCTTGATGATAAAACTTATCCCCATGCAGCCCTTCTTCATGGAGCACACAACAATCAACCTCGAGTTAGCGAAGCCAACCTTGATACCAAGGTTTTTCAAATGGTTACGATTAGAGTGCCAAGCAGTAACCGTGGCGCTGCTTATTAAAATACCCGACCTGAAAAATGATCAGGTATGAGCTTTTATATAACTATTGAATTGGGGTTGCAAACAGTTCGCAGCATATCATGCGTTTTGATTGGTGTTATATTAGAACAGTTTATCAATCATTTCGTAGCCTGAGATGAGTACTGAGTTCGCAGCTTATTGTTTCCACACAGTTCGCATCACATTGTTTACACATAATTCGCAGCTCAGCATGCGAGTTGTTGCAACTCTAACATGGATAGAATTTCACACATTTCGCAGCATATCCTGTGTTTTAATTAGTGTTATATTAGAACAATTCATCAATCATTTCACATCCTGATATGCGATTCCACATAGTTCGCAGCATATGGTTTACACACAATTCGCAGCTCAGCATGCGAGTTGTTTGTAAATATAACATGGATAGAAATTCACACATTTCGCAGCATATCATGCAAACTGTTTGTAAAAAACAATTTGTTTGTCTACACCATCATACTTTTCAAACACGCCGCTTGCATCTATTTACTTATATGTGCCTCTGTTGGTAGGTTTTGGAAGGTCCAGTACTTCTTACCAATGCTGAAAGCGAAGCTTTTGGAGAACGACCAGATAGTAGAGATGCAGATGAGGAACGTATTTTACCGGAAGAAAGACCAAGGAAAAGGAAAAAAAACACAACATCAAAACCAAGACAAAAGACACGAGCATCACGGAAACAGAAAGAAACGAATCAGGTGATGTCTCCCAGACCCGAACAACCAACACTCCCCGAGCCAACGATTCCACCACCAAGACTCCCTAAGCAAACGATTCCACCACCACCGAAAGGCAAATCCAGACAGGAGCCCGACGACAATGGCACAACCAGTATGAGTGAAACAATCGGTGATTGTGTACTCAAATGCAGAGGACCTAGTCCAAAGAAGTCTGCAATTGTTGCTGAATCAAAGCGTTTGAAGACATATTCCGACAAGAACAAGTACGAGAAAAAGATAGAAAAAATAGGCCAGAGAAGTAAGTATGACTTGAGCCCTAAATAATCGCTATAATCAGCACTTAATATGTTTATAAAATGTCTGCTATTATTTTTTCACCTGGAAGAATTGAAACGGAAGATAGCGGATCTTGAAGCACAACAACTCCACAATGCTATCTCTCAACCAATTTGCCAGATTGGAAGCCCAATAGTTGAGAAGGTACCAGCATTTCCAGATATAGTAGCATCCACTGAATTGCAGGCTGATACGAGGAGACTCGTGTCTGATGCTGATCAGCACCATGCTGATGGAGTACTGCCAAAAGAGAGGGATGATGATGGCAACCATTCACCTATAGCAGTACAATCTGCAAGGATGCACGAAGAGTTGTCGGTGTCCATAGAGATGGACACCACGGAGACACAGACAGAGAAAGGAAGACACGAGTCTCCTCCGAATGACCCAAAGAAGATAGAAGATCGTGGGAAAGAAGTGGCACAACCAGACAGCTTAGAAGATGTAAATGGATCAAAAGTTCACCAAGATTCAAATATCTTATTTATTTGTTGTGATGAAATTGTTTCTATAATAATATTTATTGTTGTATAAATATTCAAACAATGTCAGTGTATCTATTTAAAACAGTAAGCGGGGTTTTCCAGTTGAATACATATTCAAAACAATGCCATCACATGATATGATGATATCAAACAAATATCAGGACTACTGTGTAGTCCTGTCCAAACAATTCGCATCCTATATTGCGAATTATGTATTACTTTAATTGGTTGGTTATTGTACAATTCACATGCTGAGCTGCGATTTGTTTGAAGTGGACAAAACAAATATCAGGTCAGCATGCGAATCGTTCGCAACTATGATTATAGTATGCTTAACCGTTCCACCGTTTTTTTGGAATTTTTATGAAACAGGAGACCGAGAGACAACAACAACAACAACAGCAACAACAGCAACAAGTTCAACACCTGCAACAACAACAACAACAACACCAACAACAATAACAACAACAACACCACCAACAACAACAACACCAGCAACAACAAGTTCAACACGAACAACAACAACAACAACAAGTTCAACACCACCACCACCAACAACAACAATAGCAACAACAACAGCAACAGAAACAAGTTGAACAACAACAGGAACAAGAACAACAAGGACAACAAGAACAACAACAACGGAAACAGATAGCCTTGGCAAAGAGAGAAAGGCAAACGCAAGAGATAGCACCGCAAGAGTCAGAAGATGTCCATCCCTGTGAGAAGATGGAACTACTCAGCCAGGAAGGACCATCCTTAGAAGACAACACCACATATGCATATGCACCTCAAAGACCAACAGTGGTGTGCACAAAGTCAGAATTGCTAAGCCAATGTGAAACTATAGCACCAGTAACAAATCAACTGCAAGCTCCAGAGTCAAACGATAACACAGTAGGTTTACCCGATGCTTTTGTTGATGGTATTTACACTCAAGTTTCACAGACATTTTAAAATAAAATTGATAATGTATATTACGAGTCTATAATACAACGGTCTTTGGAGAACATGTCGGAGGATGACTTTAATGATCTCTGCCGACACGATCTAGATCCTATGCCAAACAATTCAACGGCATTGGTTGTCGTTGACCGTGCGGTAAGGGCTACTTATAATGATTTCGCATCATAGCATGTGAATTGTGTGGATCTATTTTTAATGTTACAAACGAATATCAGGGTAGCATGCGAACTGTTCAGTGAAACCTCGAACAGTTCGCATGCTACCCTGATAGATACTCTGAAATATATTCAACTAGAACCAAACAGTTCCCATGTTAGCATGCGAACTGTTTGGGGTCGTTACCATTATAATGACTCACACCCTTCTACTTTTGATTTTTGTTATTTGCTAAGCTCGAGCCAAGTAAAGAGACAGAGGAGCCAAATTTTAATCTACTGACACCAACACAGCCTCCAGTGGCAGAGGAAGAGGAAGAGATAATTATAATAGAACGGGAACCGCCAAAAGTAGAATACAACGACTGGCCAAAGAAAACAAAAGTAACTGACCGTATCTCTGTCGCAGAATACCACAAAATACAGTTAGTTAAAGCCTACAAGAGCGACACCCCTGATCCAGTGGTATGACAGTTACCAGAGTCCAAATTTATATACAGAATCAGAGTGCAAGCGAGTGATGCGATGACACTACCTTTAGACCTGGACGTAAAGGTATCCAATTGTCAACCAATTCTCTTTTTAATGTTTCAAATATGTCTTGTATATTTAACATAAATAAACAACTCATTTCTTAGGTTATCGACACTTGGATTCGAAAGATACTTGAAGAAGCAAACTTCAAAGTTCCATGCAATAAAGCTGAAGGAGTGAAACATGACACCGTACTGATTTCGGGCATGACTACGGTAAGTTTAACTAAGGTAAATTTCAAAGTTTTAGAAAATGTTCTCATTGTAATGTACTCTCGCTTGGATGCAGCATCAATTGGAATCAACCTGGGAAGTAACAAATTTGGTGGACGCAGCTTTTAGCAAAGCGCCCAAAAACCCCAACATCATCATGATTCCAATATGCACCGAGACAAAGGACCAGATAAACCATTGGATGTTGCTCGTCATTGACGTCGACGACAGGTCGATAACAAACTATAACCCACTTCTGCCTAAACTGAAAGCGATAGACCACACCACAAGGACACCTACAAAACTGGTAATATTCCCAACTATACACTTACGTTTAAACATATTTTTAATTATGCTGCGAACTGTGATCGAGATATGCTGCGAAATGTGAGTAAATCAGTTGCATTTCACTGCGTATCCATAACACATTTCGCAGCATATGATGCGAATCGTTTTGGATGATGCACATTTCAATAAAATAAACTGCGAAATGCTTGCAGACAAAATGGATTGGATATCAAACGATTCGCACCCTATGCTGCAAATTTCTTGACATGTCCATGTTGGATTGGTTGTCACACAATTTGCAGCCTACGGTGCGAATTGTATGGTAACAACTTTTTAAGTTTTTGTGCTGGTTCGTAACAATAATTATTATAACCAGATCAAATATTTGTTGGAGAACGGATTCCTACCTAAATCAAGGACAGGGTGGAAGGTGAAAAATGAAAGAAAAATCCCACAACAAAAACAAGGCACCGTGGACTGTGGTATTTTTGTCTACAAATATGCCAGATATATTATCCAGCATGGATTTGTGCAGATAGAATACGATGAAGATATGGTCACTGCCTTCAGAGCAGAAATGTTTGATTTCTTCTTAAATAACAAAGACACCGTGACATACAGGTGATTCGAAGTAAAACATTATGGGTTTTTCATGTAAATACATTGATTGTGATTTTTTGGTGTGCATACATTTACAATTACATTTTCAGAAATGTGCATATTTCTTATCAAATCGTTCGCATCATAACCTGATATATAAGGGTTGGTTAATATTCGAACAATTGCCACCAAACAATTCGCAGCAATTCCCTGGTATGTCTTAAAAAATGATACTCATCAAGCAATTCGCATCCTAACCTGATAGATGCTTACTGATCAGTAAACAGTTCGCAGCAAACCCTGGTATATCACATTAACAAACAGTTCGCAGCCTGGTATAAAATAAATAATTTAAAATATATCGTTCAAAAATATGAACATGCTATGGAGTATGCCTTGGTAAACGTTTACTGCATTGAGCACGCAAAAAACAATCTAATCACCAGAGGTCCAGAATCCATTAATTGCTGATTGGACATGGAGGCTATGTAATGATTACCTCCTTTCCTTATAAATAAGACTAGTAAACCAGAGGATAATTTAAAAAAAAAACTCTATATTTTTTTGAAAATACTTCTTGTTCTCTTCGAATTCAAACAGTCATGTCTTTTTTCACCACTACAACCACCACCTCATACTCATACTCTGGTTCACTTGGTTCTCTGGGTGACTCCTGGTAATCCTTAACCGTTAACTGGAGCGATGACTTGATCATGCCAGCAGCACCACTAAACAGCCCAATATCTGTCTTTGATTTAGACATATATGATGACTACTACTCTGCTGACTCTCAACCAGTGGAAGTTGTTCCAATGGTTGCTGCTGAACCTCTGCCAGAAGAGGTTCCAACGGTTGTTGCTGTACCTCAGCCAGCAGAGGTGGAACCTCAGACGGTAGAGGTTCCAAACAACAAAAGGCAGAGGGAAGACGAAGCCGGTCCATCAAGGATAAAATATTTATGCATGATGTACGTAGATAATAAAAAGAAAGAGGAAGAGGAAGAGCAAAAGGCTGATGATCAGCACACAGAGGAGAAAGATGGTGAAAAATCCTCTACTGATGACTGCTAGAGTTGGCTGTGTTTTTTGCTTTTTTGGAATGCAACTAACTAACACTAATAGGTTGTAGTGATCTGTGTAAATATTTGTTAGTGCATGAAGACTGTAATCATCTTTTTTGTAATCCAATTTTCTTACAGACTTACAATCATATAAACGATTCGCATCCAATTATAATTTGCAAATAATTCGCAGCTTAACCTGATATATTACTTGTTTTCAATATTACTGATTTTCATGCAATTCGCAGCATACCATACGATTTTGCAACCCACTGAATGTCCTAGTATTTTTATCAAAGAACGCTTCGCAGCTTAGCATGTGAACAAATATCAGGACTTCTGGTTGTTCTCCATTCGCATCATATCTCTTTACACAAGCAGCCAGGTGTCCTGATATATGTTCTGGTCATAATTCGCAGCATATCGTGCGAATCGTATGCAAATAATTATTTGATATATGTTCTGGTCATAATTCGCAGCATATCGTGCGAATCGTATGCAAATAATTATTTGATATATGTTTTGGTCATAATTCGCAGCTAGGAGTCCTGATGTTTGATTGAAAAGGCATTACGTTATAGGTCAACACAATTCGTAGCATAAAATGCTGATAATTGATTGATATGATTTTACTAACGATTCGCATCTTGGTGAAATTTCACACAAATCGCATGGAAACCTGATAGATGTTTGCAACATGATATCAACATATTGTACACAATTCGTAATACTGGATGCGAATTTCTTGCAACTCAAAGCACTTAACATTTCTTCACTCTAAGAAAAGCATTATAAACACAGAAATGTAAAGATGTTTAGTTTGTTGTACAGAACAATAACAGTATTACGAATAAATGTGCCCAACGAGAATTGTCCACAGCACGAATTGTCGTTAAACTGAAACATCACAAGTCCTCATGTTATGGCCTGATTTCGAACAACGACCACACTTCAACTGCTTGGTTGAGATTTCTCCTTTAGAATGGATTCTCTTTTTCTTAGGCCTTCCGGAGCATCTCTTAACGTTTGGAGGCAGAACTTCAACAAACGAAGGATCGTTAGCGCTGGACCCTTCCCCAAAATCCGTTATAGCTGGTATGTTGAAAGAGTAACTTTCCCTGTAATTCATACACATAAAGAAGGGTTCTATTACAGTAAATGGATCTTGGTCAGTATATTGTATTGCCGCTAAAGTGTGAGGACATGGAAAATACTCTTGTTTCCATGATCCGCAAGAACATTTGAAATCCAACAGATTACCAACAGCCACAAGATTCGAAAAGACTTCGAACATGGCAGTAGACGACTTACGTACTACCCAAGTTTGGCACATGTCAACATTCTGCTTTAGCTTCTTCTCGTACTCGGCGACCAAATTAGTACTCCAGCTGAGACCCTCTTCGTATCTTCGTGAAACTTGAGTCATAAGCAAGACTTTCATCCAGTCAATAAACTCAACAATTGGTAGGCCGCAATATTTTTTGATCTGATTGTTAAACGATTCTGCTGCACTAGAAGCCATAGAGCCGTATCGCTTCGCTTTTACGTAAGCCTGCGCATACTTTTCCGGGGGTAAATTTGCAAGAAAATCACTCATTCTATCACCACTTTCACATAGAAAAACTGTTAGTATATCTTTAAAAAGCTCTCGACTGGGAGCATAAGAAAGACGATGGAAGAAACTCAACATCCTTTTTTTTATAGTCTCTGTTAGTGTGTTCCAGTTTCGCTTTCAAATTCTGTATGAGATGGAAATAATAGTACGCATGATAGCAGTTTGGATACAAGACAGAAACAGCATTAACGATACCAGAATGACGGTCTGAAATAAATGTGATATGGCTATCCAACAAATGTGGTTTCAAACACCCCAAAACCACATCCAATTGTCCCAATCTTCAATGCTAACTATACCAACATCAACAGGGAATAGTCCTGGAAAAAGGCAGATCAAATGAACATTACAACAGTACTCAGACGTTTAAAAAATGTACACATTTCGCATGCTGTCATGGTAGTTGTTCTCAAAATTCACGCTGCAAACCGTGTACAAGCGTAAGCTGCGAATTAAGCACAGTTTCAAATATTTCCTAATTCGCAGTCTCAAATGCGAAATGTCAAAATTCCAACAACAAATGGTGTGCATATATAGGATGCGGACTGTCATCGCATAATTCGTATCCTCTATTGCGATATGTCATTACTTAAATAATACTGCTTAATTCGAAGCTTCGGATGCGAACTGTTGCACAACAATTTCAAAAAAAAAACATCATAACACATTCAGATTAACTAGTTAAATGTAACTAACCGTTGTTGCCGTCCTTTGCTACGACAGTAAGCAAGGTACCCTTATTCTTGCCATATAAGTGGGTTCCATCGACAAACAGCATTGGACGGTATGAATGAAAACCCTGAAGGGACGAACCGAATGCTACAAAACAACGCTTGAATCGGTTTCCAACTGATAACTCCAACTGGCAGTCTGAAGTAATATCCCGGCTCTTCAAGCGTTTGAAGTATCCGCTTAGTAAACTAAAAGAACTTGAACTATCTCCGAAAACTCCCCTCCTAGCCTTATCTAAAGAATTCCATGATAGATGGTAAGAGATTTCAAGACCGTAATCTTGTTTGACAGTCGATTATATGGTTTTGGCTGTCAACGAATGACAGGTCCGTAGAGAATCCTTAATTTCCTCTCCAATCAAATCTGATGTCAAATGCTGTGCCGCTTATGCTTAAGCTTCTAAGAGAAACCAGGACTGCAAGTATGGTGCGGAACATACTTCTTGATCGTCATCAAGCCGGTGCTAGAATCAATAGATGCATAAAGCCTCCATTTGCACCCGCTTGTGAACTTATTTTCACAATAAGCAGTGATCTTGGTTGCTGTGTTGTGCAGGTATTTGAAAGCAAAACCATGCTCTAACGCAAACTTGCACAAAGATAAGCTCAGAATGGCAACACCTTCTTCAAAATCTTGACCCACTCATGTAATAGCATCAGCCCAACCAGCAGTAGCAAGTTTTTTTTTTCTCTGCTCAGAATTAACTAAACCGTTGCTACTCTCCCCGCTAACTAGTTGATTGGGAGATGGCTCTCCCAAACTCAAGCTACGCTCTTTACACTTTACACTACAATCCTTACCACCAGAGCTCTTATCAACATAACCTTTTTCACCAGAACCCTTATCGAAGACGTGTTGTTCTATAAGAAAACTAACATGTTTTAAACGCTCCAAATCAAGATATAACACCAACCCAACAAATTCATTCTGGTTATTAAAGAAACAATTATTGTGATCCCTGCAGGAGTAGGTAATTAGGTAGTCACCTGTGACAAGCTCCTCCCATGTGTTCTCCACATAAGCTTGGATACTTTGAAAGCTTTCAAACTCCATGAAAGGCACAATTGCGGTTTGGTGACCATATTTAAACATACAAACTCGTGATTTGGACATCTTTTACCCTGCACAGAACAAGCTATTAGTTATTAGTCAAAAAACTATGTGCAAATTATTTATTACTGCATCAAAATATCGCATTCTATCTTGCGATTTGTGTATATCTACAAGCCGCGAACTGTGTTCAATTCGCATCCTACCCTGATAGTTGTTTGTAAATCAGCTAAAAAAAGTCATGATATTTGTTTCGAAATACAATACTATAAAAAGTTCTAGATAGTTCGCATCCTAGCATGCGAAACGTAAAAGCAACTAAAAAAGTACTGATATTTGTTTGAAAATGCAATACTTTAGAGTTCTACACAGTTCGCATCATAATATGCGAAAACGTAGAAAATTAACTAAAAAGTCCTGGTATTTGTTTGAAAAATAATACTATAGAGTTCCACGTAGTTCGCATCATAACATGCGAAATGTAAAAAGTAACTAAAAAAGTCCTGGTATTTGTTTGAAAATTCAATACTCTAGAGTCCGACATAGTTCGCAACCCATCCTGAGTTTTGTAAGCAACTAAGAGTAGTTAGATATGTTTGAACATCCACACAATTCGCATTATATTTGTAAGCAAATTTTAAAATTCTTTCATGTGATTCGCATGTCACCATGCGAATTGGTAATACAATTAACATCTTCCTCATCGAATACATAAACAATTCGCATCTTGCGTGGAACGCCTGGACAACTAAAACTCATAATCTACACATGTTTAACGTCCGAAATAAAAATATAATGCACTACAACATTAGTATATAACATCAAAAAACAAGGACATGAGTATATAACGACAAATATTAACAAAACAATAACAGATCACTGTAACAAAAAAACAGAGAAAAGCTCGAAATCAGGCTATGACGTCTAAAAACAGTAAAATATAACTTATTCCAACTGATAAAACCAACAAAATAACTTCGAAATCAGTAGGTAATTACGATTACCTGGGACTAGAAACACGATTACTTGAAAGAAAAACAGATTCCTGTACGTAGAAACACGATCAGTTCCTATACGTAGAAGACATTGGTTAGATAGGTTTTACACCACAAACTAAATAAATAAACAGGCCTTCTAACACTCCAATCACCGAAAAACGTGATTTCAACTTTGCTTCGTGGTGGTTCGTAGGGTTAGGTGGTTAGAGCGGCTAACAAATTCAAATCTTCAAAAAGCTAGAAAAAATAGAAAGAAAACAGAAAATTATGTTTATATAGTGGGTTAAAGGTAGTTAGGGTATTAAAATAATATTAGGTAGTAAGTGACAATAAGGTAGTTGAGTTGGGTATTAAGTAACAATTGATCAAACCTTGGGTACTAGATGACAATTGAATAGTTGAGTGAGTACTTTAAGTGCAATTTCCCTTAAATTTAATACAATTAATTTACTAAATAAATATACACGATATTTTGTTTATTTTATGTTTTTATTCCTCCTAGAAAAATCCAGTAGGTTTTTTATTTAACGAAAGAAAAATAAGACGTTGAAAAAAAACATATAATATAATAAACTATAATAATTGTCGGGTCTACTGGAATTCAAATCCTCATTCTTAAGGAGAATGATAAGACTTATTAACGGTACTACTAAAGTTTTTTGAAAATTTAGGGTATGCCATGGCATATTTGGCTACCCCTAAATCCACCATTGTCTATTCATAAATTCCATTTTTATTTTCCAAAAACGATGGCCTGATTTGTTGTGCAATACACTCATTATCTAATGGTTTTTTGAATACTTATCTTTCACTTTTGTTAGTTGCCTTTACGGTTGGAAGTAGGGGTGGCAAACGGTTCAACCGAGACCCGTCAGAACTGTTTAAAAATTTCTGGTGGGTTGCAGTTGTTCTGGTTTGCAGTTCTGACAGGTTACTGTTTATGCAGTTTTACCGGGTTGTAGGTATAATCGGCTAGGTTTGCAGGTTACTCAGCAGAAAACCCATTTAGGCACCGTTTATCAAAGTATTTTATATTATTATATAAAATTAATTTGTAAGTGTTAATTGAGTCTAATTTCAATAATTGAGATATGTACAATATAAACGAGTTAATTATGCTATTTATTGTATTTTAATTTAAATACTATATCATTTTAATCGAAATTTTATAATCAAGGCAATTATATTCTAAAAAATATAATTGTAATAT
This sequence comes from Limnanthes douglasii subsp. nivea, assembly GCA_036936605.1. Classification (NCBI taxonomy): domain Eukaryota; kingdom Viridiplantae; phylum Streptophyta; class Magnoliopsida; order Brassicales; family Limnanthaceae; genus Limnanthes; species Limnanthes douglasii. The sequence goes on along the minus strand of JAUPFV010000004.1, from coordinate 106,418,264 downwards.
GATTTTGATATGTTTGCTTATATTTATATATTTAAGATATTTTATTTAATATTAGGTAGATATTAAATAAAATATATACATCTAACTGTATTTTGATTATAAATTTCAATATTATTGAAAATATTTTTACGAAAATTAATAATTTGATTGTCTTAAACAAGATTTCGTAAACAATATAATTGTAATATGATTTAGATATTGTTTGATTATATTTAGATATTTAAGATATTTTATTTAATATTAGGTAAATATTAAATAATATATACCTATTAGACATATAATTGTATTCTGATTTTAAATTATTAGGTAGTTCTTTAGATCTTTCAAGCTTAGAAGTGTATATGTTTAAATGATTTAAATAGTTTATTGTATTTTCGAACTATTTAATATTTGAAGTATAAATTTAATTTTTTTAAAATTGTATAAGTATATCCATAAACATAAATTACTTGTAAATAACAAAATAAAAATTGAAATTAAAAGAGATTTAAATAATATTTAATAAAAAATAGAAGTAAAACAAACAATTCATTAATAATAAAAACCAAACAAGTAACATAGTTGTTCAATCAAATAAAAAAGAAAAATATTACAACGAAAATGCTTAATACAATCAAATGTAAAAAACTAAGGAGCTTCATTGTTTTGTTAGGTGGTGGACCTTGCAAATGCATGTACTCCATCATTTGTCGCATATACTCCGACTATTCGGCTTGAGAGTTTGCAAATCGCTCATTCCATTGATCTTGTCTATCATGTCACTGCACGTATTGACCATGCCACTGGTTGTATTCACCGTGCCACTGCTGCAGGTGACCAATCTGATCATTCACTCTTCTCTGCCACTGCTGTATCTGGCTAAGCTGGTCATTTACCCCCTACCATTGCTGAAATTGACCATGTCACTCCGTATATTGAGAATGTCACTCCGTATATTGAGAATGTCACTCCATATGTTGAGTATGCGCCCAATGGATATAATTCATCTCCTGCTCATGCGAATGCTAAGAAAATTCGCGGTCGGAACGTCTTTCTTGTCGTAGTAGTCCAGAAGAACTACCATGAGCGGTTGGATCAAAAGGCGGCTGAATTTGTTGCTCAGAAGGTGGATTTGGCGGTTTTGTAAGATTGTTCGCAGCCTATATATCATTCAAATCGGGCCTATGGTGACGCCATGCCTGCCATTTTGATATCAACTCTCCATCCCAAGTGTATATCTCCTGCAATTTCAAAGAGTTTCTACCTATAACACTAGTTGGCCTAACCTTCATCGGAGTATACATACTCACATAAACTCCTTTCGAAACAAGCAAATGACTCACTATCATCCCATAAGGTAGTTTATCCGTCCCAGACCTCATAGCCATATTTCGAATCATCAAACTAGGTAAATTAATTCTTCCCTCATTTCGTACGATAAAAATACTTAAAATATTTGAATATATGAAAGTTGTGAATCATTGTTACTAGGGGGAAGAAATAAACTATTTACCAATTTCAAAGCTAATTTCCCATTAGCATCCAAATTACTTCTTATAGCTCGAAATTTACCGTTAATTTGTGGAGCCTCCAAACCACAATTAAGAAGCTCTACTGCTTTTTCGTAAGACATAGGCCAATCAGCAGCCCAGCCCGAACGAGGATAAGTGATAGAAGGTAATTTTTTATGGTATATGTATCATGGGTTGGAACGAAAAACAGTTCTTCAAAATCAGTTTCAAAAAAACTATAGGCATCGCCATCAATGAACTGCTAGTTTAACAAACTAGCTGTTACGTATTATGTCCATGCGGACCATCCAGACTATTGATGGTCCCAACTCGAATTTCTTATTTTATATATTGTAGTTCTACTTTCGGAATTGTTCAAATTTTTTTTTCCGCAAATTGTTTCTGTTTGATAAAAACACTTAAATAATGTTGGGATAACATTATAATAGGTCAATTAAGAGCTTCGTATAATTTATCAAGTTATTTACTTGTTGTAGTTATAAAATTTTGTTCTTTTAATTCTAATTTTATTAGCTGTTATTAATTGTTATTAGTTGTTATTAGTTGTTATTAGTTGGTATTAGTCTAAATTTAGTTTTTATTATTTGTGATATTAATTAGTTTGGATTAGTATTTTATTGCATATTTAAAAAAACGTTGTTTTAAGTTTTAAAATGTCTCTAAAACGTAGAAATACTAATGCTCACCCACCCGCTAATGTGGATCTCAATACCGATGATGATTTTCCTAGAGACTCCCCTCACGTTGACACACTCTCCTCCCACGAAAGTGGTAGTAGAAGTAATAGTGGTGGATCGAGATCTCGTAAGAAAACATTTTGGATTTCGAAACACTTTATTGTATCAGATAATGGTTTATCTAGTATTTGTAAAGAGTGCAATAAAAGTTATCTTCACGTAAGTGGAAATAGAAATATGGGCACTAGCACTATGGTAAAACATTTAAAAAAATATGAAATATATGATCCTACAAAACCTAACCCAAATAATGTTTGCATAAGCCCTCAAACATGTCTTTATTTTGAGTTTAACCAACGATAAGGAAATAATTTGCCGATTCCAATAGAAAAGGAGTTAATTGCAAAAAGGAAAAGGGAAATATGCCAGTTATTGTATTATTTATTTACTAGAAGACAATGTGTAAATTAAGTAGCTTGTAAAGGACTAATTGTGAAATAATACAAGACTGCCAAGAACATAACTGGGCCTGATCTTCCCCACTATAAAAGGGATCCCATTTATTCTTGGTAGGTGGACAATTCAATATTATATTCTCTTCGTACTTTCTCTTTCTACACTTTGAGCTCTAGTCACATCAGGTGCAAGATCCAAGATTCTTTATCCTAGTCATTTATTCTCTCATCATTGGCGCCGTATGTGGGAACACGTGATACCAAAAAGAAACCTTTTTCTTTGAAAATCTCGATTTAATCTGGAAGAATGAATGACGAAGCAGCTGGGGAGAGGGTCGGGAGAGAGGTTGCCCGAGCCATTTCGCTGTCTGAGGGCGAGGAAGCTCCGGGTCGGGAGTATTACGCGCAGGGTCGGGATAAACGATCGACTCTTATCATGACCAGGAGACAGTTGTTGGAAGACATCGCAAAGCTGAACGCTGAAAATGAGCGGGCTCTTGATGACAAAAGAGTTCAGGAAGGAAAAGGAAAAGAGCCGATGGTGGACGACCGTAGAGAAAGTTATCCGATTATTGACCATCGTATCGATGCCCGACCTGTTCTATCTTATCGGGGGTCCCGCCTAGCCGGGAGCAGGATTGAAGAGCAGAGTGATACCAAAAGGATGACCGGGGTATATCTGCTAATTACACTTCGGATGATTCGTCGGGAAGACAGTACCAACGCAAGGAAAGGCTAAACAAACGCGCGCAGAAGAGCAATTTCCGACGGAATAGGGCACCACGATCCGAATCGCCCAAGTTCAAGAAGGGTAGCACTGAGAAAAGGACGCTAGTTTCATTTGAAAAGGAAGAGATGTTGACGGGTAGTAGAGAAGAACGGGTAGTCCTACCCCAGGTCCAGTGGCAGCCATCGAATAGCCAGACCCAAGGGTACAGGGTCGGTAGCCAGTTCATCAACCCGGGAGACAGAGGATTATATGGAGTTCAGACTGAGGGGCTCGGGGGCGGATCTTTTGGATTCAGAACGAATTGGAGAGCTTAACCGTTGTCAGACGAAATATTATCAGGACATCTCCCGAAGAGGTTTGACATCTCCAAATTGGAAAAGTATGACGGTAAAAGAGATCCGGATAATCATTTGGAAGCCCTTAAAACTTTATGTTGAGTTTCGATAATGACGATAAGTTATTATGCTGAGCCTTCTCGATGCTTTTCAAGGATCGGGCATCTAAGTGGTATAACCGGCTACCGCAGGGTTGTATAAAAAACTTTGGAATGTTCTGGGTGATGTTTCGTCAACAATTTGTGGGAAACAAAAGTTTACGGGAAAACGGTGATACGATCGTCAACTGTAAACAAAGGCTGGGAGAGAGTCTCCGGGATTACACCAGGCGCTTTATCGATGCAAAGACCGATCATGATCATTGCGAAGAGAACGTGGCTCTGATTGCATATCGCTTAGGGCTACTCCCAGGACCGGTGAAGCAAGCAGCCGCTAAAAAGTAGGCTTTTAATTTTTCCGCCCTTCTAGCTCAGGTGGAAAAGCAGATATTAATAGAAGAAACCGAGGTATCCGAGTTGGCAGCGCAAATTCAGCAGAGTGCACAAGCGTCGGTCGTTATAAAGCAGGGTGTCCAATCTGGCTATGCTCAGCAAGTCCAGCCAGTCAACACAATAACACCGACTTAGTCCACACCGATCAAGCACCTGACATCCCATGGCCAAAGAACAAAGAAGACTAACCAGGTGGTTTCACGACCGATGTCTAGTAAGTGGATCCGACCTGCTTACTTCGCTGATTTGACAGAATGCGTGTCCACAATCTATGAAAAGACTAAGAAAAGCGGGATGTATCGGAGACCCTTCCCCATACCAACGCGTCGAGAACATAGGAATAATCGATACTGCCGATACCATGAAGACGTGGGACACAATATCAATGATTGTATCGCTCTAAAAAACGAGATACAGATGCTGATAGAGCGTGGAAACCTACTCGAATATGTGAAAAAGAAAATGCAACAGGGCGTAACTTCGAAATAAATAGCGACGGTGGAGAAGTCAGAGAAGACCATGGCAATTTCTGATGTAACTGACCTTTTTAACGTCTCAATCGAATATCTCGATCCCGATATAAGCCGTAACCTCATCGGGGTCATTGAAGAAGAAGTTGCGGAAAGTAAGGGAAACGTGAGGAACCTCTCTCAGTTTTTTTTCGAATCATTGACTATTTTCAGGGGTGATTCTATGACAGGGATCACGCACTCTTCCCGAAAGTGACATATTGTGAACCTAGCTACTCAGTTGGAAGCTCAGCCTTATCCCCACTCAAAAGGTATCCCTTCACCAATTTTATATTTTGACGACGACGACATGCGCGACATAGCCGGTCCTCACGAAGATGCCTTCGTTATCGGGGCGGCCATTACGGGGGAAGAAGTCCGACACATCCTTGTAGACACCGGAAGCAGAGGCGGATCTAAGGGGTGGCCATGTATGCCATTGACCAGCCCAAATTCTAAAAATAAGTTTAGTGTAGTGGTAAGAGCCTTTAGCTTTTAACTCCGAGGTCCCAAGTTCAAATCTTGGACCACCCCAAACTAATGTTTTTTCCTTCCTTATTTTGCCCCTAACTAAACCCTAAATCTACAATTACAAAAATTCTTTTTTTCTTTCCTTATTTTCCCCCAATCAAACCCTCTCTCTCCCATTTTCTCTTTATGTTTTCCTTATTTTCCCCCAATCAAACCCTCTCTCTCCCCTTTTCTCTTTATGTTTTTTCCTTCCTCATTTTGCCCCTAACTAAACCCTAAATCTACACAAATACAAAAATGCTTTTTTTCTTTCCTTATTTTCCCCCAATCAAACCCTCTCTCTCCCCTTTTCTCTTTATGTTTTTTCCTTCGTTATTTTGCCCATAACTAAACCCTAAATCTACACAAATACAAAAATTCTTTTTTTCTTTCCTTATTTTCCCCCAATTAAACCCTCTCTCTTCCCAAACACAACAACTTGTATCTCTCCCTCCCCTCCCTTTATCTTACAAATATAATTAATTTGTTAAATTGATTTAGAATTTTTAGAATTGTTTAATTTATTTATCTAATTGACTTAAGAGGAATCATGAAAAATCCTTTGATTTATAAAGAGAATTTCACAGGTTTTGAAAATCAATTTAAAAAAAATCAGTGAATGGTAAAATAATAATAATAAAAAGCTTAAAACTAGTTTGAAATTTAAGAAATCAAGGATTTAAATATAATTGATTCGTTAAATTGATTTAGAATTGTTAGAATTGCTTAATTGATTTATCTAATTGACTTAACAGGAATCATGAAAAATCTTTTGATTTATAAAGAGAATTTCACGTGTTTTGAAAATCAATTTGAAACAAATTAGTGAATGGTAATTAAAAAAAAATTATAGCTAGTTTGAAATTTGGGAAATTAAGTGTATTAAATGTAATTAATTTGTTAAATTGATTTAAAATTGTTAGAATTGTTTAATTGATTTATCTAATTAACTTAACATAATGTTGCCCAAGTTATTTACGCCCGCCCCTCGATTTTGGGAGTCTAGTAGCTCTTCTATTGGAAATGAATTAGCAATTGAAACATCTCTGATCCCTTCTCCAACCGAGGTACCATCCGAAGAACCTTCTTTAATTCCTTCATCAATTATTCACAAAATGGGGATCAAGATATTGTGACCGCTATGCAACTTGTTCAAGTAAGTAAGAAAAGGCTTCAACAAATGAGAGATATTGGATGGGAACCATTTTATGAAAATGTTGTGGGTTCTTGTGGTAATCTTGAAGTTGATGTGCCCAACATGGAGTCAAGGTATGTGCAAGGTAATAAATCCAAAAGACTTGCTGCATTTTTTACAAATCACAATCATTTCAAGAATGATTGTTTTTTACATGTCATAGATTTCGTAATGTAAGAGTTGAATGATCGATTTACACCCGAAAATGTTGAGTTGTTGAATTGTGTGGCATGCTTGAATCCTTGTTCTTCATTTCAAGATTTTGACACTAACTCACTTGTGAGGTTGGCAAGATTATACCCAAATGACTTTGTGGATGTTAGTGATAAAGAGTTGTCTAGCCAACTTGAGACTTATATTGAGTGTGTGAAGATGGACGATAATTTTTCCAATTTCAAGAGTATCTCGGATCTATGTAAAACTCCTATGCGTACAAAAAAACACAAAACATTTGGATTTGTGTACACGCTTTTTAAAGCTAGCTTTGTCATTACCGGTGGCCACCGCAAGTGTTGAGCGAGTATTTTCTAGTATGAAATATGTGGAGAATGAGTTGAGAAATCGAATGTCCAATCCATGGCTTAATGATTTCTTAGTGACATTTGTGGAGAAATACGTGTTTGCTACAATCGATGATCGAGATATTATCAAGCGCTTTCAAGGCATGAGTAAAAGAAAAATGTAATTACGTTTAGAGTAGAAATATATTTTTATTTTTAGTTGTAATTGTGTATTGATGCATTTTGACTATATATTACTCGGACTTTTTTTAGTTCTATGATATTTTTGGCACACCCTAAATTCTAATCCTGGATCCGCCCCTGACCGGAAGCTCAGCAAACATAATATTTGCATCAACATTCGCTAAGTTCAGGACTCCTCTAGTGATTACGCGTTCGGACCGAACTATCGTAGGGTTCACAGGATCGGGTGCCGATGTGATGGAGAGTTCGAAGGCATTGTTCAGCTGGACCGCGGACCCTTCAAGAAAGAGGTCACCGTCTTATTCGTAGTGGTAGACGCTCCAGCCTCTCATAATGCAATCTTTGGTAGGTCATGGCTATCACAAAAGCACGCGGTAACGTCCACCATTCATCAATGCGTGAAATATGTGGTCGGGAACAATGTAGGGGTGGTGCGAAACAGCTAGAAAGCGGCAAGAGAATGCTACAGAGCGGCTTTATCGCCAAAAAGGGATCAAGATATGGAGCAAGCACAGGACTAAAAATTAGCGGGACATCCCTTGGGGTCGCTACCTAACGACGATCCCAGGAAAGCTCCCAGTTTTTTGACCACAGATGAAGAATGTGAATATAATCAGGCTTCACATTCTTCATCAGTGGTAAAAAAAACCGGTGTTGTTCAGGTCTAATCCAATTGCAAGCTCTTACCGACATGAGGCCACCCAGAAATATCAAGGAGGTTCAGATATTAACCGGACGCTTAGCGGCCCTGAATCGACTTATCTCTCGATCATCTGACAAGTGCGCTCCCTTTTTTCAGGCCTTGAGAAATGCTAAGTCTTTTGCTTGGACGTTAGCTTGCGACAAGGCATTTTTAGGGATCAAAACTTATTTATCGTCCCCGAAGCTTCTAACGAAGCCCCGGACAGGAGAAACTTTTTTTCTTTACATAGCGGTTTCAGATTTTATAGTAAGTGCGGCGCTGATCAGTTAATCGGGAACGGTTCCCAAAGCGGTATACTTCGTGAGTAGAAAACTATTAGATGCGGAGACACGGTATTTGAAGCTGGAAAAAATGGCCATGGCTTTGGTAACCGCGACGCGAAAAATGCGACCATATTTTCAGGCCCACCCTATTGTCGTTCGAACTTCATTTCCACTTAAGTATGTTCTTCAGCGAGCGGACATGTCAGGAAGAATGTCTAAATGGTCGGTCGAGCTAGGCGATTTTGATATCAATTTTGAGCGAATAACAGCTATCAAAGGCCAGACCCTAACTGATTTTATAGTTGAATTTCACTCCGACCGACCATACTAAGAAGAACCGCCCAAGAAAGACGAGCTAGTTGAGTGGGTTATCCGAACCGATGGTGGGTCGAACATCAACGGATGCGGCGCGGGCGTGCAGTTAGTTACCCTACGGGCATAAGTATGCATCAGGCAATCCGATTCGGTTTTACCACTATTAACAACGAAGCTGAATATGAGGCTGTCTTGGCCGGTTTGAGACTGGCACAGGTGTGCGGAGCTAAGCATGTACCTCTTATTAGTGACTCTCAACTTTTGATTAATCAAGCCTCGGGAGTGTCAGAAGCTAGGAAAGAGCACCCGGTTTAATACTTAGCAGCATTGCGAGTGTTAGTCGCGTCATTTTCCAAAGTAACATATGAGCACGTCCCTAGGACAAAAAATGTGATCGCCGACTCCCTAGCGTCGACATCCTGGTCAAACAGTTACCCTTGGATAACCGAACAAGAAAACCCGTCAATCACAAAGAGGGCGGAGCTGGACAATCGAACAGAATTCTCCTGTCAGGTGTCCTCGGTAACCATATTGGACTAGAGAAGGGATATTATAGCTTTCCTAGCTGAAGGATTACTACCAGATGATAGTATCGTAGCTCGAAAGATACGAAATAAGGCCCGGGGCTACATTTTGTAGGGGGACGTACTATACAAAAAGTCTTTTAGTCGGGCTTTACTTAGATGCCTCGGGTCAAATGAGTCACTGATTATTGTATCCGAGTTGCATGACGGCGAAGGCACGGCTCATTATGGGTACAAAGCACTAATAAGAAGAATTTTTATCGCCGGTTTTTATTGGCCAACGGTAACTGCAGATGCTCAGCAGATAGTGAAAACCTGCAACACCTGTCAAAGATTCACAAATACAATCAATATGCCCGCGGTCCCTATAGAATCAATATCCGAAGGCCTACCGTTCGACCGTTGGGGAATCGATCTAGTTGGGCCATTACCGATAGAATCTGGTGGTAGACAAGCAATTATGGTGGCCGTAGATTACTTTTCCAAATGGGTCAAAGCCGAACCATTATCGTGAATGAGAACTAAGGATATCATCAAATTCGTTTGGTCGAATATCTGCTGTAGGTTTGGGATACCTCAGAAGCTCACTATGGATAACGGACCTCAGTTTGACAGCGCCGAGATGAAATATTTTTGTGTGACCCATAGGATTAGGCAATACTTTTCTGCCCCTTTCCATCCTCAGGCGAACGGGCAAGTCGAAGTTACGAACCGAACCATCTTGGACGGACTCAAAAAGAACCTAGAAGGGAAAGCTGGCAAATGGCCGGATTACTTGCAAGAAGTATTGTGGGCTTACCGAACTACACCTCGAACGACGACTAAAGAATCACCTTATATCTTAGTATATGGAATGGATGCTGTCACTCCAGCAGAGTCAATCTTCCCATCTTTTAAGATCGGGAACTATGGTGGGAATAAAAATGAGGATGACAGACGACTAGCTCGAGACCTAATAGAAGAAAAGAGGAGCAGAGCTCAAATGAATTCTTTACATTATGAGAGTTTAATGAGGAGTAGGTACGCGTCAAAAGTACGTCGGCGAGATTTCAAAATCGGGGATAAGGTTTTGAGAAGAGTTTTTATGCATACCAAAGACAAAAGCCTCGGCAAATTAGCCCCAAACTGGGAAGGACCGTACAAAGTGGTGGAAAGAATTAAGAGCGGGACGTATCGGTTGCAGGACAAGCACGGACATATGTTGAGGCTCCCGTGGAACATTGAACATTTAAAGCTATATTTGGAGTAATTTTGTTGATCTTTGTAACTTCTTTGTAATCATTGTTTATGTAAGAACCTTTGGTCGGGGATGTACTCTTTCCTACCTCGGTGGGGCGAGAATTTTTTAATGAGGCATACATAGCAACCGATTTTTTTAAATCCAAAATTTTGCCGTTAAAATTCGGAAGTATTAAGAAGGAGTCCATTAGCTGACGAGCTGATGGACAACTTTTGGCGATCTTAATTGATCAACAAAACCTTAACATGTTTTTCAGTATTTAACTGATCCAATTTTTATTCCCGACCCTATGGGAAAATGTTCAATTCAACATTGATCAATAGAACCTTAACAGGTTTTTTCACTGTTTAACTGATCCACATTTTATTCCCGACCCTATGGGAAAATTTTCAATTCAACATTGATCAACAGAACCTTAACAAGTTTTTCAGTGTTTAGCTGATCCACATTTTATTACCGACCCTATGGGAAAATTTTCAATTCAACATTGATCAACAGAACCTTAACAGATTTTTCAGTGTTTAACTGATCCACATTTTATTCCCAACCCTATGGGAAAATTTTCAATTCAACTTTGATCAACAGAACCTTAACAGGTTTTTAAGTGTTTAACTGATCCACATTTTATTCCCGACCCTATTGAAATTTTTTTACTTAAACAATAAAAACATTCATGCCCGACCAAATACTGAATCACAAAAGCATATCAGAGAATGCTGCAAGATTATGGGAAATTTATAAAGTGATCCGCTACAAAACAAGTCAAACTGGTTCCACCTTCCCGGAGATTACAAAATTTTGATAAAACAAAGGGGGGAAGTTTAAGCGCCTTCATCCTCAGGCTTGGTGTCGGTATCGTCCGACTCTTCATCCTCACAGACCATATCAGATTGACGATCTGCCTGAGGAACATCCAACCACATGGACCCAAGGGGAAGGTCGGGGAAACGGTTGTGGAAGGTCAGCACGTATGCAGCTTTCGGCTCAGCAGTCTCTGTGTCCGCCCATTTCTAACACTTGTCGGAAAATAGAGCGTTGGCATTTTTCAGATCGGCAATCTCTTTTGCTTTCTTCGCCGCAGAATACCGAAAGAAATGGCTGTGAATTTTCGACACTACCAATTGCCCGGCTAGGTCGTCACGGTCTTTTCTGACCCGCGCTAAGGTTTTTTCAACCTTCTTTAGCTTATCCTCCAAGAGCCCTTTTGCTGCCTCTCCTTTTTTTACCTCCTCTACGAGCTTTGCAATCCTCATCCGCCAGCTTCTGGCTTAGCTCTCCCGCACGCCTCTCTTTCATCGCCAGAGGAACGATCATATTGTACAAAGACAAGGACAACCCATCTGTTACCCGTAAAGGGAAGGTATGGGGGCTCCCAGGAACTGACAGCACGGGCATCTTAGTGCCACTTGATGATGGCCCAACGGATTTCGCTGCCTTTGAAGACCCAGCCTCATCATTGATAGGAATTACCACTACCAGCGCTCTCTCGGACGATACCGCTGCAGGAGCGGCCACATCACCACCTTTGACCTCCTCATATTGTTCGAATAACGCTGTGATGGTCACATTATCGATAAGAGCGGGAGCATTGGCGGGACCACTCCCCCTGGATCGTTTTAATTTTTTAGCTTGAGCACCATCCGTCTTAGCCTTTTCCTTTCGCTTCTTGGTCAGCTCCTCAGACCGATGGGCTGCGCCATCCTCAGCACCAGCTTCATCCCTTTGTTCCACCGCCTCGAACTCCGCTACCTTGGCATTTGCCTGTTTTGAATCTTCGTCCGACTTGGAGCGTTTGCTCGGCGTCTTATTGCGTTTGGGAAGGAACTGATATGCGTCGGGCGCATCCGTCTTAGCAACCAAATCCACCATGCTCGGTGGTTGGTGCAGCTGCTCCAAGGTGAGCGGTTCAGCAGAGCAACGCCAGAGGTTGCTCATGATCAGATTTGTATTCTTGAAGGCACGGTGGAACGCCCGACCCAGTTTTTCCTGGCAAAGTCCTTTAAAATTTGGAAGGTCACTTTGCCAGCTTTGAGGTGGCTTTTCTTTAGCTCGTGGATGAACTCCTTTGATACTGCATAAAGGATCGGTAATTGGTTAAAAAAAATATGATTACGATCGGTAACCCATGTCCGCAGCAATTGCCTCGGGTTCTCTTTGGTATAGGGGCGGCCGTTTTCCCAGCAACCACTAAGGAATACGAACCGATGCTTCTAGCCTTTGTCGCCTTCGATGAAATCGTTCACAATCTTCCAAGTGTTGGACAGGAAGGAATAGAAGAAGGGAGATTTGGGAGACTTTGGGAGCCCGAACATGGCGATGTACTCAGTCATCGGCATAACCCAACCCGATAGACGAGAAGCCATTATGCAGGACATCAGCGTATACCACGCGTTGGGCATCAGCTGGGAGGGGCAGATGTTAAGCGTCTTGAAGTACAGAATGATCTCAGGATCCAGAGGAAACTTGAGGCCTCAGTTGAAGAGCTCTTTGAAAATGACTAACGGTTGCAGGACAGAACATGCACGGGTGTCTCACCAGGAGCAGGGAATCGTACGGTGACGCACTCCGGGATCCCCCATCGGATCAGAAGTTCTGCCTGTTCCGCGATAGAAAAGTAGAGATATTTACCTTCAAAGAGGGAAATTATGTTGTCCCTGGGCAACGACCGATGATATATAGTGGTCATGACAGCTTCGATCTCCGCCGGAAGAGGTTCTTTGGGAGGAACAGCGTCGTTGCCAACAGCGGCAACACTTTCTCCAGCAGCTAAGATAGCTGCTTCTGGCTCTCTAGCATCTTCTGGTTGGAGAGCATCGGGTTTAGGAGAACCAGCCACGGCAGGACCGACCCATTGAGACAGAGGCTCTACGAAGCTAGAGCTACTACCAGCGTGAGCAAACTTTGACTCTTCCACCCGCTGTTGACGGGCATGCTCGATCTCTAGGTTCCGACGATCGAGATCCTTTAGGGAAACGCCCAAAGGGGTACATTCCATGTTGACACTCGTCCAATATCCTTGGATGGTGGGAGTCAGTTGTGATAAGGAAGAATAAAAGACAAGGAGAAAAGTATGAAGAAGAAACATGATAGGAGAAAATTGTAAAGAAGAAGTACGATAGGAGGAAATTGCAAAGAGGAAATTGTGTGAGGGGAAAATTGTATAAGATATCTGAGAAATAGCTAGAATAGGAAGAAAATAAGATGCATGGACTAAAAATGTAATAAATGGGAATTAAAGCGTGTGGGGTCCGCAATTGTACTATAAATGGACCACACACGCTTCACAGATCCCGTGATGAATAAGATAATACTTTCTCTCTCTACTTAACCAAAAAGCTTTCACTTTCTCTCTCTAAAAACCAGCACCTAAACAAGGTAAATTTACTTTTACTAACACTAAAAGATTCTCGTATCGCACAATCACCACTAAGAGATTTTCGTATCGCATAATCACCCCTAGACAATCACAAAACTCATCAGTGGTGTCGTCTGTGGGAAGCGACGATCGCTCTGACGACAATCGCTTCTTGGAAATAATTCCTATTCCGAGGAAAACTATGGAAGAACAAGAGGATGATCTTGTCAATAATTGCGAGGAAAACCTAGTGGGCGATGACTAGCGGAACGACATGGAGTACGAGGGACAAGGGGGCCAGTGAGTCAGAGACGCTTTCGATGACTCAGACCTTCTGGCTCGAAGGGATGAATTGTTGCTAGAAATCGAAAGGCTGAAGGCCGAAAAGGACGCCGTACAGGTAAATCTTCGTTCCGAGATAAGGAGGGAGCCGGCTAGTGAAAAAGAGGAGCGCGACACCAAACTTCGTCCCAAAAACAGAGACAATAGATATCGGGGGCACAAACGGCGACCGTCGAGGAGGAGAGAGAGGCGACATATGGGTTCGTCTGACTTGAGCGATTACTCTCGATACAGCTCGTCGGAGTCGTCCCCTCGGAAATACCACAGAAAGAAAAAACGCGATCGCAGATACACTGATTACCGAAGAGGAAGAAGCTCAGAGAGGAACTCTCTGAGGGAGAAGAGTTACCGTTCTCAAGTTGACGATCGGGCTTATGGCCAGGCGAATTTTCCTGTTAGGAAAGAAGACATGGGCCCGCGAAATTCGGAGTGGAAGCATCAATATACTCTACCATCCGAGGAAGGGTTATACTTTCCGAACAATGACAATTTAAGGTCCAACGTGTATCGCACGGGTCACAATTGGAGAGTCTCTCCTCTATCCCCGGACATTTTGGTGGAAACCTCCCTAAGCATTTCGATATTTCAAAGTTAGTGCAAGACCCGGATAATCACATCGGACAATTCAAAAAATTTATGATTAATTTCGACGACGATGATAAGTTGTTGTGTAGAGCTTTTTCTCAGACCTTCAAGGGGGTAGCTTCTAAGTGGTATAATAGGCTTCCGCAGGGCTCGATAAAGAATTTTGACATGTTCTGGAACATCTTCAGACAATAATTTTTGGGGAGCAAAAAGTTCAGAGCTAATGGAGACACGATAATCTATTGCAGACAGAAGGTTGGGGAAGCTTGAAGAATTACACCAATAGGTTTGTCAAAACAAAAACAGACATGGAATATTGTAAGGATTCAGTGGCACTCGCAGCTTTTAGAATGGGCCTGCTCCCCGGATTGTTGAAGGATACAGTGGCAGAGAGTCAGGCAATGACCTTCGGAGCATTATTGGATCAGGTCGAGAAGATGATCCTGGTGGAAGAGACTCAGGCATCGGAGAAAAGGTCTGGGGATTAGTTGGATCAGAATCAATTTCAAAGATTTGAGCCGAGTAGCCAGGGCCCCCGCGCTAATGTTCAAGCCAAAAGTACGGGTTAATATCCGTCGAGGGAGAAAACAAACCCACAGTACTATGGCAGCCAGCAAAATTACAATCAAGGAACGAGACCTATGTCGAATAAGTGGGTTTGACCCGACTATTTTGCGGAGTTGACAGAAAATGTTGCTGCGATATTTGACAATGCGAGATCTACAGTACCGTTCATGAAGCCTTTTCCCATACAGACTTTGAGGGAAAGCAAAATCGTTAATAAGTATTGCAAGTATCACGAGGATATTGGGCACGATACCAAGGACTACATAGCTTTGAAGAAAGAAGTACAAGCTTTGATCGAGAATGGAATGTCACTAGAGTTTGTCAAAAAAAACTCCCAGAAGAACGCCGTGGTGAAGGCTGTCCCAAAGAACACTGACACAGCCATAGTGATTTCTGAAGGGGTCGACGATTTTGACATTGAACAAGAGTATTTGGATCCCAAGGAGGGGAGGAACAATGTAAATATGGTGGAAGAGATTATTCCGAGGGGGAAGGTGAATAGACTCTGTGCTTTCTTCGATTCCCTGGCAATCTTTGGAGGAGACACTATTGCGGGAAATTCCAATAGCTCCCGAAAGAGGCACATGGTCAACTTGACTACCCAGATCGAAGCGGGGGTGTCAGCACACATGCACCGTTTGCCTTCCCCAATTATTTGTTTTGACGACGATGATATGCGAAATGTTGCAGGCCCCCATGAGGATGCAGTGGTGATCGCCGCGGGCATAGCTGGGGATCAAGTTCAGAAGATTCTTATCGATACAGGGAGCTCAGCGAATATCTTGTTTATGAGCACTTACAGGAGAATTTCTGACCCACCAGTTATCCGGCAATCCGATAGGACTATAGTAGGCTATAATGGCGCTACAACAGTAGTGGTTGGAGAGTTTCAGTGTGTGGTTGAATTGGGCCGCGGACCATTCAGGAAAGAGGTGGAAGTATTGTTTATTGTCGTCGACGCGCCAACTTTGTATAACGCCATCCTGAGTCGCTCTTGGTTGTCCCGGATGCATGGCGTAATTTCAATGGTGCATCAATGTTTAAAGTACGTGGTCGGGAACAATGTCGGGATAATCAGAAGTAGCCAGAAAATGGCCCGTGAATGTTACCAGATAGCTTTATATTCGAAGGGAATTCGGGGAGAAGCGCCAGACAAAGCATAGCAATTAAAGGGGCCTCTCTCCGAAATCATCCCATGTGATGATCCGAGGGAGACCCCCGGATTTCTGGTCCCGGAAGAAGATTCCGAGGCACATGAATTTGCGAGTGGCAAATATCTGAAGATCGGAGTCAACCTTTCTTTGGAGTTTAAAGAAAGATTAATTTCTTTTTTATCTAACAAGCTTGATATGTTTGCTTGGTGTGCACATGATGTCACTGGAGTACCATCGGGGGTCATATGTCATAAAC
Source organism: Limnanthes douglasii subsp. nivea (assembly GCA_036936605.1). NCBI lineage: Eukaryota > Viridiplantae > Streptophyta > Magnoliopsida > Brassicales > Limnanthaceae > Limnanthes > Limnanthes douglasii. The sequence continues at coordinate 106,401,843 of JAUPFV010000004.1, read as the reverse complement.
TTGCAGTACGACTTGACGTTCGACCTATTGTCCAGAAGAGGAGACCAGTCTCTCCGGAAAAGGCTACTGCTATTCTTTTGGAGGTAGAAAGGCTACTAAGCATAGGCCACATTCGCGAGTCGCATTATCCCGTGTGGGCATCAAATCCAGTATTAGTACGGAAGAAGAATGGCAAGTGGAGAATGTCCGTTGACTTCACATATTTAAACAGAGCTTGTCCCAAGGATCCATTTCCAGTGCCCCGCATCGATCAGTTAGTAGATTCGACCTCGGGTAACCGACTGTTGTCATTCTTGGACGCTTACTCAGGATACAACCAAATCTGGTTAGATGCTAATGATGAAGAAAGTACTTGTTTTATTACCGGGAGAGGGTTATACTGCTACAAGGTTATGCCGTTCGGCTTAAAAAACGCAGGGGAGACTTATCAGCGCCTAGTCAATAAAACCTTTGAGGGACAGATTGGATGGAATATAGAAGCTTATATCGATGATATGCTAGTCAAAAGTTTGCGGGACAAAGATCATTTTGCTGACCTCGAAGAGCCGTTTCACAATTTAAGAAAGGCCAATTTGAAACTCAATCCGGAGAAGTGCATTTTCGGGGTGAGGTCGTGCAAATTTCTTGGTTACATGATCAGCGAAAAAGGCATCGAGGCTGACCCAGAATAGATAAAAGCTCTAATCACCATGACACCCCCCGGAATATCAAAGGAGTCCAAGTTCTGACAGGGAGATTGGCCGCTTTGAATAGATTTATCTCTAGGTCTTCGGATAAATGTGCACCTTTCTTCAAGGTGTTGCAAAATGCGAAACATTTTCGTTAGACCGATGAATGTTCAGCCGTTTTTCACCAAATCCAAGAGTATCTGACGTCCCCTGAGGTATTGTCTAAACCGTTGGTAGGAGAGAAATTAATTGTCTATGTAGCCGTGTCAGGGTGTGCGGTCATTGTCGTTCATGTCAGTAAGAGTTTGCTGGATGCCGAGAAGCGCTATCTCAAATTGGAAAAGGTCGCTTTGGCTTTGGTCGGCGGTGCACCCGCATGGGGGCACAAACGGCGACCGTCGAGGAGGAGAGAGAGGCGACATATGGGTTCGTCTGACTTGAGCGATTACTCTCGATACAGCTCGTCGGAGTCGTCCCCTCGGAAATACCACAGAAAGAAAAAACGCGATCGCAGATACACTGATTACCGAAGAGGAAGAAGCTCAGAGAGGAACTCTCTGAGGGAGAAGAGTTACCGTTCTCAAGTTGACGATCGGGCTTATGGCCAGGCGAATTTTCCTGTTAGGAAAGAAGACATGGGCCCGCGAAATTCGGAGTGGAAGCATCAATATACTCTACCATCCGAGGAAGGGTTATACTTTCCGAACAATGACAATTTAAGGTCCAACGTGTATCGCACGGGTCACAATTGGAGAGTCTCTCCTCTATCCCCGGACATTTTGGTGGAAACCTCCCTAAGCATTTCGATATTTCAAAGTTAGTGCAAGACCCGGATAATCACATCGGACAATTCAAAAAATTTATGATTAATTTCGACGACGATGATAAGTTGTTGTGTAGAGCTTTTTCTCAGACCTTCAAGGGGGTAGCTTCTAAGTGGTATAATAGGCTTCCGCAGGGCTCGATAAAGAATTTTGACATGTTCTGGAACATCTTCAGACAATAATTTTTGGGGAGCAAAAAGTTCAGAGCTAATGGAGACACGATAATCTATTGCAGACAGAAGGTTGGGGAAGCTTGAAGAATTACACCAATAGGTTTGTCAAAACAAAAACAGACATGGAATATTGTAAGGATTCAGTGGCACTCGCAGCTTTTAGAATGGGCCTGCTCCCCGGATTGTTGAAGGATACAGTGGCAGAGAGTCAGGCAATGACCTTCGGAGCATTATTGGATCAGGTCGAGAAGATGATCCTGGTGGAAGAGACTCAGGCATCGGAGAAAAGGTCTGGGGATTAGTTGGATCAGAATCAATTTCAAAGATTTGAGCCGAGTAGCCAGGGCCCCCGCGCTAATGTTCAAGCCAAAAGTACGGGTTAATATCCGTCGAGGGAGAAAACAAACCCACAGTACTATGGCAGCCAGCAAAATTACAATCAAGGAACGAGACCTATGTCGAATAAGTGGGTTTGACCCGACTATTTTGCGGAGTTGACAGAAAATGTTGCTGCGATATTTGACAATGCGAGATCTACAGTACCGTTCATGAAGCCTTTTCCCATACAGACTTTGAGGGAAAGCAAAATCGTTAATAAGTATTGCAAGTATCACGAGGATATTGGGCACGATACCAAGGACTACATAGCTTTGAAGAAAGAAGTACAAGCTTTGATCGAGAATGGAATGTCACTAGAGTTTGTCAAAAAAAACTCCCAGAAGAACGCCGTGGTGAAGGCTGTCCCAAAGAACACTGACACAGCCATAGTGATTTCTGAAGGGGTCGACGATTTTGACATTGAACAAGAGTATTTGGATCCCAAGGAGGGGAGGAACAATGTAAATATGGTGGAAGAGATTATTCCGAGGGGGAAGGTGAATAGACTCTGTGCTTTCTTCGATTCCCTGGCAATCTTTGGAGGAGACACTATTGCGGGAAATTCCAATAGCTCCCGAAAGAGGCACATGGTCAACTTGACTACCCAGATCGAAGCGGGGGTGTCAGCACACATGCACCGTTTGCCTTCCCCAATTATTTGTTTTGACGACGATGATATGCGAAATGTTGCAGGCCCCCATGAGGATGCAGTGGTGATCGCCGCGGGCATAGCTGGGGATCAAGTTCAGAAGATTCTTATCGATACAGGGAGCTCAGCGAATATCTTGTTTATGAGCACTTACAGGAGAATTTCTGACCCACCAGTTATCCGGCAATCCGATAGGACTATAGTAGGCTATAATGGCGCTACAACAGTAGTGGTTGGAGAGTTTCAGTGTGTGGTTGAATTGGGCCGCGGACCATTCAGGAAAGAGGTGGAAGTATTGTTTATTGTCGTCGACGCGCCAACTTTGTATAACGCCATCCTGAGTCGCTCTTGGTTGTCCCGGATGCATGGCGTAATTTCAATGGTGCATCAATGTTTAAAGTACGTGGTCGGGAACAATGTCGGGATAATCAGAAGTAGCCAGAAAATGGCCCGTGAATGTTACCAGATAGCTTTATATTCGAAGGGAATTCGGGGAGAAGCGCCAGACAAAGCATAGCAATTAAAGGGGCCTCTCTCCGAAATCATCCCATGTGATGATCCGAGGGAGACCCCCGGATTTCTGGTCCCGGAAGAAGATTCCGAGGCACATGAATTTGCGAGTGGCAAATATCTGAAGATCGGAGTCAACCTTTCTTTGGAGTTTAAAGAAAGATTAATTTCTTTTTTATCTAACAAGCTTGATATGTTTGCTTGGTGTGCACATGATGTCACTGGAGTACCATCGGGGGTCATATGTCATAAACTTGCAGTACGACTTGACGTTCGACCTATTGTCCAGAAGAGGAGACCAGTCTCTCCGGAAAAGGCTACTGCTATTCTTTTGGAGGTAGAAAGGCTACTAAGCATAGGCCACATTCGCGAGTCGCATTATCCCGTGTGGGCATCAAATCCAGTATTAGTACGGAAGAAGAATGGCAAGTGGAGAATGTCCGTTGACTTCACATATTTAAACAGAGCTTGTCCCAAGGATCCATTTCCAGTGCCCCGCATCGATCAGTTAGTAGATTCGACCTCGGGTAACCGACTGTTGTCATTCTTGGACGCTTACTCAGGATACAACCAAATCTGGTTAGATGCTAATGATGAAGAAAGTACTTGTTTTATTACCGGGAGAGGGTTATACTGCTACAAGGTTATGCCGTTCGGCTTAAAAAACGCAGGGGAGACTTATCAGCGCCTAGTCAATAAAACCTTTGAGGGACAGATTGGATGGAATATAGAAGCTTATATCGATGATATGCTAGTCAAAAGTTTGCGGGACAAAGATCATTTTGCTGACCTCGAAGAGCCGTTTCACAATTTAAGAAAGGCCAATTTGAAACTCAATCCGGAGAAGTGCATTTTCGGGGTGAGGTCGTGCAAATTTCTTGGTTACATGATCAGCGAAAAAGGCATCGAGGCTGACCCAGAATAGATAAAAGCTCTAATCACCATGACACCCCCCGGAATATCAAAGGAGTCCAAGTTCTGACAGGGAGATTGGCCGCTTTGAATAGATTTATCTCTAGGTCTTCGGATAAATGTGCACCTTTCTTCAAGGTGTTGCAAAATGCGAAACATTTTCGTTAGACCGATGAATGTTCAGCCGTTTTTCACCAAATCCAAGAGTATCTGACGTCCCCTGAGGTATTGTCTAAACCGTTGGTAGGAGAGAAATTAATTGTCTATGTAGCCGTGTCAGGGTGTGCGGTCATTGTCGTTCATGTCAGTAAGAGTTTGCTGGATGCCGAGAAGCGCTATCTCAAATTGGAAAAGGTCGCTTTGGCTTTGGTCGGCGGTGCACCCGCATGGGGGCACAAACGGCGACCGTCGAGGAGGAGAGAGAGGCGACATATGGGTTCGTCTGACTTGAGCGATTACTCTCGATACAGCTCGTCGGAGTCGTCCCCTCGGAAATACCACAGAAAGAAAAAACGCGATCGCAGATACACTGATTACCGAAGAGGAAGAAGCTCAGAGAGGAACTCTCTGAGGGAGAAGAGTTACCGTTCTCAAGTTGACGATCGGGCTTATGGCCAGGCGAATTTTCCTGTTAGGAAAGAAGACATGGGCCCGCGAAATTCGGAGTGGAAGCATCAATATACTCTACCATCCGAGGAAGGGTTATACTTTCCGAACAATGACAATTTAAGGTCCAACGTGTATCGCACGGGTCACAATTGGAGAGTCTCTCCTCTATCCCCGGACATTTTGGTGGAAACCTCCCTAAGCATTTCGATATTTCAAAGTTAGTGCAAGACCCGGATAATCACATCGGACAATTCAAAAAATTTATGATTAATTTCGACGACGATGATAAGTTGTTGTGTAGAGCTTTTTCTCAGACCTTCAAGGGGGTAGCTTCTAAGTGGTATAATAGGCTTCCGCAGGGCTCGATAAAGAATTTTGACATGTTCTGGAACATCTTCAGACAATAATTTTTGGGGAGCAAAAAGTTCAGAGCTAATGGAGACACGATAATCTATTGCAGACAGAAGGTTGGGGAAGCTTGAAGAATTACACCAATAGGTTTGTCAAAACAAAAACAGACATGGAATATTGTAAGGATTCAGTGGCACTCGCAGCTTTTAGAATGGGCCTGCTCCCCGGATTGTTGAAGGATACAGTGGCAGAGAGTCAGGCAATGACCTTCGGAGCATTATTGGATCAGGTCGAGAAGATGATCCTGGTGGAAGAGACTCAGGCATCGGAGAAAAGGTCTGGGGATTAGTTGGATCAGAATCAATTTCAAAGATTTGAGCCGAGTAGCCAGGGCCCCCGCGCTAATGTTCAAGCCAAAAGTACGGGTTAATATCCGTCGAGGGAGAAAACAAACCCACAGTACTATGGCAGCCAGCAAAATTACAATCAAGGAACGAGACCTATGTCGAATAAGTGGGTTTGACCCGACTATTTTGCGGAGTTGACAGAAAATGTTGCTGCGATATTTGACAATGCGAGATCTACAGTACCGTTCATGAAGCCTTTTCCCATACAGACTTTGAGGGAAAGCAAAATCGTTAATAAGTATTGCAAGTATCACGAGGATATTGGGCACGATACCAAGGACTACATAGCTTTGAAGAAAGAAGTACAAGCTTTGATCGAGAATGGAATGTCACTAGAGTTTGTCAAAAAAAACTCCCAGAAGAACGCCGTGGTGAAGGCTGTCCCAAAGAACACTGACACAGCCATAGTGATTTCTGAAGGGGTCGACGATTTTGACATTGAACAAGAGTATTTGGATCCTAAGGAGGGGAGGAACAATGTAAATATGGTGGAAGAGATTATTCCGAGGGGGAAGGTGAATAGACTCTGTGCTTTCTTCGATTCCCTGGCAATCTTTGGAGGAGACACTATTGCGGGAAATTCCAATAGCTCCCGAAAGAGGCACATGGTCAACTTGACTACCCAGATCGAAGCGGGGGTGTCAGCACACATGCACCGTTTGCCTTCCCCAATTATTTGTTTTGACGACGATGATATGCGAAATGTTGCAGGCCCCCATGAGGATGCAGTGGTGATCGCCGCGGGCATAGCTGGGGATCAAGTTCAGAAGATTCTTATCGATACAGGGAGCTCAGCGAATATCTTGTTTATGAGCACTTACAGGAGAATTTCTGACCCACCAGTTATCCGGCAATCCGATAGGACTATAGTAGGCTATAATGGCGCTACAACAGTAGTGGTTGGAGAGTTTCAGTGTGTGGTTGAATTGGGCCGCGGACCATTCAGGAAAGAGGTGGAAGTATTGTTTATTGTCGTCGACGCGCCAACTTTGTATAACGCCATCCTGAGTCGCTCTTGGTTGTCCCGGATGCATGGCGTAATTTCAATGGTGCATCAATGTTTAAAGTACGTGGTCGGGAACAATGTCGGGATAATCAGAAGTAGCCAGAAAATGGCCCGTGAATGTTACCAGATAGCTTTATATTCGAAGGGAATTCGGGGAGAAGCGCCAGACAAAGCATAGCAATTAAAGGGGCCTCTCTCCGAAATCATCCCATGTGATGATCCGAGGGAGACCCCCGGATTTCTGGTCCCGGAAGAAGATTCCGAGGCACATGAATTTGCGAGTGGCAAATATCTGAAGATCGGAGTCAACCTTTCTTTGGAGTTTAAAGAAAGATTAATTTCTTTTTTATCTAACAAGCTTGATATGTTTGCTTGGTGTGCACATGATGTCACTGGAGTACCATCGGGGGTCATATGTCATAAACTTGCAGTACGACTTGACGTTCGACCTATTGTCCAGAAGAGGAGACCAGTCTCTCCGGAAAAGGCTACTGCTATTCTTTTGGAGGTAGAAAGGCTACTAAGCATAGGCCACATTCGCGAGTCGCATTATCCCGTGTGGGCATCAAATCCAGTATTAGTACGGAAGAAGAATGGCAAGTGGAGAATGTCCGTTGACTTCACATATTTAAACAGAGCTTGTCCCAAGGATCCATTTCCAGTGCCCCGCATCGATCAGTTAGTAGATTCGACCTCGGGTAACCGACTGTTGTCATTCTTGGACGCTTACTCAGGATACAACCAAATCTGGTTAGATGCTAATGATGAAGAAAGTACTTGTTTTATTACCGGGAGAGGGTTATACTGCTACAAGGTTATGCCGTTCGGCTTAAAAAACGCAGGGGAGACTTATCAGCGCCTAGTCAATAAAACCTTTGAGGGACAGATTGGATGGAATATAGAAGCTTATATCGATGATATGCTAGTCAAAAGTTTGCGGGACAAAGATCATTTTGCTGACCTCGAAGAGCCGTTTCACAATTTAAGAAAGGCCAATTTGAAACTCAATCCGGAGAAGTGCATTTTCGGGGTGAGGTCGTGCAAATTTCTTGGTTACATGATCAGCGAAAAAGGCATCGAGGCTGACCCAGAATAGATAAAAGCTCTAATCACCATGACACCCCCCGGAATATCAAAGGAGTCCAAGTTCTGACAGGGAGATTGGCCGCTTTGAATAGATTTATCTCTAGGTCTTCGGATAAATGTGCACCTTTCTTCAAGGTGTTGCAAAATGCGAAACATTTTCGTTAGACCGATGAATGTTCAGCCGTTTTTCACCAAATCCAAGAGTATCTGACGTCCCCTGAGGTATTGTCTAAACCGTTGGTAGGAGAGAAATTAATTGTCTATGTAGCCGTGTCAGGGTGTGCGGTCATTGTCGTTCATGTCAGTAAGAGTTTGCTGGATGCCGAGAAGCGCTATCTCAAATTGGAAAAGGTCGCTTTGGCTTTGGTAACGGCTGCTCGAAAGATGAGACCTTACTTCCAGGCACATCCTATAATCGTTCGGACAATTTTTCCCGTGAAAAGTTTATTACAGAGGCCTGATATCTTTGGAAGGATGACTAAGTGGTCGGTGGAACTGGGAGATTTTGACATAGCATTTGAGCCTCGAACGGCGATAAAATCCCAAGTTTTAGCTGATTTCTTGGTCGAATTCCATTCAGATAGAAAGGATAAAGAAGTCAATGACCATGTTGATGAAACTGAATGGTTGGTGCGAACGGATGGGGGGTCGAACATTTCCGGAAGTGGGGCAGGTGTCCAATTGATTTCTCCAGAAGGGATAACTATGTTCCAAGCCATTCGATTCGGTTTTAAGGCCACTAACAACAAAGCTGAGTATGAAGCTGCACTACCGGGCCTGCGTTTGGCTCAGAGTTGTGGGGCTAGGAAGGTTCAACTGGTCAGCGATTCACAGTTGGTGATAAACCAGGCCTCTGGAGAGTCTGAAGCCAGAAAAGATAAGCTGATACAGTATTTGAAAGCATTGAAAGATTTGGTATCTGAGTTTGAGGAAGTCAGGTATGAGCATATTCGAAGGGAATTAAATGTTGTCCCAGATTCTCTGGCCTCCGCTTCACGAACGGAAGGATACCCTTGGGTCTTGATTCAGGAGCATCCCTCAATCTTGATTGTTGAGGAGCATGCAGTAAACATTCCCGAGGAAAGTAATGTGATTACGGATGATTGGATGTCGGCCATCATCGACTTCTTGGAAAACGATATTTTACCCGTCGAAAAGTACGAGGCTAGGAAAATCAGGTTCAAGTCTCATGGGTATATCCTGCTGGGAGGTGTGCTGTATAAGAAATCTCTGAGTCGACCATTATTAAGGTGTCTGAACAAGGCTGAGTCAGAAATCATCCTGTCTGAATTACGCGATGGGGAAGGTTCCGCCTATTGCGGGTATAAGGCATTAATTTGACAAGTATTTCTGGCTGGTTATTATTGGCCTACTATTGCTGCAGATGCAAAAGATTTAGTCAAACAATGTGACACGTGTCAACGCTATGCCAATGTGATCCATAAGCCCGGGGTATTGTTAGAGAGTATTTCGGAAGCAGTCTCGTTCGATAGGTGGGGCATTGATCTCGTCGGGCCTTTGCCAGTGGCATCTGGTGGCAGGCAAACCATCATTGTAGCAGTGGATTATTTCTCTAAGTGGGTAGAAGCATAACAATTAGCAGGGACAAAGGCCAAAGATGTGATCAAGTTTGTTGTGTCAAATATTTGTTGTCGTTTTGGCGTACCATTGCAGATCACAACAGATAACGGACCTCAATTTGATAACAAGGAGTTCAAAAGTTTTTGTGTCTCGCGGGGCATACGACAATGTTTTTCTGCACCCTTTTACCCCCAAGCTAATGGGCAAGTGGAAGTGACTAATCGCACGATTCTCGATGGTTTGAAAAAAAACTTGGAAGGAAAGGCAGGAAAATGGGCCGACTATTTGCAGGAAGTACTGTGGGCTTACAGGACGACTCCACGAACGGCAACTGCTGTATCTCCATTTGCCTTAGTCTATGGAATGGATGCCATTGTCCCTTCCAAGATTTTTTTCCCTTCACATCGCGTAGCAACATATGCAGCAGAAACAAATGACCAAAGCAGAGCACTGTCTCTAGATTTGGTTGAAGAAAAAAGACAGCAAGCACAGTTGACGTCTCTCCATTATCAGACTCTTATGAGGAGTCGATATGCGTCTAAAGTAAAGCACAGAGGTTTTAAGGTGGGAGATAAAGTCCTACGAAAAGTTTTCTTTCACACGAAAGACACGAGCCTGGGTAAGTTTGGACCAAATTGGGAAGGCCCTTATGAGGTCAACGAGAAATTAAAACCGGGCACGTATTGGCTAAAAGACAAGGAAGGGCGATATCTCCGCCTCCCGTGGAACATTAAGCACTTGAAATTGTATCTTGATTGAGGAGCTAGTTAGCAAGTAATGTTTGTACCCTTTTTTGTATCTTCCAGTACGAAACTTAGCGAGGGCATACTCTTTCCTACCCTGTTAGGCACAGGAAGGTTTTAATGAGGTGTTCCTATGAGCTGCTTAATACAAAGAATTCTTTGCCTTAACTATTATTTGGGTCACAGCAAGCTGTGCCTCGAATTGTTGTCTCTTCGAATTATTATTTGGGTCACATTAATGTGTGCCTCGAATTTTCTTTACTTTAACTATTATTTGGGTCACAACAAGCTGTGCCTCGAATTCTTGTCTCTTCGAATTATTATTTTGGTCACATTAATGTGTGCCTCGAATTCTATTTTGCCTTAACTATTATTTGGGTCACAGCAAGCTGTGCCTCGAATTCTTGTCTGTTCGAATTATTATTTGGGTCACATTAATGTGTGCCTCGAATTCTATTTTCCCTTAGCTATTATTTGGGTCACAGCAAGCTGTGCCTCGAATTGTTGTCTCTTCGAATTATTATTTGGGTCACATGAATGTGTGCCTCAAATTTTCTTTACTTTAACTATTATTTAGGTTACAGCAAGTTATGCCTCAAAGTGTCATCCCCCCGAATTGTCTTTAGGGATACAATAATTTGTGCCTTGAACTTTCCTTTGCCTTAAACAATTTAGGGCGATCCAAGGGGTTATCTCCTTGAATTATTGTTTAGGTCTCAATATTTTGTGCCCTGGCTTGAATTTACACCTCGCTTAATGATGATCAATTATGTGACAAGTGGAAAAACATAAATGATATGATAACACAAATACAAACATCAGTTAAAAAATCAGCATATTACAGCATGCCTTAGTCAGCCAACTTACAAAAAAAAAACCTCATAAGGCCATAAACAAAAAATATTCCAATACCCCATATTTTATCTTAGTCTGAATTCTTCAAGGAGGCACTCCCCTCTGTTCCTGATTCTTCGCTATCACTCACTACTATGTTGGGAGGACGAAGTTCCGGGGGATAAGCTTCCAAAAACTCCCCAAATCATACTCAGGATGTTCAGAATAGATTTGGGTGATTAAGCCCGCTCCAGTTGTGGCATCCCGGGCACTCAATTTGCTTGTGCACGTAGCTGCATAAGCATTCACAGCTTTCTCTTTTTCCTCCTCGACTTGTCTAGGGAAGTTTTCAACCCGCTTTACTAACTGATCTCGATCTTCCTTTACTTTTTTAAAGCTGTTAGTACAGTCTTCGAATCCGTCACAGGCTAGACGATGTCCTTTCTTGTATTCAGCTATTAATTTTTCTTGGGCATCGGTCTTTTTCTTATACAGATCCCTCTCTTCCTGACAGCACTTCTCCAGCATCACCACATAATTTTCGGAGGCAGATAAACGCTCATACAAAGCATCTGCTTGGCTCTCTATGACTGCATGCTGTTTCTTGGCTACTTCAAGCTGAGAAGTAGCCAACAATGACTTAAATTTGTAATGATTTTTCCGCTTCTCAAGGTGCTGCATCTTATTCCCTCTCTTAACTGAGGTATGCAACAGTCGTCGAAGATTTAGTGAGAATTCATCGTCCAAAGGAACTTCGAAGGAACTCGTCGGAGAACCTAACTCTGTAGAGTCAAAATCAGAAAACCCACCACCAAGAGTATCTGGATCAATATAGTGAGGAGGATTGCTCCGAGGAATGGGGAGAGGTGCTAGCTTTGGACTATTTTCGAGGGGGGCAGGACTGGATGTTTCAGTAAGAGGAGAGTTTGGTGTTTGATGTCAACGTTCTGTGGGTGAATCACCACCTTCTTTTTCAGGATCACTTGATATTTCTTGAATCTCGTCGGCCTGAGTAGTTTCTTGTTGATCGTCTGGTGTTTCACCATCTTCGGATAATTCTTGGATGGGTTTTAGGACAGTTTTCTTCTTTTTATCTTTTTCCTTGGCACCCTTTTTGGTGGAAGGATGGAAGTAGTAGGTGGAGAATTGGAATTAGACGATACAACATTGATTGAGGGAGGTAGCTCTTGAGTGTTAACTGTTCCCCCGCGACCCAACTGTTGCTCTTTGGTTGAAACCTCATCGTCAGGAGGATCCCCAAGATGACTTTTCGAACGAGAGCGTTTGGGGAGATAAATCACTATATTTTTTTAGCTCACGCGGTCACTTCTCGTTCCGATGGAGGAGTCATTAATTCTCTCATACTAATTTGGTCGAGGGGATTGAGCCTCCACATTCAACTCCTGGCTAGATTATTATCCGTGAAGCAGAGTCGAAATCGGTTCTCCTAGTGCTCTTTGGCCCACAGGTGAAGTTTGGTGAACACGTTAGTGGCACCCTCAATATAGTCGGAATAGGGCTTCGATATCCCGGTCATAGCTGCAAAAAGTAAGCAGCCAACATAAAGTATAGTCACATAGCAAAATTCGACGCAGAAAAAGTAGCTTCAAAGGCCAGAAACTTACATTTGTTGGTCCACATCAGAGACAGCTTGTGAGGATTTGAGGGGGTGGCCTCTGACCCTGTCTCCCAGTAGCCGGAGAAGAACATGAATTGCTGCCTCCATTTCTTGTCAGCCTCTAACAGATCTCTCAAGACTTTTTGTCCCCGATTGAAAGTCAACGAATAAAAGGGAAAGAAAGGATTATTGGCCAGACCAGCAAGGCTGATGAGTTGCTCTAACGAAAATTTGTGACCTAGAGTCTAGAGGCCATAATACAGGCCATCAGAGTAAACCACATATTGGGGCTAACTTGTGAAGGACAGAGGTCTATCTTCGCCAAATATTCGATGAAGATGGGGTCTAAGGGATATCTTAGCCCCAGTTCATGATCTCAGTATACACTAGTAGCTCATTGTCCCTCACTGACAGAGGCGTCTCACCTTCCGAGGGGAATCTAATCGTAATATAAGAGGGGATGCACCATCGAGTCATCAGCATAGCCTCTTCGTCTTGTGAAAAATACTTGTATTTGATATTGTATAGAGCTACCATGTGTTTATTTTCGATGCCCCGAATATTGCGAACGATAATGCTATCCAGCTCTAAGGGTAGCATGATATCCCCTTTGGATTTTGGGGCAATCCGACGAGCTTGCTCTTCGGATATTGTTCGAGAAGAGGAGGATGTGTTGCTCGAGGACCCTCAAGATGGGATTACAGGAACTTTCGGTTCGAGGGACACTGTTGCAGGTGCTTTTCCTTTGGCATCTAGGCTTTTGCTTCGTCTGTTTTGCATGTCCTCTTTGGTAATGATCGTCTTCGAAGGAGAAAATTGAGTCCCATGAATGGTCATAGAGGGAGTAGAGGGCAGACTTGACTCATCCAAATCCTTTTTTCGCAGAGGACTGATAGATGTCCGACGAGGGTTGGTAGACGTCCGAGGAGGGCTAATAGATATCCGAGGAGGGCTGGTAGATGTCTGGGGGAGATCCCCGACTGCTGTCGTGGAAGCGGGCTCTCGAATGACTAGTGGCATCTCTTTGGCACGTTTTCTCTCCTGCGAACTCTTCCTATCTTTATGAGATGTCTTTCTCTTCCCAGATGAGTGTTTGTGCTGTCTATCTTTACCCATGCTTCCGAGGGGATTAGAATCACTACGTAGACTTTGTCGTGCGACTTCGAGGGGAATAATGGTAGTCGAATCTGCTGAGGGAGGTCAGGTACCAAAGAAAGTAGTAACAGATGGTTGGGGTTGGGGCCTCACGTCTTCCCCAGCAGCAACTCTCTCCTCGAACCTTTTGATGATCTACAACCAATCAGGAATCCGACGGGGTTTACTCGCCAGCTTTCTCTCTCTAGAAAAGTTTGAACAAAAGTTGGAGTAATGAGGAGAGAAGATCCATATTTATAGATGAAGGTGGGCCTCCCAGATAGACCAAGCCCGGGGACTTTTTCTGTTGTTTGCCTAGGGGCATTATGGGTTATATAGGTGCAAATTGTACTGACACAAACCACAGGGGAAGATGCAGAGTTTCTCTAGTCAGAAAGTATCTTGGGAATATGAAGCATTTCTGAAAAGATATGCTGACAAGCATTGTTTATTGTTGACGCCATGACAGATAGCTTAATCCTGGCACCTCATTTAGCCTTGAATTGGATAATTTCAGGGCATTGATACAGTCAAAATCGAGGGGCTCATGTGGCTAAAATGGTGCAAGGATTAGGGGGCCCCAGTTATCAGGATTAATTCAAAGAAAGGAGATTTTTTCGAGGAAGATTCTTTGGCTTCGAAATTTCGAGGAAAATTATTAGGACTCGAAGAAAGGAGATTTTCAAGGAAGACTCTTTGGCTTCGAAAGTTCGAGGCAAATTATTAGGACTCGAAGAAAGGAGATTTTCGAGGAAGACTCTTTGGCTTCGAAAGTCCGAGGCAAATTATTACGGTATCAAAAAATTTCATACTTTGCCTGAAGAAGAATTATTCGAGGAGATGTGAAATGAATAGTCGGAGAATTCTTCAGTTCCAGTAAAAGAAGTTTAACTAGGACTGGGGGGCTACTGATAAGGAAGAATAAAAGAAAATGAGAAAAGTATGAAGAAGAAACATGATAGGAGAAAATTATAAAGAAGAAGTACGATAGGAGGAAAATGCAAAGAGGAAACTGTGTGAGGGGCAAATTGTATAAGCTATCTAAGAAATAGCTCGCATAGGAAGAAAATAAGATGCAGGGACTAAAAATGTAATAAATGGGAATTAAAGCGTGTGGGGTCCGCAATGGTACTATAAAAGGACCACACACGCTTCACAGATCCAGGGATGAATAAGATAATACTTTCTCTCTCTACTTAACCAAAAAGCTTTCACTTTCTCTATCTAAAAACCAGTACCTAAACAAGGTAAATTTACTTATACTGACACTAAAAGATTCTCGTATCGCACAATCACCACTAAGAGATTTTCGTATCGCATAATCACCCCTAGACTTTAACAAAACTCATCAAGATGGACTATTACGGGAGAGTTACCCCCCGCGGGTGAGGTAGAGGCACTGGAATCTCCCATTGAAAGAAACCTAGTTTTGCTTTGGTGTCGAGGAAGAAAAGGTTTTAAGCTGGTAGCAGAATTTACCGACGAAGGCGCCGGGCGATCGAACTGAGCGATAGGAGAGTACAGAGAGATACAATTGGAAGAAACAACTATGACCTCGGGGGTTCGAGCGCCAACAGGGTCGGATACGAAGAAGGATTCAACGAGAATAAGATTAGGAAGGACAGGGTCGTGAGGGAGAGGCACGAGTGCGAAGGGTTTCATATCTGAACTCCAGATTAATCCCGTGGCTCGGTACTCTTCAGCACGGTCACCAATACTAGGCCAGTCGATAAACCGAGGCAACATGGGCTTCTTGTTACCGAAGTAATCGTCGGAGGCAAATCAAAATGATTTATTTACAAGTCTTCATTCCCGATGCTCTTGAAGACTGGGGGGTTACTGATAAGGAAGTAATTTTCCGATCCCAATAGAAAATGAGTTAATTGCAAAAAGGAAAAGGGAAATATACCCGTTATTGTATTATTTATTTACGAGAAGACAATATGTAAATTAAGTAGCTTGTAAAGGACTAATTGTAAAATAATATAAGACTGTCAATGACATAAATGGGCCCCATCTTCCCCACTATAAAAGGGATCCCATTTATTCATGGTAGGTGGACAATTCAATATTATATTCTCTTTCTACTTTCTCTCTCTACACTTTGAGCTCTAGTCACATCAGGTGCAAGATCCAAGATTATTTATCCTAGTCATTTATTCTCTCATCATTGGCACCGTCTGTGGGAACACGTGATACCAAAAAGAAAACTTTTTCTTTGAAAATCGCGATTTAATCTGGAAGAATGAATGACGAAGCAGCTGGGGAGATGGGCGGGAGAGAGGTTGCCTGAGCCATTTCGCTGTCTGAAGGCGAGGAAGCCCAGGGTCGGGAGTATTACGCGCAGGGTCGGGATAACCGATCGACTCCTATCATGACCAGGAGACAGTTGTTGGAAGACATCGCAAAGCTGAACGCTGAAAAGGAGCGGGATCTTGATGACAAAGCAGTTCGGGAAGGCAAAGGAAAAGAACCGGTCGTGGACGACCATGGAGAAGGCTATCCGACTATTGACCATCGTATCGATGTCCGACCTGTTCGATATTATCGGGAGTCCCGCCTAGCCGGGGAGCAGGATGGAAGAGCAGAGCGATACCAAAAGGATGACCGGGGTATATCTGTTAATTACACTTCGGACGATTCATCGGGAAGAGAGTACCGACGCAAGGAAAGGCTAAACAAAAGCGTGCAGAAGAGCAATTCCCGATGGAGTAGGGCACCACGATCTGACTCGCCCAAATTCAAGAAGGGTAGCACTGAGAAAAGGACGCCAGTTTCATTTGAAAAGGAAGAGATGTTGACGGGTAGCAGAGAAGAACGAGTATTCCTACCCCAGGTCCAGTGGCAGCCATCAAATAGCCAAACCCATGGGTATAGGTCGGTATCCAGTTCATCAACCCGGGAGACGTAGGATTATATGGAGTTCAGACCGAGGAGCTCGAGTGGATCTTTTGGATTCGGAATGAATTGGAGAGCTTCACCGTTATCAGACGAAATATTATCGGGATATCTCCCGAAGAGGTTTGACATCTCCAAATTGGAAAAGTATGGCGGTAAAAGAGATCCGGATAATCATTTGGAAGCCTTCAAAATCTTTATGTTGAGTTTCGATAATGACGATAAGTTATTATGCTGAGCCTTCTCGATGACTTTCAAGGATCAGGCATCTAAGTGATATAACCAGCTACCGCAGGGCTATATAAAAAACTTTGGAATGTTGTGGGTGATGTTCCGTCAGGAATTTGGGGGAAGCAAAAGTTTCCGGGCAAACAGTGATACGATCGTCAACTGTAAACAAAGGCTGGGAGAGAGTCTCGGGGATTACACCAGGCGCTTTATCGATGCAAAAACCGATCTTGATCATTGCGAAGAAAACGTGGCTCTGACAGCATATCGCGTAGGGCTACTCCCAGGACCGATGAAGCAAGTAGTCACTAAAAAGAAGGCTTTTACTTTTCCCGCCCTTCTAGCTCAGGTGGAAAAGCAGATATTAATAGAAGAAAGCGAGGCGTCCGAGTTGGCAGCGCAAATTCAGCAGAGTGCACAAGTGTCGGTCGTTATAGAGCAGGGTGTCCAATCTGGCTTTGCTCAGCAAGTCTAGCCAGTCAACACTATACCACTGACTCTGTCCACACAGATCAAGCACCTGGCATCCTAGGGCCAAAGAACAAAGCAGACCAACCAGGTGGTTTCACGACCGATGTCTAATAAGTGGATCCGACCTGCTTACTTCGCTGATTTGACAGAATGCGTGTCCACAATCTATGAAAAGACTAAGAAAAACGGGATGTATCGGAGATCTTTCCCCATACCAACGCCTCGGGAACATAGGAATAATCGATACTGCCGATACCAGGAAGACGTGAGACACGATACCAATGATTGTATCGCTCTCAAAAAGGAGATACAGATGCTGATAAAGTGTGGAAACCTACTCGAATATGTGAAAAAGAAAACGCAGCAGGGCGTAACTTCGAAAGAAATCGTGACGGTGCAGAAGTCAGAGACGACCATGGAAATTTCTGATGTAACTGACCTTTTTGACGTCTCAATCGAATATTTCGATCCCGATGTAAGCCGTAACCTTATCGGGGTCATTGAAGAAGAAGCTGCGGAAAGTAAGGGAAACGTGAGGAACCTCTCTTAGTTTTTCGAATCATTGACTATTTTCGAGGGTGATTCTATGGCAGGGATCACGCACTCTTCCCGAAAGAGACATATTGTGAACCTAGCTACTCAGTTGGAAGCTTGGCGTTATCCTTATTCAAAAGGCATCCTTTCACCAATTTTGTATTTTGACGACGACGATATGCGCGACATACCCAGTCCTCACGAAGATGTCGTAGTTATCGGGGCGGCCATTGTGGGGGAAGAAGTCCGACGCATCTTTGTAGACAACGGAAGCTCAGCAAACATAATTTTTGCATCAACATTCGCTAAGTTCAGGACTCCCCTAGTGATTACGCGTTTGGACCGAACTATCGTAGGGTTCACAGGATCGGCTGCCGATGTGATTGGGGAGTTCGAAGGCATTGTTAAGCTGGGCCGCGGACCCTTCACGAAAGAGGTCACCATCTTATTCGTAGTGGTAGACTCTCCAGCCTCCCATAATGCGATCTTTGGCCGGTCATGGCTATCACGAATGCACGCGGTAACGTCCACCATTCATCAATGCGTGAAATACGTGGTCGGGAACAATGTAGGGGTGGTGCGAAGCAGCTAGAAATCGGCAAGAGAATGCTATAGAGCGGCTTTAGCGCCAAAAAGGGATCAAGAGATAGAGCAAGCACGGGACTAGCAATTAGCGGGACCTCCTTTGGGGTCGCTACCTGTCGACGATCCCAGGGAAGCTCCCAGTTTGTTTTACCACAGATGAAGAATGTGAACATCACCAGTTTACCGACGGAAGGGTTTTACATATAAGAACTAACTTGTCACCAGTCTTCAAGAGACAGTTGATCTTATCACTACAAGAGAACTTAAATTTGTTTGCATGGTGCTCAAAGGACGTGACTGGAGTCCCAGAAGATCATGTAATTCACAATCCGACTATCAACAAGAATGTCAGACTCATCTCACAAAAGCGTCGGGCCTTTTCACCGGAAAAGGCAGAGATCATTCTGAGAGAGGTTGAAAGAATGCTCAGTGTCGGTCACATCAAAGAATCAAGTTACCCGCTCTAGACGTCTAATCCCGTCCTGGTAAAAAAGAAGAATGGTTAGTGGAGAATGTGCGTGGACTTTACCGACCTTAATCGAGCTTGCCCAAAAGATCCCTTCCCGATGCCGAGAATTGACTAGTTGGTGGATTCGATGTCGGGAAACAGGTTACTCTCTTTAATGGATGCATATGCAGGCTACAATCAAATCAAGTTGCACCCAACTGATTAGGAAAGTACGACGTTTGTCACGGGCCGAGGCTTATATTGTTATAAAGTTATACCGTTCGGGTTGAAGAATGCAGGAGCGACCTACCAAAGATTGGTAAACAAAGACTTTTGACTGCCAGATAGGAAGAAACATGGAAGTTTACATCGATGACATGCTCGTGAAGAGCGGCACAGATGAAGACCATCTCGCTGATTTGAGGGAGACTTTTGGCAATCTGAGGAGTATAAATCTCAAATTAAACCCGGAGAAATGTTCCTTTGGAGTAAGGTCGGGAAATTTCCTAGGATTCTTTATCAGTAAAAAAGGAATCGAGGTGGACCTAATCCAATTGCAAGCTCTTACCGACATGAGCCCACCCAGAAATATAAGGAGGTTCAGATATTAACCGGACGCTTAGCGGCCCTGAATCGATCTCTCAATCATCTGACAAGTGCGCTCCCTTTTTTCAGGTCTTGAGAAATGCTAAGTCTTTTGCTTGGACGCCAGCTTGCGACAAGGCTTTTTTAGGGATCAAAACTTATTTATCATCCTCGAACCTTCTAACGAAGCCCCGTACAGGAGAAACTCTTTTTCTTTACATAGCGGTTTCAGATTTTGCAGTAAGTGTGGCGCTGATCAGTGAATCGGGAACGGTTCCCAAAGCGGTATACTTCGTGAGTAGAAAACTATTGGATGCGGAGACACGGTATTTAAAGCTGGAAAAAATGCCCCTGGCTTTGGTAACCGCGGCGCGAAAAATGCGACCATATTTTTAGGCCCAGCCTATTGTCGTTCGAATTTCGTTTCCACTTAAGCATGTTCTTCAGCAACCAGACATGTCAGGAAGAATGTCTAAATGGTCGGTCGAGCTAGGAGATTTTGATATCAATTTTGAGCCAAGAACAGCTATCAAAGGCCAGGCCCTGGCTGATTATATAGTCGAATTTCACTCCGACCGACCAGACTAAGAAGAAGCGCCCAAGAAAGACGAGCTAGTTGAGTGGGTTATCCGAACCGATGGTGGGTCGAACATCAACGGATGCGGCGTGGGCGTGCAGGTAGTTACCCCTACGGGCATAAGTATGCATCAGGCAATCCGATTCGGTTTTACCACTTCTAACAACGAAGCTGAATATGAGGCTGTCTTGGCTGGTTTGAGGCTGGAACAGGTGTACGGAGCTAAGCATGTACGTCTTATTAGTGACTCTCAACTTTTCATTAATCAAGCCTCAGGAGCGTCGGAAGCTAGAAAAGATCACCTGGTTCAATACTTAGCAGCAATGCGAGTGTTAGCCGCGTCTTTTGCCAAAGTAACATATGAGCACGTCCCTAGGACCAAAAATGTGATCGCCGACTCCCTAGCGTTGGCATCCTGTTCAAACAGTTACCACTGGATAACCGAACAAGAAAACCCGTCGATTACAAAGAGGGTGGAGCTGGACAATCGATCAGAATTCTCCTGTCAGGTGTCCTCGGTAACCATATCGGACTGAAGAAGGGATATTATAGCTTTCCTGGCTGAAGGATTACTACCAGATGATAGTATCGTAGCTCGGAAGATACGAAATAAGGCCCGGGGCTACATTTTTTAGGGGGCGTACTATACAAAAAGTCTTTTAGCCGACCTTTACTGAAATGCCTGGGGTCAAACGAGTCCCAGCTTATTATATCCGAGTTGCATGATGGCGAAGGCGCGGCTCATTGTGGGTACAAAGCACTAATAAGAAGAATTTTTCTCGCCGGTTTTTATTGGTCAACGATAACTGCAGATGCTCAACAGATAGTGAAAACCTGCAACACCTATCAAATATTCGCAAATGCAATCAATATGCCCACGGTCCCTATAGAATCAATATCTGAAGGCCTACCGTTCGACCGTTGAGGAATCGATCTTTTTGGGCCATTACCGATGGCATCCGGTGGTAGACAAACGATTGTGGTGGCCGTAGATTACTTTTCCAAATGGGTCGAAGCCGAGCCATTATCGGGAACAAGAACCAAGGATATCATCAAATTCGTTTGGTCGAATATCTGCTGTAGGTTCGGGATACCTCAGAAGCTCACCATGGATAACGGACCTCAGTTTGACAGCGCTGAGATGAAATCTTTTTGTGTGACCCATAGGATTAGGAAATGTTTTTCTGCCCCTTTCCATCCTCAGGCGAACGGGCAAGTCGAAGTTATGAACCGAACCATATTGGACGGACTCGAAAAGAACCTATAAGGGAAAGCTGGCAAATGGCCAGATTACTTGCAAGAAGTATTATGGGCTTACCGAACTACACCTCGAACGACGACTAAAGAATCACTTTATGTCTTAGTATATGGAATGGATGCTGTCACTCCAGTATAGTCAATCTTCCCATATTTTAGGATCGGGAACTATGATGGGAATAAAAATGAGGATGACAGACAACTAGTTCTAGACCTAATAGAAGAAAAAAGGAGCCGAGCTCAACTGAATTCTTTACATTATCAGAGTTTAATGAGGAGTCGGTACGCGTCAAAAGTACGTCGGCGAGAGTTCAAAATCAGGGAAAAGGTTTTGAGAAGAGTTTTTCTGCATACCAAAGACAAAAGCCTCGGCAAACTAGCCCCAAACTGGGAAGGACCGTAAAAGTGGTGGAACGAATTAAGAGCGGGACGTAGCGATTGCAGGACAAGCACGGACATATGTTGACGCTCTCGTAGAACATTGAACATTTAAAGCTATATTTGGAGTAATTTTGTTGATTTTTGTAACTTCTTTGTAATCATTGTTTATGTAAGAACCTTTGGTCGGGGATGTACTATTTCCTACCTCGGTGGCGCTATAAGGTTTTAATGAGGCATCTATAGCAACCGATCTTTTTTAATCCAAAATTTTAACGTTAAAATTTGGAAGTATTAAGAGGGAGTCCATTAGCTGACGAGCTGATGGACAACTTTTGGCGATCTTAATTGATCAACAGAACCTTAAAATGTTTTTCAGTGTTTAACTGATCCACATTTTATTCCCGACCCTATGAGAAAATTTTCAATTCAACATTGATCAACAGAACCTTAACAGTTTTTTCAGTGTTTAACTGATCCACATTTTATTCCCGACTCTATGGGAAAATTTTCACTTCAACATTGATCAACAGAACCTTAACAGGTTTTTCAGTGTTTAACTGATCCACATTTTATTCCCGACCCTATTGAATTTTTTTTACTTAAACAATAGAAACATTCATGCCCGACCAAATACTGAATCACAAAAGCATATCAGAGAATACTGCAAGATTATGGGAAATTAATAAAGTTATCAGTTACAAAACAAGTCAAACGGGTTCTACCGACCCGGAGATTACAAAATTTCGATAAAAAATGGGGGGGGGAGTTTAAGCTCCTTCATCCTCAGGCTTGGTCTCGGTATCGTCCGACTCTTCATCCTCGCAGACCATATCAGATGAACGATCTGCTTGAGGAACATCCAACCACATGGACCCAAGGGGAAGGTCGAGGAAACTGTTGTGGAAGGTCAGCACGTATGCAGCTTTCACCTCAGCAGTCTCTGTGTCCGCCCATTTCTGAAACTTGTCGGCAAATAGAGCGTTGGCAATTTTCAGATAAACAATCTCTTTCGTTTTCTTCGCCGCGGATTACCGGAAGAAATGGCTCTGAATTTTTGACATTACCAATTGCTCGGCTCAGTCGTCACGGTCTTTTCAGACCCACGCTAAGGTTTTTTCAACCTTCTTCAGCTTATCCTCCAAGAGCCCTTTTGTTGCCTCTCCCTTTTTCACCTCCTCTTCGAGCGCGACAATCCTCCCTTCCGCATCCGTCAGCTTCTGTCTTAGCTCTCCCGCACGCCTCTCTTTCATCGCCAGATGAACGATCATATTGTACAAAGACAAGGACAGCCTATTGGTTACCCATAAAGGGAAGGTATGAGGGCTCCCAGGAACTGACAGCACGGGCAGCTTAGTGCCACTTGCTGACACCCCAACGGCTTTCGCTGCCTTTGAAGAACCAGCCTCATCATTGTCAGGAATTACCAGTACCAGCGCTCTCTCGTACTATACCGCTGCAAGAGCGGCCACATCACCACCTTTGACCTCCTCATATTGTTCGAATAGCGCCGGGATGGTCATATTATCGACGAGAGCGGGAGCATTGAGGGGACCACTCCCCCTGGATCGTTTCAATTTTTTGGCTTGAGCACCATCCATCTCAACCTTTTCCTTTCGCTTCTTGGTCAGCTCCTCAGACAGATGGGCTGCGCCATCCTCAGCACCAGCTTCATCCCTTTGTTCTACCGCCTCGACCTCCGCTACCTCGGCATTTGCCTGTTCGGCATCTTCGTCCGACTTGGAGCATTTGCTCGGCGCCTTATTGCGTTTGGGAAGGAACAGGTGTACGTCGGGCGCATCCGTCTTAGCAACAAAATCCACCAAGCTCGGTGGTTGGCGCAACTGCTCCAAGGTGAGCGGTTCAGCAGAGCAACGCCAAAGGTTTCTCGTGATCAGATTTGTATTCTTGAAGGCACGGTGGAACGCCCGACCCCAATTTTTCCTGGCAAAGTCCTTCAAAATTTGGAAGGTCACTTTGCCAGCTTTGAAGTGGCTTTTCTTTAGCTCATGAATGAACTCCTTTGGCAATGTATAAAGGATTGTTAATTGGTTAAAACAAAAATATATATGATTACCATCGGGAACCCATGTCCGCAGCAATTTCCTCTGGTTCTCTTTGGTATAGGGGCGGCCGTTTTCCCAGTAACCACTAAGGAAGACGAACCGATGCTTCCAGCCTTTGTCGCATTCGAGAAAATCGTTCACAATCTTCCAAGTGTTGGCCAGGGAGGAATATAAGAACGGAGATTTGGGAGACTTCGAGAGTCCGGACATGGCGATGTACTCAGTCATCAACATAACCCGACCCGATAGACGAGAAGCCGTTATGCAGGACATCAGCGTATACCACGCGTTGGGAGTCAGCTGGGAGGGGCAGATGTTAAAGGTCTTGAAGTACAGAACGATCTTAGGATCGAGAGGAAACTTGAGGCCCCAGTTGAAGAGCTCTGTGAAAATGACTATCTCCCGTGACTGAACATGCACAGGTGTCTCACCAGGAGCAGGGAATCGTACGGTGACGCACTCCGGGATCCCTCACCGGATAAGAAGTTTTGCCCGTTCTGCGACAGAGAAGTAAAGATATTTACCTTCAAAGAGGAAAATTATGTTGTCTCTGGACAACGACCGATGATATGTAGTGGTCATGACAGCTTCGATCTCCGCCGGAAGAGGTTCTTCGGGAGGAACAGCGTCGTCGCCAGCAGCGATGACACTTGCTTCTGCAGCTAAGACACCTGCTTCTGGCTCTCTAGCATCTTCTGGTTGGAGAGCATCGGGTTTAGGGGAACCAGCCACGACAGGACCGACTGATTGAGACAGAGGCTCTACGAAGCTAGAGCTACTACCAGCGTGAGCAAGCTTTTACTCTTCCACCCGCTGTTGACGGACATGCTTGATCTCTAGGTTCCGACGATCGAGATCGTTTAGAGAAACGCCCAAAGGGGTACATGCCGTGTTGACACTCGTCTGGTATCCTTGGATGGTGGGAGTTAGCTGGACTATTTCGGGAGAGTTACCCCCCGCCGGTAAGGAAGAGGCACTAAAATCTCCCATTGAAAGAAACCTAGTTTTGCTTTGGTGTCGAGGAAGAAAAGGTTTTAAGCTGGTAGCAGAATTTACCGACGAAGGTTTTAATCCCGCGGCTCAGTCACCAATACTATCCCAGTCGATAAACCCAAATGCGGGCTCGGTCTTCTTCTTCGGTTTTTGTTTTGGCTTCAGTGTCTTACTTTATATAAACTTTGCTCTCTCTCTAGAATGGTTAGAACATAACTTTCTCTCTATAGAATTTCTCTGAGAGCGATTTAGTGAATGAAGTATTTATAGGCAGCTTGCCTTAACCGTTTTGCGCATGGGAGAGTCCAAACGATGAAAAGCAGCGGGAAGGTGAAGAATCTTTTGGAGAGATGTGCAGACGAGCACGCTTCGAGTAAGGGGACGACACGTGTAGGTTAGGCCCAACAAAGCACGCCATATGCACTAGTCAGGCTAGCATCGTAGGTCTACACGGACTAGGTCGCATGGGCATGCTAGATGGGCTCAGTGTACCTGGTTTTCCTTCCAAGCCCAAGTTACCTGTTTGGGTATGCTAAATGGACTCCCTCCGCCCGGTCTTCTTAGATGGACTCATAACAAGCTTTTTTCGCGTCAGGCACGATTCGCGACCGTTCCTGAAGCTTTAAATAACGAACAAAGGGGGTCGGTCATCGTTCAAGAGAAAGCGGATGGTCATTTGATACCGAGGCAACATGGGCTTCTTGTTACCGAAGTAATCGTCGGAGGCAAATCAAAATGATTTATTTACAAGTCTTCATTCCCGATGCTCTTGAAGACTGGGGGGTTACTGATAAGGAAGTAAATTGCTGATCCCAATAGAAAATGAGTTAATTGCAAAAAGGAAAAGGGAAATATACCCGTTATTGTATTATTTATTTACTAGAAGACAATGTGTAAATTAAGTAGCTTGTAAAGGACTAATTGTGAAATAATACAAGAATTTCAAGGACATTAATGAGCCCCATCTTCCCCACTATAAAAGGGATCCCATTTATTCGTGGTAGGTGGACAATTCAATATTATATTCTTTTTCTACTTTCTCTCTCTACACTTTGAGCTCTAGTCACATCAGGTCCAAGATCCAAGATTCTTTATCCTAGTCATTTATTCTCTCATCAGAATGTATGCATAATATGTATGATAAGTATGCTGAAAGATATAGATTAAATACAACTACAAATGTAAAAAGTAGTAACAATAGGGGTATAAGAAGATTTTCTACTAACTATGTTCAAATGGAAATGTTACGAAGCAATGAATTTACAGAAACCCCTCAATCTGATAATGAGCTGTCTAGATATTTTGAGTACTAGGTTTGATTTTACGAATTTTCCCGACCGTGGTATTGAAGATATCATAAGATTGTGGGGTACCAAAACTGAAGAGTATCATATTCTTTGCAGGTTTGTTAAAGAGATTTATGCAATACCTATGTCTACAGTTGCAAGTGAGTGTGCTTTTAGCCAAGTGAGGTTGCAATACACGACTAAGAGAACAAAATTGACGGGCAAATCACTTGGAGTGCTTGTGGCAATCAAGGATTGGACCGCGGCGGATAAAAGGATGCAAGACATAGAGTTTAGAGACGAAGTGAATGTAGATGACGTCTTCGAAGATTATCCGGATGATTATGAAGATACACTTGAACAAGAAATTATGGAAGAAAACGAAGCTGAAGGTGAATCACGTGAGGACGCAGATTTTACTTACGAAGAAGACCTTGAAGAAAATGAATGATGTTTGTGATAGTTTTTTACTATTTTGTATTTTAATTTGAAAACATTTGTACAACTCCCGGCCCGCAAGAGTATAAATTGTAAACGGCTAAATAAACAAAAACAACTATTTTCCTTTTATTATAATAAGAACAATTGTATTATGAATTACTTATAAGATCTGATTTTGTTTTAAAAAATAATAACACACTTATAATATTTATAACCAAATCACAATAGTAATCAAAATGTAATATTAAAATTATAACTATAAAATTTGTAATATTACAAAGGTATTGGTTTATAACATACTATCAACACTACTAATATTTAAAACCAAAACATAATAATAATATTCAAAATGTAATAATGACATAAATAATATTTAAAATTTTGGTTTATATAATAATTACAACACTTAAAATATTAATAACCAAAACAAATTAATACTAACCAAAATCTAATAATAATATTATAATCATATACATTATCTCAATATTTTTTTAATATAACTTAAGGTATGATTTTAGTTATAAAATAATTAAAACACTTATAATATTTAAACAGGTTTGCCGGGTAAACAGATTTGTCGCGTTGCAGTTCTGCCGGATTGCAGGTTTAACGGGTCAGGTTCGCAGGTTACCCGCCGGAGTACTAACAGGTCTCCAATTTTTACCCGCGGTTCCAAAACTGTTTGACACCTCTAGCGAAATGAGTGGAACCGAGCCAAATATTTAAAGGCTTGGGCTTGCGCGATCAGAACAGAACATTGAAGCTTGAAGCTCTAAAATTTATATGGCTCTGCTTCGGCCCCAGCTCAAAACAGTTTTTCAATCAGACGGAAATTCAGTAGAAAATTTCAATTTTTAAAATTGGCAATGTTAGAGTATTAGAAAAATCAATTTATAGGCTTGCTTCTAGATAAAAGATCCGTTTTTAATACCCTAATTGTCATTTAAGTCTCTGTTTGCACAGAAATGAAGAGAAAGAGAAGTGGAACAAACATTTTTCTTTTTAACAAAATTGAGTGTTGCAAATTTTGCGTTCTTAATAAGAATAATTAAAAAAGTTATTAAATTGATGAGGTAAAAATGAAACTAAAAATCGGGGACTATTTGTGAGACAAATATAATTTACTAAAGAGAAAACTAAGCGTGGAAACTAAATTTATAGATTTTGAATAGTAAAAAGATTCTCACGGTGATTTTTTAGTCGAAAGACTAAATGTTAAAAACGTAATAGGCAAAAGACTAGACAGCAATTTAAGCCTTTTTTAGGTATAGTCTATCATATTCTATTCTAGTGTCAGACTGTTAAGACTCTGCATCCACCGCTACGTTCTCCGTATTCATGCCAAATTCGGATTGATTTATGAAGTCTCAGGCATATAATAATTATGTTCCATGCACTTTTACACAATATTATTTTTTCGTTTATCATACCATTCATGCCTTATTTACTTTAATAACTCAAAATCAAAGATATTAAGCAGATCTCTTCAATGATGTTGACTATGTCTGAATGATTTTATGGGCCATATGCTAATTTGCTTTCTTTGTTTCTAAAAAAAAAAAGGTAGCATGAGATAGTTGGTCTTATCATACTATGGCTAGCGGATGGAAGCACTCCTCGTCTCATGATGAGAAATTTACAACTACGGGGACACTATGAGGAAATACTACCAATCCTTCACTTCTCAAGGAAAATGAGTTGCGCCTTTGAGATATTTTAATTACGGATTCAAACCCGATAGTAACAAGAAGTGAAGAGTTTGGATCATACAAGCATCTCCATACACCTCTTCCTGCGTGCAGCGTGTTCCTTGACTATCTCAAGTTATTTTTCATCTAGTCCCCACACAAGACATGTACAGTCCTCCCTAGTAGAAATACAACAAAAGCTATGTGACTTTACATTAGAGGTTTCACGTAGAAAAGCTTCGTAGACTCAAAGGTTGTTTCAACTTGAAAGAATCGTACTTTAATTAACTTCGGTTCCGGAAGTAAAATGGAAGAAGAAATATATTTCTCAAACTGATTTAATAGATGAAGTTCCTCCAACTGGCACACAGCTCGCTTCCGCAATTACACTGCCTAATGCAAAGGATGTGACAGAAAAATATGCATCCACACCAGAGTACGGTGCGAGTATTAGAACCCATACAAGGTTTTTTCTCTTTCAAGAGGATCTCACAAAGAGCTTAAAACACTTTTTTTAAGTTTTTGTTTTTCATCTTTTTTTTATTTTTGCGGTAACTTATACTCCATACCTTTCACGATTCTTGAAGAGCAAAAAAATATTTCAACTTAATCTTCTATAATGCAATCTTGTACGATGCAAAGCTGATTCTTCCATCAAATTTTTGGATTCTTTTGTTGTTAATGAGACGATATTTTAAATTCTAATTACAAAAACACATACACTTCGTTATCAATTTGCTATAAATCGATGCAATAATTTCACAAATAACTAAAACACAAAACCAAATAAAAATATTAAAAGAAACTAAAACTAAATTTAACATTGCATGAAAATAATGTCTATCGACACAAATGTCGCAAAAATAATAATATTTCGATATGATACAAAGAGTTACAAATTTCAGTGTTCGTTTTGTATAACCTTAGTAGTCTAATTATAAAAAACAAATAGAAGATTTTATCTAATGGAGCGGAGTGATCTAATTACAGTTATTAGCAAATACATTTGTGAGTATAAATATAAAAGGAATGTAATATAAACACAAAAATGACAAATTAACTCTAATTCAAAATTTTATCATAAAAGCTCATTCTAAACAATGGTTTCATATTTAAAAATTCATATATATATATATATATATAGAGCAGGTAAAACGAATGCATCAGAAAATTATAACCTTGAACTAAACTTAAGAGTTGAGCAATAAATCAATCATAAAACAAAAACTAATTCAAAAGCCCAAAAAAAACCATAGGGTTATTATCATAAATAAAAGTAAAAAGAAAAGGTTCACTCTGACCCTTCGTCTGACACATATCAGATATAGATCATCCTTTGTTTTTGTGAAGAACAAGTAAGGTTTGTGCTGCTCGAACTGATCATCAATGGCGATTTGAGTGTTGAAGTGCTCTGGGTGTGTGAAAGAGTGAAGTGAGAGTGGCTGCTAGGATTTCAGACAACAACTCTCTCTTCATCATGAAATGGTTGCCTATTGTCTTAGTGTATGTGGAACCGGATTTGTATGATTGAGTGACCGAACCCATGAAATCAGCCCAATCTAGAAAAAATACTATATTACACGTTATAAAGTTACGCTGGTCTATTAACATAATCTTCTATATTTGAAATAGAGAAGAGTAACTAATAATGTAATAAACTATGACCAGCTGGCAATCGCTAACCGCCTATATAAGGTGCTCTATTGTTGTTACACTGATTTAAGAATTCGAGAAATAAAATTAGTTACACAGACTTTCTCTAAGTTCATCTGTTTTCAATAAATGATTCGGCCACTTCGCTTTCTGAAAAGAGGTTGAATTTGTATCGAACTCATGATCTCTGATACATTTAAAACTTGTGGAGAAAGGATGTACCAAGAGACTAAAAGAACAACAACATAGGTAACTGACATGGGCATCAAGAAGGGAGACCCGAATAAAAGACTAATGGAGGACGTAATGGACAGTAACGTGGTTCCAATGGAGAACCCTAGTGATAACAGCCCGATCGTTAATTTACTTTGTAATTTCATTAGAAAGTCATCTTCTGCGTAGCGGCCGATGAGTACGGATGTGAACATCAAAATGGAAAAGAATGACAAAATGATAGACGAAAAAACTGAAACGAAAAAAGTATTGAAAGGGTTTCCTTTGGGCCACTCCTTATTATCACCATTTTTATTAATAACCTGAGCTACAGCGATCATAGCTGTAACTACCACAGTGGCAATAAGGGCGGCTACCACTGAGCACGATCTTGCTATGCTCTTCATCCATTTCTCTCCATCAGTTTTCAAGGGTTTATGTTCATCCGAGAACAGATCCCCCGGCGTCTTTCCGTCATTATTTTTTGCCTTTCCATAAGAAGGTTTTACCATTTTTTGGACTGCCTGTGTGAAATTTGAGAATCGATATCATTATGAGAATCTAATGTTTCATTTGGATATTATATAATAGATAGAAAATTATTACCTTAAACCACTGCAACTCTCGCTGCATCTGCAGTCCAGCACCTAAAATGCTATCTAGTTTGCGTTGAGGGGCTAACTGGCTGGCCAAGTGCAGTATATTATTGTTTTTGTCGTCCTTGTATTTTTTCAAGTGTTGGTAATGTCCTTTAGTCTGATAAATAAGATTGAACACGTTCACATGACGCATCTCAATTGCCTCTTCGAATACACCTTTGTAGGTAATGGGATCGCAAACCCAAATAATAAGAGGGATTGAACTTATGGTTTCCTCTACCACCTCGTGAATACCTAAATTTGCAGCCGGGAGAACAACCTTTTGTAGCAGTACTAAAATATCTACATTATTTAATTCCGCAATCTTCCCAATCATAAATTATACGAGTTCGACAGACTTTTGATGCATCCAAATATTGTTAGCGTCAAGTAAGAACACCGAAATCGCCCTACATAGTACCTTCGCCACTAACAAAAAATAAGAATAAAAATTATTTTATTTGTTAAATATTTTTAAAAATACTAAACAAAATCACGGCGGCTTTATTATGTATTTCACCATTTTATTTAAATTCTCTTTATTCTACCACTTTTCATTGCATAGAATCTTAAATCCTAAAAAAAAAAAAAAGAGTGAATATAAGTTTGAGCCCACCTCAACTAAAAGAGTTTTTGAAATATACCCAAAAACAAACCTGTGAAATATAAAATTAAAATTGTTATTTAAAATTTTTATTAAAAATATGACTATTTTTATTAATTTTTCTTTTTTAAAAAACAATTTATGACCTACGCAATATTTTTGAACAAATGGTCTTTTCCGTTTACTCGAATAAGAAGATTTTGTTTTCCGTGTGACCCTGTCAAACCCATGGGGTTTGGGATACCTATCTGTATATAGTTTATACTCATTTATTTATTTATTTTTGTTTTTTTTTAATTTTTTTAAATATTAAAACAAAATAAAAAAATAATACTATAATAATAATATGCATTACAAACTCTCAAATTTAACTTTTTCATAATATATATATATATATATATATATATATATATATATATATATATATATATATATATATATATATATATATATATATATATATATATATATATAACACATATTTATTATCTATGTATTTATTCAAATTTTTAATATAATATATTTATTATTATATGTATTTTTTTAAATAAATAAATAAATTCAAATCTACCATTCTTAGTGTTAATTTTATTTATATTTTTAGATATATGGAGTATAAATAATTTTCTGTTATTTTAAATGCAACTATATAGAATAAAAATATTCACAAACAAAAATAAAAAATCATAAAAAATTAAAAACTAATTCAATCACAGTATAATATAATTTAAAAGTTAAAATAATAATATATTACATATTAATTAAAATATTAGAATCATAAAATTTTAGATCCGTTAGATTCGGATTGAATATCCATGGAAAAAATTCAAAGCTCGTAACCCATCCAAAATTCGATGGGTAATATATTTAAAAACTCATCATGTCACTTAAAAACATAAAAGTTAGATAAATATCCACGAATCGGAAAAAATAATCATCCCTAACTTAAAAATACATTTATCATGACAAATTCAAAATTGAAATTAATTATTTATTGGGAGATATGTGTAAAAATCAATTTTTTATAAAAATTTAAAAGAAAGATAAATCAGAAGTTCTATTAATAAAATTTATTAGAAAGTTTTGCGGGTTGAGAATCAATGCTGTTAAATAACATATTTTTAGTTGTTATTTTTTCCCCTAACATGTCGGTCATTTAATAGTAATAACACGACTTTTACATGCTCTAAATACCCTCGTATAAGGCAGCACAGTATTACCTAAATTAAAAAGAAAAACCAAATAAAGTACTTAGTTTTTTTTTTTTTTGGCAAAATTTCATTTATTTAATAAACAGGATTATTACAAAGTTAACCCAAATAAACAGGGCTAATACCCAAACGAAATAGGGCTTAAAAGAGAAACAGAGGCCCAACTAGGCATTACTAACTCAGGGCATATCGAATCCCCAATCAGAAACCCTAAATCCCCTTTCTTCAACCTTCTCTCTTTCACAGACCAAACCAATGTACCCTATTCCCATACTTTCTAGTACCACAATAGCCATTAGAGCGTTAGGCATCTCATCACCTTCAAACACCTTGCTTCTTTTCTCCTTTAGACTCCATTTCGAAACCCAATCCGCCGCCACATTTTCCGATCTGGAAATGTGGCTAAGCTTCATTGACGGCAGCAACAGAGCTCTACAAACGTCCATCTCAACACCATGAGATAAATCTCCAGAAGAAACCCTTCTAACCAGCGTCTCACAGTCTGTCTCCAGATCTACGTAGCACCAACCGCGCCTACGACACAGCAGAAGTGCTTCAACCAGGGCACGCCTCTCTGCTTGAAGAGGGTTTAGCTTTCCAAACAGAAAGCTAGCCCCCTCAATGCATTTCCCCAGATGATTTCGAACAATGAAGCCACCTGATGCCTCACCGTTGAAACTGCACGCTCCATCCGAATTGATTTTTATCCTACCCTGAGCTGGAGCTCTCCATGACTGGTAAGTTGCTTTTCTCCTACCTATAGATAACGCACCTATCATAGAACCTGCATCTTCCACATTAATCCAGTGTTTAGCCTTAAGTTTTGAATCGATTGCCAAAATAAATCTACTGATTCTGTTAACAGCATTGTAGAAAGTATCTGTTGGTTTGTCAAGCTTACAACAATTCCTGTTATACCATATTGTCCACATAATAATCTGTGGAACCATGTGTGTAACATGAAATTTGTTGTTAGTTGACTTGAACCATACAAATAACATGCGTCTTAGGGTCATAAACCTTCTAACAGGAATTTTGAACATAGACCCATAGTAATTCCAAAGGCACCAAGAGTAACTGCAATTGATGAAAAGATGATTGACATCTTCACAATTGCAGCAAAATTGGCACCTTGAAACAATAGCAATATGTTTCCTTTTCAGAATGCTATCTGTTGGAACAAAAATCTTCAAAACCCTCCAGCAAAGAAATGAAAATTTTGTTGGTATAAAACTGTGCCATATCTTCTTAAAAAAATATGAACTATTGGATTTTAATCTTATGTTTTCCCATGTTTTTTTTGTACAAAAACTTTTATCAGTCGAGAGACGC
The DNA here is from genome assembly GCA_036936605.1 of Limnanthes douglasii subsp. nivea. Taxonomy (NCBI): domain Eukaryota; kingdom Viridiplantae; phylum Streptophyta; class Magnoliopsida; order Brassicales; family Limnanthaceae; genus Limnanthes; species Limnanthes douglasii. Next base: position 106,368,274 of record JAUPFV010000004.1, on the reverse strand, counting down.
CACTGTATACTGTCCTCCTTTTCACTATTGATTTTAACACTATAAATGTGTTGCTGTCTTTCGTGAGTAAGGAGAGATAATAGAGTAGGATCCCAACAATCCTGTTTCCAAAACGTTTTTACTTTTGCTGGAAGATACCAAGAGTTTTGAGCAGAGACTATAGGTGGCAACTTATGCCAAGAATCTCTCCAGAAATCCACATTTCCTTGACCCACATTCCAGTGAATAAATTTTTCAGCCCCTTCTCTAATGGAACAAAGGCCTTTCCAAACTATTGAGTCAGTAGACCCACACTTTGCAATCATAGGATGTTTGTCAAAGCAGTAAGTTTTTAACATTAGGTCTGACCATAAAGAGTTTCCTTTTCTAAATATATACCATAGCTTATAGGAAAAGGTTAGCTGTATTTCAGATAAGAGCTTAGTATTTAAGCCACCTTCCCCAAATGGTTTGCATAGACTACTCCAAGCAGCCCAATGCAAAGCACACTCATTCACCTTAGGCCTCCATAAAAACTTATTGAAACATAGTTCAATTTTTTGCAATATACATTTAGGAATTATGCTGTTTTGCATCCTGAAAAAGACAATTGGGTAAAGAACATGTCTTATAAGTGACAATCTGCCACTGTAAGACAGGTTCTTTAGATCCCAATCACTTATTTTATTATGAATTTTAGCTAAGAGAGAAGAGTAATGTATTCCCTTGTTATTTGCAGCAATAGTTGTTCCCAAGTAGCTAAATGGTGCATTGTCTGTCTTAAACCCCATAGTAGCATTGATTCTTGCTGAATTAGCACCAGAGCATCTTGACGAGGTAATAACTCTTGTCTTGTCTACATTTATAAGTTGTCCAGACTCCTGTTGATACTTGTTTAGTATGTTACTCAGATTCTTTATTGCTGCAGGTGAACTGTTAGTGAACACAACTATGTCATCAGCAAATGCAATACAAGGTAATATGTATCTTGATCTTGTAAAAAATTGCATGTTAACATTAGCAGCATATAAATTTTCTAATCCCCTTAAGAGTGCTTCCTCTGCCAGGATAAAGAGACAAGGAGACAAAGGATCCCCTTGTCTCAATCCTGTTTTCTGATGGAAGTACACTGAGGAAGACCCATTAATGAGTACTGAGACCATCACTTTTGAAATCATCTTATTTATTAGCAACACAACTTTTTCAGAAAACCCAAAACATTTTAATGTTTTAAGCACAAAGGCGTGAGACATCCTGTCAAACGCCTTTGTCATGTCCAGTTGCATGATGATATTGCCTTTAGAAGGCTTCCTCTTAATGTGATGCAACATTTCCTTTATGATTAATATATTATCATGTATTAACCTTTCCTTTACAAATGCACTCTGCCCACGAGAGACTAATTTAGGTAGAATTAATGACATTCTACTGTTTATAAGGGCAGAAACTAGTCTATTTATTATAGTACACATACTAAGTGGTCTATAATTGTTCCAGGATATTGGATTTGCCATTTTAGGGACAAGAACAATCCCAGTGGCAAACACTCCATTTGGAATGTCACACCCTGCCAGGTAAGCATTAATAGCTTTACATAAATCACAGCTTATAATAGCCCAACAATGTTTTAGAAAAGAGATATTAAACCCGTCTATGCCTGGAGCACTGTCTTGCTTCATGGCACTTAGAATAGATCTGAGCTCCTCACTTGATGTAGGCTTCAATATCTCAGTATTCTCCCTGTCCAAAACAATCTTAGGTATGTTGGTTAGTATAGAGTCATGCATATTAAAATCAGAACTAATTTCAGGCACACTTGATAAAATCAATTTAAAATGATTCACTGCAGATGATGCAATGTCACACTCAATAGTAAGCCATATATCATTGTCCTTTATTCCAGTAATAGTATTTTTCTTCCTTTTTTTAGATACATAACTTTGATACAATTTTATATTTCCATCACAGTCCTTTAACCATGAATTGAAGCATTTCTGCTTCCAAAAACTTTCCTCGTCTTTTAAAGCTAAAATGAGAACACTATTAGCCTTTGAAAGATTTGATTTTGAAACACTATCTTTTGAGGACTGATGGATCAACTCACAGTTCTCTACCTCAATACTTGCCTCTTTAACCTTAGTAAAAATGTTACCAAAAATTTCAGTATTCCATTTTTTCAAATGATTTTTTAAACGTTTGAGTTTGTACCAAAAGATGGTACCATTCTCTCCATTGCAATGCTTGGCCCAATTCTGACTTACACTAGTCAAGAAGTCAGGGTGATTGGCCCAAGCATTGATAAACTTAAAAGAACTTTTCTTACACATAGAGTTTGTGCTAGAGTTCTTATGTATAGAGATTAGCAAAGGTGCATGGTCAGAGCAGGTTCTGACCATGTGACAAACCTGAACCCTTAAATTATCTTGCAAATTCTGATTCGTAAACACCCAATCTAATCTTTTCCAGTTGTTATTGTTACTCCAGGTGTAGCGAGATCCAGAATATCCAGGTGCCTCCAAGTTACAATTTCGAATGAATTCATTAAAGTCCTCTGCACTAGCTGCATCATATGTCAAGCAATGAAGCTGGTCATCAGGGCATCTGATGGCATTAAAGTCATCAGCCATTAGCCAACGCCCATCACAGGTAAAACTACTTAACTGACTCCATAACACTTTTCTTTGCAATCTCTGGTTTTTTGCATATACTGAAGTAAAGAAGCAATTGAATGAAGCATAATTAACTTTCACATGTAAAAACTGCTCATGGTCTGAAATAACCTCAACACTTATATCCCTTGGCCAGAATAGCCACACTTTGTTAGAAGTATTAACCAGGAAATTCTCAAAACCAAACCTTTTAGCAACCAATTCCACCTTGTCAATCCTTGCCATAGGCTCCTGAATAGCTAACAGTTTAACATTCTCATTTTTTATAAGATATTTTAGCCTAGCAATCGTAGGGTCATTGTGTATTCCCCTTGCATTCCAGCTGATAATTTTAATCATTATCAGATGCATAGTTCTTTGGAATCATTTCTCTCTTTCTAAGAGAGTTTATTGTCAACTTTTTTGCATTGCTATTCCTTGTTGCAGACTTAACTTTTCTAGAAATGACAGTCTCAAAGTCATTCTCATTATCATTTGTACTCATCTTAGGAGAAGGTATATAGCTTCCACGCTTACCACATCTAGGAGAATCATGTAAAATACCCCTGTCTAAATCATTCTCTTCTTCTTCCAGGTTTTGAAGGGCGCTAATTATATCAGGATCATGATTTGAAGCAGTCCTCTCCTTCACAGGGCTAACCACGTTAGTAGAAGGGCAAGACACAGTCGATCTATCTTTTTTGGTAATTATTGACTTTAACTTCCTTCTATATACATGAGTAAAGGCTTGAACTTTGTTAGACATAGAAGTAGAGCTAGGCTTGTCCACAATCTGTAAAGAATCACTCTGTACAGCTACTCTTTCATTAATAACAGCAGTTTCTTTCACATTCTTTACCTCCAAAGCTTTATTCTTTTTACAATTTTCTTGCATATGTCCGATATGATTACAAGATTTACAGTACCCTGGAGCATTTTTATAACTAACGCTAATATAATGCCATTCTTCTTCACCAAACTCAATCTTTAATTTAAACTTGAGAACTCTTGAGACATCTATCTCTATTAACGCAAAGCACGCGTTCCAGTTAGCTCTGTTAAACTCAGGGATCACAACATGATGTACAAAACCAAGAGATGAAGCCATAGTATGTATAACAGAACTGTTATACATAAACTCAGGGACTTTTTCAAACCTGACCCAGAGCAACGCAACTGGGCATTCAAAGCTCCTGGAACTCCGTGGACACCACTTCACCACCCTCATCATCTTACCATCCACTTTCCAAAACCTATTTACCCACAATCTACCAGCATCTTCCAGCTTCGTAAATTCCACTAGAACCTGTCTAGAGTCTATCGTAACATAGTTAAACTCGCCCTTGAACTTAAAAGACTCAAGGAAACTTTGAAACGCTTGTCTCTTTGGGATTCCATCGTTAAATTTGGCGATTAGAGTCGTTCTTGACTTTGCACAAAGACTGTGTTTTACCTGACTTGTGAATCTGATAACATTATGATCTTCAAAAGATTTAATAACTTCTGACTTGTACTCCGATACCACATCTTTCTTCAATAGCACATCAGAGTACGATTTACTCGCAGGACCTACCTTGGCGCTATCAGTTGTACCAGTCAAGGGTGGGAACTCTGCATCATTTAGAGTTGCCATCTTCACAGGCAGTGCCTGCAAAAACCACGAAGAAGGCAGCAACCTTCTCACCGCAAACACCACTGAATCCAAACTCTATATTTGTATCAATACAGCTTTAATTATTAGTTTCTTGGAGTTCAAGAAACTAATACTTCATCTTTATGGTTTCTTGAGAGAGAAGGTTCCTCTATTTTCAACACTTTTGATCAATCTTCGTATTATCTAAACTTAATAAAGTACTTAGTTTAGTTTAATGAATTAAACTAAATTTTAGCTGTTCAAAATTGATTTAATCCTAGAAATACTCAGATCCCCGATCAGATAAGACATCCTATTTTGTGTGAAATACTGTCCCAGAAATCAATGCACCCGCCACCGAGTTCGAAAACTTGAGGTTACTTCCACTAAGAAACACTTCAGGTGTTGTGGCTAGATGGCCCAGAATAGAGATACCCTCCTCCGACGTAGCAATTTCAGGGTGATTTTGGACCTCAACCAGAGCTAAATCTGCCAGTTGGTTCAGTAGCCAAAACGTTATGAATTGACAATTAACTGCAAATTCTAAACATTAAAAGAAAATATGAATTATTATCTTCTACCCACCAACAAACTTAGAAGTGATCATATGTTTAACAAGTTTAGCTCCATATCTACGAAAGAAAGTACTTTCCTCCCCAAAATTGGCCCTGGTTTCTTCTAATAAATAAACTAGCATCTCTCTGTGCCCGAGTTCAGCAGCAATATGGACTGGTAATGTCCCACCATCATCTTCGATGAGAAGCAATCGTGGATTTTCAGCCACAAGCAATTTGGCCACCTTTATGTTCCCTACTACTGCCGATACAGCTAGAGCAGTATGATTTTCAATATCTTTCTGTGTTAGTATAGAGTCGTTGGACATCATACGCAGCAAATGCTTCACAAATAAGGTGGAATGGCCTGTTCTGACTGCCAGATGGAGTGCTGTTTCCAGTCTCCCCGTTATTACAGCTGTAGCAGATGCATGATCCTGCCTAGTGATTTCTGTAGCCTTTTTCCATTGGCCACCAAGTATTGCTTTGCATACTGGCATGTAAGCGTTCCATCTCTGATTACCTTCTCCCCATTCACCTCAACATATTGGTTTGCTTGGAAACAGGTAAGCCTGCGGATTTTAATAAGCCTTCACTGTTCCATCTGTTTGTTATTAAGCAACACAAAAATCAATAACACACTGAAGGGAACTCAAAGTATTTGGTTAGAATTTATTTCGTAGTTTATGAGCTACATGGCCTAACATATCAGGCAGCCGAATCGCATTTCTGGTTTTGTCTTTTATTTTCTATATGTGTTGGCTTGGGAATATTGTGAAATTCGGTTGCTGCAATCAAATCTGTTAGCTGAGACCGAAGTCTCACATCAGTTAGACATAAAAAATGGTTAATTATATATAACTGGTACCAATTTTTTTGGAAGATGACGAAAAACAAATCTGTGAGATTGGATTGTGATACTTGAAGTCCAATTTAAATCTAAGCCAACAATCATATCTAAAGCTTGGCTAGAACTTGAGATATTTGCTCTTTAACGCGGCCAAGTGAAAACTAATAAAAAGCATCTTTATCAAGAGATTACCAGGTGTTGTTACAGTTCGAACATTTTTCTGTGTTGGATCTTCATCCACTTCCACTTCAAGTATTATCTCCCCACGTGTTGTTACAGTTTGAACATCTTGCGATGCATCCACTTCAACTACTGAACAAGATATCGGTGGCATGTTAAAAAGAGAAGATAAAAAAGCGTCACGCAGGTACAATTGTTTTTATGTATACGACAGAACCACTTTGACTTTGTATATAAAGTTGCGTCAAAATTTTATATTCTTAGCCCCTGTGAGCTGTGAGACTTGAACTTACTTTTTAATATAATTTAAGCCAACAACCAGATTTGAAGATTTTCTCAAACTCGAGCATTTGGCTCTTAAACCTTGGCAAGTGAAGAGTAATAAGAGTCATTATTTAAAAAGAGATTACCAGGTGTCCACAAGGGAGTTTGAAAATGTTCGGGTGTTGAATCTTCATCCACTGCAAAAATTATACCCCCAACTATTGGAGAAGATAATGGATGTTGGAAAGAGAAACGAAAAAATAGCACCAAAGAAAAGAAAAAGAGCACAACATAAAAGAATAAAAAAAGGCAAGTACATTTTCTTTTATGGATACGCAATCTCGTTATAGATAATAGTTATACTAAGCATCAGTTGTACTGTACCTACCTTGATTGTTATCATACGAAGGTTGTGAAGAGGAAGACGCCATATGATATGATGGATTGTTTCTACAACAGTTGTTTAGAGGGGAACTGTATTGTTTGCTATATATATAAAGAGAGCTTACCACGTATTTATACCATGCCAGTTAAGGATGGCAACTTGTACGTCGCAGTCCAGCACAATTACTAATAACCAATATAAGCTCAAACCACATGCATCCTTTGAATGATTCAGAATATGACAGTTTACTTTATGAAATAGCCACCGCTTGGAACCATTTAATAGTTGCTGTTTTAATCAACGATTAGCTATTTTTTCATAACGGTATTAGCGATTGAGATTAAAATTTATAAAGACACCATTGACCATTTTGTTTTATATTAACTCTATTTCATTTCGTTGTTTTATATTAACCTTGTTATATTTTTATTTTATTTTTATTAACGATGACCTTTTTTTTTTAGTATTAATAATGTAAAAACCTAATTGTTAAACCTTTTAACTTTTTAATATAAAAGAATGCTTTAGCAAAAATTAATTTGTGGAAAATTCTAAAATTGATTATTATGCATTTAATTCTGACTTTTATTTATTTACTTACGATTTGTCTTCTGTTATATAAGTAATAATATTGATAGAGATTAAAAATTTGAAGGATATTATTATCTTTTTATTTTATATTTAAAGTTTTTTAATGTTTAGAATATGGTAATTAATTATTCATTATTTAACTTAACTCTCATTATTATTAAAATATTAATATAATATAATTATTTTAATTAAACTAATTTTAAACTATTGTATGTGTATTAATTTTATATTTTAGAAGTTGCTTATTTTTAAATTTTTAAATATATATTGTTAACACAGCTTCCACTTTTTTTAAAATAAGTGGTGTTTTTGAAATTTTAATAAAAATTAGTTTTTAAATAATTTTTAAAATTCAGGTTTTTTAAAAAAATTACACAAATAAATGTCAGCTAAATTTTTATTTTTCAACCAATTCATTATTTTTTTAAACCATTCTTTTATTTAAAAAGTTAGAATGTTTATTAGTGAGGTTTTTTTAATCTGATTTTTTTTCTAAATAAGTAGATTTTATTTGTTTAAAAATACATTAAATATATCAATAACTATTATTTGGATGAAAGTTTGTTTTAAAATTATTCATTCAATTAGTTATAAAATAATGAATTTGGATTATAAAATAAAAGAGTAGTATTAAAGTTAATATAAGGCAACGAGATAATAGGGTTAATCACTTCGTAAGAACTAAATATACACCGGTTCTTATGGCACCGGTTAGCAAAACCTCTATGAGAAAAACTATTAGGATTTTAAACTAATTAACAGTATATGTTTTTCAAACTATTCACTTTTTAATTAATTTGTCCAACCATGGAAAAAGATTGGTTACTATTTCAAGATTCTACTAAAAAATGAAATTTATACTCTTCTTCTCCGCTTTCTAGTTGAATCCGTTTTTGATTTATGGAGGATGGAGAATGTTCAACCTCGATTCATCGGTCTGATGAGTTTGATGAACATTTTTCGTCGTTGGTACAACTCTCTGATCATTAAAAGATCAGAGACAACCCTATGTTTGAGCCTGCAATAAGCAACAGCAAAGATGCAGTTTCAAGGAAAACATTTGCTGAATTATTTACACGTAATGAGGCCAATTCAATTCATAAAGACATAAAGAGATCATGGGATAATGATCACGTGGAAATTCAATTTAAAGAAGAAGATTTGGTTGTTCTTTGACTGAAATCTAAAGTTACTTTGGTGGGTAAGTTTGCGAGTGGAAAACCTAGTTATACTGTAGTTAAAGCTTTCTTGGACAGCTTTCGATTCAAAGGAGAGAATGCCTCAAGTTATGACTTCAGACATATTTTCATAGAATTCACAAGATGGGATGATGTAAAGATTCTATGGAGAAGAAATATATGGCAAATGGGGGATAATATTATGAGGTTGCTTCTTTGGTCTCTTAATTTTAACCCTAAGGTGGATAATCATGCTACTCCGGTTCATATAGATTTACCAAACTTACCGGAATTCATGTACTGTGAAGCTATGATATTGGAGATTGCTAAATATCTTGGGACTCCTCTAAGTGTATGGGTACCAGACAAAAACAGGGTCAGACAAAATTACTGCAGAATATGGGTCGTCTAAGATGTCTCTAAAAAGATGCCTAAAAGAATCAGAGTTAGTTTTGGGACTTACATTTACTGGCAAGATCTTGTTTACAGTAAGATCCTGGAGTATTGTCAAGACTGCTATCATCTGGGTCATTCAGATAACAACTGCAATAAATCTGTTCAAAGGAAGGCAGCTAATTTAGCTACCTCCTCCAACCCAATTTAGATAAGTGAATCTTTAATACATGCATTTCAGATAAAGAAGGATAATCATACAGTTAAATCCAACATTGCTAATGAAAAGATTGATTCTACTGGTAAATATGAAAAGAATAATGAAAGTTCAGTAATCCCACCTGATGGTGTTGACAGTAATGAGCTGATTAGTGCTTTGCACATGCTGGACATGGAAGTCAGTTCTAAAAAAGAGAGTCCCATACTAATTCCTTTGTTATCTAACTCATCTCCAACAAAGCACAGCTCCGGAAGCCTTCCTCCATCTCCTTTTTACAAGCAAAGGAAGACAGATGTTAAGAAAATTAAGAATGTAAAAACCCTAAACACTAAGGGGATAATATCCTCCAAGCTTCTGCAGCACAAAACTGCTGCAAGAAACAACAAACATTCTAAATGACTAATAACATCCTAAATTGGAATGTTCGAGGAATTGGAAAAATCTTACTTAAGCCAGAATTAAGTCTATTAAGAGATTGAAAAAGCTAATTTTTCTTGCACTTCAAGAGCCTATGGTCAGTGTTTCTAAGATTGAATCTATCTCTAAGAAGCTTGGTTTTCAGGGTTATACAAGAAACATGAGTAACAAGCTGTGTGTGATGTGGACTAGGGATTTTAAGGTGGACATTAGTATCAATGAAGACCAATTCATGCACTTAAAAGTTAATCATAACTCTCTGCCTAAGGACTTTCTAGTCACTGTCATCTATGCTAAATGCACCAGAAGTTTGCGCAACCTTCTTTGGGATAATCTAAAAAGTGTGGGGGAGGAGGACATGGAATGGATACTATGTGGGGATTTTAACACAATTGCCTATCCTGATGAACATCTACATTGTTCAACTAATTGCTCAACTAGCATGGATGATTTCAATGCATTTCTACTTGATTGCAATCTTATTGACGATGGCTTCTCTGGAAATAAATACACCTGGTCTAATGGGAGGCAATGAAGGAGATTAGATAGGGTCCTACTCAACAATAAATGGCTTCCCTATTTTGATGACACTACTGTTTATCATTTATCTAAATCCTGCTCTAATCACTCCACTTTTTATTAAAATTTCTACATCTTCTATCAAAAGACTGTCTACTTTCAAGTTTAAATATGTAGTGCAGGCATGATAAGTTCTACAGCTTTGTGGAGATTTGTTGGGCTATGGATTATAATGGGGCCCTATCTACAAATTCTGGGCTAAACTAAAGAACCTCAAGGCCAGACTTAAAATGTGGAATAAATTAGTCTTTGGGAATATATTTGACTCTATCAGTCAGATTGAGGGGGAGATTATTTCTTTGGATTCAAGGGTGATTAGTTCTAGTGATACTTAAGATAATGATGAATTGAAGAAGGCTAATGAAAATCTGCTATTGCTACTTGCTAAGAAGACAATTATTGGGTACAAAAATCTTATACTGATTGGTGCAGAGAGGGAGAAAGGAACACAACATTTTTTCATAACTATGTAAAGAGAAGTTATAAGAGATCCAAGATCTCTCGAATATGGACTGGTGAAAAATAGGAGGAAGATGAGAAAGTTATTGGGGAATCTGCAGTAAGCCATTTCAAATCTCTTATTGTTGACTTATCTAATTCATGATATCCTAATCTATTGGAGGAATTTATCCCTAATTTGGTCTCTGAAGATGATAATGAGATCTTAATGAGATTGCTTGATGATACTGAAATATATGATATCATCAAGAACCTAAACCCTAATGTTGTTGTTGGGCCTGATGGGTTCAATGGCAATTTTTTCAAGCATTGTTGGGCTATTGTCCGGGAGGATCTTTGTGCTGCTATCAGGGACTTCTTCAAGGATGGTTCTATTCCTATGGGATTATATGCGACTGTCTTATTTTTTATTCCTAAAGGGAAGGCTCCTAAAAGTTAGAAAGATTACATGCCTATCAGTTTAACCACTTTCTTAAGAAGGATAATCTCTAAACTAATCAACTCTAGGTTTTCTGCCCTGCTACCTAACCTAATATCTGCTGAACATGGGGAATTTACTAAAGGAAGGAGCATCCATGAGAACATAATGATTACTCAGGAGCTCTCCTTTCATCTAAATAGCAGGATTAAAAGGGGTAACATTCTTTTGAAAGTGAACATGAATAAGGATTTCGATAGGCTATATCACACTTTCTTGCTCAGTGTGCTATTGGCTTATGGGTTCAGGCTGACTTTGTAAGGCTGATTGAAAAGAATGTGAAAAATTGCCAGTTTTCTGTCTTGGTTAATGGTGTTTCTCAGGGTTTTTTTAAATCTAATAAAGGTATTAGAAAAGGTGACCTACTGTCACCCAGTCTATTCATTTTGGCCCAGGAGTACCTCATTAGAGGCCTAAAAGACTTACTGCTATGGATACTACAATCAACTACAAAAGTAGAGGGGGAGTGAACTTATCTTGTCTTTGTTTTGCTGATGACATCCTTGTATTCTGCAATGGGTCTTCAGGATCTATTAAGAAGATTATGAAAGTGTTTAATCAGTATGAAGATATTTCAGAAACAAAGAGAAATCTAGAATTATAATTTCAAAGAAATACTCTTCAAACCATGCTAAAAATCTTGAGAGTTTGCTGGGATTTAAACAATGTCATCTTCCTTTAAAATATTTGGGAGCTGTAATCAATACAACAAAGAGAGTTAGTGATTTTGAAGGCCTCATTACCAAAACAACAAACAAGTTAGCTTAATGGGACCTGAAAATTCTCCGTGTTGGTGGCAGACTAGTCTTAGTTAAGAATGCTATTTCTACCTATCCTCTGTTCATGTGCCAACATACTGAAATTCCTAAAACTATCATAAGAAGATTGGAAACTCTTTATAACAGGTTTCTATGGGGAACAACCTCTACTAAAACTGCTACTCACTGGTGCAAATGGTCTAAGTTATGCAAGAACTATGATGAGGGTGGTCTTAACCTAAGAAGATTGGAGGACATGGTTGATGTTTTTTGAGCTAATATCTGGTTTAACTTGAGGAAACAAGATTCTCTTTGGGCTACTATTATAAAATCTATATACTTCAAGAAACATCATCCCTTGATGGTTCCTTTACATCCTAAAAGTTATCTTATTTGGAAAATACTCTGGAGGGTGAAAGATAGGGCTGAAAAGTTCATTTTCTGGCATGTTAGTAGTGGTAATGTGGTAATAAATGTAGATAGATGGTGTTCTACTAATGCTTTTGCTAGCTTCTCTAATGATGAAGACCGAGCTTCATTTGCTACTTCTATGGTTCATGAGTATTTGGAGGAAGATAGATGGAATATTAAAAAGCTTGAAAATGTTTTGAATCATGACCAAATCCAAAACATTCTCAAGTTTGTCCTGAATAGCTCAAATAAAGACACTATCAACTGGACTATTAGTGCTGATGGGCACTTTGACACTAAAGATACATGGAACGAATTCAGAAAGAAAGGTAATGTTTCTAACCTGTATACTCGTACTTGGAACAACATTACTCCCCTCAAATACTCTTTTATGCTATCGAGAACACTCAAAGGCTGGGTTTCAACTGATAATGTCCTGCGAAAAAGAAATTTACAATTAGCTTCAAAGTGCCAAAATTGCAACAGTTTTGAAAGTATAAATCATGTGTTCGTAGATGGCCAAAAGGCCTGGAGGGTCGGGATATACTTTGCTACTCATTTCAGGATCTACATAACTAAAACCATGAATCTACTTCACTTGGTAAGGTCATGATACTGGTCTACTAAAAAAGGGATTCACATTCGTACGATCCTTCCTTCGATCATTGTTTGGGTGATTTGGTAGGCCACAAATAAAAAGAAGATGGAAAGCACGGAAATAAGCTATGAGGACATGATTAACAGGACCATGCTCATCCTCTCAAGCCTTGACAGTGCGTGCTTACTAAAAAAATAAGCACTAGGGTAAGGATGTAATGGTTGGGAATTCTATTGGTAGCGTTAACCACTTAATTAAATCTTATGTCCCTGTTGTCCTAAGATGGAAGAGCCCTAAACTGGGTCGCTACAAGCTAAATTCCAAAAGGTGCTTGTATTAAGTCTAGTGAATGCTATGAAGGTGGTCTGGTCAGGGATCATGTCGGTAATATCATATTTTTTGCTATGGGAAAGTCTACGGTAAGGGGAGTCCCATCATAGCTGAGGCTAAAGCTATGCTTGATGGTCTCCAGTTGTGTTTCGAGAAGGGGATTATTTCTCTGGATATCTAAATGGACTGTCGCATTTTAGCTTAAATGATTCTATCAGGAAGAGCTCTTTGGTATCTAAAAGTTCTTCTCAATTGTTGCTACAATCTGATCTCTTCGAACATGAAAGTCATTCACGTCTTCAGAGAGCAGAACGAAGCTGCTGATTTGCTTACCAAGTTCTCTCTCGAATCCAATATGAACTCTTATTTCGAAGGATATAGAGTTATGAATAGACCGAGAGTGATTTCATTTCTCGAAAGTCTGGGTCTATGCTACCTTAGAATTAATGCAGAGACTTAAGTTTAAAGAGTTACCTGGTTTCTGGTTCCAATTGAGAAACCTCGATGGCTTGATTCGACCTCCAATGGAACTAGCTATGCTGGATGATTCATAAATGAGGTGGATATGGTTTCAAGGGTATCAAATCGGTGTTGGATGGATTTTGAGAAGATTGGATTTACTACTTGATTCGTCTTCATGGTGCATTCAGGGTTCTATCAGAAAAAGAATATGCTTGAAAAGGAAATTTGGGTTTCAATTTTGAAGCAAATGACTTTGTTATGGTTTTGAAAGGATCGAAAGAAAGGTTTTGTATAGGGATTACTCTAATTTGGGCTGTCTCCATGGTCTTGGCTTCGACTTTTTCTTCTGGGAGTGTTATCGGTGGAAAAGTAGAAGAGATGGAGAATGATTAGGGCTTGGTTTGAGTTTTGTTTTCCTGGATCATTTATTAAGGCTGCTAGTGGAGTTTGTATTCTGTTTGAAGTTCAATAAAAGGCCCAATGTTTGATTAAAAAAACTAATTAACTGTATGTTATGAGCAACATTTTATCAAATGTACAATTTTCATTATTTTTTGGGTAAAGTATCATTTAAGACCAAAACCCTAACTATTTTTATCTAAGACCTATATTTTCATTATTCTCTGAGAAAGACCATTTTTAGTCAAATATTTACCATTAAAGACTCACTAATACCCTAAATACCCCTACCTATAATATAAAAGATTTTAACAACCCATACCTCACTTCCCCCCCCCCCCAATTTTTCTCTCTACATGAATATAACAATGTTCTACTATTATAGGTGATGATTAATTCTTTACTCGATTTCTTGTTTGTCTTTTGTTTTCGTATGATTTTGATTTGTGTTTTTACTTGATTATGCGAAGATACTCGATGCTGTGTGTGTTTGAAACTCGAATTTGAGCTTGAAATAGTTCTTTTTTAAGATTTGTTTTCGTTTGTTTTCGTAGTGTTTATTGTCGAATTTCTAGTTAGTTTTTGAGTTTGAATTATGGTAATGTAGTTTATTTGTAACATTGTATTAGTGTTTCGTTGATTTTAGTCTTTTATTTTGTGTTTTTGGAAATTTCAGTCGCGTAACAGTTTTTCTGTTTTCAGTGAAGGAGATATGAAACGTACGATTTCACTAAGTAAGGATAGATGTGAAACGTGTGTATCTGTACCTACTGATAGTTGCGAAACGTGTAATCCTTCTGGAATGGTAGATGTAAAAAACATGTTTGTGATAGATGCGAAACGTTATTTGTTTTTAAAAAAATTATTTTTTTAATTCATAACATATCATGAGTAGCACTAGTTAATTCGTCTTAAAAAAACAAAACCAACGATATTTTCGGATTTTTTTCAAGTTACGGTTTAAAATATACAGACTTTTAAAGTTTAAAAATTTATAGGGGTTTCGCGAAGAAGATGCGAAACCTTCTTCGTTATGATAAATGCAAAACCTGTTTTGTTGTGCTAGATGCGAAACCTTCTTCGCTTTGCTAGATGCGAAACCTTCTTTATTTTGATAGATGCTAAACCTTCTTTATTTTGATAGATGCGAAACCTTTTCTATTTTGATAGATGCGAAACCTTTTTTATTTTGATAGATGTGGAACCTTCTTTATTTTTCTAGAAGAGAAACCTCTTTGTTTTGATAGATGCGAAACCTTCTTTATTTTGGTAGATGCGAAACCAGTCACTAGATGCGAAACCATATAATTGAGAAAGATGTGTAAAACATATATTTTTAAAAAAAAATCAAAACATATCATGAATGATACTAGTTTTGTTTGTCTTAAAAAACAAAACCAATGATATTCTCGGACTCTTTTTCTGAGTTACGGTTTATAAGAGAAGGACCTTTAAAAATTAAAATTAAAAAAACATCGAAAGAGAAGTTGGTTAGTGTATTTTATATAGAAGGATATTTAAGGTATAAAGTCTCTTAAATTTTTTAGGTCTTTATCCGTAATAGGTTTGTTGAATGAGTCTTTATTGGTAAGTCTCCCTTATTTTTGTATGTAAAGGGATTTGAATTCATGACCTTTGGTCACAAGCATGTCTTCCTAAACTAACTCGACTATCCCCTTGGGGGCTTGTTAAACTTTTATGCGTTAGAATACCTTTGGTTTTGTAGGTTAAATATATAATTGATCATTATTGTATGATAATCTAATTAATAAGTAATCAGGTTAATTCTATATAATTATATAGGAATTGGATTTATATGTCAAAAGTTTCTACCAATGTATAAATGTAGTAGCCCGATTGAATTTGGGCACTATGAAAAATTTGGATATGTGTGTTAAATATATATTTGGTAGTTTTATATGGTAGTCCAATTAATAAATAATCGGATTAACCATATTATATATAACTAAATAAGAATCGAATCTATAGGTGAAAAGTTGTTATAGATATATAAGTGTGGTAACCGGATTATATTTGGACACTGTGAAGAATTGGATCCAAATCTCAACACTTAAGCTTGAACTAATAATTCAAAGATTATAATTGATAAATCAATTTAATGGTTGTGGTTCTCGACAACACGAATAAAGTAATAGGGCTAATAAAATTATGATTTCTAATTATATTTCTATATAAATGAGATTAAGGTTAAGATATCCTTTCAATGTAAATAAAAAAGGCTAGTCATTTTTTTGTTGAAAGAAAGATTTACAACTACAATATGAACTATAAACAAACTCGTAAGTACTTTATCATATTTTTTTAGTTAATCACAAGAACAAGGGTTATTTATTATCACGTATTTATGGTAAACTATATATAGTGATCAATATAATTTCTATTAATTTGCATTATAGCAAAATATTCTTTTGTAATTCATACAATTATCAGCATGTATATTTTTTATTGGATCAAAATCATGTTTTTTTATATATAAGATTCATACCATTGTGATTATTTGTTAATTGACTTGGTAGGACATGAATCTAGGATTTAACTGAAATATATTATTTGATTGATCTATTCATAAGAAAAGAATGATTAAGTGTTTAAGTTTTACGAATAAAGAGAAAATAGACCAAAACTAAAAGGGCAGGGGGAAATAAAGCGACTGGAGTCTTGTAATTGATTCATACTGATATATGTGGACAGTTTCTTAATGAATCATGGAACGAGTAGTGGTACTTTATATATTTTATAGATGTCTTCTCTATTTTCAGGTAGAACTGCCTCCTTCGTGAAAATTCAGAATCCATGGATAAGATCAAAGATTTTGAGGCTAAAATTGAAAACAAATTATAAATAAAAGTATTAAGATTGATAAATATAATCGTGGTGGTGAATACTACGGTAGATATGACGGTTCGGGTGAACAACATGAAGGGTTATTTTCAAAATATCTAAAGGGGTGTGGCATAGTCTCTAAGTATATAATGTCGGGTTACCTCATATGAATGATGTATTTGAGAGATTGAACTGTGCACTAAAGGATATGGTTACAAGTATGATAAGTAACTCGAATCTATCATTATCCCTATGGGAGAAACTATCAAATATATCGCATACATACTCAACAGAGTACCCACTAAGGAAACTTAACCAAAAAATAGTTTGTTGTTTCTTCATTAGTTATTCCAAATATTCAAAAGGATTTAAGTTATATGATCCTTATAATGGTAGTATTTTTCAGACGAGAACGATAAAGTTTCTTGTGGATGTTGTTTTGGGGAGGAAAGAATTTTGAAATACACGTTCATTCTAAGGAAGAATCTGTACAGATTCATGAAGGTTATAATGGAGACACTCAGGTGACTGGATTTTAATTCCAATTATTTCGGCTGCGGTAGAACAAAATTATACTGAGAATAACATTGATGTTCCACTTGAGCGCTTTAACCATGGCACAAATATGGCCTAGTTAGAATAAAAGGGCACTCACGGTAGTCTTCTATGACAAGATCAATATAATATTGTTAATGATGATCAAACTCTACCTCCTCGATAATAGCAACAAGAAGTAATGATGTCCTTAAAAAGGTCCACGAGAGAAAAAAATAGTGATATACATTCTAATTGTATAGTATTTCTACATGAATATGAAGAGTCATGTGTTAGAACTATAGATAAACTATCATCTTACAAACAAGCCATGAAAGGCTTTGACTCTCGAATATGGATTGAAGCTATTAAATAAGAGTATAAATCGACGCAAGATAATGTAGTGTGAGAATTTGTCCCATTACCTCAAGGGAAAAAGATAATTGGTTGTAAGTGGGTTTACAAAACCAAATGCACTTCCCTAGGTAATGTGGAAAAACAAAAAGTACACATTATAGAAAATTTCCATACCCAACGTAAAGGGATTGAATTTAAACAAACCTTTTTTCGGTATCGACGGAGGATTCTTTTAGAAAAATCATTATATTAGTTGCGTACTTTGATCTTGAGCTTCATCAAATAGACGTAAGGACCTCATTTTTAATGGAGGTATTATAAAAACGATCTATATGCAGGTGCAGATGCAGAACTAAAATTAAAAGTGTGCTAAATATTAGCAAAAAATAAATATTTGAGTATTATATAGTAAACATATACCAATGTTCACTTGACGAATATATAAAAGTACGTTCTTGTTGATTCACGTATCAGAGTGTGGAAATTTTGGGTAGGTGTAAAACATTTGTGCAACATCCTTCAAACTAATCAAACTAAATCATCTATTAAGCAGCGGACAAACAAAATAAAATTCACTATTAATATGAAAAAGACTTAAAATTTAATAACTACATCATTTGATCAAATCATTCCAAAACACATGTTATTATTTAAACTTTAGTCTTATTATAGCATTTTATTATTTAAATATAATTATTTAATTAATAATTTTGGCTAAAAAAAATTATTACTTAATAATTTAACTTAATATGATTAATAAACCTATATAAATCATTCATAGACCAAATTTATATATAAAAATTAAAAAATAATTATATGTTTAATTTAAATACAATTAGTAATCAAATCACTCCAAATATATATTTTATTATTTAAATTTTAGTCTTATTATAACATTTTATCATTTACATATAATTATCTAATTAATAAATTTGAGATAAAAAAATTAGTATTTAAATACAATTAATAAAATACCTAAATATGATGAATAAAATTATATAAGTCATACATATATAAAATTTATACAAAATAAATAAACATATATACGTTGAACCCATAACCTTGAGTAAAAAAATAAAACTCTTTACCACTGTACTAAACATCATTTCCTGATTTAGAGTATGTCATGACATATATGGTTACCCTATAAATCTGCCCCTGTCTATATGGTGCAACCATAATACTTTGAAATAGGTAACTCAAAGAATATGGTATAAAGGCTTAAGAAATCTATTTATGGGCTTAAACAGACTTGTCGTCAGTGGTACCACAAATTCTTTGAAGTAATAGTATCGTTTGACCTTGAGGTCAACTCAATTGATGATTGTGTGTATAGTAAGTTAAGTAGGAGTAATTTCATATTGTTGGTATTATATGTTGATGACATACTGTTTGCCTCAAAAAATAAGGAATTATTACACTACAAAGAAATTTCTATTAGATAAATTCTATATGAATGATCTTAGTGTTCGAGGTTTTGTGTTAGGAATCTAAATACATCGGGATCACCTTCGTGATATTTGGATTATCACAAAAGGCATATATAGAAAGTATGTTACATCCTTACGTATTGGAAAACTACATAGCTTAAGGAACGAAAGAGCACATGTTGACATAAAAGTCGAAAAAAGGTTGGAGATCATTGGGTATTCTCACTTAGATTTGGTTGATGCATGGATACAGTGAAAAGGACTTTGGCCAACATATTCTTATTATTTTGGGGTGAAATATCTTGGAAAAATGTAAATTAAACGCTTATTATATTGCATGTTTTGAGGCATTTAACCAGTCATCGTGGCCGCAGAACTTTGTCACTGGTTTGCACTTTGTCTAGTTTCGACCTCCCAACTATTTTTTCTCCTAGATTGTTGCACCCAATAGGCTAGAAAGTTACCTATGCTTTAATTTTTCACACTTTGCAACTTTTAATCATTGCAAAATATCGATCCATCTTCCCCTAGGTAACTGCTCATTTCTACTGTTATATATAAAATTTTCAACTGTATCATTGTCTTCAAAAATCATAAATATTATTAGAGAGAGAGCTCAGTTTACCTTTAAATTTGTTCTTGAGTCATATGTGTTCACAGCCAGAACCGCGTTAGTTAAAGGAGGTTGGTTGAACTTGTCTGAATTAGAAAAAACACATAAAGTAGCAAGGGACAAACGCATTGCTGCTGGTCTTCCTGCTTCTCCAAGTGAAAAAGGTAATCATCCACAACAAAATACTGATCAGGGGTCATCTTCTTTTTAAAAAGCCTAGAGTAAACTTCCGTTTGTAGCGAATCTTACACCTCTCCTATCTGATTCCTCAATCCAAGAATCCCAAAACCCTTTACCCAAGGAGAAAGCAGTTTCCAATGTCAGGAAACCCTCACCTTTCATTGCGATAGGATCGGACACAGAAAAGTCACCAGACAAGTTAAATCCTCGTAGGGTTACGCATCATTCTAAAACAAAATCCACACTCACATCTTCAAAACCCTCCATCTTGGAGGTAACAATGTTTGTACCGCAAGATAAAACATCCGGGCAACAGCCCCTAACAGACACTAGATTATCAGGAGCGTCATCTGCACAGCCTTCTGAATAACTGTTTATGAAACCATCCGAACAGCCACCCTCAAAGGCATCAGAACAACCTTCTTCAAAACCATCCGAACAACCTTCCACAGTGATGGAAGAAAATATGGAATACAATATAGAAGAAGCCCCTTTTGAGGCTGAGGCGTCCTGTCAAACAGGGGATACAAATTCAGAACGAAAAGGAAAAACTAAGGTGGGTATGACTCATCTGGATGCTCTTTCGGAGAGTTTGGAGGGCAAAGGGTACCTGTTTCAAGAAGGTAAGTGTCAAATACTTGGTGGTCGTTCAAAATATTAACATTGTGTATACCTACACAACTGAATTGGGTTAGATCTGTACTAAATGGAGATCCCATAGTTAGTAAAAGTGAGGATCCCAATTACTCCGGAGACCCCAATGGACTGCAAACTAACTGTGCAGTACTTCGGTTCCCTTTGGATCCGGAGATAGTCAGATATTTCCATCTGATCAAGCTGTGTCCCAACCAACTGTGCCCCAATGCTTGGTATACCCTTCTAGCCTGCATCATGGCATCTAGGTTGTGCAAGATTTCACTACCGATGGAACAGTTTGCTGTTGCGGCAAACTTATGCAAGAACCATCAGATCTCATTCTACCATTACAACAGGGGGATGACTATAAGGTGGTGGATGATCTCTTGGAGTCCGAAAAACCCAAGAGGACGCACTTCCTCTTCATTAGTGGGACTTGGGAGAACGACAGGAAGATCAAGGCTGACACAAACCCAAGCCTTTTAACCAGTTGCTGGAATAGCACTTGTGAGTCTCTCTTACTTTTTTATTTTATATTTTAAGTTATAAGTTTTTAATTTAGACTAACTGATATTTCTTCCTAGTCCTTCCGAAGGAGTTTTCGGGCTACTTAGAGGCAGGGTAGGATACTTGCGCCAAGCTAAATGCTTAGGCTTATGAGAAACTGGGGAAATGTCTTCCACAATTACTTCAAGTCAGGAAATTTTGTAAGGTCTCATCTGTGGAACACCACCGGTAGAAGAGATATCAGATGGGAAGAGTTAACTACCCCTTCCCTCTACAGATGTGATCCTAAAGAGGACAAAAGTCAAGGATGCTAAGTTATATCTGCCTTCTAGGCCCAAAGCCCCCAGCAAAATGAAGAACAAGAAGATAAAGGCCACAATAGACCCAGCCCAAACGACTACGGAGGGGACCGGTTCTGAGAACCAGGGAGGCATCAATGCTGCTTTGCTGAAAGTAGTGAAGGTAACTGTAAAGGAAGCTGGCGGGTCAAAGAACCCACAAATGCCTCATAAGAAAGATAAAACACACAAGGCTAACAACGATGAAAAGGCTACCAAGAAAAAGAAGGTCCGGCCGATCTTCACTCTGGACAGGTTGCTGGTGATGGCAACGATGAGGTAGACCTTGAGGCCTTTCAAGACATTAATATTTATTTTAATGATTTAGAGAAAGATGACTTCGCAAGGCCATGTCGTCGTTCTAGTTCTTCCAACGTGGTGACTCATAATAGGAAGACCTATGTTATATATTCGAGGAGAAAAACACCATGAGCCATGCCTTCCTAGGCTATATCCGACCGGTATTTGATCTGGAGAGGCAAGTAAGGGCTCAAATAGGTACCATTAATTCTCTAACCACTGACAAACAAAACTTGTCAAATGATCTCCTCAACGCTCAACAAAGTATAGAGGTATTGAAAAAGGATAAAGAAGAGTTAGCTGCCAAGCTGCTCGTATCAAAAGCAAGCAACATGGAGCTCCAAACCAAATAATCCAACTTGAAGACCTCTTCTTAGAAAGGCCTCACAAATTTGAAGGAGCAACTGAAAACTAAGGATGGTACTATCCAAACTTTTTCCGATGAGAAGACAAAGTTGTAAAGCACTGTTGAAGAGAAGATCAAAGAGAAAGAGGCCTTGTAACACCAACAAAAACAAGTAGCCGTTATAGGTATAGAGAAGTATGCCAATGAGGTAGTGAATTCCATAGAGAAGAGGGATGATGGGATCAAATCCGATATGGTCATGTTGTGTCAAAAGACCTTTCCCAAGAAGACCCTAGGTCCTCTGTGGAAATATGTGGACTATGATGACATCCCATTCCATACCTTGGCTAATGGTGACAAGCATAACTACTCTAGTGGAGTTGACTCCACTGATGATGATGAAGGAACGGGTGAGAGTTCAAGTGCTGAACTTAAAAATCCCAAAAACGATTGTGGTGAAAAAATATATGAAGGGAACAAGCCCTAAGGTTTTATTATGTAATATTTATTTTTGAAATACTAAAGTCATTGGATGGCAAACACGTTTTTTGTACTATTGATCGGTTTGAGTCCGATAAAGTTTAATTATCAAATTTCCCTTTTGTTGAATATTTTGTTTAAATCTTTCATGGACAATTTTTAAGTATCTCCTAATATTTCAGAAGTGTTGAAAAATAGTACCCAATATCTCCGATCATATGTGTTTAATAATTGTGATCATGTGTTAAAAATATCCGATCAACTCAAGAAAACTTGAGAGTCGGGGTGTTGAATAAGTAATTTAAAACAAAATCACAGCAGACTTTTGAAGAAGGTATCATATATTATTAAAGATTCTGAACACCTCATTAAAACCTCCCCGCGCCACCAGTATAAGAAAGAGTATGCCCCCTAATATTTACATGGGTATTTAACAAGTAAATATTTACAAAAATGCTTTATTCTAAATATAACCCGAGATGCTTAACATTTCATAGATGCTTTAGAGCTCTCCCTTCTTTGTCTTGGAGCATGTATGTCCCTATCTTGACCTTTTCACAGACCATATAAGGGACTTCGCAGTTTGGAGCCAGCTTACCGAACTGATTCTCCTTAGTATGTAAAAAGACTTTTCTTAAAACTTTGTCCCCTACTTGAAAATCTCATTTTTTTTACTTTGGAAGCAAACCTGCTTCTCATCAAGCCTTGGTAGTTTGATGTTCTCAGATGTGCTTTAACCCTTTTTTTTATAAAGTCCACCTGATTCCTAATTGATAAATCATTAGCCTGTTTGGAATAGTGTTAGACTCTATGTGATGGTAAAGTAGCTGCTATGGGTGTAATTGCATCCATCCCATATACCAAAGCAAAAGGAGACTCTTGTGTGGCAGTCTGAGGAGTAGTTCGGTAGGCCTACAAAACTTATTGTAAACAACTTGGCCACTTTCCTTCAGCTCCCTCCAAATTCTTATTTAGTCCAGACAAGATGGTTCTATTTGCAACCTCAACTTAGCCATTTTCTTGTGGGTGGAAAGGAGAAGGAAAATAATGTTGAATCCCTCTAGAGGTACAGAGGGCTTCCATGTCTTTATTATCAAACTTTGGCCCATTGTTCGTAGTACTATTTTGAGGAACCCCAAACCTACAATATATATTGGATAGGATTACTTTAATAACATCCTTAGAAGTGGTTTCAGCCAAAGGAGCTACCTCTATCCACTTAAAGAAATAGTCAATGGCGACTATAATAGTTCTACACCCACCGGATGCCATAGGAAAAGGCCCAATTAAATCCATCCCCTATTTGGAAAAAGGTATTAGTTCAGAGATAGACTCCATAGGTACTGCTGTAATATGAATTTCATTCCCATAGTTTTATACTACTGGCTAACAAAACTCTTCGGGGTCACTGCCATATAGCTATAGTATGCTGAGCTTTCCCTATCATGTAATTCAGATAATACAACCCGGGATTCTTGAAACCCTAAACAGCACATGAGAGGTCTGCTGATATATTTTTTGTAAAAAACGTCTCTTATTAGCAAGAAACCACGAACCTTGTACTTAATCTTTTTTGCCACAACTTTCTCCAAAGGCAATATCCCATTGGAAATATATTGGAAAAGAGCGTATCTCCAATATTTAGGTTGAATAACAAGTATGTTCATGTTTTCTTTATATTATTTCTTCTTATCTATCTGTATTGATGGACATTCTTGTACAAGAATCCAAGGGTAAGATTCAAAATATGCCATAGTTGCCAAGGAGTCTACCAAAGTGTTTTCCGATGTGGGAATATGCTCATAGCAAATATTTTCAAAGTTGACTGCCAGTTCTTTCAACATGAGAAAATACTTGACCAGCTGTTGTTTCTTGGCTTCAGACTTCCCTTGAGCATGGTGGATAAGTAATTGAGAATCACTCATTAATCACACTCTCTTAGCCCACATAGGGGAGCTAGCTTAAGACCGGCAATGGATGCTTCATACTTAGACTCATGGTTGGAAGCTCTGAATCCAAAGCATATAGCTTGATACATTTTATCACCATATGGGGAGGTTAAGAAAATTCCAGCTCCACATGCCATATTACTTGATCCACCATCAGTTTGAACTACCCACTCATTTTTAAAAAAAAAATCCTGACTCCTATCCGGAGGATCTGTCAGCACAAAACTCTACCAAGATGTCAGCCACTAATTGTGCTTTAATTGTTGTTCGAGGGGCAAAGTCAATATCGCAATCACCCAACTCCACTGACCACTTGGTCATTCTGTTTGATACATAAGCTTTTTGAATAACATTTTTCAAAGGGAAAGACATTCAGACAACAATAAAATGAGCTTGGAAGTAGGGTCTCATTTTTTTGCTGCAATTACTAAGGTCAGTGCCAACTTTTCCAACCTCAAGTATCTTGTCTCAGCATCCAGTAGACTCTTACTGATGTAGTACATAGGACGAAGGTAATTTTCCACTTCCCTTTCTAGCACAACACTTATAGCATATTCTGATACAGCTAGATACACATAAATGTTTTCTCCCCGAATAGGTTTGAAAATAATTTTTGGTGATGACAAATGTTTTTTTATTTCAATAAAAACCTGTTCGCACTGTGGGGACCAATTGAAGTCTTTAACATTCCACAATACTTGGAAAAATGGAGCACACTTGTTTGATGACCTTGAAATAAACCAATTCAATGCAATCAACCTTCTTGTGAGCCTTTGGACTTCCTTAACATTCTGAGAAGGGTCCATTGCTAGTAAGGAATTAAGCTGATCCGAATCAGGCTCAATTCCATTTTCACTTATTATGTAGCCCAATAATTTCCCAGATCGGACCCCAAACACACATTTCTCAGGGTTTAACTTTAAGTTTACAGCTTCTAAATTGGAAAAAAGTCTCTTAAAGGTCAGATACGTGTAAATCTTCCGCCATACTTTTAACCATCATATCATCTATGTACACTTCCATGTTCTTGTCAATCTGATTAGCAAAAGA
This sequence comes from Limnanthes douglasii subsp. nivea, assembly GCA_036936605.1. NCBI lineage: Eukaryota > Viridiplantae > Streptophyta > Magnoliopsida > Brassicales > Limnanthaceae > Limnanthes > Limnanthes douglasii. The sequence continues at coordinate 106,342,944 of JAUPFV010000004.1, read as the reverse complement.
TTTATTTACTAACCTCTGATAAGTGGCCCCATCATTTTTCAACCCGTAGGGCATCACTGTATAACAAGAAAACCTTTTCCTGTGATGAAAGTAGTGTGATTTTGATTCTTCGGATATACTCGTATCTGGTAGTACCCTGAGAAGACATCCATGAAAGATAGGAGTTTTTTTCCAGATGTAGAATCCATCGACTGATCTATCCGAGGAACGGGATAAAGATCCTTAGGGCATGACCTATTGAAGTCAGTGAAAACAATACACATACGCCATTTACCATTATTTTTCTTGACTAACACAGGGTTAGCAGTTCACAAAGGGTATAGGGATTCTTCAATATGACCCATCTTGCTTAATTGGTCAATTTCTTGAACAATTACATCTGCTTTTTCCTTGGAAAAAGCTCTAATATTTTGTACAACTAGTGCAACATCACTCTTGATGGACAATGTGTGTGAAATAACATATGTTGGTACCCGGTGACATCATTATTGCACCATGCAAACAAATGGTTATTATTCATCAAAGAGGACAACAACTGATGCTTCAACTCTGGTATCAATTTGGAACCAATCTTAACATTCTTTCCCTCTGCTAGGGAGTGAGTTTCAACTTCTTCAATAAGTATTATAACACTAGGAGCCTCCCTGGGATCATCAATCTCACTTTCCTCAGTAGAAGGCTCTAGTAACTGTTAATCTTTATTAATCATGAATGACCCTAGCGTTTTAGGGGCAAGAGTTGTTGCATATCACTCCATGGCTATCTTTTGACTAGTCCGGACAACACCTACTTGTCCCTGAACCGCATACTTCAAGCACTGATGGACAGTAAAGGCCACATCATGCATTCTGGAAAGCCAAGACCTCCCAAAAATTACATTGTACGATGTTGGTCAATCTACCACAACAAATAATACTATTACCATCTTTTTAAAGGGCCCCTTGCCCAACAACACTTCCTCTTCGAACTCCCCAATTACATCTGCAGAACTCCCTGTGAAGCCTACAATGGTTCTGTTCGAACATTGAATAACTGTTGGACCTTAATTTCTTGTAGGAGCTTAAAAATAAGATCTTTGTTGAACTTCCCGTATCAATCAGAATTCAGCGTATATCATTTCCCCTATAGAAGCCCCCATGACCACCGCATCCTCATGAGTGCCTGCAGTGTCCCTCAGGTCGGCTTCATCAAAGACTATAAATGGGAATGAGGATTGGCACTAATGAGAAGACATTTCACCTTCTAACTAGGTGGCCAAATTGTGGACATGTCTCTTCCTTGATAAATTGGTAGGTGCAGTCACACTATCTCCTCCAAAAATGGCCAACGATTCGAAGAAGTTTATCAGTCCGGAAACTGTCTTAGTTTTCTCTGTTATCACCCCCATCTTATTTCGATCTAGATCTGGATCCAGATACTCAGATTCTACATCAAATATTTCAAGGATCACCATGACACCCTCTTGGGCACATGTCCCAAGATTGTTTGAAGGATTCTTCTGGGGAGCATTATTTTGTGCGTTATCCGGTATATTTCCACTTAGTTTTTTAACATAAGCTCCTAACTTGCCCTTCTCAACAAGGTTTTGGACCTCTTGTTTCAACGCTATGCAATCCTGAGTATCATGGCCTATATCATTGTGATATTGGTAAAAACGAGTGTTCCGTTTCACTCTGGGGGACTGCAATGTTGCTGGTTTTCGGAAGTGCACTTCATTCTTGGTCTTATCATAGATTGTGGCTACATTCTCCCCCAATTCAACGAGCCACTCAGGTTGGACCCATGGACCCCTTTTACTTCTGGTTTGTTTGCTCTGGGTTTGGTTGAACTGATTCTTTTTGGACCGGTTAGACCCTTGTCCGGTCTTTTTTGCCATGTAACCAGATTGGTTAGTGGTTGGAGGAGTTATTGTTGTATTCGTGGACCTCACCTGACGGTGCACCCTTATTTTCTACGTTTCTTTTAGATTGATCTGTTTTCCCACTTGGTTCAATAAACCACTCCAGGTCATAGCCTTCTTTCGAGTCACAGAATCAGCTAAATTCCCAAGATTCAAAACTCGCCTAAGGGAAGTAATTACAAACTTTTCAAAGCACTCCGCCAGCCCATTCTTCGTATTCACAGAATGACTTATGTAATATTTCAAGGATTCATTTGCTTTCTGAGCACAATGGATAATGGTGTCCTCGTTATCCTTTAATTCTTTACTCCTAACAAATTACCTCTCGAAGGCAACCCAAAATGTATTAAAATTTCTAATACACCCCTGAGGTAGACTGTTATACCATTTAAGAGTACTCTCTGTAAAAGTTTGGGAGAAAGCTCTACATAAAAGCTTGTCATCATCGTCAAAATTCAGCATGAAGTTTTTGAACTATTCCAGATGGTTGTCCGGATCTCGACTCCCATCGTATTTCTTCATCTTGGAGCTATCAAACCTTTTACGAAGATCTCCGGAGAGTATTTTTGCCGACAAAGACGATTGGCTCCAATTCTTGTTGCGAGTGAAAATTGTATCTTCATTAGGAGTTATAAATATACATGGTTCGGACTGAAAGACAAAGAGATCAATCAACAACTGATCAACATGCTTATGAGACGATCCCTCGACCTGGTGACTTTTGAGCCTACCATGTTTGTCCCTCTTCCTCGAGTGCTTTTTAGTTAACCTCATCTTTTTTCTAGATCCCTTCATCACTACTTGAAGATAATGATTCTTCAAGCTGTGCCTCATTTGAGGAACTGCTGGAGGAGTTAGATGTAGAACTCTCAACAAGCTTAGATCGGTGCATCTTTTTTTAGCTGAGGTGAGTCTTCAAAAACTGCTCATTTTCTCCAGGATTGTGAGTGTGGTGAAGTAATGACGCTTCGAATTTCTCTTTAATATCTTTTCTGTTTGTTTTATTGCTCTCAACGCCTCTATTTTAGCCCTCAACTGGTCTCGCTCCTCGATGATATACTCCTTATTTTCCCTTGCACTTTCCACCTCTAGGGGTGGACGTTCTGCTCATTCAGATCCATCCGAACTGTTTTGCTCGCCTGTTTTGAATGTAAAATTCAGGCACCGCCTCCTCCCACTGTGGTCGCCAATTTAGTCTGGTTCATTTCTGTCTGAGGGTAATCTGGTAAAGTGTTTAAAAGGTGTTTTGGTAATTTTGTGGTGTTTTGTGTTTAGTATGAAAAGTAAAGAGATAATTAAGCTGCCTACTAGTAATAAATTATGATCAACCTCATTCATGAAAGTAGTTGGGGTATTTATACTTAATTACTGACCCATAGGCTTATTGGGTCGGGTTGTGAAATCAGGTCGAGTTTAAGGATCCATTAGTAATATAGTTTTAAGTTGATTAACAACTAGCTTAGTCAATAATTAACACATTTGTCCTGTTCGGACTTTTAGTGTGGTGGTTTATTCTGAGTGACCCATCGAATTTAATCATGTATAGTGACTGAAATCTCCAAACTCTTCAGTTTTGACCCTCGTTCAGCTCTATCCTTGCTCATTGAAGGCCTTGAGTGCTAGGTTGTGGCTGATTCCCAAGTTAGTGATTGCAAAAGACATAAAATTAGCTATGGTTGAGAGTAGAGAACTAGCTACTATAGAACAAATATGAGCGTTGATGGAGCAGACCCTGGAGCAGACCCTTATAGTACGAAGGTATGGTTGGCGGTGCCCCAAAATTGAAAGATCCGAGGTGATAGAAGGGTCTTCTTCACTATAAGGTCAAAATAAAAAGGAGGGAGAGTTGCTAGCCATTCAGGAAGGTGGGGAGGTAAACTAGTAGAAATATGATATTGCCTAACTGGGGGATGAGGTGATAAAATAGCGCACTTGGCTTCCTTGGTAACATAATGGGGATACAAATGATGAAGAAATCCATATTCAAAAAAATATCGCATGATTGTCTATGCAGTGCCCCTCATATCGAGTAAGTTGCAGTTGGTGAATGATGAAAGGGATGATGAGTTTCAGGTCAGATAGAAGCAAGGTGCCCAAGTATCACACTTTTAGGCAGAGCATAACCGGAGAAACTCCCCGGAGATGATAGTACTAGATGAGGCTCGAGTGAATGGTCAACCGGTCCGAGCAGGTGAAAGTAATAATGGAGACAAGATGAGAAAGCATATTTTTCAAGGGCTAGCTCGAAGAATAGAGAATTTTGTTAGACAATAAGTGACCGACCTTCTTTTACCATTATGCAAATAGTAGGCATATGTTCTTCATTCGTGAATACAGTTAGACCATAGCAGATGCCCACTAGAAACAAGGAAGTCGAGGCGACTCGAGATAGCAAGGAAATAGAGGAGCTCCCACCTTCAAATATTGTAACTCTACGTCCTTCGATTCTAATGTTCGAGAAGCTCAAATGGTGCCGGAGTTGTCGTTTTATTATAGTATGCATATAAGCAAGATACTACAGAGGCGGGTGGAGCTCACCATTGAGGTATTAAAAACTGAACTTTTTATTTTACTAGAGAAATGAAAGTAATAAGTTGGCCTTAGTGTGGATACAGATGCATTACAATTTTTTTGTTCAATACTACCGGTGCATGTCAAGCACCGACTATCAGGTCATGGAGAAGTGGAAACCTAAGGAAATGTTATTTAGATGAGTGAATGGTTTGACCATCGACCTTGTTCAAAATACTTATGAGTCAGCCAGAGAAAATAAAGACTAAGCAACTCACAAATGAAGGGCTTTGGGAGGAAGTGGCCATGCTTCAGGGTGCTCAGGATGGTAGCGAGAAAAAATACAAAGAACTAACCCCTAGAATTACCGCCTTGATAGTGCTGAACAATGGGTTGATTAAAAAAGAATGATGACTTGTTATCTCAAAATGTTGGTTTGTTTGATAAGTTCACATAGTTATACCATGTACACCGTATGAGGCTCAATATGGCCTTTACATAGCCCGTGGGCATGTCTAATGAGCCCATTTTTCGTAATGGACTCAATGGTCTTGCGTAGCCCGTAGGCGTGGTCATAGACTCGTTCGTGATTGTAAGGATGGAGAAAGCTTAACAAACAAAGACACATATTGGCGAAAGCATTAAAAATGATATTTAAAGTTTTCCTGGGGGTAGTATGGTGTGGAGAAGTGTTGATGGATCCCGTAACATTTGGAGAATGTTGTAACCATGGTGTTTTGGAATTGAGGGTCGTTTCTTATCATCAAGATGCAAGGTATTCCAAACCTGGCTAAAATTTAAGGGTGAATAAAGTCACATATCCTGAGCTCGAGTTTAAAAAAGGTTGTGGCTTCTTCCCATTTTGAGAAGTAATCCATCGCGACGATCAAGAATTGTCGTTTGCTAGTTTCCATAAGAAGTGGCTCTAGTAGGTTGATGCCCAATTTATCGAAAGGGCAAGGGACAACGACGTGTTACATCGGATCGCTTCGAAGGTGCCAAGTATCGAATTGTTGACACTGATGGAATTGTTTGACTAGTCGCTCCGCATCGATTTCCAATTCTGGCCAGTAATATCATGCTAGAAAAAAACATCGAATAAGGCTTCGTTATCCACATTGTGCCCTAACGTTTCCAAGTATGTAAATCATACAAAACTGAAGTAGCTTCTACTTGGTAAAGGCAGCCAAGTAGGGGTCATGTTGCGCTCTTTCAATATAGATCGTTATCCAAAACACAATATCTTGTAGCCCAAAGTTGAAGTGCTTGAGTGGCCATCTTATCGGGCGGGAGAGAAACAAAGTTAAGATATAACATATAAGATTGTCGCCAATTACTGGCATTGTCGATTGTGTGGATGGTGTATCTCTCATTAAAAAGTTTTATAGTTGCTAGTTGCTGCGTGAGGATGAGAGGGTGCTCTGCTAATGTTGTGGCCTTGGCCAGGGCATTGGCGGCAAAGTTTTCCAGACGGGGGACTTGGCCATATATTACCATTCCAAATTTGGATTCGTACTCCTTGAGAACTTCTAAGTAACGTCAGATTCATTATTTCTTCGCATCATATGTGCCCCTAGCTTGATTTATAACCAATTGTGAGTCAGAATGGCTACATAGAAGATGGGCCCCACATATTAGTGCTAACTTCATTCCGAAAATGACCGCCTCATATTCTGCAGCATTATTGGTTACAGAAAAGTTAGAACTAATAGCTTTTCTAACCTCCTCTATTGTGGGTAATCTAAGGGTGATCCCTGCGCCACCTCCAGATGTGTTCGAGGCCCCATCAGTTTTGACGATTCATTTCAATCTTCTCGGTTGTTAGTGACGTGTTGCTTTGATGAGATATCTCTTTAGGCGCGGTCCAAAATAAATGTTGTATTCCCCGAGCTCGATTCTCCAAACTGAATGTCGTATATCCAGAGGTATCAGGTCTTTGTAACACAGTTTTGAGGGGGAAAGACGCTCTAACAGTGACTGTATGTCCTTGGAATTACAGGGGTATTTTCTGAACGACTGTTACCAAACCCAGTGCGAGCTTCTCTAAGTTAAGATACCTTGTCTCGACATCAATCAAAGTCTTACTTGTGTAGTAAATAGGTCGCTGAACACCAGCTGGTTTCAAACTAAGACTCCACTAACAGAGAAATGTGAGACAAACAAGTACAAAAATAATTGCTCACCTGCCACTAGGCCGATTGTATTTACAGCGATGTGAGATACTTTTTTAATTCCTCGAAAGCCTTGTTACACTCCTCTGTTCATGCGACTTTTTTAGCCCCTCAGGAGAATTTTGAAGAAGGGGTAGATTTTATCTGAAGCTCTGGAAATAAAACGGGAGAGTGCTGCTAGGAGTCCCCGTCAGATTTAAACGTTTTTTACATTACGAGGTGGTGCCATTTTTATGATCGCACGCAGCTGGCTAGGAGAGGTTTCTTATGGCCAGTGTGTGTTTTGATGATCGTGTCAACGATATATGTCTCCATATGCCTTCCCAAATGCTTATTGAAAATTTGATTCACTAGACGTTGGTAAGTGGAGCCAACATTCTTTAAACCGAACGACATCACAATGTAACAATATAAGTCTTGCTCTGTTTGGAACGACGTGTGCTCTTTGTGTGATGGGTTAAGTCGGATTTGATTATAACCTGAATAAACATCCATAAAAGAAATAAACTCAAACCTAAGGCCAAATCCACCACCTGAATAAACATGACTATTAAATATTTATTATTAATATTTATGGTATTTACTATTAATAGGAAGAGTTAGTAGTTGCAATAAATATAGTAACACTAAACCTTATTTGTTTAATAATATACTAATAATATTGGTGAAGACTTATTTCATGATACTATAATAAATAATAAATTCAATGTTATATCTAATGTAGATATTAAAACCAATAATATTTATTAGTGAAATTTATTATTAATATCCATATTATTATTAATTTCAACATTAAAAAAAGCAATTAATTATTATAATATTATATTAAATAATAAATTCAACGTTAGTTTACGGAATTGAAAATATTTATAAATAAAGTTTAATAATTTGCATTTTATATTTTATGGTATATTTTAAAATTATTTTTTGAATTAGTTTTATTTTTTTTTGAGTCATATGACTTATTAAAATATCAAAATAAAAAACTTATTGTATAAATTTTTTGGCCATATAAGTTGCAATTCGCATTCAAGTTTTTCTAGCAACTTGAAAAAGCGACGAAGAATCTACTCATCATTTACTCAATATGAAAAACGATGATTTGAACTTTCCAAATTCGATAGTATAAAAACTATTCTCACGTTTTTTTCTAAAAAAAGTTCTCTCAAAAATAAAAATTATTTAGGTTTTTATAAATGTGAAAAACTATACGTTCCCTACATAGAAAAGAAAGAGAGAAAAGTGAAAAAAAACCAAAAAACGTACAATAATATTGTTGTTTATAAAATGTGATGTCTTTACAGCTCGAGTTCAACTTTTATTTATAGGAGTTATATAATACGTTCGTCTAATTTAAATAATAAATATAACGTCTAATTAAAATAAAAATATAGTATATTTTTATTCGGATATTATATACAGAACATTGTCTTATCATAAAATGATAAAAAAAAGATGGGTGTTCCATCATTCACTTTAAGGAAAACCCAAAAAATCAAAAATGAATATACTTAGAGGTTCATTAACATAAAGAGGGAGTTGCATGCATGTTACAACTTTTTGTGGCAGTTGCAACGTATAGGCAACATATATTTTTGGAACTTTTATAATATGTTATTACTAAAACAAAGAACTTAATTTTAGAGAACTTGTCAATCAAATGCGCCGTCGTACAAAATTTTATGAGATTACAAGAGTATATTATGATTATATTTATAAAGTGTTGATCTTGTTAATGATGAGAATTCGAGGACGATTCTTCTTATGTGGGGGAGAATGATGTCGTTCCAGGAACAGAAACAGGTTTTGGTTTTCACTCCTATATTAGAACTCGGTCACATTGGTACTCAAATCAAAGGTCTTGACGAGCCCAACAAGTATCAAAAGTGTGACTTTGTCACGAAGTTTGAATCCTAAATTTGATTGTTTAGAAGCCCAAAAGTCAATTTCGTAGACTTTATTATTATTTTTAATATTTTAAGACAATAATGTAATTTCTATATTTTAGGATTATGGTTTTGAGTATTTGCTATTTAAAACATCCTCTGCCCTAAATTTTGAATTAGTTTTGTAGAATTGATATAATTTTTTCTGAACTTACAAGTTCTGTGTATCCTAAAGTTAGGATTTTATCCAATTTATTTTCAATTGATATTGAGCATATATTATCAATCTTCCGCTAAAATATTTTACTTATTTGAGCCTCTCTGCTCATTTGATTTTAGCAAAGAAGGTACACCATCTATGTTGTAGTCCTAAAACCTAGTTTCCAAAACCAAACTAAACTTTAAACCCAATAAAAACATGTATACACAAAAGGTAATAAACAAACTCGCAAATATAACCAAATAAAAAGATACAGCCAACGAGAATACAAATAGAAATGTACATCAAATTCCAAATCCAACCATTCAATAATAACTTTTGAAAACGAAAAAAGAAAAACCACCGTAAAGAAAGATAGAACATGGAGAGCTTATTTGTTTAATTTGGAAATTCAGATTAATATCCAATCGAAAAGGGCAAAAATAAAAGGCAAGTAAAAATATATATATAGACAAATATGGGAATGAAATATATTAGAAAATAGAGGAGAAAAGTAGATGAAAAGATAAAAAAAAAAGGGAACCAAATTTAGTCGTTTATTCACTTGGACATGGCAGATTTCACAACGAAATATTGCGTTCGTTACAAATGCATTGTAGTGAGACGAGAACAATATTTTTTGAATTTCTTTTTACGAGAGACGAGAATTGTAGAACGAGAGACGAAAAACGCATAGATGAGATACCGAGAGTTGCAGGACGAGAGATGAAAATCATAGGACGAGAGACAGGAGTTGTGGAACGAAATACGAAAGACACAAAAACGAAATACCGAAAATTGCAGAACGAAACACCGAGAATTGCGGGACAAGCGACGAGAGTTTCCAAATAAAAGGTTGCGATTTACAGAACAAAAGACGAGATTTTACGGGAAGAAAGACAAAAACACAAAGGCGAGAGACTGAGAGTTATGAGACGACGAACTAAAATGTTATTTTAAAACGATAGCCGGGTGACGAAAATTAATTGGGCTAAAAAAAATAACATTCATAAATTTATCTTCCTAATAAAAAGAGAAATGGAACTTTTAATTTTTATTTTTCAAATTTTCATTTAAAAAATATGAAATTTCAAAAAATTAAACTAAAAAAATAAAAATAATATATATACATATTTGATAATTTTATATAATCTATTATTTTAAATATAAAATTCTTTGGGACGGTGTTTTAAACCACAACCCACTTTCTTTGTATTCAGATAAACATCCAATGGCCTCCAAGGGGGTAGCCGAGTTGGTTGAGTAAGGCATGCTTGTGGGATTTTCTGCTACCGTTGTAGAATTTCCACATCGATATCGTATATAGTCAACTGACAGTTGTAGTTTTCTAAGCCGTCGGTGTACATACAAAATTGTTTGTTGTTATCATGTAAGAATAATTGGGCATCCTACCAGTGGTGCTAAGGTTTTACTCTACCAGTGGAAAATTACAATGCCGACAGAATAGATAATTCACCAGTGCAGTGAGTGGCTTTCAACGGTTGTGTACCTAAGGAAAAATTAAAAATACAACCTTAATTTTAAAGGACTTTCATAAGGAGTTAGCCATAACAAAAATACAAAACAAACAATACATAACAACACATTCAATATTTCCAATATAACATACATTTCCAAAAATATATATTATTTTATACAACATATATTTCCAATGAAAAAAATCAATGTTATATTATATAATATACAAAAAAAACAATTGATACATAGTAGAATAGAGTTATAAAAAAACCACCGTACATAACACGGACAAGGACTCATGGTGGCTAAATGAACAAACATAAGATCAAGATACCTAAATTAAAAAAAGAGAGTCATGGACTTGTAATTTACAAGACTCACTTTGTTAAATTGATTGCCTCTTCTACTCTATCACCAAAAGGTCATATACATTTTTTCGTTGCACGATCATCAAGAATATGAGGAGTGATGTGGAACAATCCATACTTCATGACATATGCTTCGTACTGAGGCATCGCCGTCCTGTGGTTTTCCGTCAATGGTCGCGTAAACTTGTCAATGACAAACAAATGCGACCTAAATCATCCCAATGCCTATTGTTAACATGATATAGATTATGTTCTCATTTCTTAATAACAAGTCGGGGTACAATATGATCTACTAGTTTCTCATGTATCTAATAGAACAGTTGTATCACTCAATCTGACATATATCTTTCAATTGTACTCAAAACCGAATATGATTGCGATATAAGCCAATCTCCTGATCCAGAAACCTTTGTCTCCAATCAGTTTATGGCTGGAATATCACCTGCAAACAAACACAAAACAAAGTAAGAAATAAATCGGGTTTGATGAGTCCGGATTTATTCACCACCACTCACTTAGAAAACCGGACAGAGGTAATTCAGACAATAAACGCCCACTGAACTATCCGGACAGGACAAAAGTATTAAAACACTAAACACCTTTTGACTAAGCTAAGTGCTAATCTACTTAAGAACTAATGGGTCTTTAAACTCGATCCGGTTTCTTAACTTGACACGAAAGCCCATGGGTCCATAATTAAGGGTATAAATACCCAACCACTTTCATTAATGACGGTAATGAACATTTAATACAACCAGGCAGCTTAAATCTCTCACTACAAAATACCCAAATATTTAATACCTTTAAAAATCTGTGAAACACTAGAGAAAATTACCTTCAGTTCAAAATAAACCGCACCATGGTTAGAAAAAATTAACAATACATACATAATAATACTTACATCTTTCTCCTCGACATTGGTAAAGACGTCTCGATAGTATATTTTTTACTAAACATTTGTCCTCGTGAGTTTTTTCAATAACCAGCTAACAAGCTTAAGATTTGATAAGGTATACTCGCTCTTAAGCTGATGAAGAAAGCAAGTGAAATAGTCGTATGGAATTTAACAACCCAACGAATTGGTGAGAATATTGAGTGACGATTTTGAAACTCCTTTCATACCCCTATATATGCATGCCACCATGCATGTACCCTACACTATTTCACCAAGCTGATCCATGTGCTCCAAATAGGCAAAAAAATGTATATGTACGGACTTTTGGCTCGTGTTGGTGAAAATGTTGTAACCGAATATATACATGATGTATGCACGTGCGGCATGTATGGTCATCTCACCAGTACGAGTGGATTTTGAATCCAAATACTCATTTTCCCTAAAATGGCCCTTAAGCTATTTAAGACCTAATCTGATCCCATCCTACTTCGCTAATTCCTCTTGAATCTCATCAGTCGTAACCCCTAACAACCAAGCATGATGGGTATAAACTTCACCGAAAGTGATGTTCCCCTCGAGTTCGACTATTCTTGACCACTGTGAGGCCGGTAATGACAAACACATCGTCTAAGGTGATACTTATCTCAACGAATGAGAATTTGAAAGTGTTGGTCTCCTGATACCATTGTTCAATAAAAGTCTTGTTCTATTGCGAGCGTGAATTGAATTTAATTAATGGCAAGTGATAGTCCAGAATGGAGTGGCTCATCCTCCTAACGGCTTAGGTCTCATTGGGCTAAGAGTCCGTACTTGGCCTGGATGAGAGTATACAACTGAGATTGCAGAAATAAAAAATAAATCAAACCATATAGATATAAACCAAATATAAATAATAATTATAAATAAGTGTTGTGATTTATATGCCCAATATATGTGTTGTACGCCTTGTGAAGTTGATAGTCTTGAAATAATATGCTACTGTTTGTTTATAGATTCTGTCATTTCACTAATTCGTACTAAAGAACGAGCTAATGAGTCTCCTTCTTCTTGCCACTGAACTTCCCAATAAAATTTGTCATAACCATTTTGAAATAAGCTATTTAGGAACAAATGGAATGCTTTTTACTTCAGCAACAATAACAAGTCAAAATAAATAGAAATACAAAAAATAGATTATAAACTAGATCTTAATATGTATAAATAGAACATAAGAAAGAATTTTATTTGTATTAATTTGATTTGTATTAAATGTTATATAAAGATGGAAATATTATGAGAATGAAAATAAGTTTTTTGATTAGTATGAAATTTTTACAAATGTAAATTGCCCCTTGTTGTGTTCCATTTCGTGATCCTCCGTTTCAGTCTGCCATTTTCGGATAGCCGGGATCCAATGTTGATTTCCGATTCAAACCCGAGGCGACCAACCGGAGGAACTCATTTCATTAATAAAATCTCCTTCTCTTTGCACGATTTCATAATGTTCCTCACCAACCATTCGAGGTTGGATCATAGTTGGCGTTTAATCTAAAAGATCCACCGCTGGATAGATACTAGTGGCAGCTAATCCTCTTGATAGTACGGTAGTCGCATCTAAATGTGCAAATGTCGTGGCAGGGGCAGGGTCAGTCAAATCGTCTTTAGGTACATAAAGTACTTGAATAGAAGCGATTCACCATTTCTTATCTCTTTTCAAAGCGGGCAAAGAAAAAGAAAGATATTTCAAATCCGAACATTAATTTTTTTCTTTGGAATTTGTATAAATCTTTCCCAAATACTTAAAAATAGAAAAATCAATAAATTAGAAGTAATTAAAAAAGTCTTAATTAATTAATATTTAAAATCTGAATTAAATTATAATTAAATTATTATTAACTGATAATATATATAATATGATGATAATATATAATCTTTTTGTCTATTTATAATATAATATTATTTTTTATTAAGGGTATATGCATGAAAAACACTCTATTAATTAATTTAATTGATTTAAATACTATAACTAGACTATATTAAATTAAGATCTCATTTTAGTCTATAATACCTCAGGAGCTAATGAAACTATTTTCGTGAAATTTAACAAGAATAAAATCTTGAGATGCTCGGGGTCGGTGCTAGGTCTTTTGGCCCAAATTTGAAGCTTGTCTACCTCAGAACATGAATCTTCATTCAGTGATTCATCACTGGTGAGGTTTATTTTAAGCTGAGGGTAAATTTGTCAAGTGTTTTGGAAAGTTTTGAGAGTATTATATGTTTGGGTTCCTGGTTGTATTAAATGTTCATTACCTTCATTAATGAAAGTAATTGGGGTATTTATACCATTTATTATGGACTCATGGGCTTTTGGATCAAATTATGGAACCTGGTCAAATTTAAGGACCCATTTACTTATTAAGCTGTTAGCATATAGCTTACTCAAAAGGTGTTTGATCATTCTTTACTTTTGTCCTGTTCGGATAGTTTAGTGGCAAGATTGTGTCCGAATTTCCCTTGTCCGGAAATATCAGTATGCAGTGGTGAATTTATCTGGACTCATCAGTAGCCCCTTTTTTAGGCTTTGTCAAAAATCTTTGGCGGGACTAGAAAATTCACTTAATCAGTAACGAAATTTAACGATCCATTTGTTTATCTGGCTTGAAGTTTATCCGAACTGAATTTTTCCCAGAATTCTAAGAGTCTTTCTTTGGATCATGGGACAAGTGTCACAATCTGATTCGACCTACTAACTGTTTTTTACCTAGATTGACGCTTCCACTAAACCTAGAAAGTAGCTCATGCATTTAATTTTTCCCATGTCAGCGCCATCTTTAATCATTGAAAAAAACATCTTCGTCTTCTCATAGGTTTCAGTTACCTTTTCTATCAATATATAAATCATTTTTTATTGTTTCATTACCTTCAACACTCAAAGATCTTCTTCAGAGCTTGCCTTCCTCTCTTTCAAATTTGTTCTTGGATAGTTTTATGTTCACGGCTAGACAAATGCTCTTGTAAAAGACGGCTGGTTGAATCTACGTGAGTTAGAGAAAGCAAGGAAAGTCGAACGAGAGAGGTGTATCACTGCCAGTCTCCCAGTCTCCCAAAACGGCAAGTCTGATAAACCATCCCAAGAAGTTGATCAATGATCATCTTCTACCAGAAATTCAAAATCCAAACAGCTATTCAAACCAAACCTTTCACCAATCCCATCAGGCTCCTCTGTTCAGGAGTCCCAACCCTCCACTACTAAAGAAAAGGCAGTATCGAGAGTTCGAAAGCCTCCCCCTTCATAGCCATGGGATCAGATATTGAAAAATCTCTAGAAAAATCCAATCCACGCCGGATAACTCGTTTGGTGAAGGCTCAAGCGACTGGCTCACAGTCAAAACCCTCCAAACCGGAGACATCTAAAGCAGCCTCCAAGGATAAACCCTCCGGATCAGAGATATCCATAAGAGCCCCATGAGATAGGCCTTCCGGATCGGAGGCATCCAAAACAGCTTCTCAAGCGAAGTCCTCCGGAATTGAGCCTCAACCGGACACCAAGTCTTTGGAAATAATTGGCACTCAATCATCCGGACATACCGTAGAACCAGAAGCTAACACCCTTCCATCCACAACAACTGATAAACCTTCCACAGTGATGGAAGAAGTGATGGAGAACAGCATCGAAGAGGCCTCATTCGAAACTGAAGCCTCAGGGCAAACTAGGGATGCTACCTCTGATAGGAAAGGCAAAGGCAAAGTGAAGGTTGGTGTGGCTCATCCGGATCTCCCCGAATGCTTGGAGGGCAAGGTGGGGCCTTGCTTTCAGAAGGTTAATGTCAAGTATTTGTTGGCCATGCAGAACATAAACTATGTTTATACTCATACTGCCGAACTAGGCGGGATCCGGACAAAGTGGGGGATCCCAGAGTCAGTGAAAGTGAGGATACCTGTCACTCCGGAGACTCCAATAGATTTCAAACTTAATGAAGTGGTCATCTACACCAAAATGTTCAACTGGGAGCTCAGGTTCCCCTTAGACCCAGAGATTGTCAGGTACTTCCACCTGATAAAGCTTTATCCTAGCCAGCTGAGTCTGAACGCTTGGTACTCCCTCCTTGCTTGCAGAATGGCATCAAAGTTGTCCAAAATCCCTCTTCCTATGGAGAAATTTGCCACTGTGGCAAGTCTGTGCAAGAATCACCACATACCATTCTATCACCACAACATGGGAAACAAATTTAAAGTGGTAGACGATTTGATGGAGTCAGAGAAGAACTGGAGAACTCAGTTCTTATTCATTAGTGGGTCATGGGAAAATAGGCTAAAGATCAAAGCCAAAGTCAACCCTAGTATGCTAACTAGTAGGTGGAAGAGTACTCAGTTGCCGAAGGAGTACGCCAGATACTTGGAGGAAGGGCAGACCACATGTGCCAAGCTGAATGTGTGGGTCGCAGAATGTTGGGGAAATGCTTTCCACAAGTGCTTCACCTCTGTCAATATAGTGAGATCTCATATGTGGAATACCACAAGCTGGAGAGATCTCTCATGGGAAGAGTTAACCACACCCCCTCCCCCAGCTGTCATCCTCAAACGGACAAAAGAAAAAGATGGTAAACTGGTCTTGCCCTCTAGAGCCAAGGCTCCTAGCAAGATGAAGGGAAAGAAAAAAAAAGCTCCAACAGAGGCAGTACGGGTTGCTGCAGAAGAGACCGGTCCGGAGAACCAAAGAGGGGAGAATCAAGGAGGGATCGATGCCTCCTTGCTCCAAGTGGTTGAAGATGAGACTGTCAAGAAGGCGGGAGAACCAGAAAATCCACCGAAGCCCCCTCAAGAAGGATCGCAAAAGGGGGCAAGTAATGATAAAAGGGTTGCCAAGAAGAAAAAGGTCACTTTAGGAGGAGAAATAACTCTTCACCCTTCGGAGCTTCTTCCTCTACCAGCACCCTCCGACCCCACCTTGGCAGAGAAAATTCTAACAGATTTGCAATTGGGAGAGGGAACCAGAAGAGGGCTTGACATCAAAGTCATTCAGGACATCGGTCTTTACTGCACCGATTCGGATAAAGATGACTTTGCTGGTCATTTCCGTCCTTCAGGTACTTCCAACATGGTGACCTACAATGGTAAGTATTTTTCTATTTCCAAAGACCAGGATATGGTGGCCCATTCTCTTTTAGGTCATCTCCAACCAGTGCTCGATTTGGAGAGGCAGGTGAAAAACAAGTCCACCCTTATCAACACCCTTAACACAGACAAGGAGACTTTATCAACCAACCTCATTAATGTCAATCAAAGCATAGAAGAGTTGAAAAAATAACTTAAAGTGTTGAAGAAGGATAAGGAAGATCTGTCGATCAAGCTGATCACTTCGAAGAATGCTAACATTGAGCTCCAAGCTAAGTGCTTTGGTCTGGAGAAATATCTCTCAACCTTAAAGGAAGATCTGAAGACCAGAGATGGTGTCATCCAAACCTTGTCCGACATAAAGACTTCCCTTGAAGAGGTTGTGTCTATGGAAACCAAGGAGAAAGAACACTTGGAGAAAGAGCAGGAATAAAAAATTCAGACCAGTATTGATAAATACACCAACAAGGTGATAGACTCCTTGGAAACAAGGTATGCCCAAGTAAAGTCTGACATGGTACTGCTCTTCCATGAAACGTTCCTGAAGAGGATGCTTGGTCCCTTGTGGCAGTATGTGGAGTATGAGGACAGCCCGTTCTATAACATGGCAGATGGTGATAAAAATAAATACTCTAGTGGAATCGATTCTACCACCGATGAAGGAGAAGGAACCGATGAGAGTTCAAGCGCTGAACTCAAAGGCCCCAAAAAAGGAGGTGAATTAGGAACATCCGAAGAGAATAAGCCCTGAGGTTTTTAACTATTTTTTGTGCTTTCTTAATCTTGCGAACTACTAAAGTCCTTGGATGGTCAATGTGTTTTTGTAATTGTATCCGGACTGGGTCCGGGTAAGTCTTTCACAACACTTAAAGTCCTTGGATGGCTAAGGCATTTTTTATTTTAATAACGTTATCCTGTTCATACCCGGACATGCTTATCTATCAAATCTTGTTTTATTCCATACTAACTTTCATTTTTAATGGCTAATGTTTAAAGAGCCCTTCTTTACTTCAAAAATATTTAAAGTGAGAGTGTTTAATGTCTCCGATGACATGCGTTTAATTGTCATCATTCAACCAGAATAACCCGATCTGTCAAATATCCTTAGCATTAAATTGAAGACATGAAAAGAATTGTAATCAAACCACACCAAATATTGTAAGAATGCATCATATTTTATTGAAAAAACCGGACACCTCATTAAAACCTCCCCGCGCCACCAGGTTAGGAAAGAGTATGCCCCATAATATTTACATTGAGTTTAAATAAGTAAATATTTACACAAGTTCTATTCTAGATATAACCTGAGGTGTTCAATATTCCATGGGTGCTTCAAAACTCTTCCATATTTGTCTTGAAGCCTATATGTCCCAGACTTAAGCTTTTCAAAGACCTCATAATGGCCTTCCTAGTTTGGAGCCAGATTGCCGAACTGCTTTTCCTTAGTATGCAAGAAAACCTTTCTTAATACTTTATCTCTTGATTGAAAATACCTTCTCTTGATCTTGGAAGCAAATCTGCTCCCCATTAGTCCTTGGTAATGGGTGGTTCTAAGATGAGCCTTAACCCTTCCTTCTTCTATTAAGTCCGACTGACTTCTAATTGCCAATTCATTGGCTTGTTCGGAATAGTTGTGGACTCTGTATGATGGTAGGGTTGCTTCTATAGGATTAATTGCAACCATCCCATATACCAAGGAAAAAAAAGACTCTTGAGTAGCAGTTCTAGGAGTAGTCTGGTACGCCCACAATACTTCTTGCAAATAATTTGGCCACTTCCCTGCAACCCCTTCTAAATTATTTTTTAAATCGGACAAAATGGTCCTATTTTACACTTTAAATTTGTCATTTTCTTGTGGGTGGAAAGGAGAAGAGAAGCAATGTTGAATTCCCCTAGAGGCACATAAACTCTCCATATCTTTGTTATCAAATTGTGGTCCGTTATCTGTGGTTATCTTTTGTAGAACCCCAAACCTGCAACAAATGTTAGATAAGATAAATTTTATAACAGCTTTCGAAGTAGTTCCTGCCATGGGGGCTGCTTCCATCCACTTTGAGAAATAATCAATGGCCACAATAATAGTCCTGTACCCTCCGGACGCCATCGGGAGAGACCAACTAAATCCAGTCCTCAACGAGCAAAAGGCAGTGGCTCATAAATTGACTCCATAGGAACTGCTAGGATATGAATTTCGTTACCATATCTTTGGCATGGGTCACATTGTTTCACAAATTCCTTAGCATCTGCCATTATGGATGGGCAATATTATCCAGCCAACAAAACCCTCCGAGTTAGAGCTCTATAGCCACAATGTGTTGATCCCTCTACATCGTCTAGTTCAGATAAAACAATTTGGGACTCTTCAGCCCCCAAGCAACACAGGAGAGGTCTGCTGAATGAATTTTTATAAAGAACCTCTCTTATGATCAGGAAACCACGAGCCTTGTCTTTCATTTTCCTTGCCATATCCTTCTCCGAAGGCAAAATTCCATCGAATATGTATTGAAGAATGGGAAATCTCCAATCTTTGGATTGAACCACTAGTATACTCAAGCTCTCCTTCTCTTCCTTGCTCTGATTTGATTGTATAGATGGGCATTCTTGTACATGAATCCATGGGTAGGACTCAGAGTATGCTATGGTTGCTAAGGAGTCTGCGAGCGTGTTTTCCGATCTAGGAATATGCTCATAACAAACATCTTTGACATTGGCTGCTACTTCTTTAAGAATGAATAAGTATTTGATCAACTGTTCCTTCTTGGCTTTGGAATTGAGCATGGTGGATAAGAAGCTGAGAATCACTCATTAATCTAACTCTTTTAGCCCCACACAAAAAAACTAACTTTAGACCAGCTATAGCTACTTCATATTCAGACTCATTGTTAGAAGCCCTGACAGCAAAGCATATAGCTTGGTATAATTTATCACCATAGGGAGAGGTTAAACAAATCCCAGCCCCACAACCCATTGTGCTTGATCCACCATCTGTCCGGACAACCCACTCTTTTTTTGTTTTCTCTTCTGAAGCTTGTTTAGTACTTATGTACGAATGAAACTCTACCAAGAAATCAGCAACAGATTGAGCTTTAATTGCAGTTCGTGGGGAAAAATAAATGTCATAATCACCCGATTCCACTGACCATTCAGTCATCCTTCTTGATATGTCTACTTTTTGAAGAACATTCTTCAAAGGAAAAGATGTTCGGATGATAATGAAGTGAGATTGAAAATATGGCCTCATTTTTCTGGCAGCAATCACTACGGCTAGTTCTAGCTTTTCAAGCTTTAGGTACCTCTTTTCAGCATCCATTAGACTGTTGTTGATGTAGTACACCAGACGAGGACAATTTTCCACCTCTTTTACCAGTACTGCACTTATAGCACATTCTGGCACAGCCAAGTATACTCAAAGTGTTTCTCCGTCAACAGGCTTAAAAAGGGTTTTGGGAGAAGACAAATGCTTTTTTATTTCATCAAAAGCCTGGCCGCGCTGTGGAGACCAGTTGAAGTCTTTAGCACCTTTTAAGGTCTGAAAGAACGATGCACATTTGTCTGAAGACCTTGAAATGAAACAATTTAAAGCAGCCAATCTTTAGGTCAACCTTTGTACTTTTTTAATATTTCGAGGATGGTCCATTTTCAACAGAGCATCGAGCTGGTCCAGATCAGGTTGTATCCCCTTTTCACTTATTACATAACCCAAAACCTTTCCAGACTGGACCCCAAACATATATTTTTTCTCGATTCAACTTTAAATTAACCTTTGCCAAGTTGGCAAAAGTTTCTTGAAGATCAATAACGTGCAACTCTTCTTCGAAACTTTTAACCATCATGTCATCGATATATACTTCTATATTTCTTCCAATCTGATCAGCAAATGCTTTGTTCACCAACCTCTGATAAGTAGCCCCAATATTTTTCAACCCAAAAGGCATCACCTTGTAACAATGGAGACCTCTATCTGTAACAAAGGTAGTGTGATCTTGGTCCCTCGGATCCACCTGTATATGGTTATACCCAGAGAAGGCATCCATAAATAATAATAGCGTGTTTCCAGATGTGGAGTCCACCGACTGATCTATCTGGGGGACCGTATATAGATCTTTTGGGCAAGCTCTATTGAGGTCAGTAAATTCGATACACATACGCCATTTCTCATTCTTTTTCTTAACTAACACTAGGTTGGCAGTGCATAAAGGATACTGGGATTCCTTTATGTGCCCCATCTTAGTAAGTTGGTCAACCTCTTTGACTATTATATCAGCTTTCTCCTTAGAAAAAGCTCTCATCTTTTCCACAACATGTGCTATATCTCTCCTTATTGGACACCTTGTGCGATATAACACTTGCAGGTGGCCTCGCATTATTCGTTGGGCCAGTCCGGAGAGCATTTTCAGGCCTGTTTCCAATTCTTCTCTTGACATAAGCTCCCAGGTTTCCCCTTTCAATAAGATTTTGTACTTCTTGTTTCAAAGAGATGCAGTCTTCGGTGTTGTGGCCAATATCATGATGATACTGGTAAAAACAAGTATTACGACTTTCCCTGGGAGATTGAAGTGTTGTCGGCTTTCGGAAATGCACCTCATCTTTAGTTTTGTCATAAATGGTTGCTACATTCTCCTTTAACTCGGCAAACGACTCCGGTTGGACCTAAGGTCCTTGTTTATTGCTGGAATGCTGGCTCTGAGCTGGATTTGGGTGGGATTGAGTCTGTTTGGCCCTGTTAGACCCCTATACGGTTTCTTTGGCCTTGTATCCGGACATATTTTGGTTTTGGTTTTGGTTTGGAGCAGCTAAGGCAGACCTCACCTGTCTGTGTACCCTAGTTTTCTTTGTTTCATCCATATTGATTTTCTTTCCCACCTGGTTCAACCCTTGTCTCAAGGAAGCTATTGCTACTTGCTCAAAGCAATTAGCTAACCCATTCTTGGTATTCACGAACCGGCTTATATAGTCTTTTAGTGACTCATTTGTCTCTTGGGCACAATGGATAATAGTATCTCCATTGCCCTTCACCTCTTTACTCCCCACAAACTGCCTTCGGAAGGCAACCCAAAATGTATCAAAGTTTCTGATACAACCCTGTGGCAAGCTGTTGTACCATTTCAAAGCACTTCCCGTAAAGGATTGAGAGAAGGCTCTACACAGAAGTTTGTCATCTTCACCAAAATTCTTCATAAATTTTTTAAACTCTTCTAGATAGTTGTCCAGATCTTTGCTCCCATCGTATTTCTCCATTTTAGTACTGTCAAACCTCTTAGGAAGGTTTCCGGACAGTATCTTGGCAGACAATGGCGATTGCCTCCAATTCCGACTACAACTAAAAACTGTGTCTTCATTAGGTGTTGCAAAGATACCTGGCTCATGATGGAAAGTAAAGGGATCAATCAGCAGCTAGTCCACATGCCTGTGACTATGGATGTGGCTATGAGATGACCCTTTTCCCAGATTCCTCTTTAGTCTCCCATGACTATCTCTCTTTCTTGAATATTTTTTAACTAGTTTTTGTTTCTTCCTAGACCTTCCCACATCACTGCTTGATGACAAGGACTTCTCAAGCTCATCCTCGTTCGAAGAGCTACTAGAGGACTCAGATTCTGAGCTCTCCACCGGCTTGGACCGGTGAGACTTCTTGGAACTGACATGGGTCTTTTTTATGCTCAAATGAGTCTTTGTTGATGGGTCATTCTCCCTTGGGTTGTCAGTATGGTGAATGGCTGACGCCTTTGACTTTTTCTTTAAAACCATCTCTATCTTTCTAGTGGCCCTCAACGATTCTATTTCAGCTTTCAACTTATCTCGCTTTTTTCGTAGTGTATTCATTGTTTTCCCCCACCACCTTCGGATCCATCCGAACAGGTTTTTTTTCTGGTTTTGAATGCTAGATTTAGGCACCGTCTTCTCCCACTGTGGTCGCCAATTTGGTGAAGTTTATTTTAAGATGAGAGTAAATTTGTCAAGTGTTTTGGAAAGTTTTGAGGGTATTAAATGTTTGGGTGTTTAGTAGTGAGAGATTTGAGTTGTCTGGTTGTGTTAAATATACACTTGCAAAATGATAATATATATATATAACATGTTTATGGGTTTTTAATCTAAGATAGTTATATAAAAAAATTAAAATTATGGATCAGGTTGATGGAGAGGTAGAATCCAAAAAAACAAGACATTGACGTTTAAGGAAATGTGGAATCTAAAGAAAAATATATTTAATTTATGGATTAGTGAACCGACCATCACGCTAGACAATGTGCTCACTAATCTACAGGTTAATGGTTACCGATAGTATTGTGAATATTTCAAAAAGTATCCATAAACTACAACTTCATCCGCGGGTTAACAAACTTTTTTTATATAAATTACGAAAGATTATACGAGGATAATGGATAATTGAAATATGTTGGAATCAATTTGAATTATCTCGACACGATATTAAAGAACTCTATATACCAAGACAACAACCTTGAGCTTACCGATGATAATGTATCCCATGCGTCGCTAACGTATTTGTTGTACTTATTCGCATGTATTATATTTGATGACAAAGAAACCATTACATATTACCTAAGTATGCGCTTCTCATAAGGTGTTTGCTTATTTATATAAAATGAAAATCATATTTAGTCTTCTAATTATGCTAGATACATGGATCATCCACCATTTTGTTTTATATAATTCAACCCAGCCACATGGACGAGTCTAACATAAGTGGAATTACTTACTTGCAAATGAATAAAAATATATTTATAAATTTAGAGTAAACTTACTCATAAAATATGAGGTTTTTTAGTAGCAAAACATAATGTTACTCACTTATGAAATTTCAGAAAATATATTTTTAAATATATGATTAACTTATTTTCAAAATATGAGAAATTGTAATAGGAAAACATAATCTTACTTACTTGAAAATGTTAGGAGACTTTGTTTCAAAATATAGACTTATTTTTGTATTAGGTTTAATGATTTTTAAGTTGTGTTCTAGTTATATGTAGCTATCCTTGATGTTTTTCCTTATAAGGAATTATCATGGTACTATAGCAATATAGTCGAGGTGAATCATGTACAGACATATTAATCAAAACTAGTAGTTTGTCGGTTTGGATGCGTACAAGGAATTCATATAATTGATATGAGAGATAAGCTCCCAAAAAGCAAGCGTAGTTACGTATAAATGAAACAATACAATTTAAAAATAGTGTAAATTTCGTATTTTGCATGAGGAACTTATGGGATGTTTAGTCTATAAGGGCAGTATAATGCACTTCATATTATGCAGATTTGATATATGAAATAAGTTGGGTGGAATTTTTAAACCTTGAACTCATAGGCATTAAGTCCCATGTCTATGATAATCATGAATTATAGTCACACGATAGTTGAGAGTTATGCAAAAAATTATTTATATAAGTCCTCGAGACTTTCATGGTAATTATGATAAACTGAACGTGTTTTTTTTTTAAATTACGACATTAAAAAAAAAGCACTCGTAGTAATTTATGTAACACTTTTATTGTTATTTTTGTTTGTTATTTTTGTACGATAGCTACAACATGTTATATATATACCTTTTTATTTTGTACTTTGACATCATCATTTGCTAAATATATACTTTATTTTCTAGTTATGTTTATTTGAAACATATATAAAAAATTACTTACGAAATAATCTATATGAAGCCTTAGTTTTCCACCATATGGTGAATACAATATATAAATATTATATAATTTGAAAAATAAAGATATATAGCCTTGCAAAACACATGCCTTTTGCTTTTTCTGACTTGTCCTTCATTTATTGGCGAATACAATTTTTTTTTCACTATATTATCCTATATCGTCTTTAACCATAAGTCCAAAACTTAATCTAGATTTAAGATATTCATTCATGTATTAGAATAAACTCGAATATAGTTGTTTACGAATATCAGTTATTGTGGTGCAAAACAGTAAGATATATATAATCCTTAGTTAATTAACTTTAATGCGGTATTTTGTAAATTTATCGTTTTTTATGGGCAAGATCGATCAACATGTCATTGCGTATATAATAGAAAATATATAAATAAATTGATTGAGCAAGAATCACTAGTTAAGTATTGCATGATCAACCTTACTCACTAAGATATGGTGCTAGCAAATAATCTTAACCGTAAGATTTTATGATACTATTACAGAGCCACAGTTCAAATTCATTCACCAAATGGTATTAGAATACACATAAGTTTATCGTAAGAAAATGAAATATAAATCTGGTGACAAAATGATAACTTATACGATTGATCCCTTAATTAGCACTCAATTTTTTTGTAATATTATTTTCGAAATTAGAAGCATTTGTACTTACAAAATATGAACGTTGTTTACTCATGTAACATTAACTTACCTCTTACTTGAGAAATATAAATTTTACTTTACATTATGAAATATTTCATTGATCCGTCAATAAATTATTTGTTGGATAAATTATCGTGAAACTCTTTTAGTTTTTCTTATGGTTTAGAAACATATGAAACATCACAGCTCTCTGAATATACTGAATGTCACATTCAAATATTTCGACAGTCTTACCATTCTTGATGAAGTTCATTGCATACTAACCTGTGCTGCGATGTTTATAAGGATTTATATCTTCATTGCTAGTTTTGCTTCCATTAGTTTTTTTATTAAGTAGTTATAGTACAAAGTCAAACTACAACAAATGTTAATTTATTTTTCCAAAAGACTATGTAAAATACAAATACGTGTTATATTGTAAATCTCTACCAAGCCGCTAATTGTTTTCCTTGTTGGATTAGTTTTAGTTGACATCATAAGGTTGTAGTTGTTGATAATAATTTGTCCAAATATATGATAAATAAAATCAAATAATTTGTTCCATCTTTGGTTTTAGATTCGATAAAATATGAAAAATAACATTTTTTGTTTGTTAATCCCTTTTGTTGTAGACTTTGTTAACAATTAGATATATGTCTATTTTTTTGGTAAATGTACGTCTCCAATAAGAAATAAATAAGCAAATTTGTTGTTAGGAAAAGTCTAACTTATTCTTTGTTACACAATAATTCAATATACCATTCCATGACCCGAGATATACATTGTATTAGCTGGATTTGATAACTTATAGTCTGCTAGATGGATTTGGATGTATGCATTAATGACATGCAAATTATAACAAAAGATGAAGGTAATTTAACAAAAGCAGAATAAGCATTGGGTCGGCTGGTAATTTATTATTATTAAAAAATGAGAAATTATGAATTGGAAAGTAAATACGACAAAGGTAATTTTAAAAAAGAAAAAGTTTGACAATCTTTTGACCTCTAAAATTTGATAAACATATTAAATAAAAGAAAAGGAATGACAACCTTAAAATAAAATTTAAAAGAATACTATCTAATTTCAAATATAAAAAAATAATTTTAAAACGAAAATATGACTATAAGCCAAGTCTTAGAGATTTTGAAAATCTCCATATTGTGGCATAACCAAAGTGTCAAATGTAAACATAACTATAAGCCACGACTTGTGTTATGACCACTGTGCAAACACTAGTATGACTATAAGTCACATCTTGATGGGTAAGAAATTTCACATATTATGGTCATATCACTGTGTTTAACGTGAATATAGCTATAAGGCATGCCCTAAGAGATACACAATTACCAATATTGTGGACTGGCCATTATGTCAAGCGTGAATATGGCAATAAGTCATTCCTCGAAAGCTACATAATTCCCTATAATATAGCTTCACTATTATGACATATATTATTAAAGCTCAACTAATTTAACGATCCAAAATTGACGAGCCAAACATGACGAGCTCAAATAATGGATACATGATAAATATATAATGAAGGTTAATTATTCTCTCATAGTATTTTTTTATATAGAAATGAAAAAATAACAAAAATGATAGATATATGAGGAAATAATTATTAAAATATAAGAAACATAAAATATCCCACGTAAAGCATATAAAAATTCTCTGAAATAACCTCGATGACACCGGACTAAACATCCATGGTGGTGCAAAAAGAGGTTAATAAGTTGATCAATGAAGTAATGAAGTTTTTCTAAGATTATTAAGGGATAAATAATTATTTTCAGGGGTGGTAGAATTGTTAAGAGTATCAACAAGGGGTTTCTCTTCTCTGAGAGTTACTTCATCAAGAGTTTGTGTTACACGATCATCCATACTATCAATAGCAGTTAGGTCATCTTCTTTTTCAGTTTCAGAAGGTTTATCGTCCTCTTGTGAAATACCTCGTATCAACGATTATCTTTGCTGTTAACATAAAGTTATTCCTCCAAAGGAATAAAGTTTCTCAGAGGACCTAAACGGAAGCCATGGTTATATTTTTATATTTATAGTATCAAATTCCTACAATATTTGTTACATGAAACACTGACGAATTGTTTGAATTTCTCCCGAGCTTGACGAATTTCTTCATCATTATGCTCATCAGTTTTGCCCAACTTTTTTTTAAGCTCTAGTATCTTAGAATTAAGATATTAGAGCTATCACAGGACGTCTTCAATTAAGCGTATTCAACTTTTTTTCTTTTGGATTTTTCTTTTATATAAAATATACTATTTCTAAAGATTATCAGGTAGTTAACTTGTGTATAGAAAGTTTGAATTCCATAAGACAATATAAAATTACCATAAAGAAAAGTAAAATTGTATTACCTCAAAAATTAATATATTGAATCATTATTTATGACATAAAGGAAAATATATATTAAGTAATCCGTCTACAAAAATAGAATACCTCGAAAGAAATTTTTGCTTACCGTTGAAGGATGTCCGCACGAGACTTAGATAATTCAATGGGTCAGTTGGATATAATGCAAGCTAACAAATTAGTAAAATATGTTAATCTAGAACTAATAACGACCTTATTTCCTCCCTAGATGACAGGGTAGTACCAAATATATATAGGAATTTTATGGAATTTTCGTGGCATGAGAGTTAACTTTAATATTTATTGACGATCTTTCACTTTGGAGGATTCTAATAACAAAAATTATTAAGGTTAATTTTCTTGGACAAAAGAGATGTAATTTTATTTTTTGGAAGGTTTAGGAGGAATCTTATTTTTACTTTTTGCGAAATGCTTTGATGAGGTAGGATATTCACTTGCATTACAACATTTTTTGGGTTAATTTTTATAAAAACATTGAAGAAATAACCAAACAAAATGTCCACCACGTATCTCCGAGAACATAGCTTCATTAACCTCATCCTTGGTAGCTTCGACTCTAGTTTTTTTAATGATAATGTTTTTCATCAAAAGCCATCATCAAATCTCTTAACGACCAAATACCACATAAAACAAATTTAATCTTTGTTAATAGAAGTTAATGAGCATTGCTTAAATGGTATTCGATATATTTTCAAGAAAAGTTCATCACAGTCAATGGAGGAAAATTATTTTGTTAGACGAGCAACAAATGTCAATTGAAAATAAAATAATTGTTAGTAAATAATTCAATATGATGAATGAATTTTTGTTATAGTGGTTAAAAACATTGTTTCTTATCTTATATGTTTGCATCCAACGTATTTTAATCTGACCAAAATCTTGTTCAAATTCTCACTGACCACTTATAAAAACAAAGTCGACTTTCAATCATGATTGAGGTCTGAGAGTTTTCCCGTTCACATCGACCAAGAGCAAATGACTAAGAAGGGTTTGTCTTATATATTTTTTATTATACATTAAAACAAGATCTCCATAATAATTATTGGTACCTTATGAATGTTAAAAGCTAATAAAATGTTAATTAGGGTTTTCCAACCGTTTTACATGAGTAGAGATGGAAACATTCTAACGTACTTGAAAAAATCAGTTCTTAAAGGATGAACTTGAAAATTTATCCCCCCCATTCAAAATGTGATATAAAGAGTATACTTCGTTAATTTGTTTTGTGAAGATGAAGCTCTTCGTTACTTACAAAATTAATACGGACAAATTCATTGATTCTCCAATTAAAATGTAATTCTCTTTTTTCATGTTTGACAAAATATATAATTATATACGATAATAAAGAGAAAAACTTATCTAAAAAAATCCGGAACAACATCATCAAGATCGGTTTCTTAATGGCCATCAAATTATAGGTTGATCGAATGATGAAGTTGAATTTTTTTAATCTCAAGAAGAACGACGTCGATAGTTTGCTTCTGAAGTGGTAACTTTTTTCCTCAGGTAAGAATATAATATTTACTTCCTTTATAGGATTTTGTTTTGATTGTTATATTTTTTTTAATAAAGTCATTATCATAGTCAGACGAACTGACACTACTATAAATTAAGCTACCATACAACTCATTTTGTTGATCATTTTATGAATTATGCTACATTCTTTCTAGAAGAAAGGATTGTAAAGATTCACAACTTTCACCACCAATCATAAACAAAAAATAAACAAAAAAATATATAAGGACTAGAAAAATGTATTTTTTCTTTTTGAAAGATGAAAAAAACAACCAAGGGCTTATATGAATGAAAAAAAACATGATGCAAGCTATTTTCATAGAGGAGAATTGTTGAGAAGGAAAGTTTTTAAAAAGAGTATGAAAAATCATAAGACCTTTATATTGATAATATGTGTAAATGAGAAACTTTAGATGGCGTTAAATATAGGTTGGAGGATGAAATTTTTAGATTTTTATTTATTTTTAAAAGATATGAATTGGTATTTTTTAGGTTAGTAACGTACAAATTCTGTAAGTCAATAGTTTCACAATTAAGATGACCTTTATCTCGTTCAGTACTTTTTATAAATAAAATTATATTGAAAGACAATGGATGACCCCTTATAAGGTCATATTCTCCTAAGGGTTTTATATCTTTATTCAACGAGATAAATTTCATTGATCAAGACATGATTGTACTAAATGGAAAAGGTCATAATAATAATAATAACGACCCAAAGTAGATAAATTAATCCAGATTGCACGTTGAAGAATACATGGTGGATACAAAGAAAGACCCTGAATAACGAATAACCAATGGAATTATAATGACTTGGAAATAAAAGAATAAAAGAATAAAATCAAAATGCATAAAGTAATATAATGACCTAAGTGAAAGGTTGAAGACTACCAACGAGAGCATGCAGTATGACCACCCCAAGGAAAACAAGTAATATAATGACGTAATTGCAAGGTTTAAGTTAATCAAATCATATTTAACAAAGCATATACGACCCAATAAGGTGACCAAATTCAATAAAGTGAGGTAAGAAAGGTGAAGAAGAAATAGGAGCCAATGTGTTCGAAAGAACACTTAAGAACCTTCTTAGATATATTAATACACGACTTAGTATAACTAAAATACCGTAGACAGTTAGAGGGTAAACTTATATGTTTATAACAAACTTTATGATGGCTGAGTGTGACGTAACCATAAAGATCAGTGTCATTTATTTGTAGAATCAATACTAAAGCTAAAATAGTAGTATAGATATAGGTATTGACCTCATTGTAAATGGGGTTCTGATTTTGTAATCTTGATAGTCAATCTAATACATTGATAATATTCCTTGTTTTGTTGAATTTTTTAGCTTATTTCCGTTATATATACTTTGTTAAGGATTTCTCCTTATCAAGAGTTATATTTTAATTACTTTCAGGCAAAGATTATATGAAATAGAGAAGATATGTATGTATTTTCGGTTAAATGTAAAATTAGTGTTAAATTTGAAATGTAAAAGCATTATTAAATTTGATTTTTTTTACCTCAATGTGAAATCGAAACCAATGTTAAATGTAAATCTTAAGAGAAAAATTGAAATGCGAAACCATGGTAAAATGAAATACAAAATGTGAAAACAATGTTAAACTTGAAAAAAAATACATTTGCCTAAGTGCGAGATGCGATACATTGGTTAAATAAAAATCCGAAACCAAGATAAAATGAAATACAAATTTAGTGTTAAATTTGATTATTTTTTTGCCTAAGTACGAAATTTTAAACTATGGTTCAATTAGAATGTGAAATACGAGACCAAGGGAAAATGAAATGTGAAACTGATGTTAAATTTGAAAAAACATGCCCAAATCGAAAATGCGAAAGCATAAACCAAAATGTGAAATGTAAAACGAATATTAACTAGACATTTGAAAAAAAATTAATAAAATTTCAAAAATATCATTCATGAATCTAATTTTATTCATTTGTACTAATTATACTTTTAGAAAAATCCGAACTACGGTTGGAAATATATAAGTTTTCAAATTGTTAAAAAAACAAAAATTTGTGTATATAATATTTTATACACTAAGATAGTTTTGGTAAAAAATATAAGCGAAACAAATAGTAATTATTTTTATTTTTGAAACATAAATCTCTAGCTGAATTTTCGACATGGATAATTTTTTTAAAACAATTAATAATATAAATAATATTTTATTAGTTGAATAATATTACTG
Organism: Limnanthes douglasii subsp. nivea; assembly: GCA_036936605.1. Taxonomy (NCBI): domain Eukaryota; kingdom Viridiplantae; phylum Streptophyta; class Magnoliopsida; order Brassicales; family Limnanthaceae; genus Limnanthes; species Limnanthes douglasii. The sequence goes on along the minus strand of JAUPFV010000004.1, from coordinate 106,312,001 downwards.
GAAAAATAATCCCACAAATACATTACTAAGATCAAACAAAAGAAAAGAATTTAAGTAAGATCAAACAAAAGAAAATTATTTAACGTGGTTCGGTTAATTTGCTTACGTATATGGAAAAAAAACAATCATCATTGTAACTCAAAAATATTATAAAAATTGGAATATCACTCCATACACTTAAAAGTTATACACTCACTCTCCTTGGTCCTAAATATTATATACAAGAGAGAATAATAATCTCAAAAATAACTCATACAAATTCTATCATAGCTTTCTCTATAACATTACCTCACTCAAAATATATTTTTTTAAATTATATCACACACAATATTTATATAAATATTATACTCTAAAATATTTCTATACAAAGTCTTGATCTCTAAAACCAACCTAAAATCTCATTTATAGCAAAATAAAGCTTTAAAAAAAATCAAAAACTAACTTCCAAAAAATACACAAACATTAGATTAAAGTTCAGTGGCCTATCTTTTCTAGTTAAAAACTAAAAAAGAGTGGCCAGACTAATAAATGAAAGAGGGTGGGTGAGCAGACCCTACAAATTATTAAATGAAAGGCCCAGATAATTTATTTTTCATGGAGAAATAGAAAAATTTCATTCTTTATTTTACCATAATGATGTTTCTTAGCCATTACAATACTGCCCCACAGAACTAGACATTGATCCATAACCTTAAACAATTATTACAATAGCATGCTTTTTTTAATTAGGGTTTGGCTAACCGGACAATTATTACAATAGCATGCTTTTTTAATTAGGGTTTGGCTAACCGGTGCCATGGACACCGGCTAATGAGCATTTAATAACTTATTTTTTAGTAAAATTAACGTGCTTTTTATATTTAGGATAAAAACTAAAATTTATAGACAGAATTACCCTCAACTTAATAAAACATATTCAGTCTTTGATTTAGATAAAAGAAAATCATATGCTCTACTGTTGTTTTAGAATTAAAAATAATATATATATATATATATATATATATTTCATAAATTCAAAAATAAAAATAATTTTAAAAACTACATTTTTGAAATTTAAAAAACACTATTTTATTTCTTTATAAAAAATCAGTTTCTTTAGAAAATAAGATATTTATTTTATAAAATATTATATAGAACTGATTTTTACAACTAATTTAGAAACTGATTTTTTCATATTTAGAAATTTCAAAATAAAACTGAGTTAAAATTAATTCAATAAAATTATATTAAAATATATTTTCTAAATTTTGTTTTGAAAGTCAAAAATATAAATATCTTAATTAGATAAAACATTTAAAAATTTACCGAAAAATACTCTTCAAAAAATAAAAATAATTTAATAATGATTAATAAAACTTAAATTTGATAAATAATATATTAGTACTTAACTAAATAAAAGATTGAAGTATTTAGGTAGATACTAGTAATATTCTAAAAGGATAGTTATATCCTATAAAAAAAAAAGTATAAAATTCTCATCATTGATGCATTTGAAAATAGCCTAGTAACCAATCAAAAGTCGATAATAAATGTCCACTAACCCCACTAACAAGTGTCATGGGCACCGGTTAACAAAATCCTTTTAATTATAGGCACGAGGACGTTAGAAAAGGGTAGTCTGTGTAGCCAGCTACTGGATCATGAGTGTAGAACGTCTTCCTATTGTACTTATTTAATGGAGCATTTAACTTAAATCGAGAAACCAAATCCGGGTTGGAGATAAAAAGACGACCATAAGATACTAAATCAGCATCCCCTTGAGCAACAGCTTCAATTCCTAGCTCCCTAGTGAATCCACCACTCGCCATGAAAGTTCCCTCATAAGCCTTTTTCAATGTCCTCACTAACTCAATTTCCTCCTCCTCACTTCCGTGTCTGCCAGCCTCAGTTTGACCATACGCATGGTACCGAGGCTGAGTGACGTGAAGATATGCGAGTTTTGAGCCAAACTCGTTTTGTAGCTTGTTAAGCCTTTCTATCACTGCCAGGCCTAGATTTAGTGGATTGGAATCGGTTGCATCAAGGTGATCGATTGCAGGTGATATTCTTAGAGCAACTCGATCAGTGCCGATTGCTGAAGCCACCGCTTGAACCACTTGGGTTAAGAATTTGCACCTGTTTGCAAGTGATCCTCCGTACTCATCTGTCCGGTCATTTATTCCATCTTTTAGGAATTGGTCAATGAGATAGCCATGTGCCCCATGTATCTCAATTCCATCGAAACCTGTAAATCCTACTATTAGTCTCTCCTCTTCGAAATGATAATCACGCTTCGTAAAAATCAAACTGCTACAACAATCACCAATCTGATAAAACTTTGTTATTCACATTTCATAATGTTTTGAATTTTTGTAAAAAACTTTTCTTACAATGCATCCAGAAACCTTCGTTTCTATAAAATTTATGAAGTAAAAATTCGATAACAAGGTTAGAGGTTCTCATGCCCAGACTAGAAATGTGATTTACTAGTTGAAGCCAACACTAACCATAAAATCATAACTTAGTTAAATATTGATGTTTTGTGTTATAAAAGCTGTTCCAACAAATAGTCTAAAAGATTAGTAGACATCAGCCTATAGAACAAAAAAGATTTATTTTCATATAATAAATGTTTAAAATGCCTCTCATGTAAGAATTGGTTTGAAAGATTCATATCCTTTTCGTATTAGAAATATGTTAACCTGCACGAATGGCATTTACAGCAGACTGACGATAATCATCCACCACCTCTAATAGCTGATAAGGTTCAAGTGGCTGAGGATTAGGATATTTTTCATGTGACCCATCTGGTAAGAGAACACTCCACCTCCCAGATAGTGGTTTGCTCGTTGATGAAATAGGCGCTCGTCCACCAGGTTGGTAAACTGTTTCATCGTTCGCAAGTAAGTACACATATGTGTAGATTATTTTTCCCAAAAATCTTACATAACAGCGACACAAAATTTAATCACCTGGATGAGATGCGCGGCCAACGTGCCATAGTTGACAGAAAATGATACCGCCTTTCTCATGAACAGCGTCCACCACCTTCTTCCATGCCTCCACTTGTTCTTCAGTGTAAATACCAGGCACATGAGGAAACCTGCTCCATTATAGTATTAGACAATGCTTGACAAATCACTTCGAATTATAATGAAACTAAAAACTACCAACATATAACTTTGTAAAATCAAATTGGTTCAGTAAAATGTCTTTCCAAGATGAAATTGCATTTTTATTGTTGGATATTCATCTTAGTCCTAACTTTACTCTCCTAAGTGGACAGATGAAAATGAAAATAATGTTTGACTAATTCTTTTATCATTTTTGTACTTTGTTCACTGAAACTGGTCAAATTATTATCAGATCCGTATGAATATAGAGGTCTGAAATAATAAACAAATTCGAATGAATACTCAGAATCATGTGATGGAGCTTCAAAGCAGCCAACTTTTATTCAAAAGTCAAAACTAGTCAACATTCAAAGTCTTATAATTCCACCAACACCAGTCAATATTAGACAGAGCTAAAATCATAAATCTTGATTAAAATCTTGAATTTCGATTACATATATGCACGATTAAAATCTTCTGGTTTCTAATTTGTCTAAGTTCCAATATAAAATTTGAAATATATAAAATTAATTTATTTACTACCACATAGTATGATAAATCACTTAGTGCTAGTATAGCTACAGCTGCAAGACATATAGAAAAAGTTTTTGATTACGAAATTACCCTGCAGAAGTCGGGGAAACCATGGTTCCTTCGGTGATCAAAAACCCGCCGGGAGTGGTCCTCTGTGCATAATACTCGGTCAGCGCCATCGTGGGTATTCCGTTCAAAGCCCGACACCTAGTCATCGGCGCCAAGACCACTCTGCCACATCCGGAAAGAGTAAAATTACTTCCGATCCAAAGTCGATAAACTATTAGCACGAAAAATCATTATAAATTTCAAACCTGTGAGAGAGATTCAACTTTCCCATCTTGTAAGGAGAGAAGAGTGATGTTGTTCCATCTGATGCAGTAAAATCCGACATTATTTGCTTCACTAAGCTCCGATCTGGTTGATTTGATATTGAAAGTGAGTAGAGCGAAGAAGAGAGTATGTTGGGAATAAGTAATTGGAAGTGATTGGTCGGATGGTTTTTTAAAGTGGCATGAGATACACGTGCCCGTTGGAATGCTAGCGCTGACTGTGCGTTGATAGGGCGTTGTTAATATACTTCCTATCTGTTTCCCAATAATAGACGACGTTTATAGTTAAATCTTCGTATAAGGTTATAGCCATAAAGACTGGATTATCTTTTTATTTTTATTAAATTAAAAATAAAACTACATTTATTGAGAATAAGGTTAAAGAGAAAGTTACGATACTCTGATGATTTATGTGTTTGAGAACGCTATTCATAAATATATTTTCAAATACATTATTATTTTATTATTATTTTTTTCAAGCAAGAAATCGATCTATTACTAAATCAAAAGGTTTTACAAATTTTAAAGACTAATTTGAAACAAAGACTAAAACAAAGCCTTAAAAAGGAAAATAGACAAATTCATGCACTTTCTCAAATTGGAACCCTAAATCATACCACTCACTTCATCTTCACAGACCTCCTTTTCGACTTCCTCCATGCAACACCAAAACCACACCCAATAAACACTATCCTTCAAATCAACTGGTTAAAATCGATTCACCACTCGATTCTTCTTCACAGGAAGCCAATCATCAATGCTACATCATAGCCATACCCAGAAAAAAAAACACAAACCTTCAACTGAATCGACTGAATCAAGGTCGACGCTTCACTTGCAGGACCCTTTCTCTACTGACATGTAGAGATCGGTTAAGAACTGGGTGATGTGCACCACGGAATCAGTCGATTCAAACCCAAACAAAATCAGCACAGATTCAACCAGTATCCACAAAGCAATCTTTCAAAACACCACCTGATACTCAGATTAAAATGACCCCGAAATCGGACAGCAGAAATCGAAACCCTAGCTCTAACCAGGGTCGATATAGCCAACCCCGATACTTTCCAGAGTAACGATGGCTAACAAAGGATTAGGGGCGTCAACGTTGGTGAAAGATTGGTTCGAGCGCTCCAAGAGAATCCATTTGGAGATCCAGTCAGCAACGACATTCTGGGAGCGAGAAACATGACGAAGACACATTGTTGGATGAATCAGACGTCTGCAAATAGCAACCATCGAATTACCAGTAGAAGCACCAGTATCCATGTTGTTAATAAGAGTCAAGCAATCTCACTCTATATCAACAGCATGCCATCCCCTCCTGCTACAAAGCCTCCAAAAGAGTTTTCGTCTCAGCTTGAAGAGGGTTAAGCTTCCCGAATAAGAACCTAGCACCAACAACGATGTTACCCGGCTCATCTCTAACCAGCAAACCACCAGAAGCCTCGCCAACGAAGCTGCTGGCCCCATCCACATTCAGCTTGAGCCTTCCAGCAACAGGAGCACGCCATACAAGGTACTTAGTTTTAACACTATTAGTAGATAGGCATCCAATAGAAGTACATGCATCTACCACACCAGACCAATGCTTAGACTTAAGGGAATTCTTAGAGTCAATGGCTAATATGACCTTGTTAATTCGATAAACAGCATTTGAAAAAGAATCAACTGTATTTTTAAACTTGCTGTGATTTCTATTTAACCACACTGCCCAACAAATGATCTGAGAGACAATGTGAGTTATGTGGAAATTACAGCAAGAAGACCAAAACCAGCAATAAATCATGTGACTCAGAGACATATATCGTCTCACAGGGACTCTGAACATCAGACCATAATAATTCCACAGAGACCAAGCAAACCTACAGTTTACAAACAAATGGTTTTTGTCTTCACAATTGAAGCAAAACTGACATTTCGAGACTAAAACCAGGTGCTTTTTGGAGAGAATTTGATCGATAGGGGCAAAGTTCTTTAATAATTTCCATGTTAGAAATGAAAATTTAGAGGGAATGAAATTATGCCAAATTTTCTTGAATATTGAAAATTTTGTGTTTTTAACTCTAATTTAGTCCCAGGTAGATTTAGTGTGAAAATCATTGTTTTTAAAAAATCTCCATTCAATTTTATCATCTTTACTTTGATTTATGTTAACACATGAGATGCTAGCAATTCTGTCCTGAGAGAGAAAGGCAGACAGAGTGTCAGTATCCCATGCATTAATTTTCCAAAAGGACTTCACCTTAGCTGGCAAAAACCAACTATTAGAGTTAGAATCATTAGCAATAGGACCCATCCCATGCCAAGAGTGTCTCCAAAAATCGATATCACCCTTGCCTAGACTCCAACTAACATAATGATCAGCAAGATCCTTCACAGAGAACAACCTTTTCCAAACAATAGAATCAGTCACCTTACATTTAGAGACAACATGATGAGTATTAGGACAGTAGTTACTTAGCATGAGATCGGACCAAAGAGATTCTCCTTTTCTAAAGACAAACCAGAGCTTAAAAGAAAAAGTGAGTTGAATGTCAAGCAATTGCTTGATGTTCAACCTACCCTCATCATAAGGCTTGCAAAGGCTACTCCAAGCAGACCAATGAATGGTAGGCTCATAGAATTTAGACCTCCATAGGAACTTATTGAAACAAAGTTCCATCTTATTAATAATGTTTTTGGGGATCAGGCTGTTCTGCATCCAGAAATAAATGATAAGGTAAAGAACACTCTTAATTAGAGACAGCCTACCCCCATAAGACAAATTCTTCAAATCCCAATCATGAATCTTATTGTGTATTTTAGTTAGAAGGGGGAGATAATTCTTTCCTTTATTGTTTGCAGAAATAGTCACACCCAGATAAGTGAAATGAGGAAGTTCAATATTGAAACCAGTGGCTGACTTAATCCTTGTAGCAGTGGCACCGGAGCAGCTCAAAGAGGTAATAATCTTGGTCTTAGCTTTGTTAATTAACTGGCCAGATTCATTCTGATACTTGTCAAGCAAGTGGCCCAGACATCTAATAGAAGAAGAGGAGCTATTAGAGAAAATAACAATATCGTCAGCAAAAGCTAAAGTAGGTAAAACAAATCCTGATTTCAAATAATATCTCATGTTAATATTACAGTTATATAAGTTAGAAAGGCCCCTGTGAAGGGCTTCCTCGGCGAGAATGAATAAGCAAGGAGACAAAGGATCTCCTTGCCTAAGCCCACAATTTTGGGGAAAGTAACCAGCACTAGCCCTATTGATCAAAACAAAGACCATGACCTTAGAAATCAGTCTATGAATTAGAGCCACAATATCCTCAGAGAAACCAAAACATCTCATAGTGTTCATGACAAAAGTGTGAGACATTATGTCAAAAGCTTTTGTCATGTCAATCTGTAAGATGATATTGCCTTTAGAAGGCATTCTCTTAATATTATGTAACATATCCTTAATTATCAGAATATTGTCATGAATAGCCCTATTCTTAACAAAGGCACTTTGACCTCTAGAAATAAGACTAGGAAGAATACAAGATATTCTAGAATTTATAAGACCAGAAATAATTCTATTAAAAATAGAACACAAACTAATGGGCCTGTAGTTACTCCATGAAATAGGATTAGAACCCTTAGGGATTAAACAAATCCCAGTGGCAAACACCCCAATGGGAATGACATCACCCTTAAGATAAGAGTTAATGGCATTGCACAGGTCAATATTAATAATCTCCCAACAGACTTTAAGGAAATAACAATTGAAGCCGTCAATCCTAGGAACGATATCATTCTTCATAGCCTTCACTATACTCCAGACTTCATCTCTAATCGTCTGTCTAAGAATTTATTCATTGTCCCTGTCAGAAACAATCTTAGGGATATTATTGAGAATAGAGTCATTAGAGATACTAGAGTAACTATTACTAGAACATTTAGAAAGAGTATCCTTGAAAAAAGAAACAGCAGAGTTAGCAATATCAATATGATCAGTGAGCCAATTTCATTGTCCTTGATGCCATGAATATAGTTCTTTTTCCTTTTTTTATTTACATAGTTATGATATAGCTTAGAGTTACCATCACTGTCATTTAGCCAGGAATTGTAACACTTTTGCCTCCAATAGCATTCTTCATCCTTAAGAGCCAGAATGAGAATACTAGTGGTCTTAGAAAGGTTAGCCTTAGAAACAGAACCGTTAACCTGCTGATGAATTGTTTCACAGTTATTGACCTCAATGGTAGCTTCTTTTACTTTACTAAAAATGTTACCAAAAGTAGTGAGATTCCAAGCTTTGAGACAGGTCCTGAGTCTCTTGAGCTTATACCAAAAAATAACATTAGCACCCCCATTACAGTGCTTGTCCCACTTCTGCTTAACACGGATAAGAAAACCAGGATGATTAGGCCATGCATTTATAAACTTAAAGCAACCTTTATTGTAAGATCTGTTAAGACTATTAGAGATAGAAATTAAAAGAGGGGCATGGTCAGAACACGTTCTGACCATGTGGGAAACCTGAATGTGCCATGTAGCAATAGATTTCTGATTGACTAACACCCTGTCTAATCTTTTCCAGATTCTATTGTTGCTCCAGGTATATCTTGAGCCACTGTAGCCTGGCTCTTCAAGGTTGCACAGTCTGATAAAATTATTGAAGTCCTCAGCACTACCATCATCAAAAGAAGAAGGACCCAATTGATCTTCAGGGCAAGTTATAGTGTTGAAATCTCCAGCAATAATCCAGGGCTTCTCTTCACAGGTTAGATTACATAGCTGACTCCAAAGTAACTTGCGTTGCATTCTCTGATTCTTAGCATAAACAGATGTGAAGAAACAAGTGAAAGTAGCATAAATGATTTCTAGATGCAAAAACTGATCATGGTTAAAAATAACAGTAACATTAATTTCATTAGGCCAGAAAAGCCAAACTTTATTAGAAGTATTAGCAGCAAAGTTAGCAAAACCAATCCTCCTAGCAATCAACTCAATTTTTTTCATATCTAGCCATAGGTTCTTGAATAGCAATTATCTTAACATTTTCATTCTTTATAATAAATTTTAGCCTAGCAATAGTAGGGTTATTATGAATTCCACGAGCATTCCAACTAATGGACTTAAACATTATCAGATACAGATCTATTATGAAGCTTTTCTCTTTTTCTCAAAGAGTTGATAGATAACCTTTTTGAATCGCTATTCTTATTTGCATACTTGATCTTACTAGAAATGACAGAGTCGAAATCAGGTTCAGGATCATTGGAGCTTGACCTTGGAGAAGGATTATAGCTGCCAATATTATCACCACGAGGAGAAGCCCGCTGATTATTTTGACTTAAAGAGTTAGCATCCTCCTCAAGATTCTGAAGCGCACTAATGAGATCAGGTTCAGGATCAGGATCATTTTTGGAGACATCATTCTCTTTAACAGGACTAGCAAGACTTGTTGAGGGACAAGAAACAAAAGGCTTGTCCTTATCAGTTATAATAGATTTTAGCTTCCTTCTGTAAACTTGAGTAAATGTTTGAACTTTGGTAGTTTTAGGAACTTGATCCAATGTAACATCATTATGTAAAGAATCAGATTGAATTACATCTTTGGCAATAATATCGGAGCTTTGTTGAACATCCTTAGAATCCTTCTCTAAATTCTTTTTGCATTTATCAGAATCATGCCCTAAATGACAACAAGTTTGGCAATAGAAAGGAGCATTCTTATAACTAACTCCTAACCAGCAACCATCATAATCACCAAATCCCACCCACAGTTTCATTTTCAACAGCCTGGAAACATCAATTTCCACCAAAGCAAAACATGAATTTACTTTGGCTCTATTAATCTCAGGCACCACCACTTGATGAACCACGCCTAAAGAAGCAGCCAATTCTTGTATAACAGATTTGTTATACAGAAACTCAGGTAACTTTTCAAACCTTACCCAGAGTAAGGCAACAGGACACTCGTAATTCTTGCTGCTTTGGGCACACCATTTGATAATTCGCATGACCTTACCATCCACAGACCAAAAGCATTTCGACCATATCCTGTCAACGTCTTCCATCGGAGTAAATTCAACAAGAATTTGTCTCGAATCAAGCGTAACATACGTGAACATCCCATTGAACTTGAAAGAGTCAAGGAAGGCTTGAAATGCCGATCTCTTGGGGATGCATTGACTAAATTTAGCTATGATTGTAATTCTAGACTGCGCCAAAAGATCAGCTTTAGTTTGCATTGTGAAATGGATCACATTATGGTCTTCGTAAGATGCAACATGGTCCGGGTGAAACTCAGCATTGACAGCCCCATTTTTCAAAACATCAGCAAACAACTTCTTGAATTCAAAAGGAGCCTTGTTAGAGTCTTGAAGCGGAAGACTCATCTCCTTCTTGTTAGTCAAGGGTGGAAAATCACCAACACTCAGAGAATTGATAGCCATCAATACCACGAACAAGAGATCAGTGCAACAGCCGGAGCCTGAGGAGGCCCAGCCTCCCAAATAGAAACCCTGTTTCAATCCAAACGACGGAGAACAAGACTACAAAAACAATATACTTAAACAAGGTATGAAGCCACTGTTAACAAGGATAAAGCCAGCAAGGAGAAAGGATTTCTTAGAGGTTAAGAAACCCACTCAAAACTTGAAGCATTCTTGCTTTTCTTGGAGCTTTTCCCATATTGTTTCGTTTTCTCGTTTTTCCTCAAATACATTATTATTATTGTTATTATTATTATTATTATTATTAGGGCCAGACTAATAAATTACACATTTTTATAGATCTTACACCGCTGGATCCTACACCTATTTGATAGATCTCTCACCAAATTTTGGACAAATTTGCCCTTCCTTAGAAAACCTAGGTATAAAAGTATTTTATAAATCTCTCACCATTTGTTTTCTCTTTTTCTTTCAATCTCTCTCAAAACCTTTCAAGCACAAAATTTTTATCGAAAATCAAAAGTTTTATTATTAATATTTAATGTTACCAATAAGATATTTTTTTACTATTTTCGTCTAACTTTTTCTACTAGTTTTAAAGTTATTGAAAATTCAAATTAACTTTGAAATATTGAAATTTTATGTTACCATAAAACTTAATTTTGAAATTTTAATTAATAGAAAATATTAAAAATATATTTTATCATAATAATTGCTAACATAAAATATTAATAATAAACCTTTTGATTTTATTTTTAAATATAAAAATGATATTATAAAAATTTGATTTTAATGATTAATAATATAATATAAAATCTATTTCCATATTTTAATGTTAATTATAACCTATTATTTAACTTTGAAATTTTAACTCACTTTAAACCTATAAAATATATAATACATACGGACGAATTATATAAAATTTAATTTTGAAATTTTAATTAGTTTTTAACCGTGAATAAGTTAATAAATATATACGAAGAATTATCATATTTCAAAATTATTGGATATTTATTAGAATCAATTACCGTATTTTAGTCTTTAAACTCATTTTCTTCTATTTTAAAATAAATAAATAGAATTATATGTTTCCATTTTTTTTTCTTTATATTTATTATCTAATTAGATTTTTTATATAATTAAAATGGGCTTTGTTTTAGGGTATTGAATAGTTAGGGTTTAGGGTAATTTTTGGGGTTTTCAGATTCTAAACAATTTTAGGGAGTAAATGGCATGATTGTAATTAGTTAGGATGAAAATGATAAATTAGGAAATTCAAATTTGAGTTTGAAAAAAAGAAGGGGTAGGGTGAGAGATCTATCAAAATGTGGCTTTTTTTCTAGCGTGACCCTTATTATTATTATTATTATTATTATTATTATTATTATTATTATTATTATTATTATTATTATTATTATTATTATTATTATCCGCAAATATTTTAGAAAAAGATGTGGTCACTTATATTTGGATTTTAAAAAGCGGGCAAAAATATCACAATAGCATAAGTATGTTCATTTAAGTTGGGAGTTCATTTCTAGTCTTTTAATTTTGAACCAGATTTTTTACTAACAACTTCATCCAAAATTATTTTAAAAAATTTGAACAATAAACCCCAAAAGTAAAACACATGATCCATGCAACAACCCAACTGATTTGTTACTATGGTGAACCCCACGACCACTGTTACTGTTAGAATATTCAGTGTATTAAGTTTCCTTGTATACGCCTCTAAGTTCTCTATATATTGAGAGCCTTACTATTGGTCAATTCTTGAATTACATCTCTAATGTATCAATAAAACAAAAAAGAACATTTTTTAATAAACACAAAACCCTAGCTGCTTCATGCGGCTACTTCTCTCTTTGTTTTTTAACAAAGACAACAACTGAGATGATACGTAGAACATGTGCGTGTTAACATGGTATCAGAGCACGTGTGATTCTGGGAATTCTGAACATCCTCAACAAAGATGGCTGGCAATGAAGTCGTGGTTAGTCAAATCTCTGATGAATTAACAATGCAGATTGCTGCCATTCTGAGAAATAGTCTCGGAACACAACAACAAACAACTAACCCCGAGAATTTATCCCTAGGGATTAAACTCGGTGGTGACAACTATGCCCTATGGGAAAACCTGATGAAGAAAGCAATTGGGGGAAGGGGGAGAGGTTCTCACATTACAGGGGAGCCGACATCTCCATCCAAAACTGACAAAACATATACAAGGTGGGAACAAGATGATCAATGTGTTTTCATATGGATTATCCAGAATCTTGAATCCATCTTAGTGAATAATGTCTCGCAATATCCCACTGCAAAAGCCCTCTGGGATGGGTTAGCCACCACATACAGTTCTGGTACAGATTCGTTACAGGTGTTTGACCTTCATAAGATGGCTAATTCATTAAGGCAAGGGTCTGATACATTAGAAGACTTGTGGAACAAACTGCAGAACATCTGGATGTCTATAGATAGGCAAGATCTGAACCCTATGAAAGACCCAGAAGACATTCAGCTCCACAATAAGAAGACTTAAGAACAAAGACTGTATCAATTGCTAATGGCGATTAATGACAAGCTAGAACCAGTCAAGAGAGATATCCTGAAAAAAGGATCCTCTTCCTTCCGTGGAAACAGCATATGCTACAATACGAAGGGAAATGATCATGCTTAATATACTAAAATCAAGTTCTTCTGATAGTGACTCGATTGAAATAGGAATGGGTTTGGCTGCTAAAGATTCTGCCCAGAGGTTTAAATTCCGATCCAAAGAGAAAGAAGATAAATCCAAGTTGTATTGCACTCATTGTGGGATAAAGAAACACACTAAAGAGACATGTTTCGAGCTGGTTGGCTATCCAGAATGGTGGGAGGACGGTCATAAGGAGAAAAATAACCAGCGTTTCAGATCTAATGTCAAACGGGCTTCGTCTACAAGTGGCGGTGAAGATCCGACTAAAAATGAGCAAGAAAATGGTACTCGTTTTGAAGGAATGGCGGCAAACTCCTATGAAAAACTTGGAGGTAAAGGGTTTGAGGAATCAATGAATTGGATATTTGATTGCGGGGCTACGGACACCATGTCTTATGATCCTAAATACTTTGGTGACATGTCATCTCCAAAGAAGTCCCATATTGAGACTGCTAGTGGAGAAATTTGTGAAGTCAAAGGGGGAGGTTCAATTATTTTTTCGAAAAAAATGGAAATTAAAAACTGCCTCTACATTCTTTCACTATCCTTAAAGTTATTATCTGTTAGTCAAGTGATAAAACAACTCAACTGTGTGGTTCTTATGTATCAATTTTTTTTTCATTTTACAGGACATTCATACGAAAGAGATCATTGGGCGTGGTACTGAACAAGGAGGTATCTATTATATTGATGAGGTAGTTCATAAGGGACATGCCATGCTTGCTCTCGGAACAACCGAAAGGCAACTTTGGTTATGGCACCGACGACTTGGTCATCCTTCTTTTAGCTATCTTAAGAGTTTATTTCCTAGTCTTTTTTTGAATAATTCCAATAATGAGAAATGTGAAACCTGCATTCTTGCAAAAAATCATAGGGTCTCATTTAATCAAAGCAATACTAGAGTTGATTATGCTTTTTCGCTAATCCATTCTGATGTTTGGGGTCCAACACCAAATTCCACTAACAATCAAATCAGATACTTTGTTTTATTTGTGGATGATTTCTCAATAATGACTTCGATATACTTCATGAAACATAAATCAGAAGTAACATAAATATTTGTTTGTTTTTACAAAATGATTTTGACTCAATTTGAAAAAAAAAATACAGATTCTCTGTTCTGATAATGGAACAGAGTTTGTCAACCAAACAATGTATAATTTTTTCAAAACAAATGGTCTTATCCATTAAACCATTTGTCCAAACACACCTCAACAAAACAGTACTTCAGAACGAAAAAATCGTACTTTACTTGAAAAAACTCGTGCTATTATGATTGAATCTAGAGTTCCTCATTCTCTTTGGCCAGAAGCTCTTGCTACAGCTACATATCTTGCAAATCGTCTACCAACCCGATGTCTAGGAAATAAAACTCCATTACAAGTGCTTGCCACCCAAGTTACAATTCCATATGTTATGACCTTACCACCTCGTGTCTTTGGTTGTTCGGTGTTTGTTCATATCCCTAAAACTAGTCGAAACAAACTTAATCCTTGTGCTGAAAAATGTGTATTCGTTGGATACGGTGTTCATCAAATGGGATATCGGTGTTACAATCCGTTTACTCGTCGAATCCATGTCACCATGGACTGTGACTTCTTAGAATTTGATTATTATTTTTACCACCAATCTCGTGCTCAGGGGGAGAAAGTAAGTGAATCACTCGACTGGTTGCTATATGAAAGTTACTTTGAAGATGTGCCGACAGAGTCGGTAGATGGCGCCACCGAACACGCCTCTTCCAACATAAAGGAGACTGACGAGGCAGTTCTTACCACCAATGATTCTCCCGAAGACAATGTCCAACAAGAAATAAATGCCATGGATACTACCAGCGAATCAGCCGAAGAAAATGTCCATCAAGAGGTAAACAATTTACAATGTCATAATTCACAAAATGCTATTGACCATGACATTTCAGGAAGTTCATTTGTTGAAACTCAAACTTCGGTTCTTCCCCCAAGAAAAAATAGAGGGGTTCCTCCTGACCGGTATTCACCGGAACACATTCCTCGTGCTTCTACATATCCGGTAAAAACGGATAGGAAAAGAATGACGATGATTGTAGAGGCGTTTTCAGCTACTAGTCTCTCTGAACAAATCCCTACAACAGCTCAAAAAGCTAAGAAGATGACTTAATGGCATGAGGGAATGAATACCAAAATGGAAGCTCTAAAAAGGAATGGTACATGGGAGAATTGTGTGTTACCACAAGTGAAGAAAACAGTCGGGTGTAGATGGGTGTTTAATATAAAATATAAATCTGATGGCACCATTGAATGACACAAGGCAAGATTGGTTGCCAAAGGATATACACAAACATATGGTATAGACTACTCTGAAACGTTCTCTACGGTTGCAAAGATTGACACTATCAGAGTTTTACTTTCAATAGCCGCGAATAAAGATTGGCCTCTTCATCAATTTGATGTAAAGAATGTTTTCTTACATGGAGACTTGGAAGAAGAGGTATATATGGAACCCCCACCAGGGTTCTCTGATGGTTTTCAAGAAAATGAGGTATGCAAACTGAAAAAGGCATTATATGGGCTCAAGCAGTCTCCTCGTGCTTGGTTTGGGAGATTTACAATGTCAATGAACCAGTATAGCTACAAACAGAGTAATGGGGATCATACCTTGTTTTACAAAAAGAGAGAATAATTAGTCACTTGTCTTATAATATATGTCGACGATATGATTATAACGGGGAATGACGAAAAAGAAATTAGCTCTCTTAGGAAAAACCTCTTCAAGGAGTTTGAAATGAAAGACCTTGGGGGATTGAAATATTTCTTAGGAATTGAGTTTTTTAGGTCAAGATGAGGGATTTATATCTCCCAACAGAAATATATATTGGATTTATCAGCTCAAGTTGGCATGGTGGATTGCAAACCAAATGACACTCCTATGGTTGTGAATCACAAACTAAAGATAATTGAAGGGGCCAGACCAGCGAATAAAGAAAGATACCAAAGGTTGGTGGGAAAATTGATTTACCTAGCTCACACTCGACCGACATTGCATACGCGGTGGGAGTAGTTAGTCATATCATGCATCATCCTCAGGAACACCATATGGAGGCAGTAATGAGGATTATTCGATATCTCAAAGGCGCACTAGGAAGAGACATAATTTAAGAAAAATGGACACCTTGATGTTGAAGTATTCACAGATGCTGATTGGGGAGGGAATCCTAACGACAAGCGATCAACTGCTGGCTACTTTAATCTTCTTGGAGGTAACTTGGTGACTTAGAGGAGTAAGAAACAGAAAGTAGTATCACTGTCAAGTGTTGAATCAGAATTTAGAGGAATCGTTAAGGGGATTACCGAGATACTTTGGTTAAAGAAGATAATGAAAGAAATCGGATCCCCTCTGAAGTGTCGAACTCAGTTAATGTGCGATAATAAAGCTGCGATTAAGATTTCAGAGAACCCGGTACAACACGATAGAACAAAGCACGTTGAAATAGATAGGTACTTCATAAAAGAAAAGATTGAAGATGGGACAATCGAACTTCCGTTTGTTAGATCCGAAGACCAACTGGCAGACATCCTGACAAAAGTGGTTGCTGCAAGAACATTCGAATCAGTTTTATCCAAGTTGGGTATTGGTGATCCCACTACACAACTTGAGGGGGAGTGTTAGAATATTCAGTGTATTAAGTTTCCTTATATAGGTCTCTAAGTTCTCTATATATTGAAAGCCTTACTATTGGTCAATTCTTGAATTACATCTCTAATGCATCAATAAAACAAAAAGAAACATTTTCTAATAAACACAAAACCCTAGCCGCTTCCTGCGGCTACTTCTCTCTTTGTTTTTTAACAAAGACAACAACTGAGATGTTACGTAGAACATGTGCATATTAACGGTTACAATCTCCGGCGAAGTGTTAACAACGTTTCAGACCACTTATCGTCCATCGGTGAAGTCCATTCGTAAAATCACGATTATGTATTAGACAAGGCTTAGCAAATCACTTTGGATTATTAAGAGTGTCAAACGGTTTGAACCGCGAACCATCGGAACCGTTTAAATCAGAACCACGGTTTGCGGTCCTGGCGGGTTGCGGTCCTAGCGGTTTGTGGTCATGGCGGGTTGCGGTCCTGCCGGTTTGCGGTCCTGCCGGTTTGCTCCTTATGCGGTCCTGCCGGTTTGCAGTCCTAATTGGCCAGTTTCGCAGTTAAACCGCCAGTTCAAACCACCACACAAACCATTTAGGAACCGTTTATCAAAATATTTTATAATGTTATTTAAAATTAATTTGTAAGTTTTAATTGAATCTAATTTCAATAATTGAGATATGTACCATATAAACGAGTTAATTATGCTATTTCATATATTTTAATTTAAATATGTTATCATTTTAATCGAAATTTTATAATCAAGCAATTACATTCTAAAAAAATAATTGTAATTTGATTTTGATATGTTTGATTATATTTATGTATTTAAGATATTTTATTTAATATTAGGTAGATATTAAATAAAATATATACATCTACTTGTATTTTGATTACAACTTTCAATATTTTCAAAAATATAAAAATAAAAATTTGATTGTCTTAAACAAGATATCGTAAACAATATAATTGTAAAATTATTTGTATATTGTTTGAACATACTGGATATTTAAGATGTTATATTTAATATTATGTACATATTAAATAATATATACCTATTAGACATATAATTGTATTCTAATTTTAAATTATTAGGTGATTCTGTAGATTTTCAAGCTTGAAGTGTTTATGGTTAGATGAATTATATAGTTTATTGTATTTTCGAACTATTCAATATTAGAAGTTTAAATTTAAATTTTTTAGAATTTTATAATTATATGCATAAACATAAATTACTTGTAAATAACAAAATAAAAATTGAAAGCGAAAGTGATTTAAATAACATTTAATAAAAAATAGAAGCAAAACAAACAATTCATTAAAAATAAAAACCAAACAAGTAACATAGTTGTTCAATCAAATAAAAAAGAAAAACATTACAACGATAATGGCAATCAAATGCAAAAAACTAAGGAGCTTCATCGATGTTGTTGTTGTTATTAGGTGGTGGACCTTGCAAATGCATGTTCTCCATTATCTGTCGCATATACTCCGACTGTTCGGTTTGAGAGTTTGCAAATCGCTCATTCCATTGATCTTGTCCATGATGCCACTGCTCGTATTGACCATGCTACTGCTGGAGGTGACCAAGTTGATCATTCACCCCTACTTGCCACTGTTGTATCTGGCTAAGCTGGTCATTTACCCCCCCCCCCCCCTGCCAATTTTGAAATTCACTTTGTCATTTTGTAAAATCATCATGCCATTCCCTTTGTTGAGTATGCGCAAATTGCATATAATCCATATGCTGCTGATGCGAAAACTCAGCAAATTCACGATCGGTTCGTCTTTCTTGTGGCGGTACTCCAGAAGAACCACCAATAGCATTTGGATCAAAAGGCGCCTGAGCCTGAACTCGATACTGAGTAGGTAGATTTGGCGGTTTTGTAAGACCGTTCGCAGTCCATATCTGATTCAACTCGGGTGTATGGTGGTTCCATGCCTCCAATTTCGACATCAACTCTCCATCCCAAGAGTATATTTCCTGCAAATGCAAAGAGTATCTACATATATCACTAGTGGGCCTCACCCTCATCGGAGTGTACATACTCACATCAGGTCCTTTTGAAACAAGCAAGTAACTCACTATCATCCCATAAGGTAGTTTATCCGTACCACACCTCGTAGCCATATTTCGAATCATCAAGCTAGGTAAACTAATTATTCCCTGATTTCGGACGATAAAAGCAGTAACAAATGTTTGAATATATGAAAGCTGCGAATCATTGTTACTAGGGGGAAGAAATATACTATTTACCAATTTCAAAGCTAATTTCCCATTAGCATCCAAATTACCCCGCATGACTCGAAATTTACCGCTAATTTTTGGAGCTTCCGCACCAGGACAAGTAAGAAGCTCTACTGCTTCTTTGTAAGACATAGGCCAATCAGCACCCCAGTTCGAAGGGCGATAACTAATGGAAGGTAATTTATTACCGGTATATATATCATGGGTTGGAACGAAAAAAATATCTTCGAAATTAGTTTAAAAAAAACTATAGGGTTTACCATCAACCAAACAATTCATTCCTAAACCTCTACCATTTGGATCATTCTCAATTAATTGTGCGGTGGCATAAAACTTGCGTACTAGTTCTAGATACCAATCACATTTGAATCTAGCTAGTGTCATCCAACTTAGGCCATTAATAGGTTCAATAAGTTTGAATTTTTTTTGCATACCCTCTACTTGGATCAGTTCATCGTAGTCTAAATACATACCTGACCAAAATTTAGTTACACCTCGTCCTCCTCCCGGATTACGGATGCGAAGCTCCCCTTCGCCGCGATGTTCGATAGTCGCGCTCTCTGTTACCTCCATCTCTTCATACAGCAAATCTTCGATCTCTCTCATTCGTCTCGAGGTTGATTCAACTCCTCCACCTTCACGGGCTTTCTTTGATCTTTTCGAAGACATTTAGCAAAACCTGAAATTTAAAATAGTGTTTGAAAATTATAAAAATAATTTAGAGAAGTGTAGTAGAGAAGAGATAGATTTGTAGTAGAGAAGGGATATGTTTGTAGTGGGGAAGAGATAGATTTATAGTGGATAAGAGATGGATTTGTAGTGGAGAAGAGATAGATTTGTAGTGGAGAAGAGATAGATTTGAGGTTGTGTGAAAAATAGAATAGGAAGTAGGTAGTATTTATAGGATTTTTTTTTCTTTTCCAAATAGCCGTTAGATGACGTCATGGATAACGTCATCGTGCGGACCATCCGGCCAGGCGTGCGGATGGTCCGCACATTCGAAATGGTAACGGCTAGTTGAATTCAACTACCCGTTTACCTCATCCGGGGCATCCGGACGAATCTCCGGATGCCCCGGATGAGGTAAACGGCTAGTTGAATTTAACTAGCCGTTGAGGTCCGGGCCATCCGGATCGATATTCGGATGGTCCTAAGTCTCTGTCCGAGCGTCCAGACATTTCATCCAGATGCCCCGGACCGTGTGTGCGGACCATCCGGACATTGGTCCGGATGGCTCGTAATTTTATTTTTTTTCGTTTTTTTTTGTCTCCCCTATAAATAGAGGAGACCCCAACTCAATACTCACACCTCTCAAACAACTCTCTACTTCTCTCTAAATCTATCTACTTGTTCGAAAAATTGTAGAAAACTATAATTACTTATTTTACATACTCTACATCTACTTTCGAAATTGTTTGATTTTTGCTTTTCCGCAAATTGTTTCTTAGTTGTTATTAGTCTAAATTTAGTTGTTCTATCTTGTTATTAGTCTAAATTTAGATTTTATTATTTGCAATATTAATTAGTTCCCATTAGTATTTTATTGCATATTTTAAAAAAAATTGTTATTAGTTTTAAAATGAATTCAAAACGTAGAAATACTGGGGTAAACCCACCCTCTAATGTGGATCTCAATACCATAAATGAATTTTCTACAGACTTCCCTCACGTTGACACACTCTCCTCCCACAAAAGTGGTGGTGGAAGTACTAGTGGTGGGTCGAGATCTCGTAAGAAAACATCTTGGATTTGGAAACACTATACTCCATCAGAAGATAGTTATTCTAGTATTTGTAACGTGTGCAAAAATGTTATCTTCACGTAAGTGGAAATAGAAATATGGGCACTAGCACTATGGTAAAACATTTATTGAAACATCAAGTATATGATCCTACAAAACCTAACCCAAATAATGTTTGCATGAACCCTCAAACAGGTCTTCCTTTTGAGTTTAACCACGATACGTATAGGGAAGAAACAATGATTTATGCAGTCGGTTAATTTACAACCATTTAGTTTTGGGGATTCTTGGAGATACGAAAATTGGATGCAAGCTGGGGTAAACCCACAGGCAAAACGCATTCCACGTAGCTCTTTGCGATCGCTAGCCTTTAAATATTATTTAAAAAGAAAAAAGGCATTATTCAAACTATGCTGACTTTGCCATGGAATGTTTCGATTACCAGTGACATAGCTACTTTTACTGATTATGATATGGTATGTGTTACCCTTCATTGGATGGATGCCGAATGGGTCCTCCAAAGGAGAATTATATGGTTTGAATCAATTGGGAAACATAACGCACAATTAATTAAGGAGAGTATGATTGAATGCATGAATGTTTATGGCATTAAAAACAAGATTATGTCTATTTTGTTGGATAATGCAGCTTCTAATATTAATGCTATAAAATTGCTTATACAAGATTGTAATCCCCCTTTTCCAAAATTGTTTCACACCAAATGTTTATGCCACGTACTTTAATTAATTGCGAAAGACGGAATACGTAAGGTTATATGTGATTGTATTGCCCCTATAAAAAATGGGATCCTATTTTGCTCGACATCCGCTGCTAAAAAAGAGCTTTTCAAACACTTGTTACTTCAAATGGGAAAACATATAAGAAACTTATATTAGATGTCGAAACTAGATGGAATTCTACTTACACAATGCTTGCACGTGCGCATGTTTTTAAAGAAGAGATTATGACGCTTTATAATGCATCTTATCCTGAAACACCAATTGACAACGAACATTGGAAATATTGTGCACACATGTTAAGATGTTTAAAACTTTTTAAAGAAAACACTCTAATTTTTCTTCACAAAATAAACCTAATGCTCATTTGGCCCTTTTCATGATTACTAATCTTGCCATGCATATAAATCAATTTAGATCAAATTATGTATGCGTAGACATGGTGCCCGAAATGGATATAAGTTCACAAAGTATTTTCATCCAATCCCTGATAGTTATTCATTTGCTTTCTTTTTAGATCCTTTTTCACGAAAAGATAAATTTGAATGGCTAGTTAAATGCTTTTATCGATCTGTACAGTTTTCTACAACTAAACCACCGAAGGAACCAATTGACCCTGAAGGGTATATTACCGGTATATATGAATGTTTGTATAATATCTATGATAAGTATGCTACAAGATATAGATCAAATTCAACTACAAATGTAAGGAGTAGTAACAATAGGGGTAGAGGGAGATGTTCTACTAACTATGTTCAAATGGCAATGTTACGAAGTAATGAATTTACAGAAACCCCTCAATCTGATAATGAGTTATCTAGATATTTGAGCACTAGGTTTGATTTTACGAATTTTCCAAACAAATGTATTGAAGATATCATAAGATGGTGGGGTACCAAAATTGAAGAGTTTCCTATTCTTTGCAGGATTGTTAAAGAGATTTATGCAATACCTATGTCTACAGTTGCAAGTTAGTGTACTTTCAGCCAAGCGAGGTTGCAATACACGACTAAGAGAACAAGATTGACGGGCAAAGCACTTGGAGTGCTTGTGGCAGTCAAGGATTGGACAGCGACGGATAAAAGGATGCAAGATAGAGAGTTTAGAGACGAAGTGAACATAGACGACATCTTCGAAGATTATCTAGATGATTACGAAGATACACTTGAACAAGAAATTGCGGAAGAAAACAAAGCTGAAGGTGAATCAAGTGAGGACGAAGATTTTACTTACGAAGACGACGAAGACGACGAAGCTGGAGATGAATGATGTTTGTAATAATTATTTACTATTTTGTATTATAATTTGAAAACATTTGTACAACTTCTGGTCCGCAAGAGTATAAATTGTGAACGACTAAATTATCCAAAAAAAACTTTACCTTTTATTATAATAACAACAACTTTACCTAATCACAATAATTAAATTCAAAATGTAATATTAAAATTATAACAATATAACTTAAAAATAATAAATAACACTTGTAATAATTAAAACCTAATCAAAATAATAAAATTCAAAATGTCATATTAAAATTATAACAATATAACTTGTAATATTTTTGCATGATAAAATATGATTTTGGTTTAAAAAATAATAACAAACACTTGTAATATTTAAAACCAAATCACAATAGTAATCAAAATGTAATATTAAAATTATAACCATAGAATTTGTAATATTTTAACATGATAAGATATAGTTTTGGTTTGTAATATTAAAATCAACACTACTAATATTAGATCTAAAAACATAAAAATAATATTCAAAATGTGATAATAACATAAGTAATATTTAAACTTTTGGACTATATAATATTTAAAACACTTAAAATATTAATAACGAAAACAAATTAATATTAACCAACATGTAATACTAATTTTATAATAATATACAATATCTCAATATTTTTTAAATTTAACATTTTGGTTATAAATAAATTAAAACATTCGTAATATTTACAAATAAACCGCGGTTTTATATAAATAAACCGTGGTTTCGCAGTCCTGGCGGTTTGCAGTCCTACCGGTTTGCTCCTTATGCGGTCCTGCCGGTTTACTCCGGTCCTGCCGATTTGCGGTCCTAATGGGCCAATTTCGCAGTTAAACCGCCAGTTCATAAACAGATTATCAGCTTTGAACCACGGTTCCTGAACCATTTGCCACCCTATGGATTATAATGAAACTAAAAACTACAACATTACGATTATGTAAAATCAAATTGGTATAGTAAAATATCTTTCCAAGATTAAATTGCATTTTTATTGTTGAATATTCAACTTAGTCCTAACTTTACTCTCCTAAGTGGACAGATGAAAATGAAGATAATGTTTGACTAGTTCTTTTATCATTTTTGTACTTTGTTCACTATAACTGGTAAAATTATTATTAGATCCGTAAGAATATAGAGGTCACAGGTTAGAGATATTAAACAAATTCGAATGAATACTCAAAACCATGTCATGAAGTCATGTCATGGAGTTTTAAAGCAGCCAACTTTTATCCAAACGTCAAAACTAGTCAACATTCAAACTCTTACGATTCCACTGACACCGGTCAAAATTTGACAGAACTAAAATCATAAATCTTAATTAAAAACCGGAATTCGATTATATATACACACACAACACACGATTCAAATCTTATATTTTCTATTCTGTCTAAATTCTAGTAATATACAGTGTGAAATATATAAAATTTATTTATTTCTACCGCATAGTATGATTAATCACTTAGTGCTACTATAGCTACAGCTGCAAGACATATAGATAAAGTTTTTTATTACGAAATTACCCTGCAGAAGTTGGGGAAACCATGGTTCCTTCGGTGATCAAAAACCCACCGGGAGCGGTCCTCTGTACATAATACTCGGTCAAAGCCATCGTGGGTATTCCGTTCAAAGCCCGACACCTAGTCATCGCGCCAAGACCACTCTGCCACATCCGGAAAGAGAAATTATTCCCGAGTCGATAAACTATTAGCACCAAAAATCATTATAATTTTCAGACTTGTGAGAGAGATTCAACTTTCCCATCTTGTAAGGACAGAATAGTGATGTTGTTCCATCTGATGCAGTAAAATCCGACATTATTTGCTTCACTAAGCTCCGATCTGGTTGATTTGATCTTGAAAGTCAGTAGAGCCAAGAAGAGAGTATATTGGGAGATAAGAAACTTTATTAGCCACGAGAGAGTTAGTTACTTATTCAAAATTATCACCCAAGTTATATTTTTTAACATTTATGGTCACTAGCTGCGACTAAAAATAAAAATAAAAGATCAAAACAAAATAACTCTTTTGATACAAAAATTAAATAAATAGCATTTTTGGAACAATGACTAACCATGATATTTAGCCGTATATTGGAAATAAGTAATTGGAAGTGATTGGTCGGATGGTCTTTTAAATTGGCA
This sequence comes from Limnanthes douglasii subsp. nivea, assembly GCA_036936605.1. Classification (NCBI taxonomy): domain Eukaryota; kingdom Viridiplantae; phylum Streptophyta; class Magnoliopsida; order Brassicales; family Limnanthaceae; genus Limnanthes; species Limnanthes douglasii. The sequence continues at coordinate 106,287,156 of JAUPFV010000004.1, read as the reverse complement.
TAAGATAAACGTGTCCAGTGGGAAGTGGTTGCAAATAGGTTTACCCATTATCCATTTAATAATTGTAAACATGTTACTGCGGGTTTAACAGTTAATTTAAAACACGGCTTATCAAGTATTATTTTTTAATATTTTTTAAAATTAATTTGAATGCTTTAATTAAATCGAATTTCAAAAAATATATACCATATAAACGAAATAATTATATTATTTATTGTATTTTAATTTAAATATTATATTATTTAAATCGAAATTCTATAATTAAAGCAACAATATAATTCTAATATGATTTTGATATTGCTTGATTATATTTAGATATTTAAGATATTTTATTTAATATTGGGTAGATATCAAATAATATATACACATCTAATTAATCTAATTGTATTTTGATTATAAATTATTATATTATTGAAAATATTTTTACGATTATAAATTTAATAATTTGATGGTCTTAAGCAAGATATCGTAAACGAGATAATTGTAATATGATTTTGATATTGTTCAATTACATTTAGATATTTAAGATATATTATTTAATATTAGATAGATAATAAATAATATATGCCTATTAGATATATAATTGTATTTTGATTTTAAATTATTAGGTAGTTCTTTAGATCTTTCAAGCTTGGAGTGTATATGTTTAAATGATTTAAATAGTTTATTGTATTTTCGAACTATTCAATATTTGAAGTATAAATTTATAGTTTTTAGAATTGTATAAGTATATGTATAAACATAAATTACTTGTAAATAACAAAATAAAAATTGAAAGAGATTTAATTAACATTTAATAAAAAATAGAAGCAAAACAAACAATTTTTTAAAAATAAGAACCAAACAAATAACACAGTTGTTCAATCAAATAAAAAAGAAAAACATTACAATGAGAATGCTTAAAACAATCAAATGTAAAAAACTAAGGAGCTTCATTGTCGTTGTTGGAAGGTGGTGGACCTTGCAAATGCATGTTCTCCATCATTTGTCACATGTATTCGGATTGTTCCGCTTGAGAGTTTGCAACTTGATTATTCCATTGATCTTTTATATTATGCCACAGCACGTATTGACCATGTCACTGCTGTAATTGACCAAGTTGCTCATTCACCTCTCCCTGCCACTGCTGTAATTGACCAAGATGCTCGTTCACCCCTCCCTGCCACTGCTGTAATTGACCAAGATGCTCGTTCACCCCTCCCTGCCACTGCTCAAATTGACCTTGCCAGTTCGTATATTGAGTATGTCATCCGTCTGCTGAGTATGCGCCCAGTGGGCATACTCGATCTGCTGCTCATGCGCCCACTTAGAATATTCACGGTCGGAACGTCCTCTTGTCGCGGTAGTCTAGAAGAACCACCATGAGTAACTGGAGCGACAGGCAGCTGAATTTCTTGTTGAGGGTATCCAGAAGTGGATTTGGTGGTTTGGTAACATTGTTCGCAGCCCATATATCATCGAACAAGTGCTTATGGTGACGCCATGCCTGCCATTTTGATATCAACTCTCCATCCCAACTGTATATCTCCTGTAATTTCAAAGAGTTCCTACCTATAGCACTAATTGGCCTAACCATCATCGGAGTGTAAGTACTCACATCAACCCCTTTCGTAACAAGAAAATGACTCAATATCATCCCATAAGGTAGTTTAGCCCAATTTTCATAGCCATATTTTGAATCATCAAACTAGGCAAATTAATTGTCCCTTATGTTGTATTATAAAAGCAGTTAAAAATGTTTGAATATAGGAAAGTTGCGAATCATTGTTACTAGGGGGAAGAAATAAACCGTTTACCAATTTCAAAGCTAATTTCCCATTAGCATCCAAATTACCTCTTATGGCTCGGGATTTACCATTAATTTTTGGAGCGGTCAAACCACAACTCAAAAGCTCTACTGCTTGATCGTAGGACATAAGCCAATCATCACCCCAACCCGAACGAGGATAAGAAATGGAAGGTAATTTTTCACCAGTATATATATCTGTGGTTGGAACGAAAAATAGATCTTCAAAATCAGTTTCAAAGAAACTATAGGAAACATCATCAATTAAACAACTCAATCCTAAACCTCTACCATGTGAATCATTTTCAATTAAACGTGCGGTGGAATAAAACTTCGTACTAATTCGATATAACATTCACACTTGAATCTAGCAATTTGCATCCAACCTACGCCACTATTAGGTTCAATAATTCTGAATTTTGTTTGCATACCTTCAACTTGGATCAATTCATCGTAATCTAAATACATACCCGCCCAAAATTTGGTTACACCTTGTGGTGCTAGCAAATTACGGACGTAAACCTCCCATTCGCCGTGATGTATGATTGTCTGGCTCTCCGATTCCTCCATCTCTTCATACCCCGAATCTCTTTCGGCATTTGTTCATCGTCTTGCGGATGATGAATCATCTCCTCTACTCTTCCGGGCTTGTTTTGATTTTCTCGAAAACATTACGATAAACCTGTATGATTTTTTTGTGTTTGAGAATAAAAAAAAATTAGAGAGAGAATTGCAGCTAATTTAGATTGAGATTGATGGTGTGAGTGAATATAGGGGAGTGTGGGGGTCTATTTATAGTTTTTTTTACTTTTTTTTAAAAAAGTTATCGTTATCGATGACGTCAGCAATGACGTCATCGATCCGGATATCCAGATTCGTAACGGTTGGTTTAAAAAACTAGCCGTTACGAATTTAGATATCTGGATTCGTAACAACTGGTTTAAAAAACTAGCCATTACGAATTTGGATATCCGGACTCCTTGTCTGGATATCCAAATTTAGGTTCCGGATATCCGAATTATTTTTTTGATTTTTTTTAATTTTTTATAATGGGTCTCTCCTATAAATAGAGGAGACCCCAACTCCAAACTCATCATCTCTCAAATTTACTATACATCTCTCTAAATCTCTCTACTAGTTCTAGATATTCTATAAAACTCTACTTTCTTATTTTACATATTGTAGTTCTACTTTCGGAAGAGTTCGAATTTGTTTTCGCTAATTGTTTTTATTTGATAAAAACACTTAAATAACATTGTGATAACATTATAATAGCTCAATTAAAAGCTTCGTATAATTCATCAAGTTATTTACTTGTTGTTGTTATGTAGATTAGTTGTTTTAATTTTAATTTTATTTTGAACAAAAAACTAAATTAGTCTAAATTTATTTGCGATATTAGTTGTTATTAGTCTAAATTTAGTTTTTATTAATTGTGATGTTAGTTTCGAGTAGTATTTTATTGCATATTTAAAATAACATTATTTTAAGTTTTAAATTAGATGCCAAAACGTAGAAATACTAATGCTCACCCACCCGCTAATTTAGATCTCAATACCGATAATGATTTTCCTAGAGACTCCCTAACATTGACACACTCTCCTCCTACGAAAGTGGTGGCGGAAGTACTAGTGTTGGGTCGTGGTCTCGTAAGAAAACATCTTGGATTTGGGACCACTTTAGTGTATTGGATGATACTTTCTCTGCTATTTGTAAAGTGTGCAATAAAAGTTATCTTTATAGAGGAGAAAATAGAAATATGATCACTAGCACTATGGTAAAACATTTTTAAAAAAAAACATGAATTATTTGATCATTTTAAACCTAACGAAAATAGTATTTGCATAAACCCTCAAACCGGTCTTCCTTTTGAATTTAACCACGATACGTATATGGAAGAAACAATGATTTATGCAATTGGTAGTTTACAACCATTTGGTTATGCAGATACTTGGAGGTACAAAAATTGGATGAAAGTCGGGGTAAACCCACAAGCCAAACGCATTCCACGTAGCTCTTTGCGATCGCTAGCCTTTAAATATTTTTTAAAAAGAATATTTTTTATTTAAACTATGCTACTTTTGCCATGGAATATTTCTATTACTAGTGACATAGCTTCTTTTACTGATTTTGATATGATATCTGTTATCCTTCATTGGATGGATCCCGAATGGGTACTCCAAAGGAGAATTTTATGGTTTGAATCTATTGGTCAGCATAACGCACAATTAATTAGAGAGAGTATGGTTGAATGCATGAATATTTAGGGAATTAAAAATAAGATTATGTCTATTTCGTTCGATAATGCATCGGCTAATTTGAGTGCTATAAAATTGTTTAGATCCGAGTGCACTCCCATTTTTCCTAAATTGTTTCACACCAAATGTTTATGACATGTACTTCAATTAGTTGCGAAATATGGAATAAATATGATTTTGGAAGATTATATTGCTCCTATTAAAAAGGGGATCATATTTTGCACCATCTTCGCTGCTAAAAAAAGATCTTTTAAAACACTTGTTATTGAAAATAAGAAACATTATAAGAAACTTATATTAGATGTCGAAACTAGATGAAATTCTACTTATACAATGCTTGCACCTGCGCATGTTTTTAAAGAAGAGATTATGTCATTTTATAGTGCATCTTACCCTGATACAATTATTGAAAATCAACATTGGAGATATTGTGCAATCATGTTAAGATTTTTAAAACACTTTAACTTTTTCTTCACAAAATCAACCTAATGTTCATTTGGCCCTTTTCACGATTATTAATCTTGCCATGCATATGAATTCATTTAGATCAAATTTTATATGCGTGGACATGGTGCCCCAAATGTAATTAAACTTCCAAAAGTATTTTCATCCAATCCCTACGACTTATTCTATTTCTTGCATTTTGGATCCTTTTTTCACGAAAAGATCAATTTGAACGGCTAGTTAGATGGTTTTATGAATCCTTACAGTTTTCTAAAACTAGTCCATCGGATGATCCAGTTGACCCTGAAGGGTATATCGTCGACATATATGATTGTATACATAGTATGTATGATAAGTATGCTGAGAGATATAGACTAAATACAACTACAAATGCAAGGAGTAGTAACAATAGGGGTAGATGGAGATTTTCTACTAACTATGTTCAAATGACAATGTTACAAAGCAATAACTTTAGAGAAACCCCTCAATCTGATAATGAGTTGTCTAGATATTTGAGCAGTAAGTTTGATTTAACGAATTTTCCCGACCATGGTATTGAAGATATCATAAGATAGTGGGGTACCAAAACTGATGACTATCCTATTCTTTGCAGATTTGTTAAAGAGATTTATGCAATACTTATGTCTACAGTTGCAAGTGAGTGTGATTTCAGCCAAAGTGAGGTTGCAATACACGACTAAGAGAACAAGATTGACGGGAAAAGCACTTGGAGTGCTTGTGGCAGTCAAATATTGGACCGCGACGGATAAAATGACGCAATACAGAGAGTTTAGAGACGAAGTCAAAATAGACGACGTCTTCGAAGATTATCTGGATGATTATGAAGATACACTTGAACAAGAAATTATGGAAGAAAGCGAAGCTGAAGGTGAATCAAGTGAGGAGGAAAATAATACTTACAAAGAAGAACTTGAAGAAGACGAATGATGTTTGTAATAATTTTTTAGATTTTGTATTTTAATTTGAAAACATTTGTACAACTCCTGGCCCGCAAGAGTATAAACTATGAACGGCTAAATAAACAAAAAAAAACTATTTACCTTTGATTATAATAACAACAATTGTACTATCAAATAATTATAAGATATGATTGTTAGTTTAAAAAGTAATAACAACATTTGTAATATATAAAGAAAAATCACAATAACAATCAAAATATATTATTAAAATTATAACAATATAACTTGTAATATTTTACCATGATAAAATATGATTTTGGTCTAAAAAATAATAACAAACACTTGTAATATTTATAACCAAATCACAATAATAACAATCAAAATGTAATAATAAAATGACAACCATATAACTTGGAATATTTTACCATCATAAGATATAATGTTGGTTTAAAAAATAATAACAACACTACTACTATTTATAACCAAGTCATAATAATAATAATAATAATAATATTCAAAATGTAATATTAAAATTATAACCATAAAACTTGTAACATTTTAACATGATAAGATATGATTTTGGTTTATAACATAATATAAACACTTTTAATATTTAAAACCGAAACATAATAATAATATTCAAAATGTAATAATAGCATTATAACCTTAAAAGTAATATTTAAAATTTTGGTTTATAAAATAATTACAACACTTAAAATATTAATAACCAAATCATAATAATACTAACCAAAATGTAATAAGAAACTTATAATCATATACATTATAAATATATTTTTCAAATATAACTTAAGGTGTGATTTTGGTTTAGAATATAACTACAACATTTATAATATTCAAACTGGTCTGGCAGGTTGCAGATATAACACGTTGCAGGTTTGAGAGGTTGCAGGTCTGGCAGGCTAATGCTTATGCAGGTCTAACAGGTAAACAGGTCTGACAGGTTGCAGGTATAACAAGCTAGGTTTGCAGATACATATTTAAATTGTAACATGTACCCATTTATTTCTAGCAGGTCCAGACCCATTTGCCACCACTATACATGTCCGTTGGACCGATTGTTTTTTTTCTTTAGTACATAATACATACTAAGGTAAACCACATAAGGAGTCAAGAAAACGTATGTAGAGAGGATTCGAACTCATGACCTTTGGTCACAAGCATGTCTTATTCAACCAAATCGGCTATCCTCTTGGGGGCCGCTAGCGCTGATTGTGTTATGATAGGGTTGTTAATATACTCATTTTTCCAACAAGAGTCTCCTCTTTCCCGACAAGAGAGGAGGTTTAAAGTTCTTGAACAATAAATAAGGGTTAGGTTTAAATTCGGTTTCGAATAATGTTGATCCATTCTAAAAATTGAATATTTTTTAATTTTTTTAATTTTGTTTTTATATTTGTTGGTTTATTTTTTAGATGAGACTTTCATTACCGTCGAGAGGTTTCTGTCAGATGACTGACAGATCGTTTATATTCATCAGGCGGGAATTTTTTTTCCAAATTGGACAAAAAGTTGAAACCAGATAGGATCTGGTTTAACCATACCCTAAAAGTAACTAATAAATCGAGTCTTCAACGTAAAATTATATAACAATGAATATTGCATGACCTTTTTATCTCTCTTATCAAATTAAAAGTAACACTATAAGAATTAATGAGAATAATGACCGAAAGTGATGATATTTATTTTAGAAATAATTATCTATAAATACACTCTCAAATATATTATTACCCGATATTATAAAAGTGGACAAAAATACCATAATAATATAAATAAGCTCATTTACGTGGAGTGTTTTTTTCTTTTAAAGTCAGACTTTTCACTAACAATTTCCTTCCAAATTTACTGTAAAATTTTGAAATAGTAAACCCTAAAGCAAACCAGTAACCGCAACCAACCCAACCGCCTAGTTATTATGGTGAATCCAACGACCACCGTTATTATCTCCGGCAAAGTTTTGACAATATCTTAGGCCGCTTATCGTCCACTGGTGAAGCTCATTATTAGCTAAAATTGATGTTCACACTTCGATAAACCACCACATGTACTTGCTTTGAATTTGCAAACTAAAGTTAACGTTGTTCGTTCTTAGATAATCCAGTTGCATATGTGATTCTTCGTGGATAGGGTTTGTATAGTTTATTAAAGTGTTTGTTTGGTTAGTGTATGTATAGGTTAGAAGGTATATCGTTTATCATCGTCCGTTTTCGATTTTGGTTAATTTTACTTTCGTGGTAGTTGTTAGGGTTTGGTAGATGCTCGTGTTGTGTCCTTTTTTATTGTGTTGTCCTGAATATAGGTTGAAGGTTGATTGCTTAGTTATTTGGAATTCGATTAGATTCTAGAATTTCGATTTTAGTGGACGTGCATGTGTAATTTTTTGGTAAATCGAATCTTGTTGGTTTGATGTTTAACTTATATCGCATCTTATCGAGATGGTTATTGAATAACACTCAATGTTCGATAGTTGTAGTGGGGTTGTATGTGGGATTTGGCATAAATTGCAAGATGGGTTTTGTATGACAAATCTAATTAACAACATACATCATTAGTTCCACAGCAATCTCACATTGTTTGGTATTTGTATATAATGCGCAACGTTTGTGTCCATTATGTCAAACAAACCGCAAATACAATTTGTTTGTTAGATTATTGTTGTTGTGTGATACAAATCGTATTATTTTCCTACATGTATTATGACTGTGAAAGGCTGCTTTTACAGATCAGGATTAGTGATCATCATTAACCTACTGAAAATAAATATAATTATGGTTGCACACATAGAAGCTATGAAAGACACTCCGGTCTATATATTTCTGAAAGCCTCGTTCGACCTGTGCAACGAAGAATCGTCGATGAAAAAGTATTATAAGTTGATCAGGATTGTAGAGACTTGTTCGGTGAAGGAAAAAGATTTCTGAATAGGCTCTAAACTGGTCAAGCTAACTACAAAATATGTGAAGGCCATATTTAGCCTTAAACACGAGACAGAGGAGATGCCTCTCAATAAATCCGGAGCCTTCATAAGTCGATTCATAGATGGTGTTAAGAATGATTCATGGTTGATGCAGAAATACTTCTTGAGTCCCCGGGGAAGAAAACACAGACCAACAAATTAAAAATTGGTATGGAATGCCATGATAAAGGTAACTCTATATCTAAGTATGTTATATGGTAGATCTACATTTGCACTAATCTAGCATGGTGTTTGTTGTATTGCAAGAAGGTTTAGAGAAATCCATAAATGGAGGAGGAAAGGGTGTCGCGAAGGACGTTGCTCGGCTGTTGATATTGTTCATTTTCTCGATTCGGTTCTACTTAGTTTTCAGCGATATAAGTTGGACAGCGGTGTTTCACGTAAAAGACATGAATAAAATGAACGACTAATATTAGTCCGGAGCAATAGTCGAGAAGCTACTTCGGTCGATTTAAAAGTGTTTGAATAAAGTAAATCCAATCGAGTTATCGGCTGCATCGCTGTTTTATTTGTAAGTATAATGCCCCGCAATGAAATGTTAATTTACAGAACTTGGGGTGAAGGTAATAATTTGTATTTGATGTAGTCCTTCATCATAAATTACACTACCATAAGGGTTGATCTAGCCAAGCCCGATATGATACAAAGATGCCATAAATTATGGGGGCTGGAGTACAAGCCAACACCTGTGTACATGATCCAAATACTGGATAAGCTACGAGACGATAAGTAGTTATTATTTTAATCAATAAGTGGAGCCGTATGACATACTTAGTATAACATACTTTAAAAAAAAATTATATTAAACACTATCTGTGATATAATCTAAATCGTGAAGATAACTTTTTGAATAAAACACATGTTTAAATTGCATAGCATAAATCGCATTGATAATATAAACCACTGCAATCACAATGATTGTAAACCAAACAAATCACATAATAGTCTGTTATTGACTTGACAAGTTTTAGAGGGTGGGCTATCATTGACTGAGGCTGAAAGAGCAGCCTTTGGATGCAGTGAAATTGGTGGTAGCTCGGAAGGTGTACCAGATGTACACGAGAAAAGGTCTTGGAAAATGAAGAAAGCCGTGGCAAAAAAACAACCAAAAGGCCTAAGAAAAATAGTCAACCTCCAACCACTGAATCCTGCTCAAGCAACTTGTCAATCATTCCTTTAACAGTAACAACAACATCCCCATCTGAAACAGAACCCCCGTTCAATGACAAGTCAAACCTACTTACAATACCAATAGAATCGTCCTCACCGGATAATAAGGGTGCTGAAGATGACTTTGAATTACCACTCTAGGTTTGGTTGATACAACACAACTTGACTCCAAAAAAAATCGAAGAAAAGAAGAAGGAGATCGAAAAATGGTGCAACCATAATGAAACACAGTTCCAGTATCCGAACGAAGAAGACAAAAATTTACAAAGGTGTGGATGTTCCTTTCTACGAAAAAGAGTGGAATAACAAAGGAAGACCAATACGTACACGTAGTTAGTTGAAAATAAACATCCGAAGTGTTCGCTCGCACAAAAAGAGAAACAAATAAGTATTGTTGTACTTATATTAATAATAAAAATTAAGTCAAACAAGTTCTAATATTATACGTGTTATTGTTGTCACAGATTCAAGAGCTGCAGAGAGAGTTAGCTACTTTGAATTCAAAGTTCGAACAACATGAGAAAACATTGAAGTTGAAAATTAAGCCCTTGAGAAGATATATATCTTGTCTTTCTGTTCTATAGATGAAGAGGTACCCGAAACTATGGGTGTGGTACCAGCTAAGAGGTTACAACCTGAAACTATTTTTTTGTTTTACGCAAACATGGTTGAGAATGACACAGCGTGAAGAGGATGGAGGTTCATATTGTAGAATATGCATAACTTACAACGGTTAAAAATGATGAAGATGCAACTGAGGATTGAGTTGAAGATGTAAGTGTAGCACCATATGAAACGTTGCAAAAAAGTCTGTTATTTATATTTTAGAGATCAATGCTGGCACCATGGTGCATTTCGAGAGTACAGTAGTTGTACCAGCTGAACATGAGGCAGATACAACCTCGTAGGAACCAGTAATGGTGCAGGCCAAGAGGACAACGGTAGTACCAGCTGAACAAACAGTGGATGCAATCTCACGGGAACAAGTAGTGTTGCATGACGAGAGTCAACAGTAGTACAAGTTGAACAACCGGTGGACGGTGCCGTAGTTGGGCAGACTAAACATGTAGCAGAGCAAAAATAGGACGGTAAAGACACAATAGAGTTGGCTTCAGTGATGGACCTACTCAAAAATGAGGCATATGCTACGTCGAAGGAACCAACGAACGAGGTAGTTCTTGAAAATAAATCTCCTGCAACATAGGTAGAACATGAGAATTTGGAATAGGCTGGATTTGTTGAACCACGAGAACAGGCAGTGGGAGCAAATAAATTTGTGCTAAAGGAGGCAGATACTATACAAGAGCTACAACAGCAACAAGATGAAGTAGAAACGACAGAAGTAGACCCAGAATTGAACAAGTGAAGAATGAAGATCTTGAAGATGTAAGTAGATATTAAGTTCATTAAGATGCAATATTAATTAATATATTTTGTCATATACTGTGTTTATGAAGTCATATAGTGTAGGGTTTGGAGATGTTTAAGTGTAAATTTTTTAATTTTTTTTGATATACTTTGAAAAGTTATGAAACCAAATCACATGGTTTTTTATTACATAAAGCGCATTGTTAAGATTTTACTTGATTTTCAATTTATTTATCACTCGTAAATCGTACGCTGAAAAAGAAATAACAAATTATATGCATAACATCAAATAAATCGCATGCATTTAATGTCACATCAATCTCATCCATGTAATATCTTAGCAAATGCATGCATATCATAATGTTGAAAATTGAAAAAGCTACTCGAACATTGTAATCGCATAGTTATGTGACTTAGCAATCACATTCATTCTAATTTACGGAGCAATCGTGTCTCTTTGTTTTATTTTACAACACATTGTTGCATAACATGGTCTACCATGGTACAAATCTCATGTTTACTAGGTTGGAAATTTGACATCAATCTCATGATGGTTGTACATGTGAAGCTTAATGTCCAATGTGCAAGGTATGCCATGGAAAACCCCAAACAGAAGATGGAGGCCAACAACAACCTGGATAATAACATCAACAACAAGAAGACGAGAATGGAGATCGACATCAATCTCGTGACCGATAACCAACCTTGGCGAAGAGGGAACAACTATCCTAAATAGAATCAACGCAACAACTCCCACAAGAAGACCAACCCCAACAAGAAGCACAACCATGCACGAAAGCATAAGTATTAACCCAGCCAGAAGCATAAAAAAAGTCCAACCGTTGCTTGTAGAGGAAGAAGAACACCACGAACAAGGGGTCATGGAGACTGAATTAGCCATCCAAGGAAAAGCATCATCATTCGTTGATACGACGAAAAAAACAATATGTTTTGACCTACCATGCTTCGATGATAGTTTGATATAATGTACACAATCATTTTTTGACGAAGTGGATAAAGTCGAGGCTAATTCTATCGTGCAACGGAGTTTGGATTCTTTCTAGGAGGCTACGTTTAATCAAAATGTTGGAGATGGTGCTTCTAACAATGATGTAGAGGAGACAAAATCATTGGTAAATGGATGTTTATTTATTAAAACATGTAATAAATGTAGTCATGGTTATTATAATATGATTACCAAATGTATATGTTACAGGTTGTAGCGGATGAGTATCTTAATTGGGATTTAATTATTCAGATATAACTGGGAGAGGATATGTTACTTACCAAGATTGGGGAAAACAAACAAAAACAACAAGACAAATAGTCGCAATGAATGAATACCACAAGGTCCTTCAAATGCAAAGAGAAAAAGACCAGGAAGATCCAGAAGTATGGTATTTACCATAAAATAAATTCTCATACAAGCTTAACATTAGTGCGAGTGAGGTAATAAAATTACCGCAAGTGTAGATTAATTTCTGGGATTACAACGGTAAGTGCAATTTAATTTAATAGTCCTTATTTGTCACATAATATTTTATTTAATCCTCCTCCATAAAACATAAAAAACTGGCCAATAAAGAGTTATGTCACACATTATTGGTGAAGTATTCGAGAAAATAAGGTCGGACACGTATATCGCGTAGGTTTTGAGGTGCCACATAAGAAATGACACATTGAACCACTCATTGTTGTTGGTTATTGATATGAAGAATGGTTCGGCCAAAAACTATAACTCATTGTTGACCAAAATAAATTTTACTGCAGACAAGACACGAAAACCGTTGATGCATTGGTAAGGATTTTTCTTGGTAAACACATCGTGGTTATTCAAATACATCGCATCAATAATTATAGAACAAATCGCGCAACTAATTTAGCCTGAAATCTCATTAATTAAATTACAAACAACTCCCTATTATGTTTTCATATCAATCACGAATTTCTTACGTTACACAAATTGCATGTAAACATTGTATGGTGAATCGCACGCTATTATTTTACATATAAATCGCAATCCACACCTTCAAACCAATCACATGTACAGTTGAACACATCAGTGTTGCTTAGTGCTATTTTATCAATTACATATTATATGAAGAAAATATACATACGCATGTAAAGAATGGATACAAAGTCAAGATTGTTAGAGATATCCAACAGCAAGAATAAGACACCCTCGACTGTGGAGTTTATGTTTGCTAATATGCAAAATACATCATCCATAACGGGTTTGTATCGTAGAAAAACAACGGATATATGTGTGCATGAACAAAAGCTCAAATATTTTATTATTTCCTAAATGATTCAAACACAAACCGTCGGTGGTAGCTACATTGATAGAGTTTTATCCAAATTCAACTTTTTTGGAAAATGAATGTATTTGTAAGTAATTCATTACTATTATAGTAATATGCGTAATTTGTTTTTGGTGTTTAACAGTTTCTTGACTCATTTAATAAGTAATTCATAACTTTTGTACCAAGGTGTCTATTATGTATATTGAAATAAACCACTATCATAGTGTTAAAGTTATAATATATATCGCAATTGCGATATAGGTTTTAAGATATGTAAAATAACATGTGAAAGTAATCTCCCATGATTACGGTATTACATGTAAATCACGCCAAGAATTTAAATGTTCACCCAGTCTCGTATGATTACGGAATTATAAGTAAATTGTGCTACGATGTTAATGGCATAGCCAATCTCTCATGGTTACGGAAGTACACGTAAATAGAGCTATAATGCTAAATAAACCAACCAATATTGCACTTATTATTTTACTAAAAAATCGCAAATTACTTGTGTGGTAAAAAAGATTTTGGTAACTGGACTATAAACTAAAGATGCATTGTAATTAATATATGAAAATGACAACTAGCTAGCTTATCACGTTAGTAATTAAACTTAAGGTAATTTTCTTATTGGTTAATTTATTGTTTGACAAGACTAAGGTAGATATTTAACCATAACAAAAGCATTAAATACACATTTAAATATTTATATTCAGATAAATTTTTGTACAATTGAGTTGGATTTTGACTATAAATAAGAATATGGAATTGTACTTATTCACTCATACACAAAAAACAAACGAACTAAAATCTTCATCTTCTAAAATCATGGCTACTTCCTCTCCAAATTCTTATGGCTACTCATCCTCCGACGATGGCTTTTCTGATGAGTCAAAACATTTCTCCGACTACAAATGCAGCACAACGTCCAAGTGCTCATCTGAGGCTTCAAAATATGGCTTCATATTTTCGTTCTCCTTCGAAAATGAGTACGACTCTAGTGATTCATGGTCGTTTTCTAGTTACGAATTTGACCCGAACGAGCTTTGAAAACGCAATAGGAAAAGAAACCTGTAGGATGATGAGGAAAATAGACTTGTAGGATGATGAATACACAAACGTGGAAGAAGATGATGAAGATGATGAGGAAGAAGTGGAGGAGTGGAGGAGTGGAAGAGTCTGACTCGGAAGACTCTTCTGGTGATTGATAATTATGGTGGTCGATTTGTTTTTTTGTTTGGATTTAAAACTATAAATCCTAAAATATGTTGTATATTTATTAGGAATGAGTTTCTGGATATTTTTAGTGCCATGTATGTTGTTATCTAATATTAAAAATTTGTGATTTAGCTCTGGTTTACTTGTAAAGTTGATGGTTATTTTCGCAAAGCAATCATATTATTGCATTACCAGGAACATGATATCGTATAACTTAACTAAAAACACGATGTGTTTGGTGGATATATCTCACATCATGAAACACATTGCAATTAATAGTTTTTACAAAGCAATCGCATGACTAAAAATGGATGAACACGCCTGATTAAAGCTAACCATTAGCAGACAAGTGTAGTTCTTGCAATACCAAAACGCGGACGAGCTAGTAAGACAATATAATCGCAGGAATATATTAATCACTAAATCAAAACTAAAAATTAGTAAGATATTAAGTTAGTAATAAATTGAAAAGAATCACATTTGCAATAAAAGCCGTATCTCGCAAAGTTAGATACAATTGTTAGAAAATAACCAAAATTGCGAAGATGTTTTACAATATAAGTCGTAATGTTATGACATTGATTAGTAAATCGAAAATCCCAGTGAAACACTGAAATCTCAAGGTTTAGTAACATATTGTACAATACTCGCAGGTAACGGTGAAACTTCATAAGTTCTCATGTGATGTCCTGCTTTCAAACAACGGTCGCACCGCAATTGGCTGGTTGTTATTTCTCCTCTGGATGAAATTCTCTTTTTCTTAGGCTTTCCAGCTCGTCTTTTCATGTTAGGAGGCATAATTTCAGGGTCAGACGAATCATTAGAGTTTGATCATTCACCAAAATTGGTTGTAGCCAGTATGTTAAAAGAATAAGTTAACCTAAAATTTCTAACCGTGAAGAATGGCTCTATCAAAGTCATAAGATCTTCATACACCGATGTTATTGTTGCTAATGCGTAAGGACATGAAAATAGTCTTTTTGTCATGTACCACAAAAATATATGAAATTAAGCATGTTAATGACCGTAACATGGTATGAAAAAACTTCAAAAAAATTATGGAAGACTTGCGGAGTAGCCACAGTCGACCACTTTCGACATTATGTTTAAATTTCTTCTCATACTCGGGGCATAAACTATTGTTCCAGATTATCGCCTCCGTTTAACGGCATGAAATATGATTCATAAGCAAGGCTCTTATATTGTCTAGCAATTCAACAATTGGTAGATTGCATAGTTTTTTATTTGTGTGTTAAACGATTCGATCGCATAAGATGCCATAACACCATATCGTTTTCCTATTAACGAATCCCTGAGCATACTCACTCGGAGGAAATATTTCAAGAAATTTTGTAATTCTACTACCACATTCAATTACAAATTGTGAAAGATAATCATTAAAAATATCTATTGTGGAAGAATAAGCACATCGATTAAACAGACATAACATCATTTTTTTACTCTCGGTTAGTACGCTCACTCCACACATTCCGAATGAAACGGAAAATACAGTACGCATGATAGCAATTTGGATATGCAACAAAAACAAAATTTATAATACCAAAATGACGGTTTGATATAAATGTTATCTGATGGTCCAACAAATGAGGTTCAGACTCTTCGAAAACCACACCTAATTATCAGAATCTTCACTACTAACAATACCAAAAGCGACAAGAAATATACCTGCAATATTGAAAGAGTTAACTGCTCATACATTTATTTCATCGTCGGAAGCTAACATTAGAATCGCATTAATAGAGAGCATTAGAATCACATCAATAGAGAACATTAGAATCATATCATAATAATTTTACATACAAATCACATGACGGACAACAATAGTTTACACCTGTGTAGCATGGTTAACACGAGCAAGAAAATCATATTAATGGGTAACAATATAATCACACCATAACGCATTTACAGACAAATCGCACACTAGCATACAAAAGGGTACACTTGTCTAGCATGGCCAATAAGGTCAAGCAAATCGCAATAATGAATAAAAAATGAATCACATATTAACAATCTAACCTACGAATCATAACGACAAAAAATACTTATCTCGTGCGGTCTATTACCTCACAACTATCAGGTCCAAATATAAGTAAACTCGGAAGTAAAAGCGTTAGACTAACAGTTATTTCCATCCTTTGCTACGACAGGTAGCAATACACCCATATGTTTTCCAGTTAAAAAGGTTTCATCGATATACAACACCAGGCGACATGAATGAAAACCTTGAAGACATGAGCCGAATGCTATAAAGCAGTGTCTGAACATGTTTCTAAGAACTAATTTCAAGTGACAGTCGGTAATACTATCACAAATCTTCAATCGTTTGAAGTATCCCTTTAGCAAACTAAAAGAACTATTAGTATCTCCAAAAAATCCCCTCACTGCCTTCTCTAAAGAATTCCACGAGAGGCGGTATGAGATGTCTAAACCGTAGTCTTGATTCAGAGACGATTGTATATTTTTCACCATTGCCGAATGACATGTCCTAATCGAGTCATGAATTCCATCCGCAGTCAAATCTGATGTCAAATGTCTACTATGTCGTTTGGAGAAAACGAGGCAACATGTATGTCATTCAACAAACCGTTTTATTGTCATGAATCTGGTTGTAGAATCAATTGATGTATAAAGTCTCAATTTACATCCACTTGAGTCTTTCTTTTCACAAAAACAATGCTCTTACTAAATACATTTTGCATGCACTTGAAAGTAAAACCATGCTCTAAGGCATATTAGCATAAGGGTAATCTTAGACCTACAACAGCTTCATCAAAATCTTGAGCAACAGATGTGATAGCATCAACCCAACCAGTAGTAGACATATGCCTTTTCTGTGTTCATAATTAACTAAACCATTACTTTTCTCCCTACTAGTTCGTTGATTATGAGAGCTTCTCCCAAACTTAGGCTAGGTTCTTTACAATTTTCTCCCGACACTTCATCAACTAGCTGTTATTCTATGACAAAACTAACGCTTTTAAGACGCTCCACATCAAGATATACGATTAAGCAATAAAATCCATCTCATTATTAAACAAATAATTCTTTTGATCACCGCAAGAGTAGGTAATAGTGTAGTTACCTCTGATCACCTTGTCTCATCTCTTTTAAACATAATCTTGAATACTTTGAAAGTTTTCAAACTCGTACAAAGGAACAATTATAGTTTCGTGACTATATTTGAAAATACAAACTCTTGATTTAGACATATATTACTCTGCATTGTATAAGTTTAAATATTTAACATAAAACTTGCAATATCATTAATATTAGACTCGCATGTTCATTAACAGACTTAACTACCATCGTTCAAAAACAAAGGAATCGGATATATATATATATATATATATATATATATATATATATAAACGTATGTAAATCGTATAACCTATTTACATAGGTATCGCAATAATAATAAATATGTAACACACATGTTTATCGTTTCTAAATCTAAACTATTCTCGCATAGTCGTTCACTGATTGCTCATGCTGAAAATGTCTAAAATCGCATCGTCTAGGCCTACAATCACATCATCAACCTATCATACTAAAAAATTAGATACCGACTTATATACAATCAACCACAATCAAAGCAAATACAATAAATGAATTATACACAATACAACATGTTTACAACTTAGCAATCAACATAAAAACATGAAATCTTGCTGTTATAAAATCCATTTCGAAAAAAAAACAGGACAGAATCAGAGTGTCACTAAGCTACGAATTTTCACATGACTAAAAACCCACATGGATAAAGATATTTTTCGATGATGAAAAGATAAAATAGGTCAAAAGTACAAAACTACGATCAAAATAAGCTTAAATCAAGAAGCCAACATAAACAGCCACATATAAACTCTGATTGTTAGTAGACGGTTCACGGTGGTATGAAATCGGAAGGTAGAATCGACGTTGAAGTACATCGATCACCTAAATTCTTTTTTTTAAATTGATATAAAAAATGGGTATTTTGTTACGGTATGAAGAGAGGGAGGTGGTGCTTACAGATTCAAATGTTTAAAATATCTAAGTGGATAAAAAACATCAGCCATTCATAAAACAATAAGCTTATATAGTTGGTAAATGTAACTTTGGGTATTACAAAACTATTGGGTATTTAGTGAGAATTATTTTGGTAAAGTGGGTCTTAAGTAAGCATAAATGATAGTTTGAATATTAGACGGTAGTATCGTTTGTGAGTAGGTACTTATGGGATCATTTCTCTTTATTTTTTATTGATATTACAAAATGACACTATTTTGGAATAATTTGCTTTATCTAAAACATCAATTATTTTGGGAGTGAGAGTAATTTACTGTGTTTTGATAGCCCTTGAATGTTGGTAATATAATTTATAAGAGTGTTTATGCTGTGTCGTTATTTTATACCGTTATAATGTTTTTAGTGTTGTATGGTGTGACGTGAGAGATTCACGAATTCTATTGTCATGCATTATACTATTATGTGTGACATGGCGTGATGCGTTATTGTATCATATTTAACCAACCATTTATCATATTTTTTTATAATTTATTAAAAAATTAATATGTATGCGTTAATTTATTAGAATTTTAATAAATTAAAATATTTATATCATAAACAAAATATCTGTAAATTTATTTGATATTTGATATAATTATAGTTAGATATTATAGTTCATTAAATCTTACCAAAAAAATTATTTATAATATCTAACTATTAAACATATAACTATATCTAGATCTTTAAACACTATATTATTTAAATTGTTGGAGTTTTTAGATCTTTCAGTTATTATATAGTTTTAGTAGTTCTTTAGATATTTCAAATGTATATGTTAAATTGTTTTAAATAGTTTATTAGATATACAAACTATTAGATAATTCAATTATATATTATTTTTTTTTGGAATTGTATCTATATGTATACATATATTAGTTGTATAATCGTAAAAAAAAAATTTAGAAATATATTTAATTAACAATGATATATGTATAATATTCATATAAATAAAACAAAACAATAGATTAATTGGACCAAATAATTATGAGGTTTAATATAATAATACATAAAAATATATATAAAAAATATTTAATACAATCAAATATTAAAAAAAATAAGGAGCATGATCTTCATAGTTGAAAGGTAGTGGTGGAGGATATGGAGTAGAAGGAAGATCAGTATCCATATGTTCAGCAACCGTATCCAAATTCATACTGTCCATCATCCGTCGTATACTTCATTATACATCTTCATGTGTTCATTATGCCAATGCACGTGTTCATTATGTGCCCATTCCATATATTGGCAATCAGATTGTTGTTGTCGTTGTTGAGTATAACTACCCGCATTGGAAGCGGTCGTTGATGCGTGGCTTGTTGAGGGAAAACTGGAAGATAAACCATGTGTTTTGGTAACGTCGTTATATTCCCATACATCTGACAAAAAAATCGTAAAATTGGGACCATAGCTTCCATTTCGACCACAACTCTCATTGCCTAGAATATATTTTATTGGTTTCTTAAAGAATGCTTACATATACTATAGTTTTTTCTAACTTTACGTGTAGTCCACATACTCACATCTATCCATTGATTAATAAGCAAACGACTTATAATCATCACAAAAGGTAACTTTACCCCAATATGATCAAACAAGACAAATTAATTCTATCTTTCATTCTTATTATAGTAACATGTTACAAATGTTTGAATATACCAGAATTGTGAATCAGTGTTATTAGTATGAATAAAATAACTATTGAGTATTTTCAAAGGTAATTTACTTTGATCATCAAAATTAGCTCCAATAGCTTTACGTTTACCATTAATTGCTGGTTCTCATTACCACCATTTAGTGTTTCTATTTCCTCATCAAATATTAGAGCCCAATAATTACCTCATCTCATAATGCGTGAGTTGGCTGGAGAAATTCTTTTACTAAGTTGTTTTCAAAAAAACTAAATTCAGAATTATTAATTACGAAACTTATTCCTAAACATCGAGGATCATTAAAAATTATACGCTCAGTTGTATAATTTTTTTTAATTAATTCAGTATACCAATCACAATTGAACCTAGCAAAACCTAACCAACCCAGCCCTCTCTCGCTATCAAGCTAATTTTAAAAAGTTTGGATACCAAAATATTGGATAAGTTCTTCGTAGTCTAAATATATATCTGAGACAATATGGACCCCACATTATGGTCTTAGATAGTTTTGAACGAGAATATTTCATTCCCCTCATGTTCAATAGTCTCGGATTTTTGTCTTTATTGGAACAAATAATTTATATTGGATTTTTTTATTCTTCTCGACGAGGATGATTAATCGTCACATCTTCGGATGTTGTTTGAGTTTTTTAAGCCACTAAACAATTTCTTGATTTTTTATGAGAGATTTAAGAAGAGTATTTAATTGTTTGATAAGTGTTGTGAATTTGTATTTTACAACAAACACTCTATTTATAGAGTTTTTTTTCTCTCTAAAATCATATATCCGATTTAAGGTATTAGATATCTAGTTTCCAAACGACTATTCTTTTAAACAAACATCTGGAATCGAAAATTTGATTCCCTAAATCGAATATCCGATTCCAAACAGATTTTCAAAAAAAGTGATTTGAAATCAGATATCTGATTCGTAGCCAACTGGAAATCTGATATAGAATTGTTTTTTTAATTTTTTTTGGTTTTCTCCTCTATCAATAAAGTGGAAACTCACTCTACTCTCACTCACCTCTCAAAACATCTCTCAAATTCACTTATTCAACTAAAAGATCTAAAAATATAACTTGTTAGTTTTATATTCATTTCTACAATATCTTCTTCATAATTCGCAATCGATAAAATCAATCAAATTTGGTTGAGGTAAGATTATACTTGCTGATTTAATAGTTTTTTTTTATATAATTTTTTAATTTATTTATTTGTAATATTGTTCGATATCAATTTTGTTTACTAGTTTTTCATGTTTTAAAAAAATCATTTTTTGTTTGTGATATTATTTAATATTAGTTTTTATTTTTTTTATTGGTTAATTTTTATACTCGTAATTGATATTAGTTTCTAAGAGTACATTCATAGATCCTCAAACTAGTGGTGCTTTTGAGTTTATTTAAAATACATATAGGGAAGAAACGATGATATATGTTGTTAGTACTTCACAACCATTTTCTTTTGGTGATAATTGGGGATATGTTAATTGGATGCATAATGGGTAAACTCAAGAGCCATACACATCCCACGTAGCTCTATGAGATCGAAAACTTTTAAATATTATTGACAACAAAAACAAATCATTCATGATACTATGTTATATTTGCAATAGAATATTTCTCTTACTAGTATTATAGCTACATATATTGATTTTGACATGTTATGTGTGACTGTTCATTGGATGGATCCTAAATGAATATTTTAAAAAAGAATTATATGGTTTGAATCTATTGGCAAACACAATGTTTTTTATAATTACTGAGAATCCTTGAGTGTATGGATGTTTTTCAAATTTTTTAAAAAAATCTTTGTTTCATTCGTTAATGCATCTGCGAACATGATAGTTATTGAGCATCTTAAAAATAATTGCAACCGTTTATTTTCTAAAATGTTTCACACTAGATTTTTATGTCATATACTTTAATTGGTTGCAAAATATGGAATAAGTATAATAGCGGATGATCTTATCAAATCTATTAAAGCAGAGGTCCTACTATGCTCTGATAAGGGAAGGAAAATATAGATAAACAATATGTAATTTACTCCATAGATAAGACCAAGATTTATATATTTAGTGGTTAAGGACCAAAGCAAAGCAAACATAAGATATAGAGGGGTTAAATGATACACCCCAAGAACTTGTCTGTATATAGTCAAATAGTGGGGTGAGAAGTCCACTTTTATGATGGTAATTATGTAATTTTACTACCCACCTCATTTACAATATAAAGGACATTCCCTTTTGGGGAAAGAGGCCAATGATTAGTCAATTATTGCTACATTTATTCCTTTTGTATATTTTTCTTTCTACCAACCACTCATTTAATTGTTTGATGTCATTTCATATGAATATTCCCTAGTCTGATCCTCTCCCACGAACATTTCTGCTTCTGAACTACACTAAGGATTTTCTGAGTTCATCATGCTCGATCTCTGTTTCCATAAAAAATGGTCTTAAAGACCTTATTAGGACTAGTGGAAAACCATTAAAAAAATTATTTTAGACGTTGAAACTAGATGAAACTCTACATATTATCTTCTTACACGTTCTTATACATATAAAAAAGAGATTACTACACTTTTTAGTATATATTTTCCTAATAAAACTTTTAAAAATCCAAATTGGGATTACTGTAGTACAATGTTAAGGTTTTAAGACCTTTTAAAGATGCAACTAAAACATTTTCTACGCGATATACTCTTAACATTCACTTAGAACTTTTTGAAATCACTAATCTTGTCATGCATATAAATAAATATATGGATAAGAATATTGATAAGGATGTGACATTCGAGTAGTAATTATAATAGATGTGGAGTTAGAGCGGCACGTTAGCACGTTTTGGTATGTAATAAATAAGCAATAACAATGGAGTTAGAACGACACATTACGACACTTTGATATGTAATAAATGGATAATAAATAGTGCGGGGAAGGGGAATGGGGAGACCTATCCGAATTCTCTTTTGTATATATAGATAGAAAACTCTCAGAAGAAAAAGACAAATTTTATATTAAAAACATACAATTACTTTATAAATGTTCTTTTCCCTTTTATCTTTCTTATTTTATCTTTCTTGAAAACCTTTTGGTATTTGATTGCGGTTTTTGTCTCATCAAATTGGCGACGTCTTTAGGAAACGTATACTCTTTTATCTTTATATAAACCAAAATAGTTTTTATTTTTGGGAGAAAATATTTTTCAGTTAAAAAAAAACATTAGAATAATTCATATATTATCAAACATACAAAGTTCAAAATACTGTCTGTCATATTATGGAAATCACGAAATGAACAAATTAGACTCGAATAGCATCTTATATGGCCGGAATATTTATACAATAAGTTTTCCGAACTATCTCATTTATCAATATCCGTTCTAATTTATTTTAGAAATTATTTTAAAAAAAAATTATTATATTAAATTAAAGATGTAACTCATTTAACTACAAATAAATAAATGTGTTATGAATAAACATAATAATTTTAAAATATACATTAAATATAAATACATTTTTTTAAACTTAAATATTTTTATGTTCATTGAATCTATCATTAACCATGATATTTATTATAGGGAATTGCTAAAAAAAAGCCAAAATTACTCCGCGAAGTCGCATATAATTTTTTTAAAAAAACTACTCCGTGAAGTTATTTTGTTTGACGATTTTACCCTTACAAAAATGTTATAAATAGTCAAAATTACTCCGCGAAGTTATCATAATTTCAAAAAAAACCCCAATTCTTTAATTTTGCTCCACCTTCTCTCTAAAAAGTTAAAAAAACTATAACTAAAATTCTAACTAAAATTAAAAGTAAATCTAACCTAAATTAAATTAAAAGTGAACTAAATCTAAAATTATAACTATATAATTAAAACTAAAACTAAAACTAAAACTAACCTTATTGTCAAAGTAACGCACTAACCAAACCTAATCTATCTAACCCTCCCCATTCTTCACATAAATCACGCCTCCCACCTGACCAAACGAACACACATCCGAAACCCACACCGAAATCGGCTCTTTCTCTCACCTGACCAAACGAACACAACACATCACCCATCTAAGCCGAAATTGGCACCGAAGAACGAAATTGGCGTAAGAAGAAGGAACCGGAACGACACCGGCGAGGAAATCCGCCGAATCGGAATCGAAACAATCTACTATAAGTTGATTTCGTTGTTGTTAGATAGTTTAGTTAGGTTTAGTTAGGGTAGTAGTGTAGTTTTAAGGGTTTAGTGGTCTAGGTAGGATCTGGCAGAAGCTTGAAGCTTCTGCCATGTCGAAAATGTTCTTCGCCACACGGGGGCGAAGAACAGGGTCCCTACGCCATCGCGTGGCGTAGGGTTGGTTGCCTACGCCAGATGGATGGCGTGGGATCCTGGGTGTAGAGTTGGTTGCCTACGCCAGTCGTACTTCTACCGGGAGCGAG
The DNA here is from genome assembly GCA_036936605.1 of Limnanthes douglasii subsp. nivea. Lineage (NCBI taxonomy): Eukaryota > Viridiplantae > Streptophyta > Magnoliopsida > Brassicales > Limnanthaceae > Limnanthes > Limnanthes douglasii. Next base: position 106,262,536 of record JAUPFV010000004.1, on the reverse strand, counting down.
GCAATAGCAAACACAATTGAATGTAGTCGCGACTAGTTTTCCGCATCTAGGAAAGGACATCCAATTTGCAAAAGGTGCATTGTTTTTATTAAAAGTCAACCGGTTTATCTCCTTATCAACTTCGCTTTCATCGTTGTAATATGCAACCCGTTTATAAAACTCATGATCGCTCTTTAGCTCGTGAACCAAGGCTTATCTAACCATTAGCCATCCACTTTCGTTACCGACCATACCATGCGCGATGGCTCTAAAACCACAATTACCGTCGGGCATTACATTTATAATTTGGCTTATGAAAAGACGCATATATTGAGGTATGTCTTTTGAAAATCTCGAGTCCAAAACATTTGGTAATCTAGCCGGGAATGGTTTAGCCGAGAATGACGGTATAACTTTGATGTGGTTCTACGCATCCGGAGTGCCTAAGCCAACACATTGAACCCATTTTGCTATATTTTTTTGCGGTTTTGCTCCGGAATTAGTAGGAGTATGTGCGGCAACCGTTCTTGCGGTGCTACCGAGAGTGCCGACCGGGGTTGCTATACTAGCGGCGGGTGTTACCATTCGTGGAGTTTTGGCACTATCTTGGGACTCGAACATTTCTTGTTTGACGTATTCGTGATACGAAGGATCCCTTTTCGTAGAATAATCACGTTGGACTTTGCTACCTTTAACGCGACCCCGACCGCGTCCACGACCATGGCTTCCAACACGTCTGGGAGTTCTACCGCGGGTTTTAACCTTCTCGAGGGGTTCGCAAAGGAGTGTAGTCGAAGGATCCAATTTTTTTTGAAATTTTTTGAGCCAATGATTTTGTTCGTAAACATCAAACTCTTCAAGTTTCACAATTAGATTTGCGAAATTAAATTTTACTTCTTCTTCACCGGTGAGTTTGACTCGCAGAACGATATCTAGTCTCTTCCAATGCTCATCTATAATCCGAGTAGGTACATGTCCGTCCACTCTTCGGATTGCCTCAAGTTTGTGCGAACACGGCAAACCATGGATCGTACGATCGGTGCAAACGCACATAGATTTTTCACCACCGCTTTTATCAACATAATTATCGTATACTATCGCCAATGCAATAGGTGATACGTACCCCTGTAAAAAATTGAACGGTTTGAAATCTTGGAATTTGTGAATTAGACTGCACTTGCTAAGCTCCATCGATTCTTTAATGGTCGAATGTTGCATCGCTAACAAGCCATGCACTTTATCCCAAAACCCATCTGATGATGAAAAATATCAAGAACGGAAAGATAATTGAAAAATATATAAAAAAGGAAAAGTTGGCAAGATCCACAAGAAAATACCCTCACTGAAACCCTAGCAAAATGATCTCTCTCTTTTTAAGAAAAGATCAGTTAGCTTATATAGCAATTGTTGTGGGCTTTTTGGCCTATTGTGCCATTGGACTTAAACAATTGGTCCATTAGAGGCTAATTCAACCCACAAACTTACTAAGTAAAAACATATTCACTTCTTATTACAAAGTACATATTGGTTAAATATTCCAAAAATCTGACTTGCGAATCGAATAAATTCTTCCCTCATCAGTAGCCCCCTTAGTCCTTGCGAAGAATTCTAAGGAAGGACTAGTTTTATCACTACTTCAGATTTTACTTGTTCCTTATTTGTAGCCCCCCAATAGTTGCGAAGAATTCGGAGAGATGAGTAATTTTGGCGCTGCTTCAAATGTTACCTGTGAAAACATAAAATGTCTTGGCCAACAGATGTAGGAAATGTAGACCAACAAATGTTAGAAGATCCATCAGATCCAAAATAATAAATTTTAAGTGTTGACCAACTAATGTTGGAAGATCCGGATCCAAAATAACAAATCTCATATGTTGACCAACTAATAGTTGGAAGATCATTTTGATCTAAAATAGTGAACTTCGAATGTTGACCAATTAAAATTGGAAGATCCATTAGATCCAAAATAATAATGAATTTTAATTGTTGACCAACTATTGTTGGAAGATCCCTCGGATCCAAAATAATAATGAATTTCAAGTGTTGACCAACTAGTGTTGGAAGATCCCTCAGATCCAAAATAATAATGAATTTCAAGTGTTGACCAACTAGTGCTGGAAGATCCTTTTGATCTAAAATAGTGAACTTCGAATGTTGACCAATTAAAATTGGAAGATCCATTAGATCCAAAATAATAATGAATTTTAATTGTTGACCAACTATTGTTGGAAGATCCCTCGGATCCAAAATAATAATGAATTTCAAGTGTTGACCAACTAGTGTTGGAAGATCCCTCAGATCCAAAATAATAATGAATTTCAAGTGTTGACCAACTAGTGCTGGAAGATCCGGATCCAAAATAACAAATCTCATATGTTGACCAACTAATAGTTGGAAGATCCTCTAGATCCAAAATAGTAATGAATTTCAAATGTTGACCAACTAATGTTGGAAGATCCCTCGGATCCAAAATAATAATGAATTTCAAGTGTTGACCAACTAGTGTTGGAAGATCCCTCGGATCCAAAATAATAATGATTTTCAAGTGTTGACCAACTAGTGCTGGAAGATCCGGATCCAAAATAACAAATCTCATATGTAGTAAAAACCTTTTTGTTTCTGAAGTTCGAATCTTTGATCAAATAACTACTTATAATTAAGAACCCTCACAATTTGAAAGAAAGAATAGGTACCAATAAATCAAAGACACAACATAAAGTAAATGACAGTGATCAACAACCCTATAATTTGAATGACAAACCTTAAGCTTAACTAGCATAATAAAAAAGTCAAAATCTACCCACAGAACATATTTAGAACAATCACGGGTCATAAAAAACACCCAAAAGTTATTTCGAATTTTCTAATTTCCATTTCTTGCCGACAGTATCAGAAATGTTTGTGCAAGCGCAGAATTGAACAAGCCCTAAGCTAAAAATAATATTTTGCTAGTCTCTAGTATAGTCGTATCTGAACTTCAATTTATTCTAGTTGTCTATATAACCGAAAAAACTCTCCATGGCCTTGAGGAGAACGGAGAACCCTTGATTTATTCTAGTCGTCTAATGGAGCAACAATTATCTAGCATGCATGCCTTGAAGAAGTTAAACCTTAAAGTCGAATCAGTTGTGTAGAACTAGTTCCAAGCTTGAGTGCTATTTCATGAGCATTTTGCCATAAAATGTGTTAGAAAAAGATTCTACTGGTAGATAAGTACCTATTCTATCTTGAACAGTCTAAATTTATTTTTAAATGTAACGACGCATCTCAAATAAGTATAATGTGGTCGGCTTCTTATCTAATGGCATACAGTACAAAGTAGAGACAAGATCATGAATTGAAAATACTGAATAAAATGTTTAGTAAGAGACGTAAAGGGAAATATATCACTCACATAATTATTGATAGTGATCATATCAACATTTAAGGTAGAAGAGCTCGGTCTAACCCAGCAAGGCCATGCACCACCCTTGCTTAGAAGCTGGTCCAGAAGATCTTGTTCCTCGTCTCGGTCAAAAGATAGACATTCCAGTATGTCAAGCTTCCACACACAACACAATGATGAGATTCATTATTCCGAAGGATCTTCCACACGAAATACTTCTAAAATATATCGTTTTGAGTATAATAATCGAATTCAAATCCTATTACATGATGAGATGACAGCACGTCAATGTCATTTAGCACCGGTATATTATGGCAATAATTCCAAGAGTGTCTACAACTGTTGCTGCAGAGTGACTGGAACATAAACTGAACTACATCACTATCAACACTCCATGTTATGAGCTCATTGGTTGTGAACCCTCTACCATTAAAAAATTGATAACAAACATACTTAAAGACACAGCGAGTACATACCCAAAGAAAGGTAAGGGAAAAAACAAGAGACCAGCTGAGCTGACATACATGATACATGACAGAGAATGCAACATGAAAGACCAGTATACTAGTAAAAAGTTGTATCAATCATACAAATCAAGACATAGCAGCATGCTCTAGTCATGTACGGAATCTATTTATCCATCCATCTATGATCAAAGTTTCACTAAAACGAAGTCAAGATGAACAATAACAGGAAGCTAAGAAAGGATCTGTAACTCGCTTAGATCACAACACACATACAAACATCGATCTAAGAATTCTAATTAGTATAATTATATTGGCAATACAAATTAAAACGAGTAAAACCTAGTTTATTGGTTAGTAATCGAGATTTAAAAACGAAATCCACACCATAAGAGGGAGAACCAACAACGAACCTGGATCATCGTTGAACCTATCAGTGCGAGGATAAGGGGGTAGTTCCCGTCGCACCTTGCCGGGCTCGTAGTCGCTGCCAAAAACATATTTCGCTGCTATGATGAAAACTGCGCATTGGCAATAGAGGTCTATTGCTTTCCATCCGTCCACGACGATGAAACTTGCGTACCTGAGCATCCCTGTCTTCTTTTACTTTTCTTTCTTTCAAGCTTGATTCTTTCTCCGAATCCGAGTAATCCCTAGCATCTCTAGAACTATGTTTGCTTGATTTATGCCGTGAACTTCGTGGCATAGCCAAAACTCAAACTTCTCGAATTTAGCTGGATGTTATTTGGCAATGAAGAGGAATCAGTTCGTGAAGGATCCTTGCCTGATACCCCACCTACTGCACCATTTTTCACTGCACTAGTGCAGCTTATAGTTTGATACCTTTGCATTTTTCCAGGCTAGCACCACCCGCATACTACTTCTGTCATTGATCCACTACAGGAAAAATGTGCATGCAAAAATTCATTAAAAAATAGCCAAAATTATGCCTACACCCTATTCAACGAGATTTCAGCTGACACAATGCGTCTAAATTAGCACTAGCAACAACCTTGGCATCGCATTCTAAGACACTACAAACAGGTTAGTTCTCAATCGCCACATAAATGTAGGATTTTGAAGCCCAATTTTACGAATTCGACTACCAAAACTGAATGTCAATTAACAACTCATAACTAACTCTGATACAGAGGTGGAATAAGTACACTAGCCATGACTATTAACCCTTAATGGAAAGCCTGCTTTGAAGTTGAAGAGAATTATAAAACCCACTACAAAAGCAAAGCACTCACCAGAATTAACAATCTTGATGGTAATCCATATACCACCATTAACAACCACTAACCCTAACTAGTAGAAAAACACATTAAGCACCCAATTCAATAATCAAATCAATTAAACACCATATAATCATGTAGCTTTAAACACGTATCTACCCAACGCAAACACAGAGAAACAACAAAAAGAGAAAACACAACGTGAGATTTAGAAATAGAGAAACGAATCTCGAGTTTTTCGAAGTTTGACTCTATCGAAACGGTTTCGTCAATTCGAGCTACGTATCGGATTGATGGCGATGAAGATCAGGACCGATGACGAAGGACGCCGTTCTTGCTTCCTCTTCTTGGCTAAATGCCCCTTTCTTTAAGTTCGGACTTAAGTGATTTTCCCATAGCAGTCTACAGCTTTTACCACAACATGAGAGGCCAGAGTGTTTCTGCACATCATTCCAATTTCCCTCCCCGTGCTGCCGGACATACTCGATTAAAATTGCATCTTCAGAAGACGTCCAAGGTCCCTTCTTCAGAAAACTCCTTTCTCTGATCTTCCACGTTCATCTGTGCGGAATTTAATCAACCATCAAGGTAAACCTTTTCTACCGTATGTTACATGACCATGTAGTGCGTGTAATCGAAATCCATAGCCGCTCGATTCGGTATGAATCTTTCCTAGCCTTCTGGTGAGAAAGAGTTGGTCTTGAAGTGGATTTCTAGATCTGGGAATCATGTGTAAAGGACCTGGATCCATATCTGTAAAATACAAAGAAAACACAAACACACAAACACTAATACGAAATTCTATGAAGATATTAACAAAACAATAGATCCTGCAAAAATTTTAGATGAATCAAGAAATATTATAAATAAAAAGAGAATAACGAGTAGTGGTGTGTCCAAAATTGTTCAGAGAGAATAGCAAGAATGATCGTCGTTAAAGCTTGGGTTCGAAAGGGAGAGGTTGTGGTGGTTGGCGATGGCCATGGCGAGGAGGCCCATGAAGCTTTGGCTCTCTCGAAGGCGAATTCGAGTACATAGCAGCGAGTCAGAGGGTAATCCTTTAGGATTCGATTGATAAAAATGATGCTCGTAACGGTTTTGGATATGTTATCCACATATCCGGGTACCGGTGACGTTCCCACAGACGGCGCCATTTGATGATGAAAAATATCAAGAACGGAAAGATAATTGAAAAATATATAAAAAAGGAAAAGTTGGCAAGATCCACAAGAAAATACCCTCACTGAAACCCTAGCAAAATGATCTCTCTCTTTTTAAGAAAAGATCAGTTAGCTTATATAGCAATTGTTGTGGGCTTTTTGGCCTATTGTGCCATTGGACTTAAACAATTGGTCCATTAGAGGCTAATTCAACCCACAAACTTACTAAGTAAAAACATATTCACTTCTTATTACAAAGTACATATTGGTTAAATATTCCAAAAATCTGACTTGCGAATCGAATAAATTCTTCCCTCATCACCATCGAAATCCAATCGGCTAGACCCCACATATTTTTTCAATGTAGCATGCGAGGTTTCGGCCCTATTAGAGGTGTGATTATTGAAATGCATGATTTTGTTAGTATAAGTGTGAACAAACCTCTCTTTATAAAGCGTAATCCACGAGTCAACCACATAATCCACCGCCTTATCTTGGTCTTTGAACACCGACCGCATCTTAGCCAACCTCTCGTTCATCACCTCAACGGTATTGGATGAAACAATGTCTTTCCAAGCCGCCAAAAGTTTTTTACCCACATTTCCGTCTTCAAATATTTTTTTCGTTCTCTAGCTAACATTTTTGTTGATATGCCACTCGCATAACATGTGACTAGCGCTAGGGAATAATTTTTCTATGCTATTCATCAAGGCTAGTTCGCGGTCCGTAACGATAACACAAGGCAATTCACAATCATTCTCCTCCATTACCGTTTTCAAGCATCCCAATGACCATTCGTAGTTGTCTTGTTTTTCACTCACCATAAACGCGAAACCAGTGCAAAACGTTTTGTTGGTCGATGTTACCCCGACTACTTCGAACAAAGGCATCCCGTAACGAATAACTTTATATGTGCTATCCATGATTAGAAAGCGTGGGAAGATCCGTAGGAAATCAATACTAAGCGGATATGCGAAAAAAAAATTGGTTATGACGTTAGAGCCTTCATTCCCCGTTCGTACCCAATACTTGTACTTGTGCAATTGTAATTTAACTAACAAGCATTTCATTTGGGATCGACCACCGTTTTCAACCATCCTCGTTCTTTGACGGTGATTGTAAACGTGACGAATATTTGAAGCATTCTCCGGATCGACTTTTTTCAAAGCACCAAATATTTGTCCCGGACTTGTTCCGTTCACCGTCAAAAGATCAACGAGCTATTTTTCCTTCCGTTTTAACTTGCACCATTGCAAATGTCCTTTGGCATACTTAATCGGTTCGTGGTTGTGCTTTCCGGAAAGGACACTAAGAGCCCACTTATCGTCTTTTTTTACCGGATTACCTACCAAATGAAAAGGGCAATTTATTTTTTTGCTACTGGTAGCCTTACGCTTACGGTCGCACTCTTTAACGGCCGACTCGAAAATTTCGGATCGCTCGCACCGATAATCCACTCTCGGTGTTCTCCCCCTCTTCCCTACCTCATCCGATGCTACGTTTATCGAAAAACCCAACGTCTTCCCCTTACGTTTTACCCACTCGGCCATCGAGTCTAAGCTATACTCATCGTGAGTGGTGAAATGGTGAGCGTAGTCCGAAACAAGCGAAATATCGCATTCGTTCACCTCCTGCTATACGTAAGAAGTAGAAAAACAAATTAAACCGCCATCCGGATAAGGTAAGCACATTCCGCCAATAAGAAGGCGTAAGATACCTTCTCTACGCCAGCGTCTGGCATAGGAAACACTCCGTACGCCACACGTGTGGCGTAGGAAAGGTCCCCCACGCCAATAGACGGCGTGGGAATCATGTTCTACGCCTCCTCATTGGCGTACGGTCTGTTGTCCACGCCAGAGGGTGACGAAGAACACTAGATACGGGTTTTTTCAAAAACTCTATTTTTTTGCAAAAATGAAAGAGGGAAATGCAATGTATCTCCTCGGGGGCCATGCTGCTCTGCGTGGGAAGTGTTTCCGACTCTTTTCCGTCCATGTTGTAAAGGTTTTGAATTTTTTTAAAAAATGGGTTTTGTTGGTTGTTAAGTTTCTATTTTTAGTAGGTTTGGAGAAGATGAAGTTTGAAATTATGTTTGCAACTTCATGGAATAGTTTGGACTCTAAAATGGCATGACTTGTAATTATTTAGACTTCCAAGGATTTTTTGGATTTTTTGGTTAGTGGCATTTTTGTAAATATTGAAAATCAGAAACATGCGACTTCGCGAAATAATTTTGGCTTTTTTTTAGCAATTATCTTTATTATATTATAGTCATACTTATACTGATATTACTGAACTGGACTAATGTTTAATGCTGATATTATTAGTAAATATGACTAATATATTATACTGATGCCACTAATAAATGTTTGTAAAATAAAAATTTATATTATATTTATTAGTGAAATTAAATTTAATATTATATTATATTGAAGTAACACTTATCACTTATATTAATAATTTATTAAAATGAGATTTACCATTAAAGATCCATCCAACAAATCTAATTGATAAAGACGTGAACATTTCAAGAGACTTTATATTTTAAATATCATTCTATATAAAATAGAGTAACCAATTTTTCTTTTTTTGTTTTTTTAATTTTAATTTTTAAAGGTCTGTATCTTTTAAGTCGTAACTCGGAAAAAGAGTCTGAAAATACCATTGATTTTGTTTTTTAAGACGAACAAAATTAGTACCATTCATGATATGTTTTGATTTTTTTTTAAATATTTTACACACGTTTCTCAGTTATATGGTTTCGCATCTAGTGACTTGTTTCGCATTTATCAAAATAAAGAAGTTTTTGCATCTACCAAAATAAAAGTGGTTTCCTATCTATCAAAATAAAGAAGGTTTCTCATCTACCAAAACAAAGATGTTTCGCATCTAGCAAAATAAAGAAGGTTTCTCATCTGTCAAAATAAAAAAAAGATTCGCATAAATCAAAATAAAGAAGTGTTCGCATCTATTAAAATAAAGACGGTTTCGCATCTATCAAAATAAAGAAGGTTTAACATCTATCAAAATAAAGAAGGTTTCGCATCTAGCAAAATAAAGAAGGTTTCACATCTAGCAAAATAAAGAAGGTTTCGCATCTAGCACAACAAAGCAGGCTTCGCATCTATCATAACGAAGAAGATTTCACATCTTCTTTGCGAACACCCTATAAATTTTAAAACTTTAAGACTCTATATCTTTTAAACCGTAACTCGAAAAAAAAATCCCAAAATACCGTTTGTTGTGTTTTTTTAAGACGAACAAACTAGTCCACTCATGATATGTTATGAATTAAAAAAATTTAGAACAAATAACGCTTCGCATCTATCAAAAACGTGTTTTGCATTTACTATTCCAGAAGAATTACACGTTTCGCAACTATCAATAGGTACATATACAAACGTTTCATATCTTCTTCCCTGAATCGTTTAACTCGACACAAAAATCTCATAAACTCAAAATAGACTAAAATCGACGAAAAACTAACTGAAATACAACAAATAAACTACATTAGCAACGTAAAAACCAGATAAATACCAAGAATCAGAAACAAAAACATATCTCGAGTACTTCTACTTAGAGCTGTCAATTTTAGACACGACGTGTAAACCCAACACGAACACGACCCAAAATTTTAGGGTTAGAGACATGATATTTCAGACTCGATGAAATTAAGACACGACACGAACCCGACTTGAAAAAAAATAGGTCGGGTTCGGGTTGGGTTCGTGTCACCCGAAACTGACCTGTAAAACCGAAAAGACTTGTAAACCCGAAACTCACCTGTAAAATCCGAAAAGACCCGTAAACCAGAAAAGACATGTGAAACCCGAAAAGAGATGTAAACCCGAAACAGACCTGTAAAACCCAAAAGACATGTACACCTGTAAAATAAAATACGTGAAAACACTTAACAAAATTTTATTAATAAAATAATATTATTTTAAAAATTTGACCTATAGATTAGACTACCAAAAATACTTATAAAACTTTATCAATGAAATAATTTTATTTTAAATTTAAAAGATATAAAATAAATAGTATACTTAAATAAGTATATGAGGGAGGACAAATGATGGTTCACATGTTTGCTATAAAGTTTTGAATTTTATTCTTCTTTCACGTATATTAATAAAGTTTTGAATCTTTCATCTTCTGTGTATATAGATTATAATATTAAGAATAAAAAATGGAAATGATTTATTATTTAACAGTTTTTTTATCTGATTCGTGTGAGTTTGCTGGATTTATTAATAGATATTGAATGCATTCAATCTTGTTTTGTGGGATGAATCGATTTACAATTCTAGTGGTTATTTGTTAATAAGTGACAACTTAGTGGTTATTTGATATTTTCTGAAATTTATTTAATTTATCTCATGTATTTTTTTTCATGTTTAGGTGAGATAGAAAACCCATCATCACCATATATTTTACGGTAAGATAACTTCACTGGTGATAGTAAAGCCGGTGTAAATATATGAAGTAAGCGTATCTTGACTTTATATAAATATAGTGGACCAATAAAATTTCAAAAGGGGATGTAGCTCAAATGGTATAGCGCTCGCTTTGCATGCGAGAGGTACAGGGTTCGATCCATTGCATCTCCATTTATAAAGTTTTGCCTTTACCCAAAATTCGTGTCAAACAGGTCGGGTTCGTGTCAAACGGGTGTTTCGTGTTGGATACAATTGCATGTCAAACAGGTCGGGTTCGGGTCTTTGAACCTGACACGAATTTTGGGTTCGGGTCGGGTTCGTGTCACAGGCTCTAAAATTTCGGGTTGATCAAATCCGACACGACCCGAAACCCGAAATTGACAGCCCTACTTCTACTATTCAGAAATCAAAATTCCACTTACCGCACACAAATCGACTTATCTAAACAGATATCAAATCAAACTTCGAAATCAACTAAAAACACAACAAAAAAAACATATGAAAACAAAAAAAACAAGAAAATTGAGTTAAAAGTTCGGGTCGGGTTCGTGTCACAGGTTCTAAAATTTTGGGTTGATCAAATCCGACACGACCCGAAACCCGAAATTGACAGCCCTACTTCTACTATTCCGAAATCAAAATTCCACTTACCGCACACAAATCGACTTATCTAAACAGATATCAAATCAAACTTCGAAATCAACTAAAAACACAACAAAAAAACATATGAAAACAAAAAAAAAACAAGAAAATTGAGTTAAAAAAAATGAAGAATCGCCTAACATTAGAGCTGTTCTATTCACGTACAGAGAGAGAGAGATAAAATTGGGGAAAAATGTGAAGTATGGGTCTAAAAGATTTTTATATAATGAACAAGGGTATTTAAGAGATTAGTGGGTTTTCAATAGTAAATATTTAACTAAAATGTTTTTTTTTTCGGAAAATAATGAAAATATGGGTCTTAGATGGATAATAGTTAGCGTTTGGGGTCTTAAATGATATTTTACCCTTTATTAAATGTAATAATCACGAGTATTATTTTCAATTTTAATATATAAATTGTTGATAATTCTACCAAATATATTTAGAATAGTCAGAATATGATATTTTTTTAGATTTAAATCGTTGTCTAGTACCCCGACTTTCATGTTTTTTTGTCATTTAGTCCCTCGACTAAAAAATCACGAAATTGTTGATAATTCTACCAAATATATTTACAATAGTCAGAATATGATACTTTTTAGACTTAAATTGTTGTCTAGTACCTCGACTATCACGTTTTTTGTCATATAGTCCCTTGACTAAAATATCACGGAGAGTCCCTTAACTATTCAAAATCTATAAATTTAGTCTCCGCGCGTGGTTTTTTCCCTGGTTCCGTCACGTGTCATCATAGTTAAATGGTTCGTGTCTCACAGATAATCCATTAACGTTTAGTTCCATTTTTACCTCTTCAATTTATTTATTATTTTTAATTTTTTTATTATTATCAAAAGAGAGTCATACAAATTTTGATACTATGTTTAAAAAAAACAAAAATATTTCACATACATATTAGTCATTATCTTCTAAAACCTAACTGCATTCAAATAACCTCAATTACCAACAAATTTTCTTTGTGCCTCAACCTTATAAATGGCAGTGGGTCGACGATCCTCCAAAACAGACCCCAATTCTATACAACTCATCAGCACCGCCACTTCTCTACGTCTCTGCCACCAACTCCGCCTCCGTTTCCACCTCTCCTCTTCTATCCAGGTACTATTTCTTCTTTCGGCCTCTAATTTCTACACGTTTCCTGGGTCATTTAAAAAGAGAACCTGAAATTTAATTATAGGTTTTCTTTAAATTTGTGTTATATATCCGAATCGAGGTGGTGTGCAATTGTAACTTTTTAGTATTTGATCTTAATAGTTGTGTTCTTAATAGTTGTGTATAAATTCGCAGTTGCGGACTAAAATTAGTTCACTTATTACTCTTTCAAACTTAAGTGAATTCTTGTTCTCTAAGAATGATGTTAGAGAGGTATTTGGAATCCTAGTTTTATAATAGATACTTAGATCGAGTGGGTCGGTTCTTGCATCTACAACGGTTGTAGTTACTTAATTTCTAGTTGTTCTTGTATAAGTTATGTATAATATTCATTATCGGGTAAAAAATATTGGTAGTCCTCTCTATATTTACCACTTGTATCAATATAGTCTATTTCGTTCATTTTTGCATAAAACTCATCCTTTTCGTTCTAAAAATTTGCAAATATAGCCCGCCGCATATATAAACCATTTCAAAACTGACATGTGAACTTAAATTCTAAGTTTTGTATCATTTTTGGTCCCCAAATCCCAAGTTTTGTATCACTTTTGATCCCTAAAATTTACGGAAGGACTAATCGTGCACATTTTTAAAACGAAGGAGATGGGTTTTATGCAGAAGTGAACGAAAAGGACTACGTTAATACAAGTGGTAAACATAGGGGACTAACAGTACTTTTTAGCCTGTCATTACCATTTAAAACTTGCATCATTGAACAATGTTAAGTGTACTTGCTTTTCCTTGTTTCTGTCTGGGTTATCTCATAGTGTCTTACCTTGCTTACTAAACAGAAACTACTGAATGGTCTATACTGTAAAAGGTATTTGCCTTTCGAGGGTGAGGATTTTGTTCGGGCTTACGAATAATGCTTTTGCATAGTCTTATTCATCTTGCTCGAGCTTTTTTGATCGGGGTGGGCTTAGAAAAGATTTTGAAAATGATAAAAGGTCGCAGTTGGAGATGTCGGAGACCAATGTTCTCCTAGCCGTCAATGTTCTGTAAGCAAGGACGGATCCAGAACTCAAATTAACAGTATGCCAAAAATATTACTAATTTCTTTTTACATATTCATATACAAATTTTATAAAAAAATAAACAATTAAATTTAGAGAAAAGTACTGATAAATACCCACTCAAGTATCTTATTACCCGGTAGTACCCAAATTTTGGATAGTGTTACTTAGTACCTCGACTAAAAAATTGGACAAAAATACCCCTCGACTATATATACCCATTTTCCACTTCAAACCCACTTCTTTCCACCGTCCCATCACCCTAAACAAGCCCAAAACACGTCTAATTTTAGAAACCACCAGAAACCGTTCGACTTCGTGATACTCTCTCTCTCTCTCAAACCCCAAACCCCTACAGCTTCTCACCGTTCGAAATCAGTCGCCGTTCGCACCTTGAACGGAATCGCAACGGTCACCGTCTTTTACTCAGTCCAACGAGTAACCACATTCTGTTCGAGAAAGTTTCCGTGAAGTCTTCTCTGACCGATGAATAGGATAGCATTTTAGAAGTAAACAGGTATGCATTATCGTGGAAAGTGTACTTTTTTTTTGCGTTTTTGATGAATTCGAACCACTATTTTCTGTTATTTCACGATAGGCGTTGCTTTTTATACCGGAATGAAGTATTTAGTGACGATAGTTTCTCAGTTTCTGGGTTTATCGTCGAACGCAGGGTAGAAGTTTGGTTGCATGTAATGTTAATACTTTCCTGAGAACTATGATGTATGTTAGATGTGCATTAGGTAGTTGATTGTTGATTTTGGTGTTGTTTCAATATTTCCCATATCCCTGCAACATGCATGTAAAAAATAGAACAGTTCGCAGCCTGTACGTGTGCGCTGTAGTACAGTTCGCATCTTTATCACCCAGTATGCAAACAAGTTGCAGCTCGATTGAATGTTTATGTCATGCATTTCGCAGCTTGTATTTACAAACAATTAGCATGCTAGCATGCGAATTGCTTGTAAAACATCTACTGATGTATAGGCAATTCGTAGCTTGTCATGCGAATCGTGTGACACTTTAACTGATAAGATATGAAGTTCGCAGCTTGTGATGCGAGGTGTGTGACACTCCAACTGATTTGTGTTTGTGCAGGAAGTATGACAACAAAACCAAGCTATTACATGTCAGAGTTGGTGAGCCTTCTGAAGTTTCTTAAAGAGATGCGTATTACCCGTGCCCACATTGAAGCTGCAAGAAACACACCCTTCTACACGCTTTTGAAAACGGCTTTCGACATCCGTAATGAGGCAGAGCTGCCAAAGAAGAAATTTTACTCGATCATTCAGTATCTCGTTGAGAGGTTCTCTGTTGATCGAGACGCCTTCTATATTGGCTCAAAGTTTGTAAAGCTAACCGAAGACGATGTGAAGGTCATATTCGGGATGAAGCATAGCACGGAGAAAATGCGGTTAACGAAAACTGGAGCATTTCACAACAAATACGCGCCCGGCAAGGAGGATGAAGAAATACTTCATGGGTAAAACTGGCAGGAATCATACGCGAAGGGGGAGCATGAGTTGGAAGACGTTGCGAGGCTGTTGATACTGTTTTTGTGCTCCACCTTATTCTACTCCGTATCTGGAGATATCCTGGGTTGGAGCACGCTTTATTATGTTGAAGACCTGAGCAAAATAAACAATTACGACTGGTCCGGATCAATACTGTAAAAGCTTCGATAGTCTATCACGAGTTGCTTAGCAATCAAAAAACCTGATAGAGTCGTCGGCTGCGTCTCCCTTCTAATTGTAAGATTGATCGATTAAGTATAAACATTAGTTATGTACAGAGCATCTTGATGATAAAACTTATCCCCATGAAGCCCTTCTTCATGGAGCACACAACAATCAGTCTCGAGATAGCGAAGCCGACCTTGATACCAAGGTTTTTCAAATGGTTACGATTAGAGTGCCAAGCAGCAACCGTGGCGCTGCTTATTAAAATACCCGACCTGAAAAATGATCAGGTATGAGCTTTTATATAGCTATTGAATTGGGGTTGCAAACAGTTCGCAGCATATCATGCGTTTTGATTGGTGTTATATTAGAACAATTTATCAATCATTTCGCAGCCTGAGATGAGTACTGAGTTCGCAGCTTATTGTTTCCACAGAGTTCACAGCACATTGTTTACACATAATTCGCAGCTCAGCATGCGAGTTGTTGCAACTCTAACATGGATAAAATTTCACACATTTCGCAGCATATCATGCGTTTTAATTAGTGTTATATTAGAACAATTCATCAATCATTTCGCATCCTGATATGCGATTCCACATAGTTCGCAGCATATGGTTTACACACAATTCGCAGCTCAGCATGCGAATTGTTTGTAAAAAACAATTTGTTTGTCTACACCATCATACTTTCAAAACACGCCACTTGTATCTATTTACTTATATGTGCCTCTGTTGGTAGGTTTTGGAAGGTCCAGTACTTCTTACCAATGCTGAAAGCGAAGCTTTAAGAGAATGACCAGATAGTGGAGATGCAGATGAGGAACGTATTTCACCAGAAGAAACACCAAGGAAAAGGAAGAAAAACACAGCATCAAAACCAAGACAAAGGAGACGAGCATCACAGAAACAGAAAGAAACGAATCAGGTGATGTCTCCTTGACCCGAACAACCAACACTCCCCGAGCCAACGATTCCACCACCAAGACTCCCCAAGCAAACGATTCCACCACCACCGAAAGGTAAATCCAGGCAGGAGCCCGACGACAATGGCACAACCAGTATGAGTGAAACAATCGGTGATTGTGTACTCAAACGCAGAGGACCTAGTCCAAAGAAGTCTGCAATTGTTGCTGAATCAAAGTGTTTGAAGACATATGCCGACAAAAACAAGTACGAGAGAAAGATAGAAAATAGGCCAGAGAAGTAAGTATGACCTGACCCCTAAATAATCGCTATAATCAACACTTAATATGTTTATGAAACGTATGCTATTATTTTTTCATCTGGAAGAATTGAAACGAAAGATAGCGGATCTTGAAGCACAACAACTCCACAAAGCTATCTCTCAACCAATTGGCCAGATTGGAAGCCCAATAGTTGAGAAGGTACCAACATTTCCAGATATAGCAGCATCCACTAAATTGCAGGATGATACGAGGAGACTCGTGTCTGATGCTGATCAGCACCATGCTGATGGAGTACTGCCAGAAGAGAGGGATGATGATGGAAACCATTCACCCATACCAGTACAATCTGCAAGGATGCACGAAGAGTTGTCGGTGTCCACAGAGATGGACATCACGGAGACACAGACAGAGAAAGGAAGACACGAGTCTCCTCCAAATGACCCAAAGGAGATAGAAGATTGTGGGAAAGAAGTGGCACAACCAGACAACTTAGAAGATGTAAATGGATCAAAAGTTCACTAAGATTCAAATATCTTATTTATTTGTTGTGATGAAATTGTTTCTATAATAATATTTATTGTTGTATAAATATTCAAACAAAGTCAGTGTATCTATTTAAAACAATCAGCGGGGTTTTCTAGTTGAATACATATTCAAAACAATGCCATCATATGATATGATGATATCAAACAAATATCAGGACTGTTGTGTAGTCCTGTCCAAACAATTCGCATCCTATATTGCGAATTGTGTATTACTTTGGTTTGTTGGTTATTTTACAGTTCGCATGCTGAGCTGCGATTTGTTTGAAGTGGATAAAACAAATATCAGGTCAGCATGCGAATCGTTCGCAACTATGATTATAGTATGCTTAACCGTTCTACCTTTTTTTTTGGAATTTTTATGAAACAGGAGATCGAGAGACAACAACAACAACAACAGCAACAGCAACAACAGCAACAAGCTCAACACCAGCAACAACAACAACAACACCAACAACAACAACAACACCAGCAACAACAAGTTCAACACAAACAACAGCAACAACAACAAGTTCAACACCACCACCACCAACAACAACAACAGCAACAACAACAGCAACAGAAACAAGTTCAACAACAACAGCAACAAGAACAACAAGGACAACAACAACAGCAACAAATAGCCTTGGCAAAGAGAGAAAGGCTAACGCATGAGATAGCACCGCAAGAGTCAGAAGATGTCCATCCCTGTGAGAAGATGGAACTACTCAGCCAGGAAGGACCATCCTTAGAAGACAACACCACATATGCAGATGCACCTCAAAGACCAATAGTGGTGTGCACAAAGTCAGAATTGCTAAGCCAATGTGAAACTGTAGCACCAGTAACAAATCAACTGCAAGCTCCAGAGTCAAACGATAACACAGTAGGTTTACCCGATGCTTTTGTTGATGGTATTTACACTCAAGTTTCACAGACATTTTAAAATAAAATTGATAATGTATATTACGAGTCTATAATACAATGGTCTTTGGAGAACATGTCGGAGGATGACTTTAATGATCTCTGCCGACACGATCCATATCCTATTCCTAACAAGTCAACGACATTGGTTGTCGCTGACCGCGCGGTAAGGGCTACTTATAATGATTTCGCATCATAACATGAGAATTGTGTGGATCTATTTTTAATGTTACAAACGAATATCAGGGTAGCATACGAACTGTTCAGTGAAACCTCGAACAGTTCGCATGCTACCCTGATAGATACTCTGAAATGTATTCAGCTAGAACCAAACAGTTCGCATGTTAGCATGCGAACTGTTTTGGGTCGTTACCATTATAATGACTGACACCCTTCTACTTTTGATTTTTGTTATTTGCTAAGCTCGAGCCAAGTAAAGAGACAGAAGAGCTAAATTTTAATCTACTGACACCAACACAGCCTCCAATGGCAGAGGAAGAGGAAGAGATAGTTATAATAGAACGGGAACCGCCAAAAGTAGAATACAACGACTGACCAAAGAAAACAAAAGTAACTGACTGTATCTCTGTCGCAGAATACCACAAAATACAGTTAGTTAAAGCCTACGAGAGCTACACCCCTGATCCAGTGGTATGGCAGTTACCAAAGTCCAAATTTACATACGGAATTAGAGTGCAAGCGAGTGATGCGATGGCACTACTTTTAGACCTGGACGTAAAGGTATCCAATTGTCAACCAATTCTCTTTTTAATGTTTCAAATATGTCTTGTATATTTAACATAAATAAACAACTCATTTCTTAGGTTATCGACACTTGGATTCGAAAGATACTTGAAAAAGAAAACTTCAAAGTTCCATGCAATAAAGCTGAAGGAGTGAAACATGACACCGTACTGATTTCGGGCATGACTACGGTAAGTTTAACTAAGGTAACTTTCAAAGTTTTAGAAATTGTTCTCATTGTAATGTACTCTCGCTTGGATGCAGCATCAATTGGAATCAGGCTAGGAAGTAACAAATTTGGGGGACGCAGCTTTTAGCAAAGTGCCCAAAAACCCCAACATCATCATAATTCCAATATGCACCGAGACAAAGCACCAGATAAACCATTGGACGTTGCTCGTCATTGACGTCGACGATAGGTCGATAACAAACTATAACCCACTTCTGCCTAAACTGAAAGCTATAGACCACACCACAAGGACACCTACAAAACCGGTAATATTCACAGCTATACACTTACGTTTAAACACATTTTTAATTATGCTGCGAAATGTGATCGAGATATGCTGCAAAATGTGAGTAAATCAGTTGCATTTCGCTGCGTATCCATAACACATTTCGCAGCATAGGATGCGAATCGTTTTGGATGATGTACATTTCAATAAAATAGGCTGCGAAATGCTTGCAAACAAAATGGATTGGATATCAAACGATTCGCACCCTATGCTGCGAATTGCTTGACATGTCCATGTTGGATTGGTTGTCACACAATTTGCAGCATACGGTGCGAATTGTGTGGTAACAAATTTTTAAGTTTTTGTGCTGGTTTGTAACAGTAATTATTATAACCAGATCAAAAATTTGTTGGAGAACGGATTCCTACCTAAATCAAGTACATGGTGGAAGGTGAAAAATGAAAGAAAAATCCTACAACATAAACAAGGCACCGTGGACTGTGGTATTTTTGTCTGCAAATATGTCAGATATATTATCCAGCATAGATTTGTGCAGATAGAATACGATGAAGATATGGTCACTGCGTTCAGAGCAGAAATGTTTGATTTTTTCTTAAATAACAAAGACACCGTGACATACGGGTGATTCGAAGTAAAACATGATGGTTTTTTCATGTAAATACATTGATTGTGATTTTTTGGTGTGCATACATTTACAATTACATTTTCAGAAATCTGCATATTTCTTATCAAATCGTTCGCATCATAACCTGATATATAAGGGTTGGTTAATATTCGAACAATTGCCACCAAACAATTCGCAGCAAATCCCTGATATGTCTTAAAAAGGATACTCATCAAGCAATTCGCATCCTAACCTGATAGATGCTTACTGATCAGTAAACAGTTCGCAGCAAGCCCTGGTATATCACATTAACAAACAGTTCGCAGCCTGGTATAAAATAAATAATTCAAAATATATCGTTCAAGAATATGAACAGGCTATGAAGTATGCCTTGGTAAACGTTTACTACATTGAGCACGCAAAAAACAATCTAATTACCAGAGGTCCAGAACCCATTAATTGCTGATTGGACATGGAGGCTATGTAATGATTACCTCCTTTCCCTATAAATAAGACTAGTAAACCAGAGGATAATTTTAAAAAAAACTCTATATTTTTTTGAAAACACTTCTTGTTCTATTCGAATTCAAACGGTCATGTCTTTTTCCACCACCACAACCACCACCTCATACTCATACTCTGGTTCACTTGGTTCTCTGGGTGACTCCTGGTCATCATTAACCGTTAACTGGAGCGATGACTTGATCATGCCAGCGGCACCACCAAACAACCCAATATCTGTCTTTGATTTAGACATATATGATGAATACTACTCTGCTGACTCTCAACCAATGGAAGTTGTTCCAATGGTTGCTGCTGAAGCTCTGCCAGAAGAGGTTCCAGTGGTTGTTGCTGTACCTCAGCCAACAGAGGTGGAACCTCAGACGTCAGAGGTTCCAAACAACAAAAGGAAGAGGGAAGGCGAAGTCGTTCCATCAAGGACAAAATATTTATGCATGATGTACGTAGATAATAAAAAGGAAGAGGAAGAGGAAGAGCAAAAGGCTGATGATCAGCACACAGAGGAGAAAGATGGTGAAGAATCCTCTACTGATGACTGATAGAGTTGGCTTTTGTTTTTTGCTTTTTTGGAATGCAACTAACTAACACTAATAGGTTGTAGTGATCTCTGTAAACATTTGTTAGTGCATGAAGACTGTAATCCTCTTTTTTGTAATCCAATTTTCTTACAGACTTACAATCATATAAACGATTCGCATCCAATTATAATTTGCAAATAATTCGCAGCTTAACCTGATATATTACTTGTTTTCAATATTACTGATTTTTATGAAATTCGCACCATACCATACGATTTGTAACCCACTGAATGTCCTGGTATTTTTATCAAAGCACGCTTCGCAGCTTAGCATGTGAACAAATATCAGGACTTCTGGTAGTTCTCCATTCGCATCATATCTCTTTACACAAGCAGCCAGCTATATGTTCTGGTCATAATTTGCAGCATATCATGCGAATCGTATGCGAATAATTATTTGATATATTGTTTGAAAAGGCATTACGTTATAGCTCAACACAATTCGCAGCATAAAATGCTGATAATTGATTGATATGATTTTACTAACGATTCGCATCCTGGTGAAATTTCACACAAATCGCATGGAAACCTGATAGATGTTTGCAACATGATATCAACATATTGTACACAACTCGCAATACTGGATGCAAATTTCTTGCAACTCAAAGCACTTAACATTTCTTCACTCTAATAAAAGCATTACAAACACAGAAATGTAAAGATGTTTAGTTTGTTGTACAGAACAATAACAGTATTACGAATAAATGTGCCCAACGAGAATTGTCCACGACACGAATTGTCGTTAAACTGGAACATCACAAGTCCTCCTGTAATGGCCTGATTTCGAACAACGGCCACACCTCAACTACTTGGTTGAGATTTCTCCTCTAGAATGAATTCGCTTTTTCTTAGGCCTTTCGGAGCATCTCTTAACGTTTGGAGGCAGAACTTCAACAAACAAAGGATCGTTAGCGCTGGACCCTTCCCCGAAATCCGTTATAGCTGGTATGCTGAAAGAGTAAATTTCCCTGTAATTCATACACATAAAGAAGGGTTCTATTACGGTAAATGGATCTTGGTCAGTATATTTTATTACCGCTAAAGCGTGAGGACATGGAAAACACTCTTGTTTCCATGATCCGCTAAAACATTTGAAATCCAACAGATTAACAATAGCCACAAGATTCGAAAAGACTTCGAACATGGGGGTAGACGACTTACGTACTACCCAAGTTCGGCACATGTCAACATTCTGCTTTAGCTTCTTCTCGTACTCGGGGACCAAATTAGTACTCCAGATGAGACCCTCTTCGTATCTTCGTAAAACTTGAGTCATAAGAAAGACTTTAATCCAGTCAATAAACTCAACAATTGGTAGGCCGCAATATTTTTTGATCTGATTGTTAAACGATTCTGCTGCACTAGAAGCCATAGAGGCGTATCGCTTCCCTTTTACGTAAGCCTACGCATACTTTTCCGGGGGTAAATTTGCACGAAAATAGCTCATTCTATCACCACTTTCACATAGAAAAACTGTTAGTATATCTTTAAAAATCTCTCGACTGGGAGCATAAGAAAGACGATGGAAGAAACTCAACATCCTTTTTTTTATAGTCTATGTTAGTGTGTTCCAGTTTCGCTTTCAAACTCTGTATCAGATGGAAATAACAGTACGCATGATAACAGTTTGGATACAAGACAGAAACAGCATTAACGATACCAGAATGACGGTCTGAAATAAATGTGATCTGGCGATCCAACAAATGTGGTTTCAAACACCCCAAAAACCACATCCAATTGTCCCAATCTTCAATGCTAACTATACCAACAGCAACAGGGAATAGTCTTGGAAAAAGGCAGATCAAATGAACATTACAACAGTACTCAGACGTTTAAAAAATGTACACCTTTCGCATGCTGTCTTGGTAGTTGTTCTCAAAATTCACGTTGCGAACCGTGTACAAGCATAAGCTGCGAATTAAGCACAGTTTCAAATATTGCCTAATTCGCAGTCTCAAATGCGAAATGTCAAAATTCCAAAAATGTGCATATATAGGATGCGAACTGTCATCGCATAATTCGCATCCTCTATTGCGATATGTCATTACTTAAACAATACTGTTTAATTCGCAGCTTCGGATGCGAACTGTTGCACAACAATTTCAAACAAAAACATCATAACACATTCAGATTAACTAGTTAAATGTAACTAACCGTTGTTGTCGTCCTTTGCTACGACAGTAAGCAAGGTACCCTTATACTTGCCATATAAGTGGGTTCCATCGACAAACAACATTGGAAGACATGAATGAAAACCCTGAAGGGACGAACTGAATGCTACAAAACAACGCTTGAATCGGTTTCCAGCTGATAACTCCAACTGGCAGTCTGAAGTAATATCCCGGCTCTTCAAGCGTTTGAAGTATCCGCTTAGTAAACTAAAAGAACTTGAACTATCTCCGAAAACTCCCCTCCTAGCCTTATCAAAAGAATTCCATAACAAATGGTAAGAGATGTCAAAACCGTAATCTTGTTTGACAGTCAATTATATGGTTTTGGCTGTCAACGAATGGCAGGTCCGTAGAGAATCCTAAATTTCCTCTGCAATCAAATCTAATGTCAAATTCCTGTGCCGCTTATGCTTAAGCTTCTGGGAGAAAACAAGACTGCAAGTATGGTGCGGAACATACTTCTTGATCGTCATCAAGCCGGTGCTGGAATCAATAGATGCATAAAGCCTCCATTTACACCCGTTTGTGAACTTATTTTCACAATAAGCAGTGATCTTGGTTGCTGTGTTGTGCAGGTATTTGAAAGTAAAACCATGCTCTAACGCAAACTTGCACAAAGATAAGCTCAGACCGGCAACACCTTCTTCAAAAGCTTGACCCACTCCTGTAATAGCATCAGCCCAACCAGCAGTAGCAAGTTGTTTTTTTCTCTGCTTAGAATTAATTGAACCGTTGCTACTCTCCCCGCTAACTAGTTGATTGGGAGATGGTTCTCCTAAACTCAAGTTACACTCTTTACGCTTTACACTATAATCCTTACCACCAGAGCTCTTATCAACAGAACTTTTTTCACCAGAACCCTTATCGAATACGTGTTGTTCTATAAGAAAACTAACCTGTTTTAAACGCTCCAAATCAAGATATAACACCAACCCAACAAAATCATTTTGGTTATTAAAGAAACAATTATTGTGATCCCCGCAGGAGTAGGTAATTAGGTAGTCACCTGTGACAAGCTCCTCCCATGTCTTCTCCACATAAGTTTGGATACTTTGAAAGCTTTCAAACTCCATGAAAGGAACAATTGCGGTTTGGTGACCATATTTAAACATACAAACTCGTGATTTGGACATCTTTTACCCTGCACAGAACAAACTATTAGTTATTAGTCCCAAAAACTATGTGCAAATTATTTATTACTGCATCAAAATATCACATTCTATCTTGCGATTTGTGTATATCTACAAGCTGCGAACTGTGTTCAATTCGCATCCTATCCTGATAGTTGTTTGTAAATCAGCTAAAAAAGTCCTGATATTTGTTTCGAAATACAATACTCTAAAAAGTTCTAGATAGTTCGCATCATAGCATGCGAAACGTAAAAGCAACTTAAAAAATACTGATATTTGTTTGAAAATGCAATACTTTAGAGTTCTACATAGTTCGCATCATAATATGCGAAAACGTAGAAAATTAACTAAAAAGTCCTGGTATTTGTTTGAAAATATAATACTATAGAGTTCCACGTAGTACGCATCATAACATGCGAAACGTAAAAAGTAACTGAAAAAGTCCTGGTCTTTGTTCGAAAATACAATACTCTAGAGTCCCACATAGTTCGCAACCCATCCTGAGTTTTGTAAGCAACTAAGAGTAGTTAGATATGTTTGAACATCCATACAATTCGCAGCATATTTGTAAGAAAATTTTGAAATTCTTTCATGTGATTTGCATGTCGCCATGCGAATTGGTAATACAATTAGCATCTTCCTCATCGAATACATCAAACAATTTGCATCTTGCGTGGAACGCCTGGACAACTAAAACTCATAATCTACACATGTTTAACGTCCGAAATAAAAATCTAATGCACTACAAAATTAGTATATAACATCAGAAAACAAGGACATGAGTATATAACGACAAATATTAACAAAACAATAAAAGATCACTGTAACAAAAAAACAGAGAAAAGCTCAAAATCAGGCTATGGCGTCTAAAAACAGTAAAATATAACCTATTCCAACTGATAAAACCAACAAAATAACTTCGAAATCAGTACGTAATTACGATTACATGGGACTAGAAACACGATTACTTGAAAAAAAAAACAGATTCCTGTACGTAGAAACACGATCAGTTCCTGTACGTAGAAGACAGTGGTTAGATAGGTTTTACACCACAAACTAAATAAATAAATAGACTTTCTAACACTCCGATCACCGGAAAACGTGATTTTAACTGTGCTTCGTGGTGGTTCGTAGGATTAGGTGGTTAGAGCGGCTAACAAATTCAAATCTTCAAAAAGCTAGAAAAATAGAAAAAAAATAGAAAATTATGTTTATATAGTGGGTTAAAGGTAGTTAGGGTATTAAAATAATATTAGGTAGTAAGTGACAATAAGGTAGTTGAGTTGGGTATTAAGTAACAATTGATCAAACCTTGGATACTAGATGACAATTGAATAGTTGAGTGGGTAGTTTAAGTGCAATTTCCCTTAACTTTAATATAATTAATTTACTAAATAAATATACACGATATTTTGTTTATTTTTTTTATTTTTTTATTCCTCCTAGAAAAATCCAGTAGGTTTTTTATTTAACGAAAGAAAAATAAGACGTTGAAAAAAAACATATAATATAATAAACTATAATAATTGTCGGGTCTATTAGAATTCAAATCCTCACTCTTAAGGAGAATGATAAGACTTATTAACGGTACTACTAATTTTTTTAAAAAATTTAGGGTATGCCATGGCATATTTGGCTACCCCTAAATCTACCATTGTCTATTCATAAGTGCCATTTTTATTTGCCAAAAACGATGGCCTGATTTGTTGTGAAATACACTCATTATCTAATGGTTTTTTGAATACTTATCTTTCATTTTTGTTAGTTGCCTTTACGGTTGGAAGTAGGGGTGGCAAACGGTTCAACCGGGACCCGTCAGAACTGTTTAAAAATTTCTGGCGGGTTGCAGTTGTTCCGGTTTGCAGTTCTGACAGGTTACTGTTTATGCAGTTTTGCTGGGTCGTAGGTATAACCGGCCAGGTTCGCAGGTTACTCAGCAGAAAACTCATTTAGGCACCGTTTATCGAAGTATTTTATATTATTATTTAAAATTAATTTGTAAGTGTTAATTGAGTTTAATTTCAATAATTGAGATATGTACAATATAAACGAGTTAATTATGCTATTTATTGTATTTTAATTTAAATACTATATCATTTTAATCGAAATTTTATAATCAAGGCAATTATATTCTAAAAAATATAATTGTAATATGATTTTGATATGTTTGATTATATTTATATATTTAAGATATTTTATTTAATATTAGATAGATATTAAATAAAATATATACATCTAACTGTATTTTGATTATAAATTTTAATATTATTGAAAATATTTTTACAAAAATTAATAATTTGATTGTCTTAAACAAGATATCGTAAACAATATAATTGTAATATGATTTAGATATTGTTTGATTATATTTAGATATTTAAGATATTTTATTTAATATTAGGTACATATTAAATAATATATACCTATTAGACATATAATTGTATTCTGATTTTAAATTATTAGGTAGTTCTTTAGATCTTTCAAGCTTAGAAGTGTATATGTTTAAATAATTTAAATAGTTTATTGTATTTTCGAACTATTTAATATTTGAAGTATAAATTGAAAGTTTTTAGAATTGTATAAGTATATCCATAAACATAAATTACTTGTAAATAACAAAATAAAAATTGAAATTGAAAGAGATTTAAAAACTAAGAAGCTCTATTGCTTTTTCGTAAGACATAAGCCAATCAGCAGCCCAGCCCGAATGAGGATAAGTGATAGAAGGTAATTTTTTATGGTATATGTATCATGGGTTGGAACGAAAAACAGTTCTTCAAAATCAGTTTCAAAAAAACTATAGACATCACCATCAATTAACTGCTAGTTTAACAAACTAGCTGTTACGTATTATGTCCATGGGGACCATCCGGACTATTGATGGTCCCAACTCGAATTTCTTATTTTACATAGTGTAGTTCTACTTTCGGAATTGTTCGTTTTTTTTTTCGCAAATTGTTTCTGTTTGATAAAAACACTTAAATAACGTTGGGATAACATTATAATAGCTCAATTAAGAGCTTCGTATAATTTATCAAGTTATTTACTTGTTGTAGTTATAAAATTTAGTTCTAATTTTATTAGTTGTTATTAATTGTTATTAGTTGTTATTAGTTGTTATTAGTTGGTATTAGTCTAAATTTAGTTTTTATTATTTGTGATATTAATTAGTTTGGATTAGTATTTTATTGCATATTTAAAAAAACGTTGTTTTAAGTTTTAAAATGTCTCTAAACGTAGAAATACTAATGCTCACCCACCCGCTAATGTGGATCTCAATACCGATGATGCTTTTCCTAGAGACTCCCCTCACGTTGACACACTCTCCTCCCACGAAAGTGGTAGTAGAAGTAATAGTGGTGGATCGAGATCTCGTAAGAAAACATCTTGGATTTCGAAACACTTTATTGTATCAGATAATGGTTTATCTAGTCTTTGTAAAGAGTGCAATAAAAGTTATCTTCACATAAGTGGAAATAAAAATATGGGCACTAGCACTATGTTAAACATTTAAAAAAACATAAAATATATGATCCTACAAAACCTAACCCAAATAATGTTTGCATAAGCCCTCAAACATCTCTTCATTTTGCGTGTAACCACCGATAAGGAAATAATTTGTCGATTCCAATAGAAAAGGAGTTAACTGCAAAAAGTAAAAGAGAAATATGCCCGTTATTGTATTATTTATATACTAGAAGACAATGTGTAAATTAAGTAGCTTGTAAAGGACTAAGTGTGAAATAATACAAGACTGCCAATGACATAAATGGGCCTCATCTTCCCCACTATAAAAGGGATCCCATTTATTCTTGGTAGGTGGACAATTCAATATTATATTCTCTTTCTACTTTCTCTTTCTACACTTTGAGCTCTAGTCACATCAGGTGCAAGATCCAAGATTCTTTATCCTAGTCATTTATTCTCTCATCATTGGCATCGTCTGTGGGAACACGTGATACCAAAAAGAAAACTTTTTCTTTGAAAATCACGATTTAATCTGGAAGAATGAATGACAAAGCAGCTGGGGAGAGGGTCGGGAGAGAGGTTGCCCGAGCCATTTTGCTGTCTGAGGGCGAGGAAGCTCCGGGTCGGGAGTATTATGCGCGGGGTCGGAATAAACGATCGACTCTTATCATGACTAGGAGACAGTTGTTGGAAGACATCGCAAAGCTGAACGCTGAAAAGGAGCGGGCTCTTGATGACAAAAGAGTTCGGGAAGGCAAAGGAAAAGAGCCGGTGGTGGACGACCGTGGAGAAGGCTATCCGATTATTGACCATCGTATCGATGCCCGACCTGTTCGATCTTATCGGGAGTCCCGCCCAGCCGATGAGCAGGATAGAAGAGCAGAGCGATACCAAAAGGATGACCGGGGTAAATCTGCTAATTACACTTCAGATGATTCGTCGGGAAGAGAGTACCGACGCAAAGAAAGGCTAAACAAACGCGCGCAGAAGAGCAATTTCCGACAGAATAGGGCACCACGATCCAACTCGCCCAAGTTCAAGAAGGGTAGCACTGAGAAAAGGACGCTAGTTTCATTTGAAAAGGAAGAGATTTGGACGGGTAGCAGAGAAGAACGGGTAGTCCTACCCCAGGTCCAGTGGCAGCCATCGAATAGCCAGACCCAGGGGTACAGGGTCGGTAGCCAGTTCATCAACCCGGGAGATGGAGGATTATATGGAGTTCAGACCGAGGGGCCCGGGGGCGAATCTTTTGGATTCAAAATGAATTGGAGAGCTTCACCGTTGTCAGACGAAATATTATCGGGACATCTCCCGAAGAGGTTTGACATCTCCAAATTGGAAAAGTATGACGGTAAAAGAGATCCGGATAATCATTTGGAAGCCTTTAAAAACTTTATGTTGAGTTTCAATAATGACGATAAGTTATTACGCTGAGCCTTCTCGATGATTTTCAAGGATCGGGCATCTAAGTGGTATAACCGGCTACCGCAGGGTTGTATAAAGAACTTTGGAATGTTCTGGGTGATGTTCCGTAAGCAATTTGTGGGAAGCAAAAGATTTCGGGCAAACGGTGATACGAGCGTCAACTGTAAACAAAGTTTGGGAAAGAGTCTCCGGGATTACACCAGGCGCTTTATCGATGCAAAGACCGATCATGATCATTGCGAAGAGAACGTGGCTCTGATAGCATATCACTTAGGGATACTCCCAGGACCGATGAAGCAAGCAGTCGCTAAAAAGCAGGTTTTTACTTTTTCCGCCCTTCTAGATCTGGTGGAAAAGCAGATATTAATTGAAGAAACCGAGGCATCCGAGTTGGCAACGCAAATTCAGCAGAGTGCACAAGCGTCGGTCGTTATAAAGCAGGGTGTCCAATCTGGCTATGCTCAGCAAGTCCAGCCAGTCAACACAATAACACCGACTTAGTCCACACCGATCAAGCACCTGACATCCCAGGGCCAAAGAACAAAGAAGACTAACCAGGTGGTTTCACGACCGATGTCTAATAAGTGGATCTGACCTGCTTACTTCGGTGATTTGACAGAGTGCATGTCCACAATCTATGAAAAGACTAAGAAAAGCGGGATGTATCAGAGACCCTTCTCCATACCAAGTGTCGGAAACATAGGAATAATCGATACTGCCGATACCATGAAGACGTGGGACACGATATCAATGATTGTATCGCTCTAAAAAACGAGATACAGATGCTGATAGAGCGTGGAAACCTACTCGAATATGTGAAAAAGAAAACGCAACAGGGCGTAACTTCGAAAGAAATCGTGACGGTGCAGAAGTCAGAGACGACCATGGCAATTTCTGATGTAACTGACCTTTTTGACATCTCAATTAAATATCTCGATCCCGATGTAAGCCGTAACCTCATCGGGGTCATTGAAGAAGAAGCTGCGGAAAGTAAGGGAAACGTGAGGAACCTCTCTCAATTTTTCGAATCATTGACTATTTACAGGGGTGATTCTATGGCAGGGATCACGCACTCTTCCCGAAAGTGACATATTGTGAACCTAGCTACTCAGTTGGAAGCTCGGCCTTATCCCCACTCAAAAGGTATCCCTTCACCAATTTTGTATTTTGACGACGACGATATGCGCGACATACCCGGTCCTCACGAAGATGTCATCGTTATCGGGGCGGCCATTGCGGGGGAAGAAGTCCGACACATCCTTGTAGACACCGGAAGCTCAGCAAACATAATATTTGCATCAACATTCGCTAAGTTAAGGCTCCCCTAGTGATTACACGTTCGGACTGAACTATTTTAGGGTTCACAGGATCGGCTTCCGATGTGATTGGGGAGTTCGAAGGCATTATTCAGCTGGACCGCGGACCCTTCAAGAAAGAGGTCACCGTCTTATTCGTCGTGGTAGACGCTCCAGCCTCCCATAATGCGATCTTTGGCAGGTCATGGCTATCACAAAAGCACGCGGTAACGTCCACGGTGGAACGGTCCACCATTCATCAATGCGGGAAATATGTGGTCGGGAACAATGTAGGGGTGGTGCGAAACAGCTAGAAAGCGGAAAGAGAATGCTACAGAGCGGCTTTAGCACCAAAAAGGGATCAAGAGATGGAGCAAGCACATGACTAGAAATTAGCGGGACCTCCCTTGGGGTCGCTACCTGTCGATGATCCCAGGGAAGCTCCCAGTTTTTTTACCACAGATGAAGAATGTGAACAACACCAGTTTACCGACGGAAGGGTTTTACATATAAGAACTAACTTGTCACCAGGCTACAAAAGACAGTTGATCTTATTACTACAGAAGAACTTAAATTTGTTCGCATGGTGCTCAAAGGACATGACTGGAGTGCCAAATGATCATGTAATTCACAAGCTGACTATCAACAAGAATTTCAGACCCATCTCACAAAAGCGTCGGGCCTTTTCACCGGAAAAGGCAGAGATCATTCTGAGATAGGTTGAAAGAATGCTCAGCGTCGGTCACATCAAAGAATCAAGCTACCCGCTCTGGACGCCTAATCCCGTCCTGGTAAAAAAGAAGAATGGTAAGTGGAGAATGTGCGTGAACTTTACCGACCTCAATCGAGCTTGCCCAAAATATCCCTTCCCGATGCCGAGAATTGACTAGTTGGTGGATTCGACGTCGGGAAACAAGTTGCTCTCTTTTATGTATGCATATGCAGGCTACAATCAAATCAAGTTGCACCCAGATGATCAGGATTGTACGATGTTTGTCATTGGCCGAGGCTTATATTATTATAAAGTTATGACGCTCGGGTTGAAGAACGCGGGAGCGACCTACCAAAGATTGGTAAACAAGACTTTTGATTGCCAGATAGGGAGAAACATCGACGTTTACATCGATGACATGCTCGTGAACAGCGGCACAGATGAAGACCATCTCACTGATTTGAGGGAGACTTTTGGCAATCTGAGGAGTATAAATCTCAAATTAAACCCGGAGAAATGTTCGTTTGGAGTAAGGTTGGGAAAGTTCCTAGGATTCTTTGTCAGTGAAAAAGGAATCGAGGCAGACCTAATCCAATTGCAAGCTCTTACCGACATGAGGCCACCCAGAAATATCAAGGAGGTTCAGATATTAACCGGACGCTTAGCGGCCCTGAATCGATTTATCTCTCGTTCATCTGACAAGTGCGCTCCCTTTTTTCAGGTCTTGAGAAATGCTAAGTTTTTTTCTTGGACGCCAGCTTGTGACAAGGCCTTTTTAGGGATCAAAACTTATTTATCATCCCCGACCCTTCTAACGAAGCCCAGGACAGGAGAAACTCTTTTTCTTTACATAGCGGTTTCAGATTTTGCAGTAAGTGCGGCGCTGATCAGTGAATCAGGAACGGTTCCCAAAGCGGTATACTTCGTGAGTAAAAAACTATTGGATGCGGAGACACGGTATTTGAAGCTGGAAAAAATGGCCCTGGCTTTGGTAATCGTGGCGCGAAAAATGCGACCATATTTTCAGGCCCACCCTATTGTCGTTCGAACTTCGTTTCCACTTAAGTATGTTCTTCAGCGACCGGACATGTCAGTTAGAATGTCTAAATGGTCGGTCGAGCTAGGCGATTTTGATATCAATTTTGAGCCAAGAACAACTATCAAAGGCCAGACCCTGACTGATTTTATAGTCAAATTTCACTCCGACCGACCAGACTAAGAAGAACCGCCCAAGAAAGACGAGCTAGTTGAGTGGGTTATCCGAACCGATGGTGGGTCGAACATCAACGGATGCGGCGCGGGCGTGCAGGTAGTTACCCCTACGGGCATAAGTATGCATCAAGCAATCCGATTCGGTTTTACCATTTCTAACAACAAAGCTGAATATGAGGCTGTCTTGGCCGGTTTGAGACTGGCACAGGTGTGCGGAGCTAAGCATGTACGTCTTATTAGTGAGTCTCAACTTTTGATTAATCAAGCCTCGGGAGCGTCAGAAGCTAGGAAAGAGCACCCGGTTCAATACTTAGCAGCATTGCGAGTGTTAGCCGCGTCATTTTCCAAAGTAACATATGAGCACGTCCCTAGGACCAAAAATGTGATCGCCGACTCCCTATCGTCGGCATCCTGGTCAAACAGTTACCCTTGGATAACCGAACAAGAAAACCCGTCGATTACAAAGAGGGCGGAGCTGGACAATCGAACATAATTCTCCTGTCAGGTGTACTGGAGAAGGGATATTATAGCTTTCCTGGCTGAAGGATTACTACCAGATGATAGTATCGAAGCTCCAAAGATACGAAATAAGGCCCGGGGCTACATTTTGTAGGGGGACGTACTATACAAAAAGTATTTTAGCCGGCCTTTACTGAGATGCTTGGGGTCAAATGAGTCACAGATTATTGTATCCGAGTTGCATGACGGCGAAGGCACGGCTCATTGTGGGTACAAAGCACTAATAAGAAGAATTTTTCTCGCCGGTTTTTATTGGCCAACGGTAACTGCAGATGCTCAGCAGATAGTGAAAACCTGCAACACCTGTCAAAGATTCGCAAATGCAATCAATATGCCCGCGGTCCCTATAGAATCAATATCCGAAGGCCTACCGTTCGACCGTTGGGGAATCGATCTAGTTGGGCCATTACCGATGGAATCCGGTGGTAGACAAACGATTATTGTGGTCGTAGATTACTTTTCCAAATGGGTCGAAGCCGAACCATTATCGTGAACGAGAACCAAGGATATCATCAAATTCGTTTGGTCGAATATCTGCTGTAGGTTTGGGATACCTCAGAAGCTCACCATGGATAACGGACCTCAGTTTGACAGCGCCGAGATGAAATCTTTTTGTGTGACCAATAGGATTAGGCAATGCTTTTCTGCCCCTTTCCATCCTCAGGCAAACGGGAAAGTCGAAGTTACGAACCGAACCATCTTGGACGGACTCAAAAAGAACCTAGAAGGGAAAGCTGGCAAATGGCCGGATTACTTGCAAGAAGTATTGTGGGCTTACCGAACTACACATCGAACGACGACTAAAGAATCACCTTATATCTTAGTATATGGAATGGATGTTGTCACTCCAGCAGAGTCAATCTTCCCATCTTTTAGGATCGGGAACTATGATGGGAATAAAAATGAGGATGACAGACGACTAGCTTGAGACCTAATAGAAGAAAAGAGGAGCCGAGCTCAACTGAATTCTTTATATTATCAGAGTTTAATGAGGAGTCGGTACTCGTCAAAAGTACGTCGGCGAGAGTTCAAAATCGGGGATATGGTTTTGAGAAGATTTTTTCTGCATACCAAAGACAAATTCCTCGGAAAACTAGCCCCAAACTGGGAAGGACCGTACAAAGTGGTGGAAAGAATTAGGAGCGGGACGTATCGGTTGCAGGACAAGCACGAACATATGTTGAGGCTCCCGTGGAACATTGAACATTTAAAGCTATATTTGGAGTAATTTTGTTGATCTTTGTAACTTCTTTGTAATTATTGTTTATGTAAGAACCTTTGGTCGGGGATGTACTATTTCCTACCTCGGTGGGGCGAGAATTTTTTAATGAGGCATACATAGCAATCGATTTTTTTAATCCAAAATTTTGCCGTTAAAATTCGGAAGTATTAAGAGGGAGTCCATTAGTTGACGAGCTGATGGACAACTTTTGGCGATCTTAATTGATCAACAGAACCTTAACATGTTTTTCAGTGTTTAACTGATCCAATTTTTATTCCCGACCCTATGGGAAAATGTTGAATTCAACATTGATCAATAAAACCTTAACATGTTTTTCAGTGTTTAACTGATCCACATTTTATTCCCGACCCTATGGGAAAATTTTCAATTCAACATTGATCAACAGAACCTTAACAAGTTTTTCAGTGTTTAACTGATCCGCATTTTATTATCGACCCTATGGGAAAAGTTTCAATTCAACATTGATCAAAAGAACCTTAATAGGTTTTTCAGTGTTTAACTGATCCACATTTTATTCTCGACCCTATGGGAAAATTTTCAATTCAACATTGATCAACAGAACCTTAACAGGTTTTTCAGTGTTTAACTGATCCACATTTTATCCCCGACCATATTGAATTTTTTTTACTTAAACAATAGAAACATTCATGCCCGACCAAATACCGAATCACAAAAGCATATCAGAGAACATTGCAAGATTATGGGAAATTTATAAAGTGATCCGGTACAAAACAAGTCAAACGGGTTCTACCGACCCGGAGATTACAAAATTTCGATAAAACAAAGGGGGGGGGGGGGGGGGGGAGTTTAAGCGCCTTCATCCTCAGGCTTGGTCTCGGTATCGTCCGACTCTTCATCCTCGCAAACCATATCAGATGGACGATCTGCCTGAGGAACATCCAACCACATGGACCCAAGGGGAAGGTCGGGGAAACGGTTGTGGAAGGTCAGCACGTATGCAACTTTCGCCTCGGCAGTCTCTGTGTCCGCCCATTTCTAACACTTGTCGGCAAATAGAGCGTTTGCATTTTTCAGATCATCAATCTCTTTTGCTTTCTTCGTCGCGGAATACTGAAAGAAATGGCTCTGAATTTTCGACACTACCAATTGCCCGGCTAGGTCGTCAACCCGCGCTAAGGTTTTTTCAATCTTCTTCAGCTTATCCTCCAAGAGCCCTTTTGCTGCCTCTCGCTTTTTTACCTCCTCTTCGAGCGTGACAATCCTCCCTTCCTCATCCGTCAACTTCTGGCCTAGCTCTCCCGCACGTCTCTCTTTCATCGCCAGAGGAACGATCATATTGTACAAAGACAAGGACATCCCATCTGTTACCCGTAAAGGGAAGGTATGGGGGCTCCCAGGAACTGACAGCACGGGCAGCTTAGTGCCACTTGATGATGCCCCAACGGCTTTCGCTGCCTTTGAAGAACCAGCCTCATCATTGTCAGGAATTACCACTACCAGCGCTCTCTCGGACGATACCGCTGTAGGAGCGGCCACATCAACACCATTGACCTCCTCGTATTGTTCGAATAGTGCTGGGATGGTCACATTATCGACGAGAGCGGGAGAATTGGCGGGACCACTCCCCTTGGATCGTTTCAATTTTTTGGCTTGAGCACCATCCGTCTCAGACTTTTCATTTCGCTTCTTGGTCAGCTCCTCAGACCGATGGGCTGCGCCATCCTCAGCACCAGATTCGTCCCTTTGTTCCACCGTCTCGACCTCCGCTACCTCGGCATTTGCCTGTTCGGCATCTACCTCCGACTTGGAGCGTTTTCTCGGCGCCTTATTGCGTTTGGGAAGGAACAGGTGTACGTCGGGCGCATCCGTCTTAGCAACAAATTCCACCATGCTCGGTGGTTGGTGCAGCTGCTCCAAGGTGAGTGGTTCAGCAGAGCAACGCGAGAGGTTGCTCGTGATCAGATTTGTATTCTTGAAGGCACGGTGGAACGCCCGACCCCAGTTTTTCCTGGCAAAGTCCTTTAAAATTTGGAAGGTCACTTTGCCAGCTTTGAAGTGGCTTTTCTTTAGCTCGTGGATGAACTCCTTTGACATTGCACAAAGGATCGGTAATTGGTTAAAAAAAATACATATGATTACGAATGATAACCCATGTCCGCAGCAATTGCCTCGGGTTCTCTTTGGTATAGGGGCGGCCGTTTTCCCAGCAACCACTAAGGAATACGAACCGATGCTTCCAGCCTTTGTCGCCTTCGATGAAACCGTTCACAATCTTCCAAGTGTTGGACACGGAGGAATACAAGAAGGGAGATTTGGGAGACTTTGAGAGCCCGGACATGGCGATGTACTCAGTCGTCGGTATAACCCGACCCGATAGACGAGAAGCCATTATGCAGGACATCAGCGTATACCACGCGTTGGGCATCAGCTGGGAGGGGCAGATGTTAAGGTCTTGAAGTACAGAATGATCTCAGGATCCAAAGGAAACTTGAGGCCCCAGTAGAAGAGCTCTTTGAAAATGACTATCTCCCGTGACCGAACATGCACGGGTGTCTCACCAGGAGCAGGGAATCGTACGGTGACGCACTCTGGGATCCCCCACTGGATTAGAAGTTCTGCCTGTTCCGCGACAGAAAAGTAGAGATATTTACCTTCAAATAGGGAAATTATGTTGTCCCTGGGCAACGAACGATGATATGTAGTGGTCATGACAGCTTCGATCTCCACCGGAAGAGGTTCTTTAGGAGGAACAGAGTCGTTGCCAACAGCGGCAACACTTTCTCCAGCAGCTAAGACAGCTGCTTCTGGCTCTCTAGCATCTTCTGGATGGAGAGCATCGGGTTTAGGGGAACCAGCCACGGCAGGACCGACCGATTGAGACAGAGGCTCTACGAAGCTAGAGCTACTACCAATGTGAGCAAGCTTTAACTCTTCCACCCGCTGTTGACGGCCATGCTCGATCTCTAGGTTCCGACGATCGAGATTCTTTAGGGAAACGCCCAAAGGGGTACATGTGATGTTGACACTCGTCCGGTATCCTTGGATGGTGGGAGTCAACTGTGATAAGGAAGAATAAAAGACAAGGAGAAAAGTATGAAGAAGAAACATGATAGGAGAAAATTGTAAAGAAGAAGTACGATAGGAGGAAAATACAAAGAGGAAATTGTGTGAGGGGAAAATTGTATAAGCTATCTAAGAAATAGCTAGAATAGGAAGAAAATAAGATGCAGGGACTAAAAATGTAATAAATGAGAATTAAAGCGTGTGGGGTCCGCAATTGTACTATAAAAGGACCACACGCTTCACAGATCCCGGGATGAATAAGATAATACTTTCTCTCTCTACTTAACCAAAAAGCTTTCACTTTCTCTCTCTAAAAACCAGCACCTAAACAAGGTAAATTTACTTATACTGACACTAAAAGATTCTCGTATCACACAATCACCACTAAGAGATTTTCGTATCGCATAATCACCCCTATACTTTCACAAAACTCATCAGTGGCGCCGTTTGTGGGAAGCGACGATCGCTCTGACGGCAATCGCTTCTTGGAAATAATTCTTATTCTGAGGAAAACTATGGAAGAACAAGGGGATGATCTTGTCAATAATTGCAAGGAAAACCTAGTGGGCGATGACTACCGGAACGACATGGAGTACGAGGGACAAAGGGACAGCGAGTCGGAGACGCTTTCGATGACTCAGACCTTCTGGCTCGAAGGAATGAATTGTTGCTAGAAATCGAAAGACTGAAGGCCGAAAAGGACGCCATACATGTAAATCTTCGTTCCGAGATAAGGAGGGAGCCGGCTAGTGAAAAAGAGGAGCGTGACACCGAACTTCGTCCCCAAAACAGAGACAATAGATATCGGGGGCACGAACGGCGATCGTCGAGGAGGAGAGAGAGGCGACATATGGGTTCGTCTGACTCGAGCGATTACTCTCGATACAGCTCGTTGGAGTCGTCCTCTCGGAAATACCACCGAAAGAAAAAACGTGATCGCAGATACACTAGAGTTTGTCAAAAAGCACTCCCAGAAGAACGCCGTGGTGAAGCTGTCCCAAAGAACACTGACACAGCCATGGTGATTTCTGAAGGGGTCGACGACTTTGACATTGAACAAGAGTATTTGGATCCCAAGGAGGGGAGGAACAACGTAAATATGGTGGAAGAGATTATTCCGAGGGGGAAGGTGAATAGACTCTGTGCTTTCTTCGATTCCCTGGCCATCTTTGGAGGAGACACTATTACGGGAAATTCCAATAGCTCCTGAAAGAGGCACATGGTCAACCTGACTACCCAGATCGAAGTGGGGGTTTCAGCACACATGCACTGATTGCCTTCCCCAATTATTTGTTTTGACGACGATGATATACGAAATATTGCAGGCCCCCATGAGGATGCAGTGGTGATCGCCGTGGGCATCGCTGGGGATCAAGTTCAGAAGATACTTATCGATATAGGGAGCTCAGCGAATATCTTGTTTATGAGCACTTACAGGAGAATTTCTGACCCACCAGTTATCCAGCGATCCGACAGGCCTATAGTGGGCTTTACTGGCGCTACAGCAGTAGTGGTTGGACAGTTTCAGTGTGTGGTTGAATTGGGTCGCGGACCATTCAGGAAAGAGGTGGAAGCATTGTTTATTGTCGTCGACGCGCCAACTTCGTATAACGCCATCATGGGTCGCTCTTGGTTGTCCCATATGCATGGCGTAATTTCAACGGTGCATCAATGTTTAAAGTACGTGGTCGGGAACAATGTCGGGATAATCAGATGTAGCCAGAAAATGGGATGTAAATGTTACCAGGGAGAAGCGTCAGACAAAGCATAGCAATTAAAGGGGCCTCTCTCCGAAATCATCCCATGTGATGATCCGAGGGAGACCCTCGGATTTATGGTCCCGGAAGAAGATTCCGAGGCACATGAATTTGCGAGTGGAAAATATCTGAAGATCGGAGTCAACCTTTCTTTGGAGTTTAAAGAAAGGTTAATTGCTTTTTTATCTAACAAGCTTGATATGTTTGCTTGGTGTGCATAGGATGTCACTGGAGTACCATCGGGGGTCATATGTCATAAACTTGCAGTACGACTTGACGTTCGACCTATTGTCCAGAAGAGGAGACCAGTCTCTCCGGAAAAGGCTACTGCTATTCTTTTGGAGGTAGAAAGGCTACTAGGCATAGGCCACATTCGCGAGTCGCATTATCCCGTGTGGGCATCAAATCCAGTATTAGTACGGAAGAAGAATGACAAATGGAGAATGTGCGTTGACTTCACAGATTTAAACAGAGCTTGTCCCAAGGATCCATTTCCAGTGCCCCGCATCGATCAGTTAGTAGTTTCGACCTCGGGTAACCGACTGTTGTCATTCATGGACACTTACTCAGGATACAACCAAATCCGATTAGATGCTAATGATGAAGAAAGTACTTCTTTTATTACCGCGAGAGGGTTATACTGCTACAAGGTTATGCCGTTCGGCTTAAAAAATGCAGGGGCGACTTATCAGCGCCTAGTCAATAAAACCTTTGAGGGACAGATTGGACGGAATATAGAAGCTTATATCGATGATATGCTAGTCAAAAGTTCGCGGGACAAAGACCATTTTGTTGACCTCGAAGAGACGTTTCAAAATTTAAGAAAGGTCAATTTGAAACTCAATCCGGAGAAGTGCATTTTCGGGGTGAGGTCGGGAAAATTTCTTGGTTACATGATCAGCAAAAAAGGCATCGAGGCTGACCCAGAACAGATAAAAGCTCTAATCACCATGACACCCCCCCGGAATATCAAAGAAGTCCAAGTTCTGACAGGGAGATTGGTCGCTTTGAATAAATTTATCTCTAGGTCTTCGGATAAATGTGCACCCTTCTTTAAGGTGTTGCGAAATGTGAAACAGTTTCGTTGGACCGATGAATGTTCAGCCGCTTTTCACCAAATCCAAGAGTATCTGACGTCCCCTGAGGTATTGTCTAAACCGTTGGTAGGAGATAAATTAGTTGTCTATGTAGCTGTGTCAGGGTGTGCGGTCAGTGTCGTTCTACTCCGCGAAGAGGAATCTCTCCTGAAGCCTATCTATTATGTCAGTAAGAGTTTGCTAGATGCGGAGAAGCGGTATCTCTAATTGGAAAAGTTCGCTTTAGCTTTGGTAATGGCTGCTCGAAAGATGAGACCTTACTTCCAAGCACATCCTATAATCGTTCGGACAGCTTTTCCCCTGAAAGGTTTATTACAGAGGCCTGATATCTCTGGAAGGATGACTAAGTGGTCGGTGGAACTCGGAGATTATGACATAGCATTTGAGCCTCGAACGGCGATAAAAGCCCAAGTTTTAGTTAATTTCTTGGTCGAATTCCATTCGGATAGAGAGGATAAAGAAGTCAATGACCATGTTGATGAAACGGAATGGTTGGTGCGAACGGATGTGGGGTCAAACATTTCTGGAAGTGGGGCATGTGTCCAATTGATTTCTCTAGAAGGGATAGCTATGTTCCAAGCCATTCGATTCGGTTTTAAGGCCACTAACAACGAAGCTGAGTATGAAGCTGCACTAGCGGGCCTGCGTTTGGCTCAGATATGTGGGGCTAGGAAGGTTAAACTGGTCAGCGATTCACAGTTGGTGATAAACCAAGCCTCTAGAGAGTCTGAAGCCAGAAAAGATAAGCTGATACAGTATTTGAAAGGATTGAAAGATTTGGTATCTGAGTTTGAGGAAGTCAGGTATGAGCATATTCGAAGATGTTAAATGTTGTCCCAGATTCTCTGGCCTCCGCTTCACGAACGGAGGGATACCCTTGGGTCTTGATTCAGGAGCATCCCTCGATCTTGATTGCTGAGGAGCATGCAGTAAACATTCCCGAGGAAAGTAATGTGATTACGGATGATTGGAGGTCGGCCATCATCGACTTCTTGGAAAACGATATTTTACCCGTCGAAAAGTACGAGGCTAGGAAAATATTGTTCAAGTCTCATGGGTATATCCTGCTGGGAGGCCTGCTGTATAAGAAATCTCCGAGTCGACCATTATTAAGGTGTCTGAACAAGGCTGAGTCACAAATCATCCTGTCTGAATTACACGATGGGGAAGGTTCCGCCCATTGCGGGTATAAGGCATTAATTTGACGAGTGTTTCTGGCTGGTTACTATTGGCCTACTATTGCTGCAGATGCAAAAGATTTAGTCAAACGATGTGACACATGTCAACGCTATGCCAATGTGATCCATAAGCCCGAGGTATTGTTAGAGAGTATTTCGGAAGCAGCCCCGTTCGATAGGTGGGGCATTGATCTCGTCGGGCCTTTGCCAGTGGCATCTGGTGGCAGGCAAACCATCATTGTAGCAGTGGATTATTTCTCTAAGTGAATAGAAGCAGAACCATTAGCAGGGACAAAGGCCAAATATGTGATCAAGTTTGTTGTGTCAAACATTTGTTGTCGTTTTGGCGTACCATTGCAGATCACAACAAATAACGGACCTCAATTTGATAACAAGGAGTTCAAACGTTTTTGTGTCTCTCGGGGCATACGACAATGTTTTTCTGCACCGTTTTACCCCCAAGCTAATGGGCAAGTGGAAGTGACTAATCGCACGATTCTCGATGGTTTGAAAAATAACTTGGAAGGAAATGCGGGAAAATGGCCCGACTATTTGCAGGAAGTACTGTGGGCTTACATGACGACTCCACGAACGGCAACTGTTGTATCTCCATTTTGCCTTAGTCTATCGAATGGACGCCATTATCCCTCCCGAGATTGTTTTCCCTTCACATCGCGTAGCAATATATGCAGCAGACACGAATGACCAAAGCAGAGCACTGGCTCTAGATTTGGTTGAAGAAAAAAGACAACAAGCACAGTTGACGTCTCTCCATTATCAGACTCTTATGAGGAGTCGATATGCGTCTAAAGTAAAGCACAGAGGTTTTAAGGTGGGAGATAAAGTCCTACGAAACGTTTTCTTGCACACGAAAGACAAGAGCCTAGGTAAGTCGGGACCAAATTGGGAAGGCCCTTATGAGGTCACTGAGAAATTAAAACCGGGAACGTATCGGCTAAAATACAAGGAAGGGCGATATCTCCGCCTCCCGTGGAACATTGAGTACTTGAAATTGTATCTTGATTGAGGAGCTAGTTAGCAAGTAATGTTTGTACCCTTTTTTGTATCTTCCAGTACGAAACTTAGCGAGGGCATACTCTTTCCTACCGTGTTAGTCACATGAAGGTTTTAATAAGGTGTTCCTATGAGCTGCTTAATACAAAGAATTCGCTGCCTTAACTATTATTTGGGTCACAACAAGTTGTGCCTCGAATTGTTGTCTCTTCGAATTATTATTTGGGTCACCTTAATGTGTGCCTCGAATTTTTTTTACTTTAACTATTATTTGGGTCACAGCAAGCTGTGCCTCGAATTCTTGTATCTTTGAATTATTATTTGGGTCACATTAATGTGTGCCTTGAATTCTATTTTGCCTTAACTATTATATGGGTCACAGCAAGCTGTGCCTCGAATTCTTGTCTCTTCGAATTATTATTTGGGTCACATTAATGTGTGCCTCGAATTCTATTTTTCCTTAGCTATTATTTGGGTCACAGCAAGTTGTGCCTCGAATTATTGTCTTTTCGAATTATTATTTGGGTCACATGAATGTGTGCCTCGAATTTTCTTTAGTTTAACTATCATGTAGGTTACAGCAAGCTATTCCTCGAAGTGTCATCTCCCCGAATTGTGTTTAGGGATACAATAATTTTTTCCTTGAACTTTCCTTTGCCTTAAACAATTTAGGGCGATCCAATGGGTTATCTCCTCGAATTATTGTTTAGGTCTCAATATTTTGTGCCCTGGATTGAATTTCCGTCACAGGCTAGACGATGTCCTTTCTTGTATTCAGCTATTAACTTTTCTTGGGCATCGGTATTTTTCTTATACAAATCCCTCTCTTCCTGGCAACACTTCTCCAGCATCACCACATAATTTTCGGAGGCGGATAAACGCTCATACAAAGCATCTGCTTGGCTCTCTATGACTGTGTGCTGTTTCTTGGCTTCTTCGAGATGAGAAGTAGCCAACAATGACTTAAATTTGTAATGATTTTTCTGCTTCTCAAGGTGCTGCATCTTCTTCTCTCGCTTAACTGAGGTATGCAACAGTCGTCGAAGATTTAGTGAGAATTCATCGTCCAAAGGAACTTCGAAGGAACTCGTCGGAGACCCTAACTCTGTAGAGTCAAAATCAGAAAACCCACCACCAAGAGTTTCCGGATCAATATACTGAGGAGGATTGCTCCGAGGAATGGGGAGAGGTGCTAGCTTTGGACTATTTTTTAGGGGGGCAGGACTGGATGTTTCAGTAAGAGGAGAGTTTGGTGTTTGATGTGAACGTTCTGTGGGTGAATCACCACCTTCTTTTTCAGGCTCACTTGATATTTCTTGAATCTCGTTGGCCTGAGTAGTTTCTTGTTGATCGTCTGGTGTTTCACCATCTTTGGATAATTCTTGGATGGATTCTAGGACAACTTTCTTCTTCTTATCTTTTGCCTTGGCACCCTTTTTTGGTGGAAAGATGGAAGTAGTAGGTGAAGAATTGGAATTAGACGATACAATATTGATTATGGGAGGTAGGTCTTGAGTGTTAACTGTTCCCCCGCGACCCAACTGTTGCTCGTTGGTTGAAACCTCCTAGTCAGGAGGATCCCCAAGATGACTCTTCGAACGAGAGCATTTGGGGAGATAATTCACTATATCCTTTTAGCTCACGCACTCCATAACTTCTCGTTCCGATGGAGGACTCATTAATCCTCTCATACTAATTCGGTGGACGGGATTGAGCCTCCACATTCGACTCCTGGCTAGATTATTATCCGTGAAGCAGAGTCGAAATCGGTTCTCCTAGTGCTCTTTGGCCCACAGGTGAAGTTTGGTGAACACGTTAGTGGCACCCTCAATATAGTCAGAATAGGGATTCGATACCCCGGTCATAGCTGCAAAAAGTAAGCAGCCAACATAAAGTATAGTCACATAGCAAAATTCGACGCAGAAAAAGTAGCTTCGAAGGCCAGAAACTTACATTTGTTGGTCCACATCAGAGACAGCTTGTGAGGATTTGAGGGGGTGGCCTCTGACCCGGTCTCCCAGTAGCCGGAGAAGAACATGAATTGTTGCCTCCATTTCTTGTCAGCCTCTAACAGATCTCTCAAGATTTTTTGTCCCCGGTTGAAAGTCAATGAATAAAAGGGAAAGAAAGGATTCTTGGCCAGACCAGCAAGGCCGATGAGTTGCTCTAACGAAAATTCATGACTTGAGATCCTAGAGGCCATAATACAGGCTATCAGATTAAACCACATATTGGGTCCAACTTGTGAAGGACAAAGGTCTATCTTCGCCAAATATTCGATGAAGAAAGGGTCTAAGGGATACCTTAGCCCCCAGTTCATGATCTCAGTATACACTACTAGCTCATTGTCCCTCACTGACAGAGGCGTCTCACCTTCCGAGGGGAATCTGATCGTAATATAAGAGGGGATGCACCATCGAGTCCTCAGCATAACCTCTTCATCTTGTGAAAAATACTTGTATTTGATATTGTACAGAGCTACCATGTGTTTATTTTCGATGCCCCGAATATTGCGACCGGCAATGCTATCCAGCTCTAAGGGTAGCATGATATCCCCTTTGGATTTTGGGGCAATCCGA
Organism: Limnanthes douglasii subsp. nivea; assembly: GCA_036936605.1. Classification (NCBI taxonomy): domain Eukaryota; kingdom Viridiplantae; phylum Streptophyta; class Magnoliopsida; order Brassicales; family Limnanthaceae; genus Limnanthes; species Limnanthes douglasii. Next base: position 106,217,989 of record JAUPFV010000004.1, on the reverse strand, counting down.
CAAGTTTGCTCTTCGGATATTGTTCGAGAAGAGGAGGTCGTGTTGCTCGAGGACCCTAAAGAGGGGATTACAGGCACTTTCGGTTCGAGGGACACTGTTGCAGGTGCTTTTCCTTTGGAATCTAGGCTTTTGCTTCGTCTGTTTTGCATGTCCTCTTCGGTAATGATCGACTTCGAAGGAGAAAACTGAGTCCCATGAATGGTCATAGAGGGAGTAGAGGGCAGACTTGACTCATCCAAATCCCTTTTTCGCGGAGGACTGATAGATTTCCGACGAGGGCTGGTAGATGTCCGAGGAGGGCTAATAGATATCCAAGGAGGGCTGGTAGATGTCCGGGGGAGATCCCTGACTGCTGTCGTGGAAGCGGGCTCTCGAATGACCAGTGGCGTCTCTTTGGCACGTTTTCTCTCATGCGAACTCTTCCTATCTTTATGAGATCTCTTTCTCTTCCCAGATGAGTGTTTGTGCTGTCTATATTTACCCATGCTTCCGAGGGGATTAGAATCACTACGTAGACTTTGTCGTGCGACTTCAAGGGGAATAATGGTAGTCGAATCTGCTGAGGGTGGCCATGTACCAAAGAAAGTAGTACCAGATGGTTGGGGTTGGGGCATCACGTCTTCCCTAGCAGCAACTCTCTCCTCGAACCTTTTGTTGATCAACAACCAATCAGGAACCCGACGGGGTTTACTCGCCAGCTTTCTCTCTCTAGAAAAGTTTGAACAAAAGTTGGAGTAATGAGGAAAGAAGATCCATATTTATAGATGAAGGTGGGCCTCCTAGATAGACCAGGCATGGGGACTTTTTCTGGTGTTTGTCTAGGGGCATTATGGGCTATATAGGTGCAAATTTTACTGATACAAACCACAGGGGAAGATGTAGAGTTTCTCTAGTCAGAAAGTTTCTTGGGAATAGGAAGCGTTTCTAAAAAGATATGCTGAAAAGCATTGTTGATTGTTGACGTCATGACAGATAGATTAATCCTGGCACCTCATTTAGCCTTGAATTGGATAATTTCAGGGCATTGATACAGTCAAAATCGAGGGGCTCATGTGGCTAAAATGGTGCAAGGATTAGGGGGCCCCAGTTATCAGGATTAATTCGAAGAAAGGAGATTTTTTCGAGGAAGATTCTTTGGCTTCGAAAGTTCGAGGCAAATTATTAGGACTCGAAGAAAGGAGATTTTCAAGGAAGACTCTTTGGCTTCGAAAGTTTGAGGCAAATTATTAGGACTCGAAGAAAGGAGATTTTCGAGGAAGACTCTTTGGCTTCAAAAGTCCGAGGCAAATTATTAGGGTATCAAAAAATTTCATACTTTGCCTGAAGAAGAATTATTCGAGGAGATGTGAAATGAATAGTCAAAGAATTCTTCATTCCCAGTAAAAGAACTTTTACTAGGACTGGGGGGCTACTAATAAGGAAGAATAAAAGACAAGGAGAAAAGTATGAAGAAGAAACATGATAGGAGAAAATTGTAAAGAAGAAGTACGATAGGAGGAAAATGCAAAGAGGAAATTGTGTGAGGGGAAAATTGTATAAGCTATTTGAGAAATAGCTAGAATAGGAAGAAAATAAGATGCAGGGACTAAAAATGTAATAAATGGGAATTAAAGCATGTGGGGTCCACAATTGTACTATAAAAGGACCACACACGCTTCACAGATCCCATGATGAATAAGATAATACTTTCTCTCTACTTAACCAAAAAGCTTTCACTTTCTATCTCTAAAAACCAGCACCTAAATAATGTAAATTTACTTATACTGACACTAAAAGATTCTCGTATCGCACAATCACCACTAAGAGATTTTCGTATCGCATAATCACCCCTAGACTTTCACAAAACTCATCAAGCTGGACTATTTCGGGAGAGTTACCCCCCGCGGGTGAGGTAGAGGCATTGGAATCTCCCATTGAAAGAAACCTAGTTTTGCTTTGGTGTCGAGGAAGAAAAGGTTTTAAGCTGGTAGCAGAATTTACCGACGAAGGCGTCGGGCGATCGAACTGAGCGATAGGGGAGTACGGAGAGCTACAATTGGAAGAAACAACTATGACCTCGGTGGTTCGAGCGCCAATAGGGTCGGATACGAAGAAGGCTTCAACGAGAATAAGATTAGGAAGGACAGGGTCGTGAGGGAGAGGCACGAGTGCAAAGGGTTTCGTATCTGAACTCTAGATTTATCCCGTGGCTCGGTACTCTTCAACTCGGTCACCAATACTAGGCCAGTCGATAAACCCAAATGCGGGCTCGGTCTTCTTCTTCGGTTTTTGTTTTGGCTTCGGGGTCTTACTTTACATAAAATTTCCTCTATCTCTAGAATGGTTAGAATCGAACTTTCTCTCTATAGAATTTCTCTGAGAGCGATTTAGTGAATGAAGTATTTATCGGCAGCTTGCCTTAACTGTTTTACGCATGGGAGAGTCCAAACGACGAAAAGCAGCGGGAAGGTAAAGAGTCTTTTGGAGAGATGTGCAGATGAGCATGCTTCGAGTAAGGGGACGACACGTGTAGGTTAGGCCCAACAAAGCACGCCATAGGCACTAGTCAGGCTAGCATCGTAGGTCTACACCGACTAGGTCGGATGGGCATGCTAGATGGGCTCAGTGTACCCGGTTTTCCTTCCAAGCCCAGGTTACCCGTTTGGGCATGCTAAATGGGCTCCCTGCGTCCGGTCTTCTTAGATGGACTCATAACAAGCTCTTTTCACGTCAGGGACGATTCGCGACCGTTCCTGAAGCTTTAAATAACAAACAAAGGGGGTCGGTCATCATTCAAGAGAAAGCAGATGGTCATTTGATACCGAGTCAGCATGGGCCTCGTGTTACCGAAGCAATCGTTGGAGGCGAATCAAAATGATTTACTTACAAGTCTTCATTCCCGATGCTCTTGAAGACTAGGGGGCTACTGATAAGGAAGTAATTTTCCGATCCCAATAGAAAATGAGTTAATTGCAAAAAGGAAAAAGGAAATATACCCGTTATTGTATTATTTATTTACTAGAAGACAATGTGTAAATTAAGTAGCTTGTAAAGGACTAATTGTGAAATAATATAAGACTGCCAAGGACATAAATGGGCCCCATCTTCCCCACTATAAAAGGGATCCCATTTATTCATGGTAGGTGGACAATTCAATATCATATTCTCTTTCTACTTTCTCTCTATACACTTTGAGCTCTAGTCATATCAGGTGCAAGATCCAAGATTCTTTATCCTATTCATTTATTCTCTCATCATTGGCACCGTTTGTGGGAACACGTGATACTAAAAAGAAAACGTTTTCTTTGAAAATCGCGAGAGAGGTTGCCCGAGCCATTTCGCTGTCTGAAGGCGAGGAAGCTCCGGGTCGGGAGTATTACGCGCAGGGTCGGGATAACCGATCGACTATTATCCTGACCAGGAGACAGTTGTTGGAAGACATCGCAAAGCTGAACGCTGAAAAGGAGCGGGCTCTTGATGACAAAGCAGTTCGGGAAGGCAAAGGAAAAGAACCGGTCGTGGACGACCGTGGAGAAGGCTATCCGACTATTGACCATTGTATCGATGCCCGACCTGTTCGATATTATCGGGAGTCCCGCCCAGCAGGGGAGCAGGATGGAAGAGCAGAGCGATACCAAAAGGATGACCTGGGTATATCTGCTAATTACACTTCGGATGATTCATCGGGAAGAGAGTACCGACGCAAGGAAAGGCTAAACAAACGCGCGCAGAAGGGCAATTCCCGACGGAATAGGGCACCACGATCCGACTCGCCCAAGTTCAAGAAGGGTAGCACTGAGAAAAGGACGCTAGTTTCATTTGAAACAGAAGAGATGTTGACGGGTAGCAGAGAAGAACGGGTAGTCCTACTCCAGGTCCACTGGCAGCCATCGAATAGCCAGACCCAGGGGTATAGGGTCGGTAGCCAGTTCATCAACCCGGGAGATGGAGGATTATATGGAGTTCAGACCGAGGGGCTCGGGGGCGAATCTTTTGGATTCAAAATGAATTGGAGAGCTTCACCGTTGTCAGACGAAATATTATCGGGACATCTCCCGAAGAGGTTTGACATCTCCAAATTGGAAAAGTATGACGGTAAAAGAGATCCGGATAATCATTTGGAAGCCTTTAAAAACTTTATGTTGAGTTTCAATAATGACGATAAGTTATTATGCTGAGCCTTCTCGATGATTTTCAAGGATCGGGCATCTAAGTGGTATAACCGGCTACCGCAGGGTTGTATAAAGAACTTTGGAATGTTCTGGGTGATGTTCCGTAAGCAATTTGTGGGAAGCAAAAGTTTTCGGGCAAACGGTGATACGATCGTCAACTGTAAACAAAGGCTGGGAGAGAGTCTCCGGGATTACACCAGGCGCTTTATCGATGCAAAGACCGATTTTGATCATTGCGAAGAGAACGTGGCTCTGACAGCATATCGCTTAGGGCCACTCCCAGGACCGATGAAGCAAGCATTCCCTAAAAATCAGGCTTTTACTTTTTCCGCCCTTCTAGCTTAGGTGGAAAAGCAGATATTTATAGAAGAAAGCGAGGCGTCCGAGTTGCAGCGCAAATTCAGTAGAGTGCACAAGTGTCGGTCGTTATAAAGCAAGGTGTCCAATCTGGCTTTGCTCAGCAAGTCCAGCCAGTCAACACTATACCAGTGACTCAGTCCACACAGATCAAACACCTGGCAACCCAGGGCCAAAGAACAAAGCAGACCAACCAGGTGGTTTCACGACCGATGTCTAATAAGTGGATCCAACCTGCTTACTTCGCTGATTTGACAGAATGCGTGTCCACAATCTATGAAAAGACTAAGAAAAGCGGGATGTATCGGAGACCCTTCCCCATACCAACGCCTCAGGAACATAGGAATAATCGATACTACCGATACCATGAAGACGTGGGACACGATACCAATGATTGTATCGCTCTAAAAAAGGAGATACAGATGCTGATAAAGCGTGGAAACCTACTCAAATATGTGAAAAAGAAAACGCAGCAAGGCGTAACTTCGAAAGAAATCGTGACGGTGCAGAAGTCAGAGACAACCATGGAAATTTCTGATGTAACTGACCATTTTGACGTCTCAATCGAATATCTCGATCCCGATGTAAGTCGTAACCTCATCGGGGTCATTGAAGAAGAAGCTGCGGAAAGTAAGGAAAACGGGAGGAACCTTTCTTAGTTTTTCGAATCATTGACTATTTTCGGGGGTGATTCTATGGCAGGGATCACGCACTCTTCCTGAAAGAGACATATTTTGAACCTAGCTACTCAGTTGGAAGCTCGGACTTATCCTCATTCAAAAGGCATCCTTTCACCAATTTTGTATTTTGACGACGACGATATGCGCGACATACCCGGTCTTCACGAAGATGTCGTCGTTATCGGGGCGGCCATTGCGGGGGAAGAAGTCCGACGCATCTTTGTAGACAACGGAAGCTCAGCAAACATAATTTTTGCATCAACATTCGCTAAGTTCAGGACTCCCCTAGTGATTACGCATTCGGACCGAACTATCGTAGGGTTCACAGGATCGGCTGCCGATGTGATTGGGGAGTTTGAAGGCATTGTTCAGCTGGGCCGCGGACTCTTCACGAAAGAGGTCACCGTCTTATTCGTAGTGGTAGACGCTCCAGCCTCCCATAATGCGATCTTTGGCAGGTCATGGCTATCACGAATGCACGCGGTAACGTCCACCATTCATCAATGCGTGAAATACGTGGTCAGGAACAATGTAGGGGTGGTGCGAAACAGCTAGAAATCGGCAAGAGAATGCTATAGAGCGGTTTTAGCGCCAAAAAGGGATCAAGAGATGGAGCAAGCACTGGACTAGCAATTAGCAGGACCTCCTTTTGGGTCGCTACCTGTCGACGATCCCAGGGAAGCTCCCAGTTTTCTTTACCACAGATCAAGAATGTGAACAGTACTAGTTTACCGGCAGAAGGGTTTTACATATAAGAACTAACTTGTCACCAGGCTTCAAGAGACAGTTGATCTTATTACTATAGGAGAACTTAAATTTATTTGCATGGTGCTCAAAGGACGTGACTGAAGTCCCAGAAGATCATGTAATTCACAAACTGACTATCAACAAGAATGTCAGACCCATCTCACAAAAGCGTCAGGCCTTTTCACCGGAAAAGGCAGAGATCATTCTGAGAGAATTTGAAAGAATGCTCAGTATCGGTCACATCAAAGAATCAAGTTACCCGCTCTGGACGTCTAATCCCGTCCTGGTAAAAAAGAAGAATGGTAAGTGGAGAATGTGCGTGGACTTTACCGACTTCAATCGAGCTTGCCCAAAAGATCCCTTCCCGATGCCGAGAATTGACTAGTTGGTGGATTCGACATCGGGAAACTAGTTACTCTCTTTAATGGATGCATATGCAGGCTACAATCAAATCAAGTTGCACCCAGCTGATTAGGAAAGTACGAAGTTTGTCACGGGCCGAGGCTTATATTGTTATAAAGTTATGTCGTTCGGGTTGAAGAACGCAGGAGCGACCTACCAAAGATTGGTAAACAATACTTTTGACTGCCAGATAGGGAGAAACATGGAAGTTTACATCGATGACATGCTCGTGAAGAGCAGCACAGATGAAGACCATCTCGCTAATTTGAGGCAGACTTTTGGCAGTTTGAGGAGTATAAATCTCAAATTAAACCCGGAGAAATGTTCCTTTGGAGTAAGGTCGGGAAAGTTCCTAGGATTCTTTATCAGTGAAAAAGGAATCGAGGCGGACCTAATCCAATTGCAAGCTCTTACTGACATGAGCTCACCCAGAAATATCAAGGAGGTTCAGATATTAACCGGACGCTTAGCGGCCCTGAATCGATTTATCTCTCATTCATCTGACAAGTGCGCTCCCTTTTTTCAGGTCTTGAGAAATGCTAAGTCATTTTCTTGGAGGCCAGCTTGCGACAAGGCCTTTTAAGGGATCAAAACTTATTTATCATCCTCGAACCTTCTAAAGAAACCCCAGACAGGAGAAACTCTTTTTCTTTACATAGCGGTTTCAGATTTTGCAGTAAGTGCGGCGCTGATCAGTGAATTGGGAACGGTTCTCAAAGCGGTATACTTCGTGAGTAAAAGACTATTGGATGCGGAGACACGGTATTTGAAGCGGGAAAAAATGCCCCTGGCTTTGGTAACCGCGGCGCGAAAAATGCGACCATATTTTTAGGCCCACCCTATTGTCGTTCAAATTTCGTTTTCACTTAAGTATGTTCTACAGCAACCAGACATGTCAGGAAGAATGTCTAAATGGTCGGTCGAGCTAGGCGATTTTGATATCAATTTTGAGCCAAGAACAACTATCAAAGGCCAGGCCTTGGCTGATTTTATAGTCGAATTTCACTCCGACCGACCAGACTAAGAAGAATCGCCCAAGAAAGACGAGCTAATTGAGTGGGTTATCCGAACCAATGGTGGGTCGAACATCAACAGATGCGGCGCGGGCGGGCAGGTAGTTACCCCTACGGGCATAAGTATGCTTCAGGCAATCCCATTCGGTTTTACCACTTCTAACAACGAAGCTGAATATGAGGCTGTCTTGGTTGGTTTGTGGCTGGCACAGGTGTGCGGAGCTAAGCATGTACGTATTATTAGTGACTCTCAACTTTTTATTAATCAAGCCTCGGGAGCGTCGGAAGTTAGGAAAGAGCACCTGGTTCAATACTTATCAGCATTACGAGTGTTAGCCGCGTCATTTGCCAAAGTAACATATGAGCACGTCCCTAGGACAAAAAATAGATCGCCGACTCCCTAGCGTTGGCATCCTGTTCAAACAGTTACTCCTAGATAACCGAACAAGAAAACCCGTCGATTACAAAGAGGGCGGAGCTGGACAATCAATCAAAATTCTCCTGTCAGGTGTCCTCGGTAACCATATCGGACTGAAGAAGGGATATTATAGCTTTCCTAGCTGAAGGATTCTTACCAGATGATAGTATCGTAGCTCGGAAGATACGAAATAAGGCTCGGGGATACATTTTGTAGGGGGCGTACTATACAAAAAGTCTTTTAGCCGTCCTTTACTGAGATGCCTGGGGTCAAACGAGTCCCAGATTATTGTATCCGAGTTGCATGATGGCGAAGGCGCGGCTCATTGTGGGTACAAAGCACTAATAAGAAGAATTTTTCTCGCCGGTTTTTATTGGCCAACGGTAACTGCAGATGCTCAACAGATAGTGAAAACCTGCAACACCTATCAAAGATTCGCAAATGCAATCAATATGCCCGCAGTCCCTATAGAATCAATATCCGAAGGCCTACCGTTCGACCATTGAGGAATCAATCTAGTTGGGCCATTACCGATGGCATCCGGTGGTAGACAAACGATTGTGGTGGCCGTAGATTACTTTTCCAAATGGGTCGAAGCCGAGCCATTATCGGGAACGAGAACCAAGGATTTTATCAAATTCGTTTGGTCGAATATCTGTTGTAGGTTCGGGATACCTCAGAAGCTCACCATGGATAACGAACCTCAGTTTGACAGCACCGAGATGAAATCTTTTTGTGTGACCCATATGATTAGGCAATTCTTTTTTTTCCCTTTCCATCCTCATGCGAACGGGCAAGTCGAAGTTACGAACCGAACCATCTTGGATGGACTCAAAAAGAACCTAGAAGGGAAAGCTGGAAAATGGCCAGATTACTTGCAATAAGTATTGTTGGCTTACCGAACTACACCTCGAACGACGACTAAAGAATCACCTTATGTCTTAGTATATGGAATGGATGATGTCACTCCAGCAGAGTCAATCTTCCCATCTTTTAGGATCGGGAACTATAATGGGAATAAAAATGAGGATGACAGACGACTAGCTCTAGACCTAATAGAAGAAAAAGGAGCCGAGCTCAACTGAGTTCTTTACATTATCAGAGTTTAATGAGGAGTCGGTACGCGTCAAAAGTACGTCGGCGAGAGTTCAAAATCGAGAAAAAGGTTTTGAGAAGAGTTTTTCTGCATACCAAAGACAAAAGCCTCGGCAAACTAGCCCCAAACTGGGAAGGACCGTAAAAAGTGGTGGAAAAGATTAAGAGCGGGACGTATCGATTGCAGGACAAGCACGGACGTATGTTGACGCTCTCGTGGAACATTGAACATTTAAAGCTATATTTGGAGTAATTTTGTTGATTTTTGTAACTTCTTTGTAATCATTGTTTATGTAAGAACCTTAAGTCGGGGATGTACTCTTTCCTACCTCGGTGGCGCGATAAGGTTTTAATGAGGCATCCATAGCAACCGATCTTTTTTAATCCAAAATTTTGACGTTAAAATTTGGAAGTATTAAGAGGGAGTCCATTAGCTGACGAGCTGATGGACAACTTTTGGTGATCTTAATTGATCAACAGAACCTTAACATGTTTTTCAGTGTTTAACTGATCCACATTTTATTCCCGACCCTATGGGAAAATGTTCAATTCAACATTGATCAACAGAACCTTAACAGGTTTTTCAGTGTTTAACTGATCCACATTTTATTCCCGATCCTATGGGAAAATATTCAATTCAACATTGATGAAGAGAACCTTACAGGTTTTTCAGTGTTTAGCTGATTCACATTTTATTCCCGACCCTATGGGAAAATTTCAATTCAACATTGATCAACAGAACCTTAACAGGTTTTTCAGTGTTTAACTGATCCACATTTTATTCCCGACTCTATGGGAAAATTTTCAATTCAACATTGATCAACAGAACCTTAACAGGTTTTTCAGTGTTTAACTGATCCACATTTTATTCCCGACCCTATTGAAATTTTTTTACATAAACAATATAAACATTCATGCCCGACCAAATACTGAATCACAAAAGCATATGAGAGAATACTGCAAGATTATGGGAAATCTATAAAGTGATCCGTTATAAAACAAGTCAAACAGGTTCTACCGACCCGGAGATTACAAAATTTCGATAAAAAAAAGGAGGGGGGGGGGGAGTTTAAGCGCCTTCTTCCTCAGGCTTGGTCTCGGTATCGTCCGACTCTTCATCCTCGCAGACCATATCAGATGGACGATCTGCCTGAGGAACATCCAACCACATGGACCCAAGGGGAAGGTCGGGGAAGCGGTTGTGGAAGGTCAGCACGGATGCAGCTTTCACCTCGGCAGTCTCTGTGTCCGCCCATTTCTGACACTTGTCGGCCAATAGAGCGTTGGCATTTTTCAGATCAGCAATCTCTTTCGCTTTCTTCACCGCGGAATACCGGAAGAAATGGCTCTGAATTTTTGACACTACCAATTGCTCGGCTCGGTCGTCACGGTCTTTTCTGACCCGCGCTAAGGTTTTTTCAACCTTCTTCAGCTTATCCTCCAAGAACCCTTTTGCTGCCTCTCCCTTTTTCACCTCCTATTCGAGCGCGACAATCCTCCCTTCCGCATCCGTCAGCTTCTGGCTTAGCTCTCCCGCACGCCTCTCTTTTATCGCCAGAGGAACGATCATATTGTACAAAGACAAGGACAGTCTATCGGTTACCCATAAAGGGAAGGTATGAGGGCTCCCAGGAACTGACAGCACGGGCATCTTAGTGCCACTTGATGACACCCCAACGGCTTTCGCTGCCTATGAAGAACGAGCCTCATCATTGTCAGGAATTACCACTAGCAGCGCTCTCTCGTACGATACCGCTGCAGAAGTGGCCACATCACCACCTTTGACCTCCTCATATTGTTCAAATAGCGCTGGGATGGTCACATTATCGACGAGAGCGGGAGCATTGGCGGGACCACTCCCCCTGGATCGTTTCAATTTTTTGGCTTCAGCACCATCCGTCTCAGCCTTTTCCTTTCGCTTCTTGGTCAGCTCCTCAGACCGATAGGTTGCGCCATCCTCAACACCAACTTCATCCCTTTGTTCCACCGCCTCGACCGCCGCTACCTTGGCATTTTCCTGTTCGGCATCTTCGTCCGACCTGGAGCGTTTGCTCGGCGCCTTATTGCGTTTGGGAAGGAACAGGTGTACGTCGGGCGCATCCGTCTTAGCAACAAATTCCACCAAGCTCGGTGGTTGGCGCAGCTGCTCCAAGGTGAGCGGTTCAGCAGAGCAATGCCAGAGGTTTCTCATGATCAGATTTGTATTCTTGAAGGCACGGTGGAACGCCCGACCCCAGTTTTTCCTGGCAAAATCCTTTAAAATTTGGAAGGTCACTTTGCCAGCTTTGAAGTGGCTTTTCTTTAGCTCGTGAATGAACTCCTTTGACACTGTATAAAGGATTGGTAATTGGTTAAAACAAAAATATATAGGATTACCATCGGGAACCCATGTCCGCAGCAATTGCCTCTGGTTCTCCTTGGTATAGGGGCGGCCGTTTTCCCAGCAACCACTAAGGAAGACGAACCGATGCTTCCAGCCTTTGTCGACTTCGAGGAAATCGTTCACAATCTTCCAAGTGTTGGCCACGGAGGAATACAAGAAGGGAGATTTGGGAGACTTCGAGAGCCCGGACATGGCGATGTACTCAGTCATCGGCATAACCCGACCCGGTAGACGAGAAGCCATTATGCAGGACATCAGCGTATACCACGCGTTGGGCGTCAGCTGGGAGGGGCAGATGTTAAAGGTATTGAAGTACAGAACGATCTCAGGATCGAGAGGAAACTTGAGGCCCCAGTTGAAGAGCTCTGTGAAAATGACTATCTCCTGTGACCGAACATGTACGGGTGTCTCACCAGGAGCAGGGAATCGTACGGTGAATCAGTCCGGGATCCCCCACCGGATCAGAAGTTTTGCTTGTTCCGCGACAGAGAAGTAGAGATATTTACCTTCAAAAAGGGAAATTATGTTGTCCCTGGACAACGACCGATGATATGTAGTGGTCATGACAGCTTCGATCTCCGCCGGAAGAGGTTCTTCGGGAGGAACAACGTTGTCGCCAACAGCGGCAACACTTTCTCCAGCAGCTAAGACAGCTGCTTCTGGCTCTCTAGCATCTTCTAGTTGGAGAGCATCAGGTTTAGGGGAACCAGCCACGGCAGGACCGACCGATTGAGACAGAGGCTCTACGAAGCTAGAGCTACTATCAGCGTGAGCAAGCTTTGACTCTTCCACCCGCTGTTGACGGGCATGCTCGATCTCTAGGTTCCGACGATCGAGATCGTTTAGGGAAACGCCCAAAAGGGTACATGCCGTGTTGACACTCGTCTGGTATCCTTGGATGGTGGGAGTCAGCTGGACTATTTCGGGAGAGTTACCCCCCGCGGGTAAGAATGAGGCACTGGAATCTCCCATTGAAAGAAACCTAGTTTTGCTTTGGTGTCGAGGAAGAAAAGGTTTTAAGCTGGTAGCAGAATTTACCGATGAAGGTTTTAATCCCGCGGCTCGGTACTCTTCAGCTCAGTCACCAATACTAGCCCAATCGATAAACCTAAATGCGGGCTCGGTCTTCTTCTTCGGTTTTTGTTTTGGCTTCGGGGTGTTACTTTACATAAACTTTGCTCTCTCTCTAGAATGGTTTAAACATAACTTTCTCTCTATAGAATTTTTCTGAGAGCGATTTAATGAATGAAGTATTTATAGGCAGCTTGCCTTAACCGTTTTGGGCATGGAAGAGTCCAAACGACGAAAAGCAGCGGGAAGATGAAGAGTCTTTTAGAGAGATGTGCAGACGAGCACGCTTCGAGTAAGGAGACAACACGTGTAGGTTAGGCCCAACAAAGCACGCCATAGGCACTAGTCAGGCTAGCATCGTAGGTCTACACCGACTAGGTCGGATGGGCATGCTAGATGGTCTCAGTGTATCTGGTTTTCCTTCCAAGCCCAAGTTACCCGTTTGGGTATGCTAAATAGACTCCATCCGCCAGGTATTCTTAGATGGACTCATAACAAGCTTTTTTCGCGTTAGGCACGATTCGCGACCGTTCTTGAAGCTTTAAATAACGAACAAAGGGGGTCGGTCATCGTTCAAGAGAAAGCGGATGGTCATTTGATACCGAGGCAGCATGGGCTTCTTGTTACCGAAGCAATCGTCGGAGGCGAATCAAAATGATTTACTTACAAGTCTTCATTCCCGATGCTCTTGAAGACTGGGGGGCTACTGATAAGGAAGTAATTTGTCGATCCCAATAGAAAAGGAGTTAATTGCAAAAAAGAAAAGGGAAATATACCCGTTATTGTATTATTTATTTACTAGAAGACAATGTGTAAATTAAGTAGCTTGTAAAGGACTAATTGTGAAATAATACAAGACTGCCAAGGACATCAATGAGCCCCATCTTCCCCACTATAAAAGGGATCCCATTTATTCGTGGTAGGTGGACAATTCAATATTATATTCTTTTTCTAATTTCTCTCTCTACACTTTGAGCTCTAGTTACATCAGGTCCAAGATCCAAGATTCTTTATCCTAGTCATTTATTCTCTCATCAGAATGTATGCATAATATGTATGATAAGTATGCTGAAAGATATAAATTAAATACAACTACAAATGTAAAGAGTAGTAACAATAGGGGTATAAGAAGATTTTCTACTAACTATGTTCAAATGGAAATGTTACGAAGCAATGAATTTACAGAAACCCCTCAATCTGATAATGAGCTGTCTAGATATTTGAGCACTAGGTTTGATTTTACGAATTTTCCCGACCGTGGTATTGAAGATATCATAAGATGGTGGGGTACCAAAACTCAAGAGTATCCTATTCTTTGCAGGTTTGTTAAAGAGATTTATGCAATACCTATGTCTACAGTTGCAAGTGAGTGTGCTTTCAGCCAAGTGAGGTTGCAATACACGACTAAAAGAACAAAATTGACGGGCAAATCACTTGGAGTGCTTGTGGCAGTCAAGGATTGGACCGCGGCGGATAAAAGGATGCAAGACATAGAGTTTAGAGACGAAGTGAATGTAGATGACATCTTCGAAGATTATCCGGATGATTATGAAGATACACTTGAACAAGAAATTATGGAAGAAAACGAAGCTGAAGGTGAATCAAGTGAGGAGGAAGATTTTGCTTACGAAGAAGACCTTGAAGAAAATGAATGATGTTTGTGATAGTTTTTTACTATTTTGTATTTTAATTTGAAAACATTTGTACAACTCTTGGCCCGCAAGAGTATAAACTGTGAACGACTAAATAAACAAAAAAAACTATTTTCCTTTTATTATAATAACAACAATTGTATTATGAATTACTTATAAGATCTGATTTTGGTTTAAAAAATAGACACTTATAATATTTATAACCAAATCACAATAGTAATCAAAATGTAATATTAAAATTATAACTATAAAATTTATAATATTACAAAGATATAGTTTTGGTTTATAACATACTATCAACACTACTAATATTTAAAACCAAAACATAATAATAATATTCAAAATGTAATAATGACATAAATAATATTTAAAATTTTGATTTATATAATAATTACAACACTTAAAATATTAATAACCAAAACAAATTAATACTAACCAAAATCTAATAATAATTTTATAATCATATACCTTATCTCAATATTTTTTTAATATAACTTAAGATATGATTTTAGTTATAAAATAATTAAAACACTTATAATATTTAAACAGGTCTGGCGGATAAACAGATCCGTCACATTGCAATTCTGTCGGATTGCAGATTTAACGGGCCAGGTTTGCAGGTTACCCGCCGGAATATTAATAGGTCTCCAATTTTTACCCGCGGTTCCAAAACCGTTTGACACCTCTAACGAAGTGAGTGGAACCGAGCCAAATATCTAAAGGCTTGGGCTTGCGCGATCAGAACAGAACATTGAAGCTTGAAGCTCTAAAATTTATATGGCTCTGCTTCGGCCCCAGCTCAAAACAGTTTTTCAATCAGACGGCAATTCAGTAGAAAATTTCAATTTTTAATATTGGCAATGTTAGAGTATTAGAAAAATCAATTTATAGACTTGCTTCTAGATAAAAGATCTGTTTTTAATACCCTAATTGTAAGTCTCTGTTTGCACAGAAATGAAGAGAAAGAGAAGTGGAACAAACATTTTTCTTTTAATAAAATTGAGTGTTGCAAATTTTGCGTTCTTAATAAGAATAATTAAAAAAAGTTATTAAATTGATGAGGTAAAAATGAAACTAAAAATCGGGGATTATTTGTGAGACAAGTATACTTTACTAAAGAAAAAACCAAACGCGGAAACTAAATTTATAAATTTTGAATAGTCAAAGGATTCTCACCGTGATTTTTTAATCGAAAAACTAAATGACAAAAAACGTAATAGTCGAAAGACTAGAACACAAAACCAAATAAAAAATATTAAAAGAAACTAAAACTAAATTTAACATTGCATGAAAATAATGTCTATCGACACAAATGTCGCAAAAATAACAATATTACAATATGATACAAAGAGTTACAAATTTCAGTGTTCCTTTTGTATAAAATTATAGAAAATAAATAGAAGATTTTATGGGAGTAATCTAATCAAAGTTATTAACAAATACATTTGTGAGTATAAATATAAAAGGAAATTTATTTCGTCGCTTTGGGTGATTAGACTTGCATGGTTTTGCTTTTGGTTTACTCCGAAAAGGCCTCACATTAGTTGAGATATTTCATTCACTTATATATTGTAAGTACTTGTTCAGTCTAAGCGATGTGGGATAAACGATCAAGTTTACTAACTCTTAACACTCTCCCTTAAAATTGATCCGCGGAATGACATATACACTCTATGCATTCCACCTCACTCAATACACCCGTTGCATGGCTTAGAACACAAGTTTCAACCTTTCTCTCATACCATGACAGAAATATCTCCACCAACTAATGTGATATTGTCCGCTTTCGTCGATTAGTCTGCACGGTTTTGCTCTTGGTTCACTCCCAAAAGACCTCACTCTGACGCTCCATCTATATATTAATCTGCGCCGCTTCTTGATCAAGCCACCTGCTTGACGAGCCATCTGGCGCTCCATCTATAGATGAATCTGCGTCGCTCCTTGATAAAGCCAACATGCTTGATGAGCCATATGACGCTCCATTTATATATGAATCTGCGCCGCTCCATGATCAAGCCAACTGCTTGACGAGCCATCTGGCATTCCATCTATAGATGAATCTGACGCTCAGTTGGTGGAGATATTTCTGACAGAGTTCCCTCCGGAAAAAAAAATTAAAAAAAATAAATATAAAAAGAAAGTAATATAAACACAAAAATGACAAATTAACTCTAATTCAAAATTTTATCATAGAAGCTCATTCCCAACAATAAGTTATGGTTTCATATTTAAAAATTCATATATATATATATATATATATAGAGCAGGTAAAACGAATGCATCGGAAAATTATAACCTTGAACTAACCTTAAGAGTTGAGCAATAAATCAATTAAAAAACAAAAACTAATTCAAAAGCATAAAAAACATAAGGTTATTATCATATGTAGTATAAATAATTTTCTATTATTTTAAATGCAACTATATAGAATAAAAATATTCACAAACAAAAATAAAAAATCATAAAAAAGTTAAAAACTAATTCAATCACAGTATAATATAATTTAAAAGTTAAAATAATAATATATTACATATTAATTAAAATATTAGAGTCATAAAATTTTAGACCCGTTGGATTCGGATTGAATATCCATGAAAAAAATTCAAAGCTTGTAACCCATCCAAAATTCGATGGGTAATATATTTAAAAACTCATCATCTCAGATGGGAGTTGGAGAGTGCTCCCGCGCTCCAAGATTCAAATTTTAATTTGATCTTTCCGTTCTTCTTCTTCAGCCATCTCCTCCGTTGCTTCTGATATGAATCTGCTCTCTTCCTTCGATGGATTCATTTCTATCTTTGCCGTCGTATCTGCTCTCCGTTGCCTGCTCTCTGTAATATCAGTTTTTTTTCCGTTTTCTCCGTTGCCTGCTTTTTGGTCTCTATGAAGAATCTGGCCTTATGATTAATCCTTTAAGGTCTGTTCTTGGCTACTGATTAGTTGTTATGGAGGCTTTTCCATCTGTTCAAGAAGTTTATGGGTCTTCGTCTATTAAAGATTGCCAAGAATCTGATGGAAGTCTAAACAAGTTCAGAGGAGTTTCGTTTGCAAACGCTGTGACTGCTTGTCACATGGATGCAAGAAAATGTTTCCTATAAGGATGATCATGTGTCCTTACAGTATAATGATAAATCTTTTCTATATTTAAAGTCTAAATCGAAGCATACGATTGTGTGCAAATGTTCTGCAGGTCTGCCTAAAAGAACGGTGTTGCTGGATTTCCTTAACAAGTTTCATTTTGTTCATGAATTTAACTACTCTATTAAAGATTTCAGGCACATTCTAATTGAGTTTGAATCTTTTGAAGATTACTGTAAACTATGGAAGAAAAGTGTTTGGACTATTGGTTCCACGAGGTTCAGATTGTTGAAGTGGTCTGAAGGCTTCAATGTCAGGTTTGAAAGCTCGATAACCCCAATCTGGATAAAGATTGAAGGTCTCCCAGAGCACATGTATAACAAGAAAATCATCATTGACATTGCTTCTTCCCTGGGATCTCCTATGGAGGTCAAGGTTCCTTTGAAGAACAGGGCTCATTATAATCATTGTTTGGCCAGAATCGAAATGGACATTGCTGGAAAAATATACAATGACGTTTAGGTTGGTTTTGGTAGTAATCGTGGCTGCTGGGTGATGATCACTTATCTCAATATTCCTAAATACTGTAACTCGTGTTTCCACATTGGACATGGAGTTGATCAATGCAAAAAGTTGAACACTGCTCTCAAGAAAACTCATGGTGAACCAACAGAAATCAACAAGGATGATCTGTTAAAGGTTTGTGCTGATGCTGCTTGTCATAATAAAGATGATAAGATGGTGTCTTTAAAAGAGATAAATGGTGTTGTTCAAGCTCTAGAGTTTGGTTTCAACATTGTTGAGAAAAATTCCAGAATCTGTGCTTCCCCTAAAGGTTCACAGTATGGGAGTCTACCAACTACTCCACAACGGGTTACTTTTGCTAATAAGGACGATGCTCGTTCTGATCCAGGTTTGCACAACTATGAAGACAACAATACTGAAAATATTACTCTAGGTGCGAAAGATAGTAATGTGGTAATGAATCCTCAAAGTGTTGAGGACAACAATGTAGATATGAATCATCAAGGTTTGAGCCAGGGTTTAGTCAGTAAAAATGATGAAATAATCGGTGCGCTTCAAAGCCCTGAAGATGTTAACAACAATTTGGATTATGAGAACTTAGCTTCTGAGTTCTCTTCGCCTAAAGCTGATAAAATTAGCCCTCAAGTCTCTACTAAAAACCAAGCTAAGGCTGCTAGGGAAAAATGGGTCTTACCAGGGAAAAGGTTAACTAGAAGCCAACTAAGGAAAGATACATCGGAGGATGAAGAGGAATTCAGTTCGATAATCAGTAAGCAAGTCAAGCAAGCAAGGAAGAAGGGGCTGGTCAAAAATTCTCAACAGCTTTCGGTTCCAAGTAACTCTAAACGTTCTCTTACTTATGATTAATATCCTTAATTGGAGCATTCGAGGTGTAAAGGATAAATCTTCTTTTCGAAGACTCAAATATCTTTCTAATAAGAATAAGGCTTGCATTGTGGCTATTCAAGAGCCTTTAATTGGTTGTGAAAATCTTAGTGCTTATGCTGTTAAGCTTGGTTTCATTCATTTTGCTAGTAATATCACTAATAAAATATGGATTTTTTGGCATGATAGTATCTTGGTTAACATTCTGGTTGATCATGCTCAGTGTTTACACTTTGAAGCCAGTCATGTTAATCTTAATATTAGTTCTTTATTCACGATTGTTTATGCAAAATGCTAGCGTCTGAACAGGATCAGTCTTTGGGATACTTTAAACAACATTGCTGATACTGATAAAGCTTGGTTAATATGTGGTGATTTTAATGATATCAGATCCATAGATGATCAGGTGGGATGTACTACTTTCTGTCAAAACAGTGCTGATGATTTCAACAGAATGATTCGTGACTATAGGCTGCAGGAGGCTGGGTTTGCTGGCTCTCGTTTCACGTGGTCTAACAAGGCTAAATGGCGTCGTCTGGATTGGGTTTTTATTAATGATGCTTGGCTTATCTTATTCAATAATACTTCTGTATTGCATAAGGCTAGAACTGGTTCAGATCATGTTGCTAGTGCTTCTAATTTATCTCATGCTTATAATAAAAGTTTTAGATTTCAGAATATGTGGCTTTTGGATAAAGATTTTATGTCTGTTGTTTCTAATAACTGGGCTTTGGCTATGGAAGGTGATCCTCTGTCCATTTTTTGGCATAAGTTAAGAAGATTAAAAGTTTATCTTTGTGTGTGGAACAGGGAGCATTTTGGTAATATATTCTGTAAGATAAAAGCTCTTGAGGATGAGGTTCTTAGGGCTGAAACAATTCATCAACAAGCTAATAGCAATTTAACAAAGGCAGATCTCAATAAAGCTAATGCATTACTATTAAATGCTTACAAAGTTGAAGAAGAGTATTGATTACAGAAATGTAATGTGGATTGGGTAAAAGATGGAGATAACAACTCCAAATTTTTCCACAGTTATGTTACAACTAAAAGAAAAAAAATGCTATTAATGGCGTCAAGGATGGTAATTCCTGGATTCTGGATAAGGATGCTATAGGTGCCTCTGTTGTAGACTTCTTCACCAATGCCCTGGCCACCAGTCCCTACAAAGACAAGCAAACTGAGTTAGATATCTTAAATCACAGTATGTTTGATACCATTCCTAGTGTGATAACTGAGGATGATAATAAAAGTCTTTTGAAGCTCCCTAATGAAGATGAAGTTTATAAAACTATCAGCAGTCTTAAGGCTTCTAGCGTGTCAGGTTTGGATGGTTTCAATCAAACTTTCTATAAACATTGTTGGAAGGTTATTAAGCTTGATCTTGTTGTTGCTTTGCATCATTTTATTAGAGGGTTTAATATTCCTAAAGGGGTCCTTGCTACTGGTATATGCCTTATTCCCAAGTCTATTAATCCTGTTGGTTGGTCTAATTATCGACCTATTAGCGTATGTACTTTGCTTAATAGAATTATGGCTAGGCTCATTAATGATAGACTTGTCATTCTTCTGCCTAAAATTATCTCTAATACTCGGGGTGGGTTTGTTCCGGGTAATTCCATTCACTCTAATATATTAACTGCCAAAGAGCTTCGTTTTTATCTAAATAGAAAACTTAAGCATAACAACAT
Organism: Limnanthes douglasii subsp. nivea; assembly: GCA_036936605.1. Lineage (NCBI taxonomy): Eukaryota > Viridiplantae > Streptophyta > Magnoliopsida > Brassicales > Limnanthaceae > Limnanthes > Limnanthes douglasii. Next base: position 106,197,841 of record JAUPFV010000004.1, on the reverse strand, counting down.
AATTTTTCAACTTGACATGTGCAAAGCATTTGATAAGCTTAGTCATTCTTTTATTCTGAAAGTTCTTAAAAAGTTTGGATTCTCTAATAGATTTACTGATCTTATTGATAGTATGATTTCTAATATTAGTGTTTCTATTCTTATTAATGGTACTTCCTATGGGTATTTTAAGACTGTGAAAGGGCTTAGGCAGGGGGATCCTCTCTCTCTCCTAGCCTATTTATCATTGCTGAGGAAGTTTTTCTTAGAGGTATCTCTCTCTTTTTTCTCAATAACAAGGGTATGAGGTATAAAAGTCGTAGTAAATTATGTATTAGCAACTTGGCTTTTGCTGATGATATCCTATTATTTACTAACTGTAAGGATGCTACTTTAGTATCACTTAGTAATTTCTTACAGGATTATCAAGCCATCTCTGGTCAAGTTATTAATAAGCACGAGACTAAGGTTATAACTGCTAATGGTACTTGTGTAGCTAGAATAAGGTATATAGCTAATATTACTGGCTTTAATAATACTTCTCTCCCTACTGTTTACCTTGGCATTACTATTAGTACTAATAATAAATCTTCTATATATATTAACTTTCTTAAGAAAATTAATGATCGTATTTCTACTTGGGAATCTAAGCATCTATCGTTTGCTGGTAGATTAACGCTTATTAACTCTGTTCTAATGAATATTTTTATTTATTGGATGTATTCTAATATTATTCCTAGCAATGTCATTTCCAAGATTGAAAAGTCTTTCAACAGTTTCCTATGGGGATCTACCAGAACTGATAACAGGATACATTGGTGTGCTTGGAAGAGTGTCTGTAAATGTTTTAATGAAGGGGGTTTAAACATCAGGAACCTGTCTGATGTTCAAACTTCTATCTCTTGCAAGCTCTGGATGCGGTTTAGAGATAACAAAATGCGATGGGCCAATTTGATTCATGACATTTATTGTGGTAAAAATCATCCTTTACAACTTCATAGCAATTCTAAAGGTTCTATGGTCTGGAACAGATTGATGAAGATAAGGCTTGTTGCTGAGCAGTACATTTGCTGGTCTCTTGGGGATGGTAATGTCAGCTTTTGGTTGGACAGATGATCTAATTCTGAGCCCCTATTGGTTCTGGATAACTCTACTGACAACACATGGTTTCATAATGAGAAGGTTAATTTATACTGGTCTGGTCATCAATGGAATCTGGCTAACATTAATAATCTTATGAGTAAAGATGATATAGATCGTATTAACAATTGCAATTTTAATCCTAATTGTCATGATAGAATTATTTGGAGTTTATCTACTAATGGTTACTTCAACCTTAAAATCACCTGGGATAGCATTAGACACCATTATATCATATCTAAAATCTAGATGGATTGCTTCTCTGTAAGTCTAAAAACTTAAGCTATATTGACATAGAAACTGACTCCTCTCTGTGAGTTGACTTCATTAAGTCTGGAAACCTTAAAACTACTCCATAGTCTCTATCTCCCTTACTTAATTGTTGTAGAACCCTAATGTCTTCTAACATGACTATTAACCATGTCTATAGAGGCTCTAATCGAGCAGCTGATTGGCTGGCTCGTTGGACTGTTAAATGCAAAATGAAACAGGAGTATGATTTTAATTCATCTCCTGTTAAATTAAAATCTATTCTAATATTAGAGAGTCTAGGAATACCTTATGTAAATTCTGGGTAGCTTCTGCTCCTTTGTTTCCTCTTATTTCAGACTCCTTGCTGCTGCTTGTCCCTTTCGTTGGAATCTGGCTCTGGTGCTTCTGACCTCAGGTGCACCGTCCCCTTTCCGGCCTCTCTGGTGAGAGGAGTACTAGGTGAGAGCATCACCAAGGTGCAGAAGACTGCTCAAAGCAATGGTGGCTCCTTTCCTTGTTGCTGCTTGTTGAAGTTCCGATTTTGCACCTTTCGAAAGAGTCTGGTTCTGGTGGTCGATTCTGTCCTCAGGAGCACCGTCCCCGTTCCGGCCTCTCTGGTGAAAGGCGTACTGGGAGAGAGCTTCACCAAGGAGTAGAATTCGTTCTGGAAAAACACCAGATCCAGAATCTGAAGGTGAGAAGGCCTTCTGTCTGTGAATCGGGTGGATCGAGTTGTCGTTTGAAGCTCTCTTGTTGTGGGAGTCTGTGAATGGTTTCTGGTATTGTGGTTTGGTGGTTTTATTTAGTGGTTGCTGAGTTCTTCTACCCTTAGGTGCACCATCTCCGTTCCGGCCTCTCTGGCGAGAGGTGTACTGGGAGAGAGCATCACTAAAGTGTAAAAGATGAGCACTGAGCTAGGGATTCGGGTTGGAGTCTGGATTTGGTGATTTGGTGAGCTTTGATTTAATGTTTCGAAGGGAGGTAGATGGTATTGTTTTTCTGAGCTCTGATTTAGGGTTTCGAAAGGAGTCAGATGGAATTTTGTTTGTGTGAAGCTGATGGAAAGAATACGTTCTAGGGTTTCTTAATTTGGGGCTATTCTGTTGGGCTTTTTTCTTTTAGCCCTTTAGTTTTTTATTGTCTCACAATTTGTTCTCAATTTATGTAACTTTTCAATTTGATTATTAATAAAAGTTCGGTTTTGCTAAAAAAAAAACTCATCATCTCACTTAAAAACATAAAAGTTAGATAAATATCCACGAATCTGAAAAAAAAAATCATCCCTAACTTAAAAATACATTTATCATGACAAATTCAAAATTGAAATTAATTATTTATTGAGAGATATGTGTAAAAATCAAATTTTTATAAAAATTTAAAAGAAAGATAAATCAGAAGTTCTATTAATAAAATTTATTAGAAAGTTTTACGGGTTGAGAATCAATGCTGTTAAATAACATATTTTTAGTTGTTATTTTTTCCCCTAACATGTCGGTCATTTAATAGTAATAACACGACTTTTACATGCTCTAAATACCCTCGTATAGGGCAGCACAGTATTACCTTTTTTTTTTTTGGCAAAAAGAGATTATTATATTAACTAATATAATCAGTATACAAAAGCCCAATGGAAGTTTTAGCTTGGGTTTAATATAGGAGAGACTAAGGCCCAACACTAGGCTAAATTGAAAACAGGACCATAATCGATCCCTAATTCTAACTAGAAACCCTAATTATTCGCCTCCTTTGTCTTCTCTCTTTCACAAACCCTAAACCCCCAATTCGTGACTTTTAAACACCATAGCCAAAAACTCCGATCCTCGACCACCAAACTAATCCACCAAACCAAAGCTTTCTCAACCAGGGTCAATATATCCAATACCCAGACCTTCTAAGACCATGATAGCTCGAAGAGGTGTTGGGATGTTATCAACAAATGAACAACATCGTTTCTCTTCCAAAACCCATTTTGTTAACCAATCTGCAGCCACATTTCCGATTCTGGAAATGTGGTATATCTTCATTGCTGGGCCAACAAGAGCTCTGAAGATCCTTTCATTTGTTCTGCTGATTTCGTCGACAGTGGTAAAGCTTTGAACCAGGGGTAAGCAGTCAGACTCAATGTCTACTGCACTCCATCCTCTCCTGATACAGAGAAGAAGAGCTTCAATCAATGCTCTTCTCTCTGCTTGAAAAGGAGACAGTTTACCAAAAAGATAACCGGCACCCTCAACGAAGTTGCCTCCACTGTCTCGAACGATAATCCCACCGGACGCCTCACCGGAGAAGCAGGAAGCACCATCAACGTTAATCTTCAGTCTTCCCAGATCAGGTGGCCTCCACTCCAGGTAATGTATCCTCTTCTGACTGCTAGAATAGGCACCAATTTCGTTTCCTGCATTCACAACACAGGACCAGTGCTTAGGTTGTAACTTAGAGTCTATTCCCAAGACAAATCTATTAATTCTGCCCACTGCCTGAAAGAAGCTATCCTTAGGTTTGCCAAACTTAATACGATTTCTATTATACCATATAGTCCACACAATTAGTTGTGGCATCAGATGTGTTATATGGAAAGACCCTCTAGTAGCAGTGAACCATACATGAAACATATGTCTTATGCTCATATATCTTTTCACTGGGATGTTGAATAACAGACCATAGTAATTCCATAAGTGCCAGGCAAAACAGCAACCTATAAAAAGGTGAGAAGTGTCCTCACAGTTGCTGCAAAACTGGCACTTAGAGACAATATAAAAACATCTCTTTTTAAGCACATTGTCTGTTGGAATGTAGCTCTTAAGTATCTTCCAGCTTAAAAAAGAAAATTTTTTCGGTATGAAACTATGCCAGATCTTATTAAAAAAGAATGAAAGAACATTTTTGACTCTTATGTTTTCCCAAGTACTCTTTGTACAAATTTTTTTAGTTTTAGACAGTTTCCATTCAATATCATCTTCTTGATCATTCTTAATACTAACACTGCAAATGTGTTGGTATTGATCATGTGCGAGAAATGATGTGAGAATAGGATCCCAACTATTATTTTTCCAAAAAGTTTTCACCTGAGCAGGAAGATACCAAGAGCTTTGGTCAGTTATAAAAGGAGACATCCCATGCCATGAATCTCTCCAGAAATCCATGTTACCTTTACCAACTGTCCATTGAATAAAACTATCAGCTTGCTCTCTTATAGAGCACAAAGCTTTCCAAACTATAGAATCCCCAGTGCAACACTTAGCTACAAGTGGGTGACTGTTTTTACAGTATGAGTTAGCAATGATATCTGACCATAAAGACTTCATTTTTCTGAATAAGTACCACAGTTTATAGGTGAAAGTAAGCTGAATATCAGATAAATGCTTGATATTCAGACCTCCTTCACCATAGGGCTTACATAGGTTATCCCAACAAGACCAGTGTATAGCCTTTTCATTTAGCTTAGGTCTCCATAGGAATTTGTTGAAACAGAGTTCAATCTTCCTTAGGATAGTTTTAGGTATGACACAATTTTGTATCCAGAAATATATGATTGGGTGGAGAACATGTCTTATAAGTGACAATCTGCCACTGTAAGACAAGTTCTTCAAGTCCCAATCATTGATTTTATTGTATATTTTGGTTAATAATGGTGTGAAATACTTCCCTTTGTTACTGTCAGCAATGTTGATGCCCAGATAGTTGAAAGGGGCACATTCAGTCTTGAATCCCAATGTAGCTTTCAAAGAGGCAGAATTGGCACATGAACTTCTATTTGAGGTAATTATCTTGGTTTTTTCAATGTTTATAGACTGCCCCGACTCCATCTGATACTGATTTAACAGGTCACTAAGGCTTCTAACTGAAGATGGAGTGATATTTGTGAAGATGACCACATCATCTGCAAAAGCTAGTGAAGGTAAGATGTCACCAGACTTTAAATAATACTGCATGCTCTTATTTTTTACATATAAGCTTTCCAAACCCCTAAGAAGGGCATCCTCTGCAAGGATAAAGAGACAAGGAGACAAAGGGTCTCCCTGTCTCAATCCAGTTTTTTGAGGAAAGTATCCTGAACATGTGCCATTTATTAACACAGATATCATTACATTTGAGATAAGTCTATTAACCAATGATTGAATTCTATCAGAAAAGCCAAAATGTTTTAGAGCTTTAATGACAAAGGTGTGTGACATCTTATCAAACGCCTTTGTCATGTCAAGCTGTATAATGATATTACCCTTAGCTGGCTTCCTTTTAATGTTATGTAGCATCTCTTTGATCAATAAAATATTGTCATGTATTAATCTATCCTTCACAAATGCACTCTGTCCCTTAGATAGAAGTCTAGGAAGAATAGTAGATATCCTTCTATTAACTAGAGCAGAAAGGAATCTGTTTAGAATTGTACACATACTTAAAGGCCTATAGTTATTCCATGAAATAGGGTTAGCTATTTTAGGGACAAGAACTATCCCTGTAGCAAAGACCCCTTTAGGGATATTATCTCCTAATAGATAAGCATTTAATGCTTTACATAGATCAGAACCAATTATGTTCCAACATTTCTTAAGGAAAAAAGTGTTGAATCCATCTGTGCCAGGGGCACTGTCTGCCTTCATTTCATGTATAGTAGTTCTAACTTCCTCCATTGTAGCTGGCTTGATAATCTCAATGTTATCCTTATCCTGCACAAGCTTGGGAATATTATTTAGAACAGATTCATTATCAACAATGTTATCATTATTTTCAGGAGCAATCGAAAGATTCATTTTAAGATAATCCACTGCAGAGGAGGCAATCCCATTAAGGTCAGTAATCCACTTCTCATTTTCCTTTATTCCATTTATTACATTTTTCTTTCTTTTCTTGGCTACAAAACTATGGTATAGCTTAGTATTTCCATCACTGTCTTGTAGCCAAGAGTTAAAACATTTTTGTTTCCAATAGCACTCTTCATCCTTTAATGCTAGGATAAGGGTGCTATTGGCTTTTGAAAGGTCAGACTTAGAAGTATTATTTTTACTGTTCTGGTGAATCAGTTCACATTTTTCAACTTCTAAAGCAGCATCTTTTACTTTATTGAAAATGTTTCCAAAAACAGTAAAATTCCAGGTTTTCAAATGTTTTTTCAATCTCTTTAGTTTGTACCAAAATACTGTACTGTCTTCACCATTACAGTGCTTGGACCAATTCTGACTAACTGTACTCAGGAAGTCAGGATGATTGGTCCAAGCATTTAAGAACTTAAAAGACCCCTTCTTAATAGTATTAGTGACTTTTTTAATTGAAAGTAAGAGAGGTGCATGGTCAGAACAAGTTCTGACCATGTGGGAAACCTGTAAACTGAGACCATTAAGCATGTCTTGATTGGTGAGCACCCAATCTAGTCTTTTCCAAGCCTTATTGTTACTCCATGTATAACGTGATCCAGTGTGTCCAGGTACTTCAAAGTTGCAATTCCTTATGAGTTCATTAAAGTCATCAGCTCCATTTGCATCAAAGTTCAAGAAACATAGTTGATCATCTGGACATCTTGTGGTATTGCAATCACCAGCTAAAATCCATGGATCTTCACAGGTGATGTTACTAATCTGACTCCAGAGCTCTTTCCTGTGTATTCTAGAATTTTTTGCATATATAGAGGTAAAACAACCAGTAAATTCAGCATGATGAATCTTAACATGTAAAAATTGATCCAGATCTTCCATAACTGTAACATTCACTTCATTAGACCAAAGCATCCATATCTTATTAGATATGTTTGCCACACAATGATCAAAACCAATTCTTTTAGTAACCTGCTCCATTTTATCAGTCCAAGCCATTGGCTCCTGTATTGCAACAAATTTGACTTTCTCATTCTTTATTAAAAACTTAAGCCTAGCCACTGTAGGATTATTATTTACTCCCCTTGCATTCCAACTTAGGAATTTAATCATTATCAGATGTTGAGTCTTTTAGAACTTTTCCTCTCTTTCTAAGAGAGCTTATAGACAACCTATTAGAGTTACCACTTCTATTAGCAGATTTTATCTTACGTAAAATAACAGCTTCAAACTCTTGATCAGGGACATTTGAGCTAGTTTTTGGCGATGGGTTATAGCTTCCTGCTCTGCCAGCTTGAGGGGAAACTTGATCATTACCATTCTCTTCATCTTCAAGATGCTGAAGAGCACTGATGATATCAGGTACCTCAGAGGAACTCACTCTTGCAGGACTAACAACATTTGTGGACGGGCAAGATACTGAATTCCTATCTTTCTTAGTGATTATTGACTTCAACTTTCTTCTGTAAACATGTGTGAATGTCTCAACCTTTGTAGGCCTAGAATCCATCTCAGTATTTTCTTTTTTCTGTAACAAATCATGTGAAACACAGTTTCCTTCAATCTCACCACAGTTTCCATTTCTATTATCTTCCACACTTTCTTTTACCTTTTCTTTCACTGTACTGGAAACCATTACCATGTTCTTTTTGCATTTATCAGGCTCATGCCCAATATGATGACAAGAATTACAGTATACTGGTGCATTTTTATAACTTACGTTAATATTAAACACTTCTCCATCACCAAACTCTATCTTCAACTTTCTCTTTAGTTTAATTGAAACGTCAACTTCAACCAGGGCAAAACACGCATTCCAGTTAGCCCTGTTAACTTCAGGGATAACAACATGATGCACAAACCCAAGAGATGAAGCCATCTCATTAATCACTGCGCTATTATACATGAATTCCTGTACTTTTTCAAATCTAACCCACAATAACGCAATAGGACACTCGTAGTTTCGTGAACTGTTCGGACTCCATTTAACCACACGCATCATCTTTCCCTCAACTTTCCAAAACCTGCTCACCCAGAGCCTTCCAGCATCCGCCAATACCGAAAACTCAACCAGAATTTGCCTTGAGTCTATAGTCACGTAAGAAAAGGCACCCTTGAACTTAAAGGAATCAAGAAATGCTTGAAAAGCTTGGCGCTTAGGAATACCGTCATTGAATTTGCACACTAAAGTGATTCTTGATTGAGAACATAAAGTATTCTTTACACTTCTTTCAAAACTAACAACATTGAAGTCTTCATGCTTCTTTACAACCGATTTGAACACAGGATCCATACCCTTTTCTACAACAACGTCAGAGTACCGCTTTTCCCTTGTAACTTTGTTCGAATCAACAGCAGGAGTCTTGCTATTCAGTGGTGGGAATTCAGCACCATTCTTATCCAAATCCATGCTTCAAAACCGAAACAGGCAGAGCCTGTTAAGGCTACGATTTACGCTTACTTGTAGCAGTAGATGATGGTGGAGAAAAGCAGTAGTATAGGTAGCAATAGTTTGATAAATCAGAGATGAAAATCAGTAGAAGAGTTTCTTAAAGATTAAGAAACAATCTCAAATCTTGGACCTTTCTTGAGAGAGAAGCCAACTCCATCCCCTTTTCCAAAAGAAAAACCAAATAAAGTACTTAGTTTAGTTTAATGAATTAAACTAAATTTTAGCTGTTCAAAATTGATTTAATCCTAGAAATACTCAGATCCCCGATCAGATAAGACATCCTATTTTGTGTGAAATACTGTACCAGAAATCAATGCACCCGCCACCGAGTTCGAAAACTTTAGGTTACTTCCACTAAGAAACACTTCAGGTGTTGTGGCTAGATGGCCCAGAATAGAGATACCCTCCTCCGACGTAGCAATTTCAGGGTGATTTTGAACCTCAACCAGAGCTAAATCTGCCAGTTGGTTCAGTAGCCAAAACGTTATGAATTGACAATTAACTGCAAATTCTAAACATTAAAAGAAAATATGAATTATAATCTTCTACCCACCAACAAACTTAGAAGTGATCATATGTTTTACAAGTTTAGCTCCATATCGACTAAAGAAAGTACTTTCATCAGTGTCCTCCGGAAAATTGGCCCTGGTTTTTTCTAATAAATAAACTAGCATCAGTCTAGGCCCGTGTTCAGCAGCGATATGAACTGGTAATTCCCCGCCATCATGTTCAATGTGAAGCAATTCTGGTTTTAGATCCACAAGCCTTCTGGCCACCTTTATGTTGCCTACTACTGCTGATACAGCAAGTACAGTATGATTTTCTATATCTTTGTGTGTTAGTATAGAGTAGTTGTCGTGGGACATCACAGGCAACAAATGTTTCACGAATAAGGTGGAATAGCCTGTTCTGACTGCCAGATGGAGTGCTGTTTCCTGTCTCGCCGTGATCACAGCTGTAGCATACGGACGATGCTCCTCAATGATTTCTCTAGCCTTCTTCCATTTGCCTCCAAGTATTGCTTTCCATAGCGGTATGTAAGGTTGCCAATTTTCTGTTTGTTATCAAGCAACACACAAATCAATAACACACTAAAGGAAACTAAGTATTTGGTATTATGAGCGACATTGCCTAACATATCAAGGCAGCCGAATCTCATTTCTGGCTTTGTCTTTTATTTTTCTATTTGTGTTGGCTTGAGAATATTATGAAATTCGGTTGCTGCAATCAAATCTGTTAGGTGCGACCAAAGCCCACATTGGTCAAACATAAGAAAATGATTTTTGATATATAAACTAAAATTTTAGAAGTTTGACCAAAAACAAATCTGGAAGATGGGATGTGATACTTGAAGTCCATTTTAAATCTAATTTAAGCCAACAATCATATCTGAAGCTTGGCTAGAATTCGAGCTATTTGCTCTTTAACCTGGCCAAGTGAAAAGTAATAAGAAGGCTTTTTATCAAGTGATTACCATGTGTTGTTACAGTTAGAACATCTTGCCGTGCTGGATCTTCATCCCCTTCAACTACTGAACAAGATATCGATGGAATGTTAAAAAGAGAAGATAAAAAAGCGTCACGGAGGTACAATTCTTTTTTATGTATACGAACAAAACCACTTTGTATATAAACTTGCGTCAAAATTTATTTTCTTTAGATATCGATTGAACGTTAAAAAGAGAAGATAAAAAAGCGTCACGCAGGTACAATTCTTTTTTATGTATACGACAGAACCACTTTGACTTTGTATATAAACCTGCGTCAAAATTTTATATTCTTAGCCCCTGTGAGCTGTGAGACTTGAACTTACTTTTTAATATAATTTAAGCCAACAACCAGATTTGAAGCTTTTCTCAAACTCGAGCATTTGGCTCTCAAACCTTGGGAAGTGAAGAGTAATAAGAGTCATTATTTAAAAAGAGATTACCAGGTGTCCACAAGGGAGTTTGAAAATGTTCGGGTGTTGAATCTTCATCCACTGCAAAAATTATACCCCCAACTATTGGAGAAGATAATGGATGTTGGAAAGAGAAACGAAAAAATAGCACCAAAGAAAAGAAAAAGAGCACAACATAAAAGAATAAAAAAAGGCAAGTACATTTTCTTTTATGGATACGCAATCTCGTTATAGATAATAGTTATACTAAGCATCAGTTGTACTGTACCTACCTTGATTGTTATCATACGAAGGTTGTGAAGAGGAAGACGCCATATGATATGATGGATTGTTTCTACAACAGTTGTTTAGAGGGGAACTGTATTGTTTGCTATATATATAAAGAGAGCTTACCACGTATTTATACCATGCCAGTTAAGGATGGCAACTTGTACGTCGCAGTCCAGCACAATTACTAATAACCAATATAAGCTCAAACCACATGCATCCTTTGAATGATTCAGAATATGACAGTTTACTTTATGAAATAGCCACCGCTTGGAACCATTTAATAGTTGCTGTTTTAATCAACGATTAGCTATTTTTTCATAACGGTATTAGCGATTGAGATTAAAATTTATAAAGACACCATTGACCATTTTGTTTTATATTAACTCTATTTCATTTCGTTGTTTTATATTAACCTTGTTATATTTTTATTTTATTTTTATTAACGATGACCTTTTTTTTTTAGTATTAATAATGTAAAAACCTAATTGTTAAACCTTTTAACTTTTTAATATAAAAGAATGCTTTAGCAAAAATTAATTTGTGGAAAATTCTAAAATTGATTATTATGCATTTAATTCTGACTTTTATTTATTTACTTACGATTTGTCTTCTGTTATATAAGTAATAATATTGATAGAGATTAAAAATTTGAAGGATATTATTATCTTTTTATTTTATATTTAAAGTTTTTTAATGTTTAGAATATGGTAATTAATTATTCATTATTTAACTTAACTCTCATTATTATTAAAATATTAATATAATATAATTATTTTAATTAAACTAATTTTAAACTATTGTATGTGTATTAATTTTATATTTTAGAAGTTGCTTATTTTTAAATTTTTAAATATATATTGTTAACACAGCTTCCACTTTTTTTAAAATAAGTGGTGTTTTTGAAATTTTAATAAAAAATAGTTTTTAAATAATTTTTAAAATTCAGGTTTTTTAAAAAAATTACACAAATAAATGTCAGCTAAATTTTTATTTTTCAACCAATTCATTATTTTTTTAAACCATTCTTTTATTTAAAAAGTTAGAATGTTTATTAGTGAGGTTTTTTTAATCTGATTTTTTTTCTAAATAAGTAGATTTTATTTGTTTAAAAATACATTAAATATATCAATAACTATTATTTGGATGAAAGTTTGTTTTAAAATTATTCATTCAATTAGTTATAAAATAATGAATTTTGATTATAAAATAAAAGAGTAGTATTAAAGTTAATATAAGGCAACGAGATAATAGGGTTAATCACTTCGTAAGAACTAAATATACACCGGTTCTTATGGCACCGGTTAGCAAAACCTGTATGAGAAAAACTATTAGGATTTTAAACTAATTAACAGTATATGTTTTTCAAACTATTCACTTTTTAATTAATTTGTCCAACCATGGAAAAAGATTGGTTACTATTTCAAGATTCTTCTAAAAAATGAAATTTATACTCTTCTTCTTCGCTTTCTAGTTGAATCCGTTTTTGATTTATGGAGGATGGAGAATGTTCAACCTCGATTCATCGGTCTGATGAGTTTGATGAACATTTTTCGTCGTTGGTACAACTCTTTGATCATTAAAAGATCAGAGACAACCCTGTGTTTGAGCCTGCAATAAGCAACAGCAAAGATGCAGTTTCAAGGAAAACATTTGTTGAATTATTTACACGTAATGAGGCCAATTCAATTCATAAAGACATAAAGAGATCATGGGATAATGATCATGTGGAAATTCAATTTAAAGAAGAAGATTTGGTTGTTCTTTGACTGAAATCTAAAGTTACTTTGGTGGGTAAGTTTGCGAGTGGAAAACCTAGTTATACTGTAGTTAAAGCTTTCTTGGACAGCTTTCGATTCAAAGGAGAGAATGCCTCAAGTTATGACTTCAGACATATTTTCATAGAATTCACAAGATGGGATGATGTAAAGATTCTATGGAGAAGAAATATATGGCAAATGGGGGATAATATTATGAGGTTGCTTCTTTGGTCTCTTAATTTTAACCCTAAGGTGGATAATCATGCTACTCCGGTTCATATAGATTTACCAAACTTACCGGAATTCATGTACTGTGAAGCTATGATATTGGAGATTGCTAAATATCTTGGGACTCCTCTAAGTGTATGGGTACCAGACAAAAACAGGGTCAGACAAAATTACTGCAGAATATGGGTCGTCTAAGATGTCTCTAAAAAGATGCCTAAAAGAATCAGAGTTAGTTTTGGGACTTATATTTACTGGCAAGATCTTGTTTACAGTAAGATCCTCGAGTATTGTCAAGACTGCTATCATCTGGGTCATTCAGATAACAACTGCAAGAAATCTGTTCAAAGGAAGGCAGCTAATTTAGCTACCTCCTCCAACCCAATTTAGATAAGTGAATCTTTAATACATGCATTTCAGATAAAGAAGGATAATCATACAGTTAAATCCAACATTGCTAATGAAAAGATTGATTCTACTGGTAAATATGAAAAGACTAATGAAAGTTCAGTAATCCCACCTGATGGTGTTGACAGTAATGAGCTGATTAGTGCTTTGCACATGCTGGACATGGAAGTCAGTTCTAAAAAAGAGAGTCCCATACTAATTCCTTTGTTATCTAACTCATCTCCAACAAAGCACAGCTCCGGAAGCCTTCCTCCATCTCCTTTTTACAAGCAAAGGAAGACAGATGTTAAGAAAATTAAGAATGTAAAAACCCTAAACACTAAGGGGATAATATCCTCCAAGCTTCTGCAGCACAAAACTGCTGCAAGAAACAACAAACATTCTAAATGACTAATAACATCCTAAATTGGAATGTTCGAGGAATTGGAAAAATCTTACTTAAGCCAGAATTAAGTCTATTAAGAGATTGAAAAAGCTAATTTTTCTTGCACTTCAAGAGCCTATGGTCAGTGTTTCTAAGATTGAATCTATCTTTAAGAAGCTTGGTTTTCAGGGTTATACAAGAAACATGAGTAACAAGCTGTGTGTGATGTGGAGTAGGGATTTTAAGGTGGACATTAGTATCAATGAAGACCAATTCATGCACTTAAAAGTTAATCATAACTCTCTGCCTAAGGACTTTCTAGTCACTGTCATCTATGCTAAATGCACCAGAAGTTTGCGCAACCTTCTTTGGGATAATCTAAAAAGTGTGGGGGAGGAGGACATGGAATGGATACTATGTGGGGATTTTAACACAATTGCCTATCCTGATGAACAGCTACATTGTTCAACTAATTGCTCAACTAGCATGGATGATTTCAATGCATTTCTACTTGATTGCAATCTTATTGACGATGGCTTCTCTGGAAATAAATACACCTGGTCTAATGGGAGGCAATGAAGGAGATTAGATAGGGTCCTACTCAACAATAAATGGCTTCCCTATTTTGATGACACCACTGTTTATCATTTATCTAAATCCTGCTCTAATCACTCCACTTTTTATTAAAATTTCTACATCTTCTATCAAAAGACTGTCTACTTTCAAGTTTAAATATGTAGTGCAGGCATGATAAGTTCTACAGCTTTGTGGAGATTTGTTGGGCTATGGATTATAATGGGGCCCTATCTACAAATTCTGGGCTAAACTAAAGAACCTCAAGGCCAGACTTAAAATGTGGAATAAATTAGTCTTTGGGAATATATTTGACTCTATCAGTCAGATTGAGGGGGAGATTATTTCTTTGGATTCAAGGGTGATTAGTTCTAGTGATACTTAAGATAATGATGAATTGAAGAAGGCTAATGAAAATCTGCTATTGCTACTTGCTAAGAAGACAATTATTGGGTACAAAAATCTCATACTGATTGGTGCAGAGAGGGAGAAAGGAACACAACATTTTTTCATAACTATGTAAAGAGAAGTTATAAGAGATCCAAGATCTCTCGAATATGGACTGGTGAAAAATAGGAGGAAGATGAGAAAGTTATTGGGGAATCTGCAGTAAGCCATTTCAAATCTCTTATTGTTGACTTATCTAATCCATGATATCCTAATCTATTGGAGGAATTTATCCCTAATTTGGTCTCTGAAGATGATAATGAGATCTTAATGAGATTGCTTGATGATACTGAAATATATGATATCATCAAGAACCTAAACCCTAATGTTGTTGTTGGGCCTGATGGGTTCAATGGCAATTTTTTCAAGCATTGTTGGGCTATTGTCCGGGAGGATCTTTGTGCTGCTATCAGGGACTTCTTCAAGGATGGTTCTATTCCTATGGGATTATATGCGACTGTCTTATTTTTTATTCCTAAAGGGAAGGCTCCTAAAAGTTAGAAAGATTACATGCCTATCAGTTTAACCACTTTCTTAAGAAGGATAATCTCTAAACTAATCAACTCTAGGTTTTCTGCCCTGCTACCTAACCTAATATCTGCTGAACATGGGGAATTTACTAAAGGAAGGAGCATCCATGAGAACATAATGATTACTCAGGAGCTCTCCTTTCATCTAAATAGCAGGATTAAAAGGGGTAACATTCTTTTGAAAGTGAACATGAATAAGGATTTCGATAGGCTAGATCACACTTTCTTGCTCAGTGTGCTATTGGCTTATGGGTTCAGGCTGACTTTGTAAGGCTGATTGAAAAGAATGTGAAAAATTGCCAGTTTTCTGTCTTGGTTAATGGTGTTTCTCAGGGTTTTTTTAAATCTAATAAAGGTATTAGAAAAGGTGACCTACTGTCACCCAGTCTATTCATTTTGGCCCAAGAGTACCTCATTAGAGGCCTAAAAGACTTACTGCTATGGATACTACAATCAACTACAAAAGTAGAGGGGGAGTGAACTTATCTTGTCTTTGTTTTGCTGATGACATCCTTGTATTCTGCAATGGGTCTTCAGGATCTATTAAGAAGATTATGAAAGTGTTTAATCAGTATGAAGATATTTCAGAAACAAAGAGAAATCTAGAATTATAATTTCAAAGAAATACTCTTCAAACCATGCTAAAAATCTTGAGAGTTTGCTGGGATTTAAACAATGTCATCTTCCTTTAAAATATTTGGGAGCTGTAATCAATACAACAAAGAGAGTTAGTGATTTTGAAGGCCTCATTACCAAAACAACAAACAAGTTAGCTTAATGGGACCTGAAAATTCTCCGTGTTGGTGGCAGACTAGTCTTAGTTAAGAATGCTATTTCTACCTATCCTCTGTTCATGTGCCAACATACTGAAATTCCTAAAACTATCATAAGAAGATTGGAAACTCTTTATAACAGGTTTCTATGGGGAACAACCTCTACTAAAACTGCTACTCACTGGTGCAAATGGTCTAAGTTATGCAAGAACTATGATGAGGGTGGTCTTAACCTAAGAAGATTGGAGGACATGGTTGATGTTTTTTGAGCTAATATCTGGTTTAACTTGAGGAAACAAGATTCTCTTTGGGCTACTATTATAAAATCTATATACTTCAAGAAACATCATCCCTTGATGGTTCCTTTACATCCTAAAAGTTATCTTATTTGGAAAATACTCTGGAGGGTGAAAGATAGGGCTGAAAAGTTCATTTTCTGGCATGTTAGTAGTGGTAATGTGGTAATAAATGTAGATAGATGGTGTTCTACTAATGATTTTGCTAGCTTCTCTAATGATGAAGACCGAGCTTCATTTGCTACTTCTATGGTTCATGAGTATTTGGAGGAAGATAGATGGAATATTAAAAAGCTTGAAAATGTTTTGAATCATGACCAAATCCAAAACATTCTCAAGTTTGTCCTGAATAGCTCAAATAAAGACACTATCAACTGGACTATTAGTGCTGATGGGCACTTTGACACTAAAGATACATGGAACGAATTCAGAAAGAAAGATAATGTTTCTAACCTGTATACTCGTACTTGGAACAACATTACTCCCCTCAAATACTCTTTTATGCTATCGAGAACACTCAAAGGCTGGGTTTCAACTGATAATGTCCTGCGAAAAAGAAATTTACAATTAGCTTCAAAGTGCCAAAATTGCAACAGTTTTGAAAGTATAAATCATGTGTTCGTAGATGGCCAAAAGGCCTGGAGGGTCGGGATATACTTTGCTACTCATTTCAGGATCTACATAACTAAAACCATGAATCTACTTCACTTGGTAAGGTCATGATACTGGTCTACTAAAAAAGGGATTCACATTCGTACGATCCTTCCTTCGATCATTGTTTGGGTGATTTGGTAGGCCACAAATAAAAAGAAGATGGAAAGCACGGAAATAAGCTATGAGGACATGATTAACAGGACCATGCTCATCCTCTCAAGCCTTGACAGTGCGTGCTTACTAAAAAAATAAGCACTAGGGTAAGGATGTAATGGTTGGGAATTCTATTGGTAGCGTTAACCACTTAATTAAATCTTATGTCCCTGTTGTCCTAAGATGGAAGAGCCCTAAACTGGGTCGCTACAAGCTAAATTCCAAAAGGTGCTTGTATTAAGTCTAGTGAATGCTATGAAGGTGGTCTGGTCAGGGATCATGTCGGTAATATCATATTTTTTGCTATGGGAAAGTCTACGGTAAGGGGAGTCCCATCATAGCTGAGGCTAGAGCTATGCTTGATGGTCTCCAGTTGTGTTTCGAGAAGGGGATTATTTCTCTGGATATCTAAATGGACTGTCGCATTTTAGCTTAAATGATTCTATCAGGAAGAGCTCTTTGGTATCTAAAAGTTCTTCTCAATTGTTGCTACAATCTGATCTCTTCGAACATGAAAGTCATTCACGTCTTCAGAGAGCAGAACGAAGCTGCTGATTTGCTTACCAAGTTCTCTCTCGAATCCAATATGAACTCTTATTTCGAAGGATATAGAGTTATGAATAGACCGAGAGTGATTTCATTTCTCGAAAGTCTGGGTCTATGCTACCTTAGAATTAATGCAGAGACTTAAGTTTAAAGAGTTACCTGGTTTCTGGTTCCAATTGAGAAACCTCGATGGCTTGATTCGACCTCCAATGGAACTAGCTATGCTGGATGATTCATAAATGAGGTGGATATGGTTTCAAGGGTATCAAATCGGTGTTGGATGGATTCTGAGAAGATTGGATTTACTACTTGATTCGTCTTCATGGTGCATTCAGGGTTCTATCAGAAAAATAACATGCTTGAAAAGGAAATTTGGGTTTCAATTTTGAAGCAAATGACTTTGTTATGGTTTTGAAAGGATCGAAAGAAAGGTTTTGTATAGGGATTACTCTAATTTGGGCTGTCTCCATGGTCTTGGCTTCGACTTTTTCTTCTGGGAGTGTTATCGGTGGAAAAGTAGAAGAGATGGAGAATGATTAGGGCTTGGTTTGAGTTTTGTTTTCGTGGATCATTTATTAAGGCTGCTAGTGGAGTTTGTATTCTGTTTAAAGTTCAATAAAAGGCCCAATGTTTGATTAAAAAAACTAATTAACTGTATGTTATGAGCAACATTTTATCAAATGTACAATTTTCATTATTTTTTGGGTAAAGTATCATTTAAGACCAAAACCCTAACTATTTTTATCTAAGACCTATATTTTCATTATTCTCTGAGAAAGACCATTTTTAGTCAAATATTTACCATTAAAGACCCACTAATACCCTAAATACCCCTACCTATAATATAAAATATTTTAACAACCCATACCTCACTTCCCCCCCCCCCCAATTTTTCTCTCTACATGAATATAACAATGTTCTACTATTATAGGTGATGATTAATTCTTTACTCGATTTCTTGTTTGTCTTTTGTTTTCGTATGATTTTGATTTGTGTTTTTACTTGATTATGCGAAGATACTCGATGCTGTGTGTGTTTGAAACTCGAATTTGAGCTTGAAATAGTTGTTTTTTAAGATTTGTTTTCGTTTGTTTTCGTAGTGTTTATTGTCGAATTTCTAGTTAGTTTTTGAGTTTGAATTATGGTAATGTAGTTTATTTGTAACATTGTATTAGTGTTTCGTTGATTTTAGTCTTTTATTTTGTGTTTTTGGAAATTTCAGTCGCGTAACAGTTTTTCTGTTTTCAGTGAAGGAGATATGAAACGTACGATTTCACTAAGTAAGGATAGATGTGAAACGTGTGTATCTGTACCTACTGATAGTTGCGAAACGTGTAATCCTTCTGGAATGGTAGATGTAAAAAACATGTTTGTGATAGATGCGAAACGTTATTTGTTTTTAAAAAAATTATTTTTTTAATTCATAACATATCATGAGTAGCACTAGTTAATTCGTCTTAAAAAAACAAAACCAACGATATTTTCGGATTTTTTTCAAGTTACGGTTAAAATATACAGACTTTTAAAGTTTAAAAATTTATAGGGATTTCGCGAAGAAGATGCGAAACCTTCTTCGTTATGATAAATGCAAAACCTGTTTTGTCGTGCTAGATGCGAAACCTTCTTCGCTTTGCTAGATGCGAAACCTTCTTTATTTTGATAGATGCTAAACCTTCTTTATTTTGATAGATGCGAAACCTTTTCTATTTTGATAGATGCGAAACCTTTTTTATTTTGATAGTTGTGGAACCTTCTTTATTTTTCTAGAAGAGAAACCTCTTTGTTTTGATAGATGCGAAACCTTCTTTATTTTGGTAGATGCGAAACCAGTCACTAGATGCGAAACCATATAATTGAGAAAGATGTGTAAAACATATATTTTAAAAGAAAAAATCAAAACATATCATGAATGGTACTAGTTTTGTTTGTCTTAAAAAAACAAAACCAATGATATTCTCGGACTCTTTTTCTGAGTTACGGTTTATAAGAGAAGGACCTTTAAAAATTAAAATTAAAAAAACATAGAAAGAGAAGTTGGTTAGTGTATTTTATATAGAAGGATATTTAAGGTATAAAGTCTCTTAAATTTTTTAGGTCTTTATCCGTAATAGGTTTGTTGAATGAGTCTTTATTGGTAAGTCTCCCTTATTTTTTTATGTAAAGGGATTTGAATTCATGACCTTTGGTCACAAGCATGTCTTCCTAAACTAACTCGACTATCCCCTTGGGGGCTTGTTAAACTTTTATGCGTTAGAATACCTTTGGTTTTGTAGGTTAAATATATAATTGATCATTATTGTATGATAATCTAATTAATAAGTAATCAGGTTAATTTTATATAATTATATAGGAATTGGATTTATATGTCAAAAGTTTCTACCAAGGTATAAATGTAGTAGCCCGATTGAATTTGGGCACTATGAAAAATTTGGATATGTGTGTTAAATATATATTTGGTAGTTTTATATGGTAGTCCAATTAATAAATAATCGGATTAACCATATTATATATAACTAAATAGGAATCTAATCTATAGGTGAAAAGTTGTTATAGATATATAAGTGTGGTAACCGGATTGTATTTGGACACTGTGAAGAATTGGATCCAAATCTCAACACTTAAGCTTGAACTAATAATTCAAAGATTATAATTGATAAATCAATTTAATGGTTGTGGTTCCCGACAACACGAATAAAGTAATAGGGCTAATAAAATTATGATTTCTAATTATATTTCTATATAAATGAGATTAAGGTTAAGATATCATTTCAATGTAAATAAAAAAGGCTAGTCGTTTTTTTGTTGAAAGAAAGATTTACAATTACAATATGGACTATAAACAAACTTGTAAGTACTTTATCATATTTTTTTAGTTAATCACAAGAACAAGGGTTATTTATTATCACGTATTTATGGTAAACTATATATAGCGATCAATATAATTTCTATTAATTTGCATTATAGCAAAATATTCTTTTGTAATTCATACAATTATCAGCATGTATATTTTTTATTGGATCAAAATCATGTTTTTTTTATATATAAGATTCATACCATTGTGATTATTTGTTAATTGACTTGGTAGGACATGAATCTAGGATTTAACTGAAATATATTATTTGATTGATCTATTCATAAGAAAAGAATGATTAAGTGTTTAAGTTTTACGAATAAAGAGAAAATAGACCAAAACTAAAAGGGCAGGGGGAAATAAAGCGACTGAAGTCTTGTAATTGATTCATACTGATATATGTGGACAGTTTCTTAATGAATCATGGAACGGGTAGTGGTACTTTATATATTTTATAGATGTCTTCTCTATTTTCAGGTAGAACAGCCTCCTTCGTGAAAATTCAGAATCCATGGATAAGATCAAAGATTTTGAGGCTAAAATTGAAAACAAATTATAAATAAAAGTATTAAGATTGATAAATATAATCGTGGTGGTGAATACTACGGTAGATATGACGGTTCGGGTGAACAACATGAAGGGTTATTTTCAAAATATCTAAAGGGGTGTGGCATAGTCTCTAAGTATATAATGTCGGGTTACCTCATATGAATGATGTATTTGAGAGATTGAACTGTGCACTAAAGGATATGGTTACAAGTATGATAAGTAACTCGAATCTATCATTATCCCTATGGGAGAAACTATCAAATATATCGCATACATACTCAACAGAGTACCCACTAAGGAAACTTAACCAAAAAATAGTTTGTTGTTTCTTCATTAGTTATTCCAAATATTCAAAAGGATTTAAGTTATATGATCCTTATAATGGTAGTATTTTTCAGACGAGAACGATAAAGTTTCTTGTGGATGTTGTTTTGGGGAGGAAAGAATTTTGAAATACACGTTCATTCTAAGGAAGAATCTGTACATATTCATGAAGGTTATAATGGAGACACTCAGGTGACTGGATTTTAATTCCAATTATTTCGGCTGCGGTAGAACAAAATTATACTGAGAATAACATTGATGTTCCACTTGAGCGCTTTAACCATGGCACAAATATGGCCTAGTTAGAATAAAAGGGCACTCACGGTAGTCTTCTATGACAAGATCAATATAATATTGTTAATGATGATCAAACTCTACCTCCTCGATAATAGCAACAAGAAGTAATGATGTCCTTAAAAAGGTCCACGAGAGAAAAAATAGTGATATACATTCTAATTGTATAGTATTTCTACATGAATATGAAGAGTCATGTGTTAGAACTATAGATAAACTATCATCTTACAAACAAGCCATGAAAGGCTTTGACTCTCGAATATGGATTGAAGCTATTAAATAAGAGTATAAATCGACGCAAGATAATGTAGTGTGAGAATTTGTCCCATTACCTCAAGGGAAAAAGATAATTGGTTGTAAGTGGGTTTACAAAACCAAATGCACTTCCCTAGGTAATGTGGAAAAACAAAAAGTACACATTATAGATGGTGAGGATAAAAGTAGCCTGAGGGTAGGCTGGTAATTTTAAGTGGAGTTTTAAGGCAGCGTAAGGGTGTTTCACGGTGGTGTGGTGGTGTTTAATGGTGTTTCAAGATATTTCAGGGTGTTTCAAGGTGTTTTAAGGGTGGTGAGAGAATTGAGCAGCCTGGCAGCAGTTAATTTTTCTTACCCCTAGTAAATGCTGGTGGTTGGGCATTTATAGTGTAAGATTTGGGCCCTTATGGGCTTTCGGGTCAAGTTTAATGGACCCGGGTCATGTTTAAAGACCCACAAGTTTTAAGCAAGTGAACAGACAGCTTAGTCAGATAGTGTTTAGGTATTTTAATACTTTAGTCATAATTCGAACTGCCTTATGTTCGCAGTGTTCAAAGTCTCCTGTCCGGTTCAATCAGTGCTGTTCGAACTGAAGTCATGGGGGTCTGTCCGGTTTTACGGGGTGATTTACTTTGGACTACCCTTCCGGGGAGCTCTTCGAATTCGGACTCATCAGGAGCCCCTTTTTTAGGTATTTGAACAAGTGTCCTTGTTAAAGAACTGAAAAACAGTCCGATTTGAGAAGTGGTTTTCCAATTCGAAGAGAGTTGAGACAGGCCCGGACAGCCCAACTGTTACGAATTCCAAACGGTTTTTTGTCAGAAGTAGTGGGACACGTGTCACCCTCTGGTTGGTCACCCCAGCCGTTTTTCTACCTCGAAAATTACACCACTTTATTAAATAGATAACTTCTTTAAATGGTTTTGATGACGTCAGCGCCGTCTTTTAATCATTGCCCAACTTTTCGGATTCTCCTAGGAATCAAACCCCTTTTTTACATTTACTATAAATACTATTCATCTTTCACAGTCTCATTTTCACTTTGCCATTATACCCAAAAACTTCATCTCTCTAAAACCTTAAGATTTCCTTAATCGTTTTATGTTCACAGCAAGAACAGCTTTAATCAAGGGTGGCTGGCTCAATCTTTCAGAACTAGAGAGAGCTCAAAGGGTTGAAAAAGAGAAAAGGATTGCAGCAGGGCTTCCAGCATCGCCAGTTGAGAGACCAGCCACCTCAATCGAAGAATCTGATAGAGGTTCATCTTCTTCGAAAGTTACAAAACCTAGAAAACTCTTCCAATCAACACTCTCCCCAATAGTTTCTGGCTCATCAGTCCAAGAGTCAATTCCCACCGTCGAACCGGAGGTTGTTGTTACAAGTGTTAGGAAGAAAACTACCTTTATAGCTATGGGGTCCGACTCTGATCATTCCCCAGAGAAACTGATCATGAAAAGACCAAGTCGACTGGTTAAGGGACTCTCCTCGAAAAACACCAGTGAGTCTGGGTCCGGAACAACTGTTAGGACCCTCCGGGAGAGGCCGGTCGGTCCGGAGGCCAGCAGTCCACTACCTCCAAAGGAAACCTCGACCTCAGAGACTCAAGCTGAGGTGAAAATTCAAAAACATACAACGAGTCGTCAGTCCGGAGGATCAGCTGTACCAAGCTTCATCCCTCCCCGGGCTGTTTCTGCAGAAGCTCCCCCAACAGTTATGGAGGAGAGGATGGAAGACTCCATTGAGGAGGCTAGGTTTGAGTCCGAGTCGTCCGGACAAGCTGATACTGCCATAGTCGTTGCCAAGAAAGGCAAAGAGGACTTGTTCTTGAGCCGTCCGGATCTGCCGGAGTGCCTTGAAGGGAAAGTTGGGCCCTGCTTTCACAAGGTAGAGTTTAAGTATCTCTTATCTTTGTTAAAAACCAAGTATGCATTTATTCACACTAGAGACTTGGGACGGCTTCGCACTAAGTGGGGGATCCCTGAAAACGTAAAGATCCGAATTCCCATCGATCCAGAGACCCCGATGGATTGTAAGAGGAATGAGATTGTATTTTTTACAGAGCTGTTCAATTGGGGACTCAGGTTCCCATTGGATCCGGAGATAGTGCGCTATTTCCACCTAGTGAAGCTATGTCCATCGCAGCTGAGCCCCAACGGATGGTACACCCTGATGTCATGCATTATGGCATCCAGGCTGTCCGGAATTCCTCTTCCAATGGAAGAGTTCGCTGCTGTTGCCAGTCTATGCAAACATCACCAGTTCCCCTTTTATCACTTCAATATGGGGAACAATCTGAAAGCTGTTGATGATCTCCTAGAATCGGAGAATAAGTGGAGGAGCCAGTTCTTGTTTATAAGTGGCTCATGGGAGAACGGGAAGAAGATCAAGGTTGGGGAGAATCCTAGCCTTCTTCGAAGTAGATGGAGGAGCGATCGTAAGTTCTTTCCTTAAGTTTCTGTTCGAATTTCTTTTCTTTAAGCTTTCACTAACTAGTTGCTCTTTCGTTTTGCCAGAACTGCCAAAAGAGTTCGGAGACTATGCGAAAGCCGGACAGGTTACCTGTGGCAAAATAAACACATGTGCCGCAGAGAACTGGGAGAACCGGTTCCACAAGGCTTTCACTCCGGGAAACTTAGCCAGATCTCACCTGTGGAACACTACAGGTCGGAGGGATTTAACATGGGAGGAGTTCTCCACCCCTCCTGATGATGACATAGTGCTAAGAAGATCTCACGAGCTAGATGGAACTCTTTTCCTCCCTCTTCGGGCCAAAGCCCCAAGTAAGATGAAGGGCCAGAAGAAGAAAGGGAGGAAAACAACAGGAGATTCAGAGAAAAAGGCCCTAACTGACACAGAGGTGCCAACTCCAGCTCAAGTTGATGCAAGCCTTCTACAGGTGGTAGAAGTGGAAAGTAAGAAACACGGAGAGACTCCCTCAAAACCTACGAGGGTCTCCAAACGAACCCGTAAGCAAGTAAGTGAGGGTGCTGAGAGAGAAGTAAAAAAGAAGAAAACTTCTCAAGAAGAAGAATTCGCTCTCCGGGACCCGGAGCCCACTTTTCCAGTTGATCCTACATTAGCCGAAGAGATCCCAGAAAACCTTAACGAAGGGATTCCCGGGGAGCTTCACACTGATGATATCGAACAGGGAGAGATCAACATGGACGAAGTGGACGTCACCGGCCTGGGTCCTCTAGGTGATTACTTTCTTGGTCTGTCAAGAGATGAGTTTGCTGGGCCATACGTTCCTCCAAGTAGTTCCAACACAGTGAACTTTAATGGCAAGACTTTCTTGGTTTCCAGCGAAAGGGACATTATTGCTCACTCCCTCCTTAGCAACGTACAACCTGTGCTCACCTTGGAAAGGCAAGTCCGGAGTCAAGCAGAAACCATTAAGGAGCTTAAGTCTGAGAAGGAGAAACTGTCCGATAACCTCCGGGGTGCCACTACTCAGGTTGACTTGCTTAAGGAGTCAAACGAACAGCTGAAGAGGAGTAAAGATGAAAGCAACACAAAAGTTGCTTCTTTGGAGAAAACCCTAAAAGATCTCCAGGCTAAGCTGTCCGAGTTGGAGAAAGACTTGAAAACCTCAAAAGATGAGACTGCAGCAAAAGAAAAGATCGTCACCAATCTGACTACTGACAGACTTACTTTGGAGAATGCAGTGACTCAGGCTGTTGGTGAGAAAGCTGCCCTGGTGAAGGATCAAGAGGCCATGATCAAGGCCAAAATCAACGCTTATGCCAAGGAGATGATACGGAGTGAGGAATTGATGATTGAAAAGGTAAAGTCCGACATGGTTCTTTTATTTCACGAGAAGTTCCCAAAGAGGAGACTTGGGGACTTATGGCGTTATGTGGATGATGACGATCTCCCATATTGGACCATGATTGATGAAGGGTATACTGATATATCCTCATCTGGTGACGAGGAGGAAACCGGAGAGAGTCCGGGAGAAGAAGAGGCTGACCCCAAAGGAAAGAAGGTCATTGAAGACAAAAGCGATGTTAAGACCAAGGGAACAGATGAGGGTGAGCCATCTTCAAAGGCTCCACCTTAAATGGTAATTTGTTTTGTTTAATGTTTGTTTGAACCAAAGTCCTTGGAAGGCCAAGGCTCCTTTTTTGTGATGCTGTCCGTTTTGACCGGACAGATTTTTGTATTGTATTTAAACTTGTTCACAAAGTCCTTGGAAGGCCAAGGCAACTTTAAGTTTATTGAATGAATGTTTTATCTTGCACAACCTTTCTCTTATTATAGAGTTTGTTTAAGTACTTCGCATTGTGAGAGTGTTTAATTTCTCCGGCTAGAATTTAAATAGCCCTTAGATCTTTCAGTCCGGGTAGTATGGCAATCAACAGAATTTTGTAAAAACTTAGAAAATTTATTCAAAAAAGCTCCAAGTTTCATTTAAAGCTCTCCGTGGCGCCAGAGAGGGGTAGTGGTATGCCCCCAAATATTTACATGGATGTTTAAACAAGTAAATATTTACATAAGTTTTATTCCAAATACATTCGAAGGTGTTCAATATTCCAAGGGTGAGTTAAAACCCTGCCATCTTTGTCTTCCAGCCAATATGTGCCAGGCTTGATTCTTTCAACCACAGTATACGGACCCTCCCAGGTTGGGGCCAACTTTCCGAAGAGCTTTTCCTTGGTGTGCAGGAAAACTTTCCTCAATACTTTATCTCCTGGTTGAAAATCCCTTCTTTTAACCTTGGAAGCAAACCTGCTTCTCATCAAGCCCTGATAGTGTGCCATTCTAAGATGAGCTTTTATTCGCCTTTCTTCAATCAAATCAAGTTGATTTCTGATTGCTATTTCATTAGCCTGTCCGGAGAAGTTATGAACACGAAAAGAGGGGAGTGTCTTCTCTATGGGAGCTACTGCATCCATCCCATAGACCAAGGCAAAAGGTGATTCTTGTGTGGCAGCCCCAGGCGTTGTCCGGTATGCCCACAAGACTTCTTGTAAATAACTAGGCCACTTCCCAGCAGCCCCTTCCAGATTTTTCTTTAAGCCGGACAGTATTGTTCTATTAGCCACCTCAACTTGCCCATTGGCTTGTGGGTGGAATGGTGAAGAAAAGCAGTGCTGAATACCTCTTGAGGCACAGAAGCTCTCCATTTCTCGGTTGTCAAACTGTGGCCCATTATCTGTTGTTATTTTCTGAGGGACACCAAATCTGCAACATATGTTGGATAGAATGAATTTTATAACAGCCTTTGATGCTGTTCCTGCCAAGGGGGCTGCTTCTATCCACTTTGAAAAGTAATCAATGGCCACGATTATGGTTTTGCGTCCTCCGGACGCCATAGGGAGAGGCCCAACTAAGTCTAATCCCCATCGAGCAAAAGGGATAGGCTCAGAAATTGATTCCATAGGAATGGCTGGTACATGAATTTCATTGCTGTACCTCTGGCATGGGTCACACCTTCTTACCAGTTCCTTGGCATCTTTCATTATTGAAGGCCAATAATATCCGGAGAGAAGCACTCTTCTTGTTAATGCTCTAAATCCACAATGGGCTGATCCCTCACCATCATGCAATTCGGAGAGAACCATTTGTGACTCATTATCTCCTAAACAGCGTAGGAGAGGTTTACTATAGGATTTCTTGTACAAGATCTCTCTAATCATGATGAAACCACGAGCCTTGTGCTTTAACGTTCTGGCTTGTGATTTTTCCAAAGGCACAATACCATCAGACAGATATTGTATAAGTGGAGACCTCCAATCTTGAGGTTTATTTGCTTGTATTTCAAAAACTTCCTCTTTCTCCCCTTCATCAAGTTGAATAGAAGGACTTTCAAGCACATGGATCCACGGATAGGACTCCGTATATGATATTGTTGCCAATGAGTCTGCCAATTCATTCTCTGCCCGGGGAATATGCTCATAGACAACAGCTTTAAACTTCATTGCCTCATTTTTCAAAAGAAGCAAATACTTGATTAACTGCTCTTTTCTAGCTTCTGATAGGCCCAAAGCATGGTGGACAAGCAATTGGGAGTCGCTTAGTAGCTTGACCCTTTTTGCTCCACAAATGTAAGCCAATTTTAATCCAGCTATAGCTGCTTCGTATTCGGACTCGTTATTGGACGCCCTAAAAGCAAAACAAATAGCTTGAAACATGTTGTCCCCATAAGGAGAGGTTAGACATATTCCTGCCCCAGATCCTATGGCACTGGATCCCCCATCTGTTCGGACAATCCACACTTTTTTGTCTTTTGAATCAGCAAGTTGTTCTGAGTCCCTACCAGAATGGAATTCGACCAGAAAATCAGCCACAGCCTGAGCTTTTACTGCTGTTCGAGGAGAAAAGTCTATGTCGAAGTCCCCCAACTCTACTGACCACTTTGTCATTCTGCTCGAAATATCCGCTTTCTGAAGGACATTTTTTAAAGGGAAAGATGTCCGGACTATGATAGGATGAGCCTGAAAATAAGGCCTCATCTTTCTTGCAGCTATCACCAAGGCCAACGCTAATTTTTCAAGTTTTAAGTAGCGCCGTTCAGCATCAATCAGGCTTTTGCTGATGTAGTATACCGGGTGAGGATACCCATCAACCTCTCTAACTAACACAGCACTGATGGCACAACTTGAAACAGCCAGATACACAAATAGAGTCTCCCCATTGACTGGTTTGAATAAGGTCTTCGGAGAGGACAGATGCTTCTTAATTTCATTGAACGCCTCATCACACTGTGGTGTCCACTCAAACCCCTTTGCACCTTTCAAAGTTTGAAAGAAAGGAGCACATCTGTCCGAAGACCTAGAGATAAACCTGTTCAAAGCTGCTAACCTCCCCGTTAACCGCTGTACTTCTTTAACATTTCGAGGAGGCTCCATTTGGAACAAAGCATTGAGTTGGTCCGGGTCGGGCTGTATTCCATGCTCACTTATAATATACCCCAAGAACTTCCCGGACTACACTCCGAATATACACTTTTCAGGATTTAACTTTAAATTTACCTTGGCCAAGTTTGCAAAAGTCTCCTGGAGATCGGACAAGTGTAGCTGCTCCTCCACACTTTTCACCATCATATCGTCAATGTAAACCTCCATATTTCTTCCAATTTGATCAGCAAAGGTTTTATTGACTAACCTTTGATAAGTAGCCCCAGCATTCTTCAAACCAAAAGGCATCACCTTGTAGCAGTGTAATCCTCTATCAGTAACAAAAGTGGTATGCTCTTGATCTCTTGGATCCACCTGGATCTGATTATATCCGGAGAAAGCATCCATGAAGGAGAGTAGCTTGTTCCTAGAAGTAGAATCTACCAGCTGATCTATCCGGGGAACCGGATACAAGTCTTTTGGGCAGGCTCGATTGAGATCTGTGAAGTCTATGCACATTCGCCATTTACCGTTTTTCTTTTTTACCAAGACTGGATTGGCAGTCCACAAAGGATACTGAGCTTCTTTAATGTGCCCCATCTTTGTGAGTCTGTCAACCTCTTGTACAATGACATCAGCCTTTTCTTTTGAGAAAGCTCTCCTTTTTTGCACCACTGGTGCTATGTCTCTTCGGACTGACAAGTGATGAGAAATCACTTCTGATGGTACTCCAGTTACATCAGCATTGCACCAAGCAAAAACGTGCTGATGGTCTTTTAAGAATTTCAACATTTCTTCTTTCAACACTTGTGGCATTTTGGATCCTATCTTGACAAATTTCCCTTCTTCTAAGCAGTGTGTCTCAACTTCTTCAACTGGGATCAACACTCCGGGGGTCTCCCTGGGGTCATCAATTTCACCCTCACCCCCAGAAAGGCCCTCAAACTGCTATTGATCATTCATACGGACTGCCCCCAGCGTTCGTGGAGCCAAGGCAGTGGCATAGCATTCTCTTGCAACTTTTTGACTGCTCCGGACAACCCCAACCTGCCCCTGAACAACATATTTTAAACACTGATGGACTGTTGAAGCCACTGCATGCATCCTGGAGAGCCAAGATCTCCCTAGAATAGCATTATAGCACGTGGGACAATCCACCACAATGAAAAGTATTCGGACTGTTTTCTTGAATGGGCCTCTGCCCAACAATACTTCTTCTTCGAACTCACCAATTACATCAGCTGAACTGCCCGTGAAGCCTACAATCGATCGGTCTGACTTTTGAATCACAGCTGGATTTTTCATTTTCTTGTAAGTATCAAGGAAAAGGATATTGGCAGAGCTCCCAGTATCTACCAGGATTCGCCTTATCTCATTGCCCCCTATCGATGCTCCTATGACAACAGCATCTTCATGAGGGCCAGCAATGTCTCTCAAATCATCCCCATCAAAGACAATGAATGGAAATAGATTTGACGATTGATAAGAGGTCATGCCCCCTTCTAG